>JARFXV010000172.1:240000-1514106 GCA_031761425.1 Cosmopolites sordidus | reverse complement strand
CTAGATTTGACAGTCCATTCACGACTAAAATGAGGGTGGATCCCACAAGTTGGACTGTAGTCCGGGAAGTACCTGATGCCTTCCCTAAATGCCCCAAAAAATAAACCCATGTTAAATGTGCAAATAAGAGAATTGAACTTTGCGCCGTGTCAAATCCAAGTCAGACTAAAAGAACAAATATAAAAGTGACTTAATTCCTAAACCTAATTACATGAAATGAACTGAAATCAATTCAATTAAGTTACATTCATAAACAAGATTAGAACCTAAAGCTGACCTGAATTAAGGAAAACCCTTTAATTAAACTAAAAGCCAATCTCTAACAGTCGGATTACTCCAGTCTCTCCGCCACGAAGCCTCCCAGCAGACTGATTTTGTCCAATTCTGCAAGTCTTCTGAAAATAACGTCCGTCCTTGATGGCCAATCTATTCCCAACTGGTTCCTCAGTTCTTCACGCTGGTAGTTGAACGCTGTGCATCTATACAATCTATGTACCGGATCATCTGACTCTTGTTGACCGTTGTTGCAGATCTGACATCTTGGATCCTCTAACTTGCCAATTCTGACATAGTATGATCTAAATTGGCCATGTCCGATCAGCACCTGTGTGACCTTCCTGTCCAGGTTGACAGAAATTTCTTGGTAAGCACTCAAGTTCGAAACAAAACCAAAGGTCCTTCTACCAGTCGATCCGGACTCCCAGTCCTCTTGCCATTTACGCAGTGTTCTAGTATAAAATTCATTTTTGATCTTCTTCTTAGATAAGCTTGATATACCCGGAATGATTTGACCATATCTATCAACCAGTGCTCCCCTTCTATGGCTTCTAGAGTCTAAAATCTTGAATAGAATATCCTCTATTGGAGGAATTTTGACCAAAACAGAAGCCGCTGCCGTCGATGTCGTGGTGTACGCTCCCACAATGGTGCGAGAGATAGCACCCCTCAAAGATTCAAACTGGGTCAGATTCCTGGCTTGGGTTAGTTTATCTTGAAATGACTCCAAATCATAAGATAGTGTTGGAACTACCACCCCATAAAAAATAAATCGCAACGAGTCTGCCGACTCAGCGTTCTCCTGAGAGTCTGAAATAAAGTTTTGCCCTTGGAACATATGCCTTTAAAGTGTACTGTAAACGTCAATTTATCGTCTACCAAAATACCTAGGTATTTAGCCTGATTTGATCTTCTAATATGTTTAAGACCAATCTTTACCGTAGGGTTCCTCGTCAACTTCCTTCCGAAAACAATGTAACAAGACTTCTCTGATGATATTTCGAGTTTGTTGTTGTTCGCCCAGGTATCTACCATAACCAAAGCCCGGTTCATTAATGTCTCCAGAGCAGGCCGGCTATTACCACCCGTGATAATCGCCAGATCATCCGCGAAAGCTATAATACCCAATTCTGGGTGGGCATCGACATCATTCAAGAGCTCATCCACGACCAAGTTCCATATATTGGGGCCCAGCTTGAAGCCCTGGGGGCATCCTTTCCTCATAATAGTCTTTGCCGAATCTGGACCGACGTTCAACCTAACATTTCTGTCTTTGAAATACGACACAACCAGATGAAACAAGTGGCCAGGTAGCCTTTTATTCTTACGCATGGAGTACAGCTGGCCACCATACGTTATTAAATGCACCTTTAATATCTAATAGGATGGCCGCGGTATATCTATTGTTACTATTTTTGATTAAACTGAAAAATTTATTTAGGGCTTGATTAGTACCTTTTCCTTTCACAAATCCAAACTAATTGAAACTGACTGAAAATTATCTTCTTCCGAGTAAATGAAAAACTGTTTTCTAATAAAAAATTCAAGATCCTTGCCCAAAATGGATAAGAGGGTGATTGGTCTGATGGAACTTAATCGTTCATAATTTTTTCCATGCTTTGGAATTGATATAATAATTCCCTCTTTCCATCTTTTCGGAAAATAAGACAATAGCAGACAGTCGAAAATCGTGCAAAGCAGATCCGCAATGACCACTGCCAGCGTCCTTATCGTTATGCCCGGGATCCCATCAGGTCCACACCTACGCGAATAAATCTCGAATACACCTACCCAGTTAGTGTTGCTGGTAAAAAAATCCGATTAATCGGTTAGCAATTATTCCAGCCCACACATTGACGGCAAACTGGTATTGATGTTGAGTTTGAATTATTTCATGAGGATTCTCTTCTGCCCAAAGATGATTGTTTTGAAAATTCATTATTGCCTCTCTTGTGAATTGAGCCTCAGTAGTAAATAGGACGGAAATATGAAAATTGGAATCAAATGTATGTTGAAGGAACCAATGACAAAATGTCAAACGGGGCAAAAAATCCCTTGGAAGCAATGCATGTACAAAAAGAATATGGCAAGGGTTCAAGTGGTGTTCCTTTAAAACATTTCACGCAGTGACATAGGAAATGTCCATATTCACTGCAATGATCCTTGTACTTGTATTTGGATTTTCGGTAATTGCGTTTAAGACATGTTCTTCCGTATCTGGCGTTCTAATATCTATATTTCGGCCTTCATCTTGTGCTTGCACCTTGAAATTACCTTTTTCCCTTAAACGCCGATGAACATCAGAAAACTTCTAATAGGACATACGCGTAGTAGAAATACTGCCTGGAACAAAAGTCTTGTTCTTCTGGCATTACAATTGATCATTCCATAATAGAAGTGAATATCGGCTAATTCTGCATTTAGGCCGAGGCCCTACTACAGTTTTTTCCGCGAGCGGTTAACCGCTATTAGGTGATTTCAGTTTTCTATAAAAATTTAATGAAAAGGAATTGCCAGCTTTGAAGTGTTTTGTAAATGTAGTGAAAGGATTTCCGGGCAACAAGAATGAAGAAAACTATAAAAACCTCATGGATTAACCTTAACCGCATGTCCTTAATAATGTATTCTTAACACTCCCATTTGGATTTTATTCTGAAAAATTTAGGTGCAGTAAGCGACGAACAAGGAGAGAGGTTTCACCAGGGCATCAGGGTAATAGAAGCAACATAGTAGGGACGCTGGATCCCATCTATGTTTTTTTAAAAAGAGATGATGCTGTAGAACACAACCTCTTGTGTTCAGTGAAAAAAAGTGAAAGTTTTTGTCGCCGTATGACATCTCGAGTAATATATTTTTTATTCACATAATTCTCAGTAATGTTTTTGCATAGATTTAACACGTTTTACATGTTTATATTAACTAAATGTTAGATTGTAAAAATATGTCGTCTTTTTTGTTGATGACTGACCCTGACCCCCTGTAGCAAAAAAATATATGTGTTACAGTAACTAGCTTATCATTTTCGGATTTAGTACTACAAAATACTATTTTCATCAATATTGCCTCAAAAAAGTTAAAATTTATTATCTTAACCAATTTTAGCTATTCAATTACATTCCAATATAAATGGTATTTTTCTGGTAAAAAGTACTCTTTTCTTAATAATTATCGGATGTTTCCCCTTAAGTAATATTCTTAGTCTATTGACAAACCCAATAAACAACGTCATTACCTGACTAATTGATTTAATTTGATTTGCTTCGATACGTATGTGCCGTGTTAGACCTGATGTTTTGATAACATTTTATCCCCTCATATATGGCGATGACTGAGATGACGGTATTGATATATGGTGATAAATTCAGATCTTATCATTTATTATGAATGTTTTTGAAATTTAAAAGCAATCTGTTGTTTTTCTGGCTCAAAAGAATATTGCTTTCTCATTGATTTTAGCTTTTATACGTGTCCATTTTAGTACATTGCACACGTTTTATAAAGCGAACGTGGTCAATTTTATTCAGTTAGTTACCCCATTCGAGTTTGAAGCATATATAAATTTTATAGATTGAAAAAGTTAGATATTTTCTCAAACCAGGTTGACATATTAGCAATACAGGGTGATTCCTAAATTAAAATATTATTAACAATGTTTAAAACTCGATAAAATAAACATTTTTTTTCTAATACAATTTTTTGAACAACTGAAAGATAAATAACTGAAAGATAATTTCGAAAACAACATTAATTCTGGCCCTGTGCCTTGTACTTAAAGAAAAGGTTCAAAGTGGTCGCAGTTCTGTTCGTTCCACGCAAAGTTGGACGCGATATACCCAAGAGTCGATGCATGCGCGCAATAGAGCTAAAAATATTTTTCTAATAGTCTCACTGGCCTGTTCTATGCGATCAATAAGTTCTTCCCTTATATTGACTGGTGTTTTGAAAAACTATGTTTTTCATGTAACCTCATAAAAAGAATCACAAGGGTTAAGATCTGTTGACCTAGCCGCTCACGCAATTGGCCCTCCACCACCAACCCACTTATTAGGAAAAGTCTAAGAACACCCACACTTTACTCCTAAGCAGCTAAGCTTAAGCTGGCGTCTAACGACACTCTGCCTTTCAAAAAACGTTTATACCACAGAAAAATATTTGTTCTACACTTTACACATGTTTCCGACGCAATATTACCAAGTTTTGCGTTAAATTTAATAACAGCTCTTTGTTCCACGATTTTATTTGTACATCAAACTTTTTTGGCTTGTAAACAAGACGTCATAAAATCAACAAATATCAACCAATCGAGCTAAAGTAGGTTTCGTTAGTTCCAGGAATGTTCAAGCTTTGAAACGACGCTGCTCGTCAATGGATGGCGTGACTGGTTGCTGAGATATGTCTTAAGTACTTATACTTAATGGATGCATTGTGTATGTTGAAAATGTGTTTGCTTGGAAGCATGAGGATTATCAGCTGACCAAAAATGAGTAGTGTGAGAATTGTAAATTCCATTTCGGGTAAATAAAGCTTCTCCCATAACCAAAATGTTTTTGATAAAGTTTTGATTCGTCTCATATTGGTGTAAGAGCCACTCGCAGTACTGAACTCTGTTAGAGTGGTCTTGTCACTCTAAGGCTTGAACTAGTTGCACACGAAATGGATACAACTGATTTTCCGGCAATGTTGTAAAAACTTTTTTTTGGCTCAATTTAACTTGCCGTTCTATTTCTCGGGTACTTGTTGGGCCTTCCTCGGCAAGATTCAAAATTTGTTCCTCCCGTTGTACTCTCGGTCTTCCCGCGAGTACTCCACGATGTTCCTCAAATCATCGGTGTCTCTCCATCGGCTCTTTCCACAATCCGAATAAATGATTTCAGCAATGGGTGAACCCGAAAAGGATATACAGTTGAGATGCAGCATTGGCATTTTGGAGGCGCTTTCCAGAAATAAACAGCATGTCAACTAATTCACTATTCCCATACACGTGGGCCATTCTATCTTTCGGTAGGTAAAAATCACGGTAGAAATCCACATTAAAACTGGCAATAAAACACAAGATAAGGAAATAAAAGGAATACAGAATTCACAAAAAAAAAATAATACCTAATTCACAAAAAACGATAAATATTAGTTGTGTCTTCTGTTCGTTTTGAATTTGCGGGCGATGGATTAAATTCATTTAAATTATTTTAACCCTTTGCCCTTTAGTGGTGTTACTAAGAAATCACAAATTTGAAAATGTTTAGCTAAGTTTCCATTGGCTTGTGTTAACCATCTATTGTATTTGCCTATATAGCCAATCTACTTAATAATGTTGCATTATTTTATTCTGTACGTAAATGTCAGTCAGTGGACCGCATGGTATTCATCTCGGCTTGTCTGTTTGGAGGTAATAATAATAATAAGATGGTGTAAATTTATCACAGAAATATGTTTTTTGTATTTATTATGTTACCATCAACGGCAAAGTTGGTTTTTAGCTGAAACCACTAGGAAACTAATATTATTTTTTTATTGAAGAAAACAAAATGTATTCACTGAAAGGGTTGGAGAAACTAGCTTCCAATGACTTATTCACATTCTTAGATGATATTCCATCAGATTTTGAATCTGAAAAAGAGTGTGATGTAGAAAAAGATATTTTAATGAATCTCACTAACTTGCCTATAGTTATTAAAGATATCCATTCGGATGTAGATAACAGAACAGAAATAGATTGTAAAAATATTATGACTGATAATGGCGCCTGAGAGGAGGGACTGGGACAATATTCCTCTGTTTTTGGTTGGGAACAGAGAACTTGCTAAAACAACGATGTGGACGCAATCAATAGATTATTATCTTACCAATACTAAGGAGTTTAGATAAGAAACTGGTGCGCATATCTCGGATAATCTTGAAATACCAGTGTTTTTTTATATCTCTTTCATAAAACTTTCTTTGATAAAAGCGTATTCCAAACAAAGTTATATGCACTTCAGAGGCGTGGAGATGACTCTTCATTTATACCAACAAATTCTAAAGAAATTGAAACTTTTATTGGCATAAACAATTTGATGGGGCTAAAAAAATTACCCAGTTATTGTGACTACTGATCAGAAAAAAAAACAGAATTAAGAGATCAGTACATTAGTTCGTTCGTTAACGACTAGAGATCGATTTGCTTGGCTTTTGGGAAACATACACCTAGCTGACAACTCATTAATGGCTACTCGCAACTCTCCAGGGTATGACAAGCTGTATAAAGTTCGATTATTATTGGATACATTATCTGAAACTTTTCACATATCATACAACCCATCAAAATATCGATCTTTTTAAACCAGTATATACCCCATAAATCTATCAAGCGACGGTATAAAATTTGGATACGCACTGACGAGCATGGATACGTTTGCCAATTCCAAATATATGTTGGCAAAATCAATAATCAATATACCTCAATCAATAATAACCCGAGATAGATTTGGGATGTAGGATAGATTTAGATTTGACAAGAGATTTGGTCGGGAAAAGCTACCACCTATATTTTGATATTTTTTTTCAAATCTGTACTGTTACAAAAATCGCTTCAGAAGGAAGTTAATTATACCTATGGTACTGTAAGGGCCAATAGAAAAAACCTTCCAAATAATATAAAAATTGACAAAGAATTACAAACAAGGGGCCAATCTAAGTGGAGAATCAGTAAAGATTTTCAAATTAGTTCTGTTTCTTGGAAACAATCATGATCCTTCAAATAAGTCAACTGTCACCCGTAAACAAAAAGATGGAATTTTACACATTGTGGGATGTCCAATCATGATCAAGGACTATACTCAGCATATGGGATATGTTGACAAAACCGACATGCTAAAATCCATCTATTAAATTTGTCGCAAATCCAAAAAATGATGGCATAGAATAATGTGCTATTTTATAGATCTGTCCGTTTTAAACGCTTTCATTATATTCAAGCAAAATGTACAATCAGCAGTTCCAAATCTAAAATTATTTAGGATGTCAGTAGCTTCAGGGTTGATAGGTACTGGCATGGAGTCAAAAATAAAATTACATCGAAGTTCTCCTCCCACAATAATAAATCATTTCAAACCTGTAGTACCGTATGAATTACGGTTTGACCAGAGCTTACACATACCACAGCATAGCACGTCAAGAAAATGCGCCCTTTGCTGCACAACTAAAGAGCCACAAAGAGCAAAGTGGATGTGCAGCACATGTCAAATGGATTTATGCCTTTCTGAAAAAAAGAACTGTTTTGTTATCTCTATTTACCTAGCGGTTACATATAGAGACCATGGTCTAGAAAATATATCAGACCAACAACTATCACAAAATATGTTGTTGTATATTCTACAAACATTAAGGAACAGAATTCTTCATGTTTACCTAAACTTTCTGAAAAAAAACACATATTTTCGGGAACAAATGGTTAAGGGCCGGGCTTGAATTTTTAAAATTCATTAAATGCTAAAGCAGTCTAATTTTAGAGATATTTAAAAAATAAAATTTGAAACAAGTATTTGCTTTGACTAATACTAGTAATAGAACTAGGAAAAATCCAACTTAGGAATCACCCCGTATAATGGATTTATTAGGAAAAAGGTTCCAAATATCTAGAGAAATTCATACTCCGTATTAATTAATCTACAAAAAAATTTCACTTAAATTCAAACATACGTTTATTATTGCAAAAAAAATAGAATTACAAAAATATTAATGAAATTTGGTCTAATCAAAAAATAGCGAAATAAAGAACACAGGGAACCGGACTGGCATTTGATATTTATAAAGTGCACCTAAAAATAGAACAGAACGAGGGAAGTAAAATTATTCAACGTCTCTTTTCCACATTTTAAATAGCTTCTCTCTTATAACCTTTTGTGTTAGTTTTCTGGGAATTTTTATATATTTAAAATCCTTCCAGTTTGAGGTTCTCTAGCTTTGGGATCAAAAACAGAGAATTACTTTCCTTAATATATTGTACCTATCATTTTGATTAGTTTGTTTTTTAATTAGTTTCGAATACAATAGAATGTTTATATAATATTTTAATTGTGGAGTTGTTAGGAGTAGTTCGAATAGATACCAATTATATATATAAAAAATATTATAACCCCAATGTTACTTTACGCATAATCAAAAGTTTGCTAAATATGCGAAAATATTTTAGAAAAACGACGGAATAATGACTCTTTTGGACCATAAACCATAACCATAACCATAAAAACTGACATTTATAAGAATTAATTAGGAATTCCTAATTAATTCTAAAAGTAAAGAAGTAAAAACTAAAAATCCTTTTTACAAAAAGGATCCGGTCCGAAAGGTCGCAAGCTCAGAAGTAACCTAACATTTTTAACAAAATTTAGGAAAAATTATATATTTTATATAAGTACTTAAAATCAATTAAAGTTAGACACAATTAAAGACCATATACAAATTCAAATCAATTATTAAGATTTAAACGTATTCATAAGAAAAGGACGTCGATCAATTTTAGAACGCATCCATTGGTTTTTTCATTTTTTTGTCGCGGTACTTTAGTGGCGCGGGCGAGCTAGTGATGCACGGGGAATTCCCGTATTTTGTTAACCAAAAAGGTACTTTTTTCGTGGCGCTGGCGGGCTAGCGACGCACGATGTTAGGGGAATCCAGAATTTCTATTTTTTAAGTACGGAGGGCTCTACTACGCATTATTCGTTTGAATGTAGAGGCAAAGTAAAGTTAATTATGAAAGTTAGATATCAACATGTCTAGTTCTAGAAAATATCTAAGTGGTGGGGGGGTCAGTACTTTAAGAATGATGACTTTATTGATGATAAAGCGAGTGAACAGTGCCCCGAAACTGAATAATTGGACGTAACTAAAAGTAATAGTATATCAGATGCAGCACCCGACACCAGTGTATATCCAGATCCAGAACAACCACAACAAGGTACAAGCAAATATCAAAGTGAATCTGATATATATTACTGATAAGGGCAATTTTAAAGAACTAAATGATCATGTGAAACGGTTCGTGGTCTAAAACGGACCCTGTAAACCTAAGGGTCCTTTCTTAAAAGACAGTGACATAGATCTTTCCTAAAAAAACATTACTATATTGTTTCCAAGCCTGGCGTGAAACTTGAACGTACATAGCTATCCTATTCCTTAATACTTCAAAAGGCGTATTGTGAACCATGTTGGTTATTCGCAACGACTGGAAACATAATGTAGACGCCATAGAAAGACACGAGACATTAAAAAATCACCTGGATTCTTGTCTTAAGTATCAACAATGGCGGCTACATGGAACACTAAATGAAGTGCAAGAGTCCATGATCAAGAAAGAAACATTTTTTTGTTGTCAAGTACTCTCTAGACTCATTGATGTTACTCTGACACTTTCAACGTGTAATTTAGTCTTTCGTGGCCACAGGGAAAAGGCAGACAGTAATGATCCAAGTTCCCGAGGAAACTCTGTGAGTATTGTTGAGTTATTAGCAAAATACGATCCTATTTTACAAGAATTGTTAAGTAAACCAAAGAGCCAAAAATTCCAAGTCCAAAAATACAAAATGAGCTCATTTCTGTTCTGGTTCTAAAAATATAAAATGTACTCATAAATGAAATAAATACCGCCTCATTTTATTCTATCATATACGATACGACTCAAGATATTTCAAAAACAGATCAAATGTGTGAACTTTACCGTTATTGTATGATCGAGAAAGACGAAAATGGAATCCTAAAGGCGCTCGTCATCAAAGAGTCATTTTTAAGGTTTCATGAAGTTAAGGACCAAACTGCTCTAGCAATGTCCAACCAAATTATTAAATCCATAAATGATAAAAATATACCTCTAAATAAGTGTGGAGGACAAGAATATAATGCTACTAACACAATGAGAGGCACTTATAGAGGAGTTCAAACACTCATAAAAGATATCCAGCCAAAAGCGATATATGTTCACTGTGCTGCTCATAACTTAAATCTGGTATTTAATGATGCAGTAAGGGAGATTATTGATATGCAACATTTTTTTGAAACAGTTCAACTAATTTATAATTTGTTTGGGAATAGTATTAAAAGATGGAATATTGTATCAAGTTTTATATCTGATAAAGAGAAGGAGAGAACCTCGATAACATTAAAAACATTGAACCCTACTAGATGGGCAGGACGTTATGATGCTATTTTTGTTTTAAAAGTTCGGTTTGTTGAAGTCCAAAAAGCGCTAACGAAAACAATTCTGTTAAATTGCAAATCAGATGAAAGAAATGAAGCTATTTCACTCAAGAAGAAAGTCGAAAACTACAACTATATTATGTTATTGGTTTTCCATTGCAAAATTCTACAAACTATGGATGCAGCCTCGAAAGCACTTCAGCCTAAAGCCAACGATCTTTCAAATGCCTTAAAACGTTTAAAAATGTGTCTGGAAAAATTGGAAAGATAGAGATATGAATTTGAAAATTTAAAAAAGGAAGCAAATAGTGTAGCAGAAAAATGGTCCATCAACCCTGAATTTTCTAAGACCCATCAGGGGAAGGTGAAACGCCATTTTGACGAACTGA
The DNA here is from genome assembly GCA_031761425.1 of Cosmopolites sordidus. Classification (NCBI taxonomy): domain Eukaryota; kingdom Metazoa; phylum Arthropoda; class Insecta; order Coleoptera; family Curculionidae; genus Cosmopolites; species Cosmopolites sordidus. The sequence continues at coordinate 1,503,271 of JARFXV010000172.1, read as the reverse complement.
TGAGAGCCTCCAAGATCCGGAAAGTTTGTTCAAATTGAACATATTTTGTCGAATATTGGACATCATTATTAATGAACTGAAATCGCGTTTCCTTCCAATGAATGAAATTGTTTCCAATTTCAGTGTTTTGCAAACTGCCACTTTACAAAATTTAAATGACACTGAACTATTAAAAAAGCTCTAGAATTTGTTGATATATATAAAAGACATATCTGAATCATTTGCCAGGGAAATTCTCAGTTTTCGATCCACCTTCAGAGGCGAAATAGAAAAGTCTTCGTGTATTAGAGAACTTGTTGATTTATTAATGATAAAAAATCATTTCATGTCGTGCAGCTTTCCTGAAGTATGTACTGTTTGTTACAATTTCTGTGACTACAGCTAGTGCTGAAAAATCATTTTTGATATATATATATATATATAATAAAAACCTTTTTAAGAAACTCTATGGGACAACACAAGTTACGTAACTTGGATATTCTATCTATTGAAAATTCTATGGCCGATCTTCAAACTTTGATGATATTATTGATACTTTTGCGGATCAAAAAGCTCGGAGAAAAGAATTTTATTAATAAATATCTTGTTAATATTCAATTGTTATTTCATTAAAATTATGTAATACCTACGCTTTTAAAAATAAAATTTATTAGATATTTAACTAAAATGCAGACAATATTAGTAATACTGTTGGGTAACTACTTAAGTGATTTATTATAATCGAATTACAACGTGACGATTTTTACTGTGAGGGCCCCATCCAATGAATTTGCTACGGGCCTCAGATGGTATAGTTACGCCACTGTGTGGTCCGTTGTTTTAATCTAATCTCATTAATCTAATCCTTCAATCATATACAACGTAAATTTGGAGACCATGATGGCCATGATGATCCATGGCCAGAAACCCGTCTAGGGGGATACTTGCCGGCGTTATGATAGCGGCTGACAGAAAGGGTACAGCACCCACATGGAGGACGGGTGAATATTCTCTGTTCTTATTATTTTCTTCTTATCATGCCGTCTTCAAACGAAGGTTGGCGACCATCATGGCTACCTGCACTCTGTCCACAACTGTTCTATATAACTGGTTTAATGTACAGTTGAATAATTCTCCCAAATTGTCCAGCCATGACATTCTTGGGCTTTCCCCCTTCTTTTTCTCTTTATCTTTCCCTACAGAATCAATCTCAGTCAACGTTGTCCTCTCATTACATGCCCAGAATATTTTAATTCGCGTGTCTTTATGGTTGTTATTTGACTTATTTCAGTGATTCTTCCTTCTATGTAGTACATATTTGTGACTTTCTCTAGCCAAGATATTCATAGCATTCTTCTGAATAGCCACATTTCAAAAGACTGGAGTTCATTGATCATCTATTTATTAAGAATCGAACACTGGCGGTTCGTGCGGGAGGGCGTTGGCTTCCAGCATTTATTACAGTAAACAATTTTTCAGAGTAAAACAACACAGGTTCACCTCCTGTATAGGGTTTCAATAGCACGAAAAGTAAAAAAGTAGAAAGGAAAAACCAAAAAAAAATCTTCAGCAGCACTATTTTCTTCTACGCCCTCCCACTTTAAAAATCGCCAAGTCGCCACTGGGGTCGAAGCTTCTATACCGTAATAGAGAATCAAGTATTTGTAGCAGCGAATTATTCGAATTTTCAATTAATTTTCTATTTTTCTACTGCAGAACCAAAATTTCATCTTATAGAATGTGTTGCGATCAATATGTTATTCTTAGCTATATTGTTATTGGACAATATGCAAATCCTTGAATAGATTACGCTCCGGACTTGCAAGGTCCAACAGTAATATAAACAGTTGGTGGATTTCTGACGAGTCGGTGTTGTGCGATTGTGGACATGAGCAGACTACTGCCCATCTCATGCAATGCGAGCTATGCCTAAACACCTGCACCGTCGAAGAGCTCATGAAGGCTACCATAAACGCGTTAGACGTAACCAACTTCTGGTCTAGAACTTGTTAGTACTCATGTTCTGTGTTGCTGTTGTGCTTGGGCTGTTCATATAGTTTCGATGCTTCTGACACTATTAAATAAATAAATTGGATAAATATATATATATATATATATATATATATATATATATATATATATATATATATATATATATATATATATATATATATATATATATCAGTTCAATATGAAGAAATCGCCAACAATGTACTTCAAACGGCTGCTTCAATAGCACCAGAAGAAAAATGTCTCAAACAAATAAAAATCTCCAGTGAGACCATTGATTTAATGAAGAAACGGCGAGCAATGAAAAATGCAGGTAGTCCTTTTGGCAGGGTCGAGTACACTGAGCTCTGCAAAACTATAAGAAAACGTATCAAAGAGGACACGCGCCGATTCAATATGCAGCTAGTGCAAAAAACCCTGGAAGAAAACAAAGGAATTAACAAAGCTAAACAGAAGCTGAGAAACAAAAGAACGCAAATATATGCTTTAAAGCGTGAGGATGGCACAGTGTGCAGGGCACGTATCCAAATGTTAGAGATTGTCAGAAGGTTTTATTCCCAGTTATATGAAGATCAGAGCCAGTCAGGGACAGCAATAGCCACGGAAGAACAATATATAATGCCAGATATTCTAGTGGAGGAAGTAACAAATGCTATAGAATTGATGAAGAACGGCAAGGCTCCAGGAAAGGATAGTGTAACTGTCAAAATGCTAAAAGCTGGTGGTCGGACGTTACATAAAACACTGGCAAAATTATACTCAAAATGCCTCAAAGAACAAAAAGTACCCGACTTATGGAAAAATGCAGAAGTGATCCTTTTACATAAAAAAGGAGCACAGGAAGGTTTAAAGAACTACCGTCCAATAAGCCTTCTATCAGTGATGTACAAAGTTTTCACTAAGATAATTTCTAAAAGAATATTAAAAAAACTGAATGACGCACAAACAAGAGAACAAGCAGGATTCAGAAGTGGATTCAGTACAATGGATCACATCCAGGTTGTACAACAGTCATAGAAAGGCACAACGAATACACCATGCCACTGTGCTTGGCTTTTATCGACTACGAAAAAGCATTTGATTCCATCTCAAAGCATACGATAATGGATGCACTGCTTAGCCAAGGTGTAGAGAGAGCCTATGTAAACCTATTAGAATCGATATATGATGGAGCTACAGCCACAATTCACCTTGATGATCTTGAAGTGGGAATTAATATAGAACGAGGTGTACGGCAGGGTGACGCAATATCGCCTATTCTTTTCTCGGCTGGCCTTGAAGAAGTATTCCGTAAACTGGATTGGGAACAGGATGGTGTAAAGATCAATGGTGCAAACTTAAACCATCTTAGATTTGCAGATGATATTATTCTCATTTCACAAGACCCAGAGGAGCTGCAAAGACGCATACAAGAACTGCAAAGGGCTGGCGAACCATTTGGCTTGAAAATAAACCAGAAAAAGAGTCAGGTTATGTTCAATAACTTCGCTCAGGACAGAAGAATTTCAGTTTTGGGAAGGGATTTAGAGATTGTGGACAGCTTTATATATCTTGGGCAGAGGATTTCAATGGAGGGGAATACCGCACGGGAGGTGGAACGGCGTGTTAAATGTGGCTGGCAGGCATTTGGTAGGCTCAACATAGTGTTTAAGAGCAGACTCCCACTTTGCCTGAAAAGAAAAGTATTCGATCAGTGCGTTCTACCCGTTATGACATACGGCGGTGAAACCTGGACACTCACATCGCAATCAATTCAAAAACTTCGGGTGGCACAGAGGGGAATGGAAAGATGTATGCTTGGCATTACAAGACGAGACAAAAAGTCCTGCGCATAGATCAGGGAACAGACAAAAGTCTGTGACATCATTGGAAGAGTAAAACAATTGAAATGGAGATGGGCAGGCCATATAGCGAGGCGATGGAACGACAGATGGACCAAGGCGATCCTGGAGTGGATACCGCTTGATCGCAAACGTCCGCGAAGAAGACCGAAAGCACGATGGATTGATGACATCGTTAAGTATATTGGACCCGAGTGGCACAGGAAAGCCCAGGACCGTGAAGGTTGGAAGCATGCTGAAGAGGCCTTCATCCTGCAGTGGATCGATACGGGCTGATGATGATGATGATGATGATGATATATATACAGGGTGTCCGGAAATAACGTAGAAATATTTTGAGAGATTAATCTGGGGATTAATAATCGGGACTTAATAAAAAAATATAATAATATAATAAATATATATGAAGTGAAAAAAAACCATGCCACTATTAAGTGATAATAGGCATATTTTTAAAAATCTCGAAGTTCGACACTCTAGGCTATATCTTTAGGTACTGTGAATCACAAAGTTATTTTTAGTTAGTTATTTTTTATAACGTGATAATGAATAACCATGCTATTAATCGCAGTTACAAATCAAGCAATGAACGTTGTTATTTTTGGTAAAAACAGAGTTTTATTGAGTCGTGGATTAGAAAATTTAATCAGCTAACTTTGACACTTAACCAACCCAGCGCAAGATATTTCAAAAGATGGCCCATTTAGTCAATATTTCAAAATGGTACAAGAATTGGCATTTTTCTATCCGCAAAAAATATGTTTGCTTATTTTTTCTGCAAAAGGGCCATATTTCAAAAAACTCACTATGATAAAAAATACTTTTGTGTACTCAAAAAGACTTGACAAAAATGGATAGTGACACTGTTCGACGACCAAATAGAGAGAGACAGATTGACATTCAATTTTTTGAATGAGTGAGTCGGATAGTGACGCCGATGCTCAATAGTTGTACATGGTTTTTTATCATTCTGTATGCTACGTTCCTTCCTTTACTGCGCATCTTCTCGTAATCGTGTAACTTTCGTACTGACGATTTTGACTTGTGTTACCCGGGACTTAATATTGAATTTGTGCTAATGACTTCAATTTGTATTACTCTGATACCAGGAAGCAGATACTCTGGTACCTAGACTTTCAGTCCATTGTATTAACAAAAATTATTATATTTTTACTATAACGTTTCAGTTTTTTTTATTAAACCACTCAAAAATTACAATTCTACAATATATATTATTTTTATAAACAATATAAATTTATATTTTAACAAATACCTGCTCTATTTTATTGAATCGTTAACGTTAATAAAATAGTAAAATGTTAATAATATTATACGGACAGGAAAATATATATAATAAAGTAGATATCAATATTACTGTATATTATTGTATTTTATCAATTCCGTTAACGTGGGTAAAAGAAAACTTCAGGAAATTGTCGAAAACAAGCTGGGTAAATGGTTTACAATGACAATAAACTAAATATTTGCACTGAGAAGCCATTGGCATTGTTCTGTTAGTATGAAATATCAGCGCACATGCTGTTCATCGACGGTGAGAGAACTTAAGACTACTTAATCAGGCAATAAATAAAAAATTACTTATATAAACTTAATTTTAACATTAACTTAATTGACAACATTAATGATAGTATATCGGCATAATATAGAGTTAATACGAGATCAACAAAGATAGAATATTAAGGCTTAGGCCGCACTACAGTTTTTTCCAGCGAGCGGTTAAACGCGAAACCGCTCGAGACGCACACAGCGAAGAGACAAAAACCGCGAAACTGCCTGCGATTTTCACAGTTTGAAAATAGATTTGAAGAGAGTAGCGCTAACTAAGTTCTGTTGGTTACAAATTGTATCGCGGTTTTTTATCCGCGAGCCATTTTGTAACATTTCACGGCTTTAAAATCAGTCGTGAGAAAAAGTGCGGCCGCTTGTATTAGAGCCTTTTCACACGAGCGATTTCAGATCGCGCGGTTGTGGGACGGTTGAATCGTCAGGCATTTCATACGGACGAGCGCGGGCGAGGCTGTGCTCGTAAAATGCACTGTGCCAGTGGCGGAGCTTTGCCCAGTGTAAAAATGGACATTGATGAAGAAACAGCGTTCGCAATAGTGTTGCTGCGGCGAATTCGTAGAAAGCAAAGAAATATTCGCCAGAGACTTTATTGGGTACATCCAATATTGAGTTGTAGACTCTTGAAAGGACAATTCTACAGTCTTTTTGAAGAACTAACTGCACACGAAGCAAAATTTTTCAACTATTGTCGAATGTCGTTGCGTTCTTATAATGAACTATTGCACATTTTAAGAAGAGATATCACAGGAGACACAACAACATGCGATTGTGTATCCCGCCAGAGGAAAAACTTGTAGTTACACTAAGGTAAGTTTTTGTTCTTTTTTTAGTCTATTTTTTTTATTGTACCCGCTTTCACACTTGTTTCTTCAATATATAATTACCTAACGCTTGTCAAAATGAGCCAAAGATCGTACGATGTCATTCAAAAGTATGTGTGCTTAAGACCATACAACATACGTGAAAACTTCAACAAGGCAAGATTTATATATTATGACACAAAAATATTTTTGTCTGTTCTATATTCAAAAATAAAATAGTTACACAGCCAAAATTTTTTACTGCAAAAACAGCATTAGTCTACACAGAAACAACGAATATTCATTAATTATATGAACCATATAATGAGTGAGATATATCAGTATATGATGGTGAATGTAGTGACACTTGTGTTGAATAGAGTAGTGGAGATGAACCGGGATTGCCAGATCTAATATATCTTTGCCACTTCTTGATGGCGTGGAGAATTTCTGTCTGAACATCCAATTTATATTCATTGGGAACTTTTTTTAATTCACCGGCTAATGACATAAGAAATAATTTATCATCATCTGCTTCTTCTTCTTTTTTGTTAGCATTGTGTGCCATCCTTTTTGCCATAACTTGTAACAGGTGAAGTTCGGCACTGTTGATGTCGTCTTTTTTACGTTTTATAGCACTGCCTGAACTTTCGCCATGTCTAATAGGCCGTTGACTATGTGCCACAGAAGAATTATCAACGGATTGTTCTTCTATGTCATCTTCATATCGTGCTTCTTGTGACTGCTCTTCAGTTCTAGATTAGATACCGTTTCTTTGTTATTCATTGTTGGTTGAAGAAACGTTAAGCTATCGAAATAAATATATTTCTTTCTGCTGCATTTTCCAGAACCCGATTTATTTTCCTTGCCTTGTAAATTACGTTCCTTTACGTAAGAATCTCTTAAATTCTTCCACTTCTTCTGAATCTGCCTTTCTGCAACCAAACAATAAATAATATAGTCCAATAATGCTAGCACAAGCGCCATAGAATCAATAGGTGACAATTCGCCTTTTTAGATTTATACTTATTAAGTTTCAACCCCTCTAACAGTACATAAAAAATTGTCCTTTCCGGAATCCATGCAATTTAAAATCTCCAGTTATTGCATTAATATGATTTTGTTTTGTTACAGATACCTGGAAAGTGGCTGTACGTTTACAGATTTGCATTATTCCTATAGATTAGGAATATCGACTGTATCAAAAATTATAAAAGAAGTTTGTTGTGCGATTTGGAGGAATATGAGACAGCAGTGCATTCCTAGGAAGTCAAAAGAAGATTGGTTGACAGTAGCTGCGGCTTTTAAGAAACATCCACAAAAATTTTCCCAATTGTGTGGGAGCTATAGACGGAAAACACATACGGATTATTAAACCTACAGAAAGCGGTTCTCCTTTTTATAATTACAAGAATTACTTTTCCCTACTGCTATTAGCAGTTTGTGATTCTAATTACTTATTAACGTATGTAGATATTGCTTCATATGGAAAATGCTGCGATTCAACAATTTTCAAAAATTTAGTATTTTACAAGAAACTTACGGAAAATTATTTAAATATACCAGAAGATAAACCGTTGCCAGACCAGAGCAAGATCCTGCCATGCGCTTTGTTTTAATTGGAGATAAAGGATTTGGTCTTTCGACAAAATTACTGAGACCATATGGAGGAAAGAACCTACCCGTCAATAAAAAAAATTTTAACTATCGTTTGACAAGAGCTCGTCGACATATTGAATGTGTTTTCGGAATACTCGCAAATAAATGGCGAATACTTCATAGACCCTTGAACGTTTCTCTTGATTTGGCGGAAGACATTATAAAGGCATGTTGTGTATTGCATAACTTTGTACGAATTCGAGATGGTTATAATTTTGAAGACACATTAACAGTCGAAGGTTTTATTGACATGCCAAATAACCCCATACAAGGCGGAAGGGTAGCAAACAGTATTCGAGATATGTATACGAATTACTTCATGTCACCTTCAGGAGCGGTGTCTTGAAAGAGTGTATTTACTTTAACGTATTTCTGAAATACGCGCGGTAGCAGCACGACTATCGCGCGGTTGAAAACCGCTCGTGTGAAACGGCTCTTAGTTTTCTTGACTCACAAAATCACGCGATCAAGAACCACGGCGGATTAGCCGTAGTGCAGCCTAAGGCTAAAAGATAACAGCCACCAGTGCCGATAACCTAGTAATTCTAACAAGAACCAGAAGGGTGTTAGACAGCATAAAAGAGCAACTTGAACTAGCAAGAAGAAGGTGATTGAAATTTACTTTTAAGAAAAGCGATAAAAGAAGTATCAGCGTCATTGCAACGAGAGAAAAAAAATGAGAAATGAAAATGAAACAATGGATGTGAAGATGATCAACCTGAGATTAGCAAAAGTAATAGATGTGCGGATTGACTGCATACAATACTCAAATCAAGGGAGATTAACTAGAAAACAAACTAAATCAGTCTTAATGTACGGAAGTGAGTCATGAGTCCTGCACAGGAAAGTGCAAAACATGATTAAAGTGGTGGAAATAAAAATCTTACATAGAATATACGGGAAAAGGAAAACAGCAATAAGATGCGAGAGATTGCATTGTGCAGGTCATTTGGAGATAGTGAGGAGAGAAAGATAGGTGAAGGATGTTGGATGAAAGAAATCGGGATGGAATAGGAGCAGCGAGAGACAGGCAATAACCAGAAGAGACGATAATAAAGCTAATATATTAATTCATTAAATTAAATATAAATTTAGAATGTTTTGATATGATACCTCTTGTACATAGCAATTATTCTAAAGAATTCAATATTTGAAATTCAAGATTTTTGTGTATTATTATCCAGATAAAACATTTCTCTATTTATTTGCCAGATATAAATTTAAAAAACTCATTTCCTATTCAAATTTGATGCAAAAATCAATATCCATATGAATTTTGCTTAACCAGGTACATAACCAGTATTGCTCATAAATGTTGCTTACAAAGTGTACTTTGAATACTAAGTCGAAGTTTTCGGAAATACAATTCTACTGCTTTCGCCTTTACTTAAAAAAGAAAATTAATATTTAATTTTTCATTCAAACCTTTTTCAAATATGCTTGATCCAGAAATATACCCTAAACGGAGATCGCAAAGGTTTATGTTAATAAAGGATGCGATGAAAAATACCCTTTGGGATATGTTATGGCACTAATTCTTGAAACTAGGTGATAAAAACATGTTGCTGAAAAAGGTAATGGAAGATATAGATTTTCTTATACCATCGAACACATTATAAGCACTTTAAATAAAAATTAATTTTTAATTTTCTGTAACAAAATTTCTGTTTGTTCAAACAAATATAACTTCATCACAAATTCACAAAAAAACTATTTTAAACATAATAAAGAAATTATGTGCATTGCATAATCATACAATATTTTAACATATAAAACTTGATACATATAAAACATAAAAAAGTTAAATTAATTTGTCTTAAATTCATTTACTAAACTTGAAGAGATTTACCACTAAACACCAATCACTTTTTTTGAACTGCTCGATGCACATTTTGCTAACCATGTTAGCATCATCAGGAGATGATTTAATCTTACTTAATCTTACACAGATTAAATTATGCCCTGATGATGCTAACATGGTTAGCAAAACGTGCATCGAACAGTTCAAAAGTGATTTGGTGTTTAATGGTAAATCTCTTCAAGTTTAGTGTTTGACACCAAAGGTTCCAATAGAAGAATTGATTAAATTAATTCATCTGCGGACAGAAATTATCAAGCGTTTGACAAATTCCTAAGGTATATTTTTCCACTTTTCAATCGCGGCAACAGCTAATTCACCGACTCTTCTGGATCTGGGTTTCTATCAGATTCTTAATAAGATATCCATCAGGCGAATTCAGTGGTCGTTCGAATCTAGAAATATATTCAGCACTAAGTATCTTCTGAACCATTCCTGATCATATCTATATACAGGGTGTCCCATAGCTTCTCCGCCATAGAGCAACTGGTAATAGTAGAGATCAAAATAAGAGGATTTACTCAATAAATGTGTTACTAAACTCAAAAAGAGTTACCACTAAACACCGAGTCTCTTCTCTTTAGTTCTCGACCCACGTTTCGCTAACCATGTTAGCATCATCAGGAGATGATTTGATCTAATTCTAAGCCTAAACTACTTCTAACGTAGTTGTAACTCCTGATGATGCTAACATGGTTAGCAAAACGTGCATCGAGAACTTTCAAAAAGTGATTGTGTGTTTAGTGGTAAATATCTTTGAGTTTAGTGTTTTACACCTAAGGTTCCAATTGAAGGATTGAATAAATGTGTTAAAATAAATGTTGAAATTAATGTGTGTGCAAATGTTAGTCTTTAAAAACACACAGGATGTTAAAAGTGAAACTAAATTTTCGACAAATTGAGATAAATTAGAAATGGTAATCAGGTTCAAAATCGGGGTAGTTGGGTTTTCAAAGGCGACAAATCCGAATTTGGTACTAGCTTGAGCCTAGTTTCTAGAGGGCGCGGTGCTACCTACTTTGTGAGGAATTAACTTGCTCATATTTTTTACCTTAAAAACATGGGAATATTTTGACTTCAAAATAGGGAAAAGATATGATTTTCACGTCAAAAGGTACCCTTGCTCAATATCGATATCTCACGCTGTTTGTAGATATTTTGGGTTCGAATATTCAATGGCACATCTTGTCGGTGGCTAAAAAATATGCAATTCACAAAGTGTGCCTTGAATGTTGTGTACTAATTATTACGTCTCAATGGCATCTGTCATTGTTTTCTATCTATCATATTAAACGTAGGTGGAAACAAGTTTCTCCAATCTTGAGTTGGTATTAAATAGTTGGTAAAAAATGCCCAGACTTAATCACTTTTTTTAACCGTGATTTAAGATATATGATCTGCGTTTATATGCAAGTAAATTACAATAGTCGAGCTGCAGTTAGAAGGTATGAAGAATATTACCCAACCAGAATCATCCCAGATCGACAAATTTTTCTAAGAATTTTCAATCAGTTAGGCAAAACAGTTCATTTTTATTACAACAATTGTGGTGGACGACCGAAACGTATAACGTATAACAAGAAGAGAACATTTTGGTTTCGTTTAGTATCGCGGAAAATCCTGAACTAAGCACTAGGCGTTTGGAGGCATCTACAGAAATTAGCAAATCTACCGTTTCAAGAGTTTTCCATAAAGAAAAATTTTGTTCCTCTCATTTTTCGCCTGTTCAAAATTTATTGCCACAAGATTTGTCGGCTAGATCAGAATTTTGTCAAAATCTACTACATAAAAAAAAGAAGACCCCATGTTCTTGAAAAATATATTATTAATTGACGAGGCAACTTTTACCAGACACGGAATTTATAATTGGCAAAATATTCATTATGACGCTCTAAAAAATCCACACCTAATTAACATTTGGTATGGCATTATCGACAATTTTTTAATCAGCCCATTTGAGTTTCCGCAAAAACTGAATGGAAATCCGTATGTGGAGTTTTTAGAAAATTATTTATTAAACCTATTGAACCTAGGTATACCTCTAAACTTAAGACAAGACTGTGGTTCATGTTTGCAGTGCGAAATCATTTGAATCAATGTTTTTCACATCGATGGATTGGACGCGATGGTAAGTTTCCTTGACCACCTCGTTGTCCAGACATTAATCCATTAGACTTTTATTTATGGGGTCATATGAAGTCTTTAGTGTACCATAATGAACTTCTCAAATGTGAGGCGTCATTTAATAAAGGGCTTGTAAAAGTGTATTGAGGTTACCGGTGAACACTTTCAACACCTATTGAAGTAAAGTTTAAAATAAAGTCCTTTGTATTTTTGACATCTTAATATTTTCTTTCCCCGTATTTAAGGCACACTTTGTGAATTGCTGAGATTTTTCAGCCATCGACATGTGTAATGAAACAGTGATATTCGAACACGAATATCTCGCAAACGGCGTGAGATATCGATATTGACTAAGAGTACATTTTTTACGTGGGAATTCTCTCTCTATTTTGACGTCAAAATATTCCCAGCTTTATAGGGTAAAAAAAATGAACGAGTTAATTTCTCATAAATTAGGTAGCAAGCACTTAGTAGCAAGCTTTAGGAACTAGGCTTAAACTAGTACCAAATTCGGATTTGTCACCTTAGAAAACCAAACCCCGATTTTGAACTTGCATTCTATATTTCGCAGATATAGCTATTTTAACGACGGGGCATCTAAACCGGTCAAGAGTAGAGATTCTCCGTCTACCGGCGGTCGTGTTCCCCTATAAAATCGTCCTTATTCTAGGTAGAGGAAGGCCCAATGTATGGAGCAGGAATCGCAGATTAAAAAATGTAAGTATAAAGTACCATCATATTAATTAGACTGCGCGAAACTTTAACGCGTTTTTCTCGAAACTACTTTTTTCAAGCTGGCGTGCATATCTCAAGTTCTACTGAATCAATTTATTTGAAATTTTGTGTGAAGCTTCTCTATACATCCCTCTATGCCGCTTAGCATTAAAGTTGAAAAATTTAATTTTACTAATTTAAAAAAAAAAATAAACTTTTAAAAAAACGTGAAATTTTTTTTTCAAACGGCCGTCATTTTGTGAACATTTTTTTTTTACTTTCCAAGGTAGGCGTGATAGCGACATCTTTACTGATTAAAAATCCATTGGATTTTTTTGTTTCAGATGACCAGAAGGGTTAGAACCATGCACGCCAGGACATCTCTTTTTTTTGGACTCTCCATTTCACTAGCCGATAACTTTTCGAGTTTTTAATTTTTATTTTATTTTTTTTAATTTTTTTATGTATTTTAAAATATGAATAAACGAATGATATAAAAATGGAGAATAAAAATATTCTTTGTTTTTTTTACAGAGCTCGAAAAAACGTCCGAAATTCGTGCCTCTAGACTAAAATACCCCCTTAATGCACTCCATCCAACTTTTTCCATTTTTGGTATTACTTCTAGAAACTACGACTTGTCGAAATAATTCCCTTGTTTATTCACATTTGATGTGAATTTATTTTCAGCCAGCCATTTCTTCATGCTTGGAAAGAGAAAGAAGTCGAGGCGAACCAAACCCGGAGATTAGGGTGTCTTCAATTCGTCAACACATACATTAACAAATTTAGCTGTTGCGTTGCAATGATGGACAAATGTGCGGGGCTTGTGGTGACTATTGTTGTGATGAAACAGTACTTTTTTCGTTCACAAACGAGAGCGTTGCTTTTTTAACTCTTAGTTTAAAGTTTGATCGATAATGCAAAATAATGCTCTTTGTGATTGTCTTTTCTATTTTCAAAATAATCGACGAAAATACTACCTTGCAAATCCCAGGACATAGTGACCATCACCTTTTCGGTCGATTGAAGCGATTTTACTATATTCGTGACATATTTGGCGGGTAATACCCACTATTGTCACTACTCCCTTCATTTCTTGTGTCTGGCAACTCTTCGAATTGCGCTTATACATGTCTAAACACATCTGTGAAGTGGTCAATCAATACTGTTTTGGGTCTGCAATGACCAAACGTGTCATCCATCGAACTGAGCTATCGCATGCCCATTTGTTCGTGTACGACGTTTCGTAAACGATTGTCGGAGATGTTTATCATCTGTCTAAGCTTCGCTCGGTAATTGGTCAACATGACATCATGAACTTCGTTGACCGTTTTCTTCGGAGCGCGGAGCATAAACTTTTGAACAGAGCGTCGTACTTCAAACACTTTTGAACAAAGAGTCGTACTGCAAACACTTTTGAAAATAGTTCCCCTAAAACTTTTTCAATGTTTGTTCAGTTTATTCTTCAGTTCCTATTTCTTCAATTTTCCATCTGGTTTTTCTACGAAAAAATAGTGTTTAAGAAACACACGAAATACACTTTTTTCCGTGATAGCCAATATATAAACCTTATCTGCTTTCGAAAACTGTCAATACAAAACTAGAACATTACTACAAAAAAAAGAGAATTTTCAGACTGCATTCACCTTTGCGATCGCATCACCATCTACCGGAAAAGTATATTTTTTCACTCTGTCCTCGCCACTATTTCCACAAAATTTTTTGTTTTCCTATTTTATAACTGCTAACCAATTAATGTCGTAAAGTCGTTGTACATTGTGTATTATTACAGCATGTATACTACTATACCCCGTTAATAGGAAGCAACTTTGCAGGGAAAATTCAGTCGGTGTTGATACCCTAACTGACTCAGTGATACTTTTTTTTTCTAAGAAGACCGTCATATAGGAAGGAGCCTTTTATGAGCTGTAATTGCAATACCCTATTGTATAGGTTCCAACATTCGTTGGAAATATGCTTTCATAGATGGAGGTATGGAATTTCGATTTCAGCAAGCAAAATTCTTTAAGTACCTATCCTCCGTTTTATCTTAAATGCGTGAACTCTCACTGCGAGTTATTATTTCCTGTATTTCAGTGTCTTGTCATATCTATCAATGATACGACATATTTATATGTAATAATAATCTACAGGCCTAGTGGCCCTTGGCTTTGAGTTATTTCACTCTTCTGTTCCGACTTTTTTGATCCAAAGCATCATTCTTCTATTCCTCCTCACTTCTACCTCAAATCATTTAGCACCTCATCCAGCCATTTCTTCATCGGTCGCCCTCTTCTTCTCTTTCCCCTTTCGTCTCTTACCTGAATTCCTTTAACCCATCTCCCGCTTCCCGCTGGACATCCTTTCTATGTGCCCCAGCCATCTAGCTCGCTGCGCTCTCACCACCTGAACAATGTTTGGTTTTTTGGTTCTTCTGTTTCTTTGTTCGTTCTTCTTCTAAATTCGTTCTAAGCTTTAATTCCTCCAAAAATTCTCATTAATATTTTACGTTCCCAAACTTCCAGCTTAGTTACTTCCTTCTTCGTCATCGCCATGTCTCGCAACCGTGGGCCTTAGTATTGATTAGTACACTCTTACTTGTGCTGCTTTTTATTATATTCTTTGCCCTTAAAACTTTTGAAAACATTCCTGCGGCTTTGCTTCATTTCGCTAGTCGTTTCTCAATTTCCTTTTCTTCAACCCCTTTACACCTTAGTGTTACTCCTAGATATTCAGTTTATTCTACTTTCTCTATTGTATATTTCTTCCTGCACAATCAATGACTAAATTATTGGAGAGTCCTCTCGTGCTATCTTTCATTACCATATATTTAGTCTTGTTCTCGTTAATTGTTAGGCCATATTTTCTTTCTTTCCAACATCTTGAAAACATTTACTACTTCTTTCTTCGATCTCGTCATCTCAATCATACAATGTCGTCGGCATTGGCCAAGCATTGGTGTACCATATATTAACCCCTTAGTATTGATGTCACTCTCCCTCAGAATCACTTCCTGCACCAGATTAAACAGAACTATTGGCAGTGGATCGCCTTGTCTTAGTTCTTTCTTTACAATAAACTCCTCAAACATTGCTCCATCGACTAGAACTTTAATTACTGTTCTCCTGACAGTCATTTCCACAAACTTTCTCAACTTTTCCAGGACTCCCAACTGTTTCATTGCTTGGAACACCTTTTCCCTGCTAATGGAGTCATATGCCTGTCGATAATCTCTGAACAGCAAATGTTAGCTCAAATTTTGTTCATAAGTATTCAGTTGGATCTGTTTAATGATGAATATCTGGTCGGTTAAACTAAACTTGAAGAGATTTGCTACTAAACACCAAAACACTTTTTTTGAACTGCTCGACGGGCGTTTCGCTAACCATGTTATTATCATCAGGAGATGATTTAATCTAATTCTAAAACTAAACTATGTTCTATTTATATGAAAACCATACCTAACGAAGCGTGTAAAAATCATGAACCGTGAAGTGTACTAAGCCTTACATTAATAATTGAAAAAGATGACTGAAAGGAATCGGTCTTTTATCTCGGTTCATGATTTTCTTACATTTTTCTATTTGAATGCTTTCATGTGCATCCAAAGCCCTATTATTATTAACACTTTTAATTAGTCTTAAATTACTAATATCTATACTGTGGTCATGCTCCATTGCATGTTGGGCAATACAAGATTTTTCATTTCTCCCATATCTAATGTGGGCAATATGTTCTTTATATATTGTCAATATGGATCTTTTTGTTTGCCCAATATACCTTCGATCACAGTCTTGACAACTAATTTCGTAAATCCCCGACTTTTCATGCTGCTCTACTTTATTCATTGGATTACCCAGAACTTCTCTTAATTTATTATATGGTTTGAAAACAACCTTAATGTCCACTTTTTCAAAATTTTGTCTAGTCCTCTTGTCAACTGGGCATCAAATATTATTTCCATGAATTTCTTTATGTTCTGATCCTTTTGAAAAGTCGAAGATTCAATAATTTTCTGAACTTATGTTTTCTAATTAGTTTATCTATAATGTTCTTATTATAACCATTCACTTCAGATACCTCCCTAATTAATTTTAATTCTTTATTAAAATTATCTTTATTTAAAGAAAAATTAATTAATCTATTTACCATAAAATTTAAACTAGCCATCTTATTTTGAAAGCTATGATTTGAATCGTTAGGAACGTATCTCGAAGTGGTGGTGGTTTTTCTGAAAATATCAAAATCTAACTTATTTTTATTATTTCTACTGACTAACACATCCAGAAATAGTAAACTATCGTTGTTTTCGAGTTCATGCGCGAATATTATATTTTCGGATTTACTATTTAAATTCTTAATAAAATCATCTAAATTTTCATTTTTCGAATCGAAAATGGCAAATATGTCATCCACATATCTTAACCATACCTTCGGAAAGTAACTCTGAATTCAGCTTTTGCCTCGGTTTCAAATTTACTCATAAATAAGTTGGCTAAGAACGGTGACAGAGGATTGCCCATTGCCGTTCCTTCTTGTCGTTCATAAAACCTGTTATTAAGCGGAAAACAATTTTGCTTCATACATAATCTTGTTAAAGAGATGTACTCAGAAACAATTTTGTTATTCAAACCGTTTAACTCGAGTAACTCCCTTAGGTATTTCAAGGTATGTGGAATCGGGACACTAGGAAACAACGATGAAACGTCAAAGGAAACCAAAACCTCACCTTCCTGTAGATGTGTATTTTTTACTTTTTCTATGAATTTGGTTGAATTTATCACATAACAGGAAGGTAGTTTGTTTGCTCGATTTTCAAATTCCTTTGTTAACGACTTTGCCAAGTTGTATGTTGGAGATACAATTGGTCGATGGCTGATACAATTGGTCTCATTGATTTTCCTGGTTTATGAATTTTTGGTAGAGCATACAATCTTGGCACTTTTGGATTAGAAACATGTAATTTGCTTTTCAGAGAAGGAGAAATAAGGCTGTTACAAGATTTAAATGTATCTCTAACTTCGTTAATCATTTTTGACAATAGATTCCTAGGTAATCGTTTATAAGGACTGTCTTGAATTAATTTTTCAACTCTTTCAAAGTAATCAGGTTTGTCCATTACTACAACCTTATTTCCCTTATCAGCTTTTAAATAAAAACAATCTTTTTCTCGCAGACGCTTGACAATCTTAGAAATATTTGGCATTTTTTTATTTTTATTTGAAATATTTTTTGTAATTTTACTTTTACATGACTCTCTGACGAAAGCCTTGGAAGACTGCGGTAAGTGTTTAATACCAGTTTCAATACCGGCTACCATATCCTCCAAGGCACTTTGGGATGCCGGCAAAGCAAAATTGATGCCTTTATTTTAAAGATCTAGTTCTGGATTGTCGAACGTCTGAGTTGAAAGATTTTCTACGATGTTGATGCTCTTTTCTGGAATATGTTCTTTCGACTGCTCAATTTTGAGTTTTTTAAATTTTTTATTTAAAGATGACATTTTTTTAATAAATTTACTATTTACTGCTCTGAACATATTCCTTTGAAAATTGCACCAACATTCATGTTCTACATTACTTATTTTAAATGTTAATTTCTTGTAAAGATCGTACGCCTGAATTTCAAGCATACTCCTTTTACTGTACAAATGTTTGATTTCTAAGTCAAGCCATTTCTGTTTTGCAAAATTAGTTACTTTGTCACATATTTTGGAAGATTTTGAAATATTAACTAATAAAGGACCGATTCCTTTCAGTCAACTTTTTTAATTATTAATGTAAGGCTTAGTACACTTCACGGTTCATGATTTTTACACGCTTCGTTAGGTATGGTTTTCATATAAATAGAACATGATGATGCTAACATGGTTAGCGAAACGTCCGTCGAGCAGTTCAAAAAAGTGTTTTGGTGTTTAGTGGTAAATCTCTTCAAGTTTAGTGCATCACACCAAGGGTTCCAATAGAAGAATTGATCTGGTCAGTTGTTGATCTTCCTGCCCGGAAGTTTCCTTGGTATTCCCCTACTTGTTCGTTATGATATTTCTCTAGTCGATCTTTAATTATCTTGGCCATCACTGGGTAGATCACGTCTTACAGTGAAATTTCTCGGTAGTTATTACATTCATCCTTAGCTTCTTTTCTTCCGAATTACATATTTATATGTAATATGCCAAAAATGTACATATTTAAGAAACATATTTTCAACGATAAATCTAGGTCTGTGGCTTTATATGTATTAGAAATTTATTGAGTTGCCAATATATTGCCGCAAATGCGCTTTCTTTATATTTAATTCAAGGTAATAAGAGAGAGAATTAGGTGCGCATTGACCCGGTTGGATCACGCAAAGCATTCTGACTCATTTTCGAGTGTTCTTTCTGATCCTCAACACTTCTCTCATCCTTTCTCCGTGGATTCTCTTTCTCTCCTCCGTCCACATTGTTCCCGATCTCCTCGAAACTTCGCTCTCTGATGCAACGTTCCACATATGTATTTTGTTTCTGTATGTTCTTCTATCCTCAGTCTCTGTCGGAACCATTTGTGCCTTTGTATAGATTAGCTCTGACTTGTGTGATCCATGGTACTGTTGACTTGACTCCTTGTATGTATGTAAGAATTCTGTTGGTGAGTCTTGTCTATGCGAGTCTACTGATATGTCCATAGAATTTCAACCTTCTTTTTGTTATGTCCGCCGATACGTTGGACATTCTCTCTGTGGTCTTTGGAGAATGTAGTCTGTATCCTTCCTCTGTCAGTTTTTGGCCGAGAATTTTCCTCATAATGTTGCGTTCTTCTTTTAGTATGTTTTCTATGCCGCTTTTTCTCTGTGTACTGTATGAAGTGTAAGTGTCTCGCTTGCGTATAGTACTTCTGGTTTGAATACTGTATTGTAGTGCCTTATTTTTGCGTGTGTGGACAGGCATTTCTTATTGTAGATAGTATGTGCCTTGCCGTATGCCCTCTTCCCCTTCTGTAATCGAGTCTTCTATGCTATCTTCTCTCCTCCTGTGGGTTCGAGGATCTCGCCCAGGTATTTCAACTGAGTGACCCTATTTATTTTGCGTATTTGGTGTTCAAATTTTGGACATCGGTTCGGTTTTATAAAAGGAGATTTGTAGGCCAATTTTCTCTGCACATTCCTTGAGGACTTCGATCTGTTTGGTTGCCCTTTTTTCATTGTCTGCGAGTATGGCTAGGTCGTCTGCGAAGGCCAGGCATGATATTTCTATGTTGTTTTTGGATCGTCCGAGACGTATTGGTTTCCAGTGTCCTTGAGTTTTCAGTCCTTTTTCCCATTCCCTTATGACTTTGTCCAGGACCAAATTGAAGAGGAGTGGGGATAACTCATCTATATCATTTTAATATTCAATTATCCGTATTTCTGAATGTCATCCTGATATGTTCATATTTCTCCTAAATCCGAATTTTATAATTTGTCTATCGTAATTCTTCCCACATTTCTTATCGTAATTCTTCACACACACAAACACACACACACGCGCGCACACACACACACGCACATGCACACGCACACATTATACACAATTTTGATATACCAGCGTACTATCACTTTTGTGAGTAACTCTGTATACGGCATATAACTTAACGGCATATAACTGTCTAAAATGTCAACTATAATATATTTTGAAAAAAACAGTTTACAGTCCAAATAATATAAAACTTGCCAACGAAGCTCCGAGTGACTAATATAGATTCTACTATCGCCTCTTTTACGTATTTTTCGTCACTTAATACGTTAGACAATCGCCCCTCAACTCTAGGCTGTCTATCTACTTAGGTCTTCGCATAGGGTCACTATATTTCGTCTAAACTCGACACTTTGCTTTCATCAAAAACGTCTGTTACCGCCATCGTTACAATCTTACATCGATATAATCTTATAATATTTCATATATATATATATATATATATATATATATATATATATATATATATATATATATATATATATATATATATATATATAGGTATAAGTATATAAGTAGTATAGTGTATAAGTTTGAGTGGGACAATGAAGCTTTAAACTTAAGCGTCTGTAGCGTAAGTTCCTGGAAAAGTCACTCCTGCCGGACAGATAGAGGCAGAGACCTCAGACTAACATAATCCAAAATCTGGCAACCCGCATTGGACCAGCGTGGTGGATCACGGTCCATGCCTTCAATATGACAGTACAACTTCAAACACGGCCCTCATTCCCCGGAGGCCAAGGGACAACTACCTACGGCAGCGGGAGATCTACCCCAAGGCAGAGGGTGCTAAGAATCACCGGGTTAGGTTATGCTAGGTTACGTTAGGTTAGGTTAGGTTAGGTTAGGTTAGGTTAGGTTAGGTTAGGCTGCCATTGGAATTTTGACATTGCTACGGAATTTTGACATTGCTTTAATGAAAACGGAAACCCGACTGCAAGAACTGTTAATCGAACTTAACAACGTACATTGGGATATTAGTGGGCTCTGTGAAACATGAAGAAAGGACGAAGAGTTAATCAAATTAGAACCAACTGGTCACGTACTCTACACCCGAAGTACGGAGAATTGACGATGTGGTGGAACTGGATTCCTCATTAATCGAAAGCTGAAAGACAGTGTAGTCAAATTTGAAAGTATATCCGACAGATTATCCCAGTGCGTCATTTAGCTGAATAAAAAGTTTAAGCTTCAAATCGTCCACGCTTATGCACCAACTATAAGCCATAGAGATGAGGAAATTGAGGAATTTTATGATGAAGTATAGGTATAAAATCCTGATGGGCGACTTTAATGCCAGAATCGGAAAAGCAAGAACGGGTGAAAATGCAACTGGCCCATATGGAAATGGTGAGCGGGACAATAGAGGTGACAAGCTGGTTGACTTTGCTGAAGGACAAGAACTTTATTTTGTTAATTCGTTTTGCAAGAAAAAGATCAACAGAAAATGGACATGGAAAAGTCCATCTGGATTCACAAGTGAAATTGATTACATCATGTTAAACGATAAAGCAATATTTTGCAATTGTACTATCCTTAACCATTTTAATGTGGCAAGTGACCACCGAACGTACGAGTGGTACGAGCAAAGATTAGGATAAACTGCTGAAAAGAGCGCGAAAGAATGATAAGGTCAAAAGAGGCAAAGTGGATTCTGGGAAGCTGGTGGAGAGGGGCAGATATTTTGAAATTACTTTGTCCAATCGCTTTGCTGTGTTACAAGACCCGGAGGAGATAAACATTACAAACCAATATAAGGAAATTGCCAATAGTGTGCTTAAAACCGCGGCTTCAATAGCACCAGAAGATAAATCTTTCAAAGGGTCAAATATTTCCAATGAGACCATTAATTTAATGGTCGGACAATGAAAAAACGCCGGTCAATGAATAATGCAGACAGAATTCTTTTGGCAGAATCGAGTACGTTGAGCTTAGCAAAACTATAAGAAAACATATTCGAGAGGAAACGTGCCGATTCAACATGCAGCTTGTGCAAAAAACTCTGGAAGAAAATAAAGGTATTAACAAAGCTATGCAGAAGCTAAGAAAGAAAAGGACACGAATGTTTTCCTTAATGCGTGAGGACGGTACAATATGCAGGGACCGGTCGGAAATGTTGGAGGTTGCCCGAAGATTTTATTCAAAGTTATATGAGGACCAGAATCAATCAAGAACAGCAACGCCCACTGAAGAATAAGTGCCGGATATCCTAGTAGAGGAAGTGACAAAGACTATAGACTCGATGAAAAATGGCAAGGCTCCAGGAAAGGATAGTATAACTATGGAGATGTTAAAAGCTGGTGGTCGGACTTTACATAAAACACTAGCAAAATTATATTCAAAATGTGTCAAACAACAAGAAGTACCCAACTTATGGAAAAATTCAGAAGTGATTATTTTACATACGAAAGGAGTACGGAAAGATATAAAGAACCAATAAGCCTCCTATCGCTGGTGTACAAAGTTTTCACCAAGATAATATTCAAAAGAATACTAAGAAAACTTAATGACGCACAACCAAGGGAGCAAGCAGGATTCGGAAGTGGATTCAGTACAATGAATCAAATCCAGGTCCTACTGCAGGTCATAGAAAGATACAACGAATACCCTCTGCAACTGAGTTTAGCTTTTGTCGATTATGAAAAGGCATTTGATTCAATCTCAAAGGGGGCCATAATGGATGCATTGCTTAATCAAGGTGTAGAGAAAGCCTATGTAAATCTACTAGGATCGATATATGCTGAAGCTACGGCGACAGTCCTCCTTGACGATCTTGAGGTTGGAATAAATGTAGAGCGGGGCGTACTGCCGGATGATGCAATATCGCCTCTTATTTTCTCTGCCTGGAAGAAGTGTTCCGTAATCTGGATTGGGAACAGGATGGGATAAGGATTAATGGTGCATACTTAAACCATCTTAAATTTGCAGATGATATCGTTCTCCTTTCACAAGACCCAGAGGAGCGGCAAAGACGCATACAAGAACTGCAAAGGGCTGGCGAACCCTTTGGCTTAAAAATAAACCTGAAAAAGAGTCAGGTTATGTTCAATAACTTCGCTCAGGTCAGAAGAATTTCAGTTTTAGGAAGGGATTTGGAGATTGTGGACAGCTTTATATATATTGGGCAGAGGGTTTCAATGGAAGGAGATACCGTCCGGGAGGTGGAACGATGCGTTAAATGTGGCTGGCAGGCATTTGTCAGTCAACATAGTGTTTAAAAGCAAACTACCACTTTGCCTGAAAAGAAAAGTCTTTGATCAGTGTGTCCTGCCCCGTTATGACATACCGAAGTGAGCCTGGACACTCACATTACAGTCAGTTCAAAAACCTCGAGTAGCCCAGATGGGAATGGAAAGATGTATGTTTGGCATTACTAGACGGGATAGAAAAACCTGCACGTTGATCAGAGAACAAACGAAAGTGAGTGACATCATTGCAAGAATAAAGCAATTGAAATGGAAGTGGGCAGGCCATGTAGCGTGACGATGGGACGAATGATGGACAAGGGCGGTCCTGGACTGGATACCGCTTGATCACAAACGTCCACGGAGAAGACCGAAAATACGATGGACTGTTGACATTATTAAGTATATTGGACCTGAATGGCAAAGGAGAGCTCAGGACCGCGAGAGTTGGAAACATGCTGAAGAGGCCTTCATCCTTCAGTCGACTGATACGGGTTGATGATAACAAGCCTTGAACGTCACCTTTTGGTAAAGTGAAAGAAGCTTTGAATCAGGCACTGCTGCTTCTGATAGGGTGACTTAATAAGGGGTGATTACTCTTGATGTATAAGTAGAGCTCCACCACATGTTTTAAACTCGACTATTTGTATTATTTTTATATTTACTGCACTAATATCATATCTATTAAGGTTTGAGTTCCATTTGTCAAATGAACATATACACTTTTATTCATGTTACTTTTAATTTATACACCGTATTTATGATCTTTGCAGTATTTACTATTCTCAAATTTGCTTATTCATTCTTGAATTTTTACCTATTACACTCTACATTTTTCTAGACTGGGTATGATTTCTAATAGGTATTCTATGTTGGTAACTTGCCAGTCGATAGACTTCTTAATATACTTAAGAAGAAATACAAAGCAAAAGCTGATATCACAAGAGAATTGCTTGAAGTCGAGATTAATCGGAAGCTATCGGCCGTACCTCAGACTTTACGTTAAGCTGTAGGTCCAGTTGCTAAATAACGCTTAATTGCGTTCACGCGCCTCTAATCGAAATCGTAAAACAAACAAAAGTAGCACAAGTAGTCTTTAAAGTCTACATGTCTTTGTGGTTGTTACTGATGATTAATAGATGATTAAATTGCAGATAGTTCATTATTCAGTTTGTAGGAGAAGAAAGAACAACAGACTGAATGAAATTAGTAATTCAGTTTCAATAACTAATTGAAATAAACTATTATGATTCTTTATAATGAAATAATCAATAATAAATAATAACATCAGAAGGAAACTGCAGGGTTGTAGAAGCCGAAGATCGACTGGAGAAACCACATTTGTAATGCGACAGTTAAAATTACCAAGAAGTCACAGGAGTATAATAGATTCGGATACATGTACTTCATAGAACTGAAGAAGGTATTCAATAGAGTCTCATTTCAGGATGATATGTAAGATATGTAATGAAGATATGTAATGAACATATGTAATGAAAAAACACCTGAAGAAAAAATAGATAACACGCTCTAGTATTACAGAAGATGTAAGTGCTGAAATAACATAAGCAATCTTGTAATGTTTAAGTTTATAATGAATGGTAAACAATAAGGAAAGTGATACCAAAGGGAAATACCGATTCGGAAAGAAACAATTAACCCTTCGTTTCCAAGCTTATTTTTTTGACGCGGAACCCACTCTGACGTGTATTAAACGCCACATGCGTTTCAAGTGTTTTAATAGCCAAAACCTGCGGCATTTATATTACGTTTGTTCACATGAACTATAACATTTGGAAAACGCCCTTAATTAAAAAAAACAAACGTATTGATTGACTGAGGTTTATTTAATACAGAATTAAATGAAATTAAAACTTCAGTTTAGCTGGAAAAAGTAATATTAAATTCGAATCAGAACGGACAAAGATTAGTATTAGCTTAAATATGTAGACAAATGAGTAAAAAATTACTGAAATAAAAGTGCTTAATCTAAAAACCAGTCTTAGCGAAGTAATCAAATACTAAATAAACAATTTTCAGCATACATTCAATGCAACTCATTGCTCTATAGCCTTCACAAATCGGTAGCCGACAAGTAATGCACGTTTTCTTTATTTTTCTGTCGTTGTTTCTTAAACCGAAAGCACAGAGAACGTATTTCTTTAAAACTGACATAGGCTAAATAGGGCCAATGCATTTATGCCACTGTGACCTAACATTCCGCAAAACACTCTTTTGGCCTTAACGCCTGGTTGAAGGCGCGGTAGTGCATGTGTGACTTAATTTATCAAAGGTGTCAGTTCCACCTTTTGTACCATTATAAACAATGATAATTTCAGGCTTCCCTGTTTCTGCATCTATAGAATTTGAATACTGGTTTGTAGACATTAGCAAAGCTACTTTATTCTTCTTTGGAGTAAAATGCAGCAAAATATTGTATTTTAATTAAATGCGAATTTTGACACACCTACTTCCTTGGCAACCAACTAAGATGGTTTTTTTAGGCAACATAGTAAGGTTATACTTACGGAGCATTATAGGGAACATTTGGAGCGCTGAGAACTAATTGTCAACCGTTATATTACTTCCAGCTCCGTGAATAGGTTCTATCAACTGACGTAGTATGACGGTACTGGTTTGTTATTTTCAGTAGCAACTTTGCCTATAAATGGTATAGCATTTCCCATGTACCATGTCCGTGCGCCATTCAACATAACAAATTTAATGCCATACATATCTGGCTTGGAAGACATATATATATATATATATATATATATATATATATATATATATATATATATATATATATATATATATATATATATATATATATATATACGACGAATGTTTTCACGGGTGTGAAATTTAATGATAGTTTCTTGGGTATCCCGTGATAGCTGAATGTCCACAGATGGAAGGTTTCGCTGACGTTTCGATGGATCTCATCTATCATTTTCAATGCTGATGCTGATGCTGATGCTAGCATTTGTCAAGAAACTATCATTGCAATAGATATATATATATATATATATATATATATATATATATATATATATATATATATATATATATATATATATATATATATATATATATATATATATATATATATATATATATATATATATATATATATATATATATATATATATATATATATATATACATATATATATATATATATATATATATATATATATATATATATATATATATATATATATATATATATATATATATTCCAAAAGGTGGTTGGGTGTGTGATGACACTCAGCTACTGCTGTCTCACTGGACGCAGTCGAAGAAAGTCTAATAACTGCATGCATACGCCATCCGACGAGAAATCGGCAAAAACATGGGTTGATGGCTGTGGATGGAGTCTCCCTTCCCTCCCACCCTTCTTTTTCCTATGTTCGCCGTTAGGTTGGACATTCTCTCGGTGGTCTTTCTAGAATGTAGTCTATATCCTTCCTCTATTAGTTTTGGGTCGAGAATTTTCCTCATCATTTTGCGTTCTTCTTTTAGTATGTTTTCTATGCCGCTTTTTGTGTGGAGTGTAAGTGTCTCGCTTGCGTATAGCACCTCTGGTTTGATTAGTGTATTGTAGTGTCTTATTTTTGCGTGTGTGGATATGCATTTCTTATTGTAGATATTGTATGTCTTGCCGTATGCCCTCTTCATCTTCTGTAATCGAGTCTTCTGTGCTATTCTCTCCCCTCCTTTGGGTTCGAGTATCTCGCCCAGATATTTGAAGGGAGTGACCCTACTTATCTTGCCATATTTGGTATTCAAATTTTGGACATCTAATTTTGAGTAGAAGAATTCGGTTTTTTGAAAGGAGATTTGTAGGTCAACTTTCTCTGCACATTCCTTGAGGACTTCTATCTGTTCGGTTGCCCCTTTTTCATTGTCTGCGATTATGGCTAGGTCATCTGCGAAGACTAGGCATGATATTTCTATATTGTTTTTGGGTCGCCCGAGTCGTATTGGTTTCCAGTGTCCTTAAATTTTCAGTTCTTTTTCCCATTCCCTTATAAATTTATCGAATACCCGGTTGAAGAGGAGTGGTGATAGTCCATTTCCTTGGCGTACTTCGATTTTAATCAGGAAGGGTTCGGAAATTTCTCCCATATTTTTTCATTTTTAAGTCAGTATCTGCTTGATCAATTGGTCTAAATTTACACCTCCAGTATTTCTTCAAAAATTAAAATTAAAAATAAGAAAGTGGCATTGTTGCACATTATCGCTTGGTATGTGTACCAAGCGAGACGCTTGGTGTGCGTGCCCGGTACACACACCGCAGTGTGTGTACCGGGGTTAAAAATTAAGTTACAATTAATTCTCCATCAATTTAACATGGCAGTAAAAAAGTTCAGATACATTCACCAGAGACAACAAAATATGTGGTATTTTAGCTCATAATCCAATAAGATTAATAAAGTAAATTGGAGGTTGAATACGAGGTCTACGAGGATCTAGAAAAAAAGTATGAAAGCAAGTTACTAAAGAAAATCACGGTCCTGGAAGTCTTTAAGATACTATATGGAGAAACAAATGTTTATAAACGAACACGAAGGGTCATATTTTTAAAATTATTATTAAACCAATTTTGATATATTAAGCAGAAATAAAACCAGATACGACAAAATCTGAAAGAATGTTCAAAACCACAAAAACAAAAGATAGTCACACATCATACAGTATTTACAGGGAAAACATTAAGGGATAGAGTCAGAAATTAAGTCATACAACAGATGTATGATAAAGTATAGAGTATCAATAAATGGACGAAAATAGGATAGAGTGCGATAATAGCAGCATTGATACCAATAGGATCGTTACAATAACAAGAGCCCACTTTTCAATGAGACGTCGATCAGTGGGAAGAAATATCCTGATCAGTGGCGGCTCATGAGGGAGGGCGTTGAGGTGCCGCCCCTCCAGCATTTATTACAGTAAACAATTTTTCATAGCAAAACACCATATTTTATTTCCGTTCAGTTTCTTTCCTTTAACTCATTTTCGTGGTTCACCTCCTGATAGGGTTTCAATAGCACGAAAAGTAAAAAGGAGGAAGGGGAAAGCAAACAAAAATCTTCAGCAGCACTATTTTCTTCTACGCCCTCCCACTTAAAAAACCCACGAGCGGCCACTGACTCTGATACATTACACAGAAACAATGGCGCCTATCTAAAAAGCAGAATCAGAACAAAAACAGAAAAAAAATCAAAACGAAATACGTTACTAAACAAAGTTCAACTGCAACGTAAAAATTACTAAGTTTCGTTCAAACCAAATTTTGTTTGATAATCAATAATGGTAAAACGGCAAGTTCTAACAGATATCAATATTAATCTTACTGACTTAGATAAAGTTGCAGTTATCAGAGTAGAGGAAAGGAAGCTAATTTGGAATACTACTTTTAAGAAAAATTATATTAACGTAGATTTCAGGTGTATTAGAATCAATACTACATATAATATCAATTAATTTTACGATTTAGTAACAAAAATACAATCAACTATCTAGTTCTTCTCTAAATACAATAAATAATATTTTTTACACACAAAACTGCGTGGTTTAGTCAATATAAATATACATCCTGTCAAAAAAGTACAGGGAATTGGTCAATAAAACACAAAATGTTTATTATTTATCCAAATTTATCGTATCATCTTCAAAGTAGACCCCTTCCGAAGTAATACACTTATGCCAACGATTAATCCAATTGTCAAAACATTTTCTATAAGCTTTTTCGGGAATCGATGTCTTATCTCTTTTATGTGTTCTATCGACTGAAAATGGGTGCCTTAAAATAGTAATTTGAGTTTTGGAAAGAGAAAGAAGTCGGTCAGAGCCATATCAGGTAAATACGGAGTTGTTTTATGGTGTTTGTTGAGTTTTTGGCCATCGTCGTTCACAATGATAGTCTTGTGATATGGGTGTGTTGTCGTGATACCAAATCCAAGAGTTTTATTTCTACAAATCTGGCCTTTTTCAATGAATTTGCTCTCTCAAACGCCGCATAACGCTCAGATTATGGCTTAATTACCGCCTGACCTTCTGGCAAGAATCCCGAGTGCACAACACCGCGGTAATTAAAATAATCACCTTAAATTTTGATCGACTTTGACGTGGTTTTTTCGGTTCAATTGGAATATGCCATTCCGAAGCTTGTTGACTGGTTTGCATGTCAAACTGGTATACCCATGTCTCATCGCCAGTTACAATACGTGGTCGGAATTGACTCGTTCTAGTATGTCTTCAGCGACCTTTACACGATTGAGTTTCTGAAGAAAAAAATTCAGGTATTTCGACACTAGTCGAGCGGCAACGCGTTTCATTCCCAAACATCGCTTAAAATTGCACGAATTGATTCGTGAGACACAGGAAGACCAGTGGCTATCTCACAGATAACACCCAGTGTCATAGCCAGCGCATTCGCAGTGTACCCAGACTTCGAACATAAAGCATTGCATCCACTCCTGTCCTATTTTATCTTCACTATATTTTCAATTGCAAAAGATACAATACCAGTTATCTTTGGTAGGTTATCTTAAACCATCACGGAAACGTAGTTCCTCTTCTGATTTGTCAGAAATAAAAGTAGCATCAATAACAGAGCCAGTGTTGTTTTCGCGTAGAATATGTCTTTTAGCAGCCTTGGCTTTGCGTTTATCTTTTTTCATAACATTCTCAACATATTCCCTTTTATCTTTCGAACTACCTTTTCAAATACCTTTCCCCTTACTTTTCTCTTTGCCTTTCTCCTTACGTTTCTCTTTGTCCTTATCTGCATTTTGGTATATTTCTTTAAGTTTCTCAAGCTTTCTTTTCCCTACTTCTTACAGCTCATTGTTGTAGGGTAAACTAGATATCATTTCAGATTTTGCTGACTTGCGATCTCGATATGATGCGCGTTTTCTGGTGACATTGGAACTGACGAGATATGAATTGGCCTTATAAGGGGACTGCTGCGAGAAGGACCTGGTGTCACTCGGGTAACGTCTGATAACAAGAATAAGTCTAATTCAACTGGAATCTCTCTAGCATTCTTTGATTTTAATAAATATGCTTTTAGATTTTGTTGAAAGGTTAGATTAGGTTAGATTAGTTAGAAAAAGGTTAGACTTTGTTGTTTTGTTGCACATTGTTCCTGTGTTTCTCTGACATTTACAGTTAGGTCGAACTGATCCTGTTCAAGTAATTCTTCTGTAATATCAACTGACAATTCTCGAGCTGCAGCAAAACAACCTGATTCCTTAAAAACATACCTATTGAATGGATATAATCCACCAACAATGAAACCTTTGACTGCGATTTCTCCAATCTGGCATTTGCGATATGTAGTTACCAACAATTCTACAATATCGTAAGCTGTTAAGGGGATCCATAAAGGATTTGTTCATCGGCTGGATTTTTTGCGTGCAATGAAGTGGGAGCGATATTATGGTCACATAATTTTCTCTAGGTATATCCACAAGATCAATATTCTTCATGTGGTTAAAGTGGTCATCTTATAAAAGTAGAACTGGTAAGGTTTCAGTTAGTTTTACATAGCCAATGAAATGCTGAAACCACTGTATGGACAAAATTGTTTTAATCGAGCTAAAAGGATACGTTCGTACGATTAATCCAACAGTAGCGTTTTTCTTATAAATTTTGCTCATGTTTTTCCAAGGAAAAATCATCATTTGTGACACAAAAATACCGGCTGGACTTATACAGGTGACTATCGTATTGAGGAACCATCTTTCAGCAGACGTCATGCCGCCAATTTGCTTTTTTCCACGACGGGAAATAATTTTTGGATACTTGGATTAAACGTAAATCTTTTTTCATTGTAAACTTTCTCAAGGTTATCTTAAAACTCATCCATTCTTGTTTTTGTAAATCCATTTGCCCGGCAAAAGACGTTCTAGTTAGCTTTCGCATCCAGAACAGCCAGAACGTGCTTGTGTCTTGAGAGAAAACCTTTCAACCAGTATCTGCCAGCTCATTCATCATGAAATGGATGAACCATATTATTTTTAAAGGCGAGTTGGTATGCTAGTCTTCTCATTTTCCATTTGGGTCAATCCAAAAAATATTTCTTCCACAAGAGCGTAGTTCACCATTATCTCCTCATAAGCTTCGTTAAAGATTGGCTTACGACCATTTTTGTGCGTAGACTATCCATTGACTTTCCTTTTTCACTCGCAAGCCGAAATAGGATAGTTCTGTATACATTATTTTTTTGCTGCTATCCAATGCCGCTCAACCATATCTTCTTCAATTCACTTCGTTTTTTATATTTATTAGATGAAGATGGCATATTTAAATCAAATTAAAACAAATATATCGCTGTGCATACAATTTGCCATATTCCAAATTAACTGCACCCGTCGTCCTCCAAATTAGAAATATAACCACACTTAATCTCAAACATGTTATCAACTAGTTATGTAGATAATTTTTCCAAAATAGATAGTAATTTAAATATTGAATATACCAAACAGTAGATTAGCACTAATGCAAAGACATAAATGTAATATTTAATCAAGATTCAAACAGATTGAATACTTTCTCGTAAATATTCGAAAACAGCACCTGCATGTGAATGACTACCAACGTGACACATTCAATATTTCGCATATTGAGCCAGTCCCTATTTGATGACTAGTACACAGACTAGCCAATATTTGTATTTTTTAATAGATAGCATTGATGACAATTTGTATATTGCACTATTTCGAATTGCAGTGTTCCAAATTAGTTATATTTCCTCTACCCTGTACAAAGCAGTTACAGAAATTGTTGTGCCTAGTATACAGGGTGTTCCAAGAGAGTATATTCAAATTTTAGGTACATACATTAGACTTCATTCTAAGGCTGTAAAACACAAAAGTCGTAGGTCGATCTTTATAGGTTCCGAAGCTAATAACACAGTAAATAATCAGATTTAAATTCGTAAACCAATTAAAAACAACTATTTCATCAATGTTTATTTTAAAAATCAAGGTTGCCAAACTATGTTCACTTTGCCAGAAAAAAAACGCTACCTAGATAAAATTCTTTAGGTATAGCAAGTGTGTATACACGAGCGTAGCCAGGGGGGGGGGGGTATTGGTTCAAAATAGGGGGGTTGGGGGTCCCGAAATAAGACAAATATTACCTAATATTATACCGAAAAAATACGAGGAGTGAAGAGAGTTAAATTATTACATTTGAATTGAATATATATCCGAACTAGTGGACGTTGCGCACAGTAACGCCATCTCTTGTCGAGTAGTCGAACGATTTTGTATCGTATGGAAACTTTGCGTTGTTTCTCGATTATTCGCCACGCCCCTGGGTCGAAATGAGCGGAGCTTTGTGGAAGTTTGTGGCAGTTTCTGGACGGCTACTACTGGGCTGCTATATAAGCGGCGCGTGACCGCGCTTACGGCAGTATTGTTCCATGCGAACTCGAAGCGAATATAAGTGAAAAGTGGTGAACGAATAGCGAAGAGAATTAAGTGTACCGTGTATGTGAGTAATTTTAGTGCAGTGTTATTCGGTGACCTTGTTAAGGATAGATACGTGAATCATTATTACTGTCGAAAAATGGAAGGAAAAAAAAGGAAGGGTGATAAACTTAAAGGTATGGACTACTGGAAAAAGTGGTGTAGTCGATGGGTTTCTAATAAAGAAACAAATTTGGATTTAGCTATCAAAGCTTCAGCTACCTTGCATGCTGATAAGAAGACTGTGATGACAAGCGGGCCCTCGACCTCGACCTCAATCACAATACCGAATGTCGAAATCGATGCCATGTCACTGGTACCCTGTTCGATACCTTCAACTGCCGAATCTACATCTAGTCTGCAACAGGCCAGCTTGCCTGTTACCTCAACTTTTACAACTGTAGCTAAGTTGGATGTTGATTTTTACGCGAATGAAGAAAAAATCTTGGATGAATATTTTAAAGACCAAATTTTAAAAACGCCATGGAACCCATCCAGAGATTATAAGTTTCCTATTTCCACAAAACGTAACTTGCGCTTTCAATTGAAATGGTTGGAGAGATTCCCCTGGTTGTCATATTCGGAATATAAAAGTGGAGCATACTGCAGAGTTTGGTAATGGGACGTTCACTTGATGAAGGTAAAGGCGGTCATCAAAGGATCGGCCAGTTGGTAACCGAACCTTTTTGTAAGTAGAAAAATGCCCTAGAAATATTTGAAGCTCATGCGAAATCGGGATACCACAAGCGAAATTCAGAACTGGCAGATAATTTTCTAAAAGTAATGTCTTCGCAGGCTTCTTCGGTCACTGAACTGCTGTCTTCTGAAAGAAAGAGACAACAAGAGGAGAATCGAAAGAAACTAATCCCTATCGTAAAAGCAATGATTTTTTGCGGCAAACAAGGCATCTTCTTGAGAGGTAAAATCGATTCGGGGCGCATACAAATTACATCAGAATCACCAGAACCTGAACAACCACTACAGAATTATGGTAATTTTAGAGCCCTGTTGCGGTTTGCGGCTGAGTCTGGAGATAAAGATCTGGCTGAGTATTTGAATACTTCACAGAAGAATACCCTGTACACAAGCCCTCAGATCCAAAACGAAATAATTGACATTTGTGTTGAATTAATTGAACATAAAATAATTGAAGATGTAAAGAAAGCCAAGCTATTTACGATTCTGGCTGACGAAACCACCAACATCGGACGTGTAGAACAAGTCTCGTTATGTCTTCGATATGTTGATTTTACAGATAATAAACACCATATACTTAAAGAGATGTTCCTTGAGTACATTCCAACGGTCGATGTTTCAGGATCGGGTCTCGCAAATCTTATTACAGCTCTGAAAAAGCATGGATTTGAATGTTCTCATGTGGTTGGTCAAGGTTACGATGGAGCTGCAGCTATGAGTGGGTATTTGCACGGTGCCCAAGCTTATGTTCGCCAAGAATGTCCTCTTGCTCTTTATGTACACTGTAGTGCACACTCTCTCAACCTTGCTATTACTGATTCATGTTCATTAGCAAATGTCCGAAATTGCATTGGGATTGTGCAGTCTGTTGCTTCCTACTTTCGACATTCTGCTCAACGCACTGCTTTGTTGAAAGAAAAAATTCAAGAGCTACTACCCGTCGGTAACGTAAAAAGCTTTCTTTCAATGTGTGAAATACGGTGGGTCCACAAACATGAAGCTATTATAAGATTCAGGGAAATTTATTCAGCGATTGTGAATGCTCTCGAAGAAGCCCAATTTAATCACAATAAGGAAACATCGCAACAAGCCGCCCAATTGCTAAGTACGCTTCGATCTTCGGATTTTGTGGTGTGTTTAGTGATTCTTCAAAAAGTTATGAGCTATACATTGTCGCTATCAAAACAATTACAGACAATTGACATCGATCTTATCACCGCATTTAAACATGTAGATGATGTTATTAATGTCTTACAACTCCTGAGAAACAACACTGACGTCGAATATCTTCATTTCTATGAAGACGCAAAGGTTTTACTGGAAGAAAATGGTGGTATACTGCGAATGCCACGCGTCGTCGAAAGAAAATTAAATAGACCGAACATTGCTGCATTGGATGTATGCACGTATTACAAAATTAATTTGTTCATTCCAATTTCTTGATTATACAATTCAACAATTGGTTGAAAGGTTTACCAAACATCGTAAACTAGTATCAGCATTATCTGGTGTTCTACCTTCAAATTTTACTGCCAGTTCTGAAATTGAAGAAGCAATTTCCATGTACTCGTCACTGCTTCCCGAAAGCAACATATCACTGGTTAAAGCAAAAGTATGGAAAACAGTGATGACAAGTATCTCGCCTACCCCGAAATCTATATAGCGTGTACCCAAGGTACCAAGGCGTCTGACAATTTCATTCGTTTTTATTTTTTTTTCTCAACTGATTTAGGATGGATACTACTATTTCTAGACTTAATTGTAAATGAAAATATTGATTATGCAGCAGCGGTAATTCTCTCTGAAGGTGTTAAGTGTAGAATTACTATATGGAAACCTATTAGTTCTTCTGAAATTTATTGGGTTAGTGTTTCGTACTGGCACAGTTAGTGTAAATCGCCTTCAAGACTACCGGAAGGGCCACCCATTATTTAACATATGATTCGTGATTTATTCCTTCTAATAATGAGATGCCTACAATTTGCAAAAATCTTATCTGGACAGAAAAGCCGATTATATAAAATAAAGACTGTTATAAATTTCTTTAAGTACAAGATGGCTGCATTATATTACCCTGGACAGTGTTATGGCGAGGCCATTTGTTGTTTCGCCAATACGTAAAAGATAAACGTCACAAATACCGTATTAAAATGTATAGATAACAGAACCAAATGATAATATTTTAAAATATTTAGTGTATACCTGAGCAATAGCTGATGGCATTGGAGAGAAAGGCCATACCATAAAAGTAGTTCTAGAACTTTTAAAACATTATTTAGACTCTGGATATTCTGTTTATTTAGACAATTTCTACTGCTGTTTTGAACTGGCAGATAAATTGAATAATCGCAAAACTTAATGCAGTGAGACTTTAAATCCAAAAAGGGCGAACAGTCCCAAAGAACTTGTAAAATAATTAAAGAAGGGTGAAACAGCTACCGTATATTCTAATAATATATTGATCCCCAAGTGGAAAGACAAATGGGATGTTTTGTATGTTTGCAACGAACACGGAAATAAAATGGTCGCATTTGTGAATAGAAGAAATCGAACGAAAGTAAAACAAAACCCAATTTTTCACTATAATAAGTATATGAGTGGGGTAGATCATCAAGATCAAATGAATACTATCCATGTGATAGGCAAACACTAACGTGGTATAAGTAACTGAGCGTTCATTTCATGCAGTTAATGCTTCTAAATCTATATTTTATGTACAAACATACCCAAGGAGATCTATGCCACTTTATGGCAATAGAATTTTTGTATTAGAGAAATTGTTAGATGTACAAGTAATGAAAGCTACCAAGAAAACAGACAAAACCGCTCATATGCTGATAAAAATTACAAGTATTAATCAAAAACGTGAAACCAACAGAAAACGTTGTAGCGTTTGTTCGCAAAATAAAATTCGAAAAATAACATTATATCATTGTGAAAAATGACCCGAACAACCAGGACTTTGCGTAGGAGAATGCTTTGAAAAATGCCATGCGTAATTTTGTTGTTTTTTTTTGCGCTAAAATGGCATTAAAAGAAAATCTTCTCATCTTGTCCCTTTTCATCTCCGGGGTGCTTTCTTCTCCATCTCACTAATTCTTCAAGATATTGTTCAATTCGACTGGGATACCTTGAGTTGCAACTCCAAGTTATGTACCGTGAAACCTGAGTTCTTAGAATGTAGTCCCTCTTCAACTCTCGAGCGTCATCTTTTTGTAAAGTGAAATAGGCTTAGAAGCGACAGTGCCCTAGTCGCTTCTCACATGGTAATCTAATAAGTAGTAACCCTCCGTCAGTATGTACATTATGTGGTGCTACTCTTTCTGTTCGTCACGTCTTACTAAAGTGCCCTTCGCTATGCGCTCTTGCACAAAGACATAGACTTCCCAGGAACCTTCTATCTATTTTGTCCCCTCATTACTCCAGTTCTCTTTTTGAATTCCTCCGTTGCTCTTCCTACTTTCTTTTAATATAACCCATCTCCGCTATCTTTAAACTCCTTTTTCCATTAAAATTTTCACCTACTCCTCTAGTCTTACATTACATCTGACTACTGGTTGCTGTTTCTTTATTTACTGTCTACTGCTTAATAACGTTTGAGATCCATTGGAATATAACCATACACTCTTTAATCCATATTACTAGTTCGCGTCTGGTATACACTCTTTATGAGCTGCCAAATGGCCTCAGTTGCTGACGCGGCCCTAAATTGAAAAATTCGAATTCAAATTCTTTTGTTCTTATATTTTTATAAGTTTGTCTTTAGTAGGTTTTTATGCTAGTATTTATTTCGTTTAGCATATTTTTTTTTAGTTTAGCTCACTTTATTCTTTTGTAGTTTATTAATAAAATTTATTTGCCCCTTTAGTTTTTTTGATTATAAATTCTGTCCCATATCTGTGTCGGCTAGTACTGGTACGGTCGGTCTAGTACTTTATCTGTACGATAAAAATGTTGCTCAGTGACATATGGCAAAAATGACAGAAAAATACTAAATTTGCATAACCAATTACAAATAATCATTTCTTTAACAAAAATGATTTTCATAAAAAAACCTTCCCGCTTCTGGGTGTGTGGGGTACCTTTATTTAGTAGCTTAGTCGATGATTTTGTACATAATTCTTATATTCTTCCTATGAGATCAAATGCGGAAAATTATCTATAGCTTTTTATAGAGGACCAACACTTTTAGAGAATGTTTCCCTGAAAATAAGAAGAAAAAAGTGGTTTCGAATAGATGATGCCCCAGTAGATTTTGAAATTGCCGAACCGAATTTCATGAAAAAAAAATATCCATGAAGCATTGGTCGTGGTGGTCATGTTGCATGGCCATCTAGATCCCTTGGCCATATTCTTCTAAATTTTTATTGCTGTGGTACATAAAAGATAATAAATAAATAAATAAATAAATAATTAAATAATTAAATAAATAACATAAATTTAATCAATGATTTTTCATCGTTTGAAAGATGAACGAGGGTCAAAAACGGAGTTTTCAGGGTTTCCGAATTGTATATTAATTATTTACTGTTTATAACTTCATAAATGTAACTTCGGAATGAATATAGATTATACTACTACCTATGTTATTTTATTCATAAAATTAAGTATATTTCATACATTTTAAAATTTGAAGATAATGATACGAAACCCCCCCTATAAGTAAAATATTTTAAGCAACAATAACGATACAATACAAAACAATTCAATAACAAATTGTTATCAATAATACTTAGTCGAATTTCTGCATGTTCTCGCTCATAACTTATTAGTATGCTAACGCAACAATGAAGGCCGAATAAAGGACTACAAATTTCTCATTAGACGATTTGTCTGTCGTAAAAGGGGCTTAATGGCCTAAATGCTTTAGCGTTGTTGTTGTCTCGAAATAATCCAGGATTTATCTTATTCCTTTTGAAATTAATTAACAGTAAAAAATTAATATTTTCTAGAAAATAGCGAATACAGAATTCATTTTTGAGTAAATTATTCAAAATATTGAAGAAATGGGCTAGCAAGGTTACGTCGCTACCAGGGTACAGTGAAAACTCAGATATATTTTAGATAAAATATTGTTTTACAATTTGTTTACTACAACATAGTCTGTTTCTAGCTCGATACACTTCGCCCAACTATTTTCCAGCTTTTCTAGGCCTTTCAAAAAGTGCGACTTGTCGAATTTAATAAGAAAAACCTCTGTTTCGGCCCTAATCACTTCATTTTATGTGAATGTATTTCCAGCCAGCCATTTTTTCGTGTTTGAAGAGAGCCAAGTCTGGAGAATAGGGTGGATGAGGCATCAATTCGTTGCGCAAATTGACCTTTTTCCCTGTATGCATGGGTACTTTATTTTTTCTCAACTCTTCATAAAATTTCACAATAGAGCAAACATTACAGTACAGCTTAATTTTTACTACAGCTTTTTTGTTTCTTTGCCAAATGAGGGTTTTTTTAGTCAAGTTTTTTTTCGTCATAATGCAGCAGAATATTATCTTTCTTTTTTCCAAAGAGCCGATATAGATATTGTATACGAAACAATAGTCATGACCTTTAGAAGCGCCCTCGCCCTCTTAATGCACCTTCGCCGGGTAAAAACCTACTGTTTTTAACGGTTCCTCATTTTGGTATATAGTTATGAATGCTAATTTCATCAACAGTATCGAATCACTGCAGAAAGATCTTTGAATGGCGATCATTCATGTCTAAAGACCGTTATGCAGTAGTCACTCGATTAGATTTTTGGTCACTTGGTCACTGAACACTTGTCTCCTCGACAACAAGACGGCCAGCGATCTAGCAGTTGACGCCACTGGTAGTACTGGTTGAGTATTACCATACTAGATGTATATTGATTAACTGGCTAAGCCCTACACGGGCCGGTTTTTTGAAGTAAAAACTTCTTTAGTCGCATTGAGTGATTTTCGGTAGGGGCAAAAACTTATGGGTTCATGTCACCGACATGCGAATGACTTATTGCGCCAGACTGGCGACCCTAATTGTATTTTAAATGTACTTTAATGTGCATTAAATTAAATTGTGTTTTAGATAATCATTGATTGACTATTATTTGATTATTATTATTGATTTGACTATTATTATTTATTAAAAACAAAGCATTTGTTTTCGAATATTTCGAATTAAAAAAAACACAGTTATTCCAAAGATTCAAGTTTTCACTTCTGTCGGCAGTCCCCATGACTTTTTAGACCGGGCATTTTAGGACCCAGTCATTTTACGACTCGATCATTTTAGACCAGAGGTCTAAATTCCAATCATTTGAAAATAGCAATGCCCTAATGCCAATCATTTCAATGTCTTCATCTAATTGAATAATATTCAAATAGAGAGAGCTATCTAAACTTGTTTAATAATGGAAACACATTTTCGACATACAAGATTTATTTTATTTTACTATAACTATATTATACATTACACATGATGTACATACAATATACAAATCGTATATATATAAAAAATAATCAAAATTTTGACGTACCGGTGTGTCATATAATTTCAAAAATTAGTCGCATAACCTATGTAAATAACAAAAAAGTAACGTCTTATTTCAAAATTTAAATAAACCCAAATATATCAAATAAAAAATTTAATAAAATTTAAACATAAACATTTTAAAAAATTTAACAAAATTTAAATAAAACCAAAATATCATTTTAATGAGAAGGTTCACACTCAGACTCCTCAACAAATTTTTAAAGATTGGCGGTATAGTTCGTTACAGCCATTCATTCGAATACAATTATCCAACTGTTCATCTGTAAGTCGGTTGCGGTATTTGCTATTAATCACTTTCATATTGGAGAAAGAAGATTCATACAAATAACTCGAACAGAATA
This sequence comes from Cosmopolites sordidus, assembly GCA_031761425.1. Lineage (NCBI taxonomy): Eukaryota > Metazoa > Arthropoda > Insecta > Coleoptera > Curculionidae > Cosmopolites > Cosmopolites sordidus. The sequence continues at coordinate 1,462,987 of JARFXV010000172.1, read as the reverse complement.
ATGCTTTCACTTTTACTGGATATTTATCCTTACATACTAAAAGCCAGATACATTTTGTATTTAACTCCAAGGATTTTAAGGTTAAATCGTTAAGAAGCGTAATCACTTCAATTTCTGTTGCAGCCCTATCCTCGCCAAAATGCTGCATAACACAAGTAGCAATTGCTAGTGCGATGACGTTAAAATCTTTAAAACGAGTTCATTCAAGTTCGATACTATTTGCACATGATATTTACTGTTGTAAGGTTGCAACTGATTTTGAGATATCTTTTCTAAAAAAACAAGGAAGTGCTTAGTGTCGCGGTTCATTACGTTTTCTTCCCAAAACTCAAGCTTTTTGGTAAACGCTTTCGTATCAGAAATCATTTTCGTTAATTCTTTGCCTCCCTTTTAAAGCAGTAAGTTAAGTTTATTCTATAAATCTGTAATATCTACCAGAAATCAAAAATTTTCAAGCCAGGTTGAGTTTTCCAGTTCAGGAATGGGTTTATCGCGTTGTTTAAAACAATCAACTAAAGCAGGTAGAAGATCATTAAAACGTTTCACTATTTTTCCTCTGCTAAACCATCGGACTGCAGAGTGAAGAAGTAAATTCCCGTATTTACAGTCCATTTCATCGGTCAGTTCTTTGAATAATCTTCTCTGTAACGACTGAGCTCTAACCTTGTTCACAATTTTTACTACCATTTTCATAACGTCGTTCAGTTCCAAAAACTTTTCCCATAATGCTTATTGATTGATAATACAATGATAAGAGAGGAATTGCGGAAAAGTATCATCCTTTCGACATAATGCCACAAGACCCTTTTCGGAACCCACCAAAGCTGGAGCTCCATCTGTTATCAAACATACCATTTGAAATATTGGAATTTTCTCAGGCAAAATAACATGTTTAAAATGAGAAAACAGGTCCTATTCAGTAGTATGCCTTTTTGTAAAATAATTTTCAAAAGTTCTTCTTTAATAATAAACTTGCTAAAAATAATCCTGACGAAAATAGCCATCTGGACAGTATCAATCACCTCTGTGGATTAATCAACTTGCAGTGAAAAATAACCACAGTTCTCTAAGTCACGAGTTAATAGTAAAAAAATCACTACTTATTACTATAGTCGTCTCATCACTCTATTAGCAGAAAGTTGCATTGTTTTTATGGCAGACACTATCTCGTTTTTATTTTTTAGGTTGGCGAAGCAGTAGCTTCAGCAAATCAGCAGCTTCTAAAAATGCATGTTTTAATATTTATCCGTCTTCATAAGGCTTCTTATTTTGTACAATTTTCAGGGACACGCGATAAAAAGCTTCAGTTGTAGCCTTATTTCTATCAAATACTCTTAAAAATGCTGTTTGTTGTCCAATCAACTGATTTTCCAATTGTCTCAACTTTTTTTTTCCTAGTGGTAGATTGTATATGTAGATTAATTGTAGAAGGATATGATTTTTCAAAAGTTGAATAAAAAGTTTTATGGTGCCTTTCAATATTTTCCTTTTTAGCAACGGATACAAGCGTTACACATAAATACACACTTGTTTAGTTTTTTGCTTAGTTTGCTTTTAATTTCCGTATTGTATTGTAGTATTGTTCTTCACACTCAGAATGGAAATTTTTCTAGTATTGCTTACCATACTTGTAATTGTAACGTACCTGAACACTGAATGCACGTCGTCTATCTACACATCTCGTTAAAAGCAGACGAGATCCTTCCTGAATGATCAATTGGTCGCTACTCGCTACAATTTTCTCAACGGTTTCCCAGATTATAGCGTGGTTATGTCAGGGCTGATCTTCGGCGCCGACGATGCGATCATCAGGCCGTAATCCGCAACAGTATTATAATTTCGATATTTTCGTTTGTAAAGATCATGTGTTCGACGCCTGAGGATTGCTTACAACCGTGAACTACCGAAGTTGCCCACACGAGCTACCGGTAGCTCACAATCGACGGGTTGGCGACCCATGTTTTAGACTATGGGTATCTTGGTCTATGGGCATTCTAGACTATGGACATTTTAGACCAGGATCATTGTAGGCTCCAGACATTTTAGGATTCAAATATTTTGGACTCCAAACGTTCTAGGCCCGGAACAATTTAGTAATCGCCCATCTTAGTAACTAGATTATCCAGGGTCTGGATAGTTAGAAAATACCACCAAGGATAAGGTCAGATATTATTTTCATTCATATTAATCACTGATTACTCTGTCACTATTTATCTACAATCGTTAAGCTAAGCTAAATAAGAGCCTTTATACTATAATAATGTTTGTTTCATGTTGAACCTTTCATCTTGATTATGCCTAGTTAATTAGGGTAGTAGACATTACGGTTAAAGTCTCTTTTGATAATTATTATTGTTACTGGGTCTTTTTGGCAGAGATAAACCTTTTCCCAATTTAAGGATTTATTTTTATTTTTTTTGATTCCGAAGAAGTGGGTGGCGCTCTTATTGACGTGCCTGTGTAATCCGTCCGTGATCTACGGAGCTCTCCGGCGAACGGCCGTAGCTGTAATTTTAGTAACAAAAAAAAAACTTCACGATAACATCTAAAATATACAACTTGAAACAAATTTCAGTACATAATATTTAAAATTAGATTCAAAATTAGTTTTTAATTAAAATTTTAACATTAACCAATACAATTTTATTTCCGCTTAAAATAAATTACTTCTCTGTTTTCATAATGCACCATATCTCAAAGCATTTCGTTCCATTTAAAGTTTTTAGTGCATTAAAATATTTCCCATTACCTAACCGAGGTATCTGTCGTTTGTACTATCAAGTTTGAATGGAAAGTTTTTAAAGTTTCTAGAACAAACTTCAATTTGAAATTGTGATAAAAATTGTTAAGTAAATTGAAACAGGTCTAGACCTTTTCATATTACTTAACACTCCCTGAGATTTATAGAACATTAAAATAAAGAGCGAAATAGAGTAAAGGTTATTAATATTATTTCATAACTCTAAGAGGTATAAGGCCTAATAAAATGATAAACTTAAGATATTGCAAATGTACGAGTTCAGCTTCCACTGACGGTGTGGATGTTTGTACATATACTTTATTTATTGGTTTGTAGATTATTTGTGTGGTTATATATGAGTTGTCTGGTTTCAAACCCCCTTAAATCAATTTTTTATAATTTTGAGATAACCGCAAGAAACTGTTCTGGAATGATTTTGACGTTATTTAATTAAAACTAATTTTTTTATTGCTGTACGGGGTAACCTGTTTCAAAAATTCAACAACCATGTCTTTTGAAATAAATGTATAATCACAATTTGAATTTAAAATTGATATTTGGTGGCGTTTGCTACCAAACTGTGGGTTAAGTGCAATTTGAAATCAAACAAAAAGGATTTGGCGTGGTTTGAAGATAAAGTAACAGAAGTGAATCAAATTTCATTGAACAGAAAAAAGGAAACTTTATTCAAAAAATAACTTTATTTATAAAATAAGTTTTTTCGTAGAAATGGCACATAAAAATGCCGTAAACTCTCAAATCAGGTAAATCTTCGGTTTGTTCACAAAAACAATGATCTTTGTCTTCACTGGTTTCTTCGGAATCATTGGCAATATAGTTATTGTGAAATTTGTTCAACACATGTTTATAATATTCCAGACTTTCCAGTTTCTCCACTCCTATCCATATTGCTTGCATAATAGGTTGTTTACGTCCTTCACCTTCAGATCTTTCAGTTTCCCTCCGGTAGGAATTCGTTTTGGCTAGATATTGAAAGCAGTCTGATTTTTCTTAAAGACTCTTTTGAATAGTCCTGTATCTGAACGGTAAGATAACTCACCTCGAATGGCAATGGCGTTATTGTTGCCGCGTCGTATAATGAAAATTTTGCGCTCGTTGAATTTCAAATGTCATTGTGATACTGGCTTAAGGATTTGTTCACCAGCACCTTTCCAGCCATTATCGGTAAAATCTTTAGCAAGTTTTAAAATTGTACCATTGTACCTTTAAAAATATTTATGTATTCTCCTTGCAATACAATTTCTTCTTTCTTTTGCAATTGTGGCAAATACTCTATCAGGGGGAATGTAGGAGTATCCAACCACAGGAAATATTAACTCGATTGTTTTAGTAGAGTTGGTTTGACTACATATCCATTTCAAGCACATAGACAACAAAATTGTGTTTTTATTTTGGCTGCAGCATCCATCGGCGGCCAACCGTAGTGTATCTACTCCCTCTAAGTTACTACTTCTTCCTGGTTTTAAGTTGACCCGAAGGCCCTGACTTTTATTCCATTGTTGCCGATCGTGTGAATTACGCCAGGGTTAAAGAACGGTGTCTATCCTTTAGGCGTGGTTAACCGTAACTTGCAGGGTGTTTAGATCGAGGATATCGATTTTTTACATAATTTAGTTTTACTTCTCCGAACCTGACCCGCGAGGATTAGGTTCAGTGGGCATTTGTATAAAGAGAAGAATTCAAGAATTTGAATTGATGTAAAAAGCATTACGTGGTTAGAAAGTCGTCGCTGCCAATTTGGTGTTGGAAGGAAGATGATGTTCTTCTCAGTTCTTGTTCTGATGTTTTTTCAGATGTTAAACCTACTTATTCTCTGGGTAAGTGAGCTCGTGATGGAAATACTTGATAGCCCGTTGGTCCTTCTCTGGTATCGGAGTTGAATCTATTTTCTGCGTTAGGTTTGAAGAGCTATGCCGTGCGTACTAACTGGAGTCTCACCGATTTCACGCCGACCTCCATATGGTACGTCGGAAGTACGACCAGCTTTCCGCGCGAATAAACTACTTCGGGGTTTGCTCGCGTCCTAGACCGGATAAAATCGTTGCAGCTGAAACTGCCAATTGCCACTTTTGTCTACCCCCATGACAACCAGATGTGTAGCGAACACATCCGATCACCTCAGAGTCCACCTCCAAACTGTCCCTGTAAGTTGCTGTTATTTAATGTGAAAAATACATAGCTTGCAATTGTCATTCCAATCAGATCACTCAGAGGGGAAAACTGATTTTCCGCGCTCTGATCAATCAGCGTTCTTGGACGACTAACTGAGAGTTTAGCGTCGCTTCGGTGACGTCATCTAATGGTTTTTCTGGAATTGTTGGCTTTTTTCTTTTAAAATAGCCAAAATTAACAGTTAATGTGCCATTAATTTGCTTAAGTGCGAACGACTGCAGTGCATAGTGTTGGTTTTGCTGCTTTGCAGGGGCACCACAACTGAAAGCTGCCGGAAACCTCGACGATCCTGGCTGGTAAAAGATAGGATAGTCTTGTGGGCATAATTACTTGCTTAATATCATTCTGTGTTAAATTAATAACGATCTGTGATACGATTATACATTTTATAAGACGTCAGACCCGACGAGATAATGGTTGGTCTGAGAGCTGAGCTAGAGCTTTCAAGAAAATACAACCACGGTTTCAATGAAAAAATTTTTGAATTAAAATCTCTAATCAGAGAACTGAACCAAAAAATAGATCGCCTGGAATCGAGCATTAAGATAAATAAATGCCCACAGCGATACACAAGAAAGCATACTAAACTAAGCGGCGGCGAAAAATGACCAGTGACAATAAGGAAGAAAAGCCGATCGCAGAAATGGTCCAAATGGTTTAATATTTATCACAAATGACTCATCCGGCACGGACGGAGAAATCAAAACCAATAAGCGTCGTCTTAAAAAAAGACAAAAGAAATACTCAGAAGAGGAAAAGACAGAGCAAATGCCTCGGAAAAAGGCCGTATGTATCGCGGGTCTTAGTGGAGCCATCCAAAATAAAATTAAAAGCGGGAAATGCCTAAAAAACGAAGAAAGTACACCCAGTGGTACTCAGAAACAAGGCGGACTTCATGGAAGCCATGACCGCCGTAAATAATAGAAAGATTTGCACTGAAAAAGCCGCTAACAATCGGAACTATCTTTCTATCTGGAACAGAAGAAAGTAGCATACCACTCCCTCTGCAAGAAGAAAAAAAAGAAAAAAGAAAAGCAGCTCTACGAGCTGCTCCGTAATATCGCCAAAATCGTACCTGAAAAGGACATTCGTGACAAATTAAAAGAACTTGGGTTTAATCCAGCAAAAATAAAACATTGGAAAACGAAGAAAGGAGTGCCTCGTGTGATGGTGTATGTGATCGAAGAAAGTGCGATCTTTAATATAAAATACTATCAGCGGATTAAAGTAGAGAATATAAAGTCAAACGGAGAAACTTCGCAGTGGTATAACTGCCAAGTTTTCGGCTATATGGCTAAGAAATGTCATGCACCGCCTAAGTGTATAAAATGTGCAGGCAGTCACGTATCGTGCGATTGTAAAAAAACCAGAATCAGCTAGGGCGAAGTGTGTAAATTGCGATGGTCCTCACCACGCTCGCTGTGAACAGAAAAGCGCACAGCGACCACCCAAGAAGGCACAGGGCAAGGCCCCACCAAAAGTCACCAAACCAGCACAAAAAATCCCACCCCCGACATTCGTTTGGGGTACCCAAAATAATTCCATACCGGCACCTTCGCAGCCCGTCGCTCACAGTAGAGATCCACAAGCTCCAAATGCAGGATATCGCGGCCATGATGGGGCAGATGATACAGCATATGACTGCAATGTTCCAACAGCAGATAAACGCTGCCTTATTCTAGTTCCAGTCCCATAATGACTAATAAAAACTCATTTAACATCATAACTTCCATTGCGTGGTAAAAAGATCAGATTGACGGCATTTTTGGAAGAACATAGCGTCAACGTTGATCTCATCCAGGAAACTTTCTTTAAACCGAGCGAAAGGTTTGGGATAAGAAACTTTTGAGTGGGAGGTGGTCTGATGATTCTCGTCATCATTTCCTGCCTCCGACAGGTCTTAATTCCTTGGCATTAATATCGGTGCAAACGTTTCTAGAATGAAATCTTATAAAACTATCATCATGGTATCTAAAAAAACTTTATTGACTTCGAGTCAGGCGAGGTCAACAGTTTTCTATCTAACAACACTCCCTTCATCGTTGGAAGATATTTCAATGCCCATAACCGATCATGGGGGGAAGGCTCCGACCTGCTAGCCTTGGCGGGAACTGCCGAACCGACTCGTTTTAAAAATTTCTTAGTTATATTTCTCGTAAAAAAAATTAACTAAAAAGTCGCTTTGCATGTGGTTCACAAGCTTAGTTCTGATCAGTACCCCTTATTGCTCAAAGTAGAAACAACCGTAGAAAATCTCCCCCCACTGAAAGACCTATATTAATCAATTAGAGCAGATTCCAAGATTATTTGTAGAAAGCGGCCAAAATCCGCGAATTAATAGTATTTAGCAGCCCGAAGCGGTCGGAAAACTAACCACCGGCATATTAGAAGCCATTAACGTGGCGATTAAAATTTCAACAGTGTCTTCCCCGATAGCCTCGGACATTCCGCCCGAAGGAAAAGAAGATACGACATAAAAACAGGTTGAACAGACGCTATCGCTCGTCTGGGAACCCTGAACTCGGTCGCCGTGCAAACGAGGCTAAAAGAGAAGTCCAACGGGCCCTCGAAGAGTTCAGAGATCTCAGATGGGGCAATTTCCTGGCGTCAATCGACATGGCCAGTCGATCATTATGGAAAACGGCTAGATCCCATGTGAGGATGGCGAGAACCCCGATTTCTCCTCTGAAGAACGATGTAAATTACGCCGTCACCATCACTGGTAAGCAAAATTTTACAAGTGGTTTTCCCCTTTCATTTTCGTTCCTTCTGGATCTTGTTCAATGCGTGTAGACATTCGGAAATGGTAGATTAGTCAACATTCAACACTTCTGTCAGTTGTTTCAATGTATGAGTTGTTCATCCAATAATGCTTGCGTGCATCTTCAAACTATTTCTGGTGTCCTGGACGTTCCTGGTCTTTTATATCAAAATCACATCTTTTGAAGTATTTAAATATTAATTAAATATTAAAATAAATTTAAATATTAAAATAAATAATAATAAAAATTAAAATATTATATTTAAATATTTTGATGTTTTTTGGGCTAGAGCAAAGGTCTCCAAACTACAATCAACAAACTACTCCATCAATCCGGCCCGCGACAGCTAATTGCTTATTGTTGTTATTGTTGCTCTGATAAGTCGGACAAATAAACACTTTTATTTACCACTTAACACTTTTATTTACCGTTTTTTTAAAACGTTTTATTTACTTGCTCGGTAAAGCTTAATGATAAGTATAATACGCAGAAAATTTAACTTAAGCATAATAACTAACAAATAATTAAAATGAATCTCACTAAATTATAAACTAGTAAACATCCCGCGGTTTCACCCTCGGTAGTTATGTTGGGGTAAAGAATATCATATATGTATGTATAGCGATGTTTGGAATGTATATATCCTAAATCACACATTATTTTTATCCTGAAATTTCTCACGAACGGAAAAGCTAATTTAACGCGAATGAAACCGCGGGGTGTTCACTTGTAAAAAATACTAATGAGATTTATGTAATTGTAATTTTCCAATGACTATAGTTTGTAGTTATAGACCAATTTTACTTGTACCAATTATTAAAAGAAATTTAAGAAGCTCATCGGTTAACTTAGATCTGTAAACATTCTTTGTGTACTTCATTTTGGAGAATGTTTTCTCACACAATTAAGTAGTACCAAAAACAGAAAACAGCCCACGAGCAAATTTAGGCAAATTATCAAATTGTACCAGTGGAAAACTCTCATTAAATTCCAACAAAGGTGAGTTTTCATATTTGTTTTAATTATATCACTGCACTGGAAATCAAAAATTTCCATTTGAAGTTCCGGGACTAGGGTTTAAATGTCAGTATCAAAAGGATATTGAATAATCTTAATTTCATTCACAATGATATCAAAGTCTGAGAAGCGAATATCAAAATGTATCTTCAAAGCACTGAAAGCTTCTATTACAAAATCGACGGGAAAATCAATAGTGCGGATGAATATTTCACATGTTTTAAGATGTGTGAAAGATTTTTTACGTAATTTTGATTAAAACAGTATTATTTTCTGCCGGAACGATTTGATATAAAATCAAGGAGAAGCTGGTTTTCAACTTCCAATCTCAAATTCAGATTCAGAGCCATTCGCTATTTTGAAATTCGGTAAGAGAGCGATGCTTTTCATTAAAAAAATGACGATCTCTGCTCGAAGATTAAAAAAGCGCTGAAGGACTTTTTCGCAACTAAGCCAGCGTAAGGCAGTATATGGTGAGTTATTTTCTCCAATCTATTCAATAAACTCGCAGAACTGTCGGCGATTCAGCCCAATGGATCTGATGAAATTAACAACTGATATCACTGGTTTTAGAACTTCAAACATATCCAAACATTTTCCGCACAAGAAGTGTTGATGAATGAAACAATGTAAGACTAATGGTTTTGAACTACAATTATTTTCTACAGCCTTTAATACAAGTGCAACCACTTCTTTATTTTTACCACACATAGTTTTGCCTTCATCAGTTGTAATAGATTTCAAGTCTTTCCATCTCGAAGGTTCTTCTTATTAATGGCATTTTCAACTCCTTTAAAAATACCTTCCCCAGTAGTACTGTCGTGAATACTATCAATATCAAGAAGTGGTTCATACACTTCATAGCTTTTATCTACTCCTCGAATAAAAATCAACACCTGAGCAGTATGTAACACATTCGTTGACTCATCCAAGACCAGAGAAAACCACTCAAGATGTCCATTTTTATCAGATAGTTGAGATGATATATTTTCTGCAATGCCTTGTACCCTCCGAGTCACGGTGTTTTCTGAAAAACTGACAGGTTTAAATAAATTTACCTTTTCGGGGCATATTTCTTCGGCTACTGCAATTACGCATTCTTTGATCATTTCTCCATCGGTAAATGGCTTTCTAAGTTTTGCGATTCAAGAGCCACACGAAACCTGACACGAGTTGCAACCTCTTGTTCAGTATTGACTTTCGTAAACAAAGATTGCTACGATTTCAATCCGCGTTTTAAAGTTTCAATTTTTTCTGAGCTCAAACTTCCTGTATATATTGAGTAATTTTGAAAATATTTCGTTTCATAATGACGTTTAATGTTATATTCTTTAAGCTATGGTTTAATTGCAACAGGTTTGGTTTAACAGCTATGGTTTAATTTCAAATCAAACACACCTGGACCCAATCACGAAATAGTATATATGAAAGTTCCATTGATCTTTGAATGTTCTGTATTAACTGTCTATTTTTCGCATCTTTTCCGTATTAGCCAAATCACACACAAAAACAAGTCAAATCAAAATACGTATGGGCGTTGGTCGGTTCGAAAATGTCTTTTAAACGAGGTTACGCACTACTTTATTCCACAAGACAGTTTTGCTTCCTTCGCCTTCCCTAGGCAGATTGACGCGCGGTCACACCGGTTATAGATAATGGCACGAAAATTTAAACGGTTTTAACCCTTGAAACTCACTGTAGTAATCAGTATGGCCCTAAGGCTGGAATGTTTGGAGACCACAGACTTTCAGTAGCTGTTATCTTCAAATGAAAGAAGATTATTAAACTTCCCTAGAAAATGGCATACCTTTACCCTTATACATTTGTCTGGTATATAATTCGACATATTCAAAACTATGCTTTTTGTGCAATGGCAGTTAATAAAGAATTGTTTTTTGATGACATATGTTTACCCTCCAAAAGGCCATAGATGTCATTAGTACATACTATTACATTAATTTATGATAACAATTAAAACACTTGGTATTTGTTTCACAATATACTCTCTGACATGTTTCGGCCTCACGACCATTTCCAAAGAAAGTTATGCATAAACTAAACTTTTAAAGTGCTGTCTAATAGAAGTCAGGTTTTTTGTCTCGTTATATTTGTTAAACTGTCAATAATTGGGGTAATAAAGCCAAATTAATACATAGCTGCAATAAAAGCAGGCTGTTAAATTATTTAAAAATGTCCGGAATTAAAAAAGCCATATACAACGGTAAAAATCTAACAAACACCCAGCGAGACTTCGGAAATACCCCAATTATTGGAAGTGTCATAAATTTAACGAGACACAAAAACCGACTTTAATTAGACAGCTCTTTGAAACTTCAGTTTAGTTTGTACATAACTCTCTTTGAGAACGGTCACGAGGCCGAAACATGTCAGAGAATATCTTAGATATATTGTGAAACAAATACCAAGTGTCTAATTTACTATCATTGTTGCTATGTTTCACCAAGAACAAACGGCACAATCAATCGAAACATTAATTTATGTTTAATATTTGGTACATTATCATCTACATAACATATAACAAAATTTTGATTCAAAAAGTGGCGGCTCGTGGATTCTTAAAGTGGAAGGGCGTAGACGAAAATAGTGGTGCTGATTTTTTTTTGCTTTCCCCTTCATCCTTTTTACTTTTCGTTCTATTGAGACCCTATACAGGAGGTGAACCAGGAAAATATTAAAATTCACAACCACATAGCCACCAAATACTATTGTATACATTTTTCTGTCGAATTTTCACATAAAATTTGCCTTATTTTTACATTCTTTTTGAACTTGACTCAAATTCAACACGGGTGTTTGACAACCGTTAGTTTTTAATTCAACTTTCTCCTCCAAACTTAAATTAGTCATTATTAACTTTTATAAATCAGACACCTTCAAGCGTTTAATTAAAAACTAATTATTTTTATTTAAAAAGTACACTCAGTGTGTACACACGTAGTAAATCCCAAATCAAAACAAGTATTCGCAAGGCGAATGAAATACGCGACGTGAGATATATCAAACGCTTCGTACTCGTCAAATCAGCGCTTAAAACTAATTACCGATACGCTCGGTCGCAGGGAATCTACTTCAAAATGATATGTTTTAGAAAGCAGTTAACCCCCGAATTCTGGCAACCAACAAAATATGTAACGTCAGCGACGAGATAAGACGACGCGGTGTAAGGCCGCTGAAGGTAAACATCCGACCAACGATGTAAAAATTGTGGCGGGAGGATGGCCTTTTATCCGCATTATTTGGTGTAATGGGTGGACAGACATTCTTCTACATTTGGAGATTTTAATTTTTAATAATATCTTAAAATAAGTTAAGAAAATAAGTTAGGAAGGAAATAAACTGAACAGAAATAAAATATGGTGTTTTGCTCTGAAAAATTGTTTACTGTGATAAATGCTGAAGAGACGGAGCCCCAACGCCCTCACGTGTCGCCACTGAATTCAAATCATTTTAGTTTTTAATCTTTTAAGCATGTATCAGTAATAATAAATAGCAGCTGTTGTTCTTATCTGGTCAGATGGCTTAGCTAATAATATAATGTTAAGTTTCAATCATTCGAATACCAACTGGTAACGTCGTGATCTGATGTATAGAAAATACATTCAGTCTTACCTAACTTGATTTGTAACAAAAGTGACGATAACTATCACATCTTCAAGTTTTCCCACGCATGTATAATATGCGTATCAAATAATGTTCAAAACAGGAAATATTATATTTTCATTTCTTTCTCTCGTAGTAAAGGATTTTTACACCTGTTCATTAACACTGTTTTCATTTCTTGTGGACACAAAATCCTATTGGTTGAAATCTGTCACACGAGAAGCATTTCAAATGCCCCTTTATTTATTTTCTATCCCACCCTGCCCTTCATTTCCTTATATTAGATAAAATCAATAAAACCTGTACGTAAACCTTCCAAACTTTCAGGGTACAGTATCGACAAAAAATATTGAATTCGAGACAAGCAAAAGATGTCTTTATATTTGTTTTGCTACATCTATTAGAGGTATATTTACTATCAAATAATATATACTGAGAAAAAAAACTAGTTTACATTGTTGAAGCAAACTGAAAAGATACTCACTGTATAACATATATAAAGTAAATGCAAAGTAATCGATGCAAATAATTATTTTTAAAATCATGTGAGGTATTTTTGGTATGCTGCTAAGCTAAAAAGAATTATTGTGCTAAACTTGAAGAGATTTACCACTAAACACCAAATCACTTTTTTGACCTTACCGACGCATGTTTCGCTAACCATTTTAGCATTGTCAGGAGATGATTTAATCTAATTCTAAAATTAAATTATGTTCTATTTATATGAAAACCCTACCTAACGAAGCGTGTAAAAATCATGAACCGTGAAGTTTTACTAAGCCTTACATTAATAATTGAAAAAGTTGACTGAACGGGATAGGTCCTTTATCCCGAGTTATGATTTTCTTACATTTTTCTATTTGAATGCATTCACATGCATCCAAAGCCCTATTATTATTAACTCTTTTAATTAGTCTTAAATTACTAATATCTATACTGTGATCATTGCATGTTGGGCAACACAAGATTTTTCATTTCTCCCATTTCTAATGTGGGCAATATGTTTTTTATATCTTATCAATATGGATCTTTTTGATTGCCCATATACCTTCGATCACGGTCTTGACAATTAATTTCGTAAATCCCCGATTTTTCATGTTGATCTACTTTATCCTTTGGATTACCCAGAACTTCTCTTAATTTATTATAGGGTTTATACACAACTTTAATATCCACTTTTTTCAAAATGTTGTCTAGCCCTCTTATTAACTGGGCATCAAATGGTATTACCATGAATTTATTTGTGTTCAGATTCTTTTAAAAAGTTGATTCTTTCAATCATTTTCTGATAAGATTCTTTCAATAATTTTCTGAACTTATGTTTTCTAATTAATTTATCTATACTGGTCTTATTATAACCATTCACTTCAGATACCTATAAAATCCATAATACATATATAATCCTTTTTAAATACCATAAAAATGAAACTAGCCAACGTATTTTGGAAACTATAATTTGAATCGTAAGGAATGTATCTCAAAGTGGTGGTGTTTTTTCTAAAAAAATAAAAATCTAACCCATTTTTATTGTTTCTACTGACTAAAACATCTAGAAATAGTAAACTATCGTTGTTTTCGAGTTCATGCGTGAATATTATATTTTGCCATTTACTATTTAAGTTCTTAATAAAATCATCTAAGTTTTCATTTTTCGAATCGAAAATGGCAAAAACATCATTCACATATCTTAACCATACCTTCGGAAAGTAACTGAATTCATCTTTTGCCTCGGTTTTAAATTTACTCATGAATAAGTTGGCTAAGAACGGTGACAGAGGATTGCCCATTGCCGTCCCTTCTTGTTGTTCGTAAAACCTGTTATTAAGCTGAAGACAATTTTGCTTCATGCGTAATCTTGTTAAGGAGATGTACTCAGAAACAATCTTGTTATTAAAACCGTTTAACCTGAGTAACTCCCTCAGGTATTTCAAAGTATGTGGAATCGGGACACTCGGAAACAAAAATGAAACGTCAAAGAAAACCAAAACCTCACCTTCCTTTAGATGTGTGTTTTTGACTTTTTCTATTAATTTGGTTGAGTTTAGCACAGAACAGGAAAGTAGTTGGTTTGGTAGATTTTTAAATTTCTTCGTTATCCACTTTGCCAAGTTGTATGTTGGAGAATCAATGGCTGATACAATTGGTCTCATTGATTTTCCTGGTTTATGAATTTTTGGTAGAGCATACAATCTTGGCACTGATGGATTAGAAACACGTAGTTTGCTTTTCAGAGTATATTGGGCAAACAAAAAGATCCATATTGACAGATACAAAGAACCTATTGCCCACATTAGATGTAGGAGAAATGAAAAATCTTGTTCCGGCCGGTCGCGTTGGTGCGGCGGTAAGAGCAGCGGCCCGCCGCTGCTATGCCGAATCCGCACTAGAGCGATAGCTGGTTCGATTCCAGCGCTCGGATGGTTATTTTTCTTTCTTCTGTCCGTTTATCTTTCCTAAATGTTTGTGATTGTTTCTAGGCAAGAGTGTAAAATCCGACTACGAATTACCCCTCAGTCACGCCAGTTAAAGGCTGGGTAAGGCCAGATGCCTTCTGAGCAATGTTCAATGTTGGTCACTCGCCAGTCGGTAGGTTTCCTGATAGACTTATGGGTAGGCACATAACCAAGGGTTTATAGCCCGAGGGGGGTGCTGGCCTGGGTTTGTCGGAAGCTGATGACCGTGGTTCGGAACCCACGTTAAGCTGTAGGTCCAGTCGCTAAATAGCCTAGTTGCTGATGCGCCTCTAACCCTAACACTTTACTTACTTTTTTTGTTTTGCCCAACATGCAATCGAACATGACTACAGTATAGATATTAGTAATTTAACACTAATTAAAAGTGTTAATAATAATAGGGCTGTGGATGCATATGAAATCATTCAAATGGTCCTTTCAATAGGTCCTTTATCTCGGTTCATGCTTTTCTTACATTTTTCTATTTGATCTAATTAAGGAGGTATCTGAAGTGAATGGTTATAATAAGACCATTATTATTGAAAGAATCTTCGACTTTTCAAAAGGATCAGAACACAAGTAAATTCATAGTAATATCATTCGATGCCCAGTTAACAAGAGGGCTAGACAAAATTTTGAAAAAGTGGATATTAAGGTTGTGTACAAACCCTATAATAAATTAAGAAAAGTTCTGGGTAATCTAAAGGATAAAATAGATCAACATGAAAAGTCGGGGATTTACGAAATTAGTTGTCAAGACTGTGATGAAAGGTATATTGGGCAAACAAAAAGAATATTGACAAGATATAAAAATACATATTGCCCACATTAGATAATGGAGAAATAAAAAATCTTGTGTGGCCCAACATGCAATCGAACATGATCACAGTACAGATCGAAAGGTAGGGTTTTTATCTTATTAGAACATAGTTTAGTTTTAGAATTAGATTAAATCATCTCGTCTCTCGTCGAAAAGTTCGAAAAAAGTGATTTGGTGTTTAGTGGTAAATCTTTTCAAGTTTAGTGTTTCGCACCGAAGCTTCCAATAGAAGAATTGAGAATTATTGTGGTTCTTTCAGGCAATTATCCGATTTTAAAAATGAGAAAGCTATTGGTATGAAAGAAGCAGGTTTAATGTCCATGAAATGATGCGACAATTGAAAAATACAGCTCTTTCTATTATGAAAACAAGGATAAAGACAATGATAAAGACAAGGATAAAGACCAGGATAAAGGCAAGAATAAAGACAATGATAAATACAAGGATAAAGACAATGATAAAGACAAGGATAAAGACAAGGATAAACACAGGGATAAACACAAGAACAAAGACAAGGATAAATACGAGGATAAAGACAATGATAAACACAAGGATAAATACAAGGATAAATACAAGGATAAAGACAAGGATAAAGACAAGGATAAAGACAAAGATAAAGACATGGATAAAGACAAGCATAGAGACAAGGATCAAGATAAGGATATGGACATGGATAAAGAAAAGGATAAAGACAACGATAAAGATAAGGACAAATACAAGGATAAAGACAAAGATAAAGACAAAGATAAAGACAAAGATAAAGACAATACGGTCTGCAGCCGGTGCCCTTTCTAGAGCTCGTGTCCTCATAAAGCTCTTCCTGGGTTTTAGTTACTGCGGTGCTGATTGATGTCCATATAGCAGATGTCTGGGATATGTTAACCGTTTTACTCTCTCTTCATCTGCAGCGACCCTCCTCGTGTGTTGGACGGCGCTATGCCGGATATAGGTTTCCTATTGGATTCTTAATATCCCATTATCATACGTGCGGTCTCGTTCAGTGCGATGTCCATCTACTTTGCATGTGTTGACCCGCTCCAGATTTGTGTCACATATTCTGTGGCGGACACGCATAGAGCCATGGCGAGGTTAGCCGAGCCAGGATCTGTTTATTAATTTATTCTAAGTTTTCTAATTATGTTATTACGAGCGCTAACCTTGGCATTTGTGTTCATACAGTGCTACTTTTAGGACAGGGTGCGATCTAGTGTAACTCCCAGGTATTTTGGAGTTAGGCAATGTTGCAGTCGTTCTGCCTTCAATTCGATCTCCATCTCCCTGTTGGCGTTTTTGGTGTTGAAGGTGGAGACTTGCGTTTTACTGCGGTTGAGTTTTACGTGGTTGGCGTCATAGTAACTGGATAATTTGTCCAAAGTTTGCGTTAACTTTCCCTGAACCTTTCTAAAACAACGTCTTTGCGCCGCCATCGCCAAAGCATCAGCGTAGATGAAATTCCGTTCCGGGTTCAGAATCACGTTAGTTGGTAGTCTCTTGTGAGGTCGTATGTTATCTTGAGTCTTCTATAATTCAATTTGTCAAAAGCGGCTGTTAGGTCTATCAAACTGCTCCGGTAATCTTTCTGTGTTCGAAACCAACTAGCTAAACCATCTGAAACACCAGGTCAAGGAGGAGCAAACCACCTTACGCAGTGCGAAAAACGCTTAACCAATTGAGTGGGCGTATCACAATGCAAGACTAATTTGTAGAAATGGGGACTACTACCGGATGGAGTGGATGTCCTGTGTGAGTGTGGCGCTGTCCAGGACCCATAACACCAATAGATTGGTCCAGGACCCCCAACACCATAGACAAGCTAGCGAATAACAACTCTGTATCGACTGCAATTCACTGGCAGGGTATTGTTTAATCGGATGCGGAAAGTAAGTAAGTAAGATTAAAGAAAGGTTAAAGGCAGGGATGATACGAATCGGAATACGAGAACGAGGTCCTAGCTATCCTACGTCCTAGTTTTCCTAAAAATATCCAAGTACGTGAGGAACGTAATATTAGACTTACCAAGAAGTCAAATATTACGAAATTGATATAAAAACTAACAACCGAGAAGTGTGTGTTGATTTTGTTGCAACTACATATATAACAATTTCCATGATGTTCATTAATCGAAACAGTACTATAATCAAAAAGTATGCTGACTCTTGTTTTAAACATTTACGCGCTTTACGTATCGATATAACCATTTGTTTCTTAAGTAGGTATGAGAGTCCTTGCCATCCAAAGTTTCATGTTATTTCATTTGTTAAGTTAGAAATTACAGCGTTTTTTTTAATTGTTAAACATTTTTGTCGATAATTTTTTTAAATAAATTTGGTTTAAATTTTGTCTAAAAACTAAAATTTTTTGTGGTGATCGATGTCAGTGTTATGACAATAAAGCTATGTCAACAAAAACATTCAAAAGTGATACAAAGACTTTAGTTATTTGGGGCAGTGGGGAGAAGCAGTTGAATATATACCTCATTCAGAATCAACATTACATTACTAACAAAACATTAACAAAATCAAGAAGCCTATACTGAGTAATAACCAATTAAGTATAAGCGTATTAAATTCATTTGAACACAAAACGATAAAGCATATCTCATATCGCAATAATTACACAGGTCAACATATTTAAACTTTTTCGAGGTAACATTGATAAAAATAGGTGTATATGCAGTATTTATAGTCTTAAATCCAAACATGATAAGCAAATTAGTATACGTTACACGTACCATTTTTTTGTTACAGGGGGTGGGTATATACATATTTTTATAATCTGATATTTATTTAATGTAAAACGTGTTTAATCTATGCAA
Organism: Cosmopolites sordidus; assembly: GCA_031761425.1. Taxonomy (NCBI): domain Eukaryota; kingdom Metazoa; phylum Arthropoda; class Insecta; order Coleoptera; family Curculionidae; genus Cosmopolites; species Cosmopolites sordidus. Next base: position 1,444,566 of record JARFXV010000172.1, on the reverse strand, counting down.
AGACATTACTGAGGATTATGTGAATAATGAGATGTCATAAAGCGACAAACACTTTCACTTTTTCCTCTTAAGTTCGGTAGCATCATATCTTTTTAAAAACCAGCTCTAGTCGCCCAACATAGATAGGTTCCTGCATCTCTGGTATTTTGCTTCCATCGTCTTGATGTCCTGGTGAAACCTCTCTCGTTGTTTATCGCTTCCTGCACCCAAATTTTCCGAAAAAAATCCAACTGGGAGTTTAAAAAATGCATTTTTAAGGACATGAGACATCCTAGTATTTTATAGAGGTATATTTTTTAGGTGTCTGAAACCATTTTCTTTGTCCATGGCTTTAACAAAGTTTTTCATTCGACCAGACATATTATGGAGAGGCGGAACTAGGACCGGTTTTGGATTACTGAATTGGGATACAGAATTTCGTTCTTTGCTTTTTTGAAATCCTTTCTGTTTAAGTGATAAAAAAGTAGCAATCACATATATAATCAGTAGGTTCTCTCCACACCATAGGAATTACAAAAGACATAGATTTTTTCTTGGGATGCATCCACTATACTAAATTTATGTGACAACTCACACAGCAAACATGAGGAGCTCAACTTTTATCTTATCTCAAATTTGGCACTTAAAATATAAAGAACAGTTTTTTTTACTTTCTCGGATATAGATCTAGCTTGTGACTTTTAAATAAATCGTCGGTATATTTTACAAAACTTATCCGCTAGATTTTTGCAGAATCGACGATTAGGACTTGCCATTGTATATAAAATCAACAATCAACAAACTAAATTAAAAAAAAAAACAATAAAACTGCCCTTAAAAGTTGGTAGAATGCTGTGGAAATACCCTTTCTGCGGACTTGTGGTAATTCCTACATTGTCCAGTCCAAAACCAGGTACAAATAATCTCAATTTCTCCATGACTGCTTCTCTTTTAAAGGAGAAGCAGGTACATCAATTCTTCTATTGGAACCTTCGGTGTGAAACACTAAACTCGAAGAAATTTACCACTTAATACTAAATCACTTTTTGAAACTTCTCCACGCGCGTTTCGCACCATCAGGAGATGATTTTATCTTCATCGTGATTAAAATCATCTCCTGATGATGCTCACATGGTTAGCGAAACGTGCGTCGAGAAGTTTCAAAAAGTGATTTGGTGTTTAGTGGTAAATCTCTTCGAGGTTAAAGAAGCTGGTACTTAAAAATGGTACGTGCTAGGCCATTTCTGTGAAAAGGTGTTTTAATAATTACCTAAATGAAACGTAAAAAGAGCATTTTCATCAATGCTACAAAAATCATGTCGATCTGTGTTATTAGTAAAATTTTCGCTATAAATCAAACAAATACCTTTTCACCAGCACTATAATCACCAGATATGGTGCAGTGTGAGTTCTTCCTATTGTTCTCTCGTTTAATGAAACCATTTTGCGGGTACCGTTTTGAGTCCATAGAAACCACTCAAGTGAGTTTGCTGGACACTCCGAAAGAAATACCAGAAGAAGCCGACTATAAAAACTGTTTTGAAGACTGGATAACACGTTGGTACAACTGTATTGCAGAAAGAGAATATCACTTTATAGGAAACACTATGAATTTGGATGAATAAATAAATACTTTGTGTTTTACTTAAACGCCACGTTACTATTTGATCATAGTAGTATACATTCGATGAGTGTTATTCGTCTTTATTGGGTGTTTACAGTGCATCCCAAGACCCATCGCTTAGAATGGTGCCAAGCTAGAACTAAATGATACCTGAAATGGAACTCTATATTGTCCTGCGATGGACCTAGGTTTGATTAGGTTAGGTTAGGTTATATTTCGCGGGGAAAGGTCAAACTTTAATGCTTAACATTAGCATTAGGATGTTGTACACCAAGTCAGTCACAATAAGCAATAGAAAGAGATAAAAGATCTATCGATCGGATGGTACAATCGGAGGCAAAAGTACCGAAAATTATAAATTAGTGAATATATTTGCTTTACAGAAGATAGGAAACGAAAATTAATAAAGATAATACTAAAAATAATGTATAATTAAAAAAGAAACAGCAAGTTTCACAAATAATCTAGAATTAAGTTATTTATAACAAAGAAGATGAAAAAATGAACACACTTTTGGTAGTGAACATACCTTGATTTTAACTTTTCGGAAAAATAGTTTTGTTTAAATCTTAAATCTTTAGAACTATGAACATATAATTTTTAATAATACTTCAGTATTAATTAAAACCTCTAAATATTATTTATTTTTTGATAATTATTAATGATACATACTTTAAACTTTAAGGATGTATCGGAGGTATGTAAAATGCTACAAAACGTTTAAAAATTTTCCATTCAATCCTTAAGCCACTATGAAAATTTCAAACGGATTGACTGTTCAAAAGTTATTACAATTCAAAATTATCGTAATTTTATAGGTGATCTTATGAATATTCACTAACATAATAAGTTAAACACATCGCACCCTTGCTTCAAAAGTGACACAACTCAAAAATTTTGGTTTTTGAGTTATTACCGCCAACACAATAAGTAAATGGCGTTCCATAAATGATCTAAAGCGTATTAAGTTATCTTTTTCTATAATGTCGTAGATGGTGCTTGTGTCAGTTTTAAGGATTCTTACGAATAGAAACCGTTTCTGAAAAAGTGAAGTACTTGTTAGTGTTCAAAAGCGTAGTATTTCCAGTTACGACTTTTTTGAAAAATAAAAGTTGAACTTTCAGTTGTATCACTTAAATTTGCGACAGTTTTAAAGGACTAAGTGTTATTGTTCATTTGTTTATTTTTGAATTGTGTCATTTTAGAGAAACAAGGTAGGAACAAATATTTGTTTATATTTAAAATTATAACGTTTCAATTCATTAAGTAAGAAGTTTAATAAATACCGCCCAAAATTTAGTTATCATTATTGTTCTTTTTTATCTTTGGTTCTTAATTTTTTACATTTGTAACAAATTAATCAATAGTGTAAATGTTTGAAATCAAAGTAATCACAAAGTTATTAAAATAAATATCAGAATAATGATTGAATAAGTAAAAATAGCTGTGTTTACCTTTCAGATTATTTTTGAGAATAAAGATGCAAACATCGGCACGCTTAAAAAATTTAGAACTGGCGGCCGAGAAGTATAAAACACAAAATTGTACATTGGTACCTGATGCAAATTATGAAGATACCATTGTAAATCCCAAATGTTTTTCTTCTGATGGCATACCACTAACTTAGCTTCAGATTAATCCAACCATTTTGCGGATTAATCCAGCCAACGATTTTACTCAGGTAAACAACAACGCAGTCATCCCACTTACCTGCATTATAAGTATATCAACCCGGCGATGCCCCTTACAACAAATTGTAAAGCAAGATTTCTATAGGCACCCACACAAAATAGAACTAGTACAAGAGTCCTCATGATTTCCGGCTGCAATTAGAATTCAGTCGTATCTTCCTAAATCTTGCAGATGTACATGAATATTTTATCATGAAATTGGGACTCTCGAGGTCCATTGTCACCTAAATGGTTTTGTTAATAAAGTTACGATACCGAAAATCTACAACTGATTCATGAGAGGCCTCTTCAAGATGAGAAAGTCACTGTGCAGTGACTTTTCTTTTTTGAAAATGAAAGAGGATGAACAGAAACCGTATGTGCTTAGCGTTATTAGCTAATGCTAGAAAAGTTTTTGCTCAATTAGGGGATGCTTACTTCTATTGCTTTCAACAAGATGGTCTATAGCTAATACTGCAAGAGCTATAATAGCGCTATAGAATCTAAGACTAGCGCTTTAGAATCTAAAGATAGCGCTTTAGATTTTTTAGAGCGTTTTAAGAAATAACGATCGCTATTGGTAAGGATGGTCGAACCAGTCAAAAACATCGACTCATATTGATCTGTCATGCTGGATAAAAAGACGGACAGCGACTGATTTGTCGACCATTTGTCCTATTTGTCGGACCAAGTTAAGTAACACCCTCCATTGAGGTATGTCGATTAGTTGATCAAGCCCTACATAGGTTTATTTTCTGGTATTTTTTAGAGGGTTTTAGAATCGGAACATTTTACGATCCGGGCCTTTCAGAACCGGACATTTCAAACACCGGACAGTTCAGACACCGGATATTTTAAATACCCGATATTCCAGCCTCCGAACTTCTCAAAAAGCAGACATTTTAGATACTGGGCATTTTTGATACCAGACATTTAAGATATCGGACATTTCAGAGGCCGAACATATCCGATTCCGGATACTTCAGTTACCGGACATTTAAATAACATTACCCGGAATAAGACCAGATATTACTTTTTTTAATATCACGATTAATTCGGTAGATCAAAATTAGAGTCAAAACTATGTTTAGGGCTCTCTTTCAAGCGCTCTTCGGACCCTACTCACCGTTCTTAGAAGAACGGCTTTCAAGCAATCGTCGCTGAGTTTTGTATTCAGCTTTTCCTGGTTTTTTACAAAGTTCTTCTGCACTAATCCATTGGTTAAGATAATAAATGGTAGTATTGCTACATTCTTTAGTTGGTATGTGTGTTTTAAATCATAGGCTAAGTCTTGATATTTTTGGATTTTGGAATGCCCTTTGTCAACTTTACGAATAATTTTATGGGGGGGATTTTCTTTGTTTTCAAAGTATTGCCTTAAGTTACCCGTTTGTCTATAACATGTTTCTTCTAAGTTATTATTGGCGATGAGGGGTGGTGCATTCTGCATTTTGTTAATATTCTCCGAGTTGATCTATCTAGTTCTTGTAAGTCAGTAGCACTCCATCTTAGAACTCCATAGATATAGGTAAGTACCGGTACCACCCAGGAGTCCTACTTATGACGTGAAGGTAAATATGTTTCTGCGACCTTTATAACTCTTAAGAGATATTTTTCTTTAGTAATCGTTCTTATTGCCATATCTTTGATCTGCCCTGATGTTTGCATCATCCCCAGATATTTGCAGGTGGATTATGTTAATGTTTGGATTTCTTCATTACTCATGAGTTTCACATTTGGAGTTTCTATAATTTTCCCTTTCTTATAGTATATGATTACACATTTACTAAGCCCAAAGTTCATTTTAATTTTCTTGCGGTATCAGCTTACGATTTCAAGCATGCTTTATAACTGTGATTCACTAGACGCATAAAGCTTTAGATCATCCATATACATTAGGTGTGTTATATTTTTTTGTATTTTTAAGCATAATACTCAAAGGATTTAGTGCTAAACAAAACCGAATAGAGCTAAGGCTGTCACCCTAAAATATTCCTCTCTTGATATCTATCTGAGAATTCTATTCTGGCTATTAATTTTGTTCTCCAGTTGTTCAGTACTTTTTGTAAGATTTTTATAACTTTTTCATTAATTTAGCATGCTTTCAAAACTTCAATGAGCCATCTTGATGCATATAATTTTGGTCATTAGTTTCTATATATTTCTATAGATGAGCAAGTATTCGGGCTATTATTATTATTACCTTATTATTATAGCAATCACTAATATTACCATCATACAGTGTGTCATTCATTTTTAATTTCTATCTTAGAATGCTAGATAAAAATCCTTAATATTACTCTGATACCTGTGTTTGTATAGTGTTAAACCTTTTATGTTTTGTATGTTCATTGAAATAATCTTCCTAGTTTAGGATTTTTTTTTGATCTCAGGAAACTGGGTTGCACTTTTAATAGTGCCGTTTGGATCCATCCACGACTCGCCACCTAAATGCCATCGTCGAACGGTGGCAAAAAAAAGTTACAATCTAATCTCACCGCCCCGAGTTATTTCGTTAGAGCTACCTTAATGGAAAAGCTTAGATTAATAAGCTTCAAATACTAGATCAGTGCGAAAAGAATATTCGGCAAAAAATAAAGGGAATATACCAAGAAATACACGGTGATGGAAGTTTCTGCAAAGAAAATATCAATTTGTGTACACGAAAATTGCCAGCATCCAGAAACTGTGCTTAAATTTTGAGTTTCGATGATAAATCTTTACTTTAGTTTTCTTATATGTTTTTAAAATGTTAAATGGGAAACTAATTAACTATAACTATACTAACCAAATGCTACCTTGTACATCTATAAGCAAATTTCCACTCTAAATTCATCTTTCCATACGATATGTACGGCATAAGTTCACAAATTTCTATTGCATTATTTCCATTCTTGTAGCAAAAATAGAAAAGAATTGAGAAAACCTGTTATTGTCTTCTTTATAAATCTTTAGATTCCATTTCTTCAAATTTTACAGTAGAGGAAATGATACAAAAAACATTAATAATGTAACACAATTTGAAATAAACTAATTGGATAATTTAATTACTATGAAGTGTCAGCATACATGACATCTCTTATAATGGAGTGTCCCATATGCGAATATCAACTTGTAATCCCACATGGATTCAAATTTTACCCTTTGCGCTTAACTTTACTGTACACATTCGATCGTTTTAGTATAACTATACATATGTATATATATATATATATATATATATATATATATATATATATATATATATATATATATATATATATATATATATATATATATATATATATACATATATATATATATATATATATATATATATATATATATATATATATATATATATATATATATATATATACAGGATGATTCAGGAAGAAATGTCAATATTTCAGCTACATATTCAGGGACCGAAAATAAATATAAACATTTCTATTAAGATGGTCCCTATTCTGAACTGTTACAGAGATACAGGAGTAAACATATTTATGGATGGCAAATGTAATAAAGAGTGAGAAAATGTACCTTTACTTTTTACTGCTAAGCAACCATTGTTTATGCCAGTAAATTATTAGTTTGTTATTAGCAAATTCTTTTAAAGTTGTTTCATTGACTTCATTATGCCTTATTTATTCTCTCGTCGTGAATATGCTGATATATTTTTTGTTTATGGCCTTTTTAACGGAAGCTCAAATGGCGCAGTATTCGAATATCAGCTTCATTTGCCAAATCGGAGACTGTCATATAGAAAGGTTTTGAACAAGTTTTTATCACTGCTGGAGAATTTGATACGTTTCCAAGTGCGAGAATTGTACCTGAACATCAATTGAAACTTGATCTTGAAAAAGAAGAGGCAATCCTTGGCTGTGTTGAAAATGATCCAAGTGTTAGTTTAGGCGGATTGCAGATATTTGCCAAATGGCACAATCGCCTGCTTGGAGGACTCTTCACATGAATTGTTTATATCCATTTTATTTACAACCGGTGCAACATTAGCAGGATTATGATTTTGCGTTAAGGATGCAGTTTTGTAACTGGATAAATTAAAATCGGAGATTATAAAAGTATATTCTGTTCACCGATGATAGAGCCCCTGCACACTATAGCTTACAAGTGAGAACTTTCTTAAACAACAAATTCTCAAACCCGTGGATTGGACGAGGTGGTCCGCACAATTGGCCAGCTAGGTCACCAGACCATAATCATCTGGATTATTGTCTTTGGGGGTGGGTTAAATCTTTAGTATATGCAACTAAAGTAGACACTAAAGATGCATTACTCGATCGTATAGTAAATGCAACAGCAGTTATAAGGAACAGACCCGAATCCATTCACAGAGCAACCCGAGCTGTTCATAAGAGTTGTAGCGTTCACAATTCTTCATCGCTACAGGTAGCATTCGTAAATTTTTGATCACCACTGGTAGGTTTATTTCGGACAAATTCTTAACTGAAAGAGCTCCGGTATCGTTCGGATAAGGCAAGACAGTCTAACTCCAAATCTCCAGGTGAGCGGACGTTTTCTCGCCTTACCCTTCCGACCGAGGTACGTAGGTTTGCTGGCCAAGTCACGCTTGGGTTGATTTTTCTGATATTCTTATAGAGGCTTTTACGACCCGGCAGCAGAGAATCCGATCAACAGACATCACCACCTATTACAGAGCCCGACCATCGTGGAAACCTTACACCTTTTTGGGGCCACATGGCACAGTAACCGGTTGGTCAGATCGAGATTATTTCGGGACCCCCGCATAGGGATACCGGACTGCCCGCAGTCGTACTCAGTGTTTTTGGACACCCAGTACCTTGACAGGCAAGGATAGACAACATCGGGAAATAAGGCCAGATAAACACTTTTTTTATTATATTTTCATGTACCGTTAAGGATTGCAATTACCAGTTTTTTTTCACAAATACATTATTACCATAATTTCTTATACTGATAATGGTCACGTTATCATCTTATATTTTGTATCTATTTGCCTTATGACCAGTCTTGGTTACACTAGCGTTATATATTTATCTTTTTACTATTGTCAGAATAGAGGAAATAACCTCTAATTTGTAAGTATATGGACATAGAGACCAGCCGGTGTAATTCAGAGCTGTGTATTTGATTTTTGATTTCTTTCACGGTAAGGTTTGGAGAACCACCTTCCCTAAACCTTCCCGTGCCTTTTGTTTGATAGTTTTAGTTATTCCTTTTTTTTGTGTGCTTTGTGTCGTTCTTTTTTGAGTGTGCTTTTATAATATATATGTAGAAAATTCTAGTAAACCGTTTTATTTAAGATAGACCCCTTCCCGGTTCCAGGGTCTTTTCCGATATATGAAGTAACCGGGTGGCGCTCAACTTTTGTCGTGGCTTCATTCTGTCCTGGACCTTCTTCCCGGTGCTCCCGGCGAACAGCTGCCATCGCTGTGATCTATATATTTTTTATTTTGTTTCAAAAGAGAAAATAATAGGTTACATAAATTTGACGCCCAACAACGTGGGGCTTGATTTCAAGGACAGTTTGATGCTAGCGTTTTAAGCACAATCTCAGAAAGGAAAGCACAAGTACAGGAGGAATTGTAAATTTGTTAATGAATAGAAACATTAGAAGTCAATAAAATAGCTAGTTAAGACGGAAACGCATTTCCAAATCTTTTTTAAAGAAAAAAAAAACCATCGAAATAGCGAAGAACATTCCTTAGGTGTACCGGAGAAGGATACAGTAGTTTGGAAATTTTAAATGTCAAGGTCAAATTAAAATAACTAAATATCCCAAATAAATATATTTGCGAGAAGGAAGGAATTTTCTTATCAGTTCGTCAACAATTTTTTGAGAAAACAAAATTCGCCTTCGATAGCGTTCTTTCTATTTTATTTTACAGTTTTATTTTATATTCTTATTTTTGAATAATGTATAATGACCTTGTATATTTGCAATTTATAACTTAATATAGAGTTAATCTATTTTCTATTACGGTATTGTGTCTGGAATACCGGGAGAGTTAGTTTAGTTTTTCTGAATTTAATACCGGGTGTATTCAAAAAGATTTGGGAATGTAAACATTTTTTGGTAAACTTTATTTTATTATTACATGTTTATTTTTGATCTGGTTTTTAAATTTTGTTATATCATGATGGCTGAAAGATTTAAAGTTAACAATTTATTAAACTATAAACTGGACTATTACTTAGAAAAAATTCGCTCTGTTTTTATAGTGTTGGTTTTTCGATTTCGATTTCGAAAAAATATTTTTTGTTTCTTGGAGCGAGTTTCCGACTTATACCAATCTCGTAATTTTTCAGAGATAGAACTTTTTAATTCAGCTGTCGAATTTTTCGTTGGCGACGCCTTTGTGTGGTTCCGAAGTGTTAAGGGTATTGTGTCAGATTGGTCAGGTCTTGTTTCAAGGTTGAAGAGAGATTTTTTGTCTCCTCATGCAGACGATGATGTCTGGGAACAAATCCGGCAGAGGAAACAGAGACGCGCAGAAGCAGTTATTGTGGCTATGGGGCTCAGATAGAGAATTTGTTCTTTCGGTTGTCCGTGACCCCTGCTGAAGTTACCAGAGTCAAGTACATCCGGAGGAACTTGTTGCCTGAATATGTGGCGCAGTTGGCGTTACACGATACTGTTACTGTCTCCGAACTATCTGCTTTGTGTAGGAAGTTGGAGGATGTTCTACCCTCTACTTCTAGAAAACCCTCTCAGTTGTTTACTTGCGATGACCCTCATAAGAGTGGCTGGTCACGTCGAACTAAGAGAAAGAGTGCTGGTGGTTCTAAAGAAGATCCACTTCACCGTGAGTCAAGTTGTTCTAGTGGTAAGGATGTTCGTAGTTTTGGCAAATATTCTGGGAGACCTCCTGCGGTTGTGTGCAAAGGAGATAGGAAAAATAGCCCTAAACCTAAGGTTGTGTGTTTCAACTGTAAGGGAGTCAATCACACCTTTCGTTCGTGTACCGAGAAGAGAACAGTTTTCTGCTTCCGTTGTGGTGAACCTAAAGTTAAGCTTGGTTCTTGTCCTAAGTGCTCAAAAAACTAGTTAGGCCATCAGGTGTCGCATGCGGTCGGTATCCTGATAGAAGGCAAACCGCAAGGTCGCACGTTAACAGGTCAGGTTGGAACAAATGTTTAGAACACGTATCTAATTTTTATAAGACTTACACCCGGGATTCGGAAGTTTTACCATTGTTTCTAAAAAGGGTTAATGACAATCGTTCATATATATTCTGGAGTTAACACCTCTATAGTTGGTGCTAGCGGAGTTAAGATCTTAAAGAGACTCAAGATTAAAATTCGTCAAAGCAATAACTCTAGTGTATTTACTGCCGATGGAACTCGACAGAAGGTTGCTGGTCTTGCATACCTACCGATTTTTATTAACGATTGTTGTCGAATCATTAAAGTCCATATAGTACCCTCCGTAACACATGCTTTTATTTTTGGTATCGATTTTGCTAGGAGTTTTAATCTAGTAATGAATTTTAACAATAATCATTGGTCGATTCATAATGATGACTTCGTGCTAGGTGCAGTACGAAAAGATTCTGATAACCCTCCAGTATCTAAACTTTTTTCTATTGACGAGCTTTCCGTTATCCAAAGGGCGGAGGCTCTAGAACTGTTAGATTCTTTTAGAGAACTTGACAGGAAGGATAGGTTAGGAAGGACCGATAAGATTAAATTCTCTATAGATACGGGCGATAACCAACCTTTCAAAAAGAAACCTTATTTACGATCCCCCTATATGCAAGAAATTCTGAATAAAGAGTTAGAATCTATGATCCAGTTGGGCGTAGTCGAGGAATCTCATAGTCCATGGTGCTCTCCAATGCTTTTGGTAAGGAAGCCCACGGGTGAATATAGATTTTGTTTTGATGGAAGATTTTTGAACGCTCTGACGAAACACGATAGTTTTTCATTACCCCACGTAGGCAGAATACTGAGTAACGTACGAAATGCCAAATACATTTCCTCCATTGACTTGAAAAAAGTATTTTGGCAAATACCACTTGAAGACGCCTCTAAAGAAAAAAACCGCTTTTTCGGTTATCGGTCGTGGACAATTTCAGTTTACAGTCGTTCCCTTTGGCTTGTGCAATGCGGCACAAACACAACAGAGGTTGGTTGATTCGATATTTGGATCTAAATACGAACCACATATTTTCTCGTATCTGGATGACATATTGCTATGCTCTCCTACCTGGGAACATATCATGTGGAACTTTTAAAGACCGCTAAGAACCTACTTAAGGAAGCTGGTCTTACTGTTCATTTAGAAAAATGCCAATTTTTTAAGACATCTTTAAAGTATTTAGGGTATATAGTCGGTAACAATTCTCTAGCTACTGATCCGTCAAAGGTTGAGTCTATGTCGAACTATCCGCGTCCGCGCACTTCAACCGAGGTGAAACGTTTTATTGGTATGTGTTCATGGTACCTTAGGTTCATTAAGGACTTTTCTTCTCTTGTTAGTCCCTTGAACGATATTCTTAAAGGCAAGAAGAAAAAATAAGCCATAGAGTGGAATGAGAGAGCGGAGTCTGCATTTTTAGCCATCAAACAGAAACTTATAAGTGCACCAATCTTAGCTCAGCCTGATTTTAGTCAGAAATTTTTCGTTCAGTCCGATGCGTCTGATGTCGGCATTGGAGGTATGTTGACCTAGTTTATAGGCGGAGAGGAACGAGTAATCGCTTACGCGAGTCGCTCCTTATCTAGAGCGGAGAAGAATTATTCAGTAACGGAGCGTGAATGTTTAGCCGTTATATTCTGTATTGAAAAGTTTAGGCATTGGATAGAAGGTTCTCGTTTTACGGTCATCATTGATCATTTTAGTCTCCTGTGGCTTTTTAATTTAAAGACTCCGTCAGGTAAACTTAGTCGTTGGTTACTGAGGTTAAGACAGCATACTTTTGACCTACAGCATAGAAAAGGTTCGATGCACTTGGTTCCTGATGCTTTGAGTAGAATACCGCATCCTGAGGCAGAGAGTAGCCTTTCAGCAGATTCCGAGAATACGTGTTTGCAAGTTTCATCCATCTCGATCGAAATAAATTCTCTTGACCCCTGGTATATTGCGCTCCGTGAAAAGATTGTAAACAACCCGGACAAATTTCCTCAATGGCGAGTTGAGAACCACTACATTCAAAAATTCATTCCTTGTAAGCAGAATCATACTTTTAATATTCGAGAGTGGAAAAATTTGGTTCCTAAACCTCAGAGAGCGAAAATTATCGAGTCGTGTCATATTCCGCCCACTAGTGGCCATTTTGGTTTTCGGAAAACCTTGTTCCGAGTACAGGAGATGTATTATTTTCCTAAGATGAGATCAGATATTTTGAGATTCGTAAGAAGGTGTTTGATGTGTGGCGCTCAGAAACACTCAAACTTAAGTAAGATTGGTATTATGGGTAAGAAGGTAGTTGACCAACCTGGTCAAATCATTTCGTTAGATTTTATAGGTCCTTTTCCTCGTTCCAGAAAGGGTCACAAATGGTTATTGGTAGCCGCGGATTGGTTTTCTAAGTACACGTTCATTTTTCCGTTGAGAAATGCCAAATGCCCTGCGGTCATGAACCATATAGAGAATCACATATTCCTTTCGGTTGGAGTTCCCCAAATCCTGATTTGTGATAACGCTCCGAATTTCAAGAGCAAGGGTATGAAGGAATTATGTGACAGGTATAAAGTTAAGCAATGGTTCACCCCGTTTTATTCTCCTCAGTGTAACTTCGTGGAACGTAATAATAAAACCATTACGACAGCTATCAGGTGTTACATGGATAGACACGAGGACTGGGATTTGCATATTCCGGAAATCAGACAGGCCATCAATACCGCGATTCATGAAGTAACCGGTTTCCCCCCGTTATACCTGATGTTCGGAAGGCATGTTCCTTTATCTGGAGAATATTATAACTCCCCTTTACGGGACCAATCTGTTGAAGTCGTACCAGGTGACAGGGGCACTTATGCCGAGAACTTGAAAGAGTTTCGTGATGTTTGTTGAGGTGCGTGGGAAACTTCACTCCGCATATGAGAGGAATTCAAAATCCTATAACCTCCGGAAACGAGATGTAAGTTTTAAAGTGGGTGATAGAGTTTGGCGTCCTAACAAGAAGTTGTCGAGTGCTCCCGATATGTTCGCATCGAAACTTAGCCCCAAACACATTCTTTCCTTTGTTTTTAAGAAGTTGTCTCCTTTAGTTTACGAACTAAAAAATATGGATGGGTCACGTGCAGGGAAATGGCACGTTAAAGATTTATTACCCTGTGTACAGTCTTCCGATGTTACCGGAGTTGACCATAGTTAGACTCAGTGACGTTTTCGATTTATTTTTTGTTCTGAGCTGGCAGCTTTTAGGTACAGCCTCGCTCAGCCTTTTGCGAATTTTTCGCGATCGTTCTGCATTAAGTTTCGCGTTGGCGTGAATTGCCACGGAGACGTTTTCTTTGATTGACACATGGCCGTGCTGTCTCTCTTTGGTTCCGTTGTGCCCGAGTGGCGATTGAACTCGTAACCTTAGGACCTGATAGCATTTCCATACCGTGTCGCTGGCCGTAGCCAGAGTGTGTAGATTTACTTGAGAAGTAAATCGTGAGACTATATCTGCAATTTTTCGCGGTGATTTGCGTTACGTTCCGTGTTGGTGAGATTCGCCACGGTATCGTTTTCTTTGGTTGACACTTGACAAAGCTGTCCGCCTTTGGTTCTGCCGAGCTCAAGTAGCATTTGAGACTCGTAACCTTAGGATTAGATAGCGTTTCCGTTTGGTGTCGCAGACTTTGGTTAACTCAGTTGTATTCGCTTGGGAAGTGAACCTAGAGTTGTTCCTGCGAGCTCCTCGCAGCGAGGCTGCGTTACGTTTTGCGTGGCGTGATCCGCCACAGCAAAGTTTTTTTCGACCTTTGGTAGTGCTTTCCGCCTTTGGTTCCGCTAAGCCCGAGTGGCAATTGAACTCGTAACCTTAGGATTAATAGCGCTTCCATTCGGTGTCGTTGGCCTTTGGCCCGGTTTTGATGGTGAATATGTTGGTACTACCTTTCGTTAGCTAGTTTGGCGCAAGCCGTGGGAAGGATTTCGGCAAATATAAATGTATTTATGCTTGGATTTTAGGCCTTTCTCATAACCAACTGTAGCCTTCAGCCAATAGATTTTTTCTTGTCTAAATTTTAAATAGGTACTATTGAATGTTACGAGGGAATTGCGTTATTTTGTCTCAGCAACAAGCTTGTTTGGTTTTCTGGTTTAGAAGTCCGCACCAATTATGACCTACCGAATTTGACCTACTTATTTTGACTCCCATAGGGACGTGTGATACGCGAAAGTTATCAAGACTAAACGTAGTAACAACCACGCTTCTGTGTTTCGCAAGCACTCGTTATTGCTTATTCCACTACTCGTATTCTCTCAGTCGTATTTCTAGACTCAACTATGTCGGTTTTCTATATTTTACCTCGCATCTTAGTTCACTATCATGCAGGCTTTAGAGTTATTTTTTTTCAGTGTAGATCACTGAGTATTTTTCCATTTTTAAGGGCCGTTTTAGGATGGGTACCATAGGATTTCGGGATATAGTCCTTCGACAATTCTCAGGGAAGGATACACTACGGGGGGTGATCATCTGGTTGCGACTTCGCCTCGTAATTGGGTGTCACTACTGGGTGGCGTCTCAGCTCCCTCAGAGTGCATTCCGGAAGGCCTATGGCAGTGTCTGTTTTACGGTTCACCTTGTAGATTATCATTTAATTTCGTTTGAGTTTTTTTGTAAATTTTAGTTTGGTGAAAACTATATTTCACTTCCTTATTGTGGTGGATATAGGGATTATTGTTACGTGTTTTCCACCTTTTGGAAGTTCACTTGCTCTCAGTTCGTTTTAAGGGAGGTCTGGAGACGTGGCTGCGAGTGTTGTGTTGTTCAGCTGAGGTTGGTAAACGAGGTGTCTTTCCTTTCAATTTTCGGTAAGGGCACGCAATGCCAACTGAGTTACCGTCGCACCCACCTAGCTGTTATGATCTAATCAGCTTGATCAGCATGACGTCTGTTAAGTCATAGCCTTGGATTCCTGGACGACTTTCTGGGTAGATGAGTTATCTTCCGAAATTTATTTGGTGTTGTGTTTTGAATATCGTTTAGTATGTACTTTAGAGTGCACACGTTGTATCTATATTCTCTTTTCGTATTTGGTATACAAGAGGATATTTCCTTGTTTGGAATTTTCTTTTGGGATAGATTGGGTATTTCCTTACCACTGTTCCAGTGTTCCAGTGTTCCATTCCATAGGGATACGCTTCAGGGTAATCTCCGATATGGACCGATCAAAATTAAAGCCTCCTCTCGCAGTCTTTAATTTTCTTTTTAGAAGGAGGTAATGTAGCGTTCACAAATTCTTGAACGCTACAGGTAGCATTCGTAAATTGTTGATCACCACTTGTAGGTTTATTTCGGACAAATTCTTAACTGAAAGAGCTCCGGTATCGTTCGGATAAGGCAAGACAGTCTAACTCCAAATCTCCAGGTGAGCGGACGTTTTCGCGCCTTACCCTTCCGACCGAGGTACGTAGATTTGCTGGCCAAGTCACGCTTGGGTTGATTTTTCTGATATTGTTATAGAGGGTTTTACGACCCGGCAGCAGAGAATCCGATCAACAGACATCAGGCCGTTGAACGACTACCTATTACAGAGCCCGACCATCGTGGAAACCTTACACCTTTTTGGAGCCACATGGCACAGTAACCGGTTGGTCAGATCGAGATTATTTCGGAACCCCCGCATAGGGATACCGGACTGCCCACAGTCGTACTCAGTGTTTTTGGACACCCAGTACCTTGACAGGCAAGGATATAAGGTATCAGGAAATAAGGCCAGATAAACACTTTTGTTATTGCGATTACCAGTTATTTTTCACAAATACATTATTACCATAATTTCTTATACTGATAATGGTCACGTTATCATCTTATATTTTGTATCTATTTGCCTTCTGACCATTCTTGGTTACCCTAGCGTTATATATTTATCTTTTTACTATTGTCAGAATAGAGGAAATAACCTCTAATTTGTAAGTATAGGGACATAGAGACCAGCTGGTGTAATTCAGAGCTGTGTATTTGATTCTTGATTTCTTTCACGGTAAGGTTTGGAGAACCACCTTCCCTAAACCTTCCCGTGCCTTTTGTTGGATAGTTTTAGTTATTCCTTATTTTTTGTGTGCTTTGTGTCGTTCTTTTTTGAGTGTGCTTTTATAATATATATGTATAAAATTCTAGTAAACCGTTTTATTTAAGATAGACCCCTTCCCGGTTCCAGGGTCTTTGTAACTGGGTGGCGCTCAACTTTTGTCGTGGCTTCATTCTATCCTGGATCTTCTTCCCGGTGCTCCCGGCGAACAGCTGCCGTCGCTGTGATCTATATATTTTTTATTTTGTTTCAAAAGAGAAGATAATAGGTCACAGAGTGCTGAAAAGTGTTTGGAAGTAAATGGTGGTATGTTTATTAACTACAAAATGTAGCCTAACTATTTATTATAAAAGTAATATTAAAAACATCTTAAACATTTTAATTTTTGTTTTCCCCTGTATCTCTGTAACGGTTGAGAGTAGAGTTTTTAGAATTCGGTCCCTGAATATGTAGCTAAAATATTGATTTTATTGATTATTATATTATTGATTATATTATTTTTCCGATTTTTCCCTGTCTATCGTTTATTTCTTATTCTTCATTTGCTCTCGATTGTCGATCCCAGGTATATGCCAGCTTTTCATTTGTTTTATTAGCTTTGCATTTAATGCTTTGTTATATTTCTTGTTTTCTTTGGATATGATCATACTCTTTATCTTTTGTATATTAATGTTCATGTTTATTTTTGTCAGCGCTTTGTTCAAAATTTCTAAGTTGTGTTAAAGGTTCTTTTCTATATCCACTAATATGGCAATATCATCTGCAAACATCAATTCGGTCAATTCAACCTCTTGCAATTCCCAGTGTCCGAATTTCAATGTTTTCGTCGTTTTCTTTGCTTCCTCTAACGTTTCGTCTACTACAATCGAGAATAACAATAGACTCAGCACACCTCTTAGTTTTACTCCGATAGTTGTCGTAAATTCATTCGATTCCTCATTATTTGTCCTGACGAAGTTTTTGTTGTCCCTGTACACAACCTTTATTGCTTCTACTGTCCTTCTATCTATTTCTGGTTTCTCTAGCGTTTTCCATATGTCCTCTCTTTTAATTCGATTAAAAGCATTTTCTAGATCCCTGAAACATATATGTATAACTCAGTTTTTTTTTTATTAGTTTTACACTTGTTTTATTTTTATCATGGACAGTAGATCTTGTGTGCTCCAATCTCTCCTAAATCCAAATTGTACATCCTCCATTGTCATCTCGACTTTGCTCCTTATCATTTTCTCCAATAGTCTGGTCAAAACCTTTCCTGGTATGCTGGCCAACGTTATTCCCTTATATTTATTACAATCTCTCTTATCGCCCCTTTATGAATTAGCAATATTATTCCAGAGTTCCATTCCTTCGGAACCTTTCTCACAATGTCATTCGGCAATCCTGTCAGGCTTCTTACTCCTTCCTCTCCCATATATTTTACTATTTCTGGTGGTTTACTATCTCTATCAAATGCCTTTTCCGCCCTTAATTTCACTATGGCTTCATATACCTCTTCTTCTTATATCATATCTATTTTTTGAATATCGTTTATAACATTTTCTTGTTTTTCTGGTATACTTCTGCCCGACTAAAGCAGTTCTCTAAAATATTCTCTCCATCTTTCCTTTCCATTATTTCATCTCCTCCCTAATTAAATTTCCCTTCTTCTCTTTTATATTCATCATACTGTACACATTTTTCTGTCTTCGCTGTTTTACGATACACTGTAGAATAACTTTTGATTTTCTTTATAGTTTTCAGTCATCTTTTCGCCAAATCTTATTCATGATTGTTGTTTCGCTTTCTCCACTTCTATCTTTACTTCTTTTCGTTTTTCTTTATATATTTCCTCATCTTCATCTTTTTTTGTATGAAGATATCTTTCCATTTTTTTCTTTTTGCCCTTAATCTTCCTCTGTCATTGTCCACATTCAATGTCCTTTGTCCACCATTCGGTTTTCCTCATGTTTTTTTTTACAATTGTTGTTGTTCCACAGCTTTTTTTTGTAGCTTCCGGTATTATATCATTGAAAAATACCCATTTTTCCACTCCCTATCTGGGGATTTACCTTATGATGCAAGATGTGCAAATAAAGTGGTAACTGACAACAATTTCGAGCAATGATGCCCCACCAAGTTTTGTTTTTTGGCCAACTATGGCTTTTTTGGCCGTGGTATCGCTGGAGTTTGCCATTCCTGTATAAAGGACCTCGTTTTCTGCTTCTATTCTAAAATTCAAGGCTCCTCACCAGTAATAATACGTTCTTTCCCTCAAAGTGACCAGTTTCGCCCAAATTTTCTTCATCGCCAATTCATTGGTCAAAATCCCTCTCTTCTCTACCAATATATTTACTTGTTCCGTTTGTATCTTCAGAGGCAGAAATCCCAACTCTCGAGTAGCTTTGTATATTTACGTGTGCCACATGCGTGTGAATATTTTAGTCGATGCACGCCTCTATAGAGTGTCTAATAACCTGCCTTGCATTCTTTGTAATACATTTAACCAAAAGTGGTACATTGCAAGTTCCTGATTATCGAAAATTAATAAAATATCGAAATTTTACGTAAGTAAGCAAAACGTATAAGCTTATTTGGTGTCAACAAAAACCACACAACTTTAGCATTGTATGTCCCGAAGAACGAAAAAACCGTTATATTAATTTAAACCATTGAAAGTAAAAAAAACTTATTAGTAGAAGTCAGCATAGTTGGAATACCTTTAGAATTGCAGCAATTACTAAATGGGTTTAAACCATACATCGATGAGGAAAAGCAACAGCAAAATGTAAAAAATGAAGGGACAATATAAAAAAGCGCAGATTATACACACACATAGATCGATCACAGGGGACTTCAAATAATGCAAATGATGCTTCGATGCCAAAAATGTATGCAAGCATTTTACTTAAAACTTGCAAATTTTGTGTACAATCCGTGCTTGGATATATTGTTATTGTTATTGTGGCATTTTTTGACGTCTGAAAACAGGAAATATTTACTGGAGGCCAGATCTGGAGAATGCGGTGGATGAAAAGCAACTCGAAGTGCAGTTTTGTGTGCCGATTTGACTCCGGAGTAACTCCGGGGTGTAGTGATGGATCCTCTGGAGTATAGTGATGGATATGTCGATCCAAGGGTTTCATCCATTATCACATATCACATGAAAAAATCCTTTTTATATTGTTTAAACAGCTCAAAACATTGCTTAGAATCATCAATACGTTGTTGTTTTTAACCCGCTGTGAGCAAACGCGGTACCCATTTCGATAGCAGTTTACGCATTCCCAAATGTTTATGTAAAATGGTGTAAACACTTCCTTTCTATATCTTCATGGTATCAGCTATCTCCTGCAGTCTTACTTTACGGTTTTGCAAAATAAATTTGTGAATTTTTCTGAAGTTATCTGGTATAACCACCTCATTTGGACTTCCAAAGCGTTCAGAATTATTGGTGCTTGTCCGGCCAGGTTTGTATTCAGTATACCAATCAAGTCCAGATAATATTTATCATGCCATTGTTTTTCAATGATGTCACATACTTTCGTCTATTCTCTGATCCATGTGCAGGTCTTTTTATCTTGCTTTGTAATGCTAAGCATACACCTTTCCATTCCCCTCTGGGCTACTCAAAGTCTTTGAATTGATTGTGATGTGAGTGTCCATGGTTCACTTCCATATATCAGAACAGGCAGCACGCACCGATCAAAAACCTTCCTCTTCAGAAAAAGTGGGAGTTTGCCCTTAAACACCATGTTGAGCCTGCCAAATACCTTCCAGTCACGCTTAACGCATCACTCCACTTCCTGGGCGGTATCACCCTCCATTGAAGTTCTTTGCCCAAGATATATGTAGTGGTCCACCACTTCTAAGTGGCTTCCTAAAATAGATATTCTTCTGTTTTCAGTAAATTTGTTGAACATAATCTGACTCTTTAAGAGGTTTATTTTGATCTTAAGATTATTATGTTGGCATGGTTCGATGAGTATTGTGTCGTTCTTATTGGTAAATTTGTGACCGAGAAATGTTTTCTGATGGATTTTTTCTCTACCAATTTGTGCGTTAAAGTCGCCCAGTAACATTTTGTCATCCTTTGGGACCTTTGCCATTACCTTCTCCAGTGTTGCCCAGAATTTCTCTGTAGACTTGGGGTTTTTCTTGTTGTCTCCGTTTGTGGGGGCATGTACATTGATCATGGTGTATTTATTATTGGCGCACTGTATGCGCATTGTCATTAGTCTATTGTTTATAGGCGTGATTTTCTTAATAGAGTTAAGTATCCCTTGATGTATCACAAAGGCCATGCCCAGAAGCGGAGCGCTCCTGGCGACTGTTCTGTCTGTTCTGCTTTTGAATATGCAATAGTTCCCGTAGTTCACCGTGTCCTCATCCGTGATGCATGTTTCTTGTAGGGTAAGCACTAGTATCTTTTGCCTGTCAAGTTCTGAAGTTAGGTTGTGAAGTTTTCCTGGTTGGGTCAGCGTGTTGATGTTGAAGGTGTCTATATATGTAGGTGTTTTATGTGGAAATTTGCCGGAAAGATTCGACTTATTTTGAGATCGTGAAAGTCCAGGTTCCCCAGAATCCGAACACCCGGTTGCCGTCTGTAGACGGGTGGATTGGTTACCACCTGGGGTATCATTGTTATTACTTGCACGAGTCATGTTGCTTACAAGCTTATGGGTCCTGTGTTTCCACTGGGCGTTTAGAACCAGGGGTTGTTAGTTCCTGGAGCGTCGTGTACGGTCGCACCCTCTGGGTGAACAGGCGCCGACCAGGTTACCGATGGTTACCAATGCAGTACAAAAGTGACACAGCCTCGAAGAACAAAGTCTTTCAGAAATTGTAAGAAACTGTTTTATACTTTAATAGAATCGATTAGAGTTAATCTGATATGTTTTTAATAACAATTTTTATTCATAAGTATTACCTGACTAAATTTAATAAGAAAAATCCATTAAATTTGTATAAAACACACACTTTTGAGATGTGTCACTTTTTGATGTTTATTTAATATAAATTGTTTCAAATTGGGACACTTTTGAAGGTACTTTTCCAAAATCGCCTACACATAAAACAATTTTGAAGACTAACTTTATCATTTTTCCCTGAAGAATCCAAAATAGGACTATTCATAACTGCCTTACAAGATCAGTCTCGAACTCCGTGGATTGTTAATAATAATAAGTTATAATATACATGATACTTTAATTTTCTCATTTTTGAGATATTATTTTACTATACATAGTTATTTATAGTAATATCGGGTATTTATTCAAGGGGAATACCTATTCTCCCTTTAATTTTTTGGCAACTTATGAACCTTCATAAATGGCCAAAAAAATCTTTAAAATGGTTAACTGCTGAAAATAACCTAATTTTAATTAGGAGTGTTTAGTTAAGCAAAACCATCAACAAGGTTCTTGTCACATCTTTATCTTTTAACTAAAATATTTATTGCATCATAATGCAAACATTATGTTATTATTAGCTTTCTAAAGCTCTTGAGAGATTAAGTAATGCCAATTGGTCTTAATCTCAATGATAGAAAAATCCGAACCTACACCTCCACGCGGTAGAAAGTGGGCACTTAGGTGGCAAACGTAGGTAGGGACCGAGTAGCTGTCGGGATAAGCAGCTCAACCTCTTGCTGGTCAACAGCTAAGGGTGGAGGAACTAGAAAGAGGCAGAGGGCACCCCCTTGTCCTAAGGTTGAGAAATCAACCTTAAAGGCGGAAGAGCCAGCAAATGGTCAACGGCATGAGGATGCAGAAGGCAACGGGAAACCACTGCATTAAAGATCTGACAAGGATATCCCTAGTACAATCAAAATGGCTATTTTCAAGACTAAATATTCCGGAGTTTCTAGCCCTCCAATCGGTTCTCCGGGGAGGGCAATCTTGAGAAGAGGTAAAAAACGCGAAGCAACAGACACAAGGAACTTAAAAATAGGTACGTGGAATGTGACCAGTATGTATGAGGCTGGTAAAGCCCACAATGTAGCACAGGAAATGAATAGATTGGACGTGGATATTTTGGGGATTAGTGAGACACGATGTCCAAGTGAAGGAATAACCAACATAGGGAACCATCATATAATATACTATTCTGGAAGCAAAGACACACGGCACAGAAATGGAGTAGCTTTTATGTTGAAAAAGGATCTGGATAAATCAGTATTAAACTTTGTCCCAATATCCGAACGAATTGCCTTACTACAAATGAAGTCAAATCACGCAACAATCAACATAATACAGGTATACGCTCCAACAGCGTATAAAGACGACCATCAAATAGAACAGTTCTATGAGGAAATAGACGACACACTCAAACCGACTAAAAGAAAAGATGTAACAATTCTTATGGGCGACTTCAACGCGAAGATCGGAAGAAGGAAAGTAGAAAGGGTAGTGGGTAGCTACGGATTGGGTATACGCAATGACAGAGGGCATCGGCTAATTCAGTTTTGCCAAGAGAAATATCTGGTGGTTGCTAATACGTTCTACAATCTCCCACCAAGACGACTATACACTTGGACATCGCCGCAAGATAGTGAAAATCATATAGTACGCAATCAGATAGATTATGTGATGATTAATCAGAGATTCAGAAATAGTGTAAAGTCAGTGAAGACCTACCCAGGTGCAGACGTAAATTCCAACCACAACTCCCTAGTGGCAAGGGTGAATATACAACTAAAGAAACCAGCTCAAAAGTCGAGACGAAAACAAATTGATCTCAACGGTCTTAATGACGTAACCATCAGAGAGAAAATAAAATTGGAGATAGACAACAATCTTAACAACTTAAATATGTCGGAGGATAACAATAAGAATTGGGACGACTTTAAAACGGCACTAATGGAACCAACAGAAAAATACTTGAAGAGACCCAAACCAAAAAAAAGACCAAGGTTGGATTACAAATGAGATATTAAACTTAATGAATACACGTAGGGAAAGCAAACACCAGCCTAACTATAAAAACATACAGAAACAACTTCGCCAGAAAGTCAGAAAAGCCAAAGAAATATGGTTTACTCAGAAGTGCGAAGAAATAGAGATCCTACAGAAAAAACACGACCAGTTCAATTTACATAAGAAGGTGAAGGACTTAACGGGGTATCAAAGGAAAAGAACAAGATCATTTTTAGTGGATGAGAAGGGTCTAATTATAACAGACATCAAGGACAAACTTGTAACATGGACGAATTACACGAAATCCCTTTTCGCGGACACACGATCAGGACAATCAGAGGAACCGGCTGAAGAAGACAGTGGTCCAATAATAACAACTGCAGAAATAAAATATGCATTACAAAATATGAAGACGGGCAAGGCAACAGGACCAGATAATCTACCAACAGAACTCCTCAAGCTCCTAGAGGACGAACATTTGAAAGTGTTACAGAGACTGTTTAATGAAATATACAGAACTGGTAAAATCCCAAAGGAGTGGCTTGTCTCCACGTTCATAACCATCCCTAAGAAAAACAAAGCTAATAAATGTGAAGATTATAGGACAATTAGTCTCATGGGACACACATTGAAATTATTTTTGAAGATCATACACCACAGATTATATTCAAGGTTAGAGGAACATATAGGTAACACGCAATTTGGTTTTAGAAAGGGCCTAGGAACGCGTGAAGCCCTGGTAGCATACAATATACTTATGCAACGAAGCCTGGATGTAAATAAAGATGTATACATATGTCTTATCGACTATAACAAAGCTTTCGATAATGTCAAACATGACATCATGATAAAATTGCTGAAAGACAAAGGTGTAGACACGCGAGATATAAGAATAATCTATAACTTATACTACAATCAGAAGGCAGTGGTAAGCATTGACAACTACAACTCAGAGGAAATTGAGATTATGAAAGGCGTAAGACAGGGATGTATAATGTCTCCAACATTGTTCAATTTATATTCTGAAAACATTATGAATAAAGCACTTGAGGATGAAACAGCCGGCATAATAGTGAACGGAATACCAATCAATAACATCAGATATGCTGATGACAGCATTGTAATGACAGAATCAATGGAGGACCTGAACAGAGTAATGGAAAAAGTAAGAAAGGCAAGCGAAGACCTCGGATTAAGCTTGAACACGAAAAAGACAAAGTTCATGGTCATTACAAAGAAAAACATCAATAATGCAGAATTGCGTATTCAGGGGGAGCAAATAGAACGAGTAAAAAAATACCGGTATTTGGGCACAACAATAAATGACAACAATGACAATACACCGGAAATTATTGCTAGAATAGAACAGGCAAGAAGTACTTTCGTAAGATTGAGAGGCGTCTTATGTAGCAAAGATTTGTCGCTGACTCTTAAACTAAGACTAATAAAATGCTACGTCTGCTCTGTACTCCTCTACGGAATGGAGGCATGGACATTAAACAAATATACACAGAATAAACTGCTATCCTTTGAAGGGTGGATGTACAGAAGGGTCTTAAGAATCGCCTGGACCAAGAAAGTAACAAACAAGGAAGTTCTGAATCGCGTGAATAAGGAAGAAAATGAGCTGCTGGCAGACGTGAAGCGACGTAAACTACAATATCTGGGTCACGTCATGCGCGGAGAGAAGTACCAACTGATACAAGTAATTATGCAAGGAAAAATCCAGGGCAAGAGAAGCATCGGTAGAAGAAGGATGTCTTGGTTACGTAATTTGAGAGAATGGTACAACTGCAACTCCAACCAACTGTTCCGAGCGGCAGTGTCCAAGATCAAAATAGCTAACATGATTGCCAAACTCCGGACCGGAGAGGGGACATGAAGAAGAAGAAGAATGCAAACATTGACATTATTACAAATACTTGTACCTAGCTAAAATAATATCACTTGTATAGTTACGATTTAAGAAAGCTTGTAAGCTTGATTGAGATCTAGTCTTCTTAGCTTTGAGTATATTGACAATTTTAAAATAGTCATCTTTGAAGGATATTTTATAATAAAAAGTACACAACTGATCCTTTTCAACCCGAAGAATTTTTATTTGCTTTTTTTTTATGCTTTCTTTTTTTGGGTTTTTCGCCACGATCTAAAACTCAAAAAATATCAAAAATATCTGTTCTTATGTAAATAAATATCAATGGGTAAAAACAAAAAACCAAACGGAGACAAATTTCTCAGTCATTCTTTTCTGTAATAAATTTGCTTAACGAACAAAATTTTAAAAATATAAAAATGCCCTAAAAAATACAAACTTTTAACGTTAACGTTTAGGAGGGTCTTCTCCCCCTGTTTTCAAAACGAATCTAAAAAATAAATTATATTAGTTTGTATATATAAAGTAAATATAGGAAGTAAATATATTTTTTGTGTATGTCAACGATGCTTACATTGATAATAACAGATTTTTATGACAGTGACATACTACAAAAAAAATAAAAAATAAATATATATATATATATATATATATATATATATATATATATATATATATATATATATATATATATATATATATATATATATATATATACTGTGTGATTGTTTACTGTACTGATTGTGTATTGAAATACTTAAATGTGTTTAATTGTATTCTTTAGAATCGGGAATTTAAATCTACCGAAGGCATAGCAATGCAGGTATGTTTATTTAAATTAATTATAGCGGTTTCTTTTAATCTTCTGTATTTTGTTACCCATTATTGTATTACTCTTTTGGAATAAGTCCAATTGATTTTGTGTCGCGATTCCCAGGCGTGTTGACAGATTCTAGATTTATCAAAGTCTTTCCCCCTTCTGAGAAGGTTTTTATGTTGTCATTTATCACTTTTGAAGCAAGGGTGCGATATATTATAGAATTGTAATTGTTCGGAGGCACATACCATCTGGAACACCATTGTGTGCAGCACCACGCCGCAGGGCAGGCCTTTGTTTTTCCTTCCCATCTAACTTTTTTTAACATCATATTTCCATCGTTTAATTGATAACACTGTTTTAGCTTCTGCGGTTTCAACATAAATATTACTACTTGGATATACCTTTCCAATTTTTTCTCTGTTTGCTGATTTAATGGCCTTATTTGTTTTAAAAATAGGTTTTCTTCTTTATATTGTCTCTTATACATAGCCACTTTATATATTTTATGACTTCTTTATAATAAATTATTAGTTTTGTTTTGTTTTCTGACAGTTTGATACACAAAAAGACATCATTGGGTGCCAAATCAGGACTGTACGGCCGAGAACCAATCAATTCGATGCTTTGAGTGGTGAAATATTGAATTTTTGGATCCTATGTATGAAAGCATGCGTTGTCGTGGTGAACAATAATCCTTCGTCGCTGGTTGTTTTTTCTTATTTCTTCAAAGACTTTTGCTAAACAAATGACGGTATACCATTCAGAATTGACCGTTGTGCGATTCTCTAGTGGCACCGTAGCCACATGTCTATTTATCCAAAAAAAGGCGACCATTTGCTTCGAAGTGCTTCTTGCGCGAGCAACTTTTGTTGCGTTTGGCTCATTTTGAAAGAGACCTATACAGTCGACTGCTGTTTACTTTCGGGCTTATATATGCATAGCCAAAATTCGTCACCTATGTAGATGTTATACAGGGCTTTTAACGTACCACGATTGTATTACATGAGCATTTCTTTGCATCAATCGACACGAGCCATTTTTTGAGCGATGCGAAATCCAACGCATACAAATGTTTTTCACGACTAAACGCTGATGTAAAATCTTTTGTATGATTGTCATAATAATGCCCAGAGATGCCTCAATTTCACAGTATGTCACATGACAATCTTGCTTCATTAGTTCACGCATAGTATCAATCGATAGCACACCAACCGATTTTGGACGACCTTCCTAAATTTAGCCCATGAGCGAATGATGACCACGACTGAGTTCACTAAACCAATTATATAGAGTGGCTTTAGATAATGCTTCATCGCCAAATGTCAATATGAATTGATCGATGCACTGTTGTTGAGATAAACCACATCGAAATCGTAATAAATCTTCACACGAAAATTCGCACGAGTAAATTAAATTTTTTGACTAAGATATTTTTATACTATATATATATATATATATATATATATATATATATATATATATATATATATATATATATATATATATATATATATATATATATAAATATTATTTTATATACTAAGATGACAATTTTTTGACTAAGATGATGAAGTCACAAAATGACTTAAATAGCATCCGTATGACAGAACGTTCAATGTCAAAATTCACGATATATGTATATATACATATATATATATATATATATATATATATATATATATATATATATATATATATATATATATTCTGGCTTCCTAAAGCTCCAACTCTTCCTCCACGTCGCAAGAAGCGGAGAACGGCTGAACACGAATGTTTATTTCGGGAACAGATGGCTAACAGGGCTCTGGCAGAAAAAACCACCAGTGGCAACCACCGGCAACCTCGTCTCCGTCCGTTCACCCAGAGGGTGCGGCTGTACACCACGCTTCAGGAACTAACAATCCCTGGTTCTAAACTCCCAGTGGAAACCCGTAACCCGTATACCCCTAGACGTATAAGCTTATCAGCAACCATGACTCGTGCAAGTAATAGCAATGATACCCCAGGTGGTAACCAATCCACCCGGCGACAGACGGCAACCGGATGTTCGGATTCTGGAGAACCTGGACTTTCACGATCTCAAAAAAAGTCGGAGCTTTCCGGCAAATTTCCACATAAAACACTTACTTATATTGGCACCTTCAACATCAACACGCTGATCCAAGTAGGAAAATTTCACAACCTAACTTCAGAACTTGACAAGCAAAAGATACTTGTACTTGCCCTACAAGAAACATGCTGGGATGGAAACTATCGCATATTTAAAAGCAGGACAGACAAACGAGTCACCAGGGGCGCTCCGCTTCTGGGCATGGCCTTTGTGATACATAAAGGAATAGTCAACTCTATTAAGGAAATCACGCCCATAAACAATAAACTAATGACAATGCGCATATAGTGCACCAATAAAAAATACACCATGATCAACGTACATGCCCCCACAAACAGAGACAACAAGAAAAACCCCAAGTCTACAGACAAATTCTGGGCAATACTAGAGAAGGTAATGGCAAAGGTCCCAAAGGATAACGTCAAAATTTTACTGGGCAACTTTAACGCACAAATCGGTAGAGAAAAAATCCATCAGAAAACAGTAGGCAAATTCCCCGGTCATAAATTTACCAATGAGAACGGCACAAGACTCATCCAAATATGCCAACAGAATAACCTTAAGATCATGTCAACATCCCTAAGAATATTTCCACGAAAACAGGGGACATGGAGATCGCCTATACAACAGATTGGAGAATTTCAGATAGACCCCGTTGCGATCTCATACCCACAACAAAGAGAGATCCAAGATATCGAAGTTCTCGATTTTTCAGTTCTTTTTCCCATTCCCTTATGACTTTGTCCAGGACCAGGTTGAAGAGAAGTGGGGATAACCCATCTCCTTAGCGCACTCCGGTTTTAATCAGGAAGGGTTAGGAAATTTCTCCCATAAATTTTACTTTTGAGGTTGTGTCGGTCACTGTCTGCTTGATCAATCGTAGTGTTTTGGGGTCTAGTCCTTATTCTTCTAGGACGTTGAACAGAGATTTTCGGTCGATGCAGCCGTATGCTTTCTTGAAGTCCACGAACGTGCCGATGATTGGGACGTTCCTGATAGCTTTGTATTTCAGTATTGTTTTAAGTTAAATATTTGTTCAGTGCATAAGCGACCAGGGCGAAAGCCTGCCTGGTGCTCAGCAATTTTGTGTTCTAGTTTTTCTTGTGTTCTTTGTAGAAGGCATGCTGAGAGGATTTTGTAAGTGACTTGTAATAAGAAGATTCCTCTGTAGTTGTTCACATCTGTTCTGTCTCCCTTCTTGTGCAGCGGGTGGATAAGAGCACATTTCCATTCATCTGGTAATTTTTCTGTTTACCAAATGTTCGTGATAATTTGCCTAAGTTCCTGCAGTGAATTTAGTGCAAGGTTTCTCAATAGTTCCGCGGTGATACCATCTTCACCGGATGACCTGTTATTCTTTAGTTTGCGTATGTGCCTGTGGATTATTCATGTGTTGGTGGTGGTGATTCTGAGTGCGTATGGATACAATTTTCCTTGGGAAATCATGTGTCGTGTTCGCGGCAATTGAGGAGATCAGAGAAAGAGTGTGCCAGCTCCTGACAATTCTCCTGATTGTTTAGCGCTAATCTCCCATTCCGCTTTCTGCAGCAAAAATATTGTGGTGTGTATCCACGAATTTCTCTTGCAAAAGTCCTATAAAATCTCTCGTGTTATAATTGCGCAAATTCTCCTGTATAGAGTCTAGTTGTCCCTTCATGTACTTTCTTTTAGTTTGCCTGATAACCTTTGCGGTCTGTTTTCTAATCACGTCAAAAACTGTCGACTTTCTGGGGATTTTTTAGTGTTCTACTCCTAAAAAACACTCGAAAATGAGTCAGAATGCTTTGCGTGACCGGGTCTATACGCACTTAATAATAATAATAATAATATATATAAATAATAATAATATATATATATATATATATATATATATATATATATATATATATATATATATATATATATATATATATATATTTAAATATAAATATGCATAGGTGTACATATAAAAATAAAGGATACCATAATCAGATATCATAAGATAAGATTATTTGTGATGAAACAGCAAGTGTGAATATCAATTTTGATTTCAGTTTCAGGTGACTTAGTGTCTTCTTGTGCTTAAACGTTTCTTTAAATCATTAATATTAATTATGAATCATTATTATAAAACCGAAATTGTTATCATAAATAAAATGTTTAAAGGATTTGAATATCAAGTTAATTAGCAGAGCATTGAATCGCTAATAGTTGACCTCAGCAGCGCAAAAAGCTAAATTCTTAAAATGGGCCTTTGTTGTTTCTGCTCCTATTTATTACTCACAGGAGGACTGTTTAATCTCACCCGCATGCATCGGATAACGAAATCGATGCTGTTTAATGAAATGATAGGAGAGCCACCAGCTTTCGATTAATAAAGCTCCCTTTTGTCTATCGGCTAACAGAACTGCCTAATTAATATGTGCATATACTGCATATGCATTTTTAAACATGGATAACACTAAAGTAAAAATGTATTATATTATTGCATAACTGATAAATATGACATAAACAAGATATTATGTATAGTAAAATATATGTAACAAAAATAGTAAAATATGTCGAACTTTAAGAAAATCCTTAAGACAATGAAATTAAACAAAACGAAGAAATCCAAGTTATAGAAGTGAACCAAAACATGAAAGTACTACGATCTATTCTGGGTTTATTTTCTAAAAAATAGTAGCATTACAAGAGGAAGAAGGAAATTATGTAAAAGAAAATGAAAAAATAGATTGCAGAATACAAGAATGTTACAAGAAATTGATTAAGTCCCAGAGAAATCTTCCTACACAAACAAAAGAAAAGTTGACAAAGAAAAAGAGCATGCAAATTCCGAATACTTCCAAGTAGTAGACAAAAATTAAGCAATAAAAGTGCTGAAAGAAAAAAAAACCAAAAACAACTTAACGAAATAGTTAATGATAGAAGAAGCAATAAATGCTTAGAAACGGGAATGATAGTGTACGAGCGGAAGCATGCGAAAAACTAGATCTAAATTATAGACCCATAACCATCGCTAGTATATATAGTTTTCTCAAGAATATTAACAAAATAGAAATGTCTCTATCAGATGATCAAGCTGGTTTTAGAAAGGGTTTTAGTATAGTCGATAACCTATTGGCACTCAAAATAATAATAGAAAAATCAAACGAATATCACCTTCCCATATATATATATATATATATATATATATATATATATATATATATATATATATATATATATATATATATATATATATATATATACGTGGCACTAATTGATTTTGTAAAAGCTTTCGACGACATCGAAACGCGAGCGATACAATAAAGTCTATGGAGCAGCAGGAAAGATCATATACATATGATACCCATTAAAGAGATTTACGAAGAAACAATAACGATCCACATCAGAACAATTTGAATCACAATTCAAATAGGAGTTCGACAAGGTGACCCAATATCTCAAAAATTATTTATTGGGAAGAAAATCGTTTAAATGTAAACAGAAAATACTTTAATTATTTAAAATATGCAGTTAACTAAATTATGCAAAAAGCAACTAGATTTCACGCTAGAAGACCTAAATGATAGCTCTCAGAAGATAGATTACCGTTAAAGGAATCACAGACGAAAATAATGACAAATAATCAAGATGAAATAAATACAGAAGCATAACAAAACACTTTAGAACAAGTAAAAGATTACACATATGTTACAAAAAAAATTACACTTAACAAATCAAGTCAAGAAATAGAAATTAAGGGACGAACACAATTAGCATAGGCCGCCTTTGGCAAATTAAATCATATACTGAAAAACAGAAAGATATCCCAACACCTTAAGTCGAAGAGAAACGTGGATACATTAGTAAAGACCCAACAAACTGCTGAGCGTCAAATATTATGCATAACACGCAAAAAAAAAGAAAAGACTTACAAATACTAAAGAAAGAACACCTCGACTTAAATGGCAATTCGCAGGCTATAACGCCCACCATAACGTACGAGTCTTAGATTGGAGACTATGATTAGAAAAAAAAAAGCATGCAGAAGACCACAGATGCGATGGATAGATGACTAGAAGCATTACGCTAGATTAGCATGGAAGAGAATTGCCCAAAACAGAACACGATGGAAGGAACTAGTGAAGGCCTACATCTGCAATTGAATTGAAGAAAGTGAATTAAATAAAATGAAATGAAAATTAGATTTAATTATAAGACTAAAAAATACAAAAGTGGTAGGGGATCATCATTCGTTTCAAAGTTGCAGACCTATGAATTTATAAATAGTAAATAATCAGATACAGAATCAAATGAACCCATCTTATAATACAAACGCAGAATTTGCTTTGATTTCAAAAAACTTTTTATCGATAATTGAACCATAGGGTATGACATTTAATCACGAAAGACAATATCTGACAAATGACCACCTCTTGCACTCCACAGACGTCCACTCTTTTGTCAAATATGTTATGAAATTTTGGCATAAACGTGACTCTATCTCACCAATGACTCGAATAATTCCATCTTTTAGTTCAAGAATCGATTGTGGATTGGTTTTATAAAACTGGTTTGTCACGTAACCCCAAAGAAAATAATCCAACGGTGTCAAATCACATGATCTTGTTGGCCAATTAACATTCCCGTTTCTTGCAATAACTCATCCAGGAAATTTTTCTATCAGTAAATTGTTGTGAGGCATATTGTATATATATTGTTTAGTGAGGTATAGCGCCATTCTGTTGACACCACATGTTGACATAAACATATTTAATTCAACCCACAAAAATCCAGTTTTCAACTCACGATATCAATCACCATTCACATGTACAGTTTCACCACCAGCATTCTGAAAGAAATACGGTCCAATTACACCTCCCAACCATAAAGATTATCATGCACACCAAAGACTGATTTGTTTAAGCTGTAAAGGTTTCTCATGATTTTTGTTTATTAACATAGCCACCAATTTTAAAATATGTTTCATCTGAAAAGATCATTTTTTGAGAAGAATCTCTGTAAAATTTGTGGTCGTGTACGGTATTTCGATATAAGTGTAACGGACCATTCACACATACATACGTCACTAACGATTCGTTATTTAAGACAAAGAGAAATAGAGGATTCTTTTTTTTCACGATTAATAAGCGTGTGAACACAATCGTAGGAGTTTATAAGCCATTTAAAAATAAAAACGATTCTTCATAAATCACGATACTGAAAAAAGGACGAATCGTCGCCGTGTTAACCGGCCGATGTAAAACTTTTTATAAAGTTAAATTAACATATTGTAGTGAGGTGATCGCAACATTTTTTGCTATTTATTGGGTAAATTTTGCTATTTAGTGGACAAAAAACATTGAGAAAGGGTTATAAACTAGGGGTCTCCAGCCTTAGGGCCATGCTGATTACTCCAATAAGTTCCAAGGACCAAAACCGTTTTAATTTTCCTTCCTTTATCTATAATTTCTAAACTAGTCGCGAAATATGTCCCCTAAATGAGCATACGCTTGCTAAATTCGCTAGTTCAATTACTATCGTGTATTATGACCGTGACACTTGACGAAATCTAGTGGTCAAAATCGGGTAAATAGGTAGTGTAGTGTAGTAAATAGGTAGTACCCTCTATCGCTAAGAGATGGCGCTATTAGTACTTCCGAAAGCGCAGTAACAATTAAACATTCGTAACCTCGTTGGTTCGAGAAAGTTCTGATGTATTCCTCACTTCGAGATGGCAGTAATTAGAGTATAAAAAAGCCAGCGACGTGACTGCGAGTCAGTCTGCCTAGGGAAGGTGAAGAAAGTGAAACTGTTACGAAACTGAAACGATAATTTCAAGATGCTTCTCACCGAAAACAGGACTTTTTAAAAATAGCTATTTTTACTAACGCCATCTTTTGACAGGAATACGCATTAGAAAGGGGTATCCTTCACTGACGTTCTGAGAAAATTTCATGATATTCGGATCATTAGAAGGTAAGTTATCGCGCTTAAAGTGTCAATGTGTTTACACCATCGGTCGAAAAATCGAACATCGAACAAAGAACGAATATTAAGTGTTGTTTTAAAACATTCACCGAAACGTTTCAATTAATGAAACAAGTGTATGGTGAGGATTGTTTATAGCGTGGCAGAGTCCACGAGTGGTTTAAACGATTCAAAGAAGTTTGTGACGATATCAAGATCCGACAAACATCCTAGTCCGAAATATTCCGTGGTTACTCAAAGTACATTGTACTCAAAAACATTGAAATTGTACTTGAATTTATAAAAAAAAAAATCAGTCAAAATCTTCGTTGCGATACACTATACATATTTTGACCAACCATTTGGGACTTCAGAAAGTTTGTGTACGCTTTAAGCCACACAAATTGACTGACGACCAAAAACTGATCCGAATCCAACACTCCAAGGAGTTGATGAAATAGTCACGAAAAAGGACGAAAACTTTAAATACAGCATTGTTACTGGTGATGAGACGTGGTGTTTCCAATATGACCCAGAAACCAAGCGACAAACAGCAGAATGAAAGTACCCAAGCGAACCAAATCCAAATAATGTTGTTTGTTCGACAACGACGATGATCTGCCGGACCGTTTCTACGATTCGAAGGAAATTGTGCACAAGGAGTTCGTGCCACCTGGTCAAACGATCAATGTTGTGTTTTAACTTGGTGTTATGAAGCGTCTGTTGTCGCGTATTTGTCGTATGCAGCCACAATACTGTGAACAAGGCAGCTGGCGCTTGTTGCACGATAATGCGCCATACAATCGTTCGACGCTCATCACTAATTTTTTGACTAAAATGGCATTTTCACCTTATTCACCAGGCTCGCTTGATTTGGCTCCCTGCGATTTCTACCTCTTGAAAGAACAGCGTTATGCCGACAATGAAGCCATTCAAAAGGCGTTGGCCATGATCCTGAAGGACATATCTCTCGCCGAGCTGAAATATTAATTCGTCAACCTAATTGACCGTGCAAAACGTTGTATTATCTCGCAAGCAAACTATTTTGAATAACAATATTGATTTTTATCGAAAAAGTTAATATGTGTTTTTTGTAGTTTTGTTTTCCATGAGAAGCACCTTGTATAATGTATAATATTCGCAAATATGTTTGTCAAAAGTGATTGCAAATCTCCGGTCAGGAAAGGAAAACCATCTTGCAAGATGCATTTCGAGCTAGTCTCCACAGGAAGTTGATTATGCTAAAATAGTAATTTTAATAACCCAAGAACCAAGGCAAACTGCAAGATAAATTGCATCTGCTCCATCCAACACATATATAGGTAGGCTAATCAAAAAATTTCCACCATGACACACAGGTTGTCGTATTAATCGAAAAAGAAAACTCAATATCATATATTTGCCTAAAGTTATATTTTGTTATTTCAATTCATTTTACATCCATTTATAATCTTCACATCATCATAATTGATAACTCTTTTCGAGGGTAGAGTTATTGTCAGTTACGTTTTAAATAAAATATTGGTATTGGTATTACAATTTTCTAACATTTTGTGCTTTAGAAAAACAATATCTCATAGAAATTTCCTTCGAGGCCAACAATTTCTCCCTGTTTAGAAAGATGATGAATCAAAACGAGCCAAGAGCGGTTAATAGTTGCTTTTGCAATGGCGGATGAATGAGGGAGTGAATTATCGTAGTGAAATTGCAGTGTTATCTTCGCCAAAGTACGGAAGTTCTTTATAGTATTCGTGAATTTTGACTAATGATGCAGCATAATACTTTTCTGTAATCATTTCCCATTTCCAAATAGTCGATGAATATAATGCCTTGCGAATTCCTTAATACAGTGAATATGAACTTTCCAGATGATAGAAACATCTTCGCTTTCAGAAACTCCTTCTAATTCCGCTTAAACATGTCTAAACACGGTTCGCGGTGGCCACCCTTTTGATAGATTCCGTTTTTAGTCAGGGTTAAACAAACGTAATACCTATCGCGCGTAGGACATTCCATACTTTGGTGTATGTTATTCGATATGCCCTCGTCCGAGATCTTTCTAAATTTAGCTTTTCGATTCGGAATAAAATATCCTGAATTTTGTCAAACATTTAAGCAGGGGAGAGGGGATAGATAGGGGATAGGGCGGGAGACGGAGAGGGCTGTGGCGAAGTGCGGGAAGGTTTAGTGCTGTATTAGAGCAAAAATTTTGCAAAATCTTGATAGAACAATACTCTCATTTGGCAAAGAAAATTTACTCTTTGACAACGACAATATATCTGCCATTAACGAAATTTTCAACTTGCGCTACGAACTGGTTCTTTCTCTTTTCAAATATTACGAAATGACACGCTGGGAAGAAATTCATCAAATGAAGAAACCATCACCGAAACAGATATCTATTTTGTACAGTTCGACAAACCGTAGTTTTTGAAAGGCATAAAAAAAGGCTTCTTGGACGAAGCATATCGAACTAAAAGGAAACTGGATTGAGAAATTACTCAAATTTCGACCAAAAAAAAAATGTTTCATTTAAAAAGTATGTATCTTTGAATGTCACTCAACCCTCATATTATTTCACATGAAAATTTGTAATTACTCATAAAACAGATCATCAAATTGACTTCGCCGGACCACCTTTCAGCTCACCATCTGCTTAAGGTAGTTTTCAATAACTTTTTTAAACATTCTCAGCCTGGCCATAAAGTTGCGGATGTTTTTAAACACAATAACAGTTTGCACATTGTTGGTATAAATGCGTCTTTTCAACGTCAAGTCGAACGATTTTGGTGGCCAATTTAAGCCTCCAAATCTTTTAAATTAAGCATCCATCAAACCTATATGCAAAGTATCTATATTTCTTTATGGAATGCGGCCTCATCTTATGGAAACCTTAAGTCTTCTAAAACTAACTTTTCAAATACCGACCTTAAGAAGTCAGATCTCATTTTCGTTGGGCAGACGTCTTTGACCGTAAGGTAGCTCCTATATCATTTTCGAAGAAATATGCTTCGACGACCTTTAACCCAAACCTCGAATCACTTGTGACCTTTCTTTGCCCAAAATAAAAAATTTTTGCTTATTACTGTAACGTATTTACTTAAGTAAAAATATACTTCATTTCATAAAATTGTTGTCTTTAAAAATCAATTTCTTACTATTTTAAGGAGGAATAGACTAATCTGCTACATATTTTGCTCTTGTATCAGCTGGATGTTATGTGGGTGTAGGTGAAGATCTTTATGATAAATTTACCTTGAAGAGTGGTGGAATAGAATTTACTATCTCTTCGGTCGTACTATCACATGGGGTAGTAATATTTGTAACTGAGCGTAATAATTGAAAATACACAGACATGAGGCGATTCAACACTCTAGTATTATCTGCAGAAATTGTTAATCAGCTTGCGAATACAGCCTTCAGTCAGCAATAAATTCCACCGAATTCTAACAATAATTTTTACACTACGATTATTGGATATCTACAATTTTGATAATGTAATTAACCGATTTTTACACTTTGTGCGATGGATATTTCGTGGACCTTCAACTACCGTTATTATTACAAAACAACTCACAAAAATGCATTAAAGGATTTAGTACGAAAATGCCAGTCAATTACTCCTATGTATGCTTATACTATCGAAAAATATTAGTTTAATTTTGTTACTGCACTGAAAACCAAAGATTTACAGTAGATTTACAAAGGCTACACCAGGGCATATTTCCATTAGCCTGTTTTATTTCAATAGCTGACTCAGGTGCACTTCAACAGAGCCGGTGCCAAAATATTTTATTATATCCTTTATGTAGATGAAATATTGTAGATCGGAAAATCAAAAATGAAATAGAAATTACTTATGTAAGTTATTTTTAGGCTGTTGGTATAAATACGGTGAAATTAAAAGAGACTTAAAGTAACAATTTAAGTACTTTGAAGCTGAATTTTAATTGATAAAAAGGAATTTAGCACATTTTATAGATCAAAATGGAATAAATGCATAGAGAAATGAGCTAACTTTCGGAAAAGAGATTCAAACTAATTGGTTTTCTGATGGAATCCCGGAATATTGGTTACGTGAATTATTAATAATAAAAAGAAACAAATACAACCGGAATCAAAAAACAGGCAATTATTTAAATGACAATTTCTAAGGTATAATAAAAGTATAGGGTGATTTTTTAGTGTATCCGAACTTTAAATTCAAATAAAACAATAACCAAATTTGATACCTTGAAACTATTTATTTTATGGGAAATAACATTGAATGGCATTAATGTTTGAAAACAATTATGGGCAAATGTCCGCAGTGGCTAGTTCTGACAAAGCGCATTCCGTCAATCCATTTTCCGAAAACTTTTTCAAGCAATTGGGCTCTTAGGTCTGCAATTGTCCGAGTCATGTTGGCTTCCAGGGCGTCAACAGTTGCTGGTTTATCGGCATAGACCAAATATTTAACATAACCTCAAAGAAAATAAGCTAAAAGCGTTAAATCAGATGACCTTGACAAGATGGTGGCCAATTAACAGATCCGTTTCTCGAAATAAATTTCTCACAGAACGGTTCCCTCATTAAATAGATTGTTGCTTGTTGATTCTCCTGCTGGAACCAGATCTCCTCCAGATCAATACCATTTAAATTCGAAATTAAATAATCATTGAGCATTGCTCTGTAATGATCCCTATTTATAGTAACATGCTTTTCAACTTGATGTTATATACGGAGAAATACGGCCTAATGATGCCACCAGCGTACAATCCGCACTATACGGTGCACTTTTATGTATACGACGGTGATTGTTGGATCATTTGTGGATTATTTGCACTCCAAATACAGCAATTTTGTTTATTAACGTCCAATCTAGTCAAGTTGCAATTGATTTTTAGCCCATTCGCCAAGCTTACCACGCAAACGATGGTATTGCAGAATGAATTCCTAGACAAGGTGGATCTTGCAACTTTCAACTTCCTACGAACGGCGACGAATTATTAAATTTGGATCTTCATCAACATTACCGGCAACAGCAGCGATATTCTCTTCGAAACGCA
The DNA here is from genome assembly GCA_031761425.1 of Cosmopolites sordidus. Lineage (NCBI taxonomy): Eukaryota > Metazoa > Arthropoda > Insecta > Coleoptera > Curculionidae > Cosmopolites > Cosmopolites sordidus. The sequence continues at coordinate 1,405,439 of JARFXV010000172.1, read as the reverse complement.
GAGTTTCTTGTCTTCTTTCTTTTTTAATATCGGACAGCGTAAAATTCGTTCAGAATCTGTCGATAATTTGACGAATACATCGCTCGGTTCGGTGATTATGCGCACCATAAAATTCACAAGTGCTCTAGAAGTTCGCACAGAATACTGATACTAAACGTTTCATGATAATTTACCACACTATTCTAAATAATATTGACACCAGAGGCGCGCGAACTCACAGTTCGTTTGACAGCGATCCTTCTCGGAAGTTCGGACACATTAACAAATCACCCCTTAGTTGCGTTTGTGAGTTATTCACTGCAACACAAATGTATACCATTTCTACTGGGATACTCCTAATACCCCTGAAAGTTTTCCAGAGCTTGTTCTAAGATTTGCAGACACAGTTTCGCTTAAAATGTCAGAATCAAAAAACTGTGATCGACCTGACTTTCCCCTATCTCCAAGACCAATGTCTCTGTCCCGGAATTTTTCGAACCGATTGGTACGGCATAGTCCTTCTCTATATCGCAAGTGTCACGAACGGCGTCAATCGCGTTAAAGCCCTAAATTGCCCTAATTTCACTTGATTTAACGTTTCTATTAAAAACGGTCCATTGAATATTTTTCCCTGGAATAATTTTAATATCAAAGGAGGAATGTTTATTTGTAGAAACAAAAAGTTGAAACTAGGTTAAATCTCTGAAGAATGAAGTAAAATCCTTTAATTATAAACAAAAAACGAAAATATTCTTATTACACCCTATTCTTAGACAACGTATATGATGTTTACAGGGTGATTCCTTAGTTGACCCTTTTTTTAAGAGCGTAGAAAACTCGATAAAATAAATTGTTTTCCCATTTTTTAAATATCTCTAAAATTAGGCCGCTACTGCCTTTAATATATTTTTAAAAATCCAAGCCCGGTCCTTAAAATGATTTAAACAAATTTAATCGATCGCTCGAAACTAATGTTAATCGTTTTTTGCGAATCATGCATTCCTTTTGCTTTCTTATCTTCAATTCTATTATCAGTTTTAATGTGAGTAGTTATTCAATAGGGATTCTAACGTAAAATCCGTACCTAACCCCAATCTTGGGCTGTAACAACGGGCGGTCTTTTTAGTTAGATAAATAAGACACTTTTAAGAATTGACAAAATGTACAAATAACCAGTAATAACAATAGGGCAGAAAAATGATGAAACAGAAAAAATGTATGCTGTAAAATGAGCTCAGAGAATATATAGGCGGATTAATTTAATGCATTCGAACTTTCATTTAAAAATTAAAAAAAACTGTGATAAATGCTGGAGGGGTGGTGCCCCAACGCCCTTCCTTACGAGCCGCCACTGCCACATCTCCAATTTAATACCATTCGGATTTAAATAATACATTTGGATAGTCATCAACACTCCCAGCAACAGCGGCGATATATTATTCGGAACGCACAGTTTTTTTTATCTTTTTTTGTACTAATATCGAGCAGCGTAAAATGCGTTCGGAATTTGTCGAGAAGTCGGCCAATACGTCACTTAGTTGGGCGATTATGGGCAACATAAAAGACTATAAGTTGGGCGAACAGAACACTGTCATTTGTCAAACATTTATCAAACATTTGATGTACCATGATAATTACCATGATGGCATTTCCTATGATAATTTGACAGCCACCCCTACCGGAAGTTCAAATACACTAAAAAAATTACCCTTTACTTTATAAGTAAGTAATAAGATACGTAGTTATGTTCAACAAAAAATTAAAACTATATGCATTTAAAAACCAATTGAATTCATATCGGTCAGTTTCAAAGAAGTGGAAAAAACATGCGGAATGGCAATATTAAGAAAAAATGAAAAAAAAATCGCAATCAAAACAAAGAAACAAGAATTTAACAAATATTTAGACACAAATAAGCTGTGAAAAGTATAATGAGAAAGGAATGGAAATTAAAAAGCTAGTCCAGGAAGAAAATTAAAAGTCATATAAAATTTGGACAGAAAATATAAAATATTTTGCATTTTTATATATATACACACATTTTCGCTATTTGAAGGAATTCAAATTTGAATTTTTGCAGTCAGACAGATTAATAGGTGACGTTTTTTAAGATACTCTAGAAGGAAGAAGGATTTCCTCTGTTACTTTTTCTGCCGCTTTTTGTGTGGAGTATACGCGTCTCGCTTGCGTATAGTACCCCTGGTTTGATTAATGTGTTGTAATATCTTATTTTTGCGTGTGTGTATATGCATTTCTTATTGTAGATATTGTGTGTCTTGCCGTATGCCCTCTTCAGCTTCTGCAATCGAGTCTTCTGTGTTATATTCTCTTCTCCTGTGGGTTCGAGGATCTCGCCCAGGTATTTGAAATGTGTGACCCTTTTTACCTTGCTGTATTTGGTGTTCAAATTTTGGACATCTAATTTTGAGCAAACTAGTTCGGTTTTTTGAAAGGAGATTTGTAGGCCAACTTTCTCTGCACATTCCTTGAGGACTTCTATCTGTTTGGTTGCCCTTGTTTCGTTGTCTGCGAGTATGGCTAGGTCGTCCGCGAAAGCTAGGCATGAGATTCCTATATTATTTTTCCTTTTTGGAGATTCCTCTGTAGTTTACATCTGTTCCGTCTCCTTTCTTGTGCAGCGGGTATATAACAGCACATTTCCATTCATCTGGTAATTTCTCTGTTTGCCAGATCTTCGTGATAATTTGCGCGAGTTCCCGCAGTGAGTTTGGTCAGGGGTTTTTCAATAGTTCCGCGATGATACCATCTCCACCGGATGTCCTGTTATTCTTCAGTTTTTGTATGTATCTGTGGATCTCTTCCTGTGTTGGTGGTGGTGATTCTGAGTGGGTATAGATACAATTTTCCTTGGGGAATCTTGTGTCGCATCGGGGCAATTGAGGAGATCAGAGAAATAGTGTGCCAGCTGAAAATTCTCCAGATTGGTTAGCGCTAATCGCCCATTCCGCTTTCTGAACCAAAGATTTTGTTGTGTGTATCCACGGATTTATCTTGCCAAAGTTCTATAAAAGTCTCTCGTGTTATAATTGCGGAAATTGTCCTCTATAGAATTCAGTTGTTCCTTCATGTACTTTCTCTTAGTTTGTCTGATAACTTTTGCGGTCTGTTTTCTAGTCTCGTTAAAAAGCTGTTACCTTCTGGGGATTTTTTACTGTTTTATTTCTGAAATGCTCGTTTGCGTCGCTGCAAAGCACTTTCGCACTCTGAGTCCCACCAAGGGTGTTTTGTGTTCTTTTTCAATTTCTTCATATATATATATATATATATATATATATATATATATATATATATATATATATATATATATATATATATATATATATATATATATTTATATATATATATTATTATTATTATTATTATTCACGTATGGGCCCTGGTGGACCACGCGAAGTACAGCTGGAAGAGTTTGTTGTTGTTAGGCTTCCTTTGAGCCCATACTGATTTCATTCTTTGACTATGAGCTTTTTCCTTTCGTCATACCAAGTTGTTCCGGCCTTCCTAGGTTTTGCTCTCTGGCCAACGTCCCAAACGATGTGTCTGAAACAGCCTCTATCCTGCATTTCACTTTGTGTAATATATGCTGATCTTAGGTCCTTTTTAATTGCAGCAATCCGTGTAATTGTTTCTATTTTAGCTCTACTACTATTTTCATAAAATTCAACTATTTATGTAGTTAACCTTCTCGGATTCATCCGTTTTATATATAAATATACAAAATATATTTTCTCCCAGAAATGGATTTATATTAATTAAATTACCCTAAAAAATTGCGATTTTTAACTTACCAACTTTTCCCTGTGAACGCAAGTTTGTTGTAAAAAGAAATAATGAACCATTATTTAAGGTTGGTAGATGATATATTGTTGTAACATAGTAGGCTTTGATAGATAGACAAAAAATAGTGAAGGTATCATTTATTGGGAATACTGCACGTAAAAGATCATGTATTTTAATCTGTAGGGCCGTTTACATTTTATATTCAAAAATGGAAAATATTCGTTATATAGTTATCGAAACTATCTCTGGAAACCGTGTCTATTGCTATAAGTAATTTATATTGATACAACCGATGAATTAAATGATTATGTTTCTCTAAACCAAGTAATTAAAATATAGTTTCGGGATATTAAATTTGGAAGAGAGTCTTCCGTACATGCACCATTTTCCCAAAATATTTTATTTTTAATACTAGAATGTGACACATGTATTTATTACCGCAAAATATTTTATATTTTCTGTATATATATATATATATATATATATATATATATATATATATATATATATATATATATATATATATATATATATATATATATATATATATATATATACATCTCCGCCTAAATGAACATTTTTGTTGGTTGTTTGACCGGGAAGGAGCCCCACCTATCCCTTCAACTGGATGACATATGTTTCGTCTCTCGAGGTTCAGACTCATCAGGGCGCCGACATACACCATTCCATCAAGAATAGGGAACCGTGTGAACTGTGGAACCCAACGGTTGGGTGTGTGATGACACTCAGCTACTGTTGTCTCATTGGACGTAGTCCAAGAAAATCTAATACTACATATATACGCCATCCGACGGGAAGTCGGCGAAAACATGGGTTGTTGGCTGTGGATAGGGTCTCCCTATTCTTGATGGTATGGTGTATGGCGGCGCCCTGATGAGTCTGAACCTCGAGAGACGAAACATATGTCATCCAGTTGAAGGGATAGGTGAGGCTCCTTCCCGGTCAAGCAACCAACAAAAATGTTCATTTAGGCGGAGACGCAGGTTGTTGTGTGTTCCACATGAGATTGTGGAACCCAACGGTTGGGTGTGTGATGACACTCAGCTACTGTTGTCTCATTGGACGCAGTCCAAGAAAATCTAATACTACATATATACGCCATCCGACGGAAAGTCGGCGAAAACATGGGTTGTTGGCTGTGGATAGGGTCTCCCTATTCTTGACGGTATGGTGTATGTCGGCGCCCTGATGAGTCTGAACCTCGAGAGACGAAACATATGTCATCCAGTTGAAGAGATAGGTGGGGCTCCTTCCCGGTCAAACAACCAACAAAAATGTTCATTTAGGCGGAGACGCAGGTTGTTGTGTGTTCCACATGAGATTGTGGAACCCAACGGTTGGGTGTGTGATGACACTCAGCTACTGTTGTCTCATTGGACGCAGTCCAAGAAAATCTAATACTACATATATACGCCATCCGACGGAAAGTCGGCGAAAACATGGGTTGTTGGCTGTGGATAGGGTCTCCCTATTCTTGACGGTATGGTGTATGTCGGCGCCCTGATGAGTCTGAACCTCGAGAGACGAAACATATGTCATCCAGTTGAAGAGATAGGTGGGGCTCCTTCCCGGTCAAACAACCAACAAAAATGTTCATTTAGGCGGAGACGCAGGTTGTTGTGTGTTCCACATGAGATTGTGGAACCCAACGGTTGGGTGTGTGATGACACTCAGCTACTGTTGTCTCATTGGACGCAGTCCAAGAAAATCTAATACTACATATATACGCCATCCGACGGAAAGTCGGCGAAAACACGGGTTGTTGGCTGTTGATAGGGTCTCCCTATTCTTGATGGTATGGTGTATGTCGGCGCCCTGATGAGTTTGAACCTCGAGAGACGAAACATATTTCATCCAGTTGAAGAGATAGGTGGGGTTCCTTCCCGGTCAAGCAACCAACAAAAATGTTCATTTAGGCGGAGACGCAGGTTGTTGTGTGTTCCACATGAGATTGTGGAACCCAACGGTTGGGTGTGTGATGACACTCAGCTACTGTTGTCTCATTGGACGCAGTCCAAGAAAATCTAATACTACATATATACGCCATCCGACGGGAAGTCGGCGAAAACATGGGTTGTTGGCTGTGGATAGGGTCTCCTTATTCTTGATGGTATGGTGTATGTCGGCGCCCTGATGAGTCTGAACCTCGAGAGACGAAACATATGTCATCCAGTTGAAGAGATAGGTGGGGCTCCTTCCCGGTCAAGCAACCAACAAAAATGTTCATTTAGGCGGAGACGCAGGTTGTTGTGTGTTCCACATGAGATTGTGAAACCCAACGGTTAGGTGTGTGATGACACTCAGCTACTGTTGTCTCATTGGACGCAGTCCAAGAAAATCTAATACTACATATATACGCCATCCGACGGAAAGTCGGCGAAAACACGGGTTGTTGGCTGTTGATAGGGTCTCCCTATTCTTGATGGTATGGTGTATGTCGGCGCCCTGATGAGTTTGAACCTCGAGAGACGAAACATATGTCATCCAGTTGAAGGGATAGGTGGGGCTCCTTCCCGGTCAAGCAACCACCAAAAATGTTCATATATATATATATATATATATATATATATATATATATATATATATATATATATATATATATATATATATATATATATATATATATATGGTATTCTCAAGTGTTGTCCTCTTCAACTGAGTTAGTTGGACTCTTCAGTCGAAGCGGACAACACTTGAAAATGATGAGTTCTCATTAAAAGATTTCTCATCTCAATCTCTATTAACAACAAAGGAGGTTCACCCTTGCTCCACGTCGGTGCTTTGCCATTTCTTATATCGTTTCACAGTACGTATAAGACATTGGAGCAGACCACAGTACACTTATCTTATTTTAGCAATTTTTCGACTTACCAAGTTATTCCCTGTGACCGCAGAAATATTCAAATATAACGTTTAAAAATTAGATAACTTCGGTGCTGGACGATACGTTGATATTACATTGCAAAAAAATGTACTCTTTAAATCTGAAAGTATCTTTGTTGTTATACAGCTGATGTTCAAACTCACGTGCTGTTATTTATCTAGGAGATTTGTAACTTAAAACGTTTGCTGGACCTGAAAAGCAAACGACCAGTTCTCGACGGACAAACAAAAACAAACGTAACTCTGTTGCTATCACACAAACAACCGTCTGCCAAATTTGAGCAAACAAAATCCAAGGCATGTAAGAAATTAACAAAGTTGAAGGTCATGCACCAAATCATTATTAATGCATACAATTTTATAATCATACTTATAAGGGTAATAGTTTCTCGTTTTTACATATGCATAATATTTTTAGGTTAGTACAAAATATTTTTTATACAATAGAAATTATTCTGTTTTGAAATACGAAACATTTAAAAAAGTTTCTTTACACTCTTGGTATACAAATGATCTCGTTCGTTTGTTCTAATTTATTACTCGACAAAATATATGAACTAACCTTAATAATCTCATCTCAATGGATGAACCCAGAATCATCGTTAAGAAAACTGGAAACGAACAAAATGATTCATCTGACGAAATAATCTGCAAAGTGTATATTACTTACGTATGATGTTTTTAACCTTAGTGTGTTTTTTAACGTTTAAAACAACAAAAAAAAAACTTTTATTTCAATAAAATAAGATTTATTTTAAACATTGAGTACATATAGTGCTTTCATTTCAAAAGTAGACACCCCAGTGTTAGTTAGAACTAATTATTTTCATACGAAATGTCGAAACACGTCAACTTTTGTTTTAAGGGGGAAACATTTTAATTATATTTTTAGTTATTCAGTGTGCCTCAGAAAAGCTGGACATATGCCATCTTACATTTTTTCAATGGAAACCTCTATTTTTTATATTTCTGGATTTTTCTTGAAATAATAAACACTTTTTCTCTTACATATATTGTTCAAATGTTCAAGATCAAATTAAAAATACGACTTCATGTTCAACATTCACTTTATTAAATTTTCAAAATGTGCTCCGTTATTGGCTATATATTAATAGAGTCTATTCTTGAACTCTTCACGAACATTTTCAAAAGTCTGCCGGTTAATTTGCCGACATCCTTCAATAATTCTATTTTTCAATTCGGAAATATTCTCGGGCGGAGTTTTATAGCCTATAACTAGGGTCTTCAAATATCCCCAAAGAAAAAAATCAAGAGGTGTGAGGTCTGGGGACCTCGCCGACCATTCCACAGAACCTTTCCTACCTTCCATTTTCCGGGAAATCTTTCATTTTACCATGTCCTAATAGGTAGCGCATAATGAGGCGGGGCTCCATCGTGCTGGAAATACAAATTTTGTTCATCGAGTTCCATATCCCCTTGTTGATTAACATGATTTTCTAAAAGATTGAGTAATAAGGGGATCTAAGCGATTTTCCAATATATTCAAGTATATTTCACCTGTCAAGTTTTCTCCGATGAAAATTGGCTCAATGATCTCATCTCCAAGAATACCGGCCCACATATTAATCTTCTGAGGGTATTGGGTATTATTTTCGCTAAACACATGTAGACTTTTATTGCAGTAATATCTGCTGTTATGTGTATTCACAAATCCATTTAAAAAGAAAATTGATTCGTCACTGAAACATACATTTTTAACAAAATTTCGGTCGGCTTTAATTAACTGAGACATTGTTTCGCAAAATTCAATTCTTCTATCATAATCATCTTTGCCGAGTTGTTGAACGGTTTGTATTTTATAAGGAAAAAAATTATTCAGTTTCAAAGTTTTTTGAATGGAACCTACTGAAATGTGTGTCAATTGAAATACTTTTGGAACTTTATAACTTCATCTAGAACCCTTGCTTGCTAACTTATTCTGTTGCATACGGAGCCGGCTTCTTCAAACTTTTTTACCAGCTCTAGCACATACCTGCAGCCTACGTTTCTGTTAGGGTGCATGTCGTTAAATCTTTGAGCTGTTCTACGTACACAACGATTTTCACCACCACACATGAATATTATTTCTGTCCTTTCTTTGAGAGTATACACAATTTTAAATTGAATATTGAGCCAATTTTTTGATAAAAAGTAAATAAATTACTGGTCACTGTGAGGTGAAAAGTCACTATTATAAATAAACTTGACTGGTTCGTTTCTATGACGGTTTAGTCTGCATCGGCACGTCAAGGTCTGTTACCCTCTTGAATAAAAAAACAAAAAATAAGTGAGGCGATACCTCGAGCACATTCTTCTCTCGGTTCTACAGTGATTCTCTAGGTAAATTAACCGACAAACTTTTGGAAATGTTCGGGAATAATTCGAAAATAAATTAATGTCTAGTCAGTAACGGAGCACATTTTGAAAACTTAATAAAGTGAATGTTGAACAAGTCGTATTTTTTAATTTATCTAGTAAAATGTTAAAATGTGTCGATAATTTAGAAACCGTTAGATTTGGCCATAGGATATATAAGAGAAAAAGTATTTATTATTTTAAGAGGTATACAGAAATATAAAAAAATAAGGGTTTCCATTTAAAAAATGTAATATGACATATGTTCAACTTTTCTGAGGCGCTCTGTATAACTAAACCACCATATTTCCCCTTTAAAACAAAGGTTTTGTTAATATCGCAAAAATACACATTTCCTAATGTAACAGACTCCGTTTGATCTACTGGCACTATTTTCGCAAAGCTATCTAACGCCGTTTCGGAGTTAAACGCAGATATCCGATTGTGTTCCGACGTTTCATATGAAAAGAATAAGTTCTACCTAAAACTGAGGTGGGTACTTTTGAAATGAAAGCACTATATTTCAGCTCTATGATTATTACAAACAGCTTTAAAACATTTCGCACAAGCAGTTTTTGTTTTTCGGTCATATATTCTCGGACATAAAGAGAAGCGAATTTATTTCTGCAATTTTGTTGGTGGTGGATCAACCGTTTCTCCAGAGCTCCATGACAATGTTTGCTGTGTGAAGAATGCTAGATTTACGAAAATCATTTGAGTTATTCTACTATGAGCCACGTATTGGGTTGATGCAAATGTTTCGTTTTTGACACTAGACGGCATATCCTTTATTCATAATAGTTCATAATACTTCATAATTGTCCATAAACAGCATATCCTTTATTGACTCTTTTAATGTTCGCAGTAATCGTTTTGTTTAACGAATTTTCATCTGTGGCCTTGCAAGTTGTAATCCAAGGTCAAATAATTTTTTTCAACGAACACTTTTTTGTGTCAACGACACTTTTAACAATTTGAAAAATAATGTGGGAGTTAATGCCGGCTTGATCCATCATACCCTAAAAAAAGCGTAATGGCCATCCACGTGTCTTGCGAGAGACAGAAAATGTATGCACCATTTTATCAAAAGTATTAACGCCTCCTTTGGTCGAATTATAAAAAATCGTTATTTCGGGTTTTTTGTTTTTATCTATTATACTACCAATATGCATTGTCGACAAAGGTAGCACAAATTTGGCTTTCTTAGTGGTGAAGGACACTAACGTTTTTTGATTGTTAAAGCTAAACTAAGATGACATAATTTATGTTCCTTTATCTGGAAGAGATGATAAAGGAATTTCCCTCTTATTTTTTTTCTGAGAGTACCAAATATGGTCAAATTAAGTTGTAAACAGCTAACATTTTGTCAGTCAAGGGGATTGAAGTAAACCAATTGTCTATAATCAAATTGCGTCCTGTTCTGTAAATGTGTTCTGTCAGTTTCTTTATGTAATAATCTATGAGAGATTCTTTATTTGGCCTGTCTTCTTTGCCGATATAAGGTATAGCAGTTACCAATAATATGTGCGTGAATCACAGATCGTTATAACTTTAATGCCATATTTATCAGGTTTTGATGAAATATACATTCTAAAATGATAATTGCCTCCTATTGTAATATATGCCTCCTGTTGTAACCTTACTGTAAATGCTTACTAGGTAAACATTGACTGCATCTTGTTGGATTGGATCTTCTTACTCGTCACCCCAAACACAAAATAACTAAAACTATTTTACTGAACATACAAGTGTGACCAACAACATACACTCTAATCTTAAATAAACATAGCGAAATCGGCGTTGTTGCCAATCATTAATAAAAAAGTTATACATATTTAAATTTATTCAGGGGTTACTCGTAACCCCATTAGGCATTCTAGAGTCAAATATTCACAAAAACACAAGTTAGTATGAGAAAACGAATATCGGGTAAAACTTAGGATGCACAATCAATATCTTGCATTGAGGGTATCCTGTATCTTTATGTTCAAATTTTGAGACTATAAAGTATTTTATAGAAAGTATTTAAAAAATTTAAAGACTAGAAAACTACTTTCTTTGTTTCACGTTGAACTTCGCTGGGAAGGGCCTGCATGTTGTAATAACGTAATTTTTTGCCTAAAGTAACGTTAATGTATATCTGCGGGTTTGAACCACAAGGTCCCAGTCATAAGACCAAGTGTCTTTAGTTGTGTGTTGGTTTGATTGGCAGTTTAATGGGTATTCTTTTTGGCATTTAAAATCGCCAGCTGATGGGAAGATCACTCTCACTCCATCTGGATGCCTACTATATATTTATACCGGGGCAGCGAACCCTTTTACAGGGTATTTCCTTGATTATTTTTTTTTGTTGTATGGTAATTCAGTGCTAAAAATATATGCGTTTTTTTTTGCCGGTCCCTTAAATTTAAAACTAGGATACCACGTGTGTGATCCTCGACCAGTTTGCTCAGTCTTCTATTGGATACGAGGGTAAACCACAAAATTGTTTCCTTTTTTCCTTTCTTTGTAATATTTTGTTTTTAGGGTCCTTGAACGGAGCCGAATTTAGGTAAACCATACTGCCACACTTCCTCCACCACACTTGAGCAGACTCTAACCCCGATATTCACTTCAGTTTAATTAAACTTCTACAAGATTAAATGCAAAATAGTACATACTATGTAGTACATATAAGAAAGGGCAATGTTCCAACTGTATCTATGTATGGCTCCTACTACTAGTCTAAACAGATATCAAATATTTGGTATTTAATCTAGATATACATCTAAATTAGAGAAAACACACGGGGATATAAAGGCATTCAATTAGGAATTCTGTATAGAAAAATCGTAGGACCTATTTAATCCTACGGAATTTAGATCTTCAAATTCCAACCGTAATTAAGTTTAAATTACATCAGTAAACTTCAAGATCATCCAAACGTTCTAGACAGCAAATTTTTTCACTAACCGAGAAACAAGAGATTGAAAAGAGCGGACCCTTTACAATTTCACGGTTCAAGTGTTTAGTGCTTAGTCTTAAGATTAAGATTAAAAAAAACAAATTTAATTAATTAATCTTGTTTATTTAAATCATGAAACACATCATGAGTGTATGCATGAGTGTTGCTCCTTCTGTATTTTATGTTCTACGATAATACTATTGTTTATTATTCGTTTCATAACAGATCGCAATAATTAAATAATATTAAAGGACTTGCTCAAAAATATATATTTTTGCAACTACCAATTCAATTTTCGTTAAAATTAAATGAATTAATTAAATTCATATTTCAGTATTTCAGTCTATATTTCAGACGTCGTTAATAATCTTTTTTGGTGCTCTCCCCTTACTATATTTTACTTTGCTCTAAAGAGACGAACCTGTTTGCAATTTCGTGCCAGAATAAATATTACCTCGAATTGAAATTTACACCGCTAAGAGTCTTTTAATATTTCATGTGACCCACTTTCAGGTTATACGTACAATATTTACTGTTACTGTTGATGAATTGATTCGTCACCTTGTTTGTATAATGTGTTAAAATACATTGAAAAAATATGTAATAACATGATAATGGATTTTTTAGAATAGTTTTAACAGATAAACAAGATTTTATTTACATTTCAATCTGTATATTTGTAAATAAATGAATAAATTGACGATTAAATTTTTGAGCTTGGCCAAATATATGTTCTTCAGGATGGAGGTCGACGCCTTTTGAATGGCTTCATTGGCATTTTTTTGAATGGCTTTTATCGGCAAATAACATTTTTCGAAGAAGTAAAAGTCACAAAGAGTCAAATCAGGCGAGAATGGTGAATGACTGATAGTTAAAATAACATGTTCAGTAAAAAATATCAGTGATGAGCGTCCAGCGATGGGACAGTGTATTATCGTGCAACAAGTGCAAGCTGCCTTGTTGACAGTATTGTGGCTACAATGGTGAAATGTTTTACTAAAATTAAAATACATGGTATAATGGTATAAACACACTGATACTTTAAGCGCAATAACTTAGCTTCTAAAGCTGGGTCTACAGACACACACACAACTACTACAAACACACACACACACACACACACACACACACACACACATACACACACACGCACACGCACTCGCACACGCACACGCACACGCACACGCACCTCGCACACGCACACGCACTCGCACACGCACACCCACACCCACCCACACACACACCCACACACCCACACACACGCACACACGCACACACGCACACGTGGTATAAACGTGGTATAAACACACTGATACTTTAAGCGCGATAACTTAGCTTCTAAAGCTGGGTCTACAGAAACACACACAACTACTACAAACACACACACACACACACCCACACGCACACGCACTCGCACACGCACACGCACACGCACACCCACGCACCCACGCACACACGCAAACGCACTCGCACGCGCACACACACACACGCACCCCCACGCACACGCACACCCACGCACACACGCACACACGCACACACGCACTCGCACACGCACTCGCACACGCACACGCACCCCCACGCACACGCACACCCACGCACACACGCACACACGCACACACCCACACACACACCCACACACACACACCCACACACACACACCTACACACACACACCGACACCCACACACACACACACACACTCACACGCACCCACCCACACACTCACACACCCGCACACATCAGTAAACTTCAAGATCATCCAAACGTTCTAGACAGCAAATTTTTACACTAACCGAGAAACAAGAGATTGAAAAGAGCGGACCCTTTACAATTTCACGGTTCAAGTGTTTAGTGCTTAGTCTTAAGATTAAGATTAAAAAAAACAAATTTAATTAATTAATCTTGTTTATTTAAATCATGAAACACATCATGAGTGTATGCATGAGTGTTGCTCCTTCTGTATTTTATGTTCTACGATAATACTATTGTTTATTATTCGTTTCATAACAGATCGCAATAATTAAATAATATTAAAGGACTTGCTCAAAAATATATATTTTTGCAACTACCAATTCAATTTTCGTTACAATTAAATGAATTAATTAAATTCATATTTCAGTATTTCAGTCTATATTTCAGACGTCGTTAATAATCTTTTTTGGTGCTCTCCCCTTACTATATTTTACTTTGCTCTAAAGAGACGAACCTGTTTGCAATTTCGTGCCAGAATAAATATTACCTCGAATTGAAATTTACACCGCTAAGAGTCTTTTAATATTTCATGTGACCCACTTTCAGGTTATACGTACAATATTTACTGTTACTGTTGATGAATTGATTCGTCACCTTGTTTGTATAATGTGTTAAAATACATTGAAAAAATATGTAATAACATGATAATGGATTTTTTAGAATAGTTTTAACAGATAAACAAGATCTTATTTACATTTCAATCTGTATATTTGTAAATAAATGAATAAATTGACGATTAAATTTTTGAGCTTGGCCAAATATATGTTCTTCAGGATGGAGGTCGACGCCTTTTGAATGGCTTCATTGGCATTTTTTTGAATGGCTTTTATCGGCAAATAACATTTTTCGAAGAAGTAAAAGTCACAAAGAGTCAAATCAGGCGAGAATGGTGAATGACTGATAGTTAAAATAACATGTTCAGTAAAAAATATCAGTGATGAGCGTCCAGCGATGGGACAGTGTATTATCGTGCAACAAGTGCAAGCTGCCTTGTTGACAGTATTGTGGCTACAATGGTGAAATGTTTTACTAAAATTAAAATACATGGTATAATGGTATAAACACACTGATACTTTAAGCGCAATAACTTAGCTTCTAAAGCTGGGTCTACAGACACACACACAACTACTACAAACACACACACACACACACACACACACACATACACACACACGCACACGCACTCGCACACGCACACGCACACGCACACGCACCTCGCACACGCACACGCACTCGCACACGCACACCCACACCCACCCACACACACACCCACACACCCACACACACGCACACACGCACACACGCACACGTGGTATAAACGTGGTATAAACACACTGATACTTTAAGCGCGATAACTTAGCTTCTAAAGCTGGGTCTACAGAAACACACACAACTACTACAAACACACACACACACACACCCACACGCACACGCACTCGCACACGCACACGCACACGCACACCCACGCACCCACGCACACACGCAAACGCACTCGCACGCGCACACACACACACGCACCCCCACGCACACGCACACCCACGCACACACGCACACACGCACACACCCACACACACACCCACACACACACACCCACACACACACACCTACACACACACACCGACACCCACACACACACACACACACTCACACGCACCCACCCACACACTCACACACCCGCACACACACACACACACGCACACACGCACACGCACACACGCACACACGCACACGCGCACACACTCACACACGCACACACTCACACACGCGCACACACGCACACACGCACATACGCACACACGCACACATGCACACACGCAAACACGCACACACGCACTCGCACTCGCACACGCACACGCACCCCCACGCACACACGCACACACGCACACACCCACACATACACACACCCACACACACACACACACACACACACACACACACACACACACACACACACACACACACACACACACACACACACACACACACACACACACACACACACACACATACCCACACACACACATACCCACACACGCACCCACCCACACACTCACACACCCACACCACACACACACACACACACACACACACACACACACACACACACACACACGCACACACGCACACACGCACACACGCACACACGCACACACGCACACACGCACACACCCACACACACACACACACACACATACACACACACACACATACACACACACACACACACACACACACACACACACACACACACACAATGAAAATTGAAGAAAGTCAAATTAATCTGGATGAAAACAGTGCTAAGCTAGAGTGAAATTAGAACAAGGTAATTACGAAGACAACTAATACATTTAAAAAGAATGACGATTCTTGCTAAAAAGTTAAGTTCAATGTAATATTATTATATTTGTCTACATTGTACCATTTTATATACATTTGTGTATTAATCAATAAGTTAATCTAATCGTTTAAACTAGGCTATTATTAAAAAAAAACAACCACGCACTATCAATTAACATCTTGAATGTTTTAGCGCTTTAGTGATCTTTTTGAGGTTAAAAAAAATAATCGGATAAAAAATAATCGCTGAATCAGGACAATATGGCGGCCGATTGACAAGTTCGGATAATGTCATTGAGTTTCTGGTGGATTTAACATTATTATTTGATCGACTTTCAATGCTCCTAGTAATCTGAGAATATTAATGTCATCTTTGCGCTACAATCTGTAGGTAAGGATCATCTCTTCCAACAGATTATTGCTACCGAATACGATTTTTTTTAATAAAAATGTATCTTTAGTTTCAATATATTAATGAAATGAGATGATTGAAGTTGATTGATTTGATTTTTTGTCGTTACATTTATTACAAATCAACTGAAACATTCTTAATCTCTTAGGTATCCATTCTATAAACAGTTTTCTTGTTTTTGATATATCATGAACTGTACAGCTAATATTTGCTTATTCTCTTATTTATCATAACCAACTTTAATATTTTCTTACATTAACATAGATATCGGTCTCTCAATCCTATTCTTATCCATAAAATCTAGCCTTCCAGGATTAAAATAAATTTTTGACGATTGAATAGAATGGACAATAAAGAATCAGTTCTGAAGATATTTTCCTATGACTCATCTGCTTAAGCTAAGCAGGAACATATACTTGTAACAGTTGACACTTATTTCCATTTAATTTATATTAGTATACAATCATTTTTATTCAAAAAATAAAATTACTTTACGAACCACTCACTGTTATTATTGCTGAGAATAAAATTAGCATATACAGGGTAGTCCAAAGAGTTGTTAATATTTAACCACGCTGTAGAAAATTTGGTAAGAGGGGTAGAAAGGTGGGATCAGTCTTAAACGGTAATTCGGATCTGGGAAATTTAGACAACTTGCAGCTCTACGTGGGAAAGGAGCGCTTGTTTTGTGTGCGCGAGTATAAACCCTAAAAAAAAACATAAAAGGGCTGTGCCGGGTCGAAGTTTGGACTGCAATGTCGGGATTCAGAATAACC
The DNA here is from genome assembly GCA_031761425.1 of Cosmopolites sordidus. Taxonomy (NCBI): domain Eukaryota; kingdom Metazoa; phylum Arthropoda; class Insecta; order Coleoptera; family Curculionidae; genus Cosmopolites; species Cosmopolites sordidus. The sequence goes on along the minus strand of JARFXV010000172.1, from coordinate 1,388,180 downwards.
AAGGGCGTGCAGAAACGGTGAATTTCCAGCATTATGTCAACATGTTTCAAACTTTGTTCACTCCTGCACTTCAAAAATTTGAAACATACAGACCAGGACACTTGGTTTCAACAGAATGGGCCACCTTGAAATTGATTTTTCGAAGAAGACACATTCAGTGTAACCCCAACGCCGGGGCCGATATGACAAATTTTAAAGGTTGACTTTAGGAATGCTAGGGCAGAAATGTATCACAATTAGACAATGTAATCTTCAGAACATAAATTTCCAAGAATTGTTGTAAATTTTAAAAATATATTGAACAATTGATCAACTGTTTTCTTACAACTGTTTGTTAACAACTCTTTGGACCACCCGCTACAACAAGTTAAATAACATCAAAATATATTTAATAAGGGATTAACCGCAGCATGTATAATTAAAATTTATAAACGTTACATCCCTTAAAGTAAATTATTCCCCAACGCAAACATAGTAAAACCCATCCTAAAATATCGCGATAACTGAATAATAAAATATGGATACAATCCTAAAACGAACGTAACGGAAGGACAGAATATTAACTGATATTATTTTTATGAGGGGTATTTGCATATATCCGCTTGCCTAAATATTGGATGAATAGGGGTTTCAAATTTCGTATATCATGTTTTATATCCGGTCAAAAGAAGATAACAGCATTTTAAATGAAATTTTGTATTTTAAGTGTTGCAGGATTTGACTATATACTATAAAACCAGTAGATTTCCTGCAAACATACCTTGTACTACTCTCCTTGTAGTTCTCTATAAGCAAACTACATACAAAAAAATAAGGATGTAGGTAATGTATGTTAATATATTCAAAAGATAACTAATAAAATTTTAAAACTATAATGTGTTTTATTAATAACAACCTTACCTAATAAAACGTATAAAAATCATAAATCGTATTTATACAAAATAATATTTTGATCAAAATATGAATAAATAGCAGAAACCTGCATACATCTTTTATGGTTTAACATGGTCTATGTCTGTCTCTCTCAGCCAATATTAATGATTATATTAATGATAATGAAAACATTATCGGTGAGGACGAAGTTTAAACTGGAGGTGAAGTCCAAAACATTAAGGATGAGACCGAGGTCAATGACCGGATTTCTGGTGATCCCATTACGTCATCAAGGTCAGTGAAATATATTTTGAGAAACGAACCGGACAATTTAGGTGATACAATTAAAATAGTTTTGAGTACTGTAAAATAATTTAAAAGTAAAATAAAAATTACCTAACACCAGATATTTTTACCAATTAGAGCATTAACAAATTCTGATTTAGTCATGTTTACTAAAGAAATCATAATAACAAATTTTCCATATGTATATATATATATATATATATATATATATATATATATATATATATATATATATATATATATATATATATATATCATCATATATCCCGTTTATAGCGCTATCCGCCTTTGGGTTCCTAATCGCCAGTTATTTCTATCCTCCCAGTCATCCTCCGAGAGATTCCTTGCCGACATAGCTTTTGTTATTCCATGCAACCATGTTATGGGCGGTCTTCCTCTTTTCCTCCTTTCCGTAGGCATCCACTCCAGAATCCTTTTAGGTAGTCTTTCCCTTGGCATTCGCCTCAAATGTCCATACCAGCCTAGTTGTTTCCTTTCGATGTCATCAATTATTGTGTGTTCTACCCTCATTAAATTTCTGACGTCCTCATTTCTAACATGTTCAAGTCTAGATTTACCTGCCGATCTTCTCCAGAAATCCATTTCCACTGCAAGTAGGCTGTTTTTTTGCTTGTTTGTCAGCTGCCATACTTCCGAGCCATAAATCAGTGTGGGTTGTAATATAGAGTTATAAATTTTCTTTTTTGTCTGTGCTCTAATATTTTTTTGCCATAATATTGAGTTCAATGCTCCGATAACCTTCTTTCCCTTTGTTATTCTGTCTTTTATTGTTTCGTTGTTTCGGCCAGTCTTGTTGAGTCTTGAGCCCAGATATACGTATTCCTCGCAGCACTTGATATATTCGTTGTCCAGAATCAGATCTCCTGGTAGTTGTTCTTGTCCAATGTTCAAATATTGTGTCTTCTCTGTGTTAATTTGCAATCCCCATCTCCTGTATTCTTCGAATAGTTTCCGCGCCATATATTCCAGGTCTTCCTTATCCTGGGCGATCACCACCTGATCATCAGCGTAGTGTAATGTATATAGAGTTGTATCCTCTATTGTTATTCCCATGCCATTACACTTCCGTTTCCATAACCTCAGCGCTTCATCGATGTATATATTAAATAGGGTAGGTGACAAAGAACATCCCTGGCGTAAGCCTTTAGTTACGTTGAAGCCTTTTGAAAGTTTATTACCCATTTTTATTCTAGATGTTGTGTTTCTATAGAATTTCTTAATGGCATTTGTAATACTCACATTAATATTAGATTTCTCTAGGACTTCCCATAGTTTCACAATAGGGACCGTATCGTATGCTTTTGTTAGATCTACTAGAAGTAGGTGTACATCTTGTGACCGCATTGTCTTCTTTTCAATAATTTGTGTTAGGCAGAAAATATTGTCTATTGTTGATCTACCTGCCCTAAAGCCGTTTTGTTCTTCAGATTCGTAGGGATTATATTCTTCACATATGAGATCCTTTAATATTTTTCCATAAAGTCGACTTAATGTACTCGTCACCGTTATACCTCGATAGTTGTTGCAGTTCTTTTTGTTGCCCTTTTTATGTATAGATATAAACCAGCCTTCTTTCCAGCATTGTGGAACTGGTTCCCCATTTAAACATCGGTTGAAAATTTCTGTCAGGATCTTAAAAAGTTGTTCCGTTCCATTTTTTTATTTTTTATTTATATATATATATATATATATATATATATATATATATATATATATATATATATATATATATATATATATATATATATATATATATATCTGTATGTATATGTTTGTTCGTACTGTTTCACGGATGGAAAAACTATTGAGTGAACTATTGAGAAAACTATTGAGAAAAACTATGATCTATTGAGTTTTTTTCCGGGAGTACATCGGGTTGTCAAGTTGGTCCCTGTCTGAAGCTTGCAGACGTTTCGCCAAAATCTCATTTGGCATCTTCGGTGCTTACTGTCGCGAGGTTCGTGACTGACTCAGACAGTCACGATGGGTGGGTGGGGCTTCCTCCCGGTCAAGCAACTAGCCATTGCTCATTATGGCGGAGACGCAGGTTGTTATGCGTTTCACATGAAATTGTGGAACCTAACGGTCGGCGGTGTATAACTCCTGACTACTGTTGTCTCGTTGAACGCAGTCCAAACAAGTAAAAAAACTCCATTTATAAGCCATTCGACGAGAGGTCGGCGAAAATATGGGTTGTTTGATTATGGAGAGGGACTCCCTATTCTTGGCGAGAGAGCATATGTCGGTATCCCTATGAGTCTAACCACCAACAGACGAAACATGTGCCCTCCTTTGTAAGGGATGGGTGGCGCTTCCTCCCGGTCAAGCAACTAACCATTGCTGCCCACTATAAGAAGTGGTAAATTATATCAAATCAAACTTGCAGAACTGGTTTACAATTATAATTGTTATTAAAATATAATACTTTCAACGGTAGACATTTATGTTTACAATGTTTGAATAAATAAAATAATTTTAACAATATTGCGTCTGGTTTAATGGTTAAGGATGATTTTTTATACGAACATATTTTATATGAACATTTTTAACCTTTCGGGTAGGGAATCTATCTTCTCGTTAAATAATTGGGATTAAATAATTTTGTAACGTACAACACTAAATCAAATATGGATAAAACGAACAATACATTTCATTTTCGCCAGTCTGTTATAAAGATTCCTAAAAGAACATATAAAGTTAGTGATATCATTAATGATCATGTCAAAATTATAAATATTCAGAAAGGCCCGACATGATAAAACGGTAAATCAGAAATTTCAACAGCAACAACCACCACCATAATAACAACCGGCAAAAAAGGTAACATCAAACCTAATTATCAAAATAAATGAGGAGGAGAAGGAAGAACATGAGGGAATTCTATATCAACAGGAGAAAACATTCGATAGTTAAGAGTAAAGAAACAAATTATTATATTCAAATGAAAATGAATTATATGACTGTAAGATGTGAAATTAAGGCAACACAGTACATTAATTTTGAACCAAACCAAATTATATTGCCAATTTATCAGGTTTTACGAATCAGAAATTGAGTGGTAACAAAATTCATATTTCTGATTTTCCCATCAATGTAAGTAAGGTGTGAATCTAATCTAGTGACAAATTCATACGATAATGATAAACCATCCCATATTTAAGACATATTTTAACTTCACCACCAGGTTATAAAATTGTGAAAACTCCCAAGTTTTGATAGTGCCAGTGTTGATAGAAATTTCAAACCGATAACCTTGCAAAATAATTTTTAATTTCATTGGGACTTAAAGTTTTCCAAAATCGAAACGAGATAAACAAATCGTTGTTTTGGTTGTGTAAATTTAGTTTAATTTTTCAGTAGAGACTTAGAAAGCTTTTGTGTGAAAAAATCATCCAAATCATAAAGATATTGAATGTTATAGAAAGGGTTTTTAATGGAAGTTCAATCACTAGCAAAGAATATCATAGTTATCTACCATATGCAAATTGAAGGTTAAATAAATCTGATAAGATTCCGATTCCAGTTCAAACTAAAGATATCTATACATATTCTGCTGAAAATCTTTTGGAAATTGAAGGTGTTATAGCTGATCAAAATGGAAGGCAGAGAGACAGTTTGTTTCTAGTTGTAAAGCTAGTTTTACCATACAAGATTCTATTCGTTATGATAATGCTGGGTGGAATCAGCTGAATCATCCTAACAAGTTGTCTAAGCATGGTTATTTTAACATATGTAATTCACTAAAAATACTTAGGGGTATATTTAAAAAGTTTAGAAAAGTCATAGTCGACATTAGACAAGAATTAAGTTTGATTCGGAGCTTTATAGACACTTCTGTAATTATAAATAAAGCTTATGAAAAACCGATAATACGAGTCAATAAAATAATATAGAAAATTGAATATGTTAAGATGGATGATGAAGCCAAGTTAAAATTATTAAATTACATTGAACATGGATGAGATTTAGCAGTAGCATTTCGAAGATGGGAACTCTGATTCCGTCGATGCATATTACATGGAATGTGAAAGCAATAAATCAGTTGGAAAAGCCGAGATATATTATATTTTGATTTAAAACAGGTCAAAAAAGTTAAATGAGTAAATATATAAGCAAGTTTGATCTTTGCGATATGAGCAACTTCAGTTCGAAATGCAACTTCAATTCGAATGCCAAATGCATCTCAATTCGGAAATTTCTCCATGCCACAATTTAAATGTAAATATTGATCGAGAACAGTGAGCTATTTTATATGAAATGTATGCCCGATTTCAATAATCCTATTATTACAAAATTGTTGGTGAATTATGCTTGATTTTGAACAAATTTATACAAATTGTTCCTGTTGTGATTATAGAATATTGTTATCAAGAGGATGGAATAGAAAATGGCAATGCTGACATTCGATTGGAATTTGCAAAAATAAAAACATACCTGTAGATGCATGTGCTTACTTGTTGATTTTACATGATAAGGAAATTAAATATAATCCGCTGACAAGTATTGTAAAAACACAGATTTAATGGATGCAACTATGTTTCATGGGGATCAAAGATGCAAACGATTTTTTTACAAACAAAAGTTTAAAAAAACATGAAGTGTTTTTTAAATCTCATGTGCAAAATACAAATAAACATGTAGATACAGACAAGGAGCACTTTGTATTACTACTTATCAGAATCTTGTTTATCGCGGGATATAAAAGAGCAATACTTCAATTGAGTAAACCACAATTTCATCATCAGTTCGTAAAGAGACAGCAGCAGCAGATCCTTAGTTCAAGATTTTCAATACAAAGACTACGTAGCATTTTTGACTAAAGAAATTACAATTTTTAACACATTAACTATTCGATATGTACACGAGTCATAAACATACTAATTAATATCAATGCGTTAAATTTTAAAGTACGGCAACATATATCATTTGTTTGAGAAGACCTCCCGAAACGTTAACGTTGAAAAGTTTATATTTATTTAAAAAAAATTGTATTTTTTCAAATTTTTGTTCGTTAGGTAAATTTATTACAGAAAAACAATCACTGAGAAATTTGTCTCCGTTTTGTTTTTGTCTTTACCCGGTGATTCTTTATTTATATAAGAACATATACCATATAATATCTGATTCATATGATATATCATATTCATATGATTCATATGAAATCACCAAGACAACAACAACGGAATAGATAAAGTTGACTATTGCAACACTTTGTAGCAGTGGCGGTTCGTGAGTTTTTAAAGTGGGAGAGCGAAAGAGTGCTGCTGAATATTTTTTTTGCTTCCCCCTTCTTCCTTTTTACTTTTCGTGCTATTGGAGGTAAGGCTATAAGAGGTAAAATATCGTGTTTTGCTCGGAAAAATTGTTTACTGTAATAAATGCTGCAGGAGCGGCGCCCCAATGCCCTCCTACACGAGCAGCCACTGTTTTGTAGACCTCTATTCATGTATTTTTTTATTCATGTATTAAGAGCTACGTTAGCCATGGCTTCTAAGGCGTCAGCCTGAGGATATGGCAAGTTCAATTCCCGTACTAGGTAAGGACTTTTTCTAAAATTCTTGTTAATATTTCTAAGAAAGAGTGTAAAAACTGATAAGGAATCACCCCTTAATCACGCCAATTTGAGGAGAGTAAAACCGGATGCCTTCTGAGAAGTTTTCTACGCTGATCACTCGCTTACTTATGCTAACCGGTCGAGGATAGGTAGGACGAGTCGCTAAGTAACTTTCTCGGTTGCTGATGCGTCTCTAACTCTAAAAAACTTTACTATTCATATATTGGACCAACAACAACAACTAGCATGGAGGTAATAGTATTACGGTTATAACAAATGTATAACCATTTATATTGTCCTCTCGAAAATATCAATATTCTGTATCATTGGTACACATTTTGAGAAGAAACTACTTTTTAAATTTATTAAAAAAAATAAATTATATTGTAAATTTTTATTTGTGCTCTAGAATAGGGGTATAAATTGTGTTAAACTTACCAAAGCAATTTATAATGTAATAATTAAACTATGATTATTACAAATCCTACGAAAGAGGCCAATTTAAAAAACCTGTCAATATATTGATCATCAATATATATATATATATATATATATATATATATATATATATATATATATATATATATATATATATATATATATATATATATATATATATATTAAGTATTTATAATGTAAAGTAAAGTGTTAGGGTTAGAGGCGCATCAGCAACTACGCTATTTAGCGACTGGACCTACAGCTTAACGTGGGTTCCGAACCACGGTCATCAGCTTAAGACAAACTCAGGCCTGCACCCCCCTCGGGCTATAAACTCTTGGTTATGTGCCTACCCATAAGTCTATCAGGAAGCCTACCGACTGGCGAGTGACCAACGTAGAACACTTCTCAGAAGGCATCCGGCCTTACCCAGCCTTTAAATAGTGTGACTGAGGGGTAATTCGTAGTCGGATTTTACACTCTTGCCTAGAAACAATTACAAACATTTAGAAAGTAAACTGACAGAAGAAAGAAAGAAAAACAACCATCCGAGCGCTAGAATCGAACCAACTACCGCTCCAGTGCGGTTTCAACACAGCAGCGGCAGGCCGCTGCTCTTACCGTCCGCATCAACGCGACCGGCTATTTATACTGTCTTTAGTTTAAAACCTCTTGGCCAAACATTAAAAACACAAATGTAATTAAAATAAACATAAATATTTAAAATATTTTCTATATCCTCTATCATAATTGTGACCTTTTAAAACACTATTTCGATTTATTTAAATAAAATGGGTTTGAAAATATAGCTTTTTTATTTACACACCCGTTTCAATGTGGTCTTCTCGCCGTTTCTGGACCTATCGCTGACCTCCAAAGAAGACTCTTCAACAAAATTTCTAAAACATTGGATCACGTGATGATCCAAATTCCTCGGTTCATGTGTTGCGTAATAATACATACCGCACGGAACTTTTGACACAACCTCTTTAGATATGTCCACACTTCTTCAACTTTTGGATGCGCCTCTTTAAAGGTTAGACGCATGCGTTGTTGAACACGAGGCATGCAACTTCTTGAGATAATCTTCAAGTGTTTGCAATAGATTACACATTTAATTTAAAGTAGAGTAATTTTATTTTATTAAATATATTAAATTATATATTTAAGAATAAAAAAATAAATAAAATACATAATTTTGAAAGTAATAAAATTGTAAATTGAGTTTGTAAGGAATATTTTTTGAGATGTAAACTTCTTTAGCCGCGTTGAGCGATTTTCGGTTGGGCCAAAACTTATGGGTTCGCGTCACCGACATGCTAGTGACGTGTTGCGCCAGACTAGTGACGCCAATTGTGCTTTAAATGTATTTTAAATTAAAATGTGTTTTAGATAATCATTATTTTAATTGTTTAATTGTAGAATCACTGTGCAGTACAAGAGTGAGTTCATAATTTTATGTAGAAAAATAAATAACAAAAACTAAGCAATTATTTTCGAATATTTCCAATATTGGTATCAATATTTGCGTTGAAAAATTTCATAGTGGCTTAGGAGTTATCTTACTAGCGTGGTTAAACAGATTTCTAGTTGTTCGATAATATTTTTGTCGCGATTTTATAATTAAAAATTCTTTAAAATTTTATAATAAATTTAATTTCACAAAAGCATTGTTTATTTCGCATTCAGCATTCTTTAAATTGTCAGAAATAAAATACGTGTTTTGATATTTTTTGCAAAATGATTATTTATAAACTTATATCATTCAATTTCACCACTAGAACTTTACAAAAAAGTATTGTAATATAATTAGTTTTTCTAAATGTCCATTTTTTTATATTTATATAGATCCTCGATCCTACGTGAAAAAAATTGTTCATTTTTTGTTTGGTTGCTTGACGCAACCAAACTAGACATGGTGTTGGTCGATAGAAATGCGAGAAATGAGAATGTTATTAAGTTCTCTTCCCAAAAAAAAGCAGAGAGGAGCGAGGCAAATACTGCTAGAATTTCTTTTTGAGCTTACTGATATGTATAAGGTATTCTCAAATTCTCAACGATCAAGTATCTCTACCATGTTTCTATATCTTGGTGGTCCTCGTTGTTGGTTCATTGCGAGAGATAAAGTCTTAGTTCGTTAAGAAATGTTCGTTCTAATTGAACTCTATCTTAGTCTACAGGCCAGTCTTAACAACCTTAGCTTAGAATGCAAAATGCAAATGCAAATGCAGATGTAAAATGCAAATGCAAAAAGCAGCGTTTCTGGGATCTATCCTTATCTTTTAAATTATGTTCGCTTTTATTGTCAGAAATACATCACAAATGTTTAAAGAAAGACTTTTCTTGTCTAGTTTTCACTTTAATATATTTAGTAAAACACGTAAACACAAAAATATGATAAAGTGGAAATTTGGCCAGAAAATTCTTTCATTAAACAACTCTCCTTATCGTAAGGGCTCACAAAGCAGCGTAACTACCGTCAAACATCAAGAAGAGGTAGCACCGCATTATGAGAGCGGGAACATTATGCAGGAAGACCGGATGAAGGTGAAAAGATATTTAGAATATGTCACAAATTTAAAAATATTAAATATCATGAGATATATTAAAAAACAGTATAAAGCCAGATAAAAATCCTAAAAAGAAAGGAGACTATATGCAATAAAAACTTGAACATACCGATCAAATTAATATGGTTAAATATTGCTACGAAGTATAATTAAATGGTGAAATACTTACTCGAAAGACTTTAGAGTATGTTCTGGAAGTTCATAAGTTTAACTATAAGATTTTATCCACACATGTTTTCTTTTATGCATTAATTTCGATCTAGTTTTAAATATGTTTTCCTTTCAAACAGCTATCAGAATATTTCGATTCTGATGTTGTGTGTGGAATCAAAGAGTGTGTGGAGCAAACAGGTGTTTTTAAAAAAGCCTTTCAGTAAACTTTCATTAAAAACATTCATTCATTAACTTTTTGCTTTCAGGAATATCCAGTTTGAACTAGAATATAGGAGGTTGGCCACTCACCTGAAACAAAAAAAAATACATGGAATATAGACAAAATAAACAAAAAATATTTCTATATCACAACATTTAATTGGAAAGATTCATATCTAATGTCCCAATTAAGGTTAGGTTAACTATGTAGAAATATATATAGTCATTTATTTCATTTCATATAAAAATCACTTATATAAAAGTTGCAAAATAAAGAAGTTATTAACAGTTACCAAATTTGAAAACAGACCTGACTTTTCGATATTCTTGACCACTGCGTTGTAGAACTTGCAAAGAGAAGTCGCTACAGTAAAAATTATTTATATAAAAGTTGCAAAATAATAATAACAAAAATGTTATACATGTTACAAAAATTGTTTAAAATTCTCACCAATTGTTAGATTAGCACAAAATTTTGCTCGGCGTATCCATGCGTCACTACATGCGTAAAAAATAAAAACCCGGTGTCCACGAGTAACATCACAAACGTTTTCGGTACGCTGTTGTAGTTCTTCCACAGTATTTATTTCCCCATTGTGATAAAATAACTTTTTTAAATAGCCCCACAGAAAAAATCGCACGTTAAATCCGGGAAGCATTGCACCCTATATATCTGTTATATAGGAAATTCATTATTTAAATGTTCGTGAACTTCTCGACTAAAATATGACAGAGCTCCATTATGTAGAAACCACATATTCTGTCTAACATTTAAACGAACATCTTGTAGTAATTGTGACATATTGTTTTGAAGAAAGTCTAAATAATTGACCTGGAAGAAAGGCCCAATAAGCATGCCATTTACTACGCCAATTAATATGCCATTTACTATGCCAATTACTATGCCATTTACTGTGCTGAAAATGGTTCGCCCTTTGCAGCTCTTGTATGAGTCTTTGCAGCTCCTCTGGGTCTTGTGAAAGGACTATTACTGTTATATCTCATGTAAATGGCTATTGCCAACAATTGTAATACTATTATTCAACATTGTTAATATACGAGGGTAGTCTGAAAAGTTTCCAACCTCAATATAAAGATGGCATTACCTGTCAAAAATATACTGGTAATATAATTGCGCATGCGTTGAAAGATAACCTTGAAAATTTCAGTCATATTAGTTGTTCAGTTATTGTTTAACAGTCATTTATGATATTCGATGTTAATGGTTCTCTAAAGATGGAAAAAATTGAATATCGAGCTGTCCTTAAATTCTTACATTTGAAAAGCCCTACGCCAACGCAAATTAAAGCCGATGTAGATGCTGTTTACGGGGACTTTACACCATCATTTGCCATCCTGAAATGGTGAGCAGCTGAATTTAAACGTGGTCGTACCAGTTTGGTTGACGATGAACGTTAGAGACGTTTAAAATCTGCAACCACTGTCAATAACATTTGAAAAAGTTCACCAAATGGTACTAGACAACCATCGAAATACGGTTAGAGGGATAGCAGAGTCTCCGGGCATCTCGAAATAACATGTTTATCATACATTAACTAAAGATTTGGGTATGAAAAAGCCGACCGCGCGTTAGTCGCCACGATTTCTCACTCAGAACCAAAAATGCAGTCCAATAAACATTTCCGAAGCCCTGTTGAAGCAGTTTATGTAAAATAAGCCAATAAAAATAAAAATGAAAGTGAAGGTTTAATAAAATAAGTTTTGGTGTCTATTAATAACTGTAGATGAAACTTGAGTACACCACTACATTCCTGAAATCAATGCATAGTCGAAAAAGAGAACTGAGAAGGATGAATCCGTTCCGAAAAAGGCGAAGACTGTACCATCGGTCAGGATAGTTATGGCTTGCTGTTTCTTGAAATAGCCATGAAGTTGTGTTAATTGACTATATAGAAAAGTTAAAGCAATAACAGAAGCATACTACGTACAATTACCTGACAAGCTAAAGGCATAAATTCACTAATTGGGCATAAATTCACTAATCACTATTCGGGATTCGAACTTTTTCTCTTTCCTAGGCTCAAAGTTTTGTTCGGTTGACAGAGATTATCATCGAACGAGGAGGTCATCACATTCGCAAACGACCATTTTGCATAACAAGATTCAGCTATTATTTGAACAGATCAAAGAGATGGGAGCATCATTGGGAAAAATATATAGCATTACAACGGAACTATGTTGAGAAATAAAACTGAATTTGACAACAAAATACCTAAGTATTGTCTAAATGATAGTGGCCTGTTTATATAACGTTTTCCTTTTTTTGGATTTTTCGCCACTATCTAAAACTCAAAAATATCAAAAATATATGTTCTTATGTAAATAAACAAATCACTGGGTAAAAAACCAAACTGCAGACAAATTTCTCAGTGATTCTTTATCTGTAATAAATTTGCCTAACGAACAAAAATTTAAAAAATACATTTTCTTAAATAAATACAAACTTTTGAACGTTAACAATTCGGGAAACCTTCTCTTCCCGTTTTCAAAACGAATCAAAAAATAATTTATATTAATTTGTATATAATGCTCTACAAAGGAAAGGAAACGAGTTACGGTTAGAGACGCATCAGCAACTACAAGGCTATATCAGGCACCGATAACCCAGGCTATCAACCCTTAGTTATGTGTTTACCCATAAGTCTATCAGGAAGCCTACAAACTGGCGAGTGACCAACGTAGAACATTTCTCGAAAGGCATCCGGCCTTACCCAGCCTTTAACTGGCGTAACTGAGGGGTAAGTCGGTATTGTGGGATTTGACATTCTTGCCTAGAAACAATCACAGACATTTAGAAAGTAATCGAACCAACTGCTGCTTCAATGCGGTTTAGGCACAGCAGCGGCAGGCCTCCGCTCTTACTGTTACCGTTTGCGTGTTGGCAAATTTTGGATTTATTAAAATCACCCTTTCTAAGAAGGTTTTTATGTTCTTTTATTCTAGCATCTAACGGTCTAGATGTTTCGCCTATATAAAATCTCCCATATTCGCAGGGAATTTTATAAACCACATTTTTTATTATTCCATTGTGTGTTTGGTTTGGTTTCTCTCAATACAGATCCAAGAGTATTTTTTGTTTTAAATGTCGTTCTTATGTTGTAATTATTTCCTACTAATTGTTTGAGAGTTATTATTATTGTTATTAATAAGTTGTCTATTTTGTCTGCTATCAAAAGTTTTAAAAGATTTATCTATGAATTTTTTTGGGTAAAAAATACAAAATTTTCTTAAATAAATACAAACTTTTGAACGTTAACAATTCGGGAAACCTTCTCTTCCCGTTTTCAAAATGAATCAAAAAATAATTTATATTAATTTGTATATAATGCTCTACAAAGGAAAGGAAACGAGTTACGGTTAGAGACGCATCAGCAACTACAAGGATATATCAGGCACCGATAACCCAGGCTATCAACCCTTAGTTATGTGTTTACCCATAAGTCTATCAGGAAGCGTACCTACTGGCGAGTGACCAACGTAGAACATTTCTCGAAAGGCATCCGGCCTTACCCAGCCTTTAACTGGCGTAACTGAGGGGTAAGTCGGTATTGTCGGATTTGACATTCTTGCCTAGAAACAATCACAGACATTTAGAAAGTAAATAGACAGAAGAAAGAAAGAAAAACCATCCGAGCGCTGGAATCGAACCAACTGCTGCTTCAATGCGGTTTAGGCGCAGCAACGGCAGGCCGCCGCTCTTACTGTTACCGTTTGCGTGTTGGCAAATTTTGGATTTATTAAAATCACCCTTTCTAAGAAGGTTTTTATGTTCTTTTATTCTAGCATCTAACGGTCTAGATGTCTCGCCTATATAAAATCTCCCATATTCGCAGGGAATTTTATAAACCACATTTTTTGGTATTCCATTGTGTGTTTGGTTTGGTTTCTGTCAATATAGATCCAAGAGTATTTTTTATTTTAAATGTCGTTCTTATGTTGTAATTATTTCCTACTAATTGTTTGAGAGTTATTATTATTGTTATTAATAAGTTGTCTATTTTGTCTGGTATCAAAAGTTTTAAAAGATTTATCTATGAATTTTTTTGGGTAATTCTTTTTTATTAAAATGTCTTTAATGTAATTTGTTTCTTTTTGTATCACACTACAAAGAGTTTACAAACAAGTTTTGCGCTATCATATAAACTTTTGATTACTCCTATTTTGACTGATTTTGAGTGATTGGAAAAGAAATTGAGATACCTATCTGTGTTTGTAGGTTTTTTGTAAACTATAGTTTTTAATGTGTAGTTGTGTTTTACTAATAAAATGTCGAAGAATGGCAATTTATTCTCCCTCTCCATCTCTAAAGTAAACTTAATTGTAGGCTCTCGAGAATTGTCGAGAAATCTCGAGAATCTTGTAAAATAACATTTAGATCATCAATGCTATGTTGCCATATAGCAAACATATCAACAACATATCTAAGCCATATTATTGGCTTATTAAGAGATTTACTTAATATGTCATTCTCGAGTTTCTCCCTAAAGATATTACTTATCAAAGAAGAGAAAGAACCCATTGCCATTCTGAAATTTAATTGATAATCATTTTCTATTTGAAAATATGTGGTTTTTAAATATGGAGTTAATAATTCCAAAAATGTATGTTTAGTTTAGTGTGGTCTTTTAATGTTGTGTCTCTTTCTAATTATTAAAAGTGATTTATAAACTGGTACATTAGTAAATAGGCTCACCACGTCAAGACTAACCATTAAACTTTGGTTTGTAATTTGAATGTTAGAAATTTTATTTAAAAATCTGACGTATTTTTAATAGATGAATTTGTTTTTCCCGAAAGTGGATTTAAAATGTTTATAAAATTTTGCTAGTTTATAACATGGGGAATCTATGCTACTAACTATAGGGCGAAGTGGTATATTAGTTTTGTGTAATTTTGGTAGGCCATAAAAATGAGGTGGTTTACTATAATGTGGTGTAAGTTATGATCTTTATAGATCTGTAAATTCGTGTTTGTGTTTATATAATGTATTGTAAATTTTTCTCTATTTTTGATGTAGTATCTGTAGATATTTTAGTGTAATTTACCTCATCAATTAAAGTTTTAATTTTGTTATTATTTAGTTTTGAAAACAGGAAAAGAAGACTTCCCGAAACATTAATGTTCAAAAGTTTATATTTATTTAAGAAAATGTGGTATTTTAAAAAAAATCTTATCCACTAATTCTATTATTTACATAAGAACAGATATTTTTGATATTTTTTAGTTTTAAATACTGGCGAAACCCCCCCCCCAAAAATTAAAAAAACCTGTTTCTGCGTTAGGCAAACTTTGAATTTGGCTCATTATGAGGGCTAATCCCATTTTCAAAATACAAGTTTAGTATTTGTTTTTTTTAACACACTGGAATGTTATTTTTTGGGCATTTTTTGACAAATTGTAGTATGATTTATTTGAAAACAAGAACAAAAAATCTATTTTCAAATAAATTAATTCTAAAAATTAATCCTTTTATTGGTATGATAAACACTCCAAAATTGATACATTCACATCTAACTGATATTTAGCTATTCATTGCAAATATTTGTGAGATAAAAAAATATATTAGTAACAAATATCTCGAATATTGAAGCCATTCTCAGATCTAATTTCTCTTTTTTGAATCCCACCATATGAAGTTAAATATTATGGTGCTACAAATTATTATGTTTTAAAATCAGTGAAGTAATTCTCCCTAAGTTGTCCTAGTTGTCCCCAGCAGCTATTTTAAATGTTAATTATACACCTCCTCATTTACCTACCTCCTTACGTAATGTATAAAATACTGTTCTATAGCATGACAATTTCTGAGCAAACGTCGTTATCGACCTCTTAATTACAAGACGATATACAACCTCAATTTGGTTCTATTTCTAATGAAAAATTGTTCATTATTAAAAAAGCATTGCCGGGTATCTTCAACTTATTCCCTAAGTAGACTACCAACAATGTTATTTATCTAACATTTAGATATCAAATGTTAAGGGATTTTTAAATTATTTATTTTACGATACAATGTGCAAATGTGAAAATCGATTTATTTTAGAATCCACTCTAGAATCTCCTTTTAGCACGATGCACTTCGCTCGACGATTCTCCAACTTTTTTTGCCTTCCAAAAAGTACAGCTGTCGAAATCTGCAAAGTAGTCTCTGCTTCGGCGATGATCTATTCATTTAAAATAAAATAAAAGTAAAACACAGTATCTTCTTCAAATACAAAACTACAATGTTACATACACATTGTATTTTAGTATTTGAAGAAGGCATTGTGTGTCGAAATAATTATAATACGATTTTTTAAATATAGTGAAACTTTAGACACAAGTTTATTATATATAAAATGAATTTTCATCAAGTATCCTCAGTTAAATATACTATTTATTTGATGTGAATTTATTTCCAAACATTTCTTTGTGTTTAGAAAAAGAAAAAAGTCGGAGGGAACCAAGTCGGGAGAATAAGGTAAATGCGGCACCACCGGAGGATGCGGTTGAATTGTGGTGGTGATACAGCACTTTGTTTTTACCAAATTACTACATTTTCTTAAAAAAATTCTAAAATATTACCATACAAAATGTTGTGTAACAACTGCTGAGCTAGACAAAGAAATATATTGAGCTACACTGTTACTACTATTCATAATACTAACAAACAAAATATAAAATGTAAACAATTTAAAAACACCAAGAATAGGAGTATACAAATTGCAGGAGGTACATACAAATTTAGTGCAGATAATAATACCGAAAATGACTTAAAGAGAAACATTACGAAATGGTATGAACAGCTGAAAAAATAAACAGCATGAGTATTAGCATCTATAAAACTGTTAGTTAAAGTTATCATAATAAGCCACGAAGAACAGGTGTAACACTGAATAATATTAGAATGAAACAAAAAAAAATTAATACATAAACATATTTAAATAAATAAACAATTCTTCATATAATTTTAATAAACTCACGATTCTAATACAGCAAACGATTCTTCAAATCATTTGAAAGAAAAAAAAAATTCCACAAAAGTTAAAACCCTAAAGGGAAAAAAATGCAAAGTTATTAAATCACTAATCGAAAATAATAATAATATGACAGTTCTATAATAAACCCTTGGCTTGATTGACTATTTGTTGCCATATTTCTCTATTCTTAGCTTTTTTTTCCAGTCAACAATTGTCATTATCTGTAAATTCCTCTCTGTTCCTTCCTTCCAACTTAATCTTGCCCTGTCTCTCCTCCTTTTGCTTCCTATGCAACCTTCCAGTAATTTTCTTTGGACTAGATCCTCCTGCATTATAAAAATATGCCCTAACCATCTCAATCTTTAGAATTTCACGACTCCTATCATGTCTGGTTTCGTAAAAAGCTCTTTCAACTCCTAGTTTGTTCACCTCTACCATCGGTCTTCAACTCTTCTACCCCTAAATATCTTTCTTAGTATCTTCTTCCCCATATTTCCAACATTAGTTCTTTTGTCACACCCATCGTCTATACCTCACTTGCAAATATAACTATTAGTCTCATAACTGTTTTATATATTCTTATCTTTAGAGTTAGAGTGCGAGGTACTACCTTACTATGTAATAACCTTTTGGGGGAGTGAATGCTTCGGTTTCCTATCATTATCCTCTCTTGTACTTCTTCCCTTACGTTTGGTTTCCTATGAAATACTGCTTCCAGATATCTAAAATGTTCCACTTCCTTAAACTTACATGTTTACCCTCTTTCTGCTGTTATTGTTTAGTATTCACCTTTCCTATGTTCTTTGCTTAACCAAGTGATATATTTTTCCATGGTTTATTAGTAATCCGTATATATGTGATTTTAACTTCAACCTTCTACAGATTTTTTGTAGCTCTCTTTTACTTCTCGCTGTAATTATGTAATAAATATATATCCGTATAAAGCTAACCAATCGAAAAACAATGATAAAAATTAACATTGAAAGCAAATATATGTAATAGCATATTTGGCATCTATTAGTTGATTCTATCGAGTGATTCTCTAAGGAATAGACTACAAATAAACTGTAAACATTGTTTAAAACAATTTTTTAATTAAGAATCACCTCACACACCAACCCGTGTCAACGTGACAAAGTGGTCTGAATTCAAAATGACAAAAATTATTTCATTGTGACAGTCCATCTACTTAAGTTTAAAACCATGCTATTATGTTCTGTAAAAGAATATCACTATATGTTTCTTATTTACGGAAATGCTCATATTTGTATTGTTACCAACCAGATTAGACTACCAACCCTTTTTCAATATGTTCGGAAAAACCGGTTGAATCAGTGCCAAGCATGAAATTGACTCATGGTAGGCGTTTCCAACATTAAATTTAATAAAACAACTAGATATGTGTTTCTTAATTTAACGTGAATAACGTTTAAAACGTGTCCCACCATAAACAGATCTCAGTATTCTCAGATCACACGTCACTGCTCGCTTTAAGAATGCACTTAAAATTGTTTTACTATTTCTGGGCAATTAGGGTTTTAAACATTTTTTTTTATCATAAATCATCATCTATAAGTTTTATAACAAAACTATTTTTATTTTTTTCCTTATAATTAAAAAGTTATATCAAATTGAAAAAAAAATTTTTAAACATAGTACCTATGACACGCCGACAGTTTCCGAAAAAAAACCGAGCGCATGTGATCTAACAATAAAGAAACCTAACAGTAACCTAACAGTAAGAAACGTAAACACGAACGTCAATATCGGGTCGGCTCGAAACAAATCGGAAGTTATACTGAATTTTATTTCGGAAAGAATCGGGGTACCGGGCAAATAAAAAAATTTATCGATTTTAGTCATTGTTCTATGGGTTTAACCTGTATCTTTAAAAAATATACTTGTTTTTAATTGTTATTTAGGCTTTCGGTGCTGTTTTCCACATTATATTCATATATCTTAACATAAAGATATGGAGACTCAAAGGTGAGTTGTTTTGTTTTGCATTTATTTTTATAAGTTTAAGGAATATTCCTACGTGTCCGCAAAGAATCCACATGTAGCAACACAACCGAGGGTAGTAACAATGAGGGATGGAATATGGGATTTTGTAGGATATGACTAATAATATTCAGGAAAGCGCGAATAAACAATTTGGAAGATAATTGTATATGAAAAGTCTTATATTTATGAAAGTTTTACACTATAATCTCATGTGTAGATGCTTGAAGAGTACAAGAATGTATGACTAAATGCTTTCCATTCATTATAGATAGTTAGCAGCTGGATTTATTTATATTTGCAAATATTATTTAATAAAGAGTCTAATGTGGTGGTTTATAAAACATGTAAGGCGAAAAATCGTCATCGTTTTGTAAATACTGAAAACGTTAATTAAAACAATAATGTAGGATGGATGAATTTTTTAAAAAATATTATAAAGAGTTTAGTGTGGTCGTTTCAAGAATCGGTGTGGTTTTAACAGTATTGCAAACCCCAATAAAAACAATCAAACTATTATAAAAATAAAAATTTATATATTTTTGGGTAGTGATTGTTTTTATTCTGAACTGATTATTAATGTAGTTTACATATTATAATCTAACTGTAAAATATTATCCATATTATCTTCGTTGGAGAAAGTTTTATTATATATATTTAACAGTGTATTCAAAAACATTATTTCACTTCTTGAGGATAAAAATATAGAATTAATTAAACCGCCTTCGGTTAGTTCTGGTATAAAATTATCACAATCTAAGGTTTTAGAAGGCAAACGAATTGCTGTTCTACGTATTCATATAGAATGCGTCATTGGAAGTATACGTGAATTTGATTTTCTTTGTTATTAATCATAATATGTTGCCTTTTACTGACTGTTGTTATCATTGCTGTAGTATTAGCGATGTTAAAATCACCTATAATAACAACATAAATTTATTAATATTCATTTAAAAAAATTATTAACTAATTACGTTTAAAAACCTTAAAAATTTACTTAATTTCTTTTTATAAGTTAACATCAAGTTATTATAAAAAAATATAATTTAATATTGCAAATCTGTGACCATTAAAATATCCACAGCAGGTATTATCAAAATTAGCCTTTTTGAACCCTTGACTGAACATGACTGAACTAAATTAGTAACCAACAATACTTTATTTTGCACTTAACAGTATATATATACCGCTACAAACCGTTTGCAATACTGACGTGAAAATATTTTACTATAATGACGCCACAAACATGGCAGCCAATCGCGGGGCGTTCATAGACATGTGATTTTTTAAAATTTTATAAAATTTAATTCAATCATAATTAATTGTAAAAAGTACGTTTTCGCATCGGTTATCAATATTATTTATGATAAAGTATAAAAATAAATTAAAAAAATATTTATTTTTTCAAAAACCCAATTTTGACTTCAGTAATGGTCTCAAGGCTGTATATTTTTGGTTTCCATTTACAACACTTATAATGTCCTGATCTTCAAGGCCATTTTCCTTGATTTGCACTTCTAGGTATATAAATTTTTTTACCTTTTCAAACGTGTATTTGTCACCTCTATGACTTGCTATTGTTATCTCACTCCTTACTGTATTGTTTATTTTTTCCATTATCATATATTTGGTCTTTCCTTGGTTTATTTTTAAGCCTACTTCATTAGCCCTTTCCCCCATATTTTCAAACATTCTTATTTATTGTCTCTCTAAGTTTGCTTTAGGCTCGCATCATCTGCGTATGCCTTCATTTTTGATCCTACTTTTCCTGACAATTTCATCAAGTATTAAGTTAAAGTCAGTTTATGTTCAATAAATTTGTTGTAAATAGAAGAATTTCATTTTCAGGAAAGGATTTGGAAATTGTGTATCAAATTATATATCTTTGGCAGGAATACCACCCGGGAGGTGAAACGGCGTGTTAATTGTGGCCGACTTTGCTTGAAAAGAAAAGTTTTCGATCAGTGCATTCTGTCCGTTATGACATACGGAAGTGAAACCTGGACACTCACATAGCAATTAAATCAAAATTTCGAGTAGAACAGAGGAGAATGGAAAGATGTATGCTTGGCATTACAAGACGAGACAGAAAGCCCTGCACATGGATCAGGGAACAAACGAAGGTGTGTGATCATTGGAAGAATAAAGCAATTGAAATGGGGATCGGCTGGCCATAACCGAGGCGAAGGTACGATAGATTGACCAAGGCGATCCTGGAGTGGATACCGCTTGATCGCAAACGTCCGCGAAGAAGACCGAAACCAGGATGGACTAATGACATCGTTAAGTATATTGGACCCGAGAGGCAGAAAAAAGCCCAAAACCCTGATAATTGCATGCTGCATAATTGCAGCATGCTGTAGAGACCTTCATCCTGCAGTGAATCGACATGGACTGATAATGATGATGATTAAGTTAAATAATGGAGTAGATAACGGGTGTACTGGTTTAAATCCTATCGTTTTCTCAAATATTTCCTTCTTTCCCTTCAAATGTCACTCCCATATCCCTGCACTACTCGAGTTTTTTCATCATTATTCTTAGCAATTTTATCAATTTAAGTGATATTTCTAAACTATTCATCCCTCTATATGCCTGTTTAAAATCAACATACAGTATATAAACAGATATAGATTTACTTTAACCATAGCAGGTAGTTTACATTTCCTTTAGGGCAAAAGTTGCATCTAAACCCAGCCTGGTACTCTCCTACTACGTCTTCTATATAACGGTTTAACATTTTCCTCCGTTCTTAGGCTAGAACTTTTTAACAAATATGTTATTCAATAGCGCAATGCATCTGTAATCCTCACTGATCATCATAATAATCACAGCTTATGCGGTGGGACTCAGTACTGATAGTAATCAGTACCATACTTTTAACATTTTTTAAATTATATTATAACATGTTTATTAAACTTTTTAAAACTTAACCAAACTAAAACTAAAAGTTTTGCATTGCATAAATTAATCCTTTTTCCTGTTAACATATTTTTCCATTATCTTCCTAGGCTTTAACCTGTTGTCTTCTGCAATGGATCAAAAAGATTCAATTTTCAAATGTTCTCATCTTTATCTTAAATCGAAAAAGCAACATTTGACACAAGAATTACAAAATGCATAATATCAGGGTGCAAGAGTAAGTACTTTCGTACATTTAATTTATCTAATAATAATAATGATAATTTATCAACCGATAAAGGATCTCTTTAATAATTAATTTAATTTAATGTGACATGAATCGTTCAAAACATATTATGGTGTGATAAATTAATGCTAGTAATTTTAACTTTGACGTTAACCGATAATAATGTGTTTTGCATTTTTGCAGCAAAACATACCAAATTTATGCCAAAACGTATCGAATAAATGACTATAAAAATATTACATTTTATTTTGAAATAATTCTTTAAGAGGCTAATGAAACAAAAAACTGGAGACGCTGGTAATTGTTGGAAAATTTGAAAAAGTTCTGACTTGTTTTCTGCGAAAATTGTTGCGTTTTGAATACATGTTTTAAGGAAAGATAATTCCCTTATAGTATAATAGCTATAATATAATAACACCCTGAGTATATACTAATTAAAAAAAAATTAAAATTAAAATTAGTTTTTTTTTTCCTTCCGTCCCTTTTTTGGGGGTTTTCTGCTTTATTTCAGAATGTATAATCAGACAACTTCTGCCAGGATTATAATTCACGCAACAAGTGCCGCCTGGTAATATGGCATGTTCCCAGTACAGCCGCTTTCTGCATAACGACTGTAAATTTTGCTGGAGTCTCCGCTCAATAAGACTTGTGGCTGATATAATGAATGACAATATCTCGATTTTTCAAGTCTGTAGATATCTTTCAGTTGGTAACTCAAGTCCTGATATTTAGTTACCTTGTGAACGTAAGTTGCTCTGATATTGTCGTCGACTGGTACGACAACATCCAATATGAATGCCAATCTTTTTTCTTATATATTATTAAGATATCTGGCCTATTGTTAGCAGCAGCCCTATTCGTTGTCATGGTTGTATCCCAATTGTAAAATGTTTTAGTACTTTGGCTAAACCCTTCTTTATATATTAGATTACTAGAAAGGATTTTTGCAATATCATTATGCCGATTGAGGTATTCTTTTGGAGCCATTTAACTGCATCCACTGATGATATGTTGTATGATCTCAATACGTTGCACACATATGCTACATATGTCGGTTGCAATATCTAGTTTTAAAATATGTTTACAATAATATCGCGTAACCATAACCTGATCTTGTATGGCCAATAACATACCTTCAGTTTCTCTTGTAAGCCATCCTTTAGTTAGGAACAAACTTGAGGCATTTTTATCTACTTCGCAACTTTGAAGTGAAGCCGCGAAACTGCCGTGAATTGCCTTTCCTAGCCACTCATCTATTAGTCCTTCTTCATTTTGACTCACAGATGGAAGCTGCATTGGAATGGAGAGGTTTAGCGGTGTTTTTATCAGCATGTATTAGGGCAGAGTATCCAGGTAAGTTAATATTCCTATGGAAATAAGATATTAGGTTTTCTTTTTGTTTCAAGTGACTGTTTTCAAGAGACATCAGTCCCCGACCGCCATTTTTTCTGCTGATATATAATCTAGCTGTGGAAGAATTTGGATGGTGTGCTCTATATGAAGTTAGGAGGACTTTCACCATCCTATCTATGGTTTGGAGATCAGTTGTTTATCATTTGAGGATTCCAAATGTATATATTACTGCGGGTATCGCCCGCGTGTTGATAGCCCATATCGGGTTTTTCGCACATAAACGAGTCTTTAATATTTTTCTTACTCGGCATCTGAGATCTGATTGGACTTTTTTCTTCATCTCTTTGGTTTTAATGCCCAAGGCCTACTGAAAACCTAAATACTTGTACGACTCTCCAATTTCTAGATTCTTAATTTCAATTCCGTCCATCAATTTTATTGCACCCCGTCTTTCAAGCCTTCCCTTTCTTACATGCATAACGGCACACTTTTCCAAACCGAACTCCATGCAAATTCCTTTACTAAAATTGTGCACTAGCTCCAACTAGCCTTGCAAATGTTCTTTATTGACAGCATATATTTTAATATCGTCCATGAAAAATTGATATGACAGCTTCCCGCCTCTTGGCCCCTCGATTCCTTATCCATAAGGGCTACGTTTCAACATATTGCTAAGTGGGTTCAGTGCGAGACAGAACCATAGCGGACTGAGATTGTCACCCTGGAAAATCCCTCTTTTAATATGTAGATACGGTGTAGTATATGCAGTTTTATTATTTCGCATATTTAATTTGGTTTTACAATGTTTCATCAGATGTTGCAAAAGTTGTATAATTGTTAGGTCGATGTTGTATACTTTTAGAGTATGTACTAACCACTGGTGAGGCGCAGAGTCTTTTCTATAGTCCACCCAAGCGGCTGATAGGTTGAGCTGTTTTGACCTGGCTTGATTTGCAATTATGGTATCAATTACAAGCAGTTCCTTGGAGCCTTGTGATGTCTTTTTACATCCATTTTGTTCAGTAGCAATTATGTTGTTATTAATCTCAATTCCTCGAGCAATACAAGCGGTAAGAAGCTTATATAGACTTGGTAAGCACGTTATAGGACGAAAGTTGTTTGGATCTGATGTGTTAGCTGCTTTTGGTAACATTACAGTTATTCCTTCCATAAGAAAAGTTGGCATTATGGTAGGATTTGACATAATGGCCTGAAACTGTTTTGCTATAGGCCGATGCTGTGCTGTAAAGTATTTTCACCAATAATTTTATATTTTATCAGGTCCTGGTGCTTTCCAGTTCCCAGTCTTTTGTATTACTTCCTCAACATCATTTTTTCAATATGGAATTTTGTCATTGATGTTATATGATGTACATACTCCATTTCCTCTTGTATCCAAAATGCGTTATTATCATGTGCAATTGGTTCTGACCAAATGTTTTTCCAAAATTTAATCATTTCTTCTTTTTCTGGTAATTTTTCTTCGCTTTGTTGGTTCTTGTCGCTTTCTATTGACCGATAAAATTTTTTTGGATTTTCAAAGAAAATCTTGTCAAGGAATCATTTTTTTTTGTTCATTATACCGTCTTATTCTTGCTCCGAGGACGGAGATTTTTTGTTTAAGGTTGTCTAAATATACTCCAAGATTTTGAGAAAAATTTGGTGTGGTGTGGTCTATTTTGGCATGTTTTGCTATAATTTTTATTTCTTTCTTTAACTTTCTGCCTCGCTGATCCGCCCTGTTAAAATAGGTGTGCAGTTTTCGTATTATTCTACGATTATTTTCAATTTTTCGTTCAATTCTTTTGCGCCATGGTAGTATTGCATCATTTTTGTTAATATGTGACATTTGTTTTGGTGTTCCAGCCACTGCCGTAACAGTTGCAGCAGCATAGTAAGCGACTAAGTGTATTTTTGCCAGTGTATCTTGTTCTTCAATAAATTCTTTCAAAATATTATTTACTAATCCCACAGTTCTTTTGGCTTTTGCTGAATATTTTAGCTTAGGTATTGACGGGCGTACTTCTAGTTTCATCCCTTCAAATATAATCTATATAATCTTCAAATATAATATAATCGATCGAATAATTTTCAAATATAATATAATCGATCGAATAATTTTCAAATATAATATAATCGAAGATATTTAGAAACCTATCCACGACGAAAACGGCCGGATTTTATGATTTCCAAAAATCTTAACAATAGACTGGGTGAAACAGGTTTTTTCCGTCCGAAACGAGATTCCACAGGTGGTCCGAAGGCTCTAACCATCGACCAGGAAAAAGAAACTGTGATTCGATTAACCGAAAACCCTGAAGCACAAAGCGCATTGCTATGGGAGCTGGGGTAGGCAATTTCACCGTTTTCAAAATTTTTCACGAGAACAACTGTATCCATTTCATTTCACGCCTGTGCAGAATATACTGGAAGCTGATTTGCCAGCCAATTTGCCCGTTTCTGCCGTATCCAGCAAAACGCCGATCCCATGTTAAAAAAAAATATTTACAGACGAAGCAACGTTGACATGTAGAGATGTATTCAATTTTAGAAATAAACATGCTTGGGATGCAGAAAATCCACACTTAGTATCCGAACGTCATTTTCAACACGAATTTAAAATTAACGTTAGGTGTAGTCGTATTGGTGATTATGTATTGGGTCCATTCATTATCATCTAATTTAAATGGCGAACTGCATCTTAATTTTCTTCAAACTCAGTTACCCGAATATTTAGATAACATTCCTATAGAACTAAGACGAAACATGTTGTTCATGCAAGACGGAGCCCCGGCACACTTTTCTAGACCTATCAGAGACTACCTGAATACTCGCTTTCCTAATTGCTGGACAGATCGTGAGAGTCAGATGTCTTGACCTCCTCGGAGTCCCGACTTCAGTCCCCTTGATTTTTGTGTAGGGATACGTACAATTATCAGTGTAAGAGGAAGTTGCGAATACTCGAGAAGAATAATGGCATAGAATTGAGAATGCTGTGGAATCGTTTCGAAATGAACAGTTATTATTTAAAATCAGACGGTCGTTCAGTAAACGGGTACTGAAATGTATTGAGGTGAATGGGAATCACTTCCTCCATTTATAGTCGAAAAGAGACATCTTTCTTTATTAATTAGTCAGGAATTATTTTAAAATTTTCAACATTTCTAAAGATATTTCGTTTGTACTCTCTTTTAAAACGTTTATAATCGTTATTAGTGTGTAATAGTTTTGTATTAATATATTAATTTAAAATTATAATTTTATTATTGGGTTTTTAAATATGGTCAAATAAACTTTTTGCTTTTAATAATAGAAATTGAACCAGTTCCAACCCTGAATAAAGTGTGAGGGAAAACAAACACAAATGTTATGTTTTAAAAGTGCAATTTAAGACGGTGTAATGAACAATTTAAACGCATATATTTAAAAAACGGTAACCCGGAACGACATTTGCAAGGTATACCATTTTTATGTAAAAAAGGTGGACAAAATAATATTTTTATTAAAAATGCGAATACACTACGGCGCAAAAAAGTTGTGACCTTTCAAACATAGTCACTGACAGCACGCTCTACAATCTACATAAAAATTTTTGAAAAAGTTGAGTTTCTTAGCTTAACAAACCCCCCACTACCATATTTTGTTGAAGAAAGATACTATTTAAGAAAGTTATTGACAAAGATTTTAAATAAAATTATAAGTTTAACACCCTATATCTTGGATACTATTAACTTTTGGACTAAAGAAACCTGTGTACCATTATTTAGCGGACACCCTATATATATATATATATATATATATATATATATATATATATATATATATATATATATATATATATATATATATATATATATATATCTATATATATATATATATATATATATATATATATATATATATATATATATATATATATATATATATATATATATATATATATATATATATATATATATCTATATATATATATATATATATATATATATATATATATATATATATATATATATATATATATATATATATATATTATTACATATATTTTCGTGACCGTATAATATTATTATTATTTTTTTATCTTTTGGGACTTTCGGTCAGTTAATAAAAGGAAAGGAAAGGGTTTACGGTTACAGGCGCATCAGCATCTTAGGCTATTAACGACTAGACCTACAGCTTAACGTGGGCTCCGAACCATGCTCATCAACTACCGATAAACCCTGGTCAGTACCCCCTCATATGCCTACCCATAAGTCTATCAGGAAGCCTACCGACTGACCGAAGCGAGTGACCAACGTAGAACACTTCTCAAAAGGCATCCGGACTTACCCTGCCTTTAACTGGCGTTACTGAGGTGTAATTCGTTGCCGGATTTTACACTCTTGTCTAGAAATAATCACAGACATTTAGGTGTGGATATGTGCGGGCGTGTGTGTGTGTATATATGTGAGTGTATATAAATATGTGTGTAGGCTTGAAAGTAAGACGGACAGGAGAATTAAAGAAAAACACCCATCCAAGCGCTGGAATCGAACCAGCTGCCTTTGAATTGCCAGGCAGACCCACCAGACCATCGCGGCCGGTTCAGTTAATAAATTTTAATTTTGTTTTGTTAACGTTTCGTTTTTCAGAGTCAGATATATGTCAACTAAAAATTTATAAAAAAATGTCACATCTGTCCAAAAAATTTGGGAAATTAATTATATTATATATTATATATTATATATATATATATATATATATATATATATATATATATATATATATATATATATATATATGTATTTTATGTAAAAATAAAATTAAAAAATAATTATTTAACAAGATATAGCTGGTATGTGCTTAAATATAAATGATTACTATTTATAATAATAATATATATTGTAGGATTGTAAATGTTCTGAGGATGGTTTTATAAAATATACTGAAACGTTATATATATATATATATATATATATATATATATATATATATATATATATATATATATATATATATATATATATATATATATATATATAATATATATATATATATATATATATATATATATATATATATATTATATATATATAATATTATATATAATATTATTTTATTTTATGTTATGTTATTAATTATTTTATTCTTATGGGGAAACAATTTTTGGATAATTGATTAAATTTGCGAAAAAGTATACACTATACAAGTAACAATAATTTTCATTATACAAGTAATTAACTATCAAATGTGATCTCTCTCAACTAATCCTCCGTCTATTCGAATACATTTTTCGATTATCTAACGATTCGGTTTAGCTACTCGTCCAAGTTCCGGGATGCTGATTTTTTAACAGGTTTGCCTTATTCTGGCACAAAGTTCATATTGATTTCTGGGCCTTGTTTTATAAACTTTATTTTTGACCATTCCCCAAAAATAGAACTCGAAGGGTATAATATCGGGAGGACTGTTCAAAAGGGCTCTTCCTATTCAGCGCATAGGAAATTTTTGGTCCAACCATTGACAAACAATCCTTGTGGATGGATCTGGCTGGAAATATATATCCTGTCGCAGATTTTCAATTGCATCCTAAAATTCCCAATCGAAGAAATTAACTAAACGACCAACATGCACTGATTCATTAAAGAAAACGAACCAATTATTCGCTGTCCTAAAATTCCACACCAGGCATTGACTTCCTGGGAATATTGGCATTTACAATTTATAACACAGTAAGGATTACCTCTAGCCCGCTATCTACAGTTTTGAGACGATACAACCCAATTAGTGGTGAATGTAGCCTGAATGAAAATTCGTGCTGGAAATGTGGCTCTCTTGGTAGGTGTGGATTTTCGACGGCGTAATAATGATTATTTCGCTAGTTAAAAATTCCAAGTCTGATAAAAGTGACCTCGACAGTATAAACAATATCTTTTTCAGGAACATGGGATCTTCGTTTTTTTTATGTAGTAGAATTTGACAAAATTGTGATCTAGCCGGCAAATCTTGTGGCATTAAAGTTTGAACAGGCGAAAAATTGTATTGAAACAATTTTTCTTTATGGAGAACCCTGGAAACCATAAAGTTGCTATTTCTTGTAGATACCTCCTAACACCTAGCGACTAGTTCAGGATTTTCCGCGATACTAACCAAAATGTTCTCTTCTTGTTCTACCGTTATACGTTTGAGTCGTCCACTAGTATTGTTGAAATAAAACAAACCTGTTTTACCTAACTGATTTAAAATTATTTGAAATTATTTTAATAAATTATTTGAATTTATCGATCTGGGATGATTCTGGTTGAGTAGAGCTCTTCATACCTTCTCACTGCACAGCGACTGTTGTAATTTACGTGTGCATAACCTCAGAGCACATCCCTTAAACCACCGTTAGGAAAATAATTATGTGTGGATATTTTTACAAATTATTTAATACCAATTCAAGATTGGACAAACTTTTGGAAATTGGAACATTGGAAAACAATGACAGTTGTCATCAAGATGTAATAATTTGTACATAACATTCAAGCTACACTTTGTGAATTGCATATTTTTCAGCTATCGACAAGATGTGCAATGGAATATTCGAACACGAATATCTCGCAAACCGCGTGAGATATCGATAGTGATCAAGGGTACCTTTTTGTGGAAATTGTGGAAATTATGACTCCTCTATATTTAAAATAGTCTCAATAGTCTCAATCAAAATAGTCTCAACTTTATAGGGTAAAAAAATATGAGCCAGTTAATTCCTCACAAAGTAGGTAGCAAGCGCCCTCTAGCAACTAGGTTCAAGCTAGTATCAAATTAGGATTTGTCGCCTTTGAAAACCCAACTACCTCGATTTGAATCTGGTATCTTCAACCGTTTTTAAATTATCTCAATTTTTCGAAAATTTAAAATCACTTTCAACACCCTTTATGTATCTTATTACCGACTAATATTTGCCAACACATTGACTAAATCCTTTTATTTTGATCTTTACTATCTACTTTACTATCTACTACTACTTTACTACTACTTTATTACTACTACTACTTTACTATCTACCTTTACTATATGATAAATCACAATATGTATTCAGGACGGTATATATATATATATATATATATATATATATATATATATATATATATATATATATATATATATATATATATATATGTATATATATATATATATATATATATATATATATATATATATATATATGTATATATATATATATATATATATATATATATATATATATATATATATATATATATATACCGTCCTGAATACATATTGTAATTTATCATATAGTAAAGGTAGATAGTAAAGTAGTAGTAGTAATAAAGTAGTAGTAAAGTAGTAGTAGATAGTAAAGTAGATAGTAAAGATCAAAATAAAAGGATTTAGTCAATGTGTTGGCAAATATTAGTCGGTAAAAAGATACATAAAGGGTGTTGAAAGTGATTTTAAATTTTCGAAAAATTGAGATAATTTAAAAACGGTTGAAGATACCAGATTCAAATCGAGGTAGTTGGGTTTTCAAAGGCGACAAATCCTAATTTGATACTAGCTTGAACCTAGTTGCTAGAGGGCGCTTGCTACCTACTTTGTGAGGAATTAACTGGCTCATATTTTTTTACCCTATAAAGTTGAGACTATTTTGATTGAGACTATTGAGACTATTTTAAATATAGAGGAGTCATAATTTCCACAATTTCCACAAAAAGGTACCCTTGATCACTATCGATATCTCACGCGGTTTGCGAGATATTCGTGTTCGAATATTCCATTGCACATCTTGTCGATAGCTGAAAAATATGCAATTCACAAAGTGTAGCTTGAATGTTATGTACAAATTATTACATCTTGATGACAACTGTCATTGTTTTCCAATGTTCCAATTTCCAAAAGTTTGTCCAATCTTGAATTGGTATTAAATAATTTGTAAAAATATCCACACATAATTATTTTCCTAACGGTGGTTTAAGGGATGTGCTCTGAGGTTATGCACACGTAAATTACAACAGTCGCTGTGCAGTGAGAAGGTATGAAGAGCTCTACTCAACCAGAATCATCCCAGATCGATAAATTCAAATAATTTATTAAAATAATTTCAAATAATTTTAAATCAGTTAGGTAAAACAGGTTTGTTTTATTTCAACAATACTAGTGGACGACTCAAACGTATAACGGTAGAACAAGAAGAGAACATTTTGGTTAGTATCGCGGAAAATCCTGAACTAGTCGCTAGGTGTTAGGAGGTATCTACAAGAAATAGCAACTTTATGGTTTCCAGGGTTCTCCATAAAGAAAAATTGTTTCAATACAATTTTTCGCCTGTTCAAACTTTAATGCCACAAGATTTGCCGGCTAGATCACAATTTTGTCAAATTCTACTACATAAAAAAAACGAAGATCCCATGTTCCTGAAAAAGATATTGTTTATACTGACGAGGTCACTTTTATCAGACTTGGAATTTTTAACTAGCGAAATAATCATTATTACGCCGTCGAAAATCCACACCTACCAAGAGAGCCACATTTCCAGCACGAATTTTCATTCAGGCTACATTCACCACTAATTGGGTTGTATCGTCTCAAAACTGTAGATAGCGGGCTAGAGGTAATCCTTACTGTGTTATAAATTGTAAATGCCAATATTCCCAGGAAGTCAATGCCTGGTGTGGAATTTTAGGACAGCGAATAATTGGTCCGTTTTCTTTAATGAATCAGTGCATGTTGGTCGTTTAGTTAATTTCTTGGATTGGGAATTTTAGGATGCAATTGAAAATCTGCGACAGGATATATATTTCCAGCCAGATCCATCCACAAGGATTGTTTGTCAATGGTTGGACCAAAAATTTCCTATGCGCTGAATAGGAAGAGCCCTTTTGAACAGTCCTCCCGATATTATACCCTTCGAGTTCTATTTTTGGGGAATGGTCAAAAATAAAGTTTATAAAACAAGGCCCAGAAATCAATATGAACTTTGTGCCAGAATAAGGCAAACCTGTTAAAAAATCAGCATCCCGGAACTTGGACGAGTAGCTAAACCGAATCGTTAGATAATCGAAAAATGTATTCGAATAGACGGAGGATTAGTTGAGAGAGATCACATTTGATAGTTAATTACTTGTATAATGAAAATTATTGTTACTTGTATAGTGTATACTTTTTCGCAAATTTAATCAATTATCCAAAAATTGTTTCCCCATAAGAATAAAATAATTATTTCTTTGTAAGTGCAAATTATTTTACTGTAATATTTCAATACATGATACTATTAAATTGACAATGTGTCAAGTTTTTACTTTCCATGGCACACTAATAAGTTATAAGTATTATATATATTAGACTGTTTCAAAAAATCTACAATTTTTTGAAACACTATCGAAACAACAAAACAGTTTCTTACAAGTATCGAAAATATTGTTAGAAATGACGAAAAAAAAATACCGTGAAAGTTAGGGCTCTTAATATTAATATTAAAAGGTGTCGCATCGCAAATTTCAATTTCCCATTTAAATAACATAGGATTTTTTTAACTTTGGAATTTTATAGCTCTTCAGCGGAATATGACTGTGGAAGGAATATTACATATCTTTGTAGAAAATTGAACGTTCTTCAAAAAAGGTACTTACGAGTAAAACTCCGTAAGCATAGTGAGTTATTTAGATTGAAACGTATTGCCAAATCAAAATTCATTAACAGTTAAAAAAATATTCAATTTTCATTTCAATTTAAATAACTCACGATCCTTACGGAGTTTTGAAAAATTTATTAACGAAAATTTATAGGAAATGGAATGGTCTACAAAAGAGGTCGAATAACATTTTTTGATAAAATTTTTAGTTTTGTCGAAAAATTGAAAAAATGTACAAATTTATTATGCATTGAATTTTAGCTTCGAATAACTTTTGAAAAAGTAAATTTATCGAAAATGTATAGGAGACCTTTTTTGAAGAACGGTCAATTTTCTACAAAGATATGTAATAGTCTTTCCACAGTAATGTTGCGCTGAAGAGCTATATAAAATTCCAAAATTAAAAAAATAATCCTGCTACTTAAATGGGAAATTGAAGTTTGCGATGCGGCACCTCTTAATATTAATATTAAAAGCTCTAACTTTCACAGTATTATTTTTTTCGTCATTTCTAACAATATTTTCGATACTTTCGATATTTCGATAATATATATATATATATATATATATATATATATATATATATATATATATATATATATATATATATATATATATATATATATATATATATATATATATATTTATATATATATATATATATATATATATATATATATATATATATATATATATATATATATATATATATTCCTTAGAAGAAACCGTCCTGAATACATATTGTGATTTATCATATTCATATATATGTATGTTTATCGATTGGGTCATAAATCAGCAACTATCTTTGATTACGACTTGCAAAGCCGGTTTCCTTTAGGTATTTTGAAATATAATAGATAGAACTTTATGACTCCGTAAATTTCGTGTAATGTTGCATAGACATTTCACTGACACACTCTCTTTATGACGCGGTGAGATAGAGGAGCAGCATGTATATCTTGGTTTATAGTAATTTTATGTCTTAGTTTGCGTAAGCGAAACTGGTTATGATTTACAAGATATTACTAAAATATTGTTTCTAATGAACATATATTACTTTAAAGAAAATATTATTTATATGTATATAGTAATTATAATAATTTAATTGAAAATAATTAACTCAGCCATTGAAAGATTTTCCAGTATTATTCTTTCTATTTTATATAAATTTTAACTAACTCAAAATTTTCAATCTTATGACTAAAAATGAACATTTTTATTAGTCAACAAACACTGAGACATATTATTAACGACAACCCCCGAATCATTTCTAATGACTCATATTCATTCTTTCTTACGATTTGTCAGTAGCCTTCAAAAACCCCCTAGTAGCCTGAAAGCTTTCTGAAAAACCTTCTTCATACTGGTAAAAATTATTATCTGGATTTTTTCAAAATTGTGGAGTGTTTCTTTTGACAAGAACAGTTTTCCAGACGAATTTTCGAATTGAGTCGTTGACTAGTTTATTTGAATATTTGGTTATATCTAGAAATTTTAAAATGGTGTTATATGTATGTAATATGTAAAGAAAGAGGCCAAAGTAGTTACTTACCATTGTAAATCAGCTTTATACTTATCAAATAACAACGTTTTCAGCTTAATTAAATGGTGTTATGAGGGTTGATAAATAAGTACCCGTGTTTGACAACAGATGGCGTTGACGAGTAAAAATGACATTACCATCTGTACTGCAGACTGTTAAACGA
Source organism: Cosmopolites sordidus (assembly GCA_031761425.1). Taxonomy (NCBI): domain Eukaryota; kingdom Metazoa; phylum Arthropoda; class Insecta; order Coleoptera; family Curculionidae; genus Cosmopolites; species Cosmopolites sordidus. The sequence continues at coordinate 1,353,242 of JARFXV010000172.1, read as the reverse complement.
CCTCATGGTGAATTTTGGATAAATTCATATCATAATTTTTTTTTTGACAACCAGTTGTATCATTCGTGTTTTGTATTTCTCGAGAAAATGGAATAAGAGCAATATCGATCCGTAATTCGCTTTTTTTTTGGATTAAAAAACATGCAAAGAAATAAAAGTGAAGTTGCATGGTGTCTATGGGGACCATTCACCATCTATGACAACCGTGAAATATTGGTTTAACGAGTTTAAGCGTGGTCGTACAACTGTTTTCGATACAGAATGGCCAGGACGCCTTTCAGGCGCGCTAACCGAGGAAATCGTCGAAAAGGCCCATGACATGATACTCGTTAATCGCTGAACGAAAGTGTAGTAGCTGAAGCAGTAGGTGTCTCGTACGGAACGGCAATCAAGATTGTAAATGATAAGATAGGTGTGAGGAAGGTGTCGGCCCGATGGGTGCCGCGATTGCTCACGGTGGACAACAAACTGGTACGACTAACAATGTCAAAGCAGTGTTTGGACCGCTTTAAGCGAAATCCGCAGGACTTTTTACGCCGAGTCGTCATCGTTGATAAAACCTCGATACATTATTACACGCCAGAAACCAAGAAACAGTCAAAACAATGGATTTTTCCCGGAGAATCTGCTCCGGAGAAGGCAAAAACGATTCCATCACCCGGAAAGGTTATGACCATGATTTTTTGAGGTTCCTAAGGAATAATCCTCATGAATGCCTCAGGGTAGGCACTACAGTGAGTTGTTGGACAGATTCGATAAGAAATTGAAGGAGTGGCGGCCCCATTTGGCGAAGAAAAAAGTGCTCTTCCATCACGATAACACACCGACACATTCATCTTTAATTGTCGCGGTCAAATTACACGAACTGCGCTACAAATTGCTTCGGCACCCACCTTACTTGCCCGACCTGGCACCCAACGACTTTTTTCTGTTCCCTAACTTCCCTAACTCAAATGAAGATGTTATCGCCGAGACAGAAGCGTATTTTGAAGAGTCTGAAATATCGTATTTTTTAGACGGCTTAAAAAACTTGGAGAAACGCTTGGAAAAGTGTATAGACCTAAAAGGAGACTACGTTAAAAAATAAAAATTAATTTGTAAAACAAATTACGTCTTTATTTTAAACACGGGTACTTATTGATCAACCCTCAATCAGTTTATGAAAGCAACAATTTGAGTTAGTTTAGAAGTTGATATTTGATATGCATATGTATCTAGTAGATTAAACAATTTTCCCTTAAACAAAGATAATTATAACAATTGAAATTAATTAGGGAGGTATCCGAAGTGAACGATTATAATAAGAATATTGTATATAAATTAATTAGAAAACATAAGTTTACACAATTATTGAAAGAATCTTTGAGTTTTATAAAAGATGAGAACAAAAATAACTTTGTGGAAGAATCGTTTGATGCTCAATTAACATGAGGTCTAGACCAGATTTTGAGGCATTAAGGTTGTGGGTAATGTGGAGAAAATAAGGCCCTGGGTAATCCAAAGGATAAAATAGATCAACATGAAAAGTCGGGGATTTACGAAATTAGTTCTCAAGATTGTTACTGAAGGTATATAGGGCAAACTAAAAGATCCACATTAACGAGAATTCCAACTAATTTGACAATTAAAGAACACATTGCCCAAATTACATATGGCAGATAAAATGAATGATGAGAGTAGATGAAAAATCTTGTGGTGCCCAACATGCAATCGAGCATGAGCACAATATAGATATTATTAATTTAAGACCATCAAAAAGTGTAAACAATAATAGGGCTTGAGATGCGTATAAAAGCATTCAAATAGAAAAATGTAAGAAAAGAATAAATCGGGATAAAGGACCTATTCCGTTCAGTCAACTTTTTCAATTAATCACATAACGCTCTCTAAACTTCACAGTTCATGATTTTTACACGCTTCATTAGGTACTGTTATCATATAAGTAAAACATAGTTTAGTTTTACAATTAGATTAAATAATATCCTGATGATCTGACTTTTCACTCTAGTTGCCTATAATGATATTCATTGAAGAACTAGAATCAGGCGAATCCCATGTAATCGAGCATGCAAAACATCTATGTTATTAAAATATATTATTATTTACTATATATATATATATATATATATATATATATATATATATATATATATATATATATATATATATATATTTATATGTCCCTTTGTGGATGAGATATTTACGTGGTTAAGGGGTTTGAGCTATGCCGTATGAAGCCTAAGTTCCGGGGAGGGTCCCCCCTGGCGGATAGGTCAAGGCAGAGGCCTCAGATCTCAATTAGATCATTAACATGACCTAAAATCTGCCAACTCATATTGGACGAGCATGGCAGAGTACAGTCCATGCCTTCAACATGGCGTTTCAAAATGGCAGTACAGATTCAAACACGGCCGTCATTCCCCGGAGGCCAAGGAGCAACTACCTAAAACGCAGGCCTGACTGAAAGAAATGTTAATCGAACTTGACAACATACATTGGGACATTTTTGGGCTCTGTGAAATATGAAGGGCGAAAAGTTAATTAAACTAGAACCAACTGGGCACTTACTTTACACCCGAGGTACATAGAATGGACGATGTGGGAGAATTGAATTTCTCATCAATCGAAAGCTGGAAGACAGTGTAGTAAAATTTGAAAGAATATCTGATTAGCCCAATGCATCATTCAGCTGAATAAAACGTTTAAGCATCAAATTGTTTAAGTTTATGCACCAAATATAAGCTAAGAGCTGAGGAAATTGAGGAATTTTATGATGTGACTGAACTTCTAGACAAGGAAAAGTATAGGTACAAAATCCTGATGGGTGACTTTAATGTCAGAATTGGAAAATACAAGAACTAGTGAAAATGCGACAGGTCCATATGGAAATTGTGAGCAGGAAAATAGAGGTGAGAGGCTGATTGGTTTTGCTGAAGGACTAGGGCTCTATATTATAACTTTGTTTTATAAGAAAAAGATCAAACAAAAAAAGAAAAAGATTACATCATGATAAACGATAAAACAATATTTAGCAATTGTAGTGTCCTTAACCATTTTTAAGTTAGAAGTGACCACCGAATGGTACGAGCAAAGATTAGGATAAAGTGCCGAAAAGAGCACGAACAAATGATAAGATTAAAAAGGGGCAAAGTGGATTCTGGAAAGCTGCTGGAGAGGGCAGAAATTTTGAAATTGCTTTGTCAAACCGCTTTGCTGTGTTGCAAGACTCGGAGGACATGAAAATTACAGACCAATATAAAGAAATCGCCAAGAACGTGCTTAAAACGGTTGCTTCAATAGCACCAGAAGATAAATATTTCAAACAGTCAAAAATCTCCTATGCGACCATTAATTTAATGAAAAAAAAAAGATGAACAATGAAAAATGCATGCAGTCCTTTTGTCAGGGTCGAGTACGTTGAGCTTTGTAAAACTATAAGAGAACGTATTTACGAGGAAACGCGCCCATTTAACATGCAGTTAAAAAACTCTGGAAGAAAATAGAGGAATTAACAAAACTTAACAGAAGTTGATAAAGAAAAGGACGCAAAAGTTTGCCTTAATGCGGGAGGAAGGTACAGTGTGCAGGGAGCAAACGGAAATATTAGAGGTTGTCCGAAGATTTTATTCAAAGTAACATGAGGATCAGGACGAGTCAAGAACAGCAATCGCCACTGAAGAACAAGCGCCAGATATCCGGGTGGATATCGAGGATATCGAGGACCGAGAGGAAGTGCCAAAGCTATAGATTCGATGAAAAATGGCAAGGCTCTAGAAAAGGATAATACAACTGTTGAGATGTTACAAGCTGGTGGTCGGACTTTGCATAAAACACTGGCAAAATTATACTCAATATGTCTCGAAGAACAAAAAGTACCTGACTTTTACATAAAAAAGGAGCCCAGGAAGATTTAAAGAACTACCGTCCAATACGCCCCCTATCAGTGGTGCGGGGGGCGTATTGGACGGTAGTTCAATCAGTGCTGTCCAAGGATAATATCCAAAAGAATATTAAGAAAACTTAATGACGCACAACCCAGAGCGCAAGCAGGATTGAGACGTGGATTCAGTACAATGGGTCATATCCAGGTACTACAGCAGGTCAATGGAAAACAGAAGGAATACATTGTGCCACTGTGCTTTGCCTTTATCGATTATGAAAAAGCATTTGATCCAATCTCAGAGTAGACCATATTGGATGCGAAATCTTGGATTTTTGTTGACTATTTCCTCAGAAATGACTTCAACTGAGAGTGAAGCGAGAAAACCACTTCTGAATCATATAATGTTAAGAAACAGAATCCCTATAAGACTTTTCAACTTTTCCTCAACTTGCGCGATGATTTTTTCACTCCAGAAGTAGTGTTTATTGAATATACGATATTCGCTCTTTAACCATGATAGCAAAAATATCGAATTTATCTATTTTCGAATTATGTCAAAGTAAAACTATCATACCTGCTTAAAATTTGCATCAAAAACCGCGTTACTAGAAAGGGAGGTACTTTTCAGAAATACTATCATCCTTGCAATCGCACCGCCATTTATCGGAAAAGTATTTAATTTTTCACTCTATCCTCGTATGTACAATGAAAAGAGTTTTGGGACTTATGGGTCACCTTACTAATTAATGTATCTATTACCTTGTACTTGGAAATAATATTTCAACAATTACAAAGTTACATATGTTTTGACTTTGTCCTTCAACTGTCTTTTTTGACCCTTTTCTTTGGTGTTTTATTTTTGTAAACAATGTAAAACCTTACTGGAAATCATCAATCACTTTATTTGAGGCACGTCCCGTCAGCTCAAGAATGCATTAATTTACAAAAACTGCCAACTCATTGGAAAACTACAAAATCGAAATACAAATAGAATGAAAAATATTTGTAAAGCACTGTTACGCCAATGTGCGTTGTTTTTCTTTTAATTTTTAGACAGTAGTGGGGTTTACATTAAACTAGTAGAATGTGTAAAAAGTACTTTCAAAATGAGCCTCTCCGCTTTTTCGGCTTTTTGTGAATATACGAGGGGCATTAGAAAAGTTCTCCGTGTGACATAAGTCATGGTGAACATATAACCAATTGCATGCGTTTAGTTGCTTGTTTGTGGCAATCAAATAAACTGTAGAAAAATGCGGTGCACGAAAAGAATCGGTATGGACCACCAGGTGATTCTAAAGAGTTCAAACTCGTACTGAAAATGCATCACATGTTGGCCTGCTTCTCTTCTAAAGGGAAAGCTAATAGTTACGAAAAATCGCATGCTAGACCACCAGCTTTATTTACTTATACACTATAACTTTATTTACTTATACACCTCATATATTGAAACAAAACCGCCCTCGGAGATAGAGGTATTAATAGAAAGTCCTAAAAAATAAGTGAATTATTTAAAATTAAATTAAAATAAAATTAAAAAACTAAATGTTAACAAAAAACACTAATGCCATCACAAACAATATATTGAACATGCCAGTGAATCGAATGGAACAAATAATTTAAGCAAAAATTAATTTAATGGAATGTATTATGGAAATCCTTGAATAGACTATGCTCCGGAGTTGCAAGGTCCAAAAATAATATGAACTATTTAGACCTATTAAATACCCCTCTCCCATATATGACTCTAAAGCCTATGGATCCTCCTGGATCTTAGCCAACCTTTCCAGATCTCTTTCTTTCTCCTTTTCCGCCTCCCTTCCACTTATTCTCTTTATCCTCCTTGGCTCCTGTCTTCTCCAAACATTAACTTCTCCCTATACAAATTTGACAAATCATCCTATTCTTCCTCCTTCTTTCAGACCCTTTTTGCAAATTGCTCACATCATTTCCTTCTCTGGCATTGGTGCAGCCACATTCTCTCCCCATTTTTCAAATAAATACAAACTCCATTCCAATACATCCATTATTTCAGCAGAGCTCTTTGCGATTCGTGAGGCTCTAAAAAGCATCTCCCTTGAACCAGTCTCCTCATGGAGAATCTACTCTGACTCCCTAAACTTCTTAAAATTAATCAACAACCCTTACTCGATTCACCCATTAATTAAAAAAAATTGGGATCGTCTCCACTCCCTAAACTTATTATCATACAAGGTCTTTTTCATCTGGATCCCTAGTCACATGGGCATTGATGGTAATGACAGGGTAGATCAACTGGCAAAAGATGCCATATGTTCTGGGTCCCCATATCTTCTTTTTCCCATTCACGGAGATTATTATGCGGTTATCTCCAACAAAATTCAAAATCTCATCCAACTTGAATGGGATCTTATTGACGAAAACAATAAACTTTGGCAAATAAAAAAAGACTTCTTCTCCCACTCCATCTTTCCTCTCTCTAGACAATCCCAAACCAAAATAATAGACTAATGATAGGTCACTGCCTTTTTTCTCATCAATACCTCATGGACGGGAGCCCTCCTCCCTTCTGCGCGCTTTGCGGTTCCGCCTTATCTGCCTCTAACATTCTAACCTCATGTCCAACAATGACTTCTCTCCGCTCCTTAGAGGACTTATTCCCTCCTCCAAATGTCGAAAAACTTATAAATTTTCTAAAGGAATCTGGATTTTATTCCAGAATCTAACCCTTGATATGATAACAAACTCCTTTATATCTAGTTATTTAGTAGTTCTTTGTCCCGTATAATCTAGTCATCTTGCAGTTCTTTGTCTCCCATAAATCTAGTCATACTATTCTTGTTCTTATAAGTTCTTTGTCCCTTATACATAAAGCAGTCAAAACAAAAGCCATGTTTACTAGTTTTCTGCCTCCATGAAATCTAGTACTTAAATCAACTTTGTTTGATCGCTAGTGTCCAGAATATCAGCTCTCCATTTATTGATAATAACGCCTGGAGCGTTGACGTCACTTAAACAAAACAAAACAAAAAACAAAAGACAAATCGGTGCTGTGCGAATGTGGACATGAACAGACTACTACTCATCTGATGCAATACGAGCTATGCCCAAACATATGCAACGTCGAGGAGCTGATGAAGACTTTCCCTAATGCGCTAGCCGTGGGCCAGCTACGTTGCAACTTGTTAGTACTCATGATCTGTGTTGTTTTGTAGGTTATGTGTTCTATAATTTTATCTTTACAAATTTTAACTACAGAACTTGTGCTATTACTATAGTTTCGATGCTTCTGACTCGATTGTACGTATGTATAAAAGCATACGGCATAACTTACACTAAAATGTATACGTGAAAAAGCGCAGTTAGTTGCGGACAGTATTTTTGCGAAGTAATAGTCCGACTTACAGGTAACAGCTTATAATAAACAATTCCCTTCCAGTTCCTCCAAATGAAAAATGTCCCATAAACTTCGAATGTAAACTGACTTTTGCACTAGTTGAAGATTTATCTACACGCTTACACTACAATCTGTTAGACATTACTATTATACACAATCCATTTTTCATCACCCTGTAATTATCCTCCAATAAAGAATAAAGAATCACGAAGCAGAAATTCAATATAGCAATTCGCCTTGATACTGATTGATGTTGATTTCAAAAATGTATCAGTTTTCTTGAGTTGTTTTATGCCGATCAATTTCAATTAACGCCAATATTTCATTGGCATTGGTGAAGAACGTGGTATATCGCTAAAACTAAAATATTTTCAAGAAACTTTCTAAACTAGTTATGGAAAATGGGCCCCCCATCATACACAGCACATGCTTTGTTCAGCCCCTACGAAGTATTCCTGCCTTTTCAGAAATATAAAAGCATTATATATCAGAAATGTTCCTTATTTTCTAGCATTTTTAATGCTTAACAAAATTATAACATCAACACCACTTTCCCAAGTACAAATGTGAAGTAGATAGCAAGTCGGTTTCGCGATGCCATGCATCGATCTAATAATATCGATTTGCAAAATAATATGCATCACAAAAACATAAAAGAAAATCCAAATTTAGTAAGAAACTAGCTTTTAGTAATGGTAAAATTAAGAAAAATATCAGCAAAATTTAAAAAATACAAGTTATTTGCAACAATTGGGTTGAAAAGGAACTGAAGGGCAAAAATAATGCAGAACAAAGCATCATGTCCAGATGCTTGATGTTCTATTGGACATAAATGAGATAAAATATTTCCTATACCGTCAGCATCATTTTTTCTGTTTAGGAGTAACAAGAGTTTAAACTTTATATCAGTTAATCAAAAGTTATTGGCTATTAAAATGCAGAAAAGTTCTTCAGAAAGTTGAATATAACGAAGATGTAGCGTACGGAATAAAAACTAAATAACTATGATATACAAAATCCATATATTATGAAATATAACGGGTGATTTTTTAAAGAGACCCAACTTCCGATAGGGGTAGCAGTTAAACGAAGTGTGAGTTGGCGCGCCTCTAGTGTTAATAGTATTTAGTATAGTTCGACACCTAGATTGTTCCAGAACTTAAGCGGCAAGACCATAATTAAGTGGACTCAAAATCAATTGCAACTTGACCGAGAATTTAACCGCAAAATGTTGTTCGGCGACGAAACTCATTTTTGGATAAATGATTACGTTAATAAACAAAATTGCCGCATTTGGAGTGAAAATAATCCGCAAATAATCCAACAATTACCGCTGTATTCGGAAAAATGGCCCATTATTGGGCCGTTCATCCATCCATCCATTATCAGTCCATTAAATTCCACTCCTGGGCTTAGAGCTTACACTGTTTTCCATCCTGCACCGCCTGTACCAGTTTGTTTTCATGCATTTTAGGTCCTCAGACCAACTGGTGAGAGAGCGTCCTGTGTTTCTGAAGGCTTCCGATCTTGATCTCTATTCGAGGATTCGTTTTGTCCACCTGTCATCCACCACTCTCGCAACATGACCCTCCCAGTTCCACTTCAACATGGCTATTCTTTCTACGGCATCAATCACTTTCCCTCATGCTTTTTTCTGGGTTTGGTATTCGGTCCTGAGAGAAACTCCCCGCATTGCTCGTTCCATTGTTAAATGTGTCACCCGTATCTTTATAATTGTCTGTTTTGTCATTGTTGCAGTCTCTGGGCTCCTCAAATAAATCTTGTCACCTCAAATAAATCTGACTTTAATATATATCTTTGATTTCGGAAAGCAGCCCACACAATGCCGATTCTTCTAGATATTACACGAATCTGATATAGTTTCTTCTACTTTTATGTTATCTATGTAGGCGTCCCCGCAGAGTACATAGTTTGTCATTAGTTGGGTTTTTAAGAAGTTGATTTTGAGTCTCACTTTCTTGCAGACTGCCTTGATATATTTTAACATCATATTAGCATCATCCAAACGAGGAGATTAGGACTAGATCGTTCGAGAATTTCAAGTGTTTAAGTTTTTCATCGTTTAAGTTTACTTCTAAGCCGTTCTATCGTGTGTTTATGCACAATACTCTACTGTAGTACATCAGTTGAGTATTGAAAAGTATTGTTGAAATGTCGCCTTGGCAAACAGCCTATAACCGTATTGTTCCATTAGGATCTTGTTGTTCCCTTGTAAAGGTGGGTAGAAATTGGATTGCGCTTTGTCAAGAAGTAGTCGCAGCAGAGATTTGAGCAAAATTGTTTTTAAATATTAATGCGATTGAATGTTATTTTACATAAAATAAATAGTTTTAAGGCATCAAATTGTTGATATGTTTGAATTTAAAGTTCAAATGCACAAAAAAATCACCCTTTATTTGTAAAATTATTGATATTTTAATAAATATTCAAACCTTGTCCATTCTCTTCCTGGTAAAAAGCAAGTATATTAATAAAAGTAGTCCATTAGAGTCATTCGATGGCCTCTGGCCTCTTTATCCAATTCATAGCTGCGGATATGTACAATTTAAATTATCCTGACCTCGTTCACCAAAGTGAGACGGGACATGCACCTTCCCAACTCATTAACCAAACGTCTAGATAAATAGTAATAGATTTCATAAATTAAGTTTAATCACTCTTATTCTTATTATTCTTTAATTCTAAGATAAATCTAGTGAAAAATTATAAAGAACTTAGGGTTCTATTAATAATTTTAGACCAAACAAACGCTTCTTTTATATTGAGACACGGCTAAATTTAGACTTGTGTTATCTGAATATCAATTTAAATTTATATTCATGGGGGTTTACTTTGTAAGTACATTTATAAACTTCACTTTGTGAGTAAACTTATAAACTGTATCAATTCTTTTGTTGTAACCTTTGGTGTGAAACACTAAAAACTTGAAGAGATTTACCACTAAACACCAAAACGCTTTTTTGAACTGCTCGACGCACGTTTCGCTAACCATATTAGCATCATCAGGAGATGATTTAATCTATTCTAATTCTAAAACTAAACTATGTTCTATTTATATGAAAACCATACCTAACGTAGCGTGAAAAAATCATGAACCGTGAAATGTACTAAGCCTTACATTAATAATTGAAAAAGTTGACTGAAAGGAGTCGGTCCTTTATCTCGGTTAATGATTTTCTTACATTTTTCTATTTGAATGCTTTCATATGCATCCAAAGCCCTATTATTATTAACACTTTTAATTAGTCTTAAATTACTGATATCTATACTGTGATCATGTTCGATTGCATGTTGGGCAACATAAGATTTATTCACTTCTCCCATATCCAATGTGGGCAATATGTTCTTTATATCTTGTCAATATGGATCTTTTTGTTTGCCCAATATACCTTCGATCACAGTCTTGACAGCTAATTTCGTAAATCCCCGACTTTTCATGTTGCTCTACTTTATCTTTTGGATTACCCAGAACTTCTCTTAATTTATTATATGGTTTGTATACAACCTTAATGTCAACTTTTTTCAAAATTTTGTCTAGTCCTCTTGTTAATTGGGTATCAAATGGTATTACCATGAATTTCTTGGTGTTCTGATCCTTTTGAAAAGTCGAAGATTCTTTCAATAATTTTCTGAACTTATGTTTTCTAATTAGTTTATCTACAATGTTCTTATTATAACCATTCACTTCAGATACCCCCCTTCAATAGAAAAATGTAAGAAAATCATGAACCGAGATAAATAGCACCGATTCCTTTCAGTCAACTTTTTCAATTATTAATGTAAGGCTTAGCACACTTCACAGTTCATGATTTTTACACGCTTCATTAGGTATGGTTTTCATATAAAAAGAACATAGTTTAGTTTTAGAATTAGATTAAATCATCTCATGATGATGCTAACATGGTTAGCGAAACGTGCGTCGAGCAGTTCAAAAAAGCGTTTTAGTGTTTAGTGGTAAATCTCTTCAAGTTTAGTGTTTCACATCAAAGGTTCCAACAGAAGAATTGATCTACGATGGCTACACGATCAGCGGAACTAAATCTTTATCGTAAGTACACTACTAAAATTAGGCTTATTGGAGCAGATATTTGGTTTCTTAAGTCATGCCAGACTAATAAAATATTACCCAATTTTATTAAAGTTAACATTTCAACAGCTTCCAAAATATGTGATAAAATAACTAATTTTGCAAAACAGAAATGGCTTGACTTAGAAATCAAACATTTGTACAGTAAAAGGAGTATGCTTGAAGTTCAGGCGTACAATCTTTACAAGAAATTAACATTTAAATTAAGTAATGTAGAACATGAATGTTGATGCAATTTTCAAAGGAATATGTTCACTGCAGTAAATAGTAAATTTATTAAATAAATGTCATCTTTAAATAAAAAAATTAAAAATCTCAAAATTGAGCAGTGTAAAGCACATATTCCAGAAATGAGCATCAACATAGTAGAAAATCCAGAACTAGATCTTTTAAATAAAGGCCTCAATTTTGCTTTGCCGGCATCCCGCAGTGCTTTGGAGGATATGGTAGCCGGTATTGAAACTGGTATTAAACAATTACCGGAGTCTTCCAAGGCTTTCGTCAGAGAGTCATGTAAAAGCAAAATTGCAAAAAATATTTCAAATAAAAATCAAAAAATGCCAAATATTTCTAAGATTGTCAAGCGTCTGCGAGAGAAGGATTGTTTTTATTTTAAAGCTGATAAGGGAAATAAGGTTGTAGTAATGGACAAACCTGATTACTTTAAACGCGTTGAAAAATTAATTCAAGACGGTCCTTATAAACGATTATCTAGGAATCCATTGTCAAAAATGATTAACGAAGTTAGAGATACATTGAAATCTTTTAACAGCCTTATTTCTCTTTCTCTGAAAAGCAAATTACATGTTTCTAATCCAAAAGTGCCAAGATTGTATGTTGTACCAAAAATTCATAAACCAGGAAAATGGTTGGCAAAGTGGTTAACAAAGGAATTTGAAAATCTACCAAACCAACTACCTTCCTGTTCTGTGATAAATTCAACCAAATTCATAGAAAAAGTCAAAAATACACATCTACAGCAAGGTGAGGTTTTGGTTTCCTTTGACGTTTCATTGTTGTTTCCGAGTGTCTCGATTCCACATACCTTGAAATGCCTGAGGGAGTTACTGGCTTTAAACGGTTTTAATAACAAGAGTGTTTCTGAGTACATCTCCTTAACAAGATTATGTATGAAGCATTATGTTTTCAGCTTAATAACAGGTTTTATGAACAACAAGAAGGAACAGCAATGGGCAATCCTCTGTCATCCTTCTTAGCCAACTTATTTATGAGTAAATTTAAAACCGTGGCAAAATATGAATTCATTTACTTTCCGAAGGTATGGTTAAGATTTGTGGATGACGTTTTTGCCATTTTCGATTCGAAAAATGAAAATTTAGGTGATATTAGTAAGAACCTAAATAGTTTCAGTCAGTAGAAATAATAAAAATAGGTTAGATTTTGATATTTTCAGAAAAACCACCACCACTTCGAGATACATTCCTAATGATTCAAATCATAGTTTCCAAAATAAGATAGCTAGTTTAAATTTTATGGTAAATAGATTAATTAATTTTCCTTTAAATAAAGATAATTATAACAAAGAATTAAAATTAATTAGGGAGGTATCAACATTGTAGATAAACTAATTAGAAAACATAACTTCAGAAAATTTTTGAAAGAATCTTCGACTTTTCAAAAGGATCAGAACACAAAAAAAATCATGGTAATACCATTTGATGCCCAATTAACAAGAGAAGTAGACAAAATTTTGAAAAAAGTGGACATTAAGGTTGTGTACAAACCATATAATAAATTAAGAGAAGTTCCGAGTAATCCAAAGGATAAAGTAGAGCAACATGAAAAGTCGGGGATTTACGAAATTAGCTGTCAAGACTGTGATCGAAGGTATATTGGGCAAACAAAAAGATCCATATTGATAAGATATAAAGAACATATTGCCCATATTAGATATGGGAGAAATGAAAAATCTTGTGTTGCTCAACATGCAATCGAACATGACCACAGTATAGATATCACTAATTTAAGACTGATTAAAAGTGTTAATAACAATAGGGCTTGAATGAAAGCATTAAAATAGAAAAATGTAAGAAAATCATGAACCGAGATAAAGGACCGATTCCTTTCAGTCAACTTTTTCAATTATTAATGTAAGGCTTAGTATACTTCACGATTCATGATTTTTACACGCTTCGTTAGGTATGGTTTTGATGATGCTAACATGGTTAGCGAAACGTGCGTCGAGCAATTCAAAAAAAGTGATTTGGTGTGTAGTAAATCTCTTCAAGTTTAGTGTTTCACGCCAAAGGTTCCAATAGAAGAAATGATGTACTTTGTAAGTAAACTTATAAACTTTACTTTGTAAGTAAACTTTAGATTAATCTTGTGACTAATGTCGTTTTATCAAAGTAAAAACATATTGGGAAAATTTTTTTCTGTTTTAGTTTTGATCGTTAAATTTTTTATAAATTACACCCTACGATGAAAATAATTTGCTTGCAATTTCTGCCCGAATTGTAACTTATTAGAGTTTCTTCTAAAACATTTTGATCATCAGGAAGATATTAGAATACTTGCAACTTATCTCTAACCCCAGTAAAACGTTTAAAGTAATATCACTATTAATTTCTACCTTCGATCTTACTCAAGTTGAACGACTTTTTATATATTTGGTCATATTAAATCAGTGAATATTTCAAATAAGCTTCCGGAGAAATTTAAATTACTTTAACCTATAGTTATAAACTAATTTGATAACGTGGCATTTTAAATGTATATAAAAGATAAAAAATATTTATTAGCCTAAAAGTAATCAATGAAATTGTCAAAAAACGTCATTTTCACGGCTTAACTGTGGAAAACAATGTCTGAAAAGTAATGCCATTATCATAGACATTTGGAGCGGTTCTGAAAGGTTTCCTTCCCGCTTTCCAACTTTTCTTCATCAATTTCCTCAATTCGATCACATATACTGCTTCAATTCTCTCACTATGCAAGTGTTATCTTTATATACGCATGATTCCAGGTATCCCCAGCGATAAAATGTATGCATGGAAGATGGCCAAAAAAACTAGCAAACATCAACAAAACGAGAAATTGCTGGATTAAAGAAGCTCATGGAAGTCCAGATCGTCTAAGCAGTGGCTCTATTTTATTAAAACCACGCAGTTCTGTTAATTCCTCGTCTCCAAAGTTTTGGTTTGAAAAATGATTCAAACCTGGTTACTTAGCGAGCTGAATTAGTGGTTATTATGATTCCATCTTCTTCTTCAAAAAAGTAGTCCGCAAATTCCGGATTTTCCCTTATAAATGGTCAAGTTGAGGAGATAACTTTGAGTGGGTAAAAATTTACTATGTCCACTACAGTCTATGGGTATACGCCACCCAGTGCTGTATCAGCACTGTGTCAGTGTTTTGTCAATAAACAAAAACCGTTAAATAACCTTTTTGCACTAATAGTGTATTTTTTTCGATCTTAACACAGTTTGTGGTAAGTAAATCATAAATATTATATTTTCTATAATATTTTTAGTGAATACTTTTATTTTTTTTAACATTTACTTATCGGTTTCTTTCATTTTCTATTTAGCTTAAAATAAACGCGCGTTCTCGTACTCGCTGTGCATATGAAGTAGAAGCGTTATATGCGACAGCTGATATTTTCGACGACAAAGAGAGTGAAAGCGAGACCGAATCGGTTTTTGAAGAGCATCATACCAGTGAACTTTACCTAACTAAATAAATATATTTTTTAAAATAAAGCTAAATTATGTAATAAGTATCTGAAAGTACATTAAGTCTCATTTTAAATGACGTTAGAAGAACGTTTGATCTATTAATTTCGCCTAGATATGATAGTTTAAATAGAAAACCTCATTTTAACACTTTTTTTGCTGATTTTTTCGATGGAATTAGGAATACCAGGATTTTTTGGAACATTCTATAGATATAGTCTTTTTCTATACTCATTGGGGTTTAAATAAAAAAAAATTAAATTGGATAATTTAATCAAAATATATTAATAATCAAAGACATACGGCACAGTATGGCATACCCATGTGTTCCTGAATCGGGAAGCACAGAAGTGCTTCTCTTGAAGGTTTTAATAATAAATACGAAATATTGGATGACATTAAAACAGGTGAAAGTAAAATATGAAAGAAAATAAATAGTGACTACTATCTGTGAAAAATAGCGCTAATGGGATAACAAAAAAATAACTAAACAAAAGATTAAAGTCTTAATAAAGAACTCGAACTGAAAATATGCATAATTCCAGAATACAAAGTAAATCGAGGAGATTTGGTAGCCAAAACCTATTATGAAATGACAAAAAGTCCTACTGTGTTCACAATGAAAAGCAAATGGCGAAGAGCAGATATAAAACAAAAATTAAAATGGAAGGAATTTTTAAAAACCGAGCCGAAAGAAGATCAAGAAAGACACAAGTTAGAAGATTGTAAAATATATGGTTAAAAATGTAAACAGGAAGCTCGGTAATAATTTCGGCAAAAAATGAAAAAACAATATTAAGAAAGCCAGAAACTAATATATAGTACAGGTATCCCATAGGAAAGTTTCTGTTTCATTGGCTCACTGCGGAAACGTAGCAACTGTGATCAACAATCTGCGATGCAATCGATAGCCCCGCGTTTAAGAATTTAGTCGATATAGACGTTTCTCGGGAGCATATTATACGTTGTGTGTTCGAGAATTTTACGAAAACAATGATTTGAGGTTCATTTTCATCTCAACGGTCATATAAATTGCAGAACTGATAGTTCTGCGATTTACATGGCCATTACTGGAGTCCAACAAACCCGAAACAAAAGCATCAAAAACCCCTACATTCACCTAAAGCCACTGTATGACCTGCAATGTCAGCGCGAAGAATAATCAGTCCGTACTTTTTTGAATACGGCAGGGGACGCCCAATTACCATCAATTCAGTGCGTTATGTGGAAATGTTGGACAATTTTTTGCTACCTGAACTGCAAAAGTTTCTTGCTTATAATCAAAGAACATGGTTACGGCAGCACGAAGCAACGCCACACACTTTCAGCATGTCTCTGCCACGAATTCGAATTTTCCCAAACAAATTGATCCCCAGGAGAGGGGACATACAGCCTCCACATAGTCCTGATTTGAGCCCTATGCACCTTTTCTTGTGGGGGCTATCTAAAATCAAAAGTTTACTTAAATAAACCTGGTTCTTTTATGCAGTTAAAAGAAAATATCCGACACAATCCGAAATGGCAGCCATTCCAGAGATTATGTGCCGAGCCATCCTACGAAATTTTGCCGTTCGTTTAGATGAGTGCCGTAAGCGTGCAGATTTACGTTTGGATGATGTCATTTTTAAAAAGTTATTTCCTAAAATGTTTATTTCAATAATTAACACAGATTTTTTTATAGACATTTCGCTTTTATTTATATCGCTATTTCAAAAAGCAACTTTCTTTTGAGACAGTTTGTATTACAAGACTGAGACTGAATCATGACAATAAACCGAATCAAGATAAAAATGGAAATGTACTAACAAAAGAAATAATGCAAAATAAAACAAATTAAATAGCTTTAATCTATTTAATCTTTTAATGTATTTAAATTAAATTTAATCTGATTAAATCATTTCCTCATGATGCTAACATTGTTAGCGAAACGTGCGTCGAGAAGTTTCCAAAAAGGGATTTGGTGTTTAGGGGTAAATATCTTCGAGTTCAGTTAAAGACTTTTTTGCCAAAATAAACTATTTTTAACAAAGCTTATCGATTGTCTCTATATTTGATATAAATTATTGCATATTTTAAGTTGTTGTTTCTTGAGGTGCAAGGAAAATTTAATCGCAGTTGTGTTTGCTTTAAAATACAGAGAAACATTATTTCACAGTTTAATAGAGTTAAAATAATAATATTGTTACAAGGCTATCAGTAATTTGATATGGCTGAGATTGTGGGAATGAATCAAAGTGATGTTTCCCGAATAGTAAAAAGAGGAGACAAACGATGTTACAGACTGGCCTGGAAGAAGCAGAAATAAAATTACTACTGCTGCGCAAAATCGGTAAGTATCCATCATTGCACGACGTAACCCTCTACTTTCCACCAGTGTAATTAAAAATGAGCTAGGTCGCCTTGAAGGGATAAATGTTTCCAGAAAAATCATATCAAAAAGGCTTCATTACAGAGGCTTACATCTACGAAGACCCTTGCGTGTTCCTATAATTAGTTTACTGCAAAAAATTAACTTCATTGGAATTTCGTCATATTTGGCAACGAGACAAGGCCTAGTGTCGAATTCGTGACGAACTTTAGTTTGGAAAGCAATTGGGCGACGAGCCCGCTTGAAAAAAAAGAAATTATTAGTGTTTTTAAGTTTATTTTTGTTTATTTTTAAAAGTTTATTTCTATTTAAAGTTTATTTTTGTTGATTTTCACTTGATATATAACTTATAATAATAAAAATATTGCATTTAAATTTGTGATTTTTTATTAATTGCTTATGTAATAAGCATTAGTTGCCTGAGAATACAAAAAAAAATTATGAAATCAAAAACAAAAAAAATGATGATGTGCTATATGCAATAATTTTGGCCATATAAGTATATATGGAATAAAACTTGTAAAAATTGCATTGCAAAAACAAAAAATGTGCAAAAGGCAAAAACCGTGGTGGTCAAAAAAGTAGTAAGACCTTCCTTAATGTGATAGCGAATCATGGACAATACCAAATACATACAAGAGCTATAAATGAGATTTCTCCGGAAAATCTAGGGAGTCATAGAAATCAGAAATTATCTAACATTAGAACAAAGAAAAAATAAAACCAATAGGCAGAATAATTAAAGAAAGACAAGTGGATCGGTTAGGATACCTCCATAAAATGAAAAATTCAAGAATAGCCAGGCATGTGTACGAAGCCACATTACAAAGCATTAATAAAATAAGAAAACTACGTCTAAGATGGAAAGAACAAGTGAGACAAGCAATAGTTAATCGAAGAATTGAATGATGTGCGATCGACGCAGTCGAACAGGACAGAATTCATGGAAAAGAAAATTCATGGAAAGAGACACTAAGTAAAATTAAGTTGAATAGATTGTATCAGTGGCGGCTCGTGGATTTGTAAAGTGGGAAGTCGTAGAAGAAAATAGTGCTGCTGAAGATTTTTTTTTGCTTTCCCCTTCCTCCTTATTACTTTTAGGGCTATTGATGCCCTATAGAGGAGGTAAACCAGGAATTTTTTAATGTATTTTAAAATATCTTTATTTAAAAAGTACTATTCAGTGAATTCAGAACGAAATACGCGACGCGAGACATATCAAATGCTCCATATCAGTGTTTAAAACTAATTATCAATACGCTCGCAGGAAATTTATTAATAGTTTAAAACTAATAGGCCTTTTCATAGTTGAAAATGTTTTGTGCGCATGCCCCAACTTCTGCCGTGTTTTTTGGGCGTGTATAAGCTGTAAATATTATGGTTTCAATGTAATTAACCAAAAAATATATTTAATTATTAATTCCCTATTAATAGTATAATTTTAATTTTTATATACTTGAAGTAACATAGCATATATACAAGCATTTTAATAAAAATATATAATGTTATCAGCAAAAAAAGGAGCAAAAAACGTTGTTATAGGATATGTCGTAGCTATAGGTGTAGTAAATCATTTCCGGAGCATTTATATTACTTTATTGGTTTTGCAAACCCTTGTCTTGAACATCGTCGAAAACGTATTAAATCAACGAAACAAAAACATATAAAAATGTGTCCAAAGCGGCCTAAATGTGATTTGTGAGTTAGGAAATATGGACGAGGTGATGGTCGATTTCAACTGCTTGATCATATTAACAAACTTACGTATATTTGTTCAGTTCATTTCGAAGGAGAAATTGGCCTAACAACAGAACATTCTGACCCCCTCAGTTGTGTAAAAAAAATCATGTAATCAGGTAATTTTAATCAATTTAATTGCTAATGTAACAATTCATGCTATAACCTCAAACAATTAATGTTTTTGTAGGTAAAAAGTGAGGGAAAACTGAGCTGGCAATTGCCCCGCAGCAAAGCCAAAAGGTCCGCTTCAGGTGGCCTCAAGCAAGAAGAAAAGTGGGTGAAAAAAATAAACAAACTCATGGGATAAGTTAATTATTTTAAAAAATTGCTCCCATAGAGTATTAAAGTATTAAAAGAAATGAAAATTGCTCCAAACTTAATATAAAAATAAATGTAATGTTATAAATATAATGTTGTAAATATAATGTAATAAATATAATGTTGCAAAAATAATAAATATAAAAGTAATATGAATATAATTGTCATCCTAACCTTTCAACAAGTTCTGCTTTTTTTCCACGTTGGGGACTGCCATGGCATTTTTACCATTGTAACTGAATACAATTATATGCTTCTATTATGGGATGCACTAATAAAGCACCATTAATTAATTTTTCATTTAGTTGCACTGATAATAAGGGTAACGATCCTTATCCAGTCATATTTTTAAAAAGTGCCTGAAATTTTCATATTAAAGCTTGTTTAACATGACAAACGCGCTTGCGCGCAACTAGCCATAGAAAAGTCTATTACCGATACGTTCAATCACAGGAAATCTACGTTCAAATAGCATGTTTTAGAAAGCAGTTAAACCCCCGAATTCAGGTAACCAACAAAACATGTAACGCCAACGACGTGATAAGATGACGTAGCGTACGGTCGCTAGAGGTAAACATCTGACCAACGATGTAAAAATTGTGGCGAGAGCATAGAATTTTTATCCGCATTATTTAGTGTGACGAATCGACAAATATTCCTCTGCATTTGGAGATTTTAATTTTTAATAATATCTTAAAATGAGTTAAAGCAAAGAAACTGAACGGAAATAAAAGATGATGTTTTACTCTAAAACATTGTTTACTGTTATAAACGCTGGATGGGCGAGCCGGCGCTCCAACGCTCTCCCTCACAAGCCGCCACTGAATTGTATAAATCAATCTAAAATCCTATACCTAAAGATACAATGTATCGTTAATAGTATCAATAAATAAGCAAAGATTAATATCTAAAAATTTCCACTATATTTCAAATTGCATGTATAACACTTGTTTCGACACACAGTGCCTTTTTCAAGTACTATGTTAAACTATGATGATTCAGCAAGAGCTTGGAAATATTATTTTTTTAGACATGTGTCATGACGATAAAGTTCGGCTGATGAAGTGAGGTCGACGGGGATGCATGTACCGAACTCGATTCATTTTAAATACATAATTATTTAATATAACATTTTTATTTATGATTTCTTATTAAAAAACAGTATATTTACAGTTCAGGTGTGGCGTGAATCCAAAAACCCCTATGGAATTTTAAGTATCAGTTCTTTGTTACTATCGGTTAGTTAAAAGAGCATAGCTTTTACAAAGTTGTGTTTAGTGTTTCAGTTAAATTAAATTTAGCTAAACATTTTATATAATTTTCTAAATATGTGGTGTTAAGTGAATTGAGATGTATTTTCTTTTTTTGTATAATATTGTGTTAAAGTAAACTACAGTTTTATTTTCTTGTTCTTACGAAAACATTGATTTTGCGAAGTAATATTTTTTTGTTGTAATTTGGATACTTTTACGTAAGTTTTAAGTTGCAGTAACTGCTACTATAGTTAGTTATTTATATATACGATTTTCCGAAGAATATTAATTGAAATGTGATAAAATTGGTAAAACCAAAAGGCGTCCTGATTGACCTAGCAGTAGCAGTAGCAGTAGTAGTTTCAGCTCAGTCAGACGCTCAAGCTATCGGAAAACTGCATCAGAGAGGAACTCTAATAAGGAACTCTAATAAAAGGTCTACTGAAAAATCACCAGTTTATTAAGAGTGTTTATTAAAATCAGTTTATTAAGAGTGCTTAGCGAGTACCGGGATTGATTTGCTATTTCTTTAAGAGAAACTGGCAAAACAAATATGACAAAAACGGCTTCAGTGTTACATTTTCTAGACAGTATAAAATAAATGCTTAGTGCACCTAGAATACCACTATGCGACAGAGGTACCGCTTTTAGGAGCACGCAGTTTACGACTGTATAAATCTAAGCATTAAACAGGTTCTTTGTGTTACTTCTACTAGACGGGCTAATGGCCAAATTGAAAGAATGAATCGCACTATCATGTCTGCCCTTATGGCGTCTACAGACGATGAGCGCCATTGGGATCAAGCTGTAGGTTGTGTTAAGAGGGAAGAATTAATACTACAATTAATTCTTCTACCAAAAAATCCCCTTATGAAGTATTTTTCATATACCAGCTAAGAGGTATTGGTGAAATCTCCAACTTGATTAAGTCAAAAGCTGAATATCAAAAACAGCTCTACGATTAAAAGCATGCTTTCACTGTGATGTTTGAGGTGAGACGATACATTCTTGTCCGTAAAGGAAGTAATAAGTGTCAAAGTAGAATACTTGATCTAAGCTATAAAGGACCCTTTGTTATCACGAAAGTATTGGATAACCACCGATACGTAATTGAAGAACTCCCTGGATCCAAACGCTCTAGGAAAGTATAGTATACATACACAAAGAAAGCGGGTTTCCTGCTTACTGCCAGTCGGCGCCTATGAGCGTCGATAATTTACTTAGCTTTTTAATGATTGTGGACATAGACAAAGCGTCTCGGAACTTGTTGCAAGCGTGAAGCGGCACCCACTATTTTACCGAAATGAATTGATAATTTTTGGTGGATTGTTTTCGGGGCCAGACGTGGGTTTTCAGTAGAAATTATTTTTAATATGGATTGTTATAATAGATGCCTGATCGCTGCTGTTTTAACAAGGCCTGCGCTGTGGGACAAACGTCTATGTGGTCTCATAGCAATAAAAACGTGACACAGTTTGCGGAATGAGATAGCAGCTGACATGGAAATAGATGGTAAGTTTCCATTATTATTAATAATAGCCTGTTGCTTCCAATATTTAATGAAAACTACAATATATTGGTACCTATATATTAATTTCACAAACTTAAAAACTAGACAAAAAGGCATTAGGATTATAAGGAAGTTGTTTAATTGCGATAACTTAATGGACTATTAGAGAAATAGTTGGTAAAGATATATCTAATTGTTTTAGCTGTATTTGATGGTCTCCCAGCATATTGATTTTCACGATTCATTTGCACAATTTCTACATCAGTTAGGTGTCTTTGAACATTTTCTCTATTTAGAATGGTGTTTGTAATGTAGGATTCACATACATTTGCCAATCAAAAACAATATTGTCTGTCACAAGTATATCAGTTTCGGTGGGTTTAGACAAGATACGCCATTTTGAAGTTAATATTCCAAAAGTGTATTCGATTGTTTTTCGAGCTCTGTAGAGTCTGCTGTAAGCGTTCATGATCGATAGACAATTTTTTCCGCCGAAAGGTTTGGATAAAAAAACTATAAAAACATATGGTGCCTTCGTATTTGTTACTGGGAGATTCAGGATCGGGTATCTCGATTTCTTTTGTAGTTAATAGTTATAAAAATCTAGGTACTGGAAAGTACCGCCGTCAGTTTGTTTTCCATAACTACCTACATCTATAGCAATCAGTTTATAATTGGCATCTGCAATCGCTTGAAGTATAACAGAGGAATATTTTCTATAGTTGAAAAATGTAGATCCAGAATGTTTTAGATAAATAACGCGGACATGTTTTCCATCAATGGCACCTATTACGTGGGGAAAGTTCCATATGTTGTAAAAGTCTTCA
The DNA here is from genome assembly GCA_031761425.1 of Cosmopolites sordidus. Lineage (NCBI taxonomy): Eukaryota > Metazoa > Arthropoda > Insecta > Coleoptera > Curculionidae > Cosmopolites > Cosmopolites sordidus. The sequence goes on along the minus strand of JARFXV010000172.1, from coordinate 1,330,167 downwards.
GCGATGTTTTTAAAAGTTTCTTTTATTGGAATAGGCATATCTTCGATCTGTAACTCTTGCCATATTACCACTACAGTTTCAGTTATAATATTTGCTACAGTTGAAGCGCCCATTCGAAAAGCAAATCCCAGAGACTTAAATGAACAGCCTGTTAAGTTTCTAGTGAAAATTGCAATACAGAAACGGCAGAAAGTACACAAATCGAAATCAAAAATAGTCAAAGAAATGAAGGTATTGACGAAGTTCCAAATGAAAATGTATCGAAATAAATACATGGCGACATGAAGATAACACTCTAACAAAAATAAGTGAAATTAACGAAATCGAACCAAATAATGGTGGAAAGAAAATAGGAAGCCAACAAGCTTTAAATAATAACACAAAATCAATTTTAAAAAAAACGGAAAACTGAAACTTGGAATGGATAAATGATAAAAATTGGGAAATAAAAATTAGAATATTTACAAGAAAATGCTAAGAGATAAGTGGCGAAGAAAACTGATGATCACACCTGTTTTTTTTTTTTAAGTTTGCTTCCTTATGAACGTCAAATTCCAGAAAACAAAATACTGTCATTTAGAGGGCGCGTCCAACAACAACTTCCTATCCTAGTTCACATTATTCTGGACTTCATCCACGTATACTGCACAAGTTATGCGTCCATTTGCTCAACATGCAAATTATACAAATACAACCCATGATGCATTTGTAAAACAAGAATTAGCAAACAATTTGCTTAATATGTGACTTAAGTTTATTTTGATTTGTTATTTGTCGTTCATTATTATTATTTCTTAGAACTATGCGTTTATTTAATAAATATGAATTAGATAAAAATTGAGATTTTTCTCACTTAATAGTAATCACAAGTGTTCAAAAATTGACTGTGCCAGTTGCACCACGTTTTTGTTAGGTGTTCTTCAGTTTTCCCAAGATGTAATTAAATGTATTTAATGTCGTTCTCATGTGCTAAATAGACCTTTTCTTTCAAAATTAGAAATAGGAACAATGATATTGTCCATAAACTACTCGCTCTTGATTTAGTGGATGTATTCCTTGCCTTGCTCTTTGCATTTGCCTTGCCAGTAGCACAAATTCTTCATCGAATTGAATATCTTGCAGGACGAAATGAATATCTTGCCTTCATAAAATCTGCTGTTTTACTGGCAGATAGATAACCAGCATTCTTTATGTAGGTACCAGCGGAAAAACCTTGCACCCGTATTCAGCGCCGAAATTAGGCGTTGGATAATCTGCTTTATTTGGGTGTGTATACCCTTATACGTGAATATGCCCGTCTGACAGAATGAAATTGTTCGTTACGGTAGTGTCATTTTACGATAACGAATCTACGAATGAATGAATGAATTTGCTAATTTTATTTTATTTAATTGTAACGCTTCACGGGAACGCGAAAAATCATCAGAGTTACTGACTATAGCCACCCTGTACAATTAATGATGTAGCTACTCTGTATGGTTAGTAGTATCGGTATGATGATTCAACAAGAACTCGGGAATATTATTTTTTTAGACATGTCTCAAGGCGATAAACTTCGGCTGATGAAGTGAGACCGACGAGGATTCACTATACAATCTGCTTGTTGTATCGAAGTCGGTGCGTTTTAAATATATAATTATTTAACACTCGGATGCTCGACGGTGGTTGACAGAATCCAGGCAAAATACATAGTGTTGTAAATTTCCAGATAAATTTTGTAAAATATTGCCCTTTTAGGTGCCTTTCAGATTATTTACCCCCTACTTTTTATCATATAAAAGTGAATAATATTTTTCTATAATACGATGTAATCCGAGCTTTTGTTCTGATAGACCACCGTCGTTACAATGTAAATATTATTTGTGACGCGATAAGAGGTTCCACCTAGGAATCGTAAATTAAACTTCACCGACTACCGCTAGTGCTATGAAACGTTTATTTAATCTTGTCCAGAGTTTTTTTGTTAGTCTATAGGACAGAGCGTGCGAAATAACAGATGGTTTTTGTTGATGATGAGGTTAATTTCAGAAAATCGTGATAGTGCGTTTTTTTTACTGCAAGTAAGATATACATATTTTTATACTTTGATTTTCGATATCTAATATTTATGCTATTCATAGTAATTTTAGATACAAAATATTAGCATGGACCCTTATGAAAAAGTAGTCTTGCCACTCAGAGCTCTTTATGTGAGTGTATTAACTAATGACGAGAACTCGATGGCGAATGGCAACATGTTGTCCGATGAAGAGTATAACGACTCAAATGGTAACACACAGACAGAGATGAAGAGATATTTAGTGATCATTAAAGTGGGTCTGAGCAAGAAGGAGATGACGAACTTTCAGATAATAAAAATTTTGATGAGGGTGATCGGCGTCTGTTCTATTATGGTAAAAATGGGACGAAATGGAAAAAAAAATAGCACCACCTAAGAATATTCGCACTAGAAGAGAAAATATAGTTTCTCATCTGCCAATAACTATCCGCGAAGGGAAAGAGGTAATGACTCCCATCGATTCTTGGAAACTTTCGTTTAGTGATCTAGTAGTAAAATACACAAATATCTATATAACGGAAATATCAGAACGTTACAAGGATAAATGTGATACAAAAATGACTACTACCTCGAAGATGAGACCATTCGTTGATTTACTCTATTTAACTAGACTGGATCATGGATCTAAAAAAAAAATTAAGACTCCTGATGACACGATGGTTTAGGAAATTAACTGTTTATTGTAACTATGACCCAAAGACGGTTAAGATTTTTATTGAGGGTCATACGCTTTGATGCGTGCAGAAGATGATGCAAACGAAATAGAGCTGAAAGATCTGAAATCGATAAGTTAGCACCTGTAAGAGAAATTTATAAAAAGTTAAATGAGAATTTTAAGAAATATTATACTGTTGGAGCGCATATGATCCTCGATAAAATGCTTTTGCATTTCGAGGCAGTTGCAGTTTCCGCATGTACATTCCGAACAAGCCCAAATAGTTTGGATTTAAAGTTTTCGGTACTATGGATTCTAGAACTTTTTACACAAGCTATATGCTTGTGTAAAATTATAAACCGGATGGGCCATATAAGTAAATATCTCCATAGAAGCAGTTACTTTAAGAATGTGCCGACATTTTTCTAGGATAGGACGAAACATAAGAATGGATCGTTGGTTTACTGGTGTTAGTGTTGTTAGTAAACTTGTTACAGAATATAGGCTTACTGTAGTTGAAAAAATCAAAACCAATAAGCGGGAAATACCAAGAATTTTAACTGATGTAAAGAAGAGACCTATTGATTCCTCCATTTTTGCTTTTGGAGAGAAAATGATGATAGTCTCATATGTACCACGAAAAGCAAAAAAACGTTTTAGTGTTGTCATCCCTTCATCATACTGATACAATAAACGACGAATGTAGCAAAACAGAAATTAATTTATTTTACAACACAATGGAATGTGGAGTGGACATAGTGGACAAAATGGCAGCAACTTTCATTGTTGCCAGAAATTTAAAACGTTGGCCCTTAGTAACTTTTAAATATTGCATCTATCACCGCGTTTATAATTGTAAGAGACAATCATCCCACTTCTGATATAAGTAAGGAACGACGACTGTTCATAAAAAGTTTGGGAAAAGAACTAGTACTATTAAAAAACCAGATGTCTTCTAGGGTAAATTCTTGGGGACTGCACACTTACATTCTCGACACCAAAGCGAAATATTCTGAAACCAGAAGGCAAAATGAACCTAATGCTCCTCAAATAAAAGGGGTCATTGCAAATATTGTAAAAAACGTAAAATACGCTATTTTTACTAATTTTGCAAATGCTGGCTCTGCATGGAGAAGTTTAGGTTGCTCCAATTTCTGCAAGGAAATTGTTTAATGATACTTGTTTGCATGTTTTGTTAGTTTCAGGTCACTTATTTGGAAATGTATTGTTTATGTTTTATATTTTGCGGTTTTTTGTGACTATTTCAATGTGTTAAAATAAAATGTTTAAAATGAGACTTCTTGGTTATTTCCATATTACAATAAAATAATGCAAAATAAATGTTTTCTATGTAATAAAGAAACGATAAAACAAATATAACAAATAAGAAAAAAAAAAACTGCCAAATTTATAATTAAAATAAAAAAGCGCTTCGTCCCAATAGACCACCGTCGTGTACTCTTATTAATTTTAAATAGGTTCGTGCATCATAGTGTTAATATAACATTTTTATTTATGATTTCTTGTTAAAAAAACAGAGTATTTACAATAAGGACTTTGAAATAAATAAGTAACAGTAATAATTAAATCAGACTCAATTTTAATATAATTTTGTGTATGCTTAGTCTATAAAGTTTTCTTTGTACGCCGTTTATGTTGCAAGGATATTTCATTTATGTGGACTACAATAAAAGTCTACAATTTTTTTTTTATTAAAACCGTCTTGCGTAAGAAAAACACGTTTTTTTCTTTGTAACAATAGCTAGAAAATGTTTTCGTGACAAAATCGATTCTTGTCTAAAGGGATCCCTATTTGGAACACAAATATTTTACCCGTAAACAACGAGAAAAAAAACATGTATGTTTTTCGTATATTTTATACAAAATATACAGTTTTTTTTATATATATTAAATAGTATCGATAATATGATTAGCATTTATTCATAATTATTATAACTGATAACATTTTCCAACCCTTAAATTTGCGCGGTCTTTAAATGATGATCAGTCATATCAAATATCATCTGCCAAGGAAATTATTTCGATTTCATTATCCTGAAAATCTCATCAATCACCTTTTGTTACTAAATCTACTCTTAATAGATCTAGTTCAAGCTAAATATGAACTATTGGCAAACGAAAGAGCTGTTTAATAAAACAAAAATTAACTAATTTGCTAAAATAAAATGTTAAATATTAATTTGTATTAAATACGACTATCAATAAAGGATATTAATATACCAGGTGTGTCATTAAAGTAATGAGACTGATCGCGTATAGCTCAATCCGGCATTAACTGTTTACTTCCCCTTTGGTTGAGGAGAAGAAGGTTAACATCTTATGCATCTTCCGTATGAGTTTGGAGTCCCTAGAATCACATGATACTCCGTAGCAATTATTTTTGTGAATAGAATTTTTCTAGTGCGTTGGGAAAATGAGTGACAGCTATTTCGAGCAACAATAAGCCATCAAGTTTTCTTTCAGGCTTAGGCACAGTGCGACGGATACTTGCAAAACTGTAACGGGCTTATAAAAATAGCGTTTTGATCAACTGCAAGAAGTCATGAAAATATCCACATAATCCAAAATCTTGTCCGTTCTGATCAATGTCTTGACTTTTTGGCCATCAAGGTTAGAAACCGGTCCCGAGAGCTACTTGGTGGCGCATGGTGGCAGTTGTGCAGAGACGAGCGGTGGCACCACGTAGGGTAAGGGTGAAAGGTTTCTGTAAAAAATATTTCCCTCCAGCGTCCCGCAACGCTATCTTGTGTTTTTTTTTTGGATAAATCATTTCTTTTATATTTCCTTTTTTATATTGTTTTTCAAAATCAAATATTTATGTTACTAAAGTTAAGGTTGTGGTCATTATCTATGGCGTGTTTTGAAACGGCAAAGGTCGTTTGGTTCTAGATTTCTAGTGCTTTTGTTATGTTCATTTATTCTGTTTTTTAAATATTGTTTAGTATGGCCAATAATGAGCTTAGGCAATTTTAGCAATCCGTTTTGAAAATTAAATTTGTTTGTTACATTTTTGGTGCTTGTGGTTTTAATTTTATATATATATATATATATATATATATATATATATATATATATATATATATATATATATATATATATATATATATATTTGTTTAGTGTTATTATTGTGCATTTCTGTTATATTTATATTATATGGTTTAAGAAGTTTTTTATTATATTATTTATTTCTCGTATGTATGATAATGGTATGTAATTTTCATTTTTAGGTTTATTTGTTTTGCTATTATGATTATATATTCTGTGTATTCTGTTTTTAGTAACTGGTTCATAGAATCTTTTTTAATAGTTATTATGTTCTAGTGTTTTTTTTTTAATTATACATCGTAGTCTATTTTTTGGAGTATAAGAGTTAAAATTGTGATATCTTCCAGACCATATAGGTTTTATATACCAATTTTTTTTATATTGTCGTCCTTATCATACGTAATATTTATGTCCAAAAAATGTATCATTTTATTTTTTCTTTAGCATAAGTAAATTTAATTTTTTTTTTGGAATATATATATATATATATATATATATATATATATATATATATATATATATATATATATATATATATATATATATATATATCAAAGTACGTAGGTACATCTCATAGGTACATACCTAGGAGACTTCCCAAAGGGCAGGAGTTCACCAGATGGTTCATTGTTTGATATGGCTCGCAGCAGTCACATCAAGGGGAAGTCTCCATATTTCATTTATGCAACATGTCATTGCATCCGCCATAACTGGTTCTAAACCTGTTCAATCGACTCCTGGTGCTCCTCGAGAGGTTCAAACCCAGCATTTCCTTATCCCGCAAATTGATAAGGTCGACATTCCTGGTAGGGTTGTTTTAAAGGAGAGATGTCCACCTTTCATCAATATACACGCCATTTTTCAAGTCTGTATCTATCCACATTGGATGTCGCGATTTCAACCTATAACGTGACAGGTTGCTCAAGTCCTTGCGGATGGGCAATCCGCATCCGATCTCATTTTGCTTTCGCTGCCTTCAATCTGCACAGTTTCGGAGGAGCAACATTACACAAGGGGGAGAGCCAGGCGGTAGGTGTTGATTTCGCGGTGCCAGATTTCAAATGGTCATCTGTCTCATTCAACTGGACATCTAGTTTACAAGTATGTTTACTTTTGTACCAGACAGGGGAACAGTACTCTCTGCACTCTGCATCATTATTACTGATGATAAATCTTACATTTTTACTACCCGGAAATAAATTGTCAGAACCAGGAAAACCACTCTCCAACCTCACCACGCCCCAAAAGAGCCAAAATGCGCAAATCAAAAACATGCTGATTTGCTTCAGAACGTACTAGAAAAATCCGTTTCCAGTAAAAATTACCACGGGCAACCAAGTTACTTTAAGGAGTTTAAACTCATATTAAAGACACAGCAGATGTTGGGCAACCTCCCCTCCAAAGATGAAAGTGTGCCAGATAGAAACGCTAGTTTCTCTAGTTTAAGTTATTTAGATACCTCGTATATCACGAATAATTCAAGAAATGGTCAAACTAGAAATTTAATCATGGAAATGTATTTAATATATTTTCTCCTCCCTCTAGCTACACCACCTCTTTGTCCTTGATTTCAATGGTAACAGTTAAAGCTTGCTGCCAAAAGAATGAAAATGGAGAGGTATTTGAAAATGGAGAGGTATTTATTTATAGCAACTAACACAAATTGTTACTATTTACTTTGAAAATAGAAAAACCTTTCAACTTAACATCAATTTTAATGAATATTTAACCTTAGAGATGCTTATTTTAACCGTTCAATACGCAAATTGGTACCAGATAATGTGCAAAGCAGACAACGTACAGTAAAATTAGCTAAAAACATTCAACGTAAACATCCAGGAAGATAAATCCGGCGAATCTCTGCTCAACTGAGAATAAAATGACGAACCTATAACATATTTTAAAATAAGATCTCTGTGTAACGAGTTTTCCACTAAGAGTGTCAGAACTTTAAAACGTAATAGCGGCAACACTATTTGAAATGTAAATGTAAATATCACTCGTTGCCTGCTGTTTATAATATATTGTGCTAACTCACTATAGAAAGATATACGATTCAACAAAAACTTGAAACAGTTTTTTGAAGACGATAATGGAAATCCTGTTACTATTAATGGTGAACGTTATAAGAATATGCTGACAGAATATGTTTGGCCTGAACTGATAAATGTGAATATTAATAATGATTTTATTCATGTAGACTGTGCCTCTTGTCACACATCTCTCCAAAACATTGATTTATTGCAAGATAAGCTTTCCGGACGCGTTATTTCGCGAATGGTCATCAAAATCATGCGATCTCACGTCCTTGGATTATTTTTTATGAGGTGATGTTAAATTTCTGATTTACAAAAATAAACCCCGAACGATTATTGATCTTAAATGAAACATTCAGTTAATGCACCACCATTAAAAATATACCACGCAATATGCGTAAAAAAGCAATCGAAAATTGGGTCTCCAGAATGCATTCCGCCAAACCAATCCGAGTGGGACATCTGAACGATATTACTTACAAAACAAAATGCCATTGTTTGTTCTTCAAGATAGGATAACAATTTCCGAATTATCACTTATACTTATCATTAAGCCTCATTATAAAGTGGTGGCACTCTTACTGGACAACCCTTTATATCCGTATAAAATCCAAATAGTGCAAAAACTTAATCTGCAATATTTTCAAATGCCGTTAAATTAAATGACATTGTAGCTCTAAAAAATTATTGGCAGCTGCAGGTAGTACTGTCCTGCGCAAATCTTGCTTGCGAAGTGCACCTGAATACTCTGTGGTGGACGCGGGAGCAGTCGAAAACCTCGCTTAATGCGGATCTCGTCGCCATATAAAAAAGACGAATAGCGACCTAGTAGTCGACGTTGCAGACAGTCCAAGTTAAGAATCCTTCCATTAGAGGATGTTTATTAGTTGACCAAGCCCTGCACAGGTATTTTTTTAGCGGATTTTAGACTCCGGAGATTTTAAATATGGGACATTTTAGTTACCAGACATTTTTGATGGGGGCATTTATGCTACTAAACGCACGACTCCGTACATGTCAGTAACTGCTCATTTTAGTTACCGAACTTATCAATAGCCGGATATTTAAACAGAAAGAATAAAGGACCACAAAGAATAAAGGCCAGACATTATTTTATTATTATTTTCATTATGTTCGTTCCAACTAGCATTAGAAACTATTTTTGACAGTCAGGATTCGGCCCAGTAACTAAAAACCGTTCCAACTATCGTTACTGCGTCGAATCCTGACTGTTAGAAACTGTTTCTGGTGCTACTTGGAACGAACCGATTATTACTCATTTATTATTCAATCACTATATGTCTACCTTCATTTTGTGTTACACGAACGCTAGATAAGACCCCTTAGACAAAACTGTTAGTTTAATGTTGAACATGTTTATCTTTATTAGGCCTAGTTAAGTAGGGTAACATTTTATTTTCTTTTTTGTTTCATAATTATTTGTTTTTTTTTTATTTTAAATTTTTTGTTTGCCTCTAAACTTGTGGTTGTGATTATTAAATAATTTCTTCAGTTAACTGCTTCTTTTTAGAATAGGTAGACCCGTATCCCAGTTTAAGGGATATTTTTATTCTGAAGAACTGGATGCAGTCCTCATCGAAGTACTGACAAAATCCATCCGTGATACATTACTCAAAGGCCTCCGGCGAATGGTTTCCGTCGCCGCAACCCAAATAAATCAAAAACGAGGCTACATAAATTTTACCCGCATAAATAAACCTACTTTTATTCCACCATGTACATTGTTTTAAGGAGTTTGACCTCGATAGACGCCCAAAAATAATTAGATTCCATTTCTACTTCAAATTTCACATCAGAGGATTCTTCCCCTTCGATTTCGATAGTAAAAAGATCGGCTGCTTTAAACGTGATCGTATATATCCATTAAATATGGTGAATGCTCGAGACACACAAAATACACTTAAATGAAAATGTTTTTGTGAGGGTGTATTAAAAATTGCCCGTTGCGGAAATGTTTAACAGTTTTGACCATTTCGTAAATATTTAAAATTTATACAATGTAGAAAACTTATTTTTTGTTGTAGGATTAGAACTGAATGATTACAAACTGAAAAAGAATGGAAAACACTTGAAAAGGAATAATATTTTCGATGGGATTTTCCTAACTGTTGTGGTACGATAGACGGAAAACATATCGTTATACGAAATGACCCTCATAGTGGACCTGAATATTTTAATGACAAAGGCTTGTACAGCGTATTTTTTTGCATGTTTTGACACAAACTATTGCTTCCGCTATTTTGACGTAGGTCCAAATGGACGAGCAAATTAGGCTACCGTTGTTGGAAAATCATTGTTGAATAAAGCGTTAGAAGATTTCAGCAATAGATTACATTTTCCAAAAACAGGAGTAATTTTAGCTGCGATACTTTCCCCTTGCGAACGAACCTTTTAGACCCATTTAGGAGAAGGACTAATTTATCGAGAAAACAAAAATCTTCAACTACCGCTTGTCAAGAGCTAGTCGCGTAGTTGCGTTCGGAATTTTAGTTTCTAGATTCAGGGTTTTTGAGCGACCTATAGCGATTGGGATTACTTCAGTAGACGAAATTGTTAAAGCAGCATTAGAAAAATGTAAAATGTGAATAAACTGTTAAAAATGAGTTTGAGTGAAGGATAAACACCTGCAGGCTCCCTTGATACTGAAGATCCTTATATCAGGTTCTTGGAGAACACACAATATTCAAGTAAATGTTTCGGATAATTTGCAAGTTAATTTACGGTACGCAGATTATGATAATTATGATGAGTACACAGAATATTTTTCCGGAGAAGGAGCTGTACCGCAGCAACTGGATATGATACTCCATGATTAATCAGAAGTACAAGTTATGGTAAAGTTACTTAAAAAAATAAAGAGTATACTTACTAAATTTGATGACGTATCTCTGGTATTTGTAACACCATTCAGAAATGTATCTGCTCTTTTACACGAAGACAGTTTGGGTACTTAAAATTCCTCCGATCCCATACCACTTTTTTTGGATTTGCTCACCTATAAATGTTTTTTCTTACACATAGTTCTGATCATCTTAATTTTGTTTTTTGCATCCGAAATGGTTAGACCAGAAATGTCCATTTCTTTTATTACACATTTCAAAGCATTCTTCCATGCATGTTTATTTTTATATTTATCCAAACGATGGTTTCAAAGGCAATCATGATATTTTATAGTTATAAAAATGTAAACATTTCGCTTTCGGACCACTTGATCATTTTAGAGATATTTGAATACACCACACGGACAAAAAAGCTGCATTCGATATCAGTTGATAGCGAACTGACTGGCCAATTCGAATAAGGGGGGGTTCACATGATTCAACAGAGCAAACAGCGAATGACTCATCACTCGAACAATAAAGTTTGACTCCGTTAAACTTTTCTTGATCCAATAACATGTTGATCAACTCTACTGAAACAAAGGTTCTTACTGGATTTTTGAAGTTCTTTTCTTATGATGCGTTTGCAAAAAGAGATCAGAGTGTATTTTTAACAGGGGACAAAGTTGCGCGCGTCGATGTAACACATAATTTATTATTTTCTTTTTAAAGTTATAACACCTTTGCCATTTGTCAAGACTTATTTAATTGTAATATTTACTTTCGGCTATTGGTCGTCTGCTGAAGTAAAATTTGTTTGAATGCATGAAAAAATGATTTTATTAATTACGCCACAGAAGTATAACTTTTTACGTGCGTATATATATATATATATATATATATATATATATATATATATATATATATATATATATATATATATATATATATATATATATATGAATTTGCTGTCAAGATAACATTTAGGTTTGTGTTTCTGGACAGTGTTGCCTAACACAACTTTCTTCATCAAATGTTCTGGTCGTTTTTGAGTTGCGCCTTCAAATATGTTGAATTATTTTTACTGTATTCTTTACTGTTTTATCTATTTTCGGGTTTACTTTCTGTTTTTGTGACTTATGTAGTAAAAAAAATCTGGGATTATAATTACAAAAGAATTCCAAAACCGTTAAGCAGTCGGTGTAAGCAACTTGTCTCATCACTTATCAGTTATTTTGAACAGGAACGAGATAATGGGGCTTCTCTTTTGCCATTAAACGCTGTGAAAGCGGTATGTATTAATAACTTAGTAGGTCTCGTGAATAATTGGAGTTTTCTTAATGAGTTTCAGCTGCACTAAATATTAATATTGGTACAGTCAGTATAATTTCGAAAAAGTTCAAGAATAACAAAATCTTAAAATCACCGAAGAAAAAGCGTCTACATTCAAAACGAGTAACTAATCTAGATCATCTTGATGTGGACTCAATTCGCAATTAGATCTATGAAATGTATGAAAAAAGTGAGTAGATTTACGTGGTAAAATTGTATTTTTATAAAATTTAATTGAACTATTTCAGAACAAACGGTTAATCTTGAAAGTATTCATGAAAAACTAAAGAACATACACTGTTTGATAGACGTAAAATTTTACTTCATAAACTTCTTAAAGAAATTGGCTTCAAATGGCGTAAGGATAATCGAGATATTGCCTTTAAACGAATCAAATTTTTGAAGATGTATCAAAATATCAAAGACGAATCTCTGTTTGATTATGTTTATTTGGATACAACATGAATATCTTAAAATGGGGTCTTAAGTCACTCACGACAAGATGATAACAAGATGGGTGTAAAGCCTACAAAATTTGATAGAAAACGGTGAGTGCTATATCTAAGACTTAGAAACCATTTAAGTCGTGTTGTCATGAACAGTTGTAAATAATATGTTATTGCAGATATATTTCTTCTTCATGCTGGGAACAAGAATGGCTTTATTCCAGAGGCCGAATTAGTCTTCTTTTCTAATACAAAAAGCAATTACCATGGAGAAATGAATCAAGATAACTTCCTGTTTCCATTTGGAAACCAGCTGTTGAAAATCTTGGAGGAGCCATCAGTTATTATCAGGGATAATATACCATATCGCAGTGCACTGATGGGTAAACCTCCAACGAGTGATGGACAAAACCAAAAATTGCAGAATGGCTGGCGAAGCATAATCTTCCTTTTGAAAACACTAGGTTGAAAAGTGAACTGCTGCAAATCGTTATTCGGTAAGCAGTAATTAAAGAAACAGGTTTGTGTTTCATAATGTTATTTTTAGGAACAAGCCTAAAAAAGAATATGTGGTTGATCATATGGCTGAAGAGTATGGTCACAGAGTGTTAAGTCTTCCCCTTTATCAATGCATATTCCATCCTATAGAATTGATCTTGGGGGTGACCAAAATTATTACAATTATCATATAGGTCGAGATGGAAGAACTATTTATAACTGTTTGGATATGTGGAAAGAAGATTTATCAACAGTTACACCACAGATCTGGATGAATAGCATCAGACATACAGAAGAAAAGATTGAAAGATGGTCGAATTGCGAAAGAGTATTTCATAGACTAGAAGTCAATAATTTACTTGAACAGCGATTCAGATACTGAAAGTTGTTTTAGTGACAGTGAATAATAAAACTTTGTGTGAACTAAATGAAAAGCTGCTATGTTCACAAGCAGAAGTTTCGAAACAATTTTTTGATGAAAAGTTTTAAAGAAAAAAGTTGTGGTCTTTTTCATTTACCGTTTTACCGATCGTACAAAAGTTAAAGTGTGGGTATTTTGGTGTTGATGTGGCAACATTGTAACATAACTGCGTCATAGATTTTGATGACGTATGACCATTATTTTCCTGAATGGTTTTTGTTGAATCTTTAACTAAAAATCCTTAAAGTCAGTAAAAGAGTGACAGAAAATACGTATTTTTCAGAATCGTTTCGCCATAATTAAATGAATCTCTACTACACTTATCTGAAAATTTAATTACACTGATCTACAATCAAAATATATTAAAGGCCAAAGTAGGTGAATCTTACGTATTTTGTCATGCTAATTAACAATCCGTCAGGCGAACATTTCAGTTAACAACTACTATAAACCTGTACTTAATTAAGAGAAATCCCATTATCCCATTTATTATTTTAGGTATAATTTAGAGGGCTGTAAAATATAAACTGTACGAGGATAAAGTGAAAAAAATCATATTTTGAATGCATTTCTAAAAAGTAGCTTTCTTTTTAGTAAGGTTTCATGTTTGTTCAAACCGATATAATCGAAACCGATAACCAATCATTGAAAATTGACAAATTTGGTAATTTTGCTATCATCGAAAAGAGCTAATTTCGTGTATTAGTATACACACACAAAGAAAGCAGGTTTTCTGCTTACTGGCAATCGGTGCCTATGAGCGCCGATAATTACTTAGCTTTTAAATGATTGTGAACGTAGATAAAGCGTGTTGGAACTTATAGGCCTTTTTATAGTTGAAAATTTTTTGTGCGCATACCCCAACTTCCGCCATGTTTTTCGGGCACTTTATGCTTGTATGAGCTGTGAATATTATATTTTCAATGTAATTAACAAAAAATATATTTAATTATTAATTCACTATTAATAGTACAGATTTAATTGTTATGTACTTGAATTAAAATATTAATACAAGCATTTTAATATAAATATATTATATTACCAGTCAAAAAGGGAGCAAAAAAACTTTGTTGTTATGCGATATGTCACAGCGAAACGTGTAGTAAATCATCTTAAGCAGCATTATATTACTTTATTAGTTTTCCAAAGTCCTGTCTTGAATATCGTCAAAAAGTTATTAAATCAAGGAAACAAAAACATAAAAATGTGTCCTCATAGCTCATAGTATAACTTCAAATGATGAATGTTCTAGTAGGTAAACGTAAAAGTGGCTTAAAATATAAACAAACTTATGAGGTAAAATAATTATTTTAAAACATTGCTCCCATAGAGCATAAAAGTATTAATTACACAAATTTAACAAACTAGACAAAAGGGCATTACGGTTATAGGGAAGTGGTTTCATTGCGATAACTTAATGGATTATCGAGAAATAGTTGGTAAAGATATCTCTAATTGTTTTAGCTGTATTTGACGGTCTCCCAGCAGCTTGTTTTTCACGATTTCTTTGCATAATTTCTACATCAGTTAGGTGTAATTGAATATTTTCTCTATCAAGGATGGTATTATGTAGATTACATTATTATTAATAAATATTATTGTATGTCACAAGCATATCCATTTCTATGGGTTTGGACAAGACACGCTATTTGACAGTTCGTATTCCAAAAGTGCATTCGATTGTTTTTCGAACTCTGGAGAGCCTACTGTTAAAGCATTCATGAGCGATAAACAATTTTTTTCTGCCGATGGGTTTGAGTAAAAATTTTAAAAGTGGATATACTTCGTCCCCTATAAAAATATATGGTGCCTTCGTATTCGTTCCTGAGCGATTAGAAGGTTCAGATATTTTCATTTCTTTTGTAGTCAATAGTTTATAAAAATCTGAGGACTAGAAATTTTACCCGTCACTTTGTTTTCCGTAACCAGCTACATCTATAGCAATAGTTTATAATTGGCATCTGCAATCCCTTGAAGCACAACAAAGAAATATTTTTTATAGTTGGAAAACATAGACCTAGAATTTTTTGGATTAATAACGCGGACATATTTTCCATAAATGACATCTATTACGTGGGGATAGGTTCCATATGTTGTAAAAGTCTTCAACGATGTTTTTAAAAGTTTCTTTTGTTGGAATAGGTATACGTTCAGGATGTGCATCCTGCTATATTTATACTACAATTTCAGCTATTATATTTCGTACAGTTGAAGCTCACATTCGAAAAGCAAATCCCAGAGATTTAAATGAACAGCCTGTTGCTAAATGCCTGAATCAAATAATGACACGTTAATCTCCTTCAACGAAAATTTAAAGCAGATTTTTTTTCAGAAAATGCGTTACAAAAAAAATGGAAGTATTTGTGGAACCAGTTTGTAGTCGAGTTAGAGAAAATTCCAAAACCTCGATCCAACCTCGATCCAAGACCATCTAATTACACATTAAAATGGCCATATTTTCATTCACTTATGTTTTTGAAAGACATACCATTCTACAGAAACTGTAGAAAGTACACAAGTGGAAAACGAAAATAGTCAGAGAAATGAAGGTATTGACAAGGTTCCAAATGAAAATTTAGATATCGAAATAAACACATGACAAAATAGAAATAAAACTATACGAAAAATAGAGGATCAAGATCAAACATGGAGAGATCAAGATAAAAAATAAATAAAACTAACGAAATTGAAACAAATAAGGGTGGAAAGAAAATATGAAGCCAGAAAGCATTAAATAATAACACAGAATCGATTAAAAGAAAACGGAAAACTGAAACTTGGAATGAACAAATGATAAAAATTGAGAAACAAAAATTAGAATATTTACAAGAAAAGACTAAAGGTTTTTTTTAAGTTTGCTTTCTTATGTACGTCAGATCCTAGAAAACAAAATATTGTCTTTTAGAAGGCGCGTGCAACAACTTGAAGAATATGCATACGGACATGATTCATCTTCTCTACCAACTCCTTTTCTCACCTTGTTCTTCACCTTGTTCTTCATTCTCGTATACTGCACAAGTTATACATCCATTTGTACAACATGCAAATTATACAACAACATTCATTTGTAGAATTATCAAACGGTTTGCTTAACATCATTTAATATCATTCTCATGTTCTGAAAAACTCATTCTTCGTGTTCTTTCAAAGTTATTCAGCACCGAAATTAGGCCTACTTTATTTATGTTGGTTCCCTTATGGCAGCGCGTCACACGTAATCTCTTAATTTTAAGTTTAATATTCGTATACACTTTCTCTTTGGATTGAAAAACATTTTAGCAGCATACTAGCAGCATACTAGTAACCGAGCCGACCGAAAAACGGGTCGCACTTAGGACACCATATTGCAATTACAATTTAGGAAATGAGGAAATGGTCAACAAAATCCATGATATGCATTAATTGGCCAATTTCAACGTGAAGATTAAATAGAATGTAAAGGTAAAAAGAAATAGATGAATTAGAAAAGCAACAAAAATTTTAATATGATGAAGAACACATTTTTAAACAAAAGAAAAATATCAAAGAATATATAAACAGAAGTAGTAAAAAAGATAGAAAGGCCATTGATATTATATGGTAGTCAGACATAGATATTGACAGAAAAACATTATGAAAGGCACCGAATTAAAACAATGAAAATGCGATTCTTACGTAAGATGGGGAATAAAACATGAAGAGACCGAATACGAAATTAAACACACATTAGAACTGACACAAAATCAATGAATAAAAGATTAATAGAGGGACAGCTTAGATGGCCCGAATACATCTTCAGAATAGCAGATAACATGATATCAGAAGGAAGTGTAGGAAACGAATGCAGTCGGGGAAAATTATAGAAAAAGGCCCAGAAAAAAGTGAATTGACGAGATTGGAAAAGGAGAAAAAGTACGGGAATCGAGTGAATGGGGAAATGAATTAAGGAGATGACCCAAGATGGAAATATATGGCAGGTCAATCAGTTTAAATAAAAGCCATACAACAGAAGGTAGATATGCATAGGATTAATAAAAGCATCACTACATATTAAAATCAATAACTTCTGAACGGCGCCAGACAAACAACTGAAATTTTGTTTGCCCAAATGCTAATAAATGACCACTTTATATACGGTATTTACAATACAAAACATATTTTTATTATTTTATATATTATTATTATTATTTTTTTTTTTTTTATTATTATTAACATTATTTTTACATCACTCACATCAAACATTTTTATATAGCAGATATTATCTACTTATGGTATGCGTACAATATACGTAACCTAAAATTAAATTCTTTAAAAATCATTTTTTCTTTTTTTTCTAAATAATTTGAAAATATATCTGTACGTCTACTTTTTCAGTTTTTTAATTGAATTATTTATAAGGAGTGTCCATAATTAATCAATTATTAATAGTGTGGAATATTTGTTTCAGTCTAGTTCAGAGTGTGAATGTATAAAGAGGTGTTTTATTACGCAATATTACAACATCTGGTCTTGACCTTTGTCACAAATAAATTCAAACGTTTTTATTTCACCGGTATAAAATGGCGGACAATCAACCAACTTAAGAACATTTACGTCATTTCATGCTGTTTCATTTTTGGTCGGGTGTTAATGCAAAGGTTGCAACAAAGAAAATTTATGATTGATTATATGGAGACGTAATTTTGACTTATCTGATAGCGATCGAAATAGACGCCCTGTAGACTTTGATAATGATGCTTTGAAGTCACTGGTGGAAACTGATCCCAAACTGAGTATCCAAGAAATATAATACACTGTTCAGGCTATTTGGTCAACAGTCCAAAGACATCTCAAGAAATCGGGAAGGTTTACAGCCAGGGTATATCGGTTCCACATCTATTGTCGGAGGCAGACAACGAAGTGATCCGTTTTTATGAAGGATTGTTACTGATGACGAGAAATTGGTGTAACAACAACAAGCTCTCCAAACAATGGTTTTCTCCAAATTAACTAGCCGTACCCACTCCTAAACCATCCTTCAGTTTAAATAAGGTGTTACTGGGCGTTTGATGAGACTGTGATGGCATAATTCATTTTGAACTGTTGGTAAAAACGAATTGTTGGTAAAACGGCCAACTCTGGTCAACAGAAGAAAAGTAATATTGCAACACGATAATTAAGAATATAGGATAATATTGGAGAATTATTAGGAGCATATTAGGATAATAGGAAGTAAATATATTTTGTGTCTGTCAATGATACTTACATTGACGATAATAAAAAATATATAGGTGATGTTTACTGTGTGATTATTGTGTATTGAAATACTTAAACGTTTTTAATTGTATTCTTTAAAATCGGGAACCATATTGAATATAAATCTACCGAAGGCATAGCAATACAGTTATTTTTATTTAAATTAATTATAGCGGTTTCTTTTAATCTTCTGTATTTTGTTACCGATTCTTTTAATACCGTTTTGGAATTATTCCAATTGGATATTATGTCCCGAATCCCATGCGTGTTGACAAAGTCTAGATTTATTAAACTCGCCCTTTCTACGAAGGTTTTTATATTCTTTTATTCTAATTTCTAACGGTCTAGATGTCTCACCTATATAAAATTTCCGACAGTCGCAGATAATTTTATAAACCACATTTTTGTTATTCTATTGTGTGTTGTTTTCTTCTATCTTTTCTATCTTTTCATTATATATAGAAATTAAAATAATTAATTTTTTAGATTCGTTTTGAAAACGGGAGAAGACCTCCCAAAACGTCAAAGTTTCTATTTATTTTAAAATATTTTTGTATTTTTTTAAATTTTGTTCAATAAGCAAATTTATTAAATCACCGAGAAATTGGTCTCCGTTTTGTTTTTTGTTTTTTACCCAGTGATTCTTTATTTACATAAGAACAGATATTTTTGATTTTATTTTTGAGATTTATTTTTTCGTTTTCAAGAAATAATAAATGAAGAAAAATTGGCAGCTTGGAAGTGATTTGTAAGTATAGTGAAAGGATTCCTGAACAAAAAGAAAGATTGAAAATTATAAAAAACTCATAGATAAACTCTTGAAAGATTATGAAATACTAGGGTATTGAATTTATTGTCCTTAATAATGTATTTTTGTCCCTAATGTATTTTTACACTCTCATTTGGTTTATTTTTTCGGGAAAATTTGGATGCAGTAAGCGATGAACAAAAAGAGAGGTTTCACCAGGACATCAGGACGATGGAAGCAAGATACCAGGGACGCTGGAACTCATCTATGTTGGGTGACTACTGCCGGTTTTTAAAATAGATGATTTAGATGATGCTACAGAACATAAGAGGAAAAAGTTTTTGTCGTTGTATGGCATAATATATTTTCGATTCACATAATCCTCAGCAATGTCTTTGCATAGATTTAACACGTTTTACATGTTTATATTAAATAAATATTAGGAGATAAAGATATGTTGTCTGCTTTTTCTCCCACCATCGACCCCTTGTAACAAAAAAGAAACTGTACGTGTTACAGTAATTAGCTATCATTTTCGAATTTAAGACTACTTCATATACACCTGTCAAAAATGGATGTGCGATACAAAACTACCCGTCTTGCATCCAACACTCGAATCGCGCAAAATAAAAGCCGGTAACAATTAAATAGCCTCTATTTTCAACGCGTTTGACTACTAATTACTTATTTTTACGTCGCACTTGACTTTTCCCCGAAGACTTCTTCTTCCTTTTTTTAACAAGGCAACAATATCCGCCTTCGGAGAATTTCAACGTAAAGCCAGATTTGACTAAGAAGAATATAATTATTCTAAACTAAATGGGTTCTAACATCCTCCCACCTGAGACATGTTTAAACCTATTAAACATGACTCACAACATTTCTAAAGACGTTAACTAATAAAACAGCTACAATAAACATAATATAAACAAGATCTAACATTAATCAGAAAATTTTACGGGTGGTCTGATCTGGCGCCCACTTCGGGTAACATTTAACTTCACTTCGGGTGCTCTGCTTTTATACATACTCGTTCCCGAATCACAGTCACTTCTTCCGAGTACGGTCACTCCCACGTTTTCACTCTCCGTTTCTATATAGCTATTGTCCTCGGAGCTAGGCAAAGCTTCCACACCTTCCAGTGGGTATAGCCGTTGTATCGGTCTCAACAATTGTCCCCTTTTAGTGGCGACCCTAACAACTCGAACTTGACCATCTTTTCCAGCCATGAGCTCTCCCACTAACCCAAGAGGCTATTCTAAACGTTTATCTTGTTCATTTTCTATTAAAACCAAGTCGCCCACTCTTATCTTCCGATAGTTTTTTCTTTTAGTCCATAATCGTAATTGCCCCAAATATTCACTGCGAAATCTTTTCCGTAAGTCTTCCAGTAGCCTTTGTCTGTGCAATACTTTCCTAGGCACTGAAGACTTATCAACGACATCACAATCAGGTACTCCGCTCTCCGCCCGATCATTTAGAAACATCACTGGGGTTAAAGGAATTATATCGTTAGCATCCGTTGAGGAGTAAGTAAGCGGCCGCGAATTTATCACTGATTCGCAATCGCATATATCAGTTGTTAATTTTTCATAGTCCAAAGAAGCACGTCCTAACACTTTACGCAACAACCGTTTCAAAATTCCAGACCAGATGTTCCCAGAATCCACCCCACCATGAAGCACTCGGTGGATTGAATTTCCACTTAATACGTTCCACACCACTACAACCTGTAACTTGTGAAAAGTCTATTCGCGAGAAAGCATTGTCCGTTTCAACAAAGTTTGTTCCTTTGTCACTGTGTATATTTTACGGACGATTGCGTCTGGCAATAAAACGTCTCAAAGCTTGTATAAAACTTTCGACTGACAACGATGTGCAAAGTTCAAAATGTACTGCCCGATATATAGCACAAGTAAAAAGACAGATCCATGCCTTTTCACCCCCTTTTAGATATAAAGGACCCGCAAAGTCTACCCCTGTTATTTCAAATGCTGTTGCATCGCGGACACGATCTACTGGTAGAGAAACGGCATTCGCTACAAAAGGCTTAACATCATTCCTTCTACATATTATACAGTTAGATATGGCCGATTTAATTGCACGTCTGCCCCCTAAGATCCAGTAATTTTCGCGTAAAATACTCATCAGCCCCTGTGCACGGATGTGACATGACCTAACGCGTTCCCAAAATATAAGACGATTCACAATATAGTGTTTGGCAGGCAGTACGACTGGAAAACGAAAGTTATCGCCATCTTCTCTATTGCTGTTTCGTGACCTTAAACGTATCAAACCATTCCTACCTTTAAAAGCATCTAGAGTACTTAGTTGTTTATTGTTTTCATCTTTAAAGAACTCTTGTTGTATCATTTTAAATACAAACACTTCCGCCTCTTGGGTCTCTTCATACGCTACCGATCCTTTTCGCTTACTGCCTTTGGTCGTTATATTGCATGCAAAACGAAATATCCACGCAATCATTCGTATAATCTTCCAATAATGAGAAAAGTAGTTCAGATGCCAATCACTTGATGTCATTGTGCTTTGTGCATTGTTGATTAAAACGGTAACTAACAATTTCTTTCTCTCCTTATTAATTTCCTCTTCGTTACAATTGGGATTATCTGTTGGCCAGGTAAATGGATCTTGGTAGAGTCATCGTGGTCCTTCCCACCACTTGGAATCCATTAGCTGTCTAGCAGAGCATCCGCGCGAAGGTAAATCGGCCGGATTAAGTGCCCCGGGAACATGATGCCAATGTTCAGGAGCAGTTGTTTTTCGTATCTCCACTACGCGATTCCAAACAAACGTTGTCCATTCTTCTGGCCTCTTGATCCAGCAAAGCACTGTTGTAGAATCGGTCCAGAAAAAGCTTTCCACTTCAATCTCGAGATGTTTTTTCAGATTCGTATACAAACGAACTGCGATGATTGCAGCCATCAGTTCCAAATGAGCTATCGATAGTTTTCTTAAAGGTGCAATTCGTGATTTAGCTGCCAAAAGGCGGACTATAATCTGTCCATTCGAAACATCTCTCAAGAAGATGACTACAGCATAAGCATTCTTGCTGGCATCAAAGAAAATATGCAAGGACCATTCACATTCTTCATGAATCACATTTATCCACCTAGGTATTTTAATAGCCGATAAGTGTGGTATTTCTTTAACCTAATTTCGAAATTTGGTCTCTATCTCAGGATCAACAGGTGTATACCAAGTTAATCGTTTTTCCCACGTCTGTTGCAGCAACAGTTTCGGTATCAAGGTACTGGGACAGGTAATGTCGATATATTTTCAGATTGCCTTCCTTATCACTCCATAGAAATCGAAGGAAATCCCGGTCAGATTTCTGTATACTGATTTGCAAAAATGCTTTGCGAATATCTGATACGATACCAATTCTATTTTGCCTAAATCTAATCAAGATAGAGGGAATTTGTTCTATCAAATTTAATCCCTTTTCCAAGCACTGATTCAAAGAAGCATGATCCTTTTCTTTGGCTGAAGCATCAAAAACCGGCCTTATTTTCGTTGTCACACTGCCCCGCTTAATTACTACTCTATGGGGTAAATAATGAGTTTCGCTTCCAGATCCGTTTTCGGAAACCACTTCAATAATGTTTTCTTCCAGCCATTCTTGAAACACCTGGCCATAAGACTGCAAATAATTTTCGCTGGCTAACTTCTTCACTGTATTTTCCAAACGCTTCTTCGCTACCTGGTAGTTATTCGGTAATGCTGGATGTCCTTCTAATCATGGCAATCTGACTTTATACATTCCATCCGAATCAATTGTTATAGTTTCTAAAAACAATCTCTTTGCTGCGTGTGCAGTTTCCTTACGTGTCTTTGTCTCGGTTGGATCAGTTATACCCAATGTGTCCAATTCCCACAAGTTGCTAATATGAGCATTTCTCACAAAGAGTGATACAGTTGTCATGGATAGACTATTTGACTTTTCCAGAGGAATTTTTCCCATCAAAGTCCAGCCGAGGAATGTTTCGATGACAACCAAGCCGTATTTTAGAACATGCCTTCTTCCCGTATATAGTTTACCTGCGATGTCTGAACCAATTAGAATTTCAATGGGGTCAGAACCTCGGAAATCTGAAACCTGGATACCAAGGCTACCCAATTCTTTTATCCAGGGACCATCAAATATAGGAGAAACACTTGTGCAAATGACTGGCTGATCCAACGCTTCAAATGTACATCTATAGCTGTTGTGGTTAAGCTTTACACTATAGCATTTATGTTGTTGCAACATCTCACCTCTACCAAATAAACCGTGGACGATGTTCATTTGTTTCTTAGATGTATATCCCATCCATTCAGCGGTAGACTTTAAAATGTAGTTTTTTTGAGAACCCGTGTCTATCAAGGCTCTCACGAATGGTGACTTCCCTGCATTTTCCATCTTTACGCGTAACGTTTGTAAAAATACGTGTGCACTGGTGCTATTGGTCAGCGCGTGGTCAGCATCAGGAGGATCTTCCTGTTTGTCATCTTTTTGTTCAAACTCTTTATTATCAGATTTATTTACAGACTGCTCTAGACACTTTAAGGCTACATGTGGCTTCCCACATATTATACATTTTAACCTTGTGTGACATTTTCGAGACTAATGTCCAAGTTTGAAGCAACGAAAACAAGCCCTTTTTTCAGTTAAAATTTTTCTTTTTTCTTTTAAGTTAAGATTCTGAGCTTTGAAACAATTGGTGCTTTCATGAGAATTTTGACAGAAAATACATTTATTATTAACAACGCTACAATTTATTAAATCTGTCGCAGTCGGAACACTAAACTTCTTATGGGCTTTTATATTATCATCAAAGTTACAACTCGAACCTTTATTCGTTCCCATAGTACCTATGCGAAAACCTTCAACTGCTAAAGTAATATGCTGTTCATTATCAACTTCATTTTTCAGAAATAACATAAGACTTTTAAGACGATCTTCTAATGGGGAACTCTCTGTGGCCTGCGATAAACCTTTAGATCCGTTAATAACGGACAGACGTTGCCAAACTCGCAACAAGTCTGGCGGAAGGCATGATTCTATAAGAGGAAACAACATTGAGGAATATTTATTGAATGTAACACCAAGAGTTTCTAAAGCTCGTAACTGGGTTTCTAACTTTTCGTATAATAAAGAAAGCTCAATTTCATTGCCAGACCCGGTGTTATTTATAATTAACTTTAATAACTCACGAACATATACTTCGATTTGCAGGTCCTCGCGCCCGAATCGTGCAGTCAGACAGTGAACCATTTCTTGGTAATTGTCCCCAGTAGCGGGAAAACTATCAACTAGTTGTCTGGCTCTGCTTCCCGGTACAGTTGCTTGAACTAGATATTCCACTTTATCGCTCAAATCTATATCCAAATCGTCATGTACCTTTTTAAATTGCGACCAAAACGACAACCAGTCTCGAATGTTCCCATCAAACTTACGCTTACCTGGTGTGTTGATGGCGTCATTACGTTCAGATGTGATAGAATTGATCCCGTTCTTGTCTGCCGCCATCTTCTGCATAACTTTCTCGCAGCCTAGGTTCGAATCGATGAACTTCTTTCCATAGGTGTCACTGCCTTCCATTTCTGCTAACAAATCCTCTTCAGTGGCATCTTCTTCCAACATGATATTATATATTTCCGTATCAACTAACTTGATCTTTTCATATTTTTGCTCTAAAATATTTAGCAACACTCTTATTGCGCCTATATCAACTTCAGGCGTGGATGTCAACTCATCTAATTCTTTTACAACTTTTGTAAAAGCGGTACGAAATACTTTGCGATGTTTCTTCTTTGATTCCATTTTCTCGACAAACTTGGTTCAAAACCGTACACGTTTATCAAAACAGCGATCAACACCGTAGCTAAAGTTTGTTTTATTAAAACAATAACACTTTTCGAAAACACTTGCGTACAATATCCGAAAAAATTACAGTTTCAGTCCTGTCACGGTCGCCAAATTTCAAAAATGGATATGCGATACAAAACTACTCGTCTTGCATCCAACACTCGAATCGCGCAAAATAAAAGCCGGTAACAATTAAATAGCCTCTATTTTCAACGCTTTTGTTTCAAGACTTCTTCTTCCTTTTTTAACAAGGCAACAATATCCGCCTTCGGAGAATTTCAACGTAAAGCCAGATTTGACTAAGAAGAATATAATTATTCTAAACTAAATGGGTTCTAACAACACCTATTTTCAACAATATTACCTCAAAAAAGTTTAAATTTATTTACCTGTGTTACACTTAGAAATATTTTACTACTTCTCCCTAAAGCTCTGTCCATGATTATCTTGTAATGAATATCCTCTCCTATGTACTGCGGCCTTACCTAAAGCTTGATTTCTTGACTTGATTTCCCTATAGGTTTTCTTCTATTTTCCTTTTTAGTCTTTCTTCGAGTATCTTTTCGAGTATTGATTCCTCGATACCTAGATGACCAATGATACCTCGATACCAATGACGCAACAGGTCGTATCTCCTTCCTTGTTTATGTGTTAAGTGTTGCAATTGCTAGCTTCCAATCATCTGGGATTTGTTATATTTTTCAAGCCAAGTTAAATATCCCATGTATGTTTCATGGCATATTTAACTTGATATGGTATATTATGTTGCTTGTATCTTCAATCTCTTTTTCCAGATTCGCTTTATTTATTAACCGTATAATCATAATAAATAATATATATGTTTTTAAATTGTTTTCATTTTTGTTCTAGGTTTTCATTCATTTTTTATCCCCATTATTTTCCTGCCATTTCAACTACTTCAGCTTAATATCTTTATTTAATGGTATTTTGATGTAACTTAAAGCCTTTGATAATGTTTATTGTTCTCATTTCTGTCTCGTGGCATTTATTCTGCCTACTCAATTTTTTAAACGTTATTCGATCTATTTTCATAGTATCGCTTTATATGTTCATCATTTAGACCAGCAAGACCCCTTCTTTAGGAATAGATGTGAAAATTCCAATTTTCACAGAATGCTCATGCTCATTCATTATACAGAAGTTTATGATCATATTCTAGTTTACCATTTTAGTTGCCTCGACAAATTTTCGAATAGTGTCTTCACTTGATGTTTTATAATTTTTGACACTCCAATTAAACTCCCAAATTTCGTTTGGTGCTTTATCCACTTCTTTCTATAAATTATTCCAAACCCTGTATTTAGACTCCTTTTTCTCATTTTCGTTTGCACCATAAACAATTAGAATAATATATGTTTGCCACTTATTTAGACTTATTTCAATTCTCTACTTTCTTTCGGGGATCATACACTAGCTATTTATTTACCTCATAAAGATTTATGTAATAGACAGAACATTTTGCTTTGCACCCACACAATTTTGTCTACTGCGCTGTATATCAATTTCTTACTTCAAGTGTACCCAATAATTGGGTACACTCGATTGTACCCAATGGTTTCAATTATTGGTTGGTTAACAATTGGTTTCAATTATTGTTAGTAGTTTCAACCCATTCGTCTCGACTTCCTTCGATTTTCCAATTTTAGGACATTTTTTAGGTTTTCTTTGATTTTGTGTTGCTAAGATTTCTCAGAGTGCTTTTTGTCATAGTTTCTTCCTTTATCTTCTTCCCATCTTCCTTATATAGTTCGATATAATTTTTCCCGTGTATTGGTTGTACTTAATACCGATCATTATCCTTATACCTTTGTCCGTATCCAGGGTTCCACCCAGAGTACCCATCTCATCAATTTTTTAAACTTTCAACTTAAAGCCCATCTTAAAGCTGGGATGGCTCGTTCCACTACCATGCCGTTTTCTTTTACTGTTTTCGTTTTCCAGTTTTAAGTTTCCATTTATCTCTTTGTTTAAAACTTTTTGGGTAAGACTTTAAGATTATTATTTTACCAGGAAAGGTCTTATTTTAAATTGGGCTTTTTACATTATTTTCCTAGCACTTCGTAACTATTCATTAGATTTAATTGCATCTGAGATGAACTTTTCCATAGTTTCCTTCATTTATTTTTCATCCATAGTGACCGTTTTATTCCCGATATTATTAACATTCACTTTTTATTAGCTTTCTCGAGGCTTTATACTTTTTCTTCTGTATATTCTATCCTTAGTTCTTCCATATGATCCACATCTATTTTATTTTTTCTAACAACATATATTAAAAACAAAAGTATGCATAAGAAAATATATTTATATATTTAAATATAATTATGCTCAACAGGGTTATCTTTATGCAATATTAAAAGAGTTTCCGAGGTGCACACTTTCCGAGCACCACACATTTCGAATGGCCAACTTTATTTGGAAACCAGACATGGCTGAAACAGGAAGTCCTATTTCGCTATTCTCGGTAACTTTAATCATATTTTAGGTAAAAAAAAATTAAACGGTTCAGTAGTTAACTGCATTTCAGCAATTTCGGTTTATCTTTTAGTATGTGCAAATATAATTCTACATTTTGTCAACGGGAACTCTAGAGATTTCATTAATACATATCAAATCTGTTGTAATTTAAGGAATTTTACATCAGCAATTTCTGTAGCTGTTAAAAAGTTCCTACTGCCGTATTACCTCGATTTTAAAATTATATCCATATATTTAAACATTTCGTGAGTAACAAAAATATTTGTATTAAAATATTTTATAAATTTTCACATTAAACTCATGTTATATATACATATAAATATAAATATATATATATATATATATATATATATATATATATATATATATATATATATATATATATATATATATATATATATATATATAGTCAAAGATTGGAACAGTCAAAAAACAGCAATAAACTATAACATCTTTTTGGAAGTAAGAAAAGAAACATCGAAGCTAATTAGACAAACTAAAAGAAAATATGGAAACAATCAACTTAATGAAATAGAAAAGGATTTCCAAAAAAATAACACCCGAAACTTTTACAAAACATATAAAACTAAATTAACAGGCTATCAACCGCAAAGTCTTTGCTTTCAAAAGGATAACGGACAATTAGCTCTAAATAACCAAGACAATTGCAACGAACTTGCGAAATATTTTGAACAAATACTAAACTGTCCTGAGCCCTTAAACAAATTAACAGCACTAAAACCTAAACAAACAAACCCAGATTCATTACCACCGAATGAAGATGAAATAATTAGGCAAATCAAGCGGCTTAAAAATGACAAGGCTTCTGGTGAAGATGGAATCACTGCTGAACTTTTGAAATCCGCTGGTCCAGGTACAATCAAGGAAATAACCAAAATTCTACAAGAAGTTTGGCGAACCGAACGGATTCCGGAAGATTAGAAAGATGCTCTAATCCATCCACTACATAAGAAAGGAGATAGAACGGATGTAAACAACTATAGAGGTATATCTCTTCTCCCAGTTTGTTACAAGATTCTATCTCAATGTCTACTAGACCGAGCACAAGGACAGTTAGAACCTAATATTGGTGAATATCAAGCAGGTTTTCGACCGGGCAGATCCTGCCCTGAACAGATCCTGAATCTGAAGTTGATTCTAAGACACCAAAAACTGTACAATAAAAATCTCGTCTGTACATTTGTGGATTTCGAAAAAGCATATGATTCTATTGACCGCGAATCTTTATTCCGAATCTTGAAAGAACAAGGACTAGATCTGAAAACGCTGGCAATTATTAAAGCAACGTTAACTAACACAAGGTCAAAAGTTAAATTCATGGGTGAGATCTCAGAACCCTTCGAAATTAAAACTGGAGTGAGACAAGGGGATGGACTCTCGCTACTCTTATTTAACTGTGTTCTAGAAAAAGTAATACAGGAGTGGCGTGAAAAAAAGTCGGCCCTCAATATTGACCAGCCCATTAAACTGGGGAGAACCAACATCAAAATTGATTGTCTGGCATTTGCTGATAATCCAGCAATTTTAGCTCAAGATGTATTAACGGCACAGAAACAGATTGAAATTCTAAAAGAAACAGCAGAAAATGTAGGACTTCAAATTTCCTTTGAAAAGACACAATACATGACCTGCAACAGACTAAGAACGCCATTTCTAAAAACAAAATATGGTAACATCAGACGAGTCTCTCAATTCAAATATCTGGGTGAAATAATCATGGAAAATGGGTTAGAAAAAGCGGCCAATAAGGGTAGATGTCAAAAAATGGAAACGGCATTGAGACTTACACAAAATATTTACAACAAAACATGCCTATCTAAAAACACAAAACTGAGACATTACAACACAGTTATTAAGCCAGAATGTCTATATGCTGCAGAAACCCTCATTTTGAATAGAAAGAAGGACATCGAGGACATTGAAAAGAAGGAAAGAAAAATCGTAAGAAAAATCCTAGGCCCCAAATAAATAAATAGCACAACATACCGACTTCGAGAAAACAAAGAAATCAAACAATACACAGATATACATAGCGATATGAGAAAAAGAAAACTTAATTTTTACGGACACATAAAACGGATGAATCCGAGTAGGTAAACTAGACAAATAGTCGAATTTTATGAAAACAGGAGTAGAGCTAAAGTAGAAATAATTAAATGGATTGCTGCAATTAAAGAGGACCTAAGATCAGCAAATATTACACAAAGTGAAATTCAGGATAGAGGCTGTTTCAGACACAAGGTTAATGTGCGGAAGGTTGGCCAGAGTGAAAAATGTAGGAAGACTGGAACAACTTGGTCTGACGAAAGGAAAAAAGCTCATAGCGAAAGAATGAAATTAGTATGGGCACAAAGGAAGGCTAACAACAACAAACGCCTCTAATTGTACTTCGCGTGGCCCACTAGGGCCCATACGTGAATAATAATAATATATGTATATATATATATATATATATATATATATATATATATATATATATATATCGGGAGGTTGCTCTAGGAATTAAAACATAAAAAATTTCCTATAAACTTATCCCAAAAATTGTTTCTTAAAGGAGCTAGAGCTAGAGCTTAAATGGGAAACTCTGGAGATGGTTTTCTCGCAATATTTTCGAAACGGTTTATACTAGTCGGTTTATATAAGCTGCGAAATTCAGTATAATTCAGTAAGTTGGAATGGAAAAATGTTTTTTTTAATTAAGAATTGAATATTTTAGTCAGGAGTGTCACATTGGGGTGTAACCTTGGTAAATGCTGCCAACACTTTTTTGTTTGTAATATTTTTTTATTTTTTAAATCAAATTGTTGAATGGCAATGATTTTTAAGTAAAAAAAGAGCCCACTATTTCATCTCGTTGGGATAGACCGTTTTCCAGAAATCTGACCTTTTTGTAAATCGATGCACGATTACATGGATAGCGAAATGCATCTTAATAATTAAGTAGACATCTTGGTACGAAAATATTTATTTTGCAGCTAACAATAACAAGACTAATTACTATTAAGGATTTAGCACTTATTCCCAACAAATGTTGAAAATCACGTCCGTTCATCTCAATGCACCCTCTAATTATTTTGTTTATAGAAGATCTTACCCTGCCGAAAATACCTGACTTATTTTATATATCATCATAAGCAATAAATACACGTTGCTGTAATTCCTTTAGTGCCAATCGAGATAGTATATACAAATGCCTTCAAGTATACCCACAGAAAGTAATCGAGAGGATTTAAATCTGGGGAACGTGGTGGCCGATGCACTGGTCCACCACGTCCTATCCATCGTCCTCGATATAACCGATCTAAATGCCCTCTTACATTTACCCTAGAAATGAAACGGAGCCCCATCGTGCATAAAAAAACATGAAATACCAATGGAACTGATACGGTACATCTTCCATTAGTTCCAGCAAACGGTTTTCCAAGAAGTTTAAATACTGTTGTCCATTTAAACCATTGGGAAGCACAAAACGTCCAATCAAAAACTTCCTTAGTATCGCTGCCGAATTTTGATAGAAAACTTGTCCTGATAACCCGATTCAATTATTTGGTCATACAGGAAAGTTTTAAATTCTTGTGCTTGTTGGTGAAGGCGATTTGTTTTCCAAATGGATCTATCTTTTATTTGTGTTTAGAGTTGTTATCAATTATAACAATTTAGAGATGACGGTTGTGAGTAAATTGAGCATGGTATTAATTTGCTACATGTGCTTATTGAGCTAGTCTTCAAGTTTGGACATATTATTAACTGGTTGATTGTTTAGTGTTGTTTCCAGATTAACAATATTTTCCAAACATATATATATATATATATATATATATATATATATATATATATATATATATATATATATATATATATATATATATATATATATATATATATATATATGTGTATGTGTGTATGTGTGTGTGTGTGTTTATATATATATATATATATATATATATATATATATATATATATATATATATATATATATATATATATATATATTGCTAAATAGGTCACTTATCTAATGGGTCTATTATTACAATTTTACATTAATAAGAGTTATCTAACAAAGCGGCAATACATAATACCAGGTACATTCGAAAAGTTCTCAGCCTGGCACAAATTATTTGACAAGTATGATTTGTTAGATGGCATGCTACGAAATTTAGTTGCTTGCCTGTGGCAATCGAGTAATGAGTTTTTGACATTTTATGAAAAATTGATAATACTGAAATAGAGCTTTATATTATAAACTATTATATTTTAAAAGGCTTAGCCCCAGCGGACATTCAAGATGACTTATTTTGAAGTTAAAATTTATAAAATTCTTCTCTTTCGTGTTCAATGATAAATACATCCATTGAAGATATTGAATGCTCGTGATGCCCAAAAATTGACACTACCGATAAAATCGTGGTCGATTGGGCCAACCTTCTAACGTCATATATCAAAATTTTATAAAAATATCTCTATTAGTTTCTGTGTTGTGTTTTAAATGAGTTATTTTCAAAACAATGGAAAAAATGAATTTTGTGTGTTGATTAAACATTGCTTTTTGATGAAGAAAAATAGGTATAAAAAAGGTGTAGAAATGTTGGAAAAGCATTGAATTGTATTGTATAGCTTTTCAATGAGAATTTATTGTTGAATAAAGTTAACATTTGCAAAAAAAGTGTGTTTTATTTGACTGGTCAGACTGGCGACTTATTAACCGATGTGTCATGTTTCTTTATACTCCATTTTTCCGTCTAGCCGGGATATTCAGCATCAAAAAATAATCAAAATTAAAATTTCTTAACGTAACTGCTTAAAGTAGTTCTTACTGCAACACAATTATCGCTCAAAGCCGCACAAAGCATGTTTCCTTTCGCAGCATTTTATTTAACCTTCCGCAGCATTTTAAACCTGACCCTCCGCAGCATTTTTTTTCAGTTGAAAAAGCAAAGAGGAGGCAGCGCCTCAAAAATTGTTGGGTTTAAGAGACTCATATATTATACTTCGTTGTGAAGCTAGATGGTGTTTTAAAATAACGATAAGGAGATTCAAGTAGGTTCTGCAATCGACGAAACATAGGGGCCGAGAATTAAGTATTTTACATTTGAATCCATCTACCAATCTGTTTTTAGTTTTTGAATATATTGTCATTTTCGTATGTAGATTACCCCCATACATGTTGCCCTTATTTTAAGACACATTTATAAAACTATTCAGATATATTTAGGACCTTGATATAGTATATATATATATATATATATATATATATATATATATATATATATATATATATATATATATATATATATATATATATATATATATATATATATATATATATATATATATATATATATATATAGTTTTCCTGTACCTTACAGCCACCCTTCTTACGATGGTTGATCAATAAGTACCCGTGTTTGAAATATAGACGTCATTTTTTCCCAATTTTATTTTTATTTTTCAACGTAGTCTTCTTTTAGGTCTATACATTTTTGTGGTGGGTGGGAAGCAATTCCTACCGCAGTTCATGCAATTTGAACAATGAAGAACACTTTTTCTTAGCCAAATGGGGCCGTGCCTCCTTCAATTTCTTATCGAGTCTGTGCAATAACTGACTGTAATACTGCCCTGAGGCATACATCAGTATTATTTCTTTGAAATCTCAAAAAATCGTGACCATAACCTTTCCGGCTGATGGAACCGTTTTTATCTTCTTCGGAGCAGATTCACCCAAAAAAATCAATTGTTTTGACTGTCTTCTGGGCTTTGGCGTGTAATAATGTATCCAGGTTTCATCAACGGTGACAACCGGACATAAAAAGTCCTGCGGATTTCGCTTAAAGCAGTCCAAACATTGCTTTGACATTGTTAGTCGTACCCGCTTGTTGTCCACCGTGAACAATCGCGGCACCCATCGGGCCGACACTTTCCTAACACCTATCTTGTTACTTAAAACCTTGATTGCCTGCAGTACACGATGGTAATGTCAATTTCACTCGTCAATGTCATCTGTTATCAAACACGGGTACTTGTTGGTGATCCCTCGTAAATTTAGGAAGTATTATTTTCATTTCCCATTTATTAGGCATTTAAAATTTTCATCTAAAATTTTATTCATTTAATTCTCACAAAATAATTTTCCTTATTCCATATATAAACGTCATAAGAATTAGAAGGATTATTTCTAATATTACCTAATCTAATATATTAGAAAGAAAATGAAGATAAGGATATAATGCACAGGTAGCTTGGATATTTTAGTTAGTGTGAGTGAGTTATTAAACTTTAAATGGAAAGAGGAATAGGTGGTGTAAATACAAGTAATGAAACATAACTACACTGATAACCACACTATTTGTGATAACAATTTTTGGGTGTTTATGATTTATTTTGAATAGGGCAAACATACATCTGTTTTTATTTATCTCCTATGAGTACAGCAATCTGCATGAAAGCAATAAGCATTTGTTATGTTGATGATACTCGACAGCAGTGGCGGCTCGTGAGGGAGGGCGTTGGGGCGACGGCCCCTTTCAAAATGTATCAGTAAACAATTTTTCAGAGCAAAACACCATATTTTATTTCTGTTCATTTTCTTTCCTTTAACTCATTTTTCTGGTTCACCTCCTGTATAGGGTTTCAATAGCACGAAAAGTAAAAAAGAGGAAAAGGAAAGGAAAAAAAAATCTTTAGCCGCACTATTTTCTTCTACGCCCTCCCACTTTAAAAACCCACGAGCCGCCCCTGCTCGACAGGTAAAGAATCTCTCCAATGAGAAATCTATTTAAGAGTTAAACTTAATAATACAGCTTGAATGTTCTATTAGTGATTTTAATCTTTTGCTGAACATTTTTTCGGAAACCTTGGAAAACTTCGGTACCAAATTTATAGGTCTATACGAGGCGGTTTTCTCTGGTTTTTTCCCAGGAAAGCGATTTATGGGTAGTATTGCATTAAATATATATGTTATTATTTTTATGTATTTTTGTGAAAGTTAGAATGTTCCCAGTTATAGATCGAATCCGGGTGCCTTCTTGATGTGAATTTTTTCATAACGACTCTTTTTATTTATTTTGCTTTGCTTTTCGAGTGAGGAAAATCCATTTAGAAAGGTGCCTCTAATGACCCTGGTGGCTTCTTCTAATAAATTAATATTCTAATAATTCGGGGGGCCAATGGTTCAAATACCTTTTGAAGGTATTTGGAAAACATGTTGCCTTTTCTACATGTGTTCTTGCCCACTTATTATTGTCTTTCATCGGTGAATTAGATTGATGAAGTTTTTTAGCTTTCTCGTCGCTTTCCACAGTGAATAACCTGTTGCGTCAGTTAATGTCAGACTATCGAGGTGTTCTTGTACAGCTGAATTTTGCTGCTCTTGTAGATTATCTCTTTTATCACTCTTATCTCTTTAAAAGAGAGATAAAATAGAGAGATAAAGAGATTATCTCTTTTAACTCTTTTATTGCTTGTTACCAAATGTGATAAAAAATTATTCAAAATGGGCAATCGTTTGCCGACATAGTTATATGCCCATTTACGTCATCAACAGTAATACTGATGGCTTGCAGATTATTTTTGGTGAATTTTTCCCTTTCATGATGTTTAATATTATCTCGAAAAATTATAGCAGTGCCTCCATAAGCTTTATCGTCTTGATGCAATGTATGATCTGTAAAATGAGTCTCAGATATCATCATAATGTCAATGTTTTGGTCATACAGGAAAGTTTTAAATTCTTGTGCTTGTTGGTGAAGGCGATTTGTTTTCCAAATGGATCTATCTTTTATTTGTGTTTAGAGTTGTTATCAATTATAACAATTTAGAGATGACGGTTGTGAGTAAATTGAGCATGGTATTAATTTGCTACATGTGCTTATTGAGCTAGTCTTCAAGTTTGGACATATTATTAACTGGTTGATTGTTTAGTGTTGTTTCCAGATTAACAATATTTTCACTTTGGTTTTTGTTTGTAGCTTGTGAATACATCCTCACTTGTTAGAAGTTATGAGCCGGAGTTATACATAGAATGTATTAAAATTATCTGGTTTTTGTAACTGAACTTTTATAATTTCAAAACCTGTAGTTTTTACCGTGTACTTCCTTTCTGTACATTTCATTAAATAGGTTATGCATATGTTCTTTGACACCCAACTCGTATATAGTTATAGGCGATGGTTTCGAAATATTGTCTTTTTTACTTTCGGTGTTCGTCGATCTCATTCTCCTCTCCGGATAAGTTGCTGAATCTCTTTCTCGTTTCTATAGGTTTTTATAGCCAGTAGTTATCTATCTTGCTCTGCTTTCTAAGTATATTATGTTCCGTTCCCGTTCCGTTTCTTTATCATGGTTTTTGGGTTAGTGCTATTGACTTTTACCAGTTTCTATTCTGGTTGGTGATTATTGAAGTTGATGAAGAAATATTCTTCTTTGCTTCGTAATCTGGCCGCAAGGCCCGAGACCGCAGATAAATACGAGAAATTTTGCGTATCTTGTTGATTGGTGTTGGAGTTGAATCTTGTAGATTACTCCGTCGGCTTTTTAGGCCGATGATTGATCTCGCTTCCGAATAGCCAGATTCATCTATTGCTCGATGATGGGTTGGAGTCCCACCTTTAAATCGGCCAGAAATTCTTCTTTATGTTTGGAAAGCTCTGTAACAGAGCTTTTCTGTTCTCCTTGTCCTTTTCTTGTGTTTTTCTTTTCTTGAGGTTGACGACGTTGCGGAGGCTGCGTCTTCGTAGCAGAGCTACGCTTTTGTTTCTTTAGCTTCACCACTTTTACGGGCTGAAAGTGAAGGCTCTTTATCTTCAAGATGCTTTTCTCATTGCCTGGTGCATTAACTTGTACTATTGCAATGGGTTCTTTGTTCTTTTTCTGCCACCTGGTAACAGAAAGAGGATGAAAACCAAGCTGTAACAGCTCGTTTTTTGTATCATCCGTTGATACGGTCTCTAGCACGCCATTAATTAAGACGCGCAGACATCTATTGCTTGATAATGTTGAATTTCAACATTCATTCTGGTCGAGAAGCTCTACAATAGCTTCTCGGTCTGCATCCGTTTCAGGAGTCAAAAGGACCCCATCTGGTCTCGTTCTAGCTGGCCCGACAGCTATGCTGGATTTTTGTCTTGTAGGACAATAGGTTGAGGCTTTGTCTTTGCGACTGATGTTGATGCTGCAGACATATCTATTAAATCTGCTGCCTTAAAAGGCTTTATCAAAGTGGTAGACGTAGAAGGAAAAGGATCAATCGGCTCTTCCCTCGGCAAACTTGCCTCGGAAGCTGTCCTCATTCTTTTCTTTAGTCTTTTTGCTGGTGTTGGTAAATTAAATACATTTGTTTGTGTACTTACCTCCAGCATTGGTGGTTTGAACACGTCTTTTGTTTGTGTTCCGCTGTCTGAGGTTGCTGGAGTGATTTTCTGGTTTGGGTTGTTTTTTGCCAAAGCCTCGTAAGAAGCCTTGCCATCTGCTAACCTCTTTCTCATACATTTTTTTCTTTATTGGCATGGAGAGTCTCTTCAAGATAAATTAGATTCTGGACAGCCACTAGTTGCAACTGCAAAAATGCCTCTTATACTTGCTGATATTGATATTAAGTAACTTGGTTAGGATCGTAATATTGCATCGCTTGCCGTCCTGATGTCACTGGAGGATAATACGCATAGCATGAATAAGATAATTCGGTTGTTCACCCTGTATGTTGACCGGTTATTAATATAGAATAATCGATATAGGTTTATGCAGATGTAACCTTGCAAACCAACCTTGCAAATGCAACCTTGCAGATCGATCTCAATAACCACGATCGGCAAAATGCACATCCGTACTCCCCGATAATAAAGCGAGAACTATAAAAAAAAAAATCTGTAATCACTATTTTTCTATCACCAACAGATTTTCTGTAACAAAACTCACGACGTGTATCTTTTGTGAGCTGTGACAATCATAACTGATTAAGACCTGTTTATTACATTTTTAAAATAGAATGCGTCCATTAATAAACCAGCAGCTTCTGATTGTGTGATATTTTCTATGTCACTATTAGAAAATGTTTTGAGCAGAGGTCATTATTTTGCCTCATAATTTCATGGAGATGTGTAAATGATCGTCTCGTGTAATTAGCTTTAAATGTTTTGATAACACCCTGGTCCATCGGTTGAAGCAAGATGGCTGTAATTGGTGCAAAAATTCGACTTGCACACGTGGATCCAACTTAGTTAGAGTAGCAGGAGAATGGTTCATTATCTATTAAAAGGATTGGCAATAAAGTTCGACTTCGGGTATGAAGTGATGACCAAACCAATCCTCAAAAAGGGAAGCTGTCACCTAAGCTTTAGGAGTTGTCTTCCAAATCACGTGCAACCCAGATTTGGATTTATTTTGTAAAGCTCTTAGCTTTTCCGAGCGATAAACTAAGAGAGGTTTTAACTTACAGTCACCAGCTACATTCCCACCAACTATCACCGTCAATCGATCTTTGAAGGCCTTAAAACCTGGGAATGTTTTTTATTCACGCCCGAAAAAAGGTTCTTTTAGGCATCTTCTTCGAGAACAATCCTGTCTCGCTCACGTTGAATATGGTTTGGCTGCTATAGCCACTTTGTTCTATCATAGCGTTGAGTTTCTATGGATAGAGAGAGCTCAGCACTTGCCAATTCTTTACTTTCCGCGTTGCCACGCCAGTTACAATGACTTTTGAATCAACTAAACCACCCGTGTTGCTAGCTTTTTTTGGATTTCATCTTTTGCCATCTCTCCAGCTTCTTCTTTTAATCCCTCAAAAATTACCTTAGCTTAAGAACACACCGTGTTCTAATCAACGGGGCAGTTTTTCTCCCTTACTTGATTATCACACCATAATTTCAGCAATATTTCCATATCAGCGATAATACCATGACATTTACGAATGATGCTTGAATTCAAAGATTGGGCATTCTTCACAGCTTCGAGATATTTTAATTTTTTTTTATAATTGTTCTGACTGTCGATTGTGGTAGATCAAAGTTTTAGTATTGCATCGAAATTCTTGCAAATGTTTAGTTTACATTCCAAAGATAATGTTTTTAACACGCTTTTATTAGCTTCACCTGTATATACCTATATAACGGAATCTTTGAACGTTCTTTTCATCCACTTCAAAACGTCATTATTCTAAACAGGATAGTCAGGATCAAGGATTTGGCTTCGGAGAGGGAGCTTGAGACACGATTTCAACGCCCAAGAAAGGCAGTAGGCAGTAGTTTAGTTAAAAAAATACACGGTCATTTAAATGGTCATGGCTTTAGTCGTTCCTTCATTCGCTTTTCAGATGTCCAGCTTGAGCCCAACTGATGACGACTTAAGGCCTTAAACCGGTCTTGGGAGACGCTTGCAGGCGCTTTAGATTACGGATGAAGAAATGGCAAAGCACGACGTGGAGCACGGGTGAACTTCCTTAGCTTTTTAATACTTTTCTCCACGGGCTCAGTTCACAATTTTTCGATCATACCTGGTACTTACCCGAGGTTAGACGGGTCACAAACGGCTTCGCACAGTCCGACTGCTGCAACCGTTTACCGCAGGATGGCGTGGCTGCATGTGATTGCAGCCTCCATTCCACATGGCCAATTTAAATGGTCATGGCTTTAGCCGTTCCTTCATCCGCATTTCAGGTGTCCAGCTTGAGCCCAACTGATGACGGCTTAAGGCCAGAAACCGGTCTTGGGAGACGCTTGCTGGCGCTTTGGACGGCGGATGAAAGAATGGCAAAGCACGACGTAGAGCACGCATGAACTTCCTAGGTTTTTAATATATATATATATATATATATATATATATATATATATATATATATATATATATATATATATATATATATATATAGATATATATATATATATATATATATATATATATATATATATATATATATATATATATATATATATATATATAGATATATATATATATATATATATATATATATATATATATATATATATATATATATATAGCAATGGAAATGGAAGTGGGCAGGCCACGTAGCGAGGCGATGGGACGAAAAAAGGATCAGGGCGGTCCTGGACTGGATACCGCTTGATCGCAAGCGTCCACGGAGAAGACCGAAAACACGATTGACTGATGACATTAATAAGTATATTAGACCCGAATAGCAAAGGAGAGCTCAGGACTGGGAAAGTTAGAAGTATGCTGAAGAGGCCTTCGTCTTGCGTTGGTTTGATATATATATATATATATATATATATATATATATATATATATATATATATATATATATATATGGTACTGCTGGTACAACCGGACTTTCGGATTCTGGGGCGTCCGGGCTTAAACGCAAAATCTTTCAGAGGGAGTCGGAGGCCTTTGGCCAAGGTCTGAAACCGAAAACAAAAACTTTCTTTAGAACGGTAAATATCAATTATTTCCTTCGTCCTGGAAAACTACACGAACTGGGACGAACATTGAATCAGCAAAAAACCGAAATTTTAGCTTTGCAAGAAAGCAGATTGACAGATGATAACACCTTGGAATTCGACAACTACAGACTTTTTAAAAGTAAAACGGACAAAAGAATATTCAAAAATACACCACATCTCGGTGTTGCTTTCGCTATCTCAAGAAACATTCTTGGTTCTATAACTAATGTCCATCCAGTAAATAATCGACTTATGACACTATCCCTCAAGTGTGCTAACAAAAACTGAAAAAGTAAGTAAGTCCTGGGAAATTCTGGAAAAGACAATTTCTATAATTCCCTCTAACCATGTAAAAATCCTAGTTGGTAATTTCAACGCCCAACTAGGGAAAGAAAGAAAGTACAGGAAAACAGTCGGCAGTTTTCCCGCTCACAAATGGACTAACTATAATGGTAGAAGATTGGTTGAACTATGTTCGCAGTTTAATCTAAAAATAATGTAAACCCAATTTGAGAGGAAAATAACAAAACAAAAAACCTGGAGGTGCCCAAACACGTACATGGGTGAATTTCAAATTGACCATGTTGCCATTTCCCAATTATAAAGAGATTTTGAATGTTCAAGTCAGGAAAGGAGCTAACATAGACACGGATCACTACTTGACTAGAATCAAACTTAGCTTAACCTCGAAAACTTATTCAAAAGAGACTGCTAATACCAAAGTTCGACCCTACGAAAGTAAAACCAACCCTAAAAGCAGAGCTTGATAAACAACCCGCACAAAACTGGCATGAATTGAAACAAAACATTTTTAAAACAGCCTTAAAGTTGGTCCCTTTACAGAACCGTAGAAAACATCCGTGCTGGGATGAACTTTGCGAGCAAGCAGTATTAAGCCGAAGTAAAGCATTCAAAGATTGGAATAGTCAAAAAACAGAAATAAATTATAACATATTTTTGAAAGTAAGAAAAGAAACATCGAAGCTAATTAGACAAACCAGAAGAAAATATGAAAATAATAAACTTAATGAAGTAGAAAAAGATTTCCAAAAAAATAACACCCGAAACTTTTACAAAACATTTAAAACGAAATTAACAGGCTATCAACCCTAAAATATTTACTCCCAAAAGAAAAACGGATAATTAGCTCTAACTAACCAAAACAATTGCAAAGAACTTGTAAAATATTTTGAACAACTACTAAACTGTCCTGAGCCCTTAAACAGATTACCAACACTAAACCCTAAACAAACAAACCCAGATTCATTACCACCGAATGAAGATGAAATAATTAGGCAAATCAAGCGACTTAAAAATAACAAAACTACTGGTGAAGATGGGATCACTGCTGAACTTTTGAAATCTGCTGGTCCAGGTACAATCAAGGAAATAACCAAAATTCCACAAGAAGTTTGGCGAACCGAACGGATTCCGGAAGATTGAAAAGATGCTCTAAACCATCCACTACACAAGAAACGAGATAGAACGGATGTAAACAACTATAGAGGGATATCTCTTCTCCCAGTTTGTTACAATATTCAATTTCAATGTTTACTAGACAGAGCACAGGAACAGTTAGAACCAAAAATTGCTAAATATCAAACACAATTTCGACCGGGCAGATCCTGCCCTGAACAGATCCTGAATCAAAAGTTGATATTAAGACATCAAAAACTGTACAATACAAATCTCGTCTGTACATTTGTAGATTTCAAAAAAGCATATGATTCTATTGACCCCAAATTTTTATTCCAAATCTTGAAAGAACAAGGACTAGATCTGAAAACGCTGGCAATTATTAAAGCAACATTAACTAACACAAGGTCAAAAGTTAAATTCATAGGTGACATCTCAGAGCCCTTCGAAATTAAAACTGGAGTGAGACAAGGGGATGGACTCTCGCCACTCTTATTTGACTGTGTTCTAGAAAAAGTAATACAGAAGTGGCGTGAAAAAAAGTGGCCCTGAATATTGACCGGCCCATAAAAGTCGGGAGAATCAACATCAAAATTGATTGTCTGGCGTTTGCTGATGATCTAGCAATTTTGGCTCAAAATATATTAACGGCACAAAAACAGATTGAAATCCTAAAAAAACAGCAGAAAAGGTAGGACTCCAAATTTCCTTTGAAAAGACACAACAGACGACCTGCAACAGACTAAGAACCCCATTTCTAAAAACAAAATATGGTAACATCAGACGAGTCTCTCAATTCAAATATTTGGGTGAAATAATAATGGAAAATGGGTTGGAAAAGCGGCCAATAAGGGTAAATATCAAAAAATGGAAACGGCGTTGAGACTTAAACAAAGTATTTATAACAAAAAATGCATATCTAAAATCACAAAACTGGGACATTACAACACAGTTATTAAGCCAGAATGTTTATATTGGGCAGAAACGCTCATTTTGAATAGAAAGAAAGACATCGAGGGCATTGAAAAGAATGAAAGAAAAACCATAAGAAAAATCTTAGGCCCCAAACAAATAAATAACACAACATACCGACTTCAAGAAAACCAAGAAATCAAACAATACACAGATATACATAGCGATATGAGAAAAATAAGACTTAAGCTTTACGGACACATAAAACGGATAAATCCGAGTAGGCTAACTAGACAGATAGTCGAATTTTATGAAAATAGGAGTAGAGCTAAAGTAGAAATAATTAAATGGATTGCTGCAATTAAAGAGGACCTAAGATCAGCAAATATTACACAAAGCGAAATTCAGGATAGAGGCTGTTTCAGACACTAGGTTGACGTTTGGAAGGTTGGCCAGAGAGAAAAATGTAGGAAGACTGGAACAATTTGGTCTGACGAAAGGAAAAAAGCTCATAGGGAAAGAATGAAATCAGAATGGGCGCAAAAAGAGGCTAACAACAACAAAAGCCTCTAATTGTACTTCGCGTGGTCCACCAGGGCCCATACGTAAATAATAATAATAACATATTATTATTGATATGTTACATCTAATATTTTCACGAATGGTAGGTAATGTTTCTAAATCATTCCGGGTATCGATCCGTTCATTCTGTATATATATATATATATATATATATATATATATATATATA
Source organism: Cosmopolites sordidus (assembly GCA_031761425.1). NCBI lineage: Eukaryota > Metazoa > Arthropoda > Insecta > Coleoptera > Curculionidae > Cosmopolites > Cosmopolites sordidus. The sequence goes on along the minus strand of JARFXV010000172.1, from coordinate 1,286,974 downwards.
TATATATATATATATATATATATATATATATATATATATATATATATATATATATATATATATATATATATATTTGTGTGTGTGTGTGTGTGTGTCCCGAAACTCAACGTCAGGCGGGTACCGGGCGAAAGGCCAAGTTATACCGTTTCTGGCAAAAATAAGAAGAAAATCCATATCACTATGTTAAATAGCAATAGGCATTACAACGACATTTGCCGTAGATAAGATACATATTCGCATATTCTTCCGCTGTGTGCAGATACGGGATGTCGCAAAATGTGTTAGTATGCTGTCATCGTGTTAACTGATAATAGACATATTTTTGAAAAGCTTGAAATTCGACACTCCAGGCTATATATTTAGGTACTGTGATCACAAATTTCCCAGTGTTATTTTTTATAACGTGATCCCAAATAAACATGTTATTAATCGCAGTTACAAATCAAACAATAAACGTTGTTATTTTAGTAAAAAAAAGTTTATTTGAGTCGTGGTTCAAAAAATTATATCAGGTAACTTTGACACTTATATTTACACATCTTTAAAAAATAATACAAATGTATTACACTACCCTGGACAAGTTATTTCAAAAAATGGTCCATTTAGTCAAGATTTCAAAATGGTACAATTGGCACTTTTCTTTCTGTAAACAAAATTATTGCTTATTTTTTTGCAATAGAACTACATTTGAAAAAACTCATACCATGATAAAAAATACTTCTGGGTACTCAAAAATGGACTTCACCAACGTAAGTGAAATGGACAGAGGCGATAGAGTGAGATAGATAGTGACGTTGTTCGACAACAAATTAGAGAGAGACAGATTGACATTTATAACTTTTACAGCGAGCGAGACTGATAATGCCGCCGATGTTCAATCTTTACTTATTGTTTTTTTATAATTCAGTACGCTACGTTCCTTCATTTACTGAACAGCTTCTCGTAATTGTGTAACTTTCATAGTGACGATTTTGGTTTGTATTACCCTGTACTTGATATTGCATTTGTGCTGACGACTTTGGCTTTGCTTCCCTGAACATAATTCAGGAAATTCGTACACAATGTTGTGCTTTCTGTGTTAGTATTTAGTAATACTACTAAGCTTTGTGACATGGCGTATCTGTACACAGAGGAAGAATTTGCGTATATGTATCTTATCTAGGTTGAATGCCGTTGTAATGTCTATTATCACTTAAAACGGTGACATGGATTTTTTGTTATTTTTGCCAAAACTGGTATAACCTGGCCTTTTGCTCGGCACCCGATTGACGTCGAGTTTCGGAACACCCTGTATATATCCCTCACGCCAAGAAGGCAACCCCTATTATAGAGACGAACAAAATAAATAAATAATGCTGCCATTGATTTATAAACAAACTTGGTTGTTGAAATAGTAACATACATCAAAATAATTAATATCCATGCATGATTGTCGGGATTGTTAAGGAGTGTCTCGTTTTCCCTCGATACCAGCCAAAATAATGATGACGTTAGGGTTTAGGTTTGTGTGCTGATGTTTATTAATGTTCATATTGTTAGTTAACTCAGAAATACTTGGTAACATAAACAAAAACAAAATTAATGTTTTTCTGAGATAGGCCGTAGTTAAGACCTCAGTTTCTTCAGGGTCCAGTTTTGCCTTTAGTATCAGTCTGATTTAATTTTTTTTAGAAATTGATTATTTCTTGATTCTAGTTACATACATACTAAAATAGTTTGAACAGTTTCCAGCCTCCGTATAAGGATGGCGTTACTGGTTAAAAATATTCTGATAATAAATGTATAATTGCGCATGCATTGACAGTTAAGATTAAATTTCAGCAATATTAGAAGCTCAGTTGTTGTTTAATAGCCATTTATGTAAGTCGATATTAGTGTTCCTGTAAAGATAGAAAGAATTGAATATCAAACCCCCATCAAATTCTTGCATTTGAAGGACAATAATATCCATCTCGACTTTAATTTGCATAAGCGTATGACGCGTTAAACATCGCATGTTTCAACGCATGCACAGTCAAATTACTAAAATATTTTTGACAAGTAGATGGCGTTACTCATGTTGAGACGGGAAACTTTTCAGACTACCCTCGTATATATCTTAACATTTTGATTATTCTTTAGATCACTTTTTAATTCTTAAATTTAGTTTCACATATTTTTCTAGACTTTTAAGGAAATAAGCTATCTTTTAAAACTAATGATTATATATAGACATCGACCGTATCGTGAGTTACGCTTAAGCTTAATTCTCGACCCCTATCCTTTCATCGCCTGCATTCGAATTATATGCATACGTTCGATTAAACATTTTTTCTCACCCTATAGCAATTTTAATGTGCTATTTTTTAGCTTGAAAACAAAGTATGATATACGAGCCTACTGTTAATATAATAACATTTGAGGCATTTCCTGCTTTAGAGCATAGCTGCATTTGAGCAATTCCTATCTGGAAATGTTGACTTTAATACAGCAGACCGTGAGCGACAGCAAAAAAAATAACCATGAACATGAACTGAATGCACTGCTGGAAGAAAATCGTTGTCATACTACTTGAACTCGAACAAGAACCCACAGAAATACCGCAAGTTATTTCTAAACACAACACAACACAAAGATTTAAAAGGAGAGTCGATGGGTGCCCTATGAGTTTAAAGCTGAGAATATGAATAAGCCCCTTGATGTTATTATGTCATTGCCCTCCAGACTCAAGAAAAAAAACTTCCTGAATAAGATTGTGGCCCATTATAAACAATGCATCCTTTATGATAATCCGAAGTGTTGAAAAGCGTAGGTTAATCCTGAAGAGCCATGAACCAACACCGCTTAACCAAATATCTATGTATTATGGTCAGTCAGTAATGTCTGACCATTATCTATAGCAGCTTATTCCTATTAGCCATGATCTGGAAGATTATGGTCAGTCAGTAATGTCTGACCATTATCTATAGCAGCTTATTCCTATTAGCCATGATCTGGAAGAAAAAAAGCTTTAGGATATTTTATCGGAAGAATTAAATTTTATAGCTATATTTGTTCACAAACCGGTTAAGCCAGAAGTAAGTTTCGTCGGAAAAGATCATTTTTTCCCCCCAAAGTGAGGGTCGCCTTCTAACTGCTCTAGAATCCAATTTGTACATCGTGAATCTTTCCATAGTAAATTGACACAATGTACTGAACACATACATAGTAATCTGACTGGAAATCTCTTTATAAATATTAATCAACAATAATTATTATAAACTCTTCGATATGTAAAACACAAATAGAAATAAGACACATACACAAATAGAAAGAAGTTATTAACAGTTATAAAATTTGAAAACAGACCTGACTTTTTGATATTTTCGACCACTGCGTTGTAGAACTTGCAAAGATAAGTCAATTTAGCAAAAATCATTTATATAAAAGTTGTAGAATAACAAAAACAAAAATATTGCATGTCACAAAAACTGTTCGGTTAGCACAAAATCTTGCTCGGGGTATCAATGCATCACTACACACATCAAAAATAAATTCCCCGTATCCACGAATAACACCACAAGCGTTTTCGATGCGCTGTTGTAGTACTTCCAGAGTATTTACTTCTCCATCATGATAGACTAACTTTTTTAAATCGCCCCAGAATAAAAGTCGCAGTGCGTTATATTTGGGGAGCGTGCAGGCCAAGAAATGGGTCCATTGCATCCTATCCATCTGTTAGAAAATTCATGATTTAAATATTCGTGAACTGTTCGTCTAAAATGTGGCGGAGTTCCATCATGTAGAAACCAAATATTTTGTCTAACATTTAAAGGATCATATTGTAATAATTGTGTCAAATAATTACTACAATGAAAGTTTAAGTAATATTCAACTGTCAATCGACCTGGAAGAAAGTTCCAAGAAGCATGTCATTTATTATGCAAGCCCAAACATTTACTGAAAATCTGTGCAGAAAATGGGTTCTTTTCACAGCATGTGGATTTTCTACTGTCCAAAAATGGTTATAGTGGAAATTACTACATTTTTTGTAAATGTGACCTCGTCGGTAGCCAAAATAAATTTGGTAACATTTTCATTTATGTTGTACCACTAAAAAAATTCAACTGTTTTAGGAAAATCTTCATGTTGCAACGCTTGTACCCGTTGATAATGATAGGCATAAAAGTGTTCTTGTCGTATAGTCTTCCACACATTACTATGAACAACGCTTAAACTTGACCTGTTATAGACATTAGGACTAGAGCAGGTCAAGTTGAAGTTGGTCATACTTGGCCCGTTTGTTGGCTAGTTGTTGGCTCGTTTTCGACAATTTGCAGCGTGACTTCCTCAAGTACCCTGTGTCGCGAAATCTTGTAAGTAAATTTACAAACATATGCGGAACCGGATAATTTCGTAAAGGAAACCTTTCCACATACAAACAACATGCTGCTGCTGTATTTTATTGGCACTCCCCATAAGTTAATATTATGTCCATTAATTCATTGATTTCATAAACGTGTGGCATTTTCATCGCAGAAAGTACCCAAAAATTAAACACGCACTATTAAAGAACTATTACCAGTGGTCAAATAGAACATCGCACTCAAAATAAATATCGTATAAGTATACAAAAAACTAGTCAAACCAAGCATCAGCAGTAAACAAATATTGTATAGGTTTACAACACAGTGGTTGAGAATATCAAAAATCAGGTCTGTTTTCAAATTTTGTAACTGTTAATAACTTATTTATTTTGCAACTTTTTTAAAATCAGAAAAATTTAACAAAATCAACTATGATCCAACGCATACATTTCAAAAAAGAATAAAACAAATAATAATTATTTTATCTATTTTTAACAATTACGAGAAACAACAATTAATAACGACCAAACAATTAATAAACTCCTTCAATCAAATTATCAAATAAGCTCTTTAAAATCATTTTATAATATACAAATATAAAAGCATCTTCGTCAATGAATATCAATATCATCTTATCAATAAAATAAAACATTAATTTGCCCAAAAAATCCAAACTAATTTCTTTCAATGTACAAAATTTATTCACGGATGTACTACCAAACAAAATAATAGAATTAGTGGACAATTTACTTCTTAAAAATTGAACTAATTTAATAGTGAAACAAAAAAATTTAGAGCTGGTCCATTACTTTGGATCAGAATTATTTTGAATTTCATAATTCATTTTAGTTTCGAATGACGGGTTGATAATGGGAAACCCTTTAAGTCCTTTACTGCTTTTACTGGCTACTTAAATTTTTATAGACAACTTAGAAAATAAGATAAATCAGTATCAGTTGTTTAAATTATCACTTTACTGGCACATATACGTTGATAACATTGTAATTTGTTTTCTGTATCTGATATACAATTAAATCAATTCTCAACTGAAATAACAAATAAATGCTGAACTTTATATTCACTTATTGTATATATGTTATTCATATATAACAATATATTCACAGTTGAAAAAGAGCAACATAATAGTATTAACTTTTTAGACGTAACAATTACTAGAAAAGACAAACATGATATTGCAATTTAGTTACACACAATAAATCTTGTCATCCTTATTCACCAAAGATGACGGCATTTAACTCATTTATACATGGATTATTAAATATTCTAATGACAATAGATAATTAGAATAAAAAATTGAATGTCATTAAATAGATGGCAATGAATAACGGATACGACCCAAACATAAATTAAATAATTAATAAAAAATAGTTATAATATAATCACTAATTTAATATATCCTATCAGTAATATCAAGAATTCAGCGTACAAAACATATAAAGGAAAAGTTACCAAATTAGCATCTAAACATTTATCCAGAACAAACGATATACATATTGTTTTTATAACAAACAATAGTCTTGGATGCCTCATTAAAGACAATAAACGTCAAGCAAATAGACTCTATAAATCAGAAATTTATTGAAATGAGTGCGGGTCGTGTCCAAAAGTCGATTTTGAGCAAACAGGAAGATCTTTCTCTACTAGGCTCAATGAACATAAAAGAAGTTATACTAAAAAACAAAGTAATTCTCATTATGCTAACCATTTAATGTTAGAAAATCATACTTTCAATGATAACACAGGGTAACAAATTTAAACTTTTTTGAGGCAACATGGATGAAAATAATTGCTTTGATGAAAATAATTTAATAATAATTAAAATAATAAGTTAGTTACTACAACACATAGAGTTTTTTTGATACAGGTGGTTTTTGTACTAGTGGTGGGATAAAAAGGAGAAGCCATATTTTAACCATCTAATATTTATTTAATATAAACGTGTTAAATATATGCAAAGACATTAGTGAGAATTATGCGAGTAAAAAATACATTACATGAGATATCATACAGCAACAAAATCATTCACATTTTGCTCTTGAGTTTTCCAGCATCATCTATTTTTAAAAACCAGCAGTAGTCGCCCCATATAGATGGGTTCCAGGGTCACTGGTGTCGTGCTTCCATCGTCGTGATGTCCTGGTGAAACCTTTCGCCTTATTCATCGCTTAATGCACCCAAATTTTCTGAACAAAAATCTAAATGGGAGTGTGAAAAATGCATTTTTAAAGGCATGCAACACTTATGAGGAGCTCATCTATGAGGTTTTTATAGTTTTCATCTTTCCTCTTTGGCTCGTTTCATTGCACTTACAAAACACTTCCAAACTGCCAATTCCTTTTCATTTAATTTTTTTTTGAAAAGGGAAATCACCTAGACTTTCTTATTTGAGATCCAATAAATATGCCTTTTTTAGTTTTCCCTCACTTAATTGAGGAAATATTTCTTTTAGGTGCTTGAAACCATCACCTTCTTTGTACATGGCTTTGAGAGAGTTTTTTATTAGTCTAAGTTTTATTAGACTAATAAATCGCCCACATATATATAGAAAATTGGTTTAAACACTTGACTGTACTGTAATCGAGACAGAAACAAACTTAACTTATTTAAAAATAAAACTGCTCTTAAAAGTTCGTAGAATACTGTGGAAATACTCACTATACGGTCTTTTCGGTAATTTCTACATTGTCCAGTCCAAAGTCAGTACAAATAATTTGAATGATCCCATCATATAAAAGAAAAGCCTATACTTGAAAATGGGACGTGCTAGGCAATTTTTATGAAAAAAGTGTTTTAATAACTACCTAAATAAAAACAAATTCTGAAGAGATTTACCATTAAACACCAAATCACTTTTTTTTAACTTCTCGACGCAGGTTTCGCTAACCATATTAGCATCACCAGGAGATGATTTGATCTAATTCTAAAAGTAAACTATGTTCTATTTATATGAAAACCCTACCTAACGAAGCGTGTAAAAATCATGAACCATGATGTTTACTAAGCCTTACATTAATAACTGAAAAAGTTGACTGAACCGAATAGGTCCTTTATCTCCGGTTTTCTTACATTTTTATATTTGAATGCTCATGTGCATCCAAAGCCCTATTATTATTAACACTTTTAATTAGTCTTATAATACTAATATCTGTCCTGTGGTCATGTTCGATTGCATGTTGGGCAACACAAGATTTTTCATTTCTCCCATATCTAATGTGGACAATATATTCTTTATATCTTGTCCATATGTATCTTTTTGTTTGCCCAATATACCTCCGATCACAGTCTTCACAACTAATTTCGTAAATCCCCGACTTTTCATGTTGATCTCCTTTATCCTTCGGATTACCCAGAACTTCTCTTAATTTATTATATGGTTTGTACACAACCTTAATGTCCACTTTTTTCAAAATTTTGTCTAGCCCTCTTGTTAATTGGGCCTCATATGGTATTACCATGAATTTATTTGTGTTCTGATTCTTTTGAAAAGTCAGAAAAAGAAAGATTCTTTAAATAATTTTCTGAACTTATGTTTTCTAATGAATTTATCTACAATCTTCTTATTATAACCATTCACTTCAGATACATCCCTAATTAATTTTTATTGTTTGTTTTAATTATCTTTATTTAAAGGAAAATTAATTAATCTATTTACAATAAAATTTAAACTAGCCATCTTATTTTGGAAGCTATGATTTGAATGGTTAGGAATGTATCTTGAAGTGGTGGTGTTTTTTCTAAAAATATCGAAATCTAATCTATTTTTATGGTTTCTACTGACTAAAACATCTGAACAAACAGAAATGGTAAACTATCGTTGTTTTCAAGTTCATGCGTGAATATTATATTTTGGGATTTACTATTTAAGTTCTTAATAAAATCATCTAAGTTTTTATTTTTCAAATCGAAAATTAAAAAAACGTCATCCACATATCTTAATCATATCTTCGGAAAGTAACTGGATTCATCTTTTGCCTCGGTTTCAAATTTACTCATGAATAAGTTGGCCAAGAACGGTGACAGAGGATTGTCCATTGCCGTTCCTTCTTGTTGTTCGTAAAACCTGTTATTAAGCTGAAAACAATTTTGTTTCATACATAATATTGTTAAGGAGATATACTCAGAAAAAATCATGTTATTAAAACCGTTTAACTCGAGTAACTGCCTGAGGTATTTCAAGGTATGTGGAATCGGGGCACTTGGAAACAACGACGAAACGTCAAAAGAAACCAAAACCTCACCTTCCTGTAGATGTGTGTTTTTAACTTTTTTTATGAATTTGGATGAGTTTAACAGGAAGGTAGTTGGTTTGGTAGATTTTCAAATTCCTTTGTTAACCAATTTGCTAAGTTGTATGTTGGAGAATTAATAGCTTATACAATTGGTCTCATTGATTTTCCTGGTTTATGAATTTTTGGTAGAGCATATAATTTTGGGACTTTTGGATTAGATTTGTATTTTGCTTTTCAGAGAAGGAGCAGTAAGATTGTTACAAGATTTCAATGTATACCTAACTTCGTTAATCATTTTTGACAATGGATTCCTAGGTAATCATTTATAAGGACCGTCTTGAATTAATTTTTCAACCCGTTCAAAGTAATCAGGTTTGTCCATTACTACAACCTTATTTCCCTTATCAGCTTTTAAATAAAAACAATTCTTCTCTCGCAGACACTAAAATATTTTTTTCAATTTTGCTTTTACATGACTCTCTGACGAAAGCTTTGGAAGACACCGGTAAGTGTTATAATATCAGTTTCAATACCGGCTACCATATTCTCCGAAGCACTGCGGGATGCCGGCAAAGCAAAATTGATGCCTTTATTTAAAACATCTAGTTCTGGATTGTCGAACGTCTGAGTTGAAAGACTTTGTACTATGTTGATGCTGTTTTCTGGAATATGTTCTTTTGCCTGCTCAATTTTGAGTTTTTTTAATTTTTTATTTAAAGATGACATTTTTTTTAATAAATTTACTATTTACTGCTGTGAACATATTCCTTTGAAAATTGCACCAACATTCACGTTCTACATTTGTTAATTTAAAAGTTAATTTCTTGTAAAGATTGTATGTCTGAATTTCAAGCATACTTCTTTTACTGCCAAGCCATTTCTTTTTTGCAAATTAGTGATTTTGTCACATATTTTGGAACATTTTGAAATATTAACTTTAATAAAATTAGGAAATAATTTATTAGTCTGACATGACTTATAAAGCATGAAGATATAAAGCACTTATTGGCCACATTAGATATGGGAGATACCCAACATGCAATCGAAACAGGATAGATATTAGTAATTTAGGAAAAAACAGAGAAAGATGTAAGAAAATCATGAACCGAGATAAAGGACCTATTCCGCTCAGTTAACTTTTTCAGTTATTAATGTAAGGCTTGGTGAACTTCATGATTTTTACATGCTTCGTTAGGTAAGGTTTTTATATGAATAGAACATAGTTTAGTTTTAGAATTAGATTAAGTCATCTCCTGATGATGCTAACATGGTTAGCGAAACGTGCGTCGAGCAGTTCAAAAAAGTGTTTTGGTGTTTAGTGTTTCACATCAAATGTTCCAATAGTAGAATTGACCTAAATAAAACGCCAAAACAGCATTCTCATCAATGTTACAAAAATCATGTCGACCTGCGTAATTTTAAAATGTTACATAATGAAATTAAATCTAAAAAAATTAAATCTTTTAGAGAGCCTAGAAATTAATAAAAGGAAAAATTTCAATATTTTGCTAAATGACCAGCCAGACTTGAATGGTTCACCGTTATTAAACTTATATTGCCCTTCTAAACGTTGAACAATATGGATTTCCCCACTATCATCTTGGTATTATAGGTCGATGGACAGTTTAGGTTGTAATTACTTTTCTTACTGTTAGTTTAACATAGTTTGTATTTGAAAAAGACACTGTTTGTCGAAACAATTGTTATATATACAATTTTAAATATAGTGGACATTTTAGATATTAATCTTTGCTTACTTATTTAAAATTAATTTCCATCAAGTATCGACTACTTTATAAAAAGTAATAAGGTTTTAAGTATCTATAAAAGAAATTAAAGATCCTTTCAAATATTATTGTGTTGCTATCACGTAGAAACTAAATTATATCATAAATAAAGTAAACCAAAACAAACATTTTTATCTGAATAATTTAACAATAATTATATACGAATATTAATAACTATGTATATTTTTCTATAGTTTGTAATGTTTACCTCGATACAATTATAAAAAAATCTAAACTAAAATTAATTATAAAAAATTGCTGGATAAAAGGATAAAAAGCAAACTTTGTTGTAAAGCAAATTATTATTAGATTAGCAAAAGAAGAAGTATAACAATAAGTCAATAATCAGTAATTACTTTTATTTACAAGCCTTTCTTGGAAAAGCCTACAAAGAAATTTAACTGCCGGGCGTAATAATGAAATCAGAAATGATATGGCCTCTTCACTAGAATTTGCCTGGTTAGTTTTAGAATTAAAAGCAACGCATAGTAACAATAGCTTAATCAGATGATCTTTCTCTTTTCGACTTTTTAAAATTTCCAGAGGTATAACGGCAAAAAATATTGTTAAGTAAGTTAAGTCCAACCCATAATTAAATTTTAAATACAAGGAATTTAACGTATATTAGATCATATATAAGTTTTATAACAAAACTAATTTTATTTTAATTTTCTTCCTTATAATTAAAAGGTTATATCAAATTGAAAATACATTTTTAAACCTAGTACCGATGACACGCCGATAATTCCCCAAAAAAAACCGGAACCATTGTGACCTCACAATTATACCGAAGGCCAATATCGGTTCGTCTCGGAGCAATTTGGAAGTTATCCCATAGTCGGAGTTTCGGGTAAATAACTCAATGTATCGATCTTAGTGATTGTTTTATAAGCTTAACTTATTGACTGCATTTGTTGGTTTGTTATCGATTTGAAAATATACTTGCTTTTAATTGTTATTTAGGCTTTCGGTGCGGTTTTCGACGTTATACTCATATATCTTCACATAAAATATGAACACTCAAAGGTAAGTTCAGAATGAAATCAGATTAGAGATTCTTTTGTTTTTTGCATTCGTTTTTATAACTTTTATTTATATTATTTAACTCATGTAGGGAAAACAAATTAACGTGCCAAATTTATAACAAAGAATATTTCTGCTTGTCTGCAAAGAATCTACATGTAACAACACAACTGAGGATAGTAACAATGAGAAAGCCCTAGAGGATCGTCTATTTTATAGGATGCGAATAATAATATTCAAAAATTTCAAAGGAATAGACAAGAACAAAATTAGATTACCAATTTGGAAGGTAATCGTATAAGAAAAATCTTTTTACAGGATAATCTAATTTGTAGATTATTTGCAGAAATTTGTGTGATCAGTTGGATGAAAATTAACTAGTTAAATTAAGGACTGACAAAGCAGTTTTCTATGGAATCAAAACACCAACATCTAAAGGAGTATGCAAAAAAAATAGAAAAGCAAAGCTACTATCCAAATAAAAAGTAAAGAAAATGATATATTTCTACTCTAAATAAAACAAAACAGATGTTTAGTGTTTTTCAGGATTTTGGTACATTTCATCTATTAATTAAACATATTTATTTGATAAGGTATGTTTAAACATGGGTTAGAAATTTATTATAGGCATTGAAGACTGATGGTAGACTGACAGTGGTTGTAGGATATATTGTCCATAGTGGTTTTCTAGTGGGTAGACCTTAACAGGAAAGTCCCTCACTTCGACTATAAAGGTGTGTTTCTTAAAAAGCTGATTTATCTTATCTGGAAAATCTCTGACTGGTCATGCATTAGAGTTAGTTGGCAGCCAGATTTATTTATATTTGTAAATATTATTAAGAGTCTAATGTTTGTTAAACATGTAAGGCGAAAAATCGCCAACGTTTTAAAAGTACTGAAAACCTTAATTAAAGCAATAATGTAGTATGAGTGGATTTTTTTTTCAAAATATTGTTAATAGAGTTTAGTGTGGTGGTGTGAAAAATCGGTGTGGTTTTAAAAATATTGGAAACTTTAATGAAAGTATATATATATTTATATATATATATATATATATATATATATATATATATATATATATATATATATATATATATATATATATATATATATATATATATATATATCATCATCATCATCATCATCATCATCAGCCCGTATCGATCCACTGCAGGATGAAGGCCTCTTCAGCATGCTTCCAACCTTCACGGTCCTGGGCTTTCCTCTGCCACTCGGGTCCAATATACTTAACGATGTCATCAATCCATCGTGCTTTCGGTCTTCTTCGCGGACGTTTGCGATCAAGCGGTATCCACTCCAGGATTGCCTTGGTCCATCTGTCGTCCCATCGCCTCGCTATATGGGCTGCCCATCTCCATTTCAACTGTTTTACTGTCACAGACTTTTGTGTGTTCCCTGATCCATGCGCAGGACTTTCTGTCTCGTCTTGTAATGCCAAGCATACATCTTTCCATTCCCCTCTGTGCCACCCGAAGTTTTTGAATTGATTGCGATGTGAGTGTCCAGGTTTCACTTCCGTATGTCATAACGGGTAGAACGCACTGATCGAATACTTTTCTTTTCAGGCAAAGTGGGAGTCTGCTCTTAAACACTATGTTGAGCCTACCAAATGCCTGCCAGCCATATTTAACACGCCGTTCCACCTCCCGGGCGGTATTCCCCTCCATGGAAATCCTCTGCCCAAGATATATAAAGCTGTCCACAATCTCTAAATCCCTTCCTAAAACTGAAATTCTTCTGTCCTGAGCGAAGTTATTGAACATAAACTGACTCTTTTTCAGGTTTATTTTCAAGCCAAATGGTTCGCCAGCCCTTTGCAGTTCTTGTATGCGTCTTTGCAGCTCCTCTGGGTCTTGTGAAATGAGAATAATATCATCTGCAAATCTAAGATGGTTTAAGTTTGCACCATTTATATTTACCATCCTGTTCCCAATCCAGTTTACGGAATACTTCTTCAAGGCCAGCAGAGAAAAGAATAGGCGATATTGCGTCACCCTGCCGTACACCTCGTTCTATATTAATTCCCACTTCAAGATCATCAAGGTGAATTGTGGCTGTAGCTCCATCATATATCGATTCTAATAGGTTTACATAGGCTCTCTCTACACCTTGGCTAAGCAGTGCATCCATTATCGCATGCTTTGAGATGGAATCAAATGCTTTTTCGTAGTCGATAAAAGCCAAGCACAGTGGCATGGTGTATTCGTTGTGCCTTTCTATGACCTGCTGTACAACCTGGATGTGATCCATTGTACTGAATCCACTTCTGAATCCTGCTTGTTCTCTTGGTTGTGCGTCATTCAGTTTTTTAATATTCTTTTAGCAATTATCTTAGTGAAAACTTTGTACATCACTGATAGGAGGCTTATTGGACGGTAGTTCTTTAAATCTTCCTGTGCTCCTTTTTTATGTAAAAGGATCACTTCTGCATTTTTCCATAAGTCAGGTACTTTTTGTTCTTTGAGGCATTTTGAGTATAATTTTGCCAGTGTTTTATGTAACGTCCGACCACTAGCTTTTAGCATTTCGACAGTTACACTATCCTTTCCTGGAGCCTTGCCGTTCTTCATCAATTCTATAGCATTTGTTACTTCCTCCACTAGGATATCTGGCATTATATATTGTTCTTCCGTGGGTATTGCTGTCCCTGACTGGCTCTGATCTTCATATAACTGGGAATAAAACCTTCTGACAATCTCTAACATTTGGGTACGCGTCCTGCACACTGTGCCATCCTCACGCTTTAAAGCATATATTTGCGTTTTTTTGTTTCTCAGCTTCTGTTTAGCTTTGTTAATTCCTTTGTTTTCTTCCAGGGTTTTTTGCACTAGCTGCATATTGAATCGGCGCATGCCCTCTCTGATACGTTTTCTTATAGTTTTGCAGAGCTCAGTGTACTCGACCCTGCCAATAGGATTACCTGCATTTCTCATTGCTCGCCGTTTCTTCATTAAATTAATGGTCTCACTGGAGATGTTTGTTTGTTTGAGACATTTTTCCTCTGGTGCTATTGAAGCAGCCGTTTGAAGTACATTGTTGGCGATTTCTTCATATTGAACTAATATTTACACCTCCTCTGGATCTTGTAACGCAGCAAACCAATTTGACAAAGGAATCTCAAAATCGCTTCCTCTCTCCAGCAGTTTTCCAGAATCCACCTTGCCCTTCTTTGATCTTACCATTCTTTCGCGCTCTTTTCGACAGTCAATCGGAACCCTTGCTCGTACCATTCGGTGGTCACTTCCAACATTAAAATTGTTAGGGACAGTACAATTGGTAAATATTGTTTTATCGTTGGTCATGATGTGGTCAATTTCGCTTGTGAGCCCAGATGGACTTTTCCATGTCCATTTTCTGCTGATATTTTTCTTATAGAATGAATTCATAATATATAGTTCTTGTCCTTCAGCAAAATCAACTAATCTGTCACCTCTATTGTCTCGCTCACCAGTTCCATATGGGCCAGTTGCATTTTCGTCTGTTCTTGTTGTTCCAATTCTGGCATTAAAATCACCCATCAAGATTTTGTACCTACATTTCTCCTTGTATAAAAGCTGGGCCACATCATAAAATTCCTCAATTTCCTCATCTTTATGGCTTATAGTTGGTGCATAAGCTTGGACGATTTGAAGCCTAAACTTTTTATTTAGCTGGAATGACGCATTGGGCTAATCGTTCGGATGTACTTTCAAATTTTACCACACTGTCCTTCAGCTTTCGATTGATGAGGAATCCAATTCCGCCACATCGGCCATTTTCCGTACCTCGAGTGTAGAGTACGTATCCAGTTGGTTCCAGTTTGATTAACTCTTCACCCTTTCTTCGTGTTTCACAGAGCCCAATAATATCCCAATTTATGTTGTCAAGTTCGATTAACAGTTCTTGCAATCGGGCCTCTGTTTTCATAGTCCGTATATTTAACGTTGCAATGTCAAAAGTCCAGTGGCAGCCTGACTTAACCCGGTGATTCTAGCACCCTCTGTCTTGGGGGGGCAGGTCTTCCCGCTGCCGTAGGTAGTTGCCCCTTGGCCTCCGGGGAATGAGGGCCGTGTTTGAGGTTGTACTGTCGTATATCAACATATTGAAATACCATGTTGAAGGTATGGACCGTAATCTGCCACGCTGGTCCAATGCGGGTTGGTAGATTTTGGATCATGTTAGTCTGAGGCCTCCGCTTTGACCTGTCCGCCAGGGGTGACCCTCCCAGAAGCATAGACTCCAGACGGCATAGCTCAAAGCTTCATTGCCCTACTCAAACCCCTTTACCAAGTCAAGGTCTGATCCACAAAGGGGATATATATATATATATATATATATATATATATATATATATATATATATATATATATATATATATATATAAATATATAGATATATAGATATATATATATATATATATATATATATATATATATATATATATATATATATATATATATATATATATATATATATATATATATACCGTGTGTCCCAGCCAAATGGGATATACAGGGTGTGTCATGTAACAGAGGCCAATACCATCTTTCTATTGGGTGTTGTACCGAATTTCTGTAATCAAATAATTTTCAAAAAAAAATCAAAAAAATCAGTTAATTTTTGCAATAAATCTGAAAACACTTAATATTTCCGAAACAGTTGAAGATAAGTCTAGGATATTTTACAAATATGTCTAGAATTTCCAAAAATTAAATAATATTCAGGGTGTTGTATTTAAAATAAGAAAGTTGGTATTGGCCACTGTTACATCACACACACCCTGTTTAAAAATTTTTTGTTGAAAAAATGCGCATCTAAAAATACCAATCGACGTGCTCGAGCGTTTTTTCGAACACGCCCCCATTTATTTATTAACGAATTTATTCCATTTGGCTGGGACACACGGTATATATATATATATATATATATATATATATATATATATATATATATATATATATATATATATATATATATATATGGAGTTTTTTGACTTCTTTGTACTCCGTCCAAACCAAATAACCAAACCATGGCTCATATATATATATATATATATATATATATATATATATATATATATATATATATATATATATATATATATATATATATATTTATATATATATATATTGTGAGTTGATTATTAATGTAGTCCACTGTAATATATCATCCTAGTATATTTAACAGTAAATTTTTTATTGAACTAAAATTAGTGTTTTAAACAGTATGTATATGTTTTGTTTTTTTAATTATGATTTATATTGTCTTTTCGCTCAAAAAATTATTACCAAACCAGAAAATATCTTTTAGTTATTCCATATTTAACATTTTTTTCGTAATTTCGTAATAACTTCGTCATTTTTCATTAATAATCAAGAGAACTGAATAAGCTTTACTCCGAACTTTATGTTCTGGATATACAAGTCCTTTTACAGTGCAAATACAATTTTTGCGATTAAGTTGAACAAAACCTATAGCCTTGTCACCATAACGTTCGCGTTACACCCTACAAATAATTTAATTATATTTAACAGAATTATTTTGTTTCTTATTTTCGTTATTATTTTTTAAAAACTTAAATCGATGCTTTAGCACCTCGAACTTCAGCTGAATTAAACAGAATGTCATTTTTTAGCAAATCTGTGATCATAAAAATATCCACAACAGGTATATTATCAGAATTAACCTTTATGAACTCTTTCTCACACATTACTGAACTAAATTAGTAATGAACAATATTTTATTTTGCACTTAGCCAACAATAATGTTGACAGTATATATACGAATAGAAACCGTTGACAGAACTGACGTGAAAACACTTTAGTATTCTCACGTCACAAACATAGCGCCAATCGCGGCGCGTTCGTAGGCACGTGATTTTTTTTAATTTTATACATTTTAATTAATTTATAATTAATTGTAAATAGTTTTTAAAAAGTTTTTCGCATCGATAATCGAATGTTATTTATGATAAAGTTTTAAAATAAAGTAAAAAAATCGATAATTATTTTTTATTCAAAAACCCAATCACGAGGGTTGCTATTTATGTATTCGGAATAATAAATAAAAACCAATATTTATCATTGAAAATGGTTTTATTGTTTCTTCTGGCGTCGAAAATCGTTGACCACGTAATTTATTCTTCGCGGACGGGAACAAAAAGATATCATTGGGTGCCAAATCAGGATCGTATGGCGATGATCTTTTAATTCGATGTTTTGGCCGGTCAAATAATTTGTGTAAGTTGTTCGGTCTAATACGTAAGACCTCGCGTTACCATGGTGAAAAATGATTCGGCGTAGCTGGTTGTTTTTCTTATTTCTTTAAAGGATTGGCCATTATACTATTGGCATTTTAGCCACATGCCAATTTATCCCCAAAAAAAAAACAGGCGACCATTTGATTCGAAGTGCTGCTTGCGCCAAAAACTTTTGTTGGGTATGCTTCATTTTGAAAGACCCATACAGTCGACTGCTTTTTACATTCGGGCTTATAGGCATAGATCCAAGTTTCGTCACTTGTGTAGATGATATGCACGGCCCTTGATGTACCACGATTGTATTTTTTGAGCATTTCCTTGCACCAATTGACACGAGCTTTTTTGAGCAAGTATCAAATTATGCGAAATCCAACTCGTACAAATCTTTTTCACGGATAATGTATGCTTGTAATACTAATGCCCAGAGATGCTTCAGTCTCACGATATGTCACATGACGATCTTACCTTATCAGTTCGCGCACAGTATCGATGTTTTCTGGCACAACAACTGATTTTGAACGACCTTTAAGTTCGTCCGTGAGCGAACGACGCATTTTTGTTGAGATAACCCACGTCGAAAGCGGTAGTAAATTATCGCACAAAAATGCTCACTACTTATTTTTTGTTGTTCTCATTGTTACTGTGACTGTGAGTTTCATATTATTTCTGTTGTAATTAGAGCAGAATTCCTGGTAAAATTTGTTAAATCAAAATACCTCGAAAATGTGTAAAAATATTAAATTATATTTGTGATGAAATGACATTTTCACCACAGAAAAGCAATCTGACGCCTATTGTAAAGACTATCTACCACCATTATTTTGGTATCAAAGTAGGGGACCGGAATAAGTAATGGGCTACACGTATATGGTGCTAGCCAAAAGTCCCCTCGCCCCTTTATCTTTTGAACGGTTATACTCAACTTAATGAAATTTGGAATGTGAAAATGACTGAACGTAAACTCCTTTTCTAGTGATAACTGATGACTTAATCATCATAGATGACGTCACAGTGATATTGTGACCAATAATTTCCAATGGGGTCCTATGGCAAGTGATACCTCGTTTAAAAAGTATTTAAAAGACCTATTCAACCATACTAATTTTGTTTGGGTTCGAAGCACTTTTGATGCATAAAATAAATAAATACTAAAATTGCAGTTTTGCGTATAATTAATACAGAATCACAAGTCCGCCTCTGTACAATTGTCAAAAAAGTTTATTTTTTGTAATTCTCCAACTTATTTTACTTTTTCTGCTTTTACATGGTTTCAATTTCTGAATATTTAATTAAAATATTTTTATACGAAACGTTTGAGTTTCTAAATAAACATGGTGGTACGAAAATTAGAAGACAAGGTAGCAGCTATCTTAATGTTTGGTGAATGCGGAAAGTATTTTCATGCTACGGAGCGCCTTTTTAATGAGAAGTATCCCGATCGCCCTATATCGAGGACTTATTTGAGGGAGCTTATTCAGAAATTTGAAATAACAGGGAGTATTAAAGATGCAAAACGATCTGGTAGACCCAAAATTTCTAATGGCAAAAAATTGACATAATTGCAGAAATGGTAGTAAACCCTACTTGTTCTATAGCCCAACTTGCATCTACCTATGAAATCAGTCAAAGGACGGTGCACCGGGTATTCAAAAGAAAAAAATATTACCCCTATAAATTAAAAATGGTGCATCAACTTTTAGATGGCAACTCCGACCGAAGACTGCAATTCTGTGAAAATATGACCACTAGAATTGATCATGCACAAGATTATTTAAAAACAATTTGCTTTAGTGACGAAAGTACTTTATACCTCAATGAAAATTTGAACACTCAAAATGTAAGATACTGGAGTGACACAAATCATCACGTGTTTAGTGAGAGACATACACAGTTTTCAGAAAAAACTAAATATCTGGGCAGTTATTCTGAGAAACCACATCTTCCATCACACCACGAATTTTTGAATGGCAACTTTACCGGTAAAGCGTACCTGGAGATGTTAGAGATATACTGAGCCGCTAATGCACGAAAATCTGGAAAACAATCCATATGAATTTGGTAACTTGGAAATCACCTTCCAACAAGACGGATCTCCTCCAGACTATTGTGCTGCAATAAGACATTATTTGGATCAGGAATATCGTGATAGATTGGACGGCGAGGTCTGATAGAATGGCCGGCTCAGTTACCGGACCTTACATCTTTGGATTTTTTTTCTGTGGGGAACCTTAAATCGAAAGTATATGCTACAACACTTAACAGTATTCATGTTATAAGACAACGAATTGTTGAAAAGTGTACAGCAATTTCCTCTGAAATATTTGAACGAGTTCGACAAGAGTTTACCAATAGGATGTTTTACTGTCAGGGAGTAGGTAGAGTACATTTTGAACATTTACTGTAACTAAACTTGTGAATCTGAAACAAAATTAGTATGGTTGAATAGGTATTTTAAATACATTTCAAAGGAGATATCACTTGCCATAAGATTCCATTGAAAATTATTGGTCACAACGTCATCTATGATGATTACGTCATCAGTTATCACTAAAAAAAGGAGTATGTGTCTAGTCATTTTCACATTCCAAAATTCATTAGTTTAAGTATAACCGTTTAAAAGATAGGAGGAGGAGAGAGAGGGGAACTTTTAGCTAGCACGGTATGGTACGTTGCCATTCTTGTTTCGTTAAAATACGAAATTAGCTGAAAAATAAAAAACGATCTATGGCTTTTGCTATGCCTATGGTTTGACGGGAGCCTACAAACCATACAGATGTCTACTTTCTGCTTCACTCCACCTATAAAGGTAGGCTATTCGTTCTTTTCCACATTCAGATAGTTTATCAGATGTATACTCCACCCCAAAATTATGAACTTGAAATAGAAAATGAAGACAGTGTGGAAGAAGAAGAACTCAACAACCCTTACACTATGCAGGGTCATGTTATCCCATGACCCTGCTTTTTTCTTCCTAGTTGTGGAGCTGTCATTGATGAACCCGGAGAAAGATTTCATGAGGATATTTTCACTAGGAACAAAGATACCAGGGCCGTTCGAACGAAGTAATGCTGCGGATTACTGCTGGTCTGTGTGTAGGGATGCTCCAAAACTCACTTACGAAGCAAGCCAAAAGAAAACGATCTCATGAAGCCACCACATGATTCTCTTCAGACCCAACAACTGTGGGTCCAAGTGGACTTTCAATATTGTTGTCATAGTTAAAATGTATCATTTTCTCTTAATCCGTTAAAATGAAATACTTCCACCTATTGAATATAACATAAACTGGAGCTAATGAAAATTATTCATCGTATTAATTTTTGTCAACCCAAGATTAGTAAGATTTGACATGCAAAATATTTGTTTGCTATGTTAGTTTAATAGACGATCCCCCGGCTAAATTTCTTGAACCGTAGTGGCCTTCTGAGAATACCTTAAACCACATAACAACCTGAACCCATGACAACACACTGTATCCATAGGTTTGTTGAAGTTTCGCAAACGTTTCCGTCGCACTGCATCTAAGTCTGAAACAACAACTTGACATCGCAAAGTTGATCGAAATTGTTGTCATTCATTTTCAGAAGACACTAGAAAAATCCGGTACACGAAATGAGTAACTATGAACCACAAAATGACTGTAGAGTTCAAACTGATGTTTCTATTGAAGATGTTGGCTTGCCTCCCCTCCAAAGGAGAAACCAACAGCGTTGCCAGATCTAACACTACTATTATTACTAAAATATATTAATAGTTTTTTGCCCCCCAACTTAGATAAATATTTTATAAGTGCCTTATTTAAGGCAAGATTTCTTCAACAGTTATGTTATTCAAAATTCCTCTCATAGAAAACTGTATAATGAGTTTTCGATACCCACCAAAACGAATTGAAATTAGTTGCCAAGTTTACATAATGAGATGATTAAAATACATTATTTAGTCGTATTAAACTCGAAGAGATTTACCATGATCATAGATTTACCACACCACTTTATTTAACTTCTTGAGGCGCATTTTGCCAACCATATTAACACCATCAGCAGATGATTCAATTCAATCCAAATATCCTGAGAATACCTGGCATGTTGTTGGGTCTGAAGAGAATCATGTGGAGGCTTCATGAAATCGTTTTCTTTTGATTCGCCTCTTGAAGTGAGTTTTGGAGCATCTCTACACAGACCAGCAGTAATCCGCAAACATTGCTTCATTCGAACGAGCCTGATATCTTGGTTACATTGCAGAAATATCCTGATGGAATTTTTCTCCGTGTTTATCACTGACAGCTCCACAACTAGGAGAGAAAAATTAGGGTCATGGGATGTGTAAGGCTTGTTGGATTCTTCTTCTGCAATACTGTCTTCATTTTCTACTTTAAGCTAATCATTTTGGAGTGGAATAGGAACTGTCAAACTATCTGAACGTGGAATAGGTCAAATAGCGGATGAAAGAGTCCGGTATTGAACTGTTCCTCTTTTCTCCATTGACAATCCTGTCTTTATAGGTGGAGTCAAGCAGAAATAGTAGTCATTTGTAAGATTTGTAGCCTCCCGCCAAAGCATAGGCACAGCAAAAATCATATAGGGTAGACCGAGGAGAATCGGATCAAAGGGCGAATCGAATTAAAATAAGAAATCCGTTGATATTTTGAACATCGCTTGACACAGAATGCACACAACAGGTGTCTTACATCCTCCTCTCAACCCGCACCTCACGACATAGGCAGTTTTTCGATCCCACTCCTAGATTAGTGTCAGCCCTACTCGCCAGCGAATCGGACGTTTGTGTTTTACAATTTTGGAGTTCATCTAAGGTAGGTACTTACGATTTCTTTATGTCATATTAAGGATATGTGTTAAAATTTTGAATTGAATGTCTTATGTTGTTTGACAACGGTCCTATTTTAGAAAACTGATTCATTTTTAAACACAATCTTAGAGGTTAATGTGTAAAAATTTGTATTTCGAAAGTCTTTCATATGGGGCTATTCGGATCATGTCATCGGGGGCGAATGCGATCGCTCTTTCAAACTGATGTATTTTATTTTTGACGTTATATATTCATATTTGTTTTATTATAGATGGTTCTCACGTACAAAAGAAAAACAGATGCGGGAGAATGGTCTCAAGAAAAGATGATAGAGGCTGCAAATAAAATCCTGGTCAAAAAGTTAACTTTACGTAGGGCTGCTGAGATTTACAAATTACCGTACACAACTATACAAAGAAGAGTCTCTTTATCTAGTCGTGGTGGATAGCCAGCTTTAGACGAGAACTCAGAAAAGGTGTTAGCTGACCGCCTTCTGCACTTAGCAAGTCGTGACTTCGGACACCCAAGGCTGTTAGAAAAAAATAAAACACAAATTCAAAAGAAAAGCAAGAATAGCTGGCCAGTTCGGATAACTTCTCAAACATGTTTGAAACCAGGTTGCTACTGTTGGGAATGCTGTAAAAGGCTTTTCAAAAGACTGGAATATTTCTATTAAACGCCAATGTAATACCTGACCACAAATACAGGAACAAGTCCAATCCTCAAATACACAACCGGTTGATGATACAATACCACTGACATCTACAAGTTCGCAACAGTCTGATACAGTCAAATCACCTAGCCCTGCAGGAATAATTTTTTAACCCTTTTAAGACGCCAACCACATCTAAGAGAATTCATAAAATTTCAAAATCGGTCTTGCATTTAACCTCACCTCAGAGTAAGATTAATCTTCTCGAAAAAGAAGCAAAGAAAGACTTAAGATAGATAAAAAACTTCGGAAAATAAGAGAAAGACTGAAGGACAGTATATGTGATTTATGTAACAATAATTAAAATTGATCTCATTATTCATTATTTTAAATTTGTTAATGGTTCTAAAGCTTTTGTGTTGAGAATGTGTAAATTTAGTAACATGTTATGTATGATCCGATTCACCCCGAAAATTGGAGCGATTCGGATATTTTCGTTTTTTTACTTTTTAGTCGCTAATTGAGGGAGTTTATGAACGATTTAAGTTTTTACATGTTTGTTGTATAGCTGAATAGTTACTAATTACTCTTTCGTCAATAAAAACTACTTATATTACACTTTAGTATGATTTTCTTTTCGCAAAAAAAAGTGATCCGATTCGCCTCGATTTACCTTATCGCTTTTTTTTTTATTTTTCAGTCATTCTCGTAGTATAACGGAAGAGGAGTTACAACATATATGTGGAGTCCATGACTTATCCTAGTCCCCTACCTTCACACTAAAATAACGTATAGGCAGTAATAACAATAGGCGTCAGATTATGTTTCTGTGACGAAAATGTTCTTTCACTACAAATTTATGTACTAAATTCATACATTTTCGAAGCATTTTGATTTAACAAATTTTACACTTCAAAAGCACAAAACCAGAAATTCTGCACTAATTACAACATAAACAATATCAAACTCGCTCAGACAGCAACACTAATTATGTTTACACCCTACAAATAGCTGAAGACCCTGGTGTTTTGTCAGTTGACAGGAGTGTCAACTCACGGAAACCTAAACTGAATATGTAGATTATAAAAAATTATGTCACTGTATCTCCAAAGCAAGAGACAATTTTTTTAGTGATTTTTTAATTCAACATGTAAAAAAACATAACAATCAGCTATATTTGTACCCGAAACATTTACATTGTTGATTTTTGGCAAGTAAAAACATCGCTTTGGCTCCGCAGCCTTCTTATTTCGCAGACTTGAGTCCTTGTGAGTTTTTTATTTTACCAAAATTGAAAATTTACCTTAAAAGTTACCATTTTGGAAAATTGGAGAGTATTAAAAAGACCGTGAGTTCAGCTGAAGGTGATTCGAGTATGTGAGTTCCAGCAATGTTATCGATAGTGGACAAACCATCTCCTGTACAATATGACATATCGTATCACGCTACTTTGATAGAAACGATGTATAATTTTAATTTAAATTGAATTACAAAATTATAAAAATCAGTTTCATTAGTTTATTTACACACCTCGTATTTAGAGTTGAGACAGGAACCGTCTGCATATTGAACAAAGCAAATGAGACTAAAAGAAAGAAGTCCTGAACAACTTTAAATTAAGGTCAACTAAGGTGCTAGATAGAATCGAGTGTGTAATAGAGGGTAAGATAATTATTTTTTTATTAAGTAATTATTATTAAGTATTATTTATTAAAGTAAAACACGAAAGAGCACGTGCTGGAGTATCTATTCTAATCCACAAAAAATTGAAAAAATACATTAAATTTTGGGAACCAATGAACGAACGCATAATTAAACTGACGATCCAAATAAGGGGAAGAACTATGACAATTCTCGGTGTGTATGCTCCTAATAACGATGCTACAGCTCACGTTAAAGATATGTTTGAAGATACCCTCAGAGACATAATCGATCAAATTCCACGCAGTCATGAAGTCATCATAGGAGGAGACCTAAATGGTCGGGTCGGAAAACAGAGACATAGTAGAGTAGTAGGCAGACACGGGGAATAAACCATAAATGACAATGGTGAAAGATTAGTGAATCTTTGTGAGCAGTTCGATTTGAGAATAACTAACACCTTTTACGCTCACAAAGATATACATAAATACACTTGGTACCAACAGACAAGAGGACTAAAATCGATTATTGACTATCTCATTGCCCGACAAAACTCCCAAATCAAGATACAAGACGTTAGGGTAAAGAGAGGTGCCGAGTGTGGATCTGATCACCGCTTACTGGTGGCAAAGATACACATTCCCTTTTTAACATCTTTTCAATCGACCACCAGCAGTCTCACTGAGAATAGATTGACAACGACAAAATATAACTTACAAAGTTTTGAACATGAAAGTACTAAATATTTATATCTTAGAAGACTGGATCAAAAACTAATCGAAACTCAACGAACAATAGAAGAAGAGTACGAACATATAAAAGCTTGTATTCTTGAGGCTGCGGACGAATCTGTCGGAAAAATACGGATGAATAACAAACCTGACTGGTGGGATGATAAAATAGAACAACAAATTAAAGAAAAGAAACAACTCTACCAGAAACTCCTTCAAAAGAACGATGATGCGACGAGACAAAAATACAAAAGAGCAAATAGGGAGGTTAAAAACGAAGTCCTAAAGAGAAAGAATCAGTCTTGGGAGAAAAAATGTGAGTACATAGAACAACAATTAGGAGGAACCCGAAGCTCAGAAGCCTGGAAGACCATAAAGTCGGTAAAAACATCAAAAAAACAAATACCTAACTTAGGGGGCATAACAAATGAAGACTGGGTACACCACTTTAAAGACCTTTTGGAAGAGAGACGTGAAAATTTTCTAGGAAAACAACACCAAATAAATAATCTAACTCCTATAGATCTCCAACTAAAAGAAGTGCAACAAGCTGTGAAAGACACAAAAATAAAAAAATCCCCTGGACCTGGAGGTATGGACCCGAAAAACTTTTAAGAATGTTGAAGAATATGTTTCAACGATGCCTGAATGGGGAAGAAACGCCGATCGAATGGAGAACATCATATATATCAACCATTCACAAAAAAGGCTCAAAAAATGATCCTAAGAATTACCGAGGTATAGCGGTAATCCCAACAATAGGAAGAATATATTCCCGAATCCTTAGAAATGAAATAGAAGAAGACATCAAGGATAAACAAGCGGAAGAACAAGCCGGTTTCCGGGCAGGGAGATCCACCACAGACAACCTTTTCACTCTAAAAATAGCCCTAGAAAAACGAACCCAGCGAAACAGGGAGACGCATATAGCTTTCATAGACCTAGAAAAAGCTTATGACAGTGTACCAGTATCGAAATTATGGGAAGCAATGGAAACTCTCAAGATTAGACCAACATTGATTCGGGCCGTCCAACTTTACTATGAACAGAATTCTGCGGTTATTAAAATTGGAACATCACTATCTGAATCATTCAATACAACAAAGGGGCTAAGACAAGGATGTTGTCTATCTCCCACCTTATTCAAACTATACGTAGACCAATCCATGAAAGGCTGGGCACGGAAGTGTTGGAACATGGGCCTTTGGGTGGGGGATGACACCCTATATACTCTTTATTTCGCCGACGATCAGATAGTGGTTGTAGAAGACCAACAGGATTTGAGCTATATGGTGAGGAAACTAAATGAAGAATACACACTAGCTGGTCTCACAATTAACTTAAATAAATGTGAATACTTAGCGGTGAGTGGTAATGACAACGACGATTTACCCTTGGAAAACGGAACAATAAAAAACGTTGACAAGGCTAAATACTTAGGGGTGATCTTCAACAGGCAAGGTAATAGTAATGATGAAATTCAAACAAGAATAATAAGAGGTAGACAAATCATTGGAGCACTCAACTCTGTCCTGTGGGAAAGAAAAATTAGGCGAGAAACAAAACTTCGCATATATAGCTCAATCGTAAAGAGTGTTTTGACTTATGGTTCAGAAGTGTGGGATTTAAATAATACTAATAGAAGAAAACTACTGGCCACGGAGATGGATTTTTTGAGAAGGAGCTGTCGGAGATCGAGACTTGAGAGAATAAGAAATATAAACATTAAAAGGGACATGAACATCGAGAGAGATATTGTGGACGACATAGAGAGAAAACAATTGACTTGGTTCGGACATGCAAAAAGAATGAATGACACAAGATGGCCACGAAAAGTGTTGGAATGGATACCTCCAGAAAGAAGAAAGAGAGGACGACCAAGAAGAAGTTGGAGAGACGGCGTTGACGAAGCCATGGAAGCAAGAGATTTGCAAGAGGACATGTGTCACGACAGAACGAACTGGAAACTGGGGACGGAGAGGCGGCGACAGCCGTAGATAATCCGAGAATGATGATTAAGTAATTATTTAGTAAAGAGAGGTCGGATATACAGTTGTGAGAAATCATTTGTTCATATGGTTGACATGATATGTGATTTAATTTTTAAACACTTTTATTAACAAACCGTTGACAAATAGGGTATCTTTCATCAAGAATTAAATCAATTTAAATAAAATTTCTAGATAAGATATCTAGATATCTAAGATATCAATTAATCAAAATTTTAGTGTATCAGTAATTAAATTATTAAAAGCGAAAACTTTGGGTCATAGTAATTAATATCTTTTACTGAAGGGAATATCATTAATATTTACTCAATTAATAACAAAAATATCAATTTATTATTAGTATACTTGAACAAAATATAATAGAATTGTTATACATATGAAAGTTTAACTTATTTTTTAGATTTTTTTCGCGATTTTACAGTTTTTTTTAGCAGCTAATTGTTTTTTAGTTTTTTCTTCCAATTTCTCTTGTTTTTCTTTTTTCTCATTTCTCCCTTCTCCTTCAATTTTTTTAAGTCATTTTTCTTCTTCTCTTTCGCTATTCTCCTTTTCTTTCGCTTCCATAATTTCTATCCATTTATTAGCTGTTATTACTGAAGATAACGTTCAACCTGACGTTTTCGCTTTGTATTCTCTTTTTAGACCACATAACAATATCTTCCATTACTTCATATTTCCCAGCAGCATTTGCAGTAAGCAGTGTAGTAACATTTTCTTTTTCATTACCAGCCTCATCATAAACATCGTTTCCTCTTTCTGCCAAGACAAGATCACCACCTTTTGGTGAAAGATGTATCGCCGTTTCATCAATGTCAAAACCCCGTTGGGGATCTTCAAGGATCTTGATATTTTCGCCAAGCTTTTCTGCCACATGAACAAACCAAGAAAGTATGCCATTTTCGTGACGATTGCCCGAGCCTTACAAAGATTTTCAGCCCTTTTTTGTTCCACCCGCATGGTGCCTAGGATGACGCCTAAGAAAACCTTCAAACCACTTTCTTCCCGAAACATTATTTTTAAAGGGATTACTTAAGCCTTCTGCTTCCACTAATTGCTTGATAGAGTGTATCAAAAAATCTTTATTTATTGGAAAACTCATTCTACTAGTTACAACTCGCCTGAAGTTTCTGGTACTTTTCCTCTGATTTTATTACGTAACGTAATTCTTGGAATTTTGTGTTGCTTACTAGCGGCTGCGATAGCGGTCCCATTTTTAATTAATTCCAAGGTTTTCTTTAACTCAGTTTCCGAATAATTAAAAAATGTCCTTTTAGGTTTACTGATTGTAGCGTTTGTTGATTTAGGAATTTTCTCCACGGTCTTCTTTTTATTCGCGATGGCATTTTAACCAATAAAATATAAAATAATATAATAATTATGACCAAAACTGGAAAACGTATGCACCACTTGTGGCCATAGTATGACCAAAAGAAGCACTTGTATGTTTTTGCTGTGCTAGTTGTGGCCAAGGGCTATTTTATTCATATTTTAGGCTACTATCGGTAAATTTAAATTGTTTTATTAACTATTAGGTTATTTAAGTAGTATATAACATAAACATTTAAAGAATATTATGATTTTTGACAAATATTAATGATTTGCTTACTAGAGTCGTTCTTAAGATTCTTACTAGAAATAATTAAAATTGCCGAGATACACCACGCATCCAGATATGTTTTCAATAATTTCCGAAAGTATACTTTAAACGAATAGAGGAAATAGTTCACAGCGTTGCCAACATATTAAAAAACCCTATAAATATACTATATAATACTATAGTAAAAACTAAATACTTAATACTAAATAATTTGATTATAATTCTCAAAGTGGCCATAAACGGTACAGTAGCCACAAACGGTACATCTACCCTATATCAGCTAACTTTAAGAAATATACATATTACTTTTCCATTGTTTGGTGTCTCTCGACATTTCTCGTCTCTTTTCAACGAATGAAACCGTCAAACAGACGAACTGCATTAGTTAAGGGTTGCTTGAAATTCAGAAGTAATGTATCTAATCTCTAAAGATTGAATATAAAGACAGAAGAATGTTTATATAATACGCAAAACCGTGACATATTAAATAACTTGCAATAAATGTATTTTCCTATTTTAATTTAAATTTGCGAAAAAAATGTTGTGCTTAATAAACAAATTAGTTTAAGAATTATTAGTTCATGTACCATTAAGCCATTTCAATTTGAATTTTCGTAATTTGATATAATCTATTTAATACACGTTATATTAATTTTATTCAAAATTTAATTATGAGTTGGACTTTTCAATATTGGTATTGCTTAGTTAACAAGTAAACCATACCTGCCGTTATATCTCAGGAAATTCTGAAAAGCCGAAAAAAGAAAGATCATCTAAGACCATATCAGATATAACACGAAAAAATCTAATTCGAAAAAGCTAAAAAAAAATCTTAATAGTGCTGATTTCATTATTTTACTTGACAGTTAAATTTATTTGTAGGCTTTTCCAAGGAATGCCAGTAAATAAAAGTAATTACTTGATTTTTGACTTATTTTTATATTTCTCCTTTTGCTAATCTAATAATAATTTGCTTTACAATAAAGTTTGCTTTTAATTATTGTAAATTTTTACAATTACAATTAACTAATGTTAGTTTTGGTTGTTATATAAGTGTACCGTGGTTAACATTACAAACTATAGCAAAAATATACAGGCTTATTTATATTCGTATTTAATTATTGCTAAATTATCGAGGTAAAAAAATAGTTGCTTTTTTGGTTTATTTTATTTATACAGTTTCTACGTTTTAGTAATGCATTAATATTTGAATATAATAAGCAATGATTAATATCTAAAATTTCCACTATATTTAAAATTGTCTGTATAACAATTATTTCGATGCACAGCGCCTTTCTCAAATACAAACTATGTTAAACTCACAGTAAGAAAAATAAATACAACCTAAACTGACCATCGACCTGTTAATACCATAAAAGATGATAGCGGAGAAATCCATTTTTTCAACGTCTAGGACGGCAATATAAGTTTAATAACGGTGAACCATTCAAGTCTGACTGGTCATTTAGCAAATATATCCAAATGTTTACTTCTATTAATTTCTAGGCTCTAAAAGACTTACATTTTTAGATATATTTTCATTATGTAACATATTAAAATTACACAGGTCGACATGATTTTTGTAACATTGATGAGAATGTTCTTTTTGCGTTTCATTTAGGTAGTTATTAAAACACCTTTTCACAGAAATGGCCTAGCACACCCCATTTTCAAGTACCTGCTTTTCTTTGATATTATGAAACTGTTCAAATTATTTGTACCTGACATTGAACTGGACAATGTAGAAATTACCACATAACTGTCGAGTGGGTATTTCCACAGTATTCTACGAACCTTTAAGACTAGTTTTATTGTCTTCTGTAGTTTAGTTTGTTTCTGTCTCGCCTACAGTAGAGTCAAGTGTCTAGGTCGATTTTCTAAAAAATGGCAAGTTCTAGTCGTCGATTTTGCAAAAATCCAACGGATAAGTTTTGTTATATATGCGGACGATTTATTTTAAAGTCGCAAGCTTGATCTATATCCGAGGATGTCAAAAAAACCTATGTCATTGTTGGTGTGTCACGTAAATTTAGTGCAGTGCATGCATTTCAAGAAAAATTCTATGCTGTTTATATGTTTGCTGTTTCTATGATGTGGAGAGAATCGACTAACCAGCAAGTGATTGCTGCTTTTGTATCACCAAAACAGAACGGATCTCAAAAAAGCAAAGGGACAACATTCAGTATCCCAATTCAGTAACCCAAAAAAAGGTGATTTTTCCTCCTCTCCATATTAAGCTTGGACTAATGAAAAACTTTGTCAAAGCCGTGGACAAAGAAGGTTATAGTTTCAAATACCTAAAGGAAATATTTCTTCAATTAAGTGATGCAAAACTAAAAATAGGCATATGTGACCGGGATAGGATTATTGGACCTCAAATAAGAAAGTTTCTAAGTGATTATCGTTTTCAAGAATTTTAAATGAAAAAAAATGGTAGTTTGGAAATGTGTTGTAAGTGTAGAGAAAGGATTTCTGGGTAACAAGAAAGATGAAAACTATAAAAACCTAATAGATGAACTCTTGAAAGCCTATGAAAAACTATGGTTTCGCATGCCCTAAAAAATGCATTTTTACACTTACATTCGGTTTATTTTTCCGAAAAATTTGGGTGCAGTAAGCGGTGAACAAGGAAAGAGGTTTTACAAGGACATCACGATGATGGAAACAAGATGCCAGTATCGCTGGATCTCATATATGTTGGGCGACTACTGTTGGTTTTTAAAAATAGATGATGCAACAAGATGATACAAGAGGAAAAAGTTAAAGTTTTTGTCGCTGTATGACATCTCGTGTAATACGTGTTTTATTCATATGATCCTTACTAATATATTTGTATAGATTTAAGGTATTTTATATATTTATTTATTAAATGCATATTAGATTGTATGATATACTATTGATAAAACTGTTCGTGTTACAGTAATTATCAGCTTATATTTTCAGATTTAGGACTACAAAATAGTTCATATACACGTATTTTTATCAGCATTACCTCAAAAAAGGTTAAATTTGTTGACCAGTGTTACCATTGAAAGTATGATTTTCTAACATTATGAAGTTAGCATAATGAGAATTATTTCATAAAAAACTTTATAATGAGTTTTCGACACACACCAAAATGTCTTGAAATTAGTTGCCAAGTTAGCAACATCAGGAGATGATTAAATTAAATAATTTAGTTGTATTAAACTCGAAGAGATTTACCACTAAACACAAAATCACTTTATTTAAGTTCTCGAGACACGTTTCGTCAACCATGTTAGCCTCCTCAGAATATTTGGACTTAATTGAATTATATCCTAAAAATGTTAATATGGTTAGCAAAATGATCGTTGAGAAGTTCAATAAAGTGATTTGATGTAAATAATAATATAAATCTTTTCAAGTTTATTGTTTTACATCAAAGGTATAATACATAAGAAGTATAAATAGAAGAATTGATATTTAATTTTACTTTTAATCATCTTCTAAAGATGTGAACTTGGGTAACGAAACGTATATCGAGTAATTTCAGTCCATTTTTACGTATATGGAAAACTCATTGTAAAGTTTTTACTTTACACCAAAGGTTTTAAAATCAAAATTATCAAATAGCGGCATGAGAATTGTTTGGTAGATTTTTGAGGTCATCCTTCCTTTATATGATATATTCAAGAATGGAAGAATTTAATTGTGTGCTTGAATTAATCTTTGTCTTTAAAACGTTTTAAAAATATAACCAAATATACGACCCTATTATAATTAAACTGATTCATCAAATGAGTATGACGGTTTGGGTTCGGCATTATTCCAAATATTAGTATCTAACATTATGATTGGATTAGAACAGGGGTCTCCAAACTTTCCAGCCTTAGAGCTATACTAATTACTCCAGTAAGTTCCAACGGCCAAAACCGTTTTAATTTTCCAGCCATTACTAGTCACCGAGTACGCGCCTAAACGAGCATACATTTGCTAAATTCGCTAGTTCAATTACTATTGTGTGTTGTTATGACCGTGATACTTGACGAAATTTGGTGGTCAAAAGCGGAAATAGATAGTGGTAGTGCCCTCTATCGCTAACAGATGGCACTAGTAGTACATTCGAAAGCGCAGTAACAATTAAACATTCCTGAATAACCTCGTTCGTTAGAGAAAGTTCTGATGTATTCCACTGACTTCGAGATGGCAGTAATTAGCATAAAAATTGCATAAAAAGGCTCGCGACTGCGAGTCAGAGTGCCTAGGGAAGGCGAAGGAAGCGAAACTGTTGTGGAATAAACTAGTACGTAACTCCATTTAAAAGACATCTTCGAACCGACCAGAGTCCATACGTAACAGTATTTTGATTTGACATGTTGTTTTTGTATGTGATTTACTAGTATGGAAAAGAAGTGAATGTAGAACATTCAAAGATCAATGGAACTTTCAATATTTCGTGATTGAGTCTCGTAATAAAGCGGTATGTTTAATTTGCAATGAAACCATAGCCGTTCCCAAAGAATGTGACATTAAACGTCATTATGAAACGAAACATTTTCAAAATTACTCAAAATATACAGAAAGTGTGGATTGAAATCGCAACAATCTTTGTTTACGATAGTCAATACTGAACAAGAGGCTACAACTCGTGCCAGCTTTCGTGTGACTCTTGAAATCGCAAAACGTAAAAAACCATCGATGGGGGAATGATCCAAGAATGCGGAATTGCAGTAGCCGAAAAAATGTGCCCCGAAAAGGTAAATTTATTTAAACCTGTCAGTTTGCCAGCAAACGCCGTGGCTCGGAAGGTACAAGACATCGCAGTATCATCTCAACTGTCTGAGAAAAATGGACATCTTGAGTAGTTTTCTCTGGGCTTGGGTGAGTCAACGGATGTGTTGGATACGGCTCAGGTGTTGATTTTTGTTCGAGGAGTAGATAAAAGCTATAAAGTGTATGAATAACTTCTTGATATTGATAGTATTAACGGCACGACTACTGGGGAAGATATTTTTAAGTGAGTTGAAAATGCCATTAATAAGAACAGTCGATGGAAAAACTTGAAATCTATTACAACTGATGGAGGCAAAAACATGTGTGGTAAAAATAAAGGAGTGGTTGCACTTGTGTCAACGGCTGTAGAAAATAATGGTGGTTCAAAACCATTGGTCTTGCATTGTATCATTCAACAGTCCTGAAATGAACACCGTGGAAAATGTTTGAATACGTCTAAAAGTCTAAAACCAGTCATATCAGTTGTTAATTTCATCAGAATCTGAATCAATGACTTACCATATCATACTGCCGTACGCTAGCTTAGTTGCGGAAAAGTCCTTCAGCGCTTTTTTGAACTTCGAGCAGAGATCAAAATTTTTTTGAATGAAAAGTATCGCCGTATAAAGCGCCGGCGAAAAGTATCGCCGTATAATGTCGATTTGACAAGACATGAACGAACTGAATTTGAGATTCCAAGTTGAAAACCAGCTTCTCCCTGATTTGTACCCTACTATTAAATCGTTCCGGCAGAAAATAATACTGTTTCAATGGCAATTACGTAACAAATGTTTCACACATTTTAAAACATGTGAAATATTCAACCACACTACTGAGACTGAGTTTTCCGTCGATTTTGCAATCGAAGCTTTGAGTGCTTTGAAGATAAATTTGATATTCGTTTCCTAGACTTTGATGTCATTGCAAATGAAATTAAGATGTTTAAAAATCCTTTTGACACTGACATTGAAACTCTAGCCCCGGAACTCCAAATGGAAATTATTGATTTACAGTGCATTGATATAATTAAGAACAAATATCAAAACTCATCTTTGTAATCTTGAATTTGATAAGAGTCTCCTATTGGTACAGTTTGAAAATTTGCATCAATTTGCTGTTTGCTGCTAACTGGGCTGTTTTCTGTTTTTGGTACTGCTTATTTCTGTGAGAAAACATTCTCCAAAATGAAGTACACACAGAATGATCAGAAAGTCTAAGTTAACCGATGAGCATCTTAAATCTCTTTTAATAATTGGTACATGTAAAATTGGTCCACAACTATAAACTGTTGTGGAAAATCACAATTACATAAATCTGTTTAGTATTCTTTACAAGGGGACACCCCGCAGTTTCATTCGCGTTAATTTAGCTTTTCCGTTCCTAATGGATTTTCAAGATAATATCATACGTGTGATTCAGGATATATACATTCCAAACATCGATATGTATACATAAATGATACTCTTTACCCCAACATTAACTACCGAGGGTAAAACCGCGAAATGTTCACTAATTTATAATTTAGTGGGACTCATTTCAATTATTTCTTAGTTATTATGCTTAAGTTAAATTTGCTGCGTATTATACTTGTCATTAAGCTTTACCCAGCAAGTAAATATAACCGAGTTATTATCATTCTGTGTTCATTTATCAAACTTATCACAGCAGCAATAACAACAATAAGCCATTAGCTATCATGGGCCGGATTGATAACATTGGCGGGTCAGATTTGGCCCGCGGGCAGTTGTTTGGAGACCTTTGGCTTAGAAGATTAATTGTTTTTTTATAATTCACAAGGTTACTTGAACTCAAGTAATAAGTTATAATAGCAAAATAAGCAGTTTAAATTATCATATACTCTTAATACATTAATTAATATCGTAGAAATATCCTGAGAATACAATGAGTCTTTATCAACAATTTGATATTGTCTTAATTTCAATTGGCTTTTAAAAACAATATGCTGAAATTCGTGAGAAATTGTAAATATGATAATAAATAGTGGCAATTCGAAAGTTAAAATTTGAAACAACGTGTACAATGTATTCACTTTTCACTTTACGACCCAAATGGTCGTTCTGAACAAAATGGGTTTATCTTTGGCTATAGGAGCTGTTTTCATTTAACCGATACCAATACTTGATCGAACAATATTGCCATATATAGGGTGAAGAAAGTATAAGAGAGGTTATTTAATCGAATATTATCGTGTGGCTCATTGTGTTTTATAGAAAATGACGTAAAAAAAAAGGATTTTAAGAAAATTTTGCCTTTGTAAAATAGCAAAATTCGAAAATACCAAAAACACACGATAATCACAAAATACCTATTAATATAGAATTGTCCTATAAAAGTGTCTGAACTTTAAAATGAGGCACACTAACAACCAGGTGATAATTCCGAAATGTATATTTTGTCGTTTAACGCGTTGACGGATATCTCGATATATCAGAACTACCCTGAAACAGTACTTTTTATTCTTTCAATATCAAGAAGCAGAGCGGCATTCTGTCATATCAGATTAGTGAGTACTAATCTGACTTTGACAGAACGCTTGGGCGTCATATGCATTGGACGTCATATGTGTTGTTTCTCTTTCTTGGATGAAACATAGAAAAACAAATTTTAATATATTTTTAATCTAAAAATAAAATACAACTTTAATAATACGTTGTTAAGTAGAAAACGAAAGAAATATTTTTATTTTTGTCGAAAAAGAGTGTTGTATTTATACATCCCTTGCATCGATAGTCTGCTTCTTTAAGCAAACATTTTTTTGTACACATTCTGCACTTTATTAAAAAACAATATTTTTTTCTTTTTGGATTTGGATCACCAGAATTTCTTTCAGGCCAGTGGCCCTCTAATGGATGTTGACTTGTGTTTTGACTCATACGCGGCGCTGTCTTGCCTTCTATTGTCATGTTTATGACGTTGAATTAGATTTTTTCCTTCAATATCATCTGGAATTTCGAATAAAGGTATAAAGCTGTTGCGAAAGTCTAGGAATTTTTTGTACAGATAAAAAGCACTGCATATGGTAATATCCAACATATTACCTTTTTGTACCATCGCATGGTTTTGCGGAGAGTCGAATAAGTTGACGTCATCTGGTCACATCTATCGATGCCTGACATATGACGGTTATATATAGTAATTTCTTTGGGCTTTACAATTTACTTATCACATCTATTTTAACTGGAACCAACCGGGGGTAATCTAGTGGTAATTACTAGAACGTCGCGTTTGTCCTGTCATTTAGAAACATAAACTTGTTTTTTGCGAACCCAAAAATAATGAAATTTTTTCAACTTTTTCGAGATCACTTCACGAAGATTGTTTTTACGGTTTAATCGTTGAGTTCCATCAGTATATGTTCTTAAGGCAAGCAGTTTTTCCGTAAGCCAATAGCTATTATAAAAATTACCCATAAATATATGTCCTTTCATAAGGTACGGTTTCATTAACCCTAGAACCAAACACTAATTTCGTAGTATATTCGTATTCATTTTCTATTTTGCCATAGTACATTGCGATATTAGGAGATCACTATCTGAGATTTGTTAACTCATAAAATTTGATACCATACTTGACTTCTTCTTCTTATGATACAATGTCGCGTGCGAACTGTTCTCGCCTAAAACATAAAACATGGAATGGAGGTATAGAAACTGGGGGATGTAAGTTGTAGTAGCGTGACACTTGGGCGGTTGTATTTCTCTGTAATGTTACGCTATTGTTTAAATTACGATATAGATCAATGAAAGAAGATACGCTGCTTCGCGTTCAGTGCTCATTCAAGATTTTGTTAGGATGCTGATAGACGATGTTTCGTATCGTAACTTCTAAAAATTACACTGCACAACGTTACTGTCTGTCAACGTGTTAAATGTCGTTAATAGTGTTGTTCAAATATCCCCTACGGCTTCATCTGGTAGAATATTTTCTGGAGACCCAATTTTTGACTACTCTTTCAAACATATTACATAGTATATTTACAATAGTCGCCTTAATGTTTCCTTCAAATTCAATGATCGTTACATAACCCAACCGAGATTTTACATAACGTCACAAAATATAATCTAAGAGCGTGATATCTTTGTGGTGAGATAACATTACCATTTCGCGAAAGAATGAGTCCAGGAGGCTTTTCTTATAATATATCGATTATCTGGCGAGATGTGTAACATGTGTCTTGTTAAAAGTAAACATTGTTGATATATAAATTTATCAGTTCAGGTCAAAGATTTTCTATTAGCATATTCCTAGAGCGTACACCGATGTACGCGCGTAGGTAATCCGATGTTCTTGATTTCAAAAAATAATATCTTCTCACTTCTTCAGCCCAAAAACCGTTTATTTTGTCCCTTCATTACTCCAGTTCTCTTTTTGAATTCCTCCGATCCTCTTGCTACTTTTCTTTGATATAACCCATATCTGCATCTTTAACTCCTCTTTCCCTTAAAATGCCCACCTACTTATCTACTATCTTGCCTCAATGCTTCAATATAAGAGCGGATCTGGTTCTATTCTGCACCTTGACTTCCTGCCAGAATATATTAATTATTTTCAGTTCACCATTAATAGTTGTCCACCAACTCAATACAAGCCATGAATAATAAGTAGAGTGGCGATCTCCATTCAGCTGACTGTTCTAGTATGATCCTAACAGTTTTTATGTGATCAGTACACAATTTACAGTGATATGTACAAAATATAACAGTCTATAAATGAAACTTACATTTCAAACAGTGTTGCCACGCTGATGTTTTAAAGTTCTGATAATCTTATTGGAAAACTATTTATATACTTCTAAAGAAAACGAACTAAACATTCATCATGTTGCCAACCGCATTAATAAACAGTAAATAAAATAATGTAAATAGCCTGAAAAAATATAAACAAGCTGGAAAATTACATTTATTTTCGAACTAATATATCAAAAATTACTCAGATGAGAGAAACATGTCCATGCCTTAGAAAGCAATCGAAACGTATTCCTAAACTTAACATCTTAACCCGCCGAACTATCATGGTATTTTGATATAAAATATTAAATAGTCATTTTCATACGAGGGTACTCTCAGAAGTATCCGACTTGACGTATAAATGGCGGTTGTTGTTTGAAAGTAGCAGAAAGTACCAACCTTATAAAACTTAAGTTTGAAGTTTGACAATGCTACATATTTAAATTAGTTTAGGAGCCATTAATAGTGAAAGCTTTCAGTGAATTTGTAAACATATAAAAAATTGGTCGTCGTTATGTGATATAATACTCGTATGTGATACAATTATTTGAAAGATCTCAGTCCAACCAATATCAAAGCGGAACTAAATTCTACTCTGGGAGAGTCTGCTCCTTACGAGCTTTACAGGCTAGCTTACAGGCCTTACGAGCTGCCAAGACGAACATTGCATTGGTCGACCAAATGAGATGACCACGCCAGAAATGAGATGACCGTCGACTAAAAGTCGAAAGCAGACATGGTAGGCATTTCAAAAAGTGTTGTACATCGCATGTTGACTGAAAATTTGGACATGAAAAAGCTGTGCGCAAGATGGGTGCCATGATAACTCACAATGGAACAAAAACAGTGTCATGCGGATATTTCAATCGAGTGTTTGGCGAAGTTTCACAGGAATAAAACTGAGTTTTGCATCGCCTCGTAACCATGAACGAAATATGGGTCCATTACTTCACACCTGAGATGGAAGGAACAGTCAAAACAATGGACTGGAAGGGAAGAATCAGGTAAAAGAAACGAAGATAGTTCCGTCTGCAATCAAGGTCATGGCGTCTGTTTTTTAGAATGCGTGTGGGATAATATTTATTGTTCATCTTCAAATAAGAAAAACAATCAACGGCGAGTATTATGCGAGCTTATTGCAGTACTTGAGTGTTGAAATCAAGAAAAAACGGCTGCATTTGGCGAAAAAAAAGTTTTGTTTCATCAAGACAATGCACCAGTTCACACATCCGTTATCGCGATGGCCAAAATTAATGAGTTAAAGTTCAAATTGCTTCCTCACGCACCCTTTTCATTAGCTTTAGCCCCCTAGGATTATTTTCTGTTTCTAAACTTGAAAAAATGGCTCGGTGATAAAAGATTTGCCAACAATGAAGAGGTGGGGTCTGTGTAGAATAGAAATATTTGTAGAATAAAACCATAGGAGGTATTGTAGAAACTCACTGGAAGAACGACTAGTTTTACTCTCGGCTAATGGCAATTTAGTAATATGCTCAAACAACGAAGATGAGTCCAGAAACGGAATAGCAATTACTGTGAATAATAAAGTTAAAAACTCTGTTATAAGATATAATACAGGCAGTGACCGAATACTGTCAATAGAATCAAAGCCACATCAGTAAATATGAATATTATCCAGATCTACATATATTCATATATCCAATATCGATTTAATCGCAGCAAGATATTGAAATATTCTATAGCAAGCTAAGTCAATGCATTATAAAAGTTCCTAATAAAGAAATACTGCTCATTATAAGTGATTATGCTGCTTAAATTGGTACTGCCAATGACAATTACCGGCAGAATGAAATAAGAAAATGTAGTATGCACTAGGAATGAAGTAATGTCTCTAGATTTTTGCGTAGCAACTAAAAAGGCTATTTAGCGAGAGGTCCTACACTTTAACGTGGGTTCCTACGACTACGGTCATGGGCTACCAAAGACCTCAGTCAGCATCCCCGTCGTATTATTAACCCTTGGTTTTGGGCTTAACAATAGGTTTCTCTCGAGAAGCCTACCGACTGATAAGTGACCAACGTAGAAAACCTCTCTCAGAAGGCATCCGGCCTTATCCAGCTTCGAACTGACGTGAGGAATCATTCATTTTCTAATCCAGTTTGAATCCTAATGTACATCATTTTCAGATATGGTCTCCAGATGGCGATGTATGTATATATGTATATATGTATATATATATATATATATATATATATATATATATATATATATATATATATATATATATATATATATATATATATATATATATATATATATATATATATATATGTGTATATATGTATATATGTATATATGTATATATGTATATATGTATATATGTATATATGTATATATGTATATATGCATATATGTATATATGCATATATGTATATATGTATATATGTATATATGTATATATGTATATATGTATATATGTATATATGTATATATGTATATATGTATATATTTATATATATGTATATATTTATATATATGTATATATATATATATATATATATATATGTATATATATATATATATATATATATATATATATATATATATATATATATATA
Organism: Cosmopolites sordidus; assembly: GCA_031761425.1. NCBI lineage: Eukaryota > Metazoa > Arthropoda > Insecta > Coleoptera > Curculionidae > Cosmopolites > Cosmopolites sordidus. The sequence continues at coordinate 1,245,833 of JARFXV010000172.1, read as the reverse complement.
TATATATATATGTATATATGTATATATATATATATATATATATATATATATATATATATATATATATATATATATATATACATATATACATATATATATATATATATATATATATATATATATATATATATATATATATATATATATATATGTATATAATTCTTTTGAAAGCAAGTTATAGAATTATAATAATGACCTAATTGGTGCTTCCATTATATTTACAGGATATTTAAGGGTAGAAAAGTCAAATCGATTTGATTTTATTCTTGCACAAAAAGAAACTGAAAATAGTTGATCAAAAGTTGTCGGTCAAACGTGTCGGTGTTTAGAGTATATCAGTATACTCGAAATAAATTTCGAAAGCCATAAATACAATGGTGCTTGTAAATGGTCGCTTCATAATTTCTATAGGGATTTTTTTCTAACTATTAAACGTGTTTCAAATGATTGAATCGGCTGAATTATACTAACAAGCATTAATTTATAGAAACATTATTAGTTCCCCCAAGAAAATTAGATTTTCCATCATCATCATCATCATCATCATCATCATCATTATAATCATCATAATCATCTCGTGTCGATCGACTACAGGATGAAGGCCTCTTCAGCATGCGTCCAACTCCAGGATTGCCTTGGTCCATCTGTCGTCGCATGACCTTGCTATATGGCCTGCCCATCTCCATTTCAATTGTTTTACTCATCCAATGATGTCACATACTTTCATTTGTTTCATGATCTATGCGCAGGGCTTTCTGTCTCGTCTTGTAATGCCAAGCATACATATTTCCATTTCTCTCTGTGCTACTCGAAGTTTTTGAATTGATTGCGATGTGAGTGTCCAGGTTTCACTTCCGTATGTCATAACGGGTAGGACCACTTATCGAAGACTTTCAGACAAAGTGGGAGTCTGCTCTTAAACACTATGTTGAGTTTACCAAACGCCTGCCAGCCACATTTAACACGCCGTTTCACCTACCATTGAAATCCTCTGCCCAAGATATATAAAGTGGTCTTCAATCTCCAAATCCTTTCCTAAAGCTGAAATTCTTCTGTCTTCAGCGAATTTGTTGAACATAACCTAAATATTTTTCAAGTTTATTTTTAACCCAAATGCTAGCTCCATCATATATCGATCCTAATAGGTTTATATATGCTTTGTCTACCCCCTGGCTAAGCAGTGCATCCATTATGGCATGCTTCGAGATGGAGTTAAATGTTTTTTCGTAGTCGATAAAAGCCATTCACAGTGGTGTAGTCGTTGTGCCTTTCTATGACCTGTTGTACAACCTGGATGTGATCCATTGTACTGAATCCACTTCTGAATCCTGCTTGTTCTCTTGGTTGAGCGTCATTCAGTTTTCTTAATGTTCTTTTAGATATTATCTTAGTGAAAACTTTGTACGTTACTGATAGGAGGCTTATTGGACAGTAGTTCTTTAAATCTTCCTGTGCTCTCTTTTTATGTAAAAGGATCACTTCTGCATTTTTCCATAAGTCAGGTACTTTTTGTTATTTGAGGCATGTTGTATATAATTTTGCCAGTGTTTTATGTAACGTCTGATAACAAGCTTTTAGCATTTCGATAGTTACACTGTACTCTCCTGAAGTCTTGCCGTTTTTCGTCGATTCCATAACATTTGTTAATTCCTCCACCAGGATATCTAGCATTTGTTCTTCCGTGGGTATTATTGGCTTTGATTTGTTCTGCTCTTCATATAAGTGTGAATAAAATTATAAAGAAATGGATAAAAAAAAGTTTGAAACTACAGGATCAACTCTAAATTTATCGTCTACGGGTCATCCAAGGTCAAGCAGGGGTGTAGCAGAATTGTATGGGCTGCAGTGTCAGCTAGAAGCCTAATTGGCCCATATTTAATTTTTAAGGATCCCAGAGGTAATGCGGTCAATGTTAATTCAGCTAGATATTGTGAGATGATATGAGGTTTTTTTCATCAATCACTGCAAGAATTTAAAGGATATAACGAGGAAAGATGGTTTCAGCAAGACGGAGCTATGTGTCATGCCTCACATGATTCTTTAGAGACTGTACAGGACTTAACCCCAAGAATAGTGATATCCCGTACACGTGACATAAATTGGCCCCCAATATTGATTCCACTTGATTTTTTCTTGTGGGGTTATGTCAAGACCAAAAGATTATGAAAATAAAGCACGTACCACCATATTGCAACTAAAGCAGAATATTGTTCATAAGATCTACTCGATATCCAGACATATGTGCGGCAAGGTAATAGCACATTTTCTAACATGCCTCCAAGAATGCCAGCGCCGCGAAGGCCGCCACCTCGACAGTATTATTTTTTGCTAAACTAATTTCGAAACACTGTATTATAATGTTATAATAATAAAATTATTATATCTTAAATATATTTCTATTAATTATACCTACAAAAATGAACAACAATATTGGACACCTTGTATAAAGATATTTATATCCTTACACAATAAATAATAGAATAAAGTGTGTAACAAGTAAATAAAATGTCAGAATCAAGAACTCCAGTAATAGCATTAGCTTTATACCCCCTTTGATGACCATCATCGCGTTATTTAATAATCTAACGATTTAATCAACAGAGTAGTGAACCAGTATATGGAGATTAAAATTTTATTGCCTGCCTGCTAATACATCTTTCCTTAATTTCCTATATTTACGATAAGGATATTTTAAACATGGTGATAGTATAAAATCTATATTTGATATTATGTATATATTTTTTAATGTTATTTTATATGTGTGAAGTAATTGCAATATTCTTAAATAAAGATATCGGGTTTCTAGAAAATTCATACTGCTTTTCCATTAATTGTTTTTTAACAGTTATAAACAAAAAACTGTCTTGAATTAGTAATATTTATTTACATATTACTAATTCCTGTGGTATTTACACTTTTTAAGTTTAGATTCGCATTGATTTCCATTCAGTTAGTCAAAATATGTAAAAGTAGTGTAAAAGTAGTCTGCACAGTGCAAAAGTACTTTGTTGAGGGCGAAGATTTTGAACTTGAAGACCAGTATTATGACCGTCCTTCAAATACTCATGTCAATATAAAGGCCTTAATAGCCAAATATCTACGCACCATAGTCCATGAGATAACAAATAAGTTAAATGTAGGTAAATCGAAAATTTTTGATCATCCGAATAAATGGGTACGTCTGCCGATGCGATATGTGGATCTCTCACGAACTCAGTGAGCAACATCTGCTGATCCGAATCTTTTCGTACGATCTTTAGCTGAAAAAGAAATCTAAGGCGCTAATCTAAGGTTTTAAGTACGGCGAAAGGCGGTCTTCATCCGAAGAAAATTATGCTTTATAATTACTAACATGGGAAGGGACCCATTACACTTTAAACTTCTTTCTCGCAACGAAACCATCAACACCAACGTCGGTTATTCACAATTAGATCGACTGAATGTAGCAATTGAAGAAAACCGGCTACAATTAGCAAACAGAAAATTAATTATGATAATACATGACTACACGTCTCAATTATGACCACTCAAAAATTGTTGAGTTTTTATTGGAATGCTTTATCCCATCCACCTTACTTGCCGAACATTACAGTCTCAGACTACGATTTATTTCGCTCCTTCCAAAATTGTTTACAGTTTATAGTATTTCCAAATTATTTAAATTCTTTGGTTTAAAAACCTATGGATACATATACATATTTATAAATTTAAAACTTCAGTAATTACCACTTGCATCCTCAAAAAATATAATAATAGTTTGCTTTTCAATTCTTTCTGTTGTATTATTTAACGCCCTATAACAATGTAGATTTCATAATAGACAACAATATCGTAAGACATATCAAAAAGTAAGGTGACCATAAATAAAACACAAATGACACTGGTCTACAAAATTCAAACTTTTTTTTATTACGCGACCACGTCTGTCTAATTTAGATAGTACTACGGCCACTTAACAAAAATGTATTCATACAAAAATTAACACGTTAGGTTTCTTTGTGACATTCAATATATATATATATATATATATATATATATATATATATATATATATATATATATATATATATATATATATATATATATATATATATATCAAACCTACGTAAGACGAAGGCCTCTTCGGCATACTTCTAACTTTCCCAGTCCTGAGCTCTCCTTTGCTATTCGGGTCTAATATACCTAATAATGTCATCAGTCAATCGTGTTTTCGGTCTTCTCCGTGGACGTTTGCGATCAAGCGGTATCCAGTCCAGGACCGCCCTGATCCTTCTTTCGTCCTATCGCCTCGCTACATGGCCTGCCCACTTCCATTTCCATTACTTAATTCTTCCAATGATGTCACTCACTTTCGTTTGTTCTCTGATCCATGTGCAGGTCTTCCTATCCCGTCTAGTAATGCCAAGCATACATCTTTCCATTCCCCTCTGTATTACTCGAAGTTTTTGAACTGACTGTGATGTTAGTGTCCAAGTCTCACTCCCGTATGTCATAACGGGCAGGACACACTGATCAAAAACTTTTGTTTTCAGACAAAGTGGTAGTTCGTTCTTAAACACTATGTTAAGCCTACCAAATTCCTGCCAGCCACATTTAACGCATAGTTCCACCTCTCGGACGGTATCCCCTTCCATTGAAACCCTCTGCCCAAGATGACTCTTCTTCTGGTTTATTTTCAAGGCAAATGGTTCCCCAGCCCTTTTACGCGTGCAGCTCTTTTGTACGTGTACTTTGCAGCTCTTTTACGCGTCTTGTGAAAGAAGAACGATATCATCTACAAATCTAAGATAATTTAAGTATGCACCATTAATCCTTATTCCATTTCTGTTCCAAATCCAGATTACGGAACACTTTTTCCAGGCAGGCTGAGAAAAGAAGAGGCGATATTGCGCCACCCTTCCGTACGCCCCGCCATACATTTATTCCAACCTCAATATCGTCAAGGTGGATTGTCACTGTAGCTTCATCATATATCGATCCTAGTAGATTTACATAGACTTTCTCTACACCTTTATTAAGCAATGCATCCATTATGGCCCGCTTTGAGATTGAATCAAATGATTTTTCATAATCGATAAAAGCCAAGCACAATGGTATAGTGTATTCGTTGTGTCTTTCTATGATCTGCTATAGGACCTGGATGTGATCCATGGAACTGAATACACTTCTCAATCCTGCTTGCTCCCTTGATTGTGTGTCATTAAGTTTTCTTAGTATTCTTTTGGATATTATCTTGGTGAAAAATTTGTACACCACTGATAGGATGCTTATTGGACGGTAGTGCTCCTTTCTTATGCAAAAGAATCACTTCTGCATTTTTCCATAAGCTGGGTACTTCTTGTTGTTTGAGACATTTTGAGTATAATTTTGCTAGTGTTTTATGTAAAGTCCGACCACCAGCTTTTAACATCTCCACAGTTTTACTATCCTTTCCTGGAGCTTTGCCATTTTTCATCGAGTCTATAGCCTTTGTCACTTCCTCCACCAGGATATCCAGCACTTGTTGTTCAGTGGGCATTGCTGTTCTTGTTTGATTCTGATCCTCATATAACTTTGAATAAAATCCTCGGATAACCTCTAACATTTCCGTCCGTTCCCTGCATATTGTACCATCCTTACGTATTAAGGAAAACAAACCATCTGTGTCCTTTTCATTCTTAGCTTCTGCTTAGCTTTGTTAATTCCTTTATTTTCTTCCAGAGTTTTTTGCACAAGCTCCATGTTGAATCGGCGCGTTTCCTCTCGAATACGTTTTCTTATAGTTTTACAAAGCTCAACGTTCTCGACCCTGACAAAAGGACTGTCTGTATTCTTCATTGTCCGTCGTTTTTTCATCAAATGAATGATCTCACTGAAAATTTTTGACTCTTTGAAACATGTATCTTCTGATGATATTGAAGCTGCCGTTTTAAGCGCATTGTTGGCGATTTCTTCGTATTACTCTGTAATTTCCATCTCTTCCGGGTCTTGTAACACAGCAAAGCACGACAAAGCAATTTCAAAATCTCTGCCCCTTTCCAGCAGCTTCCCAGAATCCACTTGGTCCCTTTTTGATCTCATGATTCTTTCGCGCTCTTTTCGGCAGTTTATCCTAAATTTGCTCGTACCATTCGATGGTCACTTCCCACATTAAAATGATTAAGAACAGTACAATTGCAAAATATTGCTATTGTTTGACATGGTATCATTTCACTTGTGAGTCCAGATAGACTTTTCCATGTCCATTTTCTATATTTTTCTTGTAAAACGAATTCATAATATAGAGTTATTGTCCCGCTCACCATTTCTATACGGACCAGTTGCATTTTCACCAGTTCTTGCTTCTCCGATTCTGGCATTAAAGTTGGCCATTAGGATTTTATACCTACACTTCTCTTTGTCTAAAAGTTGGGCCAAATACCTCAATTTCCTCATCTCTATATCTTAGAGTTAGTACACAAGCTTGGACGATTTGAAGCTTAAACTTTTTATTCAGTTGAATGACGCATTGGGCTAATCTGTCGGATATACTTTCAAATTTGACTTCACTGTCCACATTCCACCACATCGTCCATTCTCCGTACCTCAGGTGTAGAGTACGTGTCCTGTAGTACGTGTCCAGTAGTCCAGAAAACGTTCTTAGATCTGACCAATCTTCATTAAGATTAAGTTTAATTTGCTTTATTAATGGTTAATTAGTCCCATTGCAATAACATTTTTACGAATTTATTTTTAAAATATTTTTTAAGTTCAAATAATAAAGGAAAATCGACTTTCCGATATTAGGGCAAATTTATTCAGGTACAAATTAGTGTAATAGTTTTATTAGCACAAGTTAAATGTAGGGTTATGTAGTATATTTTGTCACTATGAGTCAAGTTGCTTAGATTGAACTGTATCGCAGTTGCCCAAAATGAACCGGTTCAATTTTAGGCAACCCTGATAAACTACAATTCCGAATTAATCTTTTATGTCTTTTAGGATCCATATGGCTAACAGATGACATTACGGACGTTGGTCCGAAATGATTTATTAAACGCTGTTGCAGCTTATAGGAATGGTGACACTGGTTTGAACGAATGTAGTCGTATTTCATGTACGTAAAGCAATTATAAAGACATATGCGGATAAAAAAATCCTACTGGAAATTGGACAGCCCACATTTACTAAAGCCGTGTCCAACTTGAAGACTGTTTTGTTGGTTTAATTATCCGAGAAATACGAAAACTAGCTTTCGAAGTGGCTGAAAAATACTCTTTGCCACATACATTTAATAAATAAAAGTAAATAGCTGGGAAAAAGTGGTTCTACTCATTTATGCGCTGAAATACACAGCTGTCAATACGAAAACCTAAAGGTACCTCAATGGCAAGAGCACGAGGCTTCAATAGAGAGAACGTAAGGCATTTTTTTGATTTTTTTTTGAAAAAACTGTGGACGAGTTTAATTTCATCTCAGAAATTATTTTTAATGTCGATGAATCGGGATTTTCAACAGTACAAAAAACTCTACAAATGGTGGTTGCTTGTAAAGGTAAACGCCAAGTAGGATGCTGAAGTAGGTGCTGAACGTGACATTCTTACAACTAAGATATACCCAGTCAGTGCTGGTGGGTTTTATATTCCTAAGATGATCATTTTTAAAAGAAAAAAAAAATATCTTCAAATTGGGGCACACACGGCAAGCTTTGTTACTATATCAGTATCAGGTTACATAAATTGCGAATCGTTTGTTCAGTGGTTGAAGCATTTCAAAAATCATGTAAACAATAAAGATAAGAAAGTCCTGTTACTGCTTGTTGGGCATACGACTCATAGCAAGAACTTAAACGCTTGTACCTTTGCTAGAGAAAATGGAATAGTATTACTACAGTTATTATAGTTGTATATAGTTACTACAGCAATACCACCCATCATTTACAACCTCTAGGTGTTGCTTTCTTTGGGCCGCTACATAAATATTTTGTTTAGGCGCAAGATACTTTTCTTCGTCAATATAAAGGTGATAAGATATATCAAACTCAAATTTCTAAGTTACTAAATGAAGCATATGGGAGAGCGGCAACTGTGGTAGTAGCTGAAAATGACTTTTGTGCAACTGGTATTTAATGATAATAATTAAAACACTTGGTATTTGTTTCACAATATATTCAAGATATTCTCTAACATGTTTCGGCCTCGCGACCATTCTCAAAGAGAGTTATGTATAAACTAAACTAAAGTTTCAAAGTGCTGTCTAATGGAATAATTATTATCATTGTTACTATGTTTCACCAAGAGCCAACCGCGCAATCAATCAAAACTATTGTTAATGCAAGCACAACTGGTATTTGGCCAGTTAACGACATGTCTTTCAGAATCACCGGTTTGCACCATCAGATATACTATAGCCTCAACATTGTGGTAATGTTACTAAAATTGAAATAATGACTGAAAATTCAGCAAGTACGTCAATACCCAATAACAGTGAACAGGACAGGAAAGTGAAAATATCACCGCTATCAACACAAAATCCACAGCCAGGTCCATCGTCTTCTCGAGCACAAAGAAGTATTGCTCGGAAATCACAATTATTATCAACTATTGATAACGTTCTGGCATTAAAACGTAACATCAAAAAAAATATTAAAAAGACAAAACGACAAAATGTTGGGAAGAAAATATATGGCAAAAAAGAGAAGATTAAAAAGAAAAAACAAAGAGTACAAATGAAAACTACAGGGTTTCGTACCATATGTGATAAAATAAAGGAAAAAGAAATGATTCAATGCATTATATGTCACGCTTGGGTTCATACAAAATGTGCTGGTGTGAGTCCAAAGATGTATTAAGTACAATTAAAACAAAGTATTTTTATTTTAATTGTACTTAATCGTCCATTCTAAGGAACCAGTGGTTCATCGCAAGAAACAGGTTTCCTTAGATGGACCGAACACTCAATTTTCAAAAATATTTTATTTATGATAATAATAAGTAAAAAAAACTAAAATAGTTAAGTTAATTTGAAGATTACAATAGTAGAATTATTTTCCACCTAAATGTTTTTATAAAAATGCTTTTAAAAGCTTATATATAAAAAAAAATGTTTAAGAGGTCCAAATTCGGCAACTCTCCCCTATATTTTTATTTCGGTTGCATTAGAACTAATATGTGTATGGTTATTATAAAATAATAAATTTGCCTCAGTGTTTTCAATTTTCTGTTTCCTAACAGTCATAGCAAAATGTATTAGACACACTCTTTTTTAAACTCAAAGAGATTTACCATTGAACACCAAATAACTTGTTTATAACTTTTCGATGAGCATTTTGCTAACCATGTTAGCACAAGATATGATTTAATCTAATTTTAATCCTAAACTGTGTTCTATTTATATGACAACGGTACCTAATGAAGCATATAGAAATCGGAGTGCCTAGTTAACTAAGCGTTACAATAATAATAATAATAATAATATAAGTTACTAAATAAGTTGACTAAATAGTACACGAGGTGTGTAAATAAATTAATAGGACTGACGTAATGTTCGATTTGGCAACACCGATGGCCTCTTTTGGAGAAGAGGCAGGCAAAGATTTGATGCGTTTTCAGTTTGAGTTTCAACTTCCTAGAATCACTTGCCGGTCCGCAGTAATTATTTTCGTGAACCGGATGTTTCCAATAATAACTCACCCCCATGTAGAAGTATGTTTTCAACTTTTCTTATCAATTATGTTGAATTAATCAAAGAAGGGATAGAGAACCTATTCCATTCAGTCAACTTTTTGAATTATAATTGTATTGCTTGGTTAAGTTCATGTTACATGATTTTGTTCATAGTTATCATATAAATAGAACATTGTTTAACTTTCGAATTAGATCGAATCCTGATGATAGTCAAATGGTTGGAAAGGTACCTCGAAAAAGTAAAAACAAGTGGTGTGTTGTGTTTAGGGGTAAATCTCTTTGAGTTTAGTATATTCATAAAGGCGGAAAGAAATTTTTGAACTTCCAAAGTTTGTTTTATTGTAAATTTAATTTCGTTGAGTAAATGATATAATACAATACAATGTTTAGTATGGGCGGTACAGATACAATGTCTGTTAATAGATTCCCATAAGATATAAATCAATAAGTCCCCGGTCTGCCAAATAAAACACACTTTTTTGCAAATTTCGACTTTATTCATCAATATATTGCAATCAATAATTACCTCTTCATTGGAGTGAAATTTCTTTCCAGCGAGCATTTTTTTGAGGTCTGAGAACAGGAAATAGTTGCTGCAGGTTAGATCTAGAGAAAACAAAGGAAGAGACAATGGGATTCGAAGAGCAAAATATGTTCAGTTATGCATTTTTTTATTTCTTTGGACTGCGTCCAATGAGACAACATTAGTCAGGAGTTATACACCCCTGACCGTTGGTTTCCACAATCTCATGTGAAACACACAACAACCTGCGTCTTCGCCAAAATGAGCATTCGTTAGTTGCTTGACCGGGAGGAACCCCACCCATCTCTTACATTGGAGGACAAATGTTTCGTCTGTTGGTGATTAGACTCATTAGGGTACCGACATATGCTCGCTCATCAAGAATAGGGAGTCGCTCTCCACAGTCAAACAACCCATACTTTCGCCGACTTCTCGTCGGATGGCTTGTACATGCAGTTTTTTATTTCTTTGGACTGAATCCAATGAGACAGCAGTAGTCAGGAGTTTCTTAACACATCGGTCAATAAGTACCCGGTCTAGCAAATAAAACACTTTTTTTGCAAATTTCGATTTTATTCATCAATATGTTTTCCTTGAAGAGAAATATAATCATTCCAAAGCTTTTATAACATTTCTACACCTTTTTTATAGAAGGATTTCTTCTTATCTTCAAAGCTTCCTTCAGGTTCGGAAATTATCTCTTTATTCGAGCGAAATTTCTTTCGAGCGAGGCCTCGGTGGTCTGGTGGGTTAGTTGCCTGCCTGGCAATCCAAAGATAGCTGCTTCGATTCCAGCGCTCAGATGGGTGTTTTTCTTTAATTCTTCTGTCCGTCTTACTTCCTACACACACACACACACACAGTTATATACACTCACATATACACACACACGCCCACACATATCCACACCTAAATGTCTGTGATTGTTTCTAGGCAAGAGTGTAAAATCCGACAACGAATTGATAGACTTATGGGTAAGCACATAATAAAGGGTTGATAGCCTGAGGGGGGTGCTGGCCTGGGTTTGTCGGTAGCTGATGACCGTGGTTTGGAACCAACGTTAACTATAGGTCCACTCGCTAAATAGCCTTAGATGCTGATAACCGTAAATCCTTTCATTTTCTTTCTTTCCAGCGAACATTTTTTTGAGGTCTGAGGACAGAAAATAGGCATTGCGTGCCAACTCTGAAGAATACCGTAGATGAGGAAACTATTCGAAGTACAATTCATGTAATTTATCCATCGTTGCCAACGATTTCTGACAAGGTACATTGTCTTGGTGGAACATCATTTTTATCGTTCAGTAACTAACCCGTGCTGTCCAAATTTCAATAAATTAGTTTGTGATCGTTTTTTATTAAACTTTTCCAGACCATAACGAATGAAACAAAAAAAAATCATATCCATCGTTTGAGTCATCGTAAGTTATGGTCTTAAGCTCATAAAAAAGTCCTATAGAAATAAGCACTTTCAATTTTTCCCGAGTGTTTCTTTCATTAAAAGCCTTATTCGGACTATTACGAACATTAAAATAAAATTAGTCAAATCGGCCCAGCCGTTCTCAAGTTATGCGCTTACCAACGAACAGCATTTAATTTTTATTTATATACATTTAGAGCCTTTTTTGCGCCCTGGTCCTTCAAACGCTATACTATATTCGCTATTGATGGTTTTACCTTTCTAAAGATAATCCATTAACAATATCCCATGCGCATCTCAAAATACAGAGGTCATATAACTTACCTGCCGATGATTGCGTTTTTGGTCGCTTTGGACGGCTTTCACCAGCTGCTGTCCACTCAGCTGACTACCGATTTGACTCCGGAATGTAGTCATGGATCCATGTTTCATTCATTGTCACATACCGCATGAAAAATCCTTTTATTTCACTTCAACAACTCCAAATATTGCTCAGAATGATCAATACGTTGTTGTTTTTGGTCCGCTGTGAACAAACGCGGTACCCATTTCGATAGCAATTTACACATTCCCTAATATTCATGCAAAATGTTGTAATCACTTCCTTTCGATATCTTCATGTTATCAGATATCTCCAGCAGCTTTACTTTACGGTTTTGCGAAATAATTTTGTGATTTTTTATGATGTTGTCTGGTATAACCACTTCATTTGGACGTCCAAAGCGTTCAGCAATATCGTTGCTTGTACAGTTACGTTTGAATTCAGCATACCAATCAATTATGGTTGATTTTTCTAGGGCAAAGTCCAAATAATGTTTATCTAGCCACTGTTTTGCTTTAACGGGATTATTCTTAATAAAAAAAACAATGCTTAATCAAGACTCGAAATGTTTTTTTTCATTGTTTTGAAAATAACAAAAGTAACATCACTTAAAACACAACAGCTCAGAAACTAGTAGACAGATTGTCATGAAATTTTGACACATGACGTTTGAAGGTTGGCACAATGCAAATGGTAAGGATTTTTCTTAAATTACGCGATCTATATGTCGGACTGGGGAGTTATTGACCGGGGTGTATTTGAAACAAAATAAAAATCATTATTAATAAGAGGGGCGTTTGTAGGTTGCTACAGTCCGTAGGTGTTCCTGTGACAGTTCCACTATCGACACCAATGTTTGCACTGTCAAATTGTTTATTCATTACCAGCAAACTTTGCATAGGAGTAAGATTTACTAGTACGTGATCCTTGTGTATTAGGCGAAGCAAATCAACAAATTTGTGAAAAAAAAATCGAAAATTTCCCATAAGTGAGAAAAGTACATTTTTTTCATCGGGAGAAAAAGGTGGATATAACATTTGTACCATATTTTTTTTGTCTTTTTTGTAGTCCTGAATGAATTTCGAACATATCTTGCATAGGGAAAAAAAAACTTTATGTTTATGAAGACCGCCACACACACTATAAATTGCTCAAAAATTAGCTTTAATAATTTTCTTAAAAATTAGCATTAACAATTCACTTCCGTTTAGTATTATACGAGGGTTGATATTTATGTATCCGGAATTGGCAACAATGGTGTTTCTAGGCGTCATCTAGGCATATACATCGTAAAGTTTGACAATGTTGCCTATATACTTTGACATGAAACTTTTTGCCATACGGACGTTATTTGTATTGTTTAGTGACTTAAAAATTTTATCTCAGTCAAAAAATGAAGTAACTCGTGAAAATTTTCGTGCGATAATTTGCTACGACTTTCGATGGGGATTATCTCAACAACAGTGCATCGATCAATTCACTTCGTATTTTGGCAATGACACACCATCTAAAACCACTGTATATTACTGGTTGAGTGAATTCATCCAAAGATCATCCAAAATCGGTTATTATGCCAGAAAACTGTGCAGTGCCTGAAAATACTGTGCGAAAACTGATAAAGCAAGATCGTCGTGTGACATACCGTGATAATGAGGCATCCCTGCGCATTAGTATGACAAGCATACACATTTGACGATCGCTCAAAAAAGGCTCGTGTCGATTGGTGCAAAATAATTCTCAAAAATTGTAGTGCGTCAAAAACCGTGTATAATATCTACACAGGTGACGCGCAAGAAGCATTTCGAAGTAATTGGTTGCCTGTTTTTTTTTTTGGGGGGGATAAATGAGTATGTGGCAACAATGCCACTAGAGAATCGTTGAACGGTCATTTTTGAATACTGCACAACCATTTGTTTGCCAGAAGCCTTTAAAGAAATAAGGAATTCACCATAACAACGCGAGCTCTCACATCAGATCAAACAACTCAATATTTGACCTGTCAGAACATCGAATTGATGAATCCTCCACCATACAGTCCGTGAGGAATAAACTACGTGCTCAATAATTACCGACACCAGAAGAAGCGGTTGATGTGTTCAAAATGCATGTTTTAGAGATACCTCAATTGAAATGGAAAAAGTGCTATGAAAATTGGTTCAAACGTATGCACAAATGTTTCGATTATTGTGAAGAATATTTTGAAAAACAATAAAACCATTTTCAATGATAAATACTTGTTTTTATTTATTATTCCGGATATATAAATAGCAACCCAACAATCACTGTAACGTACGCCTGTAAGTCTTTCCTCAGTTTTATCTAGAGTTGGACCAGTTAGATCAGCAACACTTTGCACCAGTCTCACTTCCCCAGAAAAGGTTGCCGTGCTCAAAGAAAAGTGAAAGAAGAAGAAAGACACTGCAAAGAAGCTAAGACAATCAACACAAGAAACGCCAACCAAAAAGAGAAGCCAAACCAGTGCGAAGACTGCCAAATCAATGTGAAAGTGATCGTCGTCGCCGTCGTCGAATGTTGATTTTTATATGAATTCCGTTATATACAATTCCGTTGAATGTAAAAAGTGCCAGCGACCATTTCATAAGAAGCGTGTAAATATGATTCGCAGCTACTGCCAAAATTGCGTCTCTGGCGAAGACTAACATGTATTTAATTTTATTTATTGTTTTTCTTGGTCTTTTAAATAAATAAATTTATTATAAATGTTGAAAATCTTGCGTTATTATTTAACTTTTTGAACCCTTTTGTGCATTACTATAAATGTTCCAACCTACGGATCACAATTTTTTTTTGGCCAAAATTCACGTGTTCAAAATATTAACGATAACTTTTTTTATTTTTGAAGCTATGAAATAATTTTTTTCAGCAAAAGTGTAGCCAAGAACATTACCTTTCCAATGGTATATAGAAATCCGAGAAAAATGTATGTAGTCGAATGCTATCGCCAAAAGACAAAACCTGTACCAATCTACGGACGACTCCCTTATATATTGACTACAAAACGAGATGTATTTTTGCTTTATTGTCTTTTATGCATCATGATATTTCAAGCGATTATAGGAAATTGAAAACAGACGATTTATTGGAACGAAAAAGGCATGTTTAAGTGAATCGTAATATATCAAGACAATTCGACATTACTGCTTTTAGCGTTAAGAAGACATGGATAAGATGGTTTCACGATCAGAAATAAGAAGAAATAACGAGTATAAGTTACTAGTCATTTTAGAATTAAATATTTATCAACATAACGAATAGCATATCAAACTATTTCCTATACGAAATCGACATAAAAATATCTTGCAAGTATGACTATTTCGAGAATAATTGTTAGTCATCAGTATTATTGGCTGCTTTCTTTTACCACTTCAGAAATGGTAGAAAAAAACAACGAAATCGTGATAAACGATCGAAAAGTGAAAGTGTGTGAGATTGCTGAGAGTATAGGCATCTCAATTGAACGGGTACAGAATATTTTAACAACTTATTTGCATAAGAAAAAGCTGTCCACAAGATGGCTGCCGCGATTGCTCACAATTGACAATAAACACACACGTGTGTCAACTTCAAAAGAATATTTTGCGATATTAAAACGCAATTGGAATGATTTTCGGTTCATAACTGTTAACGAAACATGGATTCATCACAGCACATCAGAAACCAAAGAACAGTCCGACAGTAGGTTTTTCGGGTTGAATCTGTACCAAAGAGAATCGAATAATTTTAGAGGACATATAAAAGACAAAAAAACGTTTAACTAAGTGTCTCAAACTAAAAGGTTGATACGTTAAAAAATAAAATAAATTTTACACATAAATATGTTTTTTTCTTATCAAGGCCAGTTGCTTATCATACAACCTTCGTATTAATACACCCCAGTAATGAAAGAACAGTCAAAATATTGGGTTTTACCCCGCTAACGACTCGAAAAATCATGGCTAATGATTTCTGCGATTCGTAAGGCATTATCTTCATCGACTTTTGGAAAAGACGTTCACATCAGAGTACTATACTTCATTGGTTAAATTTCACAAAGAGTTAACAAAAAAGGGGTTTCATTTGGCGAAGAAAAAAGTACTGTGTCATAATGATAATGTCCCTGCCCATCGTCCGCCGTTGCAACAACGAAATGTGTCAATTTTCGCTACGAATTCATGCTGCATCTACCGAGTTCTCCGAAATTAACCTGTACGGGCCCCTTCCAAATTCATGTTTGGAAAATAAATTACTTTTTCCAAAATGGCTGGCTGGAAAGAAATTAATATCAAATGAAAAGATTAATTTAACTTATTATATATAAATCTGAGAATTAATTCGCAACAGTTATAAAATAGCTTGAAAATCATTGGATAAAGTGTGTTGTGTTATTAAGAGACTACCTTGAAAAATTAATGTACTTTCCATCATAAAAACTATATTTCCTTTAAAAAGTATATGACTTCTCACTTTACCTTGATATATTAGTTTTTTTTCAAATTCGTATCGTCTGAAATATGTGCGCGAAAACGATTTTGTAGATATAACTTTAAAATCTCCAAATATAAGTCGTTATTCTTACAGAAAAGCTTTATGCACTCATGGCATTCAAATATTATCTTCATAAAATGCTTTTAGTGTAGAATTTGTTACTTTGAGATGTAAATTCTTTGAATTAAATAGATAAATAACACAGGTAAACATAACAAAAAAAATTGCCGCCGCCGAGGCTTAAACGTACTTTTAAAGTATAGTATCCATCAACACTCTCAGTACCATTAAATGATCAAAAATATGGTCAGTTTTTAATCTACTCACATACATAATATTTTCTTCCACATTAATCATTTAACTTGGTTATTGTTGTTTGTTTAATTAAAAAAGTTAGTAAATAAAACCTGGAAGATGTCATCGCTAAAACGATAGTGTTTAAATGATCTGAACACTTTTAATTACGTTTGTGGCCAGTATACCGTGAAAAAGTTTCGAAAACATATATCTGAATATGTGCACAATGCATATTTCGCTTACTTTAATTTGAAAATCAAAAAAGTTAATAAACCACGGATTCTAAACAATGTTTGCAAAATGTGTAGTGAACATTTAAGGCAATGAATGAATGGTAAAAGAAGTGAATTAAAGTTTGGTGTGCCTATGATTAGGAGGAAACCAAAAATCACTACAATGACGGTTATTTTTGCTTAGTTAAGGTACATGGTACATCCCGATATGGTATCGACTACAAGACCTGCTTCTCATTCAGAAGATAACCCTGTTCCAACTTGTCGTGCCTTGTTTAATCTTTCGGTAAACAGAATGTAAAACATCCGATAGGCAAGCTTGTACTGGAGAAGAAAGTGATTATTTTGAAGCTACTTCTTCAAAATCCCTACTTTTTAACCAAGGTCCTTTAAGTGACCTTATCAGAGACCTAGACCTTTCAAAAGAAAGATTAGAACAGTTGGCATCCAGACTCAAAGAGAGAAATTTATTTTCTCCGGGTACTAAAATTACATGTTATCGTAATCGAGGAAAAGAATTGCTTCCATTTTTTTGCTCAGAAAATGATGTTTTTTATAATGATATCGGTGGCCTTTTATCAAAAATGGGTTTCTTGAACTACCAGACAGTTGCAAGCTGAGTGTGAAATGTATTTTGCTACATAATGGCAATAAGCATAGTGCGGTTGAGCATGTCTTGTATTGGCAAAACTCAAGTACCATGATCATAAGTGGGTTATATGGGTTGATTTAAAAATGGGAAACTTTTTATTGGGTCAACAAAGCGGCTACATGAAATTTCCATGTTTTCTCTGAATGTAGGATAACAGAGCTAAAAGCGAGCATAGGGTTAAAAAAACCGGCCTGAAAGAAAAGACTTGACAGTTGGAAAACAAAATATCATAAATACAGCGTTAGTTACTAGAGAGAAAATAATTTTTCTTTCAATGCACATATAATTAGGACTAATAAAATAGTTTGTCAAAGTTTGGATAAAAATGGTTCCTATTTTAATCATATATCAAGGAAATTTCCTGGTTTAAGCAAGGATAAATTTAAGGCTGGCATTTTCGATGGACCGCAAATTAGGCTTTTAATGAAAGATAAAAATTTCGTGCATTCAACGAATGATATAGAATCATTAACTTGGTTTTCTTTCGTCGGTGTTGTAAAAAATGTCCTAGGAAATTATTAATCCGAAAATTATCGCAAATTGGTACAAAATATGCTGGAAAATTTCAGAAAGCTTAGATGTAACATGAGCATCAAAGTTTACTACCTCCAGAAACATTTGGACAGATTTCCGGACAACCTTGGCTCTTACAATGATGAATATAGGGAGCGATTTCATCAGATCTTAAAAAATATGGAAGAAAGGTTTCAGGTTCGATGGGATAAACACAACTCACTCGAAGAAATCTCGAAAAAGAAGCTGTCTCCATGTTCAATGACATAACAAAAGGTAAAAAATATTAAATAATCATATGTTCTCGACACCTATCATATCTCGAAAACTGCACGTACCTTTTCAAAAAATATATGTACAGTAGATTCATAACTATCCGACCCGTAGTTATCCGAATTTCGTATTATGCGGCTTAGCGCATCATTTGCGCGTTATAAATTTTACAAGTTAGGACACAAAAGTTAACAGTTCAGTGTGTAAGCAGGTCAAACAAAGCTAAATTTTGATTGTAAATTGTTTTAATTATCTCATTATGAGCAATAAGAGAAATAAAGTTGTAGTGAAGATTGAGCAAAAGCGTGATAAAACCATTGGACATTGGAGAATCAATTAAAAAAATAGCGTCCGCATTAGGAGTTGGTAAAAGCATCCTGGGTCATTGGAAAAAAGCAAGGCGCAGAAATTGAAAAATGGTGTGCTCACCAAGCTGGTGGTAGCGATATTAAAGTGAGAAAAACAATGCAAAAGGGTAAACATTCGGAAGTTGATGGGACTCTTTTTTTGTGGTATGAACGTTTGCGAAGTAAAGGTTTGCCAGTTACTGGTCATTTACTGCAGGAAAAAGCATTGCATTTTAGTAAAACAATCAAAGAAGAAAATACAGTCTTTACAGCGAGCGACAGCTAGCCGGACCGATGGAAAAATCGTTTTGGGATTCGCCAAATAACAATCAGTGGTCAATCATTGTCTGCAGACAAGGATGCTGTTCCTGATTTTAAAACCCATCTTTTCAAGCATTCTTTGAGAAAGAAGAAATTTCCCGTGAACAGTTACAGAAACAGAGTTAAATTACAAATTAATGCCGGTAAAAACCCTTGCATCAAAAAAAAAGGTTACAGCTCCAGGCTACAAGAAAAGTAAAAAGCGTGTTACTCTTCTGGCCTACAGTAACGCTACTGACAATCACAAGCATAATTTGACCGTAATTGGAAAATCCAAGAAGTTAAGAATAACTGACCAAAAACTTTTAAAAAACTAAAAAATCCAGATTCTCTACCGCTGTGGTATACACATCGAACTATACCTTGGATGAACTCGAAAATTTTCAAAGCTTGGTTTCAAAACAAATTTGTATCAGCTGTAGAAAAGCACCTTGCCATTAACAAACTACGCAGGAGAGCTATTCTTATCCTCGATAATGTCCCTTCGTACCGGTCCAACAATGAACTGCCGGATGGAGATATCAGAACTCAGTTTTTACCGCCAGATGTAACATCCATATGAAGTCAGTCTATGGATCAAGGCGTTATTGAAGCTTTGAAGAGGAAATATCGACGCCGACTTCTTTATTTAAAAGCTCTACAGGCCTTGAAGGCCTAGGGCGTAGTGTTTACAATATCGTATTTTACATATCACTATTTTACATAAAATTATAACATTGCATATGTGGTTCCCATCCTTCACCAGTCTCTCTGCAGCACAGTCTGGACTATCCCTCTCCACTCCTTTCTATTGTTTGCTATATCCTTCCATTCCCCCATCCTTATCGTATCCAAATCTTCCTGCACTTGACCCATCCATCTTTTTCTTGGTCTGCCCTTCCTCTTCTTCCCTATTGGCCTTCTGCGTAACACTAGATTTGTCATTCTCCCTCCGCCCAGTCTCTCCACGTGTCCAAGTCATCTCACTCTCTGCGCTTTCGCAAATGTTATTATATTTGGACTTTTGTACAGTCATTATTTGTTCTTCTCCTCCATCCTTCCTCAGTTCTCTTTCCTCCATATATGGCTCGTAACATTTTCCTTTCCCACCTTTTCAGTTTCTCTTCCTCTGTTCGATTTAGCGTCCAAGTTTCACATGCATAACTTGTTGTGAGTCTTATTACTGTTGTATAGATTCTTTGTTTTGTGCTTCTAGACACATAGTTGGACTTCATCAGTGCCTTCAGGCTTCCATATTTTCGATTACCGTTTACTATCCTGGCCTGTATTTCGTGCTCTTCGTGCCCGCCCTCTTAGATTGTAACTCCTAGGTAGCAGAATTTCTGAACTCTTTCGAAAGTATAGTCTCTTCCATCACTGCCTACTATGGTCATGTTTCCCTCTTTTGCCGATAGATCTTGCATTTGTTCCATCACCATCTATTTTGACTTATTTTGATTTATTTCCAAGCCAAACGTCTTCCCTTCTTTTTCTATTAATCTTATGGTTCTCTTTAGCTCCTTTTTGGTTCTTGCCAATATAGTCAGGTCATCTGCGAAGGCCAAGCATTGGTGTTCACTGTTGTATATTGTGCCATCAGTTCTCAGCTTGCTATTTCTTACTATCACCTCCAGTATCAGATTAAAGAGAGTCGTTGACAGAGTGTCTCCCTGCCTAAGACCTCTTCTCATCTCGAATTCTTGCAATACATCACCATTCCATACTATTCTATCTCTTGTTTTCTCCAAGGTCATCTTTGTCAAACTACTGAGTTTTTTGGGGTATTTCTAGTTGGTTCATTCCTTGATACATTTTTTTCCGAATTATTCTATCATAGGCTTGCTTAAAGTCTATAGAGAATGCCTCTAAATTTTGTATTCATAGCAAGTTACTTGGCTCTCTTTTAGAGTAAATATTTGGTCTGCCGTAGATCTGTCGTTTCTGAACCCTGCCAGGTACTCACCTATGACTTTTTTTGCATATATATTTAATCTTCTTCTTATTATCTGACCCAGTACTTTGTAACATGTATCTACCAATCCTATACCTCTATAATTTTCATATAACGATCTATCTCCTTTTTTGTATATTGGGCAGATTAAGGCTTGTGACCATTCAACCGGCATCTTCTCTTTTGTCCATATCAATTTTATTATTTCGCTGATGATCTTCTGTAATTGTTCTCCTGCCTTTATCATCTCAGCCGTAATGCAATCTTCGCCGGAGCTTTCGATTATTTTTTAATTTTTTTATAATGTCCTTTATCTCTTCTTCTGTTGGTGCATCTACCACTATTCCATCTACGTAGCGTGAATACTGTTCCTCGTGTTCTTCTGCTCCTCCATCATTCAACAATTTATCAAAGTGGTCCTTCCATCCATGTAATATATCATTTTAGTCAGCTATCATTGTTCCTTCTTCGGTTTTAAAATACTTATTTCTACCATGGTAACCCTTTTCAATTTTTTTCATACCCTGGTAAAACGATCTTACTTCTCTATTCTGGAACCTTTCCGCAATATCTTTTAGTTTGGCTTCGTTATATTGTCGCTTTTTCGTTCTGCATAGTCTTTTCATGTCCTTTCTTATTTTTTTGTAGTCCTGGTCATTTTCCTCGTTATTATTAAGCACCAAAAGGAGCCTTAACCTTTTTTTTCTTTGTGATAAATTTTCGCATTCTTCATCGTACCAGTCTTTTGTGCTCGTTCTTTCTCTTTCCTTCGGTATGACTAATTAATTTGCTATTTCCATTACTTGTTTTACTTGGTTCCATTTTTCATCTATTTTTGTCGTATCATTCATTGCTTGTAATATATGATTAATTTCTTCTCTGTATTTGTTGCTAATTATTAAATCTTTTAACCTTTCTATATTATACTGTTTCTTCATTTTCATCTTATGCGTGCTGTTTCTGATTTTTTCTAATTAATTCCTGCATGTAATCCTCACCAGGAAGTGGTCAGAATCGGCATTGGCTCCTCTCATACTCCTAACATTTGAAATTGAGTTCATATGTCTTCTCTCTATTAGGTCATGATCAATTTGGTTGATTACCTTCCCATTAGGAGACTTCCAGGTTCCTTTGTATATCTCTTTCCGTTATAACTGGGTACTTCTTATTACCATATCTCTCTCTGCTGCAAATCCAATTAATCTTTGTCCATTATCATTTGATATATAGGGAACATATTCTATCTGATACGGGATTAAATCCCATCACCCTTTCTTTATTTTTTTTTTGTACTAGAAAGCCGGTTCCTAACATTCTATATTTCCCACCACTTTTAAAAAACATCATATTATCTATTTCCATAATTGCTGATCCCAATTGTTTAGTTTCTTGGAGTGTTACAATGTCTACTTTATACTGGTTTATTTCCTTCACCAACTCCTTGAGACTCCCTGCCGTGTAAGTACCCCTTACATTCCACGTAGCAAGAATATACTCGTTATTCTCTTTTTCTTGTTGAGTTTTTCTACTTGGTCCTTTATTTATGCTTCCTTTTGATTTATCCTGCACATTACTGTTTACACTCTTGTCCATTTCGATTGGCTGGCCCGTCAGTTTTATTTTTCTTTCGGGTTCTGTCAGTTTTTTGACTTTTCCAACCCTTCAATTACTTTATTCCATATCCACTCTTCTCCGCCAATCATTAGCTTCCTGACTCCTATCTTCACTTCCTTTCCCTTCCGCTTTTCGGCCCTCGCCCTTTCTCGTATTTGCTTTCCCATATCTCGCTCTTTCTTACTTAAATCATGGTTAATGTAATTAAGCATGCCTTTTCACCTAATTTTCGTGCCGATTTTAATTGTACCTGTAATCCCAGATTCTCACCTATAAACTTGATCATTTCTTCCTTTAGATATTCTGTGTTTGATGACTCTATTGTTAGCCCTGTCAGTACTACGTTTTTTTCCTCTTTTCATTTTCGAGCCACTCTACATTACCTCTAAGTTCATTAATTTCTTTTCTTACCTTCTCATTTTCTTCTTTTACCTTTTTATAATTGTTTTTTAGTATTTCGTTTTCTGCCTTAAGTAGTCTCATTTCTTCCCTAAAATCTTTTTGTTCCGCTCTAATTTCTTTAATATCATTTATCACATCTCGCATTTCCAGCTTAATGTCCTGCATCAGTTCTAAAATCTTATCCAGCTTTTCTTAGTTGTTCTTCGTTGTTTTAGTAGGTGTTCTAAATGTTTTTCTAGTCTTCTACAACGGTTCTTCAGCCCCTGCCCTTCTTCTCTTGTTACTATCATCCGTAGAATAATCGCTCTCCATGTTGCAGTATTATGATTATTATTATGCAAGATTGTGAAACAGGTTAGTCCACCTCGACGGTTCGGAGACACTTCACCCCTTTCAGTCCTTGCTTTTCGGAAGTTTAGCTCAGCCCGGTAACACCGCGGATCGGAATATTGGGGTTCGCCTCTGTGTCGATCTCACATGTACTATAACCTCTGTTATTCTATAGTTTGTGATTTACCTTTCTCGTTCACTTTTACGGTCATTTTTCATTTACCATATAAATTCGTCTTCCACTTAACATTAAATGAAACTTAACTGCAGTTAAAAAACATTATTTGTTACCAGTGTTATTTTAACTTGTTACCATCTGAACCGACTTCTTAGCTTTTTAATATCGTCTATTGCTAATGAAAGTGATTGAATAACTTCAGTGAAAAAAAATGATATGCTGAATGTTATAAAATGGATATCTGAAGGATGGGAGAGATAACTTCAACGACACTGGAACGATCATGGAAAAAGTTAATTGATAATGAAAGTGATGTGCGCAAGGAAATTGAGAATGCAAGTGTAAATCAAGACATTCCTTCTTTAATGGCAAAAGTATCCGGCTGTGATAGTGTGAATTTAGAGGATATTACAGGCTGGATGGAAAGTAATGAAATCGACGATACAACCGACGATAATATTGTAATAATTGGTAACGAGACTGTCACGGAAGAGATTGAAGAACAAGAAAAAATAGATTCCACATTCTGAAAGTCTAAAAATGATTGAAGGAAGACTCAATGTGTATATCAGTCAACAGAAGAAAACGACGCCAGCAGATATCATTTGTTTAAGAAAGTGGAGGGAACCTTTCAGCAAAAAAAGGGGACACAGAGGGCAAAGCAAACAAGAACACAACACTTTTTTAAAAAAGATTTATCGAAAAATATATGAACATATGTGTTATATTATATATTGTATTATCAATGCATTTTTAATAGTACATACCTCAATAAAATAATGTAAGTTCTGAGTTTAAATAAATCTGTTAAACATAGTACGTACATACATACATACTACTAGCGTCCCGCCATATTAGGCCGGATTGTTAAGAGTCTACTATATCTTTAGAATCAGCATAATGAGCATATTCAAAAGCAGTTCTAGTGCTTCCGTCACCAAATCTACTGTACACATGTGTAATTTATGTTACCCAAAAATTTAGTTTCGACCTTAATTATACGAGGGTTGATCAATAAGTACCCGTGTTTAAAATATAGACGTAACTTTTTTCACAAATTTATTTTAATTTTTCAATGTAGTCTCCTTTTAGGTCCATATACTTTTCCAAGCGTTCCTCAAACTTTTTAAGCCTTCTAAAAAATACGATTTTTTAAACTCTCCAAAATACGCTTCTGTCTCAGCGATAACCTCTTCATTTGAGCTGATTTTTTTTTCCTGCGAGCCATGTTTTTAAGTTAGGGAACAGAAAAAAGTCGCTGGGTGCCAGGTTGGGCGAGTAAGGTAGGTGCGGATGCAATTTGTAGCGCAGTTCGTGCAATTTGGCCGCGAGAATTAAAGATGAATGTGCCTTTTTGCGAGCACTTTTTTCTTAGCCAAATGGGGCCGAGTCTCCTTCAATTTTTTATCGAATCTGTCCAACAACTCACTGTAGTACTGCCTTAAGGCATCCATGAGGATTATTCCTTTGAAATCCCAAAAAGTCGTGGTCATAACCTTTCCAGCTGATGGAACCGTTTTTGCCTCCTTCACCGCAGATTCACCCGGAAATCCATCGTTTTGAGTGTCTTTTGGTTTCTGACGTGTAATAATGTATCCAGGTTTCATCAACAGTGACGACTCGACGTAAAAATTCTTGCGGATTTCGCTTAAAGCGGTCCAAACACTGCTTTGACATTGTTAGTCATACCCGCTTGTTGTCCACCGCAAGCAATCGCGGCAATCGGGCCAACACTTTCCTCACACCTATCATATCATTTAAAATCTTGATTGCCGTTCCGTACGAGACACCTACGGCCTCAGCGACTTCGCGGACTTTCGTTCGGCGATCAGCGAGAATCATGTCATGAACCTTTTCAAAGATTTCTTAGGTAACAACGTCTGACGGGCGTCCTGGCCGTTCTTCATCGAAAACAGTTGTACGACTTCGCTTAAACTCGTTAAACCAATATCTCACGGTTGTCATAAATGGCGAAGGGTCCCCATAAACAGCATTCAACTTCACTTTTATTTCTTCGCATGTTTTTCCATCCAATAATAAAAAACAAATTACGGATCGATATTGCTTTTTTTCCATTTTATCGAGAAATAATGACACATGACGAGAAAGACAAAACACGACTGATACAACTGGCTGTTAAAAAACTAACCTATGATTTTATCCAAAATTCAGCATGAGGTCATATAACAGTCTGCAGTACATGATGGTAATATCAATTTCACTTGCCATCTGTTATCAAACACGGGTACTTATTGATCAACCCTGGTAATAGGGCATTTACCATTAAAATTGACATTTACGCATTATATTGCATGCAGCTTTGAAACACTATAGTGATTTCTGATATATAAGTATGAAGTAGTTCAAGACTGCTACGCACACTATAAATCGCCCAAATCAATTTTTGTTAAAATTAGCATTAATAATTCGCTTCCCTTTAGTATTATACGAGGGTTGCTATTTATGTATCCGAAATTGGCAACAATGGTGCTGCTAGGCGCCATCTGACATATACATCGTAAAGTTTGACATTGTTGACTATATACGTACTCAGAACTTTGTGTCATACGGACGTTATTTGTGTTGTTTAGTGACTTTTAAAATTTTGTGCAAAAATTTTATCTCAGTAAAAAATGGAATAACTCGTGAAAATTTTCGTGTGATTATTTACTACGACTTTCGACGTAGAATATTTCAATAAAAGAGCATCGATCAATTCACTTCGACTTCTCGCGATGAAGCACCATCTAAAACCAGTGGATATCACTAATTTAGTGAATTTAATCGTGGCCGTCGTTTACTCCCGGACGAATTTAAAAAAGGTCATCCAAAATCGGTTATTGTGCCAGAAAACTCTGCAGTGCCTGAAAATACTGTGCGCGAACTGATAAAGCAAGATCGTCGTGTGACATACCGTGATATTGAGATATCCCTGGGCATTAGTATGAGAAGCATACACAAGATTTTACATCAATATTTAGCCGTGAAAAGGATTTGTGCACGTTGGATTCCGCATAATTTGACAATCGCTTAAAAAAGATGTCGTGTCAATAGGTGCAAAAGAATGCTAAAATATACAATTGTGGTGCATCAAATACCGTGTATAACATCTACAGGTGACGCGCAAGAAGCACTTCAAAGCAAATGTCTCCTGTTTTTTTGAGATAAATGGGTATGTGGTTATGGTTTTATTAGAGAATAGTAGAACGGTCATTTCTAAGTGGTACACAACCATTTGTTTGCCAGAAGTCTTTGAAGAAATAAGAAAACAACCAGCGACGCAGGATCATTCTTCACCATGACAACGTTCATACATCACAACTCTCACATCGAACCGAACCACTCAATATTTGATCAGTCAAAACATCGAGTTGATGGGTCTTTTGTCGTACAGTCCTGATTTGTTTTTATTCCGGTCCGTGAGGAATAAACTACGTGGTCACAATTTTCGACGTCAAAAAAAGCGGTTGATACGTTCAAAATGCATGTTTTGGAGATACCTCAATCGAAATGGAAAAAGTGCTATGAAAATTGGTTCAAACGTATGCAAAAGTGTATCGATCATAGAAAACAATATTTTGAAAAACAATAAAACCATTAACAATGATAAATATTTGTTTTTATTTATTATTTCGGATACATAAATAGCAACCCTCGTACATTAAAAAAAAAGTGGACTATGGATTGATAAAGTTACAACATATAAACACTGAGAAATACTTAGCTGATTTGTTTACCAAACCATCGCCAAGATTAAAATATATTAATATTGTTAACAGTTAAAGTTTGAGCCTATGTGTTAATTTTATTATATATGCCGATATATTATGATGAAGAATATTTCATTGAATATAATATTTCGGCATGTTATTGCGAAAACCAATACAAAAAAGCTATCTCAAAAACAACCATCTTAACTTAATTAAAGTTACGTTCAAAATTATCGTGCTGAATACGATCTGAACTCACAAATTCTCAAATCACACAATACATCAATCAGAAAAAAAAACATCATCGCAAAAATCTCAAAAGAGTTGAATTATTTTCCTAAACTTTTGTTATTTATAAGATTACACAGGCCAATATTTGTTTTGGTGCCGGGGTATTTGGAGCTGATTTCATACCAATTTGATGCCCTGAATTCAAATATGGCATTCATTTTTGCCCAGTAGCTCAAATTTCTAAGATGTAACATTTTAGTGAAATATACGTTACACTATTTTAAGTTAAATCCATGGATCAAATAAAAAAAGTAAACACATAATTTTTATTATTATATCATACAACTATTATTATATACAAAGATAGATGAATAAGTCATCGATAACGAAATGGACAATACTCGTCTTCACAGAGCTCTTGTAGCTGGTCAAACGTTGGGATCGCCACTCCTCTGAGTGAGGGACCGGGTGTCTTGCAGAGACTAAATCAGAATAAGTCCACTTGTCCACGTTTGTTTTGATTGATTCCAGTAATATTTACTAGACAGAAATAACAGTCGTCGAATTGATTTTTGGATTCTCTCCAAACAATCGGTACGCTGAATTTTAGACTTTTTCTTTTCCCAGTAGTCCACTCTCCTAAATGTTATGTACACGTTTTACAGACCAGATGCTGAGTCGAAGTTTTATACTAGTACCAAAGAATGCAAGATAAGCTATCTTTACAATGTTGCTAACAGTTTGTCTGTTTTCTTTTAATGTGTATTCTCCACATACGTAGTAAAATACATTAGAATGATTTACACAACTCCTTCTACTTGAACTCGTTTTATTGAATGTATTGAATTGAATGTATTGAATTGGAAAAAAAAGTAGATAAGTGGATGTATCTAAAGAAGTTGAACAAACGGAGAATTGATTTCATATTTAAATTTAGATAATCCCAAATGTAGCTCAGTTCGAAAATCCTAGACACCAAAAAAGGCATGTGTTATCTATTCAATTTTCAAAGAAGCCATTAATATTAGTCATATCCCTAATATTAAAGCTTTCTAATTGAGCTTTAATATTCAGCCTTTTCGTGCTTAAATCCATTTCTTGAAAGAGTAAAACTAAATAAACGTCGAACGAAAAATTTAAATTTTCCATGTTATGCTCCTTACAATGGTATGAAATATGAGCAATGTATCTTTCACCTTTCAATGCAAACTCTTTTCTAAAAATGTCCGATTCCGACCTAATATTTTTTCTTCATTTGTAATGATTATAATATCTATGAACGATTATATGTTATCCACATACCTGAACCATATCATAGGAATGTAATCACGTAGCTGGAGACTAACACTGAAACCAATGATTCATACCGCTGTAGGCAACATAAAATAGCAAGCTTAAATTTTTATTTCCTCGTTTTCCTCTTTCAAAAAGGAAATTTGATCAAAAAAAAATTCTCTAAAAATTGAATAGACAGAATTATTAAAAAACAAAAGGAAAATGACTCAAAAATCTTTTAACTTTTAGGGTCGAGAAACAAAACAAAAATGTACATCAATCATACAGGGTGATTCCTAAGTTGAGACTTTTTTTAACAGCGTATAAAACTCGATAAGATAATCATTTTTGTCTAATACTGTTTTTCAGAAAACTCAATGATAAAAAACTTGAAAAAAAAAAAATAACCATATTAATTTCGAAAACAACATTCAACTGGTCATGCGATGTAGTTAAAGAAAAAGTTTAAAGTTTTCGCCGATCCGTTCCACACAAAGTTTAGCGCGACGTCCCCAAAAATCGATACATGCGCGTAATACTGATAAAGGTCTTAACAGTTTCGCTAAAAAAGTTTTTCTAAAAAATAAATTATATTAATTTCTATATATACTGAAGAGATATATGAAGGGATAAGATAGGAAGTAAATATATTTTGTGTATATGTCAATGATACTTACATTAACAATACTAGTTTTAATGACGGTGACATACTACCAAAAAAATATATATAGGTAAGGTTTACTGTGTGATGATTGTGTATTGAAATACTTAAACGTTTTTAATTGTGTTCTTTAGAATCGGTTAAATTAATTATAGCGGTTTCTTTTAATCTTCTATATTTTGTTACCGATTCATTTAATAACGTTTTGGAATTATTCCAATTGATTTTATGTCCCGATTCCTATGCGTGTTGGAAAATTCTAGACTTATTAAAATCGCCCTTTCTAAGACGGTTTTGGTGTTTTTTTATTCTAACATCTAACTGTCTAGATGTCTCACCTATGCAAAATTTGCCACATTCGCAAGAAATTTTATAAACCACAAGTGTTGAGGACTGGCATTTTTTTCTCCCGATCCATCTCTAACGTAAATTTAAGTGTAAGCTGTCGAGCATTTATATCTTGTAAAAATGTATTTAGATTATCAATACCATATAGCAAAAATTTCATCAACATATCTAAGCCATATTATTGGCTGTTTAAGAAATTTACTTAATATGTCATTCTCGAGTTCCTCCAAAAAGATATTACTCATCAAAGGAAAAAGAGAAGAACCCATTGCCATTCCGAAATTTTGTTGATAATAATCATTTTCTAATTGAAAATATGTGGTTTTTAAACATAGAGTTAATAATTTCAAAATTGTATTTATGTTTAGTTTAATGCCGTCTTTTAATGTTGGGTCATGTTCTAATCTCTTTCTAATTATTTAAAGTGATTTAACAACTGGTAGTAAATAAACTCACCACGTCAAAACTAACCATTAAACTTTGGTTTGTAATTTTAATGTTGGAAATTTTATCTAAAAATCTGACGTATTTCTAATGTATGAATTTGTTTTACCCGAAAGAGGATTTAAAATGTTTAATAAAAATGTTGCTAGTTTATAACATGGGGAATCTATACTACTAACTATAGGGCGAAGGAGTATATTAGTTTAATGTATTTTTGGTAGACCATAGAAATGAGGTGGTTTACTATAATGTGGTGAAAGTTGTGATCTTTCTAGATCTGTGAATTCATGTTTGCGTATAAATAATGTATTGTAAATTTATTTCTTTATTTTTAATGTAGGATCTGTAGATATTTTAATGTAATTTCCCTCATCAATTAAAATTTTTATTTTGATATTATATTTTGCAGGGTCCAGAATAAATATGGCGTTACCTTTATCTGATGATAATATTTTAATAGATTTGTCTTTTTATTTTATCTATAGCTAACCTTTCCTCATGATATAAATTTAATTTAATTTTAAATAGTCTTTCTAAGATAAGTTTTAATCTGATTCTGTATTAATTTGCACTTTCCCAAAGGTAATCTTTATTATTTGTTAGAAACGTTAACGTTCAAAAGTTTGTATTGATTTTAGAAAATGTTTGCATTTTTTTAAATTTTGTTCATTAGGCAAATTTATTACAGAAAAAGAATCACTGAAAAATGTATCTCCGTTTTGTTTTTGATATTTACCCAGTGATTCTTTATTTACATAAGAACAGATACTTTTGATATTTTTTTGAGTTTTAGATCATGGCGAAAAACCCAAAAAAAACAAAATCAATATATGAACACGTCACAACTATTTAGACAATACTTAAGTTCTTCCCTTGTATTAACTGACGTTTTAAAACTATGCTATTCACGTAACCACCAAGAAATCACAAGGGTTAAGATCTAGTGATCTAGACGGCCACGCAACTGGCTATCCACGACCTATCCACTTATTAGAAAAGTTATGTCTAAGGACTCCCGCAGTTCACGCCGAAAATGGTCCGGCGCTCATCGTGTAGAACCACATACTCTGCCTGACATTCAAAGGCATATTTTCTAGAAGAGCGGGAAAATGATTTTGTAAAAATTCGAGATAGTTTTCGCCCGATAAACGATCTGGCAAGATAAAAGGCCCTACAATAACATCGTTGACAATTGCTGCCCACACATTGGCCGAAAATCTATCTTGAAAATTTGTTTGCCTAAAAGAATGAGAATTATCAACTAACCAAAAATGAATATTGTGGAAATTGTGAATTCCATTTCGGGTAAATAAAGCCTCCTCCAAAACAAAAATGTCTCTGGTAAAGTTTTGATTCGTTTCATGTTGGTGTAAGAGCCACTCGCAGAACTAAACTGTGTTAAGGTGGTATTGTGGCTCTAGGGCTTGAACTTGTTGCACCCATATTGGGTACAACTGATTTTTCCGCAATACTGTAAAAACTTTTTTTTGGTTCAGTTCAACTTGCCGTGCTATTTCTCGAGTAGTTGTTGAGTCTCCCTCGACAAGATTCATAATTTGTTCCTCCCGTTGCTCGTTTGCGGATACTCTTGGTCTTCCCGCGTGCACTCTACGATATTC
Organism: Cosmopolites sordidus; assembly: GCA_031761425.1. Classification (NCBI taxonomy): domain Eukaryota; kingdom Metazoa; phylum Arthropoda; class Insecta; order Coleoptera; family Curculionidae; genus Cosmopolites; species Cosmopolites sordidus. The sequence goes on along the minus strand of JARFXV010000172.1, from coordinate 1,214,062 downwards.
CCTCAAATCACCGGTGTCGCTGGCTCTTTGCACAATCCGAATAAATGATTTCGGCAATGGTTGAACCAGTTCAGGTTAAGCTTTCAGAGAATAAGCTCCTCTTTGTGATCTGTGAGTTCTTAAGTGTCATACGGGGTGATGGCAGACCCTGCGGGATTCACCATCACGAGGGAGGCGTTTCAGGTACTCCAACATTCATTAGAAGACAAAGAGAAATGCATCAATAACCTGGAAGGTCAGATGCGCTATCTACAAGAGATGGGTAACCTTTCTTCAGCAGAACTCGATGAGTTATCTAACGAGAACATGATATTAAGTAAAGATTTGGAAAAGGTCCAAAACGAAAATAAGCAACTGAGCGAAAAACTAAGCCAGGTTTCTAAAAAAGCTGATGCTTTTATTAAAGCATCAGATAGTGAAAAAGAATGAAAAGAAACCGCCATGGAAAATGATTTTCCATTCTACGGGTCTGACATAGATTTATCAGATATGGACAGTGGAAGTAGACCCAGAAATAAAAAAAAGCCTGCGAAACGAGCGGCAAAGACGAATAAAGAGGATTTCCCGCCTCTAAAAATGCTGGCCTCCAAAAGCACTTCGCAAGTCCTGGTATTCAAGAAGCCAGCACCGCCAAAGCTAGTCCAGACCAAAACTGCACCTCCAAAGAAGGCAAAGGGGCCCAAGACACAACAGTCAGCCGAAGTACCGCCGATTGTCTTACGGGATAAATCGACCTACCTCCAGTTTCTTCGACTCTTCATATAAAGAGACATCAACTTCGGAAAATCGACAACGAAGCCCAACGGGGTCATGATAAGACCTCTAACCGCAGACGTCTAGAGAGCTACCACAAGACTTTTGGACCAACGGGACTACAAGTACCATTCGTTTTTCACTCCTGAAGAGCGCAAATTTCGTTGCGATCTTCCTTATATCAGGGGTGTAATGGAGACCATCCCCGCACAGTCAGTCGCCAAGGAATTTTCCGACATCCATGTCGAAAGATGGAAAAATACGAAAGACAATCCCATGACCATGGTACAGGCTGTAGTTCCGCGAAGGAGGATCGATCCTCCGCGAAGGAGGAGAAGGGACAACGTCAAGCGCCTCTTCCAGCAGGAAGTAAAGATCCAGTCACGCAAGGCGAATGGCAGAGTTTTGAAGTGTTTTAACGGCCAATTCTATGGCAATTCCGCGAAAAATGTTATGCAGATCCGGTCTGCGTTAAATGCGCAGACCAGCACCCCTCCCGGGAGTGCAAAAATGTTCCAGATACTTCAGCCACCTGCAGCAATTGTGAAAGCGCGCATACCGCGAGCTTTTAAGGTGGTCCAGCCAGACCCAGCAGATTCAGTTCAGGAGATGACTTCAATATCTTCACAGCAAAAAACCAATAGGGCCTTTTCAGGCTCGAAAAGTACAAAAATACCTCCACCAACCTTCGTGTGGTGGTCCCATCGGAAGTCTGTTCCAGCCACCCTGACCGCTTCACAAACTAATCCTTTACCTCCGAGCTTGTGGAGCAACCAACATCTCAGTTGGCGAGCCTCATTCAGGTCCAACTGAGCGAGGCTCTGAAAACTTCCCTTGGAAACCTAAAAATCCAGTAACCGTGTTTCGTCCCCCAAGTTCCGGGCAGCAGGCCATTGGAGCCGAGCTTTTCAGGTTTCCGGCCTATATAAGTTGCTATGAAAAAATCCGCCAGCGCCAGTCCCTGTATTCCATTTTCAAATGGCAGACTGTCGGCACCTGCTAACCGTCGGCCCGGCATTTAGTCTGTCACCTTCTCTATAACCTTCGCGAAGGTTCTCGTTGCAACCCCAACTTGTGGCATCGTCGAACTCCACCCCACAAAAGAAAAGGGGGAAAATTCGACGCTTCTAGGAGTTGAAAATACCCCCTAAAAAAGGGAAAAGTAAGAACCCGTTTCGGGTAGAGTTAATTCTAGATAAGTCAAGGATTAAGGCTTAACGTATAGGTTCAGCGTATAGCTAAAATGCTGCATTGGCATTTTGAAGGCACTCTCGATAAATTAACAGCATGTCAACTAATTCACTATTCTCATAAACGTGGGCTATTTTATCTTTCCAAAAATCACGATAGAAATCCACGTTAAAACTGATAATAAAATACAAGATATAAATTGACAATAATACAAGAAAACAAGAGGAATTCATAATTCACAAAATAAAAACGATAAACATTAGTTATGTCATCTGTCCGTTTTGAATTTGCGGGCGATCGATTAAATTTGTTTAAATTATTTTAAAGGCTGGATTTTTAAATTTGTTAAATGCTGTAGAGGCCTAATTCTAGCAATATTAAAAAAAAAATTAAAAATGTTTGATTTGAATAGTTCTACACGCTGTTAAAAAATCCAACTTTGGAATCATCGTCTATGTGAACCTCAATTTACACGTGAACGTTTAAATAAAATACTTAAAGAAATATAAATCAACTTAGTTTTATAAATCCAATAATAAAGTACAGCAATTATTATAAATTACAGCAGGCTTCATAAAGGCAAATCGTCGTCTGACGCTTAAAAGATTTTTTCTTCTCAAACAAAATTTCTTCATAGCACGTTCATTTTTTTACTTCTTGTTTTGTAACTGAAACGGGTTCCTCATTGAAGTCTATATTTTCTAAAATATCTAATCATTTTATAATTAAATTGAGTGCTTCCAACAGGTTTGCAACCGTAACAAAAGAATCTGGTTCTTCAATGTTTTGCTCACACATTTATATGAGCTCATTAATTGCCAGCTCCTGGTTATGTTAATCTAGCAGTTCCTGTACGTTCTCACTATCCACTTTTTAATTAAATTGTCTAACCAGATCGACAAGGTATTCAATAACATGATCTATTTGATCAGGTTTCACTAAGGAAAAAAAATGGGCAAAGTTTTTTCCAGGTCCCATTTCAAGTTTTTAGGAAATTTCATCCCAAAACTTTCCAATGATGGTCACGGCATCTAAAACATTAAATTGTTTCCAAAAGTCTATAACTGAGACGTCATTGTTTTGCCTCATAGGTTCATAGAGATGTGCAAACGATCATCTCGTGTACTAAGCTTTAAATGTTTTGATGACACCCTGGTCCATGGTTGAAGCAAGCTGGTTGTATTTCGTGGCGAAAATTTTACTTTCACACGTGGGTCACTTGTCACCTCTTAAATATTCCGAGCGATAAACTAAGAGAGGTTTTATAACCATTCTACATTCATTATGACCTCCTAAACCAAATCTGTGCTCAGTATTAAAGCACACAGAGTTAGCTCGTACCTTTTCTAATTGCATGAAAGGACGTAATGTACAAATTCATGACATTCTAGCAGTCGTATTGATAAAATGATAAAAAGAATGATAGAAACAAAATTTAAAACATTTAGTTTGCTACAATTTTTTAGAATCTCATAAGGAAAGAAAAAGACAAAACAAGTAAAAAGTACATCATATTTTGAATTCAGTGTTCATCGAGGCCTCGCGGTACTCGGACGTGTTTTGCCGGTGCCGGGATCGACGCATACCAGGAATTCCGGGCGAATTCCTCACCGAGTGATTTGCCTATTTATCGAGAAATAACAATAATTTTGTATTGATAATAAACTGATAAAATATCGAGAGATAAGTGAGAAATAAAATATAAATATGTTCCCTTCGGGGAGCCTATTAGGGTATAAAAAGGACGGTCAACCAGTTACTGAAACTACACAGAAACCAACCAACAAACTACCAACCAACAATGCTAGACAGGGTGTACCAACCAACAATAACATACAGGGTGTACCAACACAATATACAACTCCTGCAACTAGATCGCAGAGCCGGTCAATACATAATAATAAGTACTATTACAGAATGTCATCAACTAGCGATGATGAGCTAGATGATCAAGAAAATATTGAGCATCCGTGGCAAAACGTGAAACATACCAAAAGGAGGAAAATAAACCCAAACAAAGTGTCCCACTAAACAACAGATTCAATAGCTTACCTGTAGATAACGAAGTAAGTAACAATGAGAAGCAGCCAGAAAATATAATTCCAAAACCACCACCAATATTTATTTACGGGGTAACTAACTATCAAGAAATGAGAAACAAGTTGAGGGAAATAGTTGAAGATGAACAATACCGTACAAAAACGCTAGCAGATAATACAATAAAAATTAGTAGCAACGTTTCAGACACCTATAGAAAACTAATACATTTTCTGAGGGAAAACAAAATCATACACCATACATATCAACTTAAGGATGAGCGAGCATACAGAGTAGTAATTAAACACCTACATCATACAACTGATTTGAACGAAATCAAAGAAGAACTATCTCAGAAGGGACATAAAGTAAGGAACATATTAAACGGAAGAAAACGAATAACAAAAGAACCATTAAACCTATTCTTTGTTGACTTGGAGCCAGCAGACAATAACAAGGATATTTATAAAATAAATACTTTTCAGAATAAAATAATACAAGTAGAACCACCAAGAAAAACCAGAGGTATAGCTCAATGTATGCGATGCCAAAACTACGGACACACAAAAACATACTGCAATCGACCGTATGTATGTGTAAAATGTGGTGGACCACACAGTACATCCAGCTGCAAGAAAAGTAAAAACGTACCCGCAAAGTGTGCTCATTGTGGAGGCCCACATACAGCAAGCTACAGAGGATGTGAAATCTACCATAGAATTACAGAAAAACCAAATAATGCAAATAACAGACTCAACATCCAACATAATACAACCCAATCAACAGCTCACGTTCGACAAAATATCAGCTATGCAAATGTAACAGGCTATAGAAACATCAATCAAACTAACAACGAAGACAACTCAAATATAATCAGCAAATTCTTAGAGGAATTCAAGGCGATGTTTCAGCAACTCGTCCAACAAAATAGCATGGTACTTAACATGCTCACAACGTTGATAAGTAAAATTCACTAAATTCTTAAGAATTGCCCATTGGAATGCTAATGGCCTTCCACAACGAAAACATGAAGTTGAATTATTTCTCCATCAAAATTCAATAGATATAATGCTGGTAAGTGAAACGCATTTCACAGATAAAACATATTTCCATATTCCACGCTATATAACTTATGTTACTAATCACCCAGATAACACTGCACATGCTGGAACAGCAGTAATTATCAAAAACACTATTAAACACCATGAAATGCCTAAATATAAAGAGAATTTTCTGCAAGCCACAGCAGTCAAAGTTAAACTGATGCCATATGAATTAACTATTGCTGCAGTCTATTGCCCACCGCGACACCAAATAAAAAAAGATAATTTTGGGAATTTCTTTGAAACATTAGGGCCGAAATTCATTGCAGGTGGAGACTACAATAGCAAACATACTCTGTGGGGATCACGGCTGACGACTACTAAAGGCAGAGAACTATCAAATCTGATACATGAACAGAATTACTCGTTCCTGTCAACAGGCACTCCTACGTATTGGCCATCTGATCATAACAAAATACCAGACCTATTAGACTTCTTTATCACCAATGGAATTTCCTCAGAATACATGGACGTTGTATCAAGTTATGACTTATCATCAGATCACTCACCAATAATCGCAACAATTAGTAATTTTGTTATTAATAAATACATAATTCCTGGATTACACAACAAAAACACAAATTGGTCTAAATACCAAAATAAAATCGATGAGAAAATAGATCTAAAAGTATCCCTTAAAAATCCGAACGAAATCGATTCGGCAGTAACAAGGCTAACCAGTATCATAATAGAGGCAGCACAACATGCAACACCTCAATCTGACATGCCAAATCAAGGATATAATATACCGTTACAGATAAAAAAACTTATAGCTATAAAACGGAAAGCGAGAGCCAAGTGGCATCGAACCCAGGCTCCGTCAGATAAAACTATCTTAAATAGAGCAATTAATAATTTGAAATTAAAACTAAAAGAAGCTCGAGAGAGATCATTTCAAGAATATGTTACAAAGCTCAACAGATTTGACAATACAATTTGGAAACCAATCAAACATAAGAGAAAACCTAAAATACAAGCTACACCCATTCGCAACGAAGAAATGCCAAATTGTAACTGGGCCAGAAGCGACGAAGAAAAAGCGACCGTGCTTGCTAAATATTTTGCTAAAGTATTTACTCCAAACGACGAGGAACTAGATGAGGAAATAGAAAGAGAATTTGCTGCCATCATGACGGACATACCATCCATTCAGGTTGCTACTCCAAAAGAAGTCAAAAGAGAAATTAGTTTACTGAATACAAAAAAAGCTCCAGGTATCGATAAAATTACCCCTAAAATGTTAAAGGAACTTCCAAGAAAAGGGATAGTATTAATCACTTACATACTCAATGCTATGTTGAAATGCAATTACTGGCCTAAACAACTGAAAATTGCTCTAATAATCCCAATACTCAAAGTCGGAAAAGATCTGACAGAAGCTTCATCATACCGACCTATAAGTCTACTGACCGTTATGTCAAAACTTTTTGAAAGACTTATACTCAACAGAATAAATACTGACCCCGATACAGAAAACTGGATTCCTGCACACCAGTTTGGCTTTAGACAAAACCATTCAACTACGCAACAGACTCATCGCATAACCCATGAAATAAATAGAGCAATTGAAAACAAACAATACTGTACATCAGTGTTCCTGGATGTCAGTAAGGCTTTCGACAAGGTTTGGCATGATGGCCTACTATTCAAAATCAAAAAATCTCTTCCTATAACATATTACCATCTCTTAAAATCCTATCTCATTGAAAGGAAATTCAAAGTTAAAATAAACGATAGCACATCGGAAAAATATACCATTAGATCGGGAGTTCCACAAGGCAGCGTTATCGGCCCCTTGCTCTACGTACTCTATACGGCTGATCTCCCAATAACAAAATACACCACAATTGGTACATTTGCTGATGACACAGTCATACTTTCATCAAATATAAACCCAGTCGAAGCCTCAAACAAACTACAAACCCACCTGAACCTAATTCAAACCTGGACTCGAAAGTGGAAAATTAAAATAAATGAGACAAAATCAGCGCAAGTCAACTTTACCCTCAGGAAAAGGCAGTGCCCTAGCTTACATTTTAATAACGTAGAAATCCCAACATTCACGAATACAAAATATTTAGGTATACACTTGGACAGTAAACTTACGTGGAAAACCCATATAGTCAAAAAAAGAAAACAAATTGACCTAAAAGTAAAAGAATTGAGCTGGCTTATCGGAAGAAAGTCTAACTTATCTTTAGATAACAACATTCTATTATACAAGGCTATCATTAAGCCAATTTGGACTTATGGGATAGAACTTTGGGGATGTACCAGTAAATCAAATTTAGCCATTATCCAAAGATGTCAGTCCAAAATATTACGAATGATTGCCGACGCACCTTGGTACATATCAAACCACACTCTTCACGAAGATCTCCAGATACCCTATGTTAAGGACGTGATCAAGAGCAGCAGCATAAAATATCACCACAAACTGGAAAGCCATCCTAACACCCTACTACAGCCTGTTTTGAATCCAACAAATAATAGAAGACTAAAAAGAAACTGGCCAACAGACCTGATAGAAGGATAATGGGGACTCGTCGTTGGGGGAGTCACCTCATCACGCCAATATAGGGAAGTCTAGCCCTCAAGCCATCACATTAGCTTATAGAATATTGTAATTCTGATTGCTAATATACGAAATAATAAAAAAAAAAAATATATTTTGAATTCAAGATCTATTATACGAGGTGTAACCATTAAATTACGAGAGTGACGCTGTAAAACAATTTATTTTGATTTCATACATATTTATTTATTATCACCTTCAATATACACAATAGTGCTGAAAGTCTTCTTCTGCCAGCTCCTTCAGAATGCGTGCCGCTTTCTCTTTCACAGCTTCAACTCAAATCTTGTTTCTTTTAATGCAGATTTCACCTTAGGAAACAAATAGAAGTCGCACGGCGCAAGATCCGGTGAACAAGATGCTGTATTTGGCTAAAAACCTCTTGACAGACAATGCGGAATGAACCGGCGCATTGTCTTGGTGGAGAACCCATGACTTGTCCTTCCACAATTCGGCTCGTTTTTTTCTTATTCTTTCGCGGAGTAGCAAGAACGCGAAGGTAATAATGTTGATTAATTATTTGACTTTCAGGAACCAAGTGAAGGTACACAATCCCATGCATATCGAAAAAAAACATTCATCATGGCTTTGAATTTTCATTTGCTCATTCTAGGTTTTTGGTTATCGGTGAATTTGGATTCTTCCAGTTTATGGATTGGCGCTTCGTTTTAGGATCATAAGTAAAAATGCTTGTTAAAATTGTTATGTAAAATTTACCATACTCATTCTTAGTCAGTTCATACGATTTCAGCAATCGCACGAATACCTAACCGACGGTCAGATCAAACCAGATTACCGATCTTTTTGATATTGTCATCCGTTTTTAACATGGAATTGCGACCCGGACGTGGATCATCTTCAACGGCTTCTTGTCCATCTTAAAATCGCTTAAACCAATCAAAAACACGTGCATGCGATAAATATCCATTATTATACATTTGTTTCAATAAATTATAAGTTTCAGTAGCGGTGTATCCAAGTTGCAAGAGAAATTTTACAATTCGTTGCTCTATTGATACACTTAATATTTTTCCAACGAAACAAAAATACAACTCTAATGCGAACGAAGTCTACTGTTATAAGGATTTGATTACAGAAGCGAGAGGTACTGCAATCGAAAGAGAAGTCCCTGACGATTGGTGCATGCGTATTTCTTCTGTAGCAGCGTCAATCTCGTTATTTAATAGCCACACCTCATACAGTGAGTATTGCCTTCAATGTGAAATTCTACTGTAATATTGGAGTTTCCTAGCAAATATAACCAAGAACTGAAAATACTAACGCCAATTGGGCTTTAAAAGCACAGAGAAAATCACCTTTTTTGTGTTATTGTATAATATAAGAAAATAATAAACTAATAAATATATATATATATATATATATATATATATATATATATATATATATATATATATATATGTATGTATATATATAATTTTATAATTTTTTTCCCAAAGAATTAATGGTTTTAAAGTCTACATTTATATTAATGATGTTAAGATATTTTTTAAGTTTTTCAGATTTGAGTCCATGATAAGAAAGAGTTTTAAATCCAAATTCTTTAATATTTTTAAATTTTTTTAGCGGCTATTTTTTCAACTATTAAAGCAGAATAGCCGTTATTAACCGTAATTTGCTTAATTAAATTTAGTCTATTTTGTATTTATCTGGATTTAGAGAAGCACTGATTAAACGATGAATCATGCTATTGTAGGCTGCCCGTTTATGTTGTTGTGGGTGGTTGGATGTATTATGAATCATATTATCAGTGTGAGAATGTTTATAAAAACACGAAAACGAGTGCTTATTTGAATTTTTAGAAATTGTTAGATCAAAAAGTTTATTGAACTGTTGGTCTCCATTTCGGCTGAAAATATGATGTTTTTATGGATGGAATTTAGATATAATAACAAAGCATCCAACTGTCTCTTAATACTGGTAAAACATGTCAAAATGTCATTAACATTGTGTACATCGGTACCAATATAAATATTGTTTACTAATTTTGTTTTTGAAAAATGTCTGCTCAATATTGTTCATAAAAATTTCTACAAGTAAAGGGCTTAGTGGGCTGCCCATAATTAAACCTTTTTTACTTTTGTAAATTTTGTCTTCAAAAGCAAAGTAATTTTAATTAAGACACGTTCTTAACAAGCTTATTATATCTGCTGTAACTACCGGGTTCACTTTGTTATTAATTAATAAATTGTTTACTGGGATAGTCCGCAAAGAAGGCTTTCATCCTTTATTTTTATTGATAAATAACGTCAGTTCCTAGGCCGACCTTTCAAGGCGTCTAGTGTCATCGGCTATCCTAAGTTAGTTATTTTAATGCCGCCAATGCTCGCCCATCCAAATCTCGAGAGCTCTACGCATGATATATTTAACATAAATGTTAATAGAATTGGTGACTGGATGCATGCCTGTCTGGTCTTTGGTCACGTGACATTCCACTGTATGGTCTAAAAAGAAACCGAAAACGTATTGATAGTTTATAATACTCCTATTAGTGCGGATATTGTTGGCGAATTATGCGTAACCAAAAACTCACATGTGAAATGCATGTGTGCAGGCATGTGATGCACCGCACATTCTTGTCTAATGCATTCTTGTCACTAATAAATTTTACTTTAGGGTTTGTTAAGTTAACTGGTCGCGGACCGTGAGTTGAAACTCGTGTATTATGTATACTGGACGTTTATCTCAAGTTGTTGAGCAACCTGAGCATACCTTTAAGTTATAAAATTATTATACTGCTTTCACAAAAACTTATTGAAAATGTATAGCCTCGGATTCGTATTGTAGATATATTAGATTATATATACAAAGTATGTGTTTCAAGATATTACTATAGTCAATGATTTAATTCTTAGTAAAGTATGTTATAATGCTGTAATAGTGTAGTTATAAGGCAGGTTCTTAGACAGGCCCTTAAGCAAAATAGTAGGAGTTTTGCTTCCATGATATTATTTCCCAAAAATCAGTGATGCCATATGCCATCATATTCGCCTAATATAATAATATAATATATTTCGAAATTATAATAAGAATATTATTATACGAAACTATAATAAGAATATTATTAATCATATATATTGCATATTAATCATATATTACATATTAATCATATACATTACATATTAATCATATATATCACATATTAATCGTATATTTATATAAAAAAATGTTTAAAAAATATTATGTAGTACGAAGGTATATTTTTATTACGGATGTTTATTTGCTCAGCCATTAATATTAATTTAGCTTACTATATAAGCAGTAATTTTTAAGGTTACTGTAACGGAAATATTTTTTACCTATAATTAAATTTCCATTATGCTTCATATATAAATATTTAGTCACCCATTTTGAAGCTATATTTTACCTTTTTATTACTGTATGTTATGTTCTATATCTAATTCTATAAAAAAAAATTCTGTAACATTTTTCTATATAATCCATATAAAGCGTATATTGTTGTGCGAAAATGGACATATTATGCAAGATGCTTTTGTTTCATGTTTATTATTTTCTTATATTATACAATAACACAAAAAAGGTGATTTTCTCTGTGCTTTTAAAGCCCAATTGGCGTTAGTATTTTCAGTTCTTGGTTATATTTGCTAGGAAACTCCAATATTACAGTAGAATTTCACATTGAAGGCAATACTCACTGTATGAGGTGTGGCTATTAAATAACGAGATTGACGCTGCTACAGAAGAAATACGCATGCACCAATCGTCAGGGACTTCTCTTTCGATTGCAGTACCTCTCGCTTCTGTAATCAAATCCTTATAACAGTAGACTTCGTTCGCATTAGAGTTGTTTTTTTGTTTCGTTGGAAAAATATTAAGTGTATCAATAGAGCAACGAATTGTAAAATTTCTCTTGCAACTTGGATACACCGCTACTGAAACTTATAATTTATTGAAACAAATGTATTTGATTGGTTTGATTGGTTGATTGATTGGTTTAAGCGTTTTTAAGATGGACAAGAAGCCGTTGAAGATGATCCACGTCCGGGTCGCAATTCCATGTTAAAAACGGATGACAATATCAAAAAGCTCGGTAATCCGGTTTGATCTGACCGTCGGTTAGGTATTCGTGCGATTGCTGAAATCGTATGAACTGACTAAGAATGAGTATGGTAAATTTTACATAACAATTTTAACAAGCATTTTTACTTATGATCCTAAAACGAAGCGCCAATCCATAAACTGGAAGAATCCAAATTCACCGATAACCATAACCAAAAATTTAAAAATATTAAAGAATTTGGATTTAAAACTCTTTCTTATCATGGACTCAAATCTGAAAAACTTAAAAAATATCTTAACATCATTAATATAAATGTAGACTTTAAAACCATCAATTCTTTGGGAAAAAAATTATTAAACTATATATATATATACATATATATATATATATATATATATATATATATATATATATATATATATATATATATATATATATATATATATAACTATCATTTAAACTCAGAATAGCAGAATACAAGCGCAGCTTTTCTAAATAATAAACTGGACTCAACATACACGGAACATCTTATTAAAGATAAACATACATTTAATATTGATTTTAAAATCTTACTTATAGAAAATAAGTGTACCAAACTGAATTTACTAGAATGTTTGAAAATAAACCGTCACAAATACACACAGATGTTCTTCTTAACGACCATATAGACTTCAACCATTCTCCGCTATTAAATATGTAAAAAAAACAGTCTGAGTAAGGGTTCTGGGAATTCCCGGAAAAAAAGCATGTAAAATTACTTAATTTCTTCGTACAGTGTAGAGAAACGCGTTATGTCCTTGAGAAAAATATAAGTGGAAGTTAGACAACTTTGTTTTATTTATACAATTTAGTGGATTTACTATACAGTTTGTGCTTTTGTAACAAGAAAATGCCACAACCATCCTTATATAGTAAAAGCTTATAGTTTTTCCAGTATTGTTATACCCCCCTGAAACATAATAATTCATAAAGCTATCTCAAATTATCCATGAACGAGTATTAAGATTATTTGGCTACATTGAAAGTACAGGAACGGATGTAGTGTCCTAGATTATGAAGTCCTCCAACAAGATGGTCATACCAAATTAAAGACCTAACTGGTACATATTGCCAATGTGCAACGAGGGAAACCAGAAAATGAAAACTCTTGTGAGAAGTAGTCCGGATAGTACGCGAACGGAATGAGTTTTCATAAATCACGACCCTTCGGTAAAGTGGCTTTAGTGAAGGGCCAGTGAGAGTGGCTTTGACTTTTTAAACAAAGATGACAAAAATGAATTGAATGATATATCATCATCGCAAAATTCTGCTAGAAATGTGTCTAAACCTAAGGAGAATAATGAATTATGATCCCTTTTCAATGCATTTCACATGAAACCCAAGAGTCAATATTATTTTACAATCAGGTGTTTTTCCTAAAGACTATTTCACTACATTTTTTGATATCAATCTCTTTTTGAATGTATTTGCCATGGAATAAACTAAAGCGTAAATGACCTCTTCCAATCTCAAAAATAAGATCTAACAGAAATTAGCAATGGAAAAATATACACAAAATGAAATAAAAATGTTTAAAGGATTTTGTTTTCTTGGCAGCACTGCAGTTTACGACTTGGTGGTACTGACACGCAAAACAGTGGAGGGAACATCCAATTTATTTTTATTCCATTTTTAAATGGCTTATATCTAAAAATTACTAGTTTTAAAAATGCTGTGAAACAAAATGGAAAAAAAGATTTGCCAGGCATGATGAATTTGATCTAGCAGATAAAATTTCCAAAATACGTCCAATCTTTTACCCAAATGCAAAGACGCCCTATCATTTAGACAGAATTTAGTCACGGTGCATGCCAGTAAATGATTCCAACATGCCGATATTTGCTATAAACATTTTTGCGCTATCTCTGAGTCGAGTGGGTAAAAACTTTTCAAACGACCCTTATTGGATATATATATATATATATATATATATATATATATATATATATATATATATATATATATATATATATATATATATATCGTCTTGTAATTACAAGACGAGACAAAAAGTCCTGCGCATGGATCAAACGAAAGTCTGTGACATCATTGGAAGATTAAAGCAATTGAAATGGAGATGGGCAAGCCATATAGCGAGGCGATGGGATGACAGATGGACCAAGGCGATCCTGGAGTGGATACCGTTTGATCGCAAACGTCCGCGAAAAAGACCGAAAGCATGATGGATTGATGACATCGTTAAGTGTATTGCACCAGAGTGGCAGAGGAAAGCCCAGGACCGTGAAAGTTGGAAGCATGTTGAAGAGGCCTTCATCCTGCAGTGGATAGATCACGGACTGATGATGATGATGATATATATATGCTCATTTTGGCGGAAACGCAGGTTATTGGGTGTTCCACATGAGATTGTGGAACCCAACGGTTTGGGAGTATAACATCCAGCTGCTGTTGTCTCATTATACAAAGTCCAAAAAAACCCAATACTTTGACGTGGTAAAGGGGTTTGAGTAAAGCAATGAAGCTTGTAGCTATGCCGTGTGAAGTCTAATGCTCCTGGGAGGGTCACCCCTGGGAGACAGATTAAGGCAGAGGTCTCAGACTAACATGATCCAAAATCTGCCAACCCGCATTGAACCAGGGTGGCAGATTACGGTCCATACCTTCAACACTGTATTTGAATATGACAGTACAATCTCAAACACGGCCCTCATTTCCTGGAGGCCAAGGGGCAAGTACCTACGGTAGCGGGAAGACCTGCCCTAAGGCAGAGGATGCTAAGAATCACCGGGTTAGATCAGGCTGCCAATGGATTTTTAACATTGCTACGCCTAATACACAGACTATAAAAACGGAGACCCGATTGCAAGAACTGTCAATCGAACTTGACAACATACATTAGGATATTATAGGGCTCTGTGAAACATGAAAAAAGGGCGAAGAGTTAATTAAACTAGAACCAACTGGACACGTACTCTACATCCGAGGTACGGATAATGGACGATGTTGGGGAATTGGATTCCTCATCAATCGAAAGCTGAAGGACAGTATAGTAAAATTTGAAAGCACATCTGACCGACTAGCCCAATGCGTCATTCAGCTGAATAAAAATTTAGGCTTCAAATCGTCCAAGCTTATGCACCAACTAGAAGCCATAGGGATGAAGAAATTGAGAAATTTTATGATGATGTGGCCCAGCTTTTATGTGAATGAGAAGAAATGTGAATGAAGTGAAAAGTGACCACCGAATGGCACGAGCAAAAATTAGGATTAACTGATGAAGAGAACGCGAAAAAATGGTAAGGTCAAAGAAGGGCAAAATGGATTTTGGGAAATTGCTGGAGAGGGGCAGCAATTTTAAGATTACTTTGTCGAACCGCTTTGCTGTGTTACAAGATCCGGAGGAGATGGAAAAATCAGTTCAATAGGAAGAAATCACCAACAATGTGCTTCAAACGGCTACTTTAATAGCACCAGAAAAAAAATGTATCAACCAGACAAAAATCTCCAGTGAAACCATTGATATAATGAAGAAACGACGGGCAATAAAAAATGCAGGGAGTCCTTTTAAAACAAAGAAATAAACAAGGCTAAACAGAAGCTGAAATGGAGATGGGCAGGCCATATAGCGAGGCGATGAGACAACAGATGGACCAAGGCAATCCTGGAGTAGATACCGCTTAATCGTAAACGTCCGCGAAGAAGATCGAAAACACGATGGACTGATGGCATCGTTAAATATATAGAATCCGAATGGGAGAGGAACGCCCAGGACGGAGAAAGTTGGAAGCATGCTGAAGAGGCCTTTATCCTGCAGTGGATCGACACGGGCTGATGATGATGATGATAATGATGATGATGATGATGATGATGGTTCTAAATTCCCAGTGGAAACACTGGACCTATAAGCTTATAAACAATTATGACTCGTTCGAGTAATAACAATAATACCCCAGGTGGTAACCAATCCATCCGTCGACAGACGGCAACCGGGTACTCGGATTCTGGGGAACCTGGACTTCCACGATCACAAAAAAAAGTCGGAGCTTTCCGGCAAATTTCCACACAAAACACCTACATACATTGGCACCTTCAACATCAACATGCTGATCCATCCATGAAAACTTTACAACCTAACTTCAGAACTTGACAGGTAAAAGATACTTGTGCTTGCCCTACAAGAAACACGCATCACTGATGAGGACACGGTGGACTACGGGAACTATCGCATATTCCAAAGCAGGACAGACAAACGATTCGCCAGGGGCGCTCCGCTTCTGGGCATGTCTCTTGTAATTATGTCTATTGTAATTAAGTCTCTTGTAATCCATTCTGTTCACTTTTCGATCAATGCATGGCTCAACTTGATCATTTCTTGATCGTAGCGAAAGCTATTAACTATGTCTGATTTCTGACCTTCTGATTCCAACAAATGCACAACATTGTCTTATTTTCAAAGCATTCGGTCTTGAGGTCGATGTTGATGGTTGCCCTGGGTCAACCAATGATTTTCTGCGTTTTGGGTTATCGAAATATATCCATTATTCGTCTCCAATCATAATCCGATGTAAACAAATCCGTCTTTCATAAGCAAAACTTCGCACACCGCATTTCGCTTTTACATCTGTTTGTCGTTCAGTTGATGTGGTACACATTTTTCTTCCTTCCGAACCAATCGCAAATGTTTCGGCGACCAGCATTTAACCCCTCTGTCATATGTCAATGAGTTTTTATATCGTCTTCTTCCAACAATGTTTGCTATTCGGCATCTTCAATTTTTTTCGATTGACATGGGCGTTCTTTGACTTGTTCTTGTCAAGTCGAAATCACCGATTTTGACTCGCCTAAACTAACGCCCATCATTATCTTACGTTGGGCCATTGTCACCGTAAGTTTCCATGAGCATAGATAGCTTTCACTTGCGTTTTTCTTTTGATTCAACAAGAAAAGCAGTACGTGCTCTTATTTTTACTCTACTCTACTCTATTTTTTATTTGGCTCTAAACTCGACATGGTAACCACACGAAAAAAAATGTCATTAACTCGAAATCGTTTAAGCATCAATGGCGTTTTGAAAGGTACTGTGAACCAACGCTTGTTTCCAGTGCCATCTCTTAGAAAAAATTATTATTATTATACTCCATACTTGGTAATATCGAATGAAAATAGTTTCTGAACAATATTTATAAACTTTAAATTCACTTCTGTCTCGTTTCTCATGGTGTAAGCATCGTCATATGAGACGAGAGTCATACGCCGTGCTATATCCGCATGCATCTTCAAATATCTTAATATTTTTATTTGTTTGAATGGTTTTTGATCGAGATCAAGTAGTGGCGTGAGTGTGTGAAATAGTATTTCGGTCTTTAGATCTCAAGTTTATTTCGAAGAAAATTATTTGTGACAATGTTAAATTATTTCCGACCCATTGTCAAGTAATGCGTCCCGATACACAAAGTTAGCAAATTAATCAAGTTAATAAATCGTTTTTATGGTATGAATGCCTACCGTTAGAAAGAGGATAAACCAGAGATTTTTTCTAAAGAATTCGAAGACATGATCACTTTTAGTTTTTTTTAATATGCAATTCAAAATTGAACTTTAAATTTAATTTTACTTCTTCCAAAAACTTCGTGAGTATACAAAAAAAGTAGATGTCGATCTAATTTTGATTTTCATAGAACCGTTTAACATTACATATTAAAATAAAAAATAATTTAGAGGCTGTACCAATAACTTCTTTTTAATTCAGGTTTCAATGCTGACTTTTGGAATTTTTCAAATAAAGAATTAAATAATAAACATAAAAAAACTTGTGGGCCCAATAATGCTTCATGGAGGCTGAGGAGACAGCAAAAGAACCCTCCTATCAGCCATTTTAATTTGGCAAACGATGCAACAAATACCTTGTATAAAGACACATCTAAACTTGAAAACATTTTTACCCCGTATCGCCAGGAACACGGCTCGATCATCTGGCGGTTCACTCAAATGAGCTGACAAATTGCGTAATAGCAGAACCACAAACCGAAAAGAAGAAGAACTCTAAAATTCGTCATGTAATTTTACTCGCATAATTCACTATTTCAGTATATTTTGTTCAAATATACTGAATAAAATTTATATACTATGCGATAAAGAAATTATTACAATTATTGTATTAATCTATGTACGTACTATCTCCCTAATAATCATATGAAATTAAAATTGCATGACAAAACAACATTAACATAATGAACATCTTAATCGAATAGGCCTTCAAGATACTATCGATAGTAATGTTTGTTCGTTGTTTTAATATTAATTTATTGACAGCCTTCCTCGGGAATATATGCGTAATTGAATACAAATATACCAAATTAAGTTAGACAATTAATTGTTATCCATAATAAACCTATAAAAATTACAATCTTTTAATAACACCAAATATAGTTTGAAAATAAAGCTAACGTAACAAAACAACTCAAAGTATATAACCACATAAAAAACAATATTTGCAATATTGAAATCTTCTTTTTTACCGATGATATTACCCATTATATAGGCGGCGGATATTACTTAGTTTTGACCTATTTTTTTCACTTCCTACTCACTTTGATCAGTCATTTCATATCCGTCATTGACTTTCTTCCATGTTTCTCCTATTTCACCTAATCTTCATATCCATATTTCATTGTCTTCCCTTTTTCTCTTATCTTTATTCCCTCTGCCCCTATTATCCTTCTGGTTAGTCTTTCTTCATGCTCGTGATATGGTCAAATCAATTCAGATGTCTGGTGATGTGAAGATCTATTTGCATTAAATTTTGACTAAAAAAAAACAATGTCTTGTGCTGATACATCTGAACTATTACAAAAGAGTTATTGCCATGAAGTTACGTAAAAAAAAGGGCTTACAAATTGTACAAGGTAGAGAAACAGTTGAAGATGAATCTCGTTCAGAACGAACTTCCGCGTTAATCGAACAAAAAGAAGAAAACATTAGCAAAATCAATAATCTTATAGTGAATATTCGCCAATTTAATATTAAATATATTGCACATATTACTGACTATAATTTTTCTTGAAAAATATCGTCGTGTTGAACTTGCTGAAAAAATAATTTCTTCAGATGATGACATTCTGAAATGAGTAATTACCGGTAATGAGATATGGATGTAACAGTCGCAGAAGAAAATAGTGCTGCAGAAATTTTTTTTTGATTTCCCCTTCTTCCTTTTTACTTTTCGTGCTATTGAAACCATATACAGGAGGTAAACCAGGAAAACATTAAAATTTTGAATTATTACTACTTACACGTTGGACGTTGGAGGATGGGTTATTGTTTGTTGCGCAGATAAAGGAATGAATAAGTAGGTACTTATCGTTTCCCAAAGAATAAACCATTTAAACAGTTTATTTTAACTGCAAATCAATAG
The DNA here is from genome assembly GCA_031761425.1 of Cosmopolites sordidus. Lineage (NCBI taxonomy): Eukaryota > Metazoa > Arthropoda > Insecta > Coleoptera > Curculionidae > Cosmopolites > Cosmopolites sordidus. Next base: position 1,194,950 of record JARFXV010000172.1, on the reverse strand, counting down.
AGAAAAATCGAAAAAGTTCATGAGAAGTCCGAAAAGTAGCTTGCTTGCTTGCTTGCTTGAGGCCACCTGAAGTGGACCTTTTGGCTTTGCTGCGGGGCAATTGCCAGCTCAGTTTGTTAGCAGCCCAGAGATTGTCTGGCTCTTAGAACTTATCCAGACCACCGACTATATACTTAAATAAACTAAAAATCTAAAGAGGGGAAACCGAAATACTACTTCACTGACTCGCGTCATTACTTTCTTTCTGTGAAATCCGTCCAAACAAAGTAAAATTATTAAGCTATTTCAAGATCCACTTGGATTTTCAACGGCGGATGAGTTTCGCCTCGTTTCACAGGATGCGAACACCATGAGAAACGAAGCGGAAGTGTTCGAAAAGTTTAAAAAAATGTTCGAAAAGTAAAAAAAAAGTTTTATGACAAAAAGGGTTATTGTACACATTTTTGTCGGTGAATAGCACCTCGCCGTTTCCTAGTTTATAAAGTGAAATTCCATTCGCCTGTTTTTGTCCAAAATAAATTTTTCACTAACTTTTTCCTTAAAGTCCGGAATTAGTTCGACCATAACACTCCCAATATTTAACATACCTAACGCATTTAGTCTATTTTCCCCCACTGAATATCTTAAATAAGTTTTAATCAAGTTCAAAGTCGAAAAGCACTTTTCGGCTTCGGCTGTGGTCATCGGTATAGTCATTAGTATTCCCAATGCCTTAATGATTTCTTTAAAAGCTCTATCCAGTCCCATATTCAAAATAAAATTTAATGTCATTAAACAGCCTTTAATGTCTTTATAATGACAAATCTAGGGTCTTGAATAAAAAATTTCCAATTCGGTCTTCAAATCTTCTTTTTCTATCGTCGGAAAACTTTGACATATAGTTTGCTGTCCAATTTTCGCGTAAAACTTGACTCACATTCAACACAGGCGTGGGACGACCGTTAGTTTTTAAATCAACTTTCACCTCCAAACCTAAATTAGTCATTATTACCTGTTTTAAATCAGACACCTTCATGTTTGCAATTAAAAATTGATTATTTTTATTAAAAACGTACTACTCAGTGTGTACACATATAGCAAATCCCAAATCAAAACAAATATTCGCGAAGCGAACGAAATACTCGACGCGAGACATATCCAACGCTCCATACCCGTCAAATCAGCGTTTAAAACTAATTACCGATACGCTCGGTCGCAGAAAATCTACTTCCAAATCGCATGTTTTAGAAAGCAGTTAAACCTCCTAATTCTCGCAACCAACAAAACATGTAACGCCTACGACGAAATAAGATGGTCAAGAACGGTCACTGGAGGTAAACGTCTGACCAACAATATAAAAATTGTGGCGAGAGGATAGAATTTTGATCCGCATTATTTGATGTGATGGGTGAGAGACGTTCTTCTATATTTGGAGATTTTAATTTTTAATATATCTTAAAATGACTTAAAGAAAAGAAACTGAACGGAAATAAAATATGGTGTTTTGCTCTGAAAAATTGTTTACTGTAATAAATGCTAGAGGGGTGGCGCCCCTACGCCCTCCCACAAGAGCCGCCACTGGGATGTATGCTTAATATCCAGGGACATCTCAACCATCGAGCAAGGAGTCGGTCAAAAATCAAAGTTATGTTAACTCTTTTTTCGATTGTTCACAAAGATTGTTCACACATTCCTTCCAACTGATAAAAACAGTTAAAAACAACAGTTAAAACAGAATATTATTAAGGTTTACAAACAGTACAAGATAGAGAAACAGTTGAAGATAACCTCGTTCAGGACGAACTTCCACGTTAACCGAATAAAAAGAAGAAAACATTAGCAAAATCAATAATCTTGTACTGGAATATGATTTGGATCAGTTCAATAATTTTGAAGAACAATTTTTGCTTGTCTCGTAGTCTTCCCGTTTTGTCCGAAAACACTTTTTCTTAAAATATGTTTCTTGAAAAACATCGTCGAGTTGAAGTGGCTGAAAAAAGTATTTCTTTAGATAATAACATTCTGAAATGAGTAATTACCGGTAATGTGATATGGATTTATGTTTAATATCCAGGGACATCTCAATAATCAAGCCAGGAGCCGGTCAAAAATCAAAGTCATGTTAACTGTTTTTTTTTTTCGATTTATCGATTGTCCACAAAGAGTTCCTTCTAACTGATTAAATTAATGAATAAAGAATATTATTAACGTTTACAAATAGTACAAGATAAAAAAAAACAGTTGAAGATAAATCTATATTTTCAAATTTTGTTCTCAAATGAGAAAATAATAGCTTACAACATTCTGAAATGAGTAATTACCAGTAATGAGATATGGATGTATGTTTAATATCCAGGGACATCTCAATCATCAAGCTAGGAGCCGGGCAAAAAAAATTCATGTTAACTGTTTTTTTTTTCGATTTATCGATTGTCCACAAAGAGTTCCTTCTAACTGATTAAATTAATGAATAAGAAATATTATTAACGTTTACAAACAGTACAAAAAAAACAGTTGATGAGAAAATACCGGTAATGATATATGGATGTATGTTTAATATCCAGTGACCACAGATTGTCCACAAAGAGTGCCTTCCAACTGATTAAATTCATTAATAAAGAATATTATCAAGGTTTACAAATGGTACAAGATAAACAAACAGTTGAAGATAAACCTCGTTCAGGACGAACTTGCACGTTAACCGAATAAAATGAAGAAAATATTAACAGAATCAATAATCTTATACTGAATAATAACCAATTCAATATTAAAGACATTGTAAATATTACTGAAATATCATTTGGATCACTTCAATCGTTTTGAAGAACAATTTTTGCTTGCCTCGTGATCTTCCCGTCTTGTTCCGAAAACACTTTTTCTTAAAACATTTTTCTTGAAAAACATCGTCGTGTTGAAGTTGCTGAAAAAATTATTTCTTTAGATGATAACATTGTAACGTTCAAAAATTCTTGATCGCTGCTGGTAGGTTTGTTTCGGGCGAAATTTTAAATGAAGGAGCTCCTGCATCGTTAGGACAAGGCCAAGGCAGTCTAACTCCAAATCTCCAGGTGAGCGGACGTTTTTGCGCCTTGCCCTTCCGACAGAGGTACGAAGGTTTGCTGGCCAAGTCATGCTTGGGCTGAATTTTCTGATATTCTTCTAGAGGGTTTTACGACCCGACAGCAGAGAATCCGATCAACAGAGACAGGCTATTGAAAGAGCACCTATTTCAGAGCCCGATCATTCTGGAAGGAAGGAATTTTCTTATCAGTTCGTTAACATTTTTTGAGAAAACAAAATTCGCCTTCGACAGCGTTCTTTTTATTTTATTTTACAGTTTTGTTTTATATTTTTAATTTTGAATAATGTACAATAACCTTGCATATTTATAATTTATGTATATATTTATAATACTGTATTGTATCTGGGATACCGGGAGAGTTGTTTAATTTTTCTGAATTTAATACCGGGTGTCTTTAAAAAAATTTGGGAATGTAAACTTTTTTGGTAAACTTTATTTTTATTTTTAAATTTTAATATATCATGATGGCTGACGAAAGATTTAAAGTTAATAATTTATTAGACTATAAACTGGACTATTAGTTAGAAAATATTCGCTCAGCTTTTATAGTGTTGATTTTTCTATGGATTTTTCGAATTCGAGAAAATGTTTTTAGTTTTTTGGAGCGAGTTTTAGACTTATCCCAGTCTCGAAATTTTTCAGAGATAGAACTTTTTAATTCAGCTGTAGAATTTTTCGTTGGCGACGCCTTTGTGTGGTTCCGAACTGTTAAGGGTATTGTGTCAGATTGGTCAGGTCTTGTTTCAAGGTTGAAGAGAGATTTTTTGTCTCCTCATGCAGACGATGATGTCTGGGAACAAATCCGGCAGAGGAAACAGAGACGCGCAGAAGCAGTTATTGTGGCTATGTGGCTCAGATAGAGAATTTGTTCTTTCGGTTGTCCGTGACCCCTGCTGAAGTTACCAGAGTCAAGTACATCCGGAGGAACTTGTTGCCTGAATATGTGGCGCAGTTGGCGTTACACGATACTGTTACTGTCTCCGAACTATCTGATTTGTGTAGGAAGTTGGAGGATGTTCTACCCTCTACTTCTAGAAAACCATCTCAGTTGTTTGTTTTCGATGATCCTCATAAGAGTGGCTCATCACGTCGGCAAAAGAGAGAGAGTGCTGGTGTTTTTGAGGAAGATCCACTTCATCGTGAACCAATTTGTTCTCGTAATAAGGATATTCGTAGTTTGGGTAAAGATTCTAGTAGACGTCCTGCGGTTGTGTGCAAGGGAGATCAGACAAATAGCCCGAAACCTAAGGTTGTGTGTTTCAACTGTAAAGGAGTCAATCACACCTTTCGTTCATGTACCAAGAAGAGAAAAGTTTTCTGCTTCCGTTGTGGTGAACCTAAAGTTAAGCTTGGTCCTAAGTGTTCTAAAAACTAGTTAGGCCATCAGGTGTCGCATGCGGTCGGTACCCTGATGGAAGGCAAACCGGAAGGTCGCACGTTAACAGGTCAGGTTGGAACAAATGGTTAGAACACGTATCTAATTTGTATAAGACTTATACCTGTGATCCGGCAGTTGTACCATTGTTTCTCAAAAAGGTTAATGATAATCGTCCATATATTTATTCCCCCATATTTTTTCGTATCTGGATGACATATTGCTATGCTCCCCTACCTGGGAACACTATGTGGAACTTTTAAAGACCGCTAAGAACCTACTTAAGGAAGTTGGTCTTACTGTTCATTTATAAAAATGTCAATTTTTTAGGATATCTTTAAAGTATTTAGGGTTTATAGTCGGTAATAATTCTCTAGCTAATGGCCCGTCAAAAGTTGACTTTATGTCAAACTATCAGCGTCCGCGTACTTCTACCGAGATGAAACGTTTCATTGGTATGTGTTCATGGTACCGTAGGTTTATTAAGGACTTTTCTTCTCTTGTTAGTCCCTTGAACAACCTTCTTAAAGGCAAGAAGAAAAACAAGCCATAGAATGGAATGAGAGAGCGGAGACTGCGTTTTTAGCCATCAAGCAGAAACTTATAAGTGCACCAATCTTGGCTCAGACTGATTTTAGTAAGAAATTTTTCGTTCAGTCCGATGTATCTGATGTCGGTATTGGAGGTATGTTGACCCAGTTTATAGACGGAGACGAACGAGTAATCGCATTCGAGTCGGTCTTTATCTAGAGCGGAGATGAATTATTCAGTGACAGAGCGTGAATGTTAAGCCGTTATATTCTGTATTGAAAAGTTTAGGCCTTGGATTGAAGGTTCTCGTTTTATGGTCATCACTGATCATTTTAGTCTCCTGTGGCTTTTTAATTTAAACACTCCGTCAGGTAAACTTAGTCATTGGTTACTGAGGTTAAGACAGCATACATTTGACCTACAGCATAGGAAAGGTTCGATGCACTTGGTTCCTGATGCTTTGAGTAGATTACTGCATTCTGAGGCAGATTGTACTCTTTCAGCAGATTCCGAGAATGCGTGTTTGCAAGTTTCATCCATCTCAATAGAAGTAAATTCTCTTGACCCCTGGTATATTGCGCTCCGTGAAAGGATCGTAAACAGCCCGGACAAATTTCCTCAATGGCGAGTTGAGAACCAGTACGTTCAACAATGTTTTTCTTGTAAGCAGAATCATACTTTTAATATTCGAGAGTGGAAAACCTTAGTCCCAAACAAATTCTTTCCTTTGTTTTTAAGTTGTCTCCTTTAGTTTACGAACTAAAAAATATGGGTGGGTCACGTGCAGGGAAATGGCACGTTAGGCACTCTTTTGGAAACGTCACTTTTCACTTTTCTTTCTCTTTTCCTTTTGTACTTTTTCCAGACTTGTTCAGTAAGAACAAGCCTGTGTTATGTTGTCGAGTTTGCGCTAGTCGCATCATATTTTCAAGGAGAAATATTTGTTCCTCCATTTTGAATTTGTCTAGATTTACTTGGAGAGTAACTCTAGCTTTGGTTTAAAGAAATTATGGCCTTACTTCGTTTTGTCGACATATGGCAGTGCTGTCCACCTTTGGTTCCGCTGTGCCCGTGCGGCGATTTATCTCGTAACCTTAGGATCAGATGGTAGTTCCATTGCATGTCGCTGGCTTTAGCCAAGTTACGTTCTGTTTAAGTTTCGCGTTGGCGTAAATTGCCACGGAAATGTTTTTGTTTTGTCGACACTGGACGTTGATGCCTGTCTTTGGTTCCATTGTGCCCGAGCGGCGATTGAACTCGTAACCTTAGGAACAGCTACCGTTTCAGTTCAGTGTCGCAGGTTTTACTTAGCCAGGTTGCATTTACTTGGGAAGTAAGTTATGGATTGACTGAGCGAATTTTTCGCGGTCGTTCTGCATTAAATTTCGCGTTGGCGTGAATTGCCACGGAAACGTTTTCTTTGGTTGACACGTGGCCGTGCTGTCTCTCTTTGGTTACGCTGTGCCCGAGTGGCGATTGAACTCGTAACCTTAGGACCTGATTGTATATATTTACTGGAGAAGTAAATCGTGAGACTATATCTGCGATTTTTTGCGGTGATGTGCGTTACGTTCCGTGTTGGTGTGATTCACCACGGTATCGTTTTTTTGGTCGACACTTGACAAAGCTGTCCGCCTTTGGTTCTGCCGAACTCAAGTAGCGTTTGAGACTCGTAACCTTAGGATTAGATAGCGTTTCCGTTTGGTGTCGCAGACTTTAGTTAACTCAGTTGTATTCGCTTGGGAAGTGAATCTAGAGTTGTTATTGCGAGCTCCTCGCAATGATGCCGCGTTATGTTTTGCGTTGGCGTGATCCGCCATAGCAAAGTTTTTTGACTTTTGATAGTACTTTCCGCCTTTGGTTCCGCTAAGCCCGAGTGGCAATTGGACACGTAACCTTAGTATTAATAGCGCTTCAATTCGGTGTCGTTGGCCTTTGGCCCAGGTTTGACGGTGAATATGTTGGTACTACCTTTCGTTAGCTAGTTTGGCGCAAGCCGTGGGAAGGATATAGGCAAATATAAATTATGTATGTTTGGATTTCAGGCCTTTCTCATAACCAACAACTGTTGCCTTCAACCAATAGATTTTTCTTTGTCTAGTTTTTGAAATAGGTACGATTGAATGTTACGATGGATATGTGTTTATTCGTCTCAACGACGAGCCTTTTGTTTGGTTTTCTGGTTTAGAAATCCGCATCAATTATGATCTACCGAATTTAACCTACTTATTGTGACTCCCATAGGGACGTGCGATACGCGAAAGTTATCAAGACTAAACCTAGTGACAACCACGCTTCTGTGTTTCACAAGCGCTCATTATTACTTAAGCTGCTACTCGTATTCTCTTAGTCCTATTTCTAGACTCGACCATGTTTGGTTTTATTTATTTTACCTCGCATTTTAAATCACTATCATGCAGGGTTTAGAGTTTTTTTTTCAGTGTAACTCACTGAGTATTTTTCCATTTTTAAAGGGTCGTTTTAGGACGGGTACCCTGAGATTTCGGAATACAGTCCTTGGACAATTCTCAGGGAAGGGCACACTACGGGGGTGATCATTTGGTTTCGACTTCGCCTCGTGATTGGAGTCTCAACTCCCTCAGAATGTGTCCCGGAAGGCCTATGGCAGTGTCTATTTTACGGTTCACCTTGTAGATTGTCATTTAATTTCGGTTGGGTTTTTTTTGTAAGTTTTAGTTTGGTAAAAACTATATTTCACTTCCTTATTGTGGTGGATCTAGGGGTTATTGTTACGTGTTTTCCACCTTTTGGAAGCCTACCCGCTTTCCTATTGTTTTAAGGGAGATCTGGAGGCGTGGCTACGAGTGTTATGCTGTTCAGCTGAGGTTGGTAAACGAGGTGCCTTTTCTTTCAGTTTTCGGTAAGGGCACGCAATGCCAACTGAGTTACCGTCGCACCCACATAGACGTTATGTTCTAACCAGCTTGATCAGCATGACATCCGTTAAGTCAAAGCCCTGAATTCCTGGACGACTTTCTGGATAGACGATTTATCTTCCGAAATTTAGTTGGTGTTGTGGTTTGAATATTGTTTGGTATGTACTTTAGAGAGCGCACGTTGTGTCTATATTCTCTTTTCGTATTTGGTATACGAGAGGGTATTTCCTTTTTTGTTTTTGTTTTTTTTTTGATAGATTGGGTACTTCCTTACCACTGTTCCAGTGTTCCAGTGCTCCATTCCATAGGGATACGCTTTAGGGTAATCTCCACTATAGACCAATCAAAATTAAAGCCTACTCTCGCAGTATTTAATTTTCTTTTTGGAGGGAGGTAATGTAGCATTCAAAAATTCTTGATCGCTACTAGTAGGTTTGTTTCGGGCGAAATTTTAAATGAAGGAGCTCCTGTATCGTTAGGACAAGGCTAAGACAGTCTAACTCCAAATCTATAGGTGAGCGGACGTTTTCGCGCCTTGCCCTTCCGACAGAAGTACGTAAGTTTGCTGGACAAGTCATGCTTGGGCTGATTTTTCTGATATTCTTCTAGAGGGTTTTACGACCCGGCAGCAAAGAATCCGATCAACAAAGACAGGCTATTGAAAGACCACCTCTTTCAGAACCCAACCATTGTGGAAACCTGACTTTTTTTGGGGCCACATGGCATAGTAACCGGTTAGTCAGATCGGGATTATTTCTGGACCCCCTCATAGGGATACCGGATTGCTCGTACGCAGCCAGGGTTTTTGGACACCCAGTACGGGATTGGCAAGAAGAAGAACATAAAGAAATAAGGTCGGATCAATACATTTGCATGTGCTGACAAAGATCACAGTTACCTTTTTTTTTTAATATATTTTTTGCATATTGTCATATACTGATAAAGATCACAATTACCGTTTGTTTTTATTTTGTATTATCTAATTGCCATCTAACCATGTTTGGTTACCCTTGAGTTATATATATTTCTTTTTACTATTGTCAGAATAAAGGCAATAACCTCTAGTATATAAGTATAGGGACTTAGAGACCAACTGGCGTAATCTAGAGCGATTTGTATCATTTTTGATTTCTTTCGCTGTAAGGTTTAGAGAACCACCTTCCCTAAACCTTCCTGTATCCTGATTTGATGGTTTTATTTTTTCCATTTTTTTTTCATATGCTTTGTGTAGTTTTTTTGAGTGTGTTTTTTGTGAAATACATGTGTAAAATCTATTAAACAGTTTTATTTAAGTTAGACCCCTTCCCGGTTCCAGGGTCCTTTCTAATTATCATATAAATTAACGAACCAGGTGGCGCTCAATTAGGCATCGCAGCTTCATCCTGTCCTGGAACTGCTTCCCGGTGCTCCCGGCGAACAGCTGCCGTCGCTGTGATCTATATTTTCAAATTTTGTTCTCAAATGAGAAAATAATAGCTTACAACATTCTGAAATGAGTAATTACCAATAATGAGATATGGATGTATGTTTAATATCCAGGGACATCTCAATCATCAAGCTAGGAGCCGGGCAAAAAAAATTCATGTTAAGTGTTTTTTTTTCGATTTATCGATTGTCCACAAAGAGTTCCTTCTAACTGATTAAATTAATGAATAAGAAATATTATTAACGTTTACAAACAGTACAAGATAAAAAAAACAGTTGATGAGAAAATACCGGTAATGATATATGGATGTATGTTTAATATCCAGTGACCACAGATTGTCCACAAAGAGTGCCTTCCAACGGATTAAATTCATTAATAAAGAATTTATCAAGGTTTACAAATGGTACAAGATAAACAAACAGTTGAAGTTAAACCTCGTTCAGGACGAACTTGCACGTTAACCCAATAAAATAAAGAAAATATTAACAAAATCAATAATCTTACACTGAATAATCACCAATTCAATATTAAAGACATTGTAGATATTACAGAAATATCATTTGGATCAGTTCAATAATTTTGAAGAACAATTTTTGCTTGCCTCGTGATTTTGCCGTCTTGTTCCGAAAATTCTTTTTCTTAAAACATTTTTCTTGAAAAACATCGTCGTGTTGAAGTTGCTAAATAAATGATTTCGTTAGATGATGACATTCTGCAATGAAATATACCTGCATCTTTAATATCCAGGGACAGCTCAATCATCAAGCCAGGAGCCGGTCAAAAATCAAAGTCATGTTAACTGTTTTGTTTTTTTCGATTTATCGATTGTCCACAAAGAGTTCCTTCCAACTGATTAAATTAATTAATAAAGAATATTATTAACATTTACAAATAGTACAAGATAAAGAAACAGTTGAAAATAAACCTCGTTCAGGGCGAACTTGCACGTTAGCCGAATAAAATGAAGAAAATATTAACAAAATCAATAATCTTACACTGAATAATAACCAATTCAATATTAAAGACATTGTAAATATTACTGAAATATCATTTGGATCACTTCAATCGTTTTGAAGAACAATTTTTGCTTGCCTCGTGATCTTCCCTTCTTGTTCCGAAAACATTTTCCTTGAAAAACATGATCGCGTTGAAGTTGCTGGAAAAATGATTTCTTTAGATGACAACATGCTGAAATGAGTAATTACCGATAATGAGATATGAATATATGCTTAATATCCAGGTACATCTCAATCATCAACCAAAGAACCGGTCAAAAATCAAAATCATGTTTACTCTTCTTTTTTTGATTGTCCACAAAGAGTTCCTTTTGACTAACCAAACAGTTAATAAAGAATATTATTTGAGCGTTATGTGTCACTTGCGTAAGACCATTCAAAAAAACGTCCAGATATGTGGCAAAAATCGCATACTATAGTAATTGTCAGTTTTTCACCAAAAATCAAACAAATGCCGTTTCACAAGCACCATATTCAACAGATTTGGTACTGTGTGACTTTTTCGTGTTCCCTGGATTGAACAAATCACTTCGTGGACTCCGTTTTGAACCCAAAGAAACCATTTAAGAGAGCTTTTTAGCTCCCTTCAAGGACATATTTGTAGTCAATTATTAAAACTGTTTAGAAGACAGTAATCAGTATAGAATAAGTTTAAGTAAACATATTAATTACAGTGACAAGAAACTGCTTCGAAGCAAACAAAATAAATTTGGGTGAATAAATAAATACATTTTGTCCAGTTTGTTATATCGTATTGCTTTTTCCGATAAATATTTTCCAAAATAATGAATGCAAATTATTTTAAAACAATTCATTACTACAAAGGTTATCACTTGATATAATTAAATAAGCATATATTTGTACTTGCTACATTATTACTCATTCATCATTGGACTCATTGGAGATAATAATTTATTTTTAATATTATATTATAATAAATTATACAATATATTATATTATGATAATTAATTAATTATTTACATAAAAATTTTCAGTAAGGAATTTTTTGACAACTGCTAAAGAAGTTATTTGACAGCCGAATATGATTTTCTCGTAACATTTAAGAAACTCTGCTGTTGCCATCTATAAAAATGGCGTCGTATAGTACGAAATCGCGTGTACGATCTATTGAACTTTACTATAAATATGCCCATTCTGTACTTTTTTTGTATTTAGCAATGAGATCCATTTTCATTTAAATAAATACGTAAACAAAGAAAACTGCTAATTACATGATAGCTGGTAAGGATAATCATTTTGAATTTCAATAATTCAAGCAATCTAATTAAAGGCAACAAAACTGAATAAGCCAACTTAATCAGTATTTTATATGAATAATTTATTGTTATATTTACTATTTCACTAAATTAAAAAAAAACAATTATTATGACCTATAATGTTTATATAACACGATTCAGCAACAAAAACAAAAACTTAAAATGTTTGTTTTCTTTTGGCTCATAATTTAGAAATAGAACTTTTTATAATAATAAAAAAGCAAATCCTTAAAGTTCGATTAAATCCTTCATTAATTATTTTTTTTTTATTATAACCATTTTTGACTTATGCAAAATAAATAATTATAGTACTATATCGGGTTTTTTTAAATCCAATTAAATCGCTCGTATAAAAATTCGAAAGCATGAATCGCCAATATATACACATTTTGCTTTCATCTAAAATCTTAATAACCTATAAAATGCAATTGAATAAAAAATGTAATTTTAAAATAAAAGCAAAATCAAAGCGATGTACTAAATTATTTACCCAGCCAAATAATAAACCCTTCGCTTCTCGGCTGTAACACATTCATTAAGAACCAAAAAGAGTCTCCGGATCACCTACATATTTGAGAAAATCGCGTCTCAGAAACAGAGAGTTCTCCGACCCCGGCCAACAACCTCTAACAAAGATATCACACGGACTAGTTGAGGTTAAATCAAAAATTTTACCCCGTCTAACGGACAGTCCCGAAGAGGGAAGCGGACGAGTTTGCGTATAGGACTTCCACTGGAAAATTCATTTGAAAGTTTGGAAAGCGTTTTCCTTTAAGCGTCCTTTATCGGTATTCGTGCATTTTGTAATACAATTACGATTTTTGTTACATGTTACCTTTTAACATTACATAATATTTGTTACATATTAAATATTTGATACATATTCGGCGACGAGTATTTCTAAGTTATACGAAAATAAAGTGGGGAGTTTGTGATACTAGTAATACTTTTTAAATGAAATATTGTTTCCTTGATCGAAAATCGTTTTTTAACGTAGTTCGCTTTTAGCCCCATGCGATTTCCCAATAATTTTACAACCTTTTTCCAGCTTTCAAAAAGTTCAACTTATCAAACTATGCAAAATGGTCTTCTGTTCCGGCGATAATATCTTTATTTAATGTGAATTTCTTCCCAGCTAGCCATCTCTTCATGTTTTGAAAGACAAAGAAGTCGAAGCGAGTCTACAAACGAGAGCGATTTTTTATGAACTCTTCGTGAAATTTGGCCAATAATGCAGCACAGTACTCTCTTGTGATAATCTTGACTTTTTTTAAATAACCGATAAAAATAATACCTTCTGAATCCCAGAAGACAGTGGCCTTAACCTTCCCGTCCGATTGAGGTGCATTCACCTTCTTCGAGGCACATTCACAGAATAAAACCCATTGTTTTGACTACTCCTCATTTCTGGAGTGTAGTGATGAATCCAAGTTGATGAATCCAAGTGATGAATCCAAAAGATATGGTTATCAACAATCGCGAATCGATGTAGAAACTCCTTTGGATTGGGTATATGAAAGGTATCCTAATGGGTAAGCCGGGATTAAAATTTAGAGTCATTTTTCAACTTACCCTAGAAATTTTCTATCTCGCATATGTCATCCGGCAATTTAATTATGAATCATTTTACGATGGAAGAACGAATAGAATAAATAATGCCGAATTTTGTTTTAAAATTGTGTTTTCCGACGGAGCACCTTTCCACCTCACAGGTTATATGAACAAACAAAATTGTAGGATTTGGGGAAAAGAAAATCATTGAGTAATTACAAAAAAAAAGTAAGTAGTAACAGTGTGGTCTGCATTGTAAGCTGAAGAAATTATAGGGCTATTTTTCAAAAAAATAACAATGGTAAAACCGCAGATGTTAATGACGAACCTTACCGCAATATGTTAAGAAACTTTTTATAGCCTCAACTGGATAATATGCACCTTACTCGCGCCTTATCTAAGTACTCGCGCTTTGTCTAAGAGATACAAGCCTCGTTCGAATTCGATTAATTTCGGAACCATTCGTTTCCGATGGCGACCCCTCCGAATATCTTCTTAATTTGAAATAACGAATAAGGTTAGAACGGTTTGAGCTGTCAATGTTAGTGTATGTTGTCTTTAAGTCTATAGTGCAGCCATACTCAGTATGCTCCGCGGAGTCCTAGGGCTTTGCAAAACCTCTGTGGGGGCTCCGTGAAAATACTAAAATAAATTTTAAAAACTAAGTAAAAGAGCAGCAGTAGAATGCGTAATATGAGACCGCGACATTTCAGCCAGGAGTTTAGTCAACAGTTCAATACTAACTGCTGGAATGGTCATGTCACTCGCGCCGCAGCCGACGCAATGGAACACGAGTCGTAACATAAATAGCCGAACGGTGTCGGTTACCAGCGTTCTTGTCGGCGCGCGCAGTACAATCGTTGTTTGTTTATTCTTGTTAGTGGTTTTGAAGTCCTGTATCTCATCTCTCTGTATGTTATTTAGTAAACTACTTTCTAATAGTTCTATGGTACCTGCCAAGATGCGCCGCCATTTAGAACTGTACACCCCGAGTTTGAAGACCAAAATAAAGAATTTTTTGTGCGTAAAAAAAAGAACAGTTATCGAAAAGCCAAAGAAACTATGATGCATACGACTCAAACTGTAAATGAAAAGGCCACAGAGGTATCGTATTTAGTTAGCTATCGCATTACACAAGCGAGTGAAGCGCACACTACCGCTGTTAATTTGATAAAACCGTATGCGTTAGACATAACACAATGTATGCTCGACGAAAAATCTGCAAAGCATCTTTCTACAGTTGTTCTGAGTTGAAACGATTCTGTTTCGCGCCGAATTCATGATTTGGTAAGCTACGTCAAACAAGAACTAGATGTACGTCTACGAAAAAAACAATTCGTCTTGCAAATGGATGAGTCGACTGATGTTGCTGGCCTGGCTATCCTGCTAGTTATTGTACGGTATCCATATAAACATTACGTTGAAGAAAACATGTTTAAGTGCTCATCGCTGCCCACTAACACTACCGGAGAAGACATTTTTAAGAAAATAAATATATTTTTTGAAGAATCCCATCTCAAATGAAATGATTGCATCGACATTTGAGCAGGTGGGGCCACGGTAGATGATAGTGATGATAGAACTTGATAGAACTTGATTGTTCAGACTATGATTTATGGCAAATATGTTTCAAAAACTGAACGAATTAAATTTGTCATTACAAGGTAAACAAACAACAGGGTTCAACGCTAGTAACAAAATAGCTGCTTTCAGAAAAAAATTAGATTTTTGTAATATTTGTGTTGGTAAGAAAGAAATAGAAAGCTTTTCATCACTCGGTGAGTTCGTTAGCGACTCAGAAATGTTTCAAGATGATATGTTTGAAGAATTGATCGAATATATCAATGCTGTGCCCGCATCTTCTTAGAAATGTCATCAAACACCAATATAAAGTCACTGTTCAAAACATTGCCTCTGAATGATTTTTGGTGTAGGATGCGTGATGAATATCCACTTCTTGCCACAAAGGTCCTGAATGTTCTTCTCCCGTTCCCAACAACTTACTTGTGCGAAACAGTACAAAAACAAAATACCGCAATAGACTGTATGCCGAACCTGATATGAGACTTCAACTCTCTTCTCTCAAGCCTATATATCAAACAATTGAAGAAAAATCAAAAACAGTTTCATACCTCCCATTAGATATTTGATTATGATGTAATATGATTATTAATAAAGATATGTATTCGTTATTTTTTATTACCAGTTATTACCATTTATTATTACCAGTTTTTGATTATTTTAGGGCTCCGTTAAATACTTCGCTTTCCAAAAGGGTTCCGTCGCCAAAAAAGTTTGAGAACCGCTGCTATAGTGTATCTGACAGATACTTTGAGAGTACTCTAGTAAGTATTATACAATTAATATTTTTGATTTTTTCTTTGTGTTTTTGATATGTTTACATTGTTGGTTAATGCTTGTTAAGAGCCATTTTAATTTTAATTTTTTAATAAAAATTAAAAAGATATTGTATGTTATGAATACAATGTGAGTACCTTTACCAGGCGAAATGGCTACAATCAAGAAGTTTTACAATCTGGAAAGTGAAAAAGACATTGAAGAAATACATAAACTTTTATTTGACGAATTGAGTGAGGACGATATGAATGAACACTAAAATCAAAATCCCGAACCCATCGACTATGATGTCGAAGACACAGATGGATCTGAGAGAGTAGAAGAAGGGCAGGAAAATTCAGAATCTGAACAAAGTGATGTCGATTCTACTAGTGCTGAAGAAGACGAAATACCCTTTTATATAGCTACAAGAAATAGTAATAAAAAAATTGTACAGCGATTTTCTTGGAAGAAAGTCCCATTTCCTTCCAGAAAAAGAACTGCTAAGCAAAATTTAATCAATAAACTTCCAGGTGTTATCGGCGATGCGCAAAATGCTACAAGTATTTTGGAATGCTGGCAGTGTCTCATTAGTGAAAATATGTTAGACTTAGTTGTGAAACCTACCGTTGATCACCTACCGACACAGTCGAAATTAAAGCCTTCTTGGGGCTGGGCACTATATAGCTGGGCACTACAAAGATGGAAGATTAAATTTAAAAAATTTCTGAGAGACAGACGGATTTGGAGTTGAAATATTTCCCATGACAATGAGTCTGAACAGATTCCGATTTTTGTTCCAATTAATCAGATTTGATAACAGAGAAACGAAGAGTGAAAGAAAAAAATATGACCACTTAGCACCCATACGAAAAATTTTTGAATACTTTGTTGTAAATTGTCAATTTTCATACTCAGTTAGTGAGAATGTCACACGAGATGAAAATCTTAAAGTTTTTAGAAGGAAATGTTCCTTTATCAAATATATTCTATCAAAATATGCAAAATATGAAAATATGAAAGCAGCCCGAGAGTCCTTATCAGTTAAGCAACAAAAGTTTAGACGTGGTTGAGCGTATGATCACTCCCTTACTTAATTCAAGTCGTAACACATTACCGCGGACAATTAGTTTAGTGACGTTTCGCTTCTAAAAACACTAACAGATCATTGTTTGTCGTTCGTTAGAACTTTAAAGAAGAACAAGTGGTAAATTGCTATACCACTAAAAGATTAAAAAAACCGAGAAATATTTTCCAGTGTGTTTGCATATAGGAAGAAAGGAACACTTGTATCCTGCATTCCTCAGAATAAAAGCAATAAAAAAATGTGTGGGTTATTTCCAGCATGCATCATAACCATGTTATAAATGAAGAAACTGGAATAAAGAAAAAGCTGAAAATAATCACTTATTATAATAAAACCAAAGCAGGAGTCGACATTGTTGATAAAATGTGTTCTGCTTACAATGTAGCTAGAAACATCCGGCCGATGGTGATTTTTTTGTGTTAAATGTTGCCGGTATAAATGCCCAGGTAATAAATTTGGGTAATGGAAATGATCCACCACCTCGTAGAATATTTTTGAAAATTCTTGGGAGAGAACTTCTTCAAGAGCAACTTATACGAAACCTTCAACAGCCTTCAAGAGCCAACTTTCATAAAACCTAAAAGAGTTTATTTCAAAAACAAATACCCCAGATATGGAAAACGATGATAGCGGCGCAGGAAGTAGTTAGCAGAAAAATTCTCGAAAGCTTTGTAAACCTTGTCAAATGAAGAAAAAACGCGCCTAACAAAATTCAATTGTAAAACTTGCGGTTCTTATCTCTGCAACATTCCGCTTTCGTGTGACTAGAAGGATGTATGCAAATAAACCTAAATATTGAGGAGCAAACAGATAATGAATAATAAATATATAATACGTACAAAGGTTTTGTCATTTTATTTTATTTTTAGAGAATTCTCGTGACACAAATGGAGTGTTTTTTAAAATTTATCATTGTGTATCTGTGTGATACACGGTGAGCACCCGTATTTGAATCTGAGCGCGAATAACGCAGTGTTAACAATGTGTTCTTCTCCACGTGTGATACGACAAGTGAAACTTTGGATTTACTACGGACACGTTTTCCTAACCGCGTCATTTTTTGAAATACTGATATAGGCCGAAATACTGGCCTGCAAGATCATGAGATCTAAACCCTCTCTTTTTCCTGAAAGGCTTCCTCAAGGACAATGTCTACTCTATCTGAAGTAAAATGTGCGTTAAGTTATTGGAGAAATTGAACCGTAAATCTGCCAAAGTGTTATTGATATTTTTACGCAAAGAATGGCCATAGAAAGAGCCGAGGGAGACATTTGTAGAAAATTATTTTTAAAACATAACTGTCATGTCTCTAGTTTTTGATAAAATACACAAGGGTGGTATTTTTTTTTAATTGTTGATAAGTGGTGTTTAATCAACACACGAATTTTGCTTATTCCCATGATAGCAAAATATCAAACTTGTCTGATTTCAAGGTCATATTGGAAATTTATGAAACGTTTCCAGAAAAGAAGCTGCCTTTACAATCGCTACACCATCTATCACCAAAGTATTTGACTTGCAGCCAAGGCGGGAGTTTACGAAATTAGCTGTCAAGATTGTGATCGAAGGTGTGTCAGGTAAACAAAAAGATCCGTATTAACGAGATATAAAGAAGACATTGCCCACATTAGATATGGGAGAAATGAAAAATCTTGTGTTGCCCAGCATACAATCGAACATGACCACAGTATATTAGTAATTTAAGACTGGTTAAGTGTAAATAACAATAGGGCTTTGGATGCATATAAAAGCATTCAAATAGAAAAATGCAAGAAAATCATGAACCATGATAAAGGACCTATTCCGTTCAGTGAACTTTTCCAATTATTAACACAAGAGTCAGTAAACTTTATGGTTCATTTTGTTCCTTTCTTCTGTTGTTTTTTTACCTTTTTTCTTTTTTTCTTGTATCCTTTTTTTTACACGCTTCATTTGGTAGGTAGTACGCTTCATAAGTAGTAGATTAGCAATTAGGGTTCTCATATAAATAGAATATAGTTTAGTTTTAAAATTAGATTAAATCATCTCCTGGTGATAATATCATGGTTAGCGAAAGATGCATCGAGACCTTTAAAAAAGTGATTCGGTGTTTAGTGGTAATCTCTTTGAATTTAGTGCAAGAAATAGGTCGTTTATCCCAGTTCATATTTTTCTTACCTTTTGCTGTTTGAATGCTTTCACATGCATTCAAAGCCCTATTGTTATGGTACCACATTAGCTGTGGTGTCTAAGGCGTTAGCCTTACGTTACGGCAGTTAATGTGGACCGGGTTCGAATCCCGTACTAGGCAAAAAAGTTTTTCTAAAATTCTTGTGAATGTTTCACCCCTCAGTCACGCCAATTCGAGGCTGGGTAAGGCCGGATGCCTTCTGAGAGGTTTTCAACGTTGGTCACTCGCCAGTCGGTAGGCTTCTCGAGATACTTTCGGTTAAGCACAAAAACCAAGGGCTGATAGCCCGAGGGGGGCGATGACCGTGGTTCGGAATCCACATTATGCTGTAGGTCCAGTCGCTAAATAGCCTTCTCAGTTGCTGATGCGCCTCTAACCCCAAAACTTTAATTTACTTTTAAAGCCCTATTATTAATTAAACTTTTTACAAGTTACTAATATGGCATTCTCGAGTGCATGTTGGGCAACCTAGGATTTATCATTTCTCATTTCACATTTGATTTTGGAAATGTAGGCAATATGTTCTTTATATCTGGTTAATATGGATATTTTAATTTGCCCAATATTTTCGTAATTCTCCGATTTTTCATGTTGATCTATTTTATCCTTTGGATTACCCAAGACTTCTCTTAACTTATCATATGAGTTGTTGACTACTTTAATGTCCATTTTTTTCACAACCTTGTTTTATCCTCGTGTTAATTTAGCGTAAACGATCTTACCATAAATGTGTTTTTATTTTGTTCCTTTTGAAACATCGAAGATTCTTTCAATAATTTTCTAAATTTATATTTTCAAATTACTCTATCTCCAATGTTCTTATTATATTATAATCATTTACTTGAGCCACCTCCATAATTAATTATAATTATTTGTTATAACTATATTGATTTAAGGAAAAATCAATTTATCCTCTTATCATAAAGTTTAAACTAACCATTTTGTTAGAGAAGTTGTTATTTCAATCGTTAAGAATCTATCTGGAAGTAGTGGTGTTTTTCCGAAAGATATCAAAATCAAGCCAATTTTTATTATTCCTATTCAGTAATATATTCAGAAATTACAATAAATAATTGTTTTCAATTTAATACATAAATATTTTATTTGGAACTTATCATTTAAGTTCTTAACAAATTCTTCTAAATCTTCATTATTTATATGAAAAATTGCAAAAACATCATTCACATATCTCATCCACACCCTCGCGAGTTTTCATCCATTGCATCAGTTTCGAATTTGTTCATGAATAAATTGACTAAGAACGGTGGCTGAGGATTATCCATTGCCGTTCCTTCTTGTTCATAGAATATATTATTAAGCTCAAAACAATTTTGCTTCATACATAATCTTGTAAAGCTATGCTCTGTAACAAGTTTGTTATTGAAACCCTTTAACTCAAGTAATTCTTACACGTATCCTAAAGTACGGAATCGGTACACTCGGAGACAATGATGATGATACGTCAAAGGATATCAAAGAATACTGCCAAAGGACCAAACCAATTTTCAACAAAACCGGGAGGTAGTTTATTAGGAAGATTTTCAAATTTCTTTGCTAATCATTTTGCTAAGTATATTGGAGAATCAATTTTTAGATATATTGCTTCCAAAACAAAATATTATTTGCGGATGAAGCTGTTTTCATAATGGATGGATTCAGTAGTAAACAAAATTATCACATCTACGGTGACGATTAGCCTACGATACTCATGAAAGGGTCTCACCCAGGAATGAAAATAAAAAGCACTTTTTAGTGTGCAATATTAGCTAGTGAAATAGAAAGTATAGTCGTAATGGATTAATGCCATTAAAACATAATAATAAAATTTCTCCTGTAATCCGGTGACTCACAGATGGAAAAAGAAGAGGCCAAGTTCGTTTGTCCTCCGTTGTTCGGGCGTTCAGATCATAATAATAAAGCAGCTCGACAGGCCTTAAAGACACAAGGCTTCGATTTTCTTTACTATCTTTCTCCATTTTACTATATTCATGGCTGCATCTTGCCATCCTCCTATCCTTGCTGAACCTAAATCTTCCTTGCATGCCTCCAACAACTTCCTTCTTGGTCGTCCTCTTTTTTTCTTCGTGCATCTCCTCTTGACAATGCTTGTTTTGCCCATCTACTATCTGGCATTCTAAATACTTAAAAGTATAGAAGTTTAATTTCTTTTTTTTTTAATTAGGTTCTTCTTCTCAATATTATCTCTTGTACTTTACAACTACTCAAATTCCTTGACTGTTTTAAATTTATATATTTTAAATTTAAATATTTATTTTGTTCCGTTTTTATAATAACGTGTTCTACATCATTCCCGTCATTTTGTCTTATTTTCATTAATGCGCCGGCATATTCTTGCGCTTTTTTTTCCAAACAGTCTAAAGATTCTTGCTAGTTCTTTTGTTGTTCTTGACAAAAAATACTACATCGTCTATGTATGCTATTTGACTCTTGCTGTTGTAAATTGTTCCCCGTGCACTTATTCCGTTCAAATAGACCTGATAATCTGTATTTATTAAAAATACTGTCTAAATTTTAATGCTGTTTTTCATTTTATTTCAATTCAAAACAATTTATTTGAACAATAGGTAATCTTACATATTAATATAAAATATACTCCTTTAAAGCGGCTGTGAAATATATGCTGATATGCTCTTGATATACGAGGTTTGCTATTTATGTATCGGGAATAATAAATAAAAACAAACTTCAAAACATGTATTTTGAACACATCAACCGCTTCTTCTGGCGTCGAAAATCGTTGACCACGTAGTTTATTATTCACGGATGGGATCACTGGGAAATCAGTGCTAAATCAGGACTGTACGCCGGATGAACCATCAATTCGATGTTTTAACAGGTCAAATATTAAGGTGTTCGGTCCGATGTGTGAGAGCTCACGTTTTTAAGGTGAGGAATAACCCTGCGTCGCTGGTTGTTTACATCGTCTTAATTTATTATATATTATTATATATTATTATATATTATTATATATTATTATATATTATTATATATTATTATATATTATTATATATTATTATATATTATTATATATTATTATATATTATTATATGTTATTATATATTATTACTATATATTAAGTTATACTTTTATGGCGCGTTTGGGAAAACAGATCAGGGTGTACTTTTAGCCGGCAGCAAAGTTGTGCGCGCCGATGCTACACATAATTTATGAATTTGTTTTTAAAATTAAGACACCTTCGCCATTTGTCAAGACTTGTTTTTTTATTAATTATGCCAAAGAAGTATAACTTCTTACGTGCGGACAATACGTAAGCACCAGCTGATTTTTTTTTATATATTATAATAACAATCATCCATTGTTAGTGTTTCTGAAATTCTGGTGTTTGTATTGTGTTTGTTTCATGTACGAGCTCACTAATAATGGTTCGTGTCATATACCAAGCTATTTTCACACATATTATGTGATATATTTTCAATGGTGACTTCAATATTTCGTTCAAGAATCGTTCAAGGAAAGGACAACTTTCTCTACTTGTAAACTCTGGGGAGTATATAATATAATATATATATATATATATATATATATATATATATATATATATATATATATATATATATATATATATATATATATATACATATATATATATATATATATATATATATATATATATATATATACATATATACATATATATATATATATATATATATATATATATATATATATATATATATATATATATATATACATATATACATATATATATATATATATATATATATATATATATATATATATATATATATATATATATATGTATACGCTATGTAAGATTTCCTTGGAATTTTCATTGGCGTCCAATGCGACAACAGTAGCTGAGTGTTACATATACCCAGCTGCAGGGTTCCACAATCACATGTGGAACACAAAACAACCTGCGTCTCCGCCCAAGTGAATAGTTTGTAATAATTGCGCTTGACTGGGGACGAGCATAGTCGAATACGTTGAGCTTTGCAACACTATAAGAAAACGTATTCGAGAGGAAACGCGTCGGTTCAACATGCAGCTAGTGCAAAAAACACTAGAAGTAAATAAGGGAATAAACAAAGCTAAACACAAGCTGATAAATAAAAGGACACAAATGTTTGCCTTGATGCGTGAGGATGGCACAATGTGTAAGAAGCGTACGGAAATTTTAGAGGTTATCAGAAGATTTTATTCAAAGTTATATAAAAATCACAACCAGTCAAAGCGATGAAGAATGGAAAGGCTACAGGAAAGGACAATGTAACTGTTGAAATATTAAAAGCTGATGGGCAAACTTTACATAAAATACTGGCAAAATTGTACTCAAAAGGCCTCAAAGATCAAAAAATACCCAGTCTATGGAAAAACGCTGAAGTGATTCTTGTGACAGGAAGATTTAAAAAACTACCGCCCAGTAAGCCTCCTATCAGCAATGTACAAAGTTTTCGCCAAGATACTATCGAAAATAATATTAAGAACACTGAATGATGCACAACCAAGAAAGTAGGCAGGATTCGGAAGTGGATTCAGTACAATGGATCATATCCAAGTTGTCCAACAGGCCATAGAAAGGCACAATGAATACACCGTGCCACTGTGTTTGGCTTTTATTGACTATGAAAAGGCATTTGATTCAATATCAACGCAGCGATAAGTATGCACTGTTTAACCATGAGATAGACAGCGCCTATGTGAACCTACTGGTATCTATGTATGAGGAAACTACAGCTACAATTCACATGAATGACCTTGAAGTTAAATTCAATGTAGAACTGACTATATGGCAGGGTAACTCAATATCGCCTGTTTTTTTTCTCAGCCTATCTTGAACAGGAACTCCGTAATCTGAATTGGGGACAGGAAGGAATAAAAATCAGTGCGTACCTAAGCCATCTTAGATTCGCAAATGATATCGTTCTCCCCTCGCAAGGCCCAGATGAACTAAAAAAATATATACAAGAGCTACAAAGTGCATGAGAACCATTTGGTTTGAAAATAAAACAATAAAATTATGTTTATATAAAATCTCATTGCAACTCGCGTCATCCTACGGTGTATGTTCGAAGCAGTCGGAACTACGCGATGCATTTTTCCCCCTAACCTTGGAGTAGGTACCAGGTATGTTCAAAAGATATCGTAGTGGAGCCATAGAGAGAGGTATTAAAATAACAGAAATCTTTCACCCGTACTCCACATACCTCTGCTCGTTGCAGCCGTCCCCATCGTCGCGATGAACTAAAAAAATATATACAAGAGCTACAAAGTGCATGAGAACCATTTGGTTTGAAAATAAAACAATAAAATTATGTTCAACAAATTTGGGGTCAACTGAAGAATTTCTATTTTAGAAACTAATTTAGAGGTTGTAGACCACTACATATATCTTGGGCAAAGGATTTCAATGAAGGGTGATACTGCCCGGGAAGTGGAACGGCGTGGTAAGTGTGGCTGACAGGTATTTGGCAGGCATCTGACAGGCTCAATATAGTGTTTAAGAACAAACTCCCACTGCTTGTTTTCACATACGGAAATGAAAGCTGGACACTCACATCACAATCAGTTTAAAAGCTTCGGATATCACAGAGGGGAATGGAAAGATGTATACTTGGCATTACAAAGCGGGACAGAAAGACCTGTATATGGATCAGAAAACAAACGAAGGTATGTGACATCAATGGAAGGGTGAAATAATTGAAGTGGAAGTGGGCAAGCCATATAGCGAGGCAATGCGAGGACAGATGAACCAAAGCAATCCTGGAATGGATAGCGCTTGATCATAAATGCCCACAAAGAACACCGAAAACACAATCAAATAACATCATCAAGTATATTGAACCCTAATGGAAGAGGATAAATCAGCTATCCTCTCAGCATGGCAGGGATATCCCGCTCGTTTCAAATTAGCCATCGCCATAGCGTCGAGATAAGTATCTCCGAGGACCGGTTTCTGGCCTCACAGCCGTCGTCAGCTGGGCTCGATCTAACGCAAGGGGACATCTTAATAGTAACGATCAGAGCCAGGTCAAGACAACTGGCCATGTTGATGGCAGGTCGTAATCTCATTGCAACTCGCGTCATCCTACGGTGTATGTTCGAAGCAGTCGGAACTACGCGATGCATTTTTCCCCCTAACCTTGGAGTAGGTACCAGGTATGTTCAAAAGATATCGTAGTGGAGCCATAGAGAGAGGTATTAAAATAACAGAAATCTTTCACCCGTACTCCGCATACCTCTGCTCGTTTCAGCCGTCCCCATCGTCGCGACATTAAAGGGAGTGCGCGGCAATACCATGGAGATCTCTCAATATTTATTAAATTACAGAGCATATATTTTCAACAATGATCCCTCAATATTTATTAAATTATAGATCATGCATTTTCAAGAACGATAATTTTATCAGTCAATAATAAAATTATCATTATGTGTACTGTTCCTGACACTGAGGAGAGAACCCGCAACAGTACCAGCTTCGGGTATGAACGGGGTATCAAGGGAGAGCGCGCGAGATACCCACCCAAAGAGCTAAACAAAACATAACGCATCATCCAACTACACCCTACGGTGTAACCTCTAGTACTGAGTTGTGCAATGGGTACAAATGGAGAGCGCGCGATGTACCCGCTCCAGATACTAGAAAAGGAAAACTGCATTTATCCACTTCAGGGTATCGAAGGGAGAGCGCGTGACAATACCATGGTAATCTCTCCCAAGTAAATTTTAAATCATATGAATATGCTGATGCTAGTACTTAAACAAAGTTTGGATATTCACTTAAAGAGAAATCATTTAATATTGATTAAAACATTAATCAAGAACCATTGTTTTAAATAACATTTTAAATGAACAGTAACGGAATTAATTCAATTGTACTTGAATATTTGATAATAATAAGAACAGTATCATGCGAGAAAGAGAAATAGAAGTAATCTTTAAATACTTCTCAAAATTGCCAAAATCAAAACAAGACAAAGTGATAAGTGAAAAACTCACTTATATAGTAATAATTTAATATTAATGAAAATATTATATAGAAATAATAGAGCTTTAAATACATCTATCTCAAAAATAATATAAATGGATAGAAACTGTTGACAAATTCACAACTAATAAAAGTTAATAGATAACAAAGTGTTCAGTGATACACTCACCCTTGGAATTATTCGGGAACAATACGACACGACACTTTTTCACAGTATAAATGAAAATGTTGGTTTCAAATTTTGAAATGAAGCCATCTCTAAAGATGCCCCACCATTATTGAACATCGGGTGGTTACGGGTTGTTACCCTTAAATGTTGTCGAAACTTTTAGATAGGATATGCGAATTCACTTATTGAATGTAAACACAATAACATAATCCAGTGTCCTTAAGTGGAAAAATGAAATATAGTCGACATCTAGTCAAATGTAATAAAACCCATCTTTACCAAACAAGTGATAAAACTATCTATAACTATTGAGAATGAACAAGAGACCGGAAGATGTGAATTAAACAAATATTTTTCTTTCATTTGTATGCTAAAAGATCTTCTAAACAAACGATACCGATGTCTAAAAAATATATACTAAACAGAATGTTGAATGTGAAAATGTGAAAATGTTATAAAATTAAAGATTTGTGCACATATCTAGCAGTCTAAATGGATTTCGGAACGTAGCTACAACGCTGCCTGTCGGTTATCAAATGTGTTTCTAACCTCAAAGTCGTATTTGACCTTTTGTCAACATGTCGATATCCAATTTTTATAAAAAACATTTAACTAAATAACTTTTTTTATTAACTATAAATATATATTAGTACACAATTTTGGTAAGTCAATTTTCTTAATACATCAGAAGAGGATGATTTAGTAACCAATATCTTTGATTGAAGAAATGGATGTTAACATTATCTGAAAGTGCACTATAATAGATTTTTTGCATTTACAAACATAATTCTGAGACTGGATCTTCTAATACTAATGTGTGCTCATTTTTACTATGGTTCTGTTTTATGAAACGTATGGTTTTACTTTTAAATATGAAATCTTTCTATTGATGTAGTCTAATACCTAAATATATCCACTGTATTAAATAAAAAGTATTTAAATAATTTCGGGTTTTTTTGTCGAAAAATTAAATACATAAGTATTATTGGTATCCAACAAATTAATAAAAAAATAAGTGCTTTTATGTTATGTCAAATAACATATCATAAATGATATGAAGATAATCTTGAAATAACATTTTATTGAACTGTGATGATGGAAAATATTTTATCAGATATAATGTTTTATAATACATAAAAATATGTAGATATAGTTTAATGTACAAATATAGTTTGAGATGTTCTCTCTTTTTAGATCTTAGATTTATATATATCCATTTAGTTAACAATGTAAAAGGGATTTGAATAACAAGCTTCACTGTTGTATATTGTAAGTATATACTTTGTTAAAGTAAAAGTGTAACTTTAATTGCTAATATTAATGTAAACATTAATTTAATATAGTTAACATAACAAGACATTTGATATTAACAGGTCATTGATAGTTAATTGATGCACATATACTTTTCAGTAATTTTATATTAACATTGCAGGAAAATTAACACAATTCATGAATTAAATAGAATTGGTTTATTGGTTTCATGTTTTTTTTTTTAATTTTTTCGTAGCATTTGGTTTTTGCATAAAGGGTGGATTTTTTATTTCAAGAAATAAGAAAACAATACATTGATAGAAAGAATTATATTGATTATATTTTTATTTCCAAATTATCAGTATATTTATTGATTGGTGTTAATTTTAAATGTGTAATATATTTTCATGCACCTATAACTAGACAGGATTTTATATTTAAACAAGTTTAAAACAAAACACACTATTATTGTTTGATATTAAGTTTGAAACAATTTGATAATACTTAAAAAGTAATATTATGAAAGTATATATTTTATTTTACATTTATCAAATGTCTTGAAAAAATCTATATATGTAACATAATTATATAATGAGTTTTTATCTGTTTCTTTTTAGTTTATATTCTTATTACTAGAAGATATATTATTAGTTTCAAAATGAAAGTCATTGCTTTAGTCAGTGGTGGCAAGGATAGTACATTTAATATGATGCAGTGCATAGCTGCTGGTCATAATATAGTTGCTTTAGCAAATGTAGTTCCTCATAATAAGTCCGAAATAGATAGTTATATGTACCAAAGTGTAGGTAGGTATATTTGTATAGATTACTATTTTATAGAAATATGTAGAATTTTTTTTTTGCATTTGTAAATTTAATAGTTCTAGCAAGATAAATCTTGAAATTAAATATGTGTTGCTGATGATATGGAAACTTAGAGACAACCAAGTCAAA
The DNA here is from genome assembly GCA_031761425.1 of Cosmopolites sordidus. Taxonomy (NCBI): domain Eukaryota; kingdom Metazoa; phylum Arthropoda; class Insecta; order Coleoptera; family Curculionidae; genus Cosmopolites; species Cosmopolites sordidus. Next base: position 1,166,858 of record JARFXV010000172.1, on the reverse strand, counting down.
TGAGACATATTCTCCAAGGAGCAGTTGTATGTTTGATGGCATTTTTTAGTTTCATAACACCAAGTTGTCCATGCTAAACTGTACTGAGGGAGCTTGAGCAAAGCTGTGCATGGTGGCATCAAAGATATTTTTATTTGCTCAGCTTAAAGCTGATTCTTTTGCTCCTGGATAATGCCAAACCCCATACTGTCAGACAAACAAATAAAAACATTCATAAAATCGCCACATTTAATTTTTTGACCAAACTCAGCATACAGTAAAAATGTTGCTCCCTCAACCTCACATTTTCATTCATTAGGGCACTTTCAAGCTTCAGTAACATAGTAAACAAAAATGAGTTTATTTTTTGTGATTCAATAAAACATTGTATATCATAAAATTTGTTCTAAAACAGAAAATTACTCAGATCACCCATATTTTTTTTGCCATAAAGTATTGTTACATTGTAACGAATTAAAAATGTTTTTAATTATAAATATAAATAAACAAAATATATGATATTTTGTTTCTAGGAATTCCCTTATTAATGTCCAGCAATAATCACCAAGTAAATTGAGCTCAGATTACCTTGATATCATTTTCGCATTAAAGAAATGTCATGCTGGAAGTAATGTTTTCATCAGCCTGAGGGAGATTCCTTACTTTTAATTTTGATGCTTTTAAATCTCGAACTAAATCGCTAAGTTCTATGCTATGAAATCAGATGCAACTTTCTGAACATCAGATTTAACCTTTCATCATCAAATGGATCTTTTTTGATTTCCTGTAGATACTCTGCACGATCACTTAAACAATCAGCGGATTCAGGTTCTTCATTCAGAGTCCAGCGACTAATAGTAAATTAAGTATGCTTATACTTTGATCCAATACCTACTATATTAGTGAGGCAAAAATTGCAATCTGTGATATGGCCTTTCAGTTGTCTTCAAATCATTCGTACTGAAACCATTTTTTACCATTTGAAGCTTTCAAGCAATTTGTTAATATTGTTATACAAGTTTTATAACTTTTATTACAAAACTTTTAATTTCTCCAACTTGAATTCCGAAATAAAGTTCGTAAGCGTTTCGCACAAACGCGGTGATGTTAGAGTTTTGCTATTTAATTGTGAGCTCCTCACAACAAGAACTGTTGATACTAGTCCCATTTCGGAAGATTGAGAGAGAGTTTAAAAAAACTTTACACCAAAGTCTTGGACACTTATTTGAAATTTTAAAGCATCTGTTTAAAGATTTAAATGATAAAACAATCATTCTTATAAAACTTAAGTGCTGCTGTCGCGAGATGTAACTCATTGTCGTCGAAGCTGATGGGGCTTCTTATGGCTGTTAGGAGTTGCCGAAATATAACTAACTATTTTTTTTTCTTTATTTGGGTTTTTCGCCACGATCTAATACTCAAAAAATATCAAAATATCTGTTCTTATGTAAATAAAGAATCACTGCGTAAAAACAAAAAACCAAACGGAGACAAATTTCTCAGTGATTCTTTTTTGTAATAAATTTTGCCTAACGAACAGAAATATAAAAATGTTCTAAAAAAAATATACAAACTTTTAACGTTAACGTTTCGGGAAGTATACTCCTCCCGTTTTCAAACGGTAAAAAACAAAGTATATAAAAGCAAATAAAGAAAAAAAAATATGAACACGCCACAATCATTCAGACATTAATTATAATTAACTATTTACGCACTGAAGGTAGTCTAGCATTGGGCGCAGTCTGCATTGGAAGAATACTTTGTAACCTACAAAGTATGCTTCCTTAAGTATGCTTAAGGGGGAAGGCCACTGTGACGACGGCCGAAAAAATGACCTATTCTCAAGAATTTTTTTCACAAAAATAACTAATTAATAAAGGAGTCGGATTGTTAATATTTCATTAAATGTACATTAAACTTGTTTTATATACATTTTTATATCCGATCCGAATTGATATTTTTTACATCCGTTAGACTTTTTAGATAGAAAAGAATGGATGGAAAACTTATGGATTACCATAATAATTAAAATTGTTTTTTTTTCATATTTTTAGGTCATGAAGCCATTGATTTAATTGCCCAAGCCATAGATTTGCCAATTTACAAAAAGTTTACATATGGGCTCTCACAAAAGAGAGGAAAAACATATGACCCATGTGATAATGATGAAGTTGAAGATTTGTACAATTTACTGCAAGAAATAAAAAGTGATATTGAATTTGAGGGAGTATCTGTTGGAGCTATTTTAAGTGATTATCAGAGAGTGCGGGTGGAAAATGTGTAAGTTACAAATGTCAAACTAATTTTTATTAAATATGGGTAATGAAGCAGACATTATAATGTAACCGATTGACATAATCGTAAGTTAATCCTTGAGGCTTCAAAAATATATATTTTTTTTATTTCTTTTGATAAAACATTTAAAGAGATTGTAATAATATTCAAAAAACGAAAAACTTCAATTTTCAATATTTATTAATTTGTTACAGGGTGACCCTTCAAAGGGACTGTATACAAAATGAATACATATTTTAAACATTAACATAATTAGAATTTTAGATTGAATGGTATGTCTCAAAGCAAAGCTTAGGATGGAGACCGCAGTCACATTTTGTGCATATGAAAGTGCTTTTCTTCTTGCAAACTTGATATCTCCTGTCTGATTCATCATAACTTATTATGTGCCCCATATTTTCAAGCTAGACGCAACTGGGTACGGTATTGTACCTTTTTCTCTATTTGGCTTTTTGTCATAAAATGTAAGGAAACTAAGGGCGGCGGAAATCTAGTAGTGAAGCACACTTAGGATAGGCATCTAACAAATATGATGCTATCGGCCAATACAATTTTCGTTGCCGCATTCTTGTTCTGGACAATGCTATAAGTCCATCAGTTTTGTCAACTCCCCCCATATGCCTGCTGTAGTTTGCTATATTTTTAGATTGTGGTTTTTTAGTTTTGGGTTCTTTGCACCACCTTGAAGTTGTCACGATATCGTTGGTCTCAAAATTCGTACCCAAAGTCACCACTTTATTATCCTTCCATTGCACAAACGTAACATTTTCTCATGAAACAAAATGACAACTTCCTCTTGATTTTGATTTTCAGGAAATCGGCAGTTTTCTGTGCAATTTTCTCCAATTGTTCCAGTCGCACATATATTATTTTCGGACAAGTGGCTCAACAATTTTAGACTGGTAAAGTAATTGTCCAAAAATAGTTTATATCCGTTATTAGAAGGAACCTGAGCCTTGTCTAGTAAAATTATTACTACATCTCCACCATGACCAAAACGTTTTTTGGAGTCGCATTTTCCCATATAGATTTAAAAAAAAATCATATAACCGCTAGTGGTACAAATAACCCAGCTTTTATAACCAAAACGTATGGGTTTTCCCTTTATATATTCTTTTGCACAATGCTTGCTATAATAGGGAATCATGCTCTCGTCGGTTGAAAAGGCCTCTTCTAATCCACCATGATATTTAAAATTCCGATTCAATGCTTCAAGCAAAGGACGAAGTTTATAAAGTATGTCGTTCTGGCCAATATTAGCATTATCATTGAAATGTAAATATCACAGTAACATTTCAAATATATTCAAGGGCATATTGTTAGACAAGATCTTCAGCACGTCTTCAGAAGAACTCCGATATAACCTCTTGTTCGGATACTTAACAGGCATAACCCGAGAAAAGCATTGTCCCAAATAAAACGTAAAATTCGTCTTTAGTGAAATTTAGCTGATTATTTTTTTCTGTGCATAGCAATTGGTTTCCTGAACAATTGTTGGTGTAAGTTCTTCGTCAAAAAATAGAAGAAAAAATCTACAGGGGTTTGAGCAGCTTTAGCTTCTAAAGATGACTCGCGAGACACACAATTTATATATAGAAAAGTTAGGAGGATTTTTTCCCACTTGTTAGGCTTTTTGCTTTGATTTTCTGTCAACATACATTTTCGGCGTGTGCTTACTTTGGGGCCACCATTCGGCCCAGCCTGTGGAAATAATCGTGTAAGAAATATCATATCTTCTTCATTAAACTTCCTATCTCTTACTTCAAAGTTTTGCTGTAATATTCCACGGCACAGGTGATTTGCATCACCAATGTGTTCTTTGACTAATATGTCACTATCTTCCTCGGTGTCTGCCCCCTGGTTGTTGGGAATTCCAATATACACGCTCAGATCAGTTTAATTATTGAAATTCTCATCATCTTCAACCAAAGGACGCAGGATAATCTGCAAAGCAAATGTATAATTGTTGAGTTTTGGATTTCGGTATTCTGCATAGGTCCCTTATAAGGGACGATACAAATATACACAAATATTATTATAAACAGGTGCAAATTACTGTAAAATCTGTGGGACCAAACTACTAGTAATAACGATCTTTTGCCAAAATTTTGAAGGCCTAGTGTCATGAAGCTTCCATATAAAAAATAAAAACTCACCCTCTATTTTTTCATTGAATAAAGTTCGGGATCCATAACCACAGAAATAACGAAAATAAGTTCACACTTGTACATAGCTTACTAAATCTTGAAATGCATCAAGTAGTCTAAAAAGGACGTTGTACAAAACCCCTGATCACTTTGTATATGTTTTACCACAGTTAATTTTATTCGCGTTAATATAATTTAAATGAGTTCTGGGTATTCTAATTTGACAATTTCTTGAAGCAATAAATCAAGGGGATTATTATATTAATTTGATATCATAGTATTGTAAAAAAAAATAATTCATAATGTCATTAAGTCATTTATAATTAAATACATACAAACATTTCTCAAATACATGTCAGAAAACTAGCATAATAATATCGTTTATCATCCAATATGAAATTATTTTTCTCTGCTAGAGGATTCATAATAAAGGTAATCCTCTAGGACTTTTTAATCATCTTAGACTCTTATGTGCTGCTTTTCGCATATTTTGACTAACTGACGATCATATGAGTTTACTTTATACGTAATCATGCCATAAATTATGTCCCTAGCTGTGAAACCGCGCTAAAATGTTTTCAAGTGTGATTATTTTTTAACAAAGTTAACTAAATTTCTAAACGGGTATAAACAAATCAGTTCGTCCCAATAAATCAAATAGTAAACATGGAGTGGGGTAACAAAGAGAATCGTATCGCTGTTATAATGTTATACAAGTGCATTAAATCTGCAACAAAAATTTTCAACTTGCACAAACTGTTAAACATATCGACACAATTGTTTGTTTTGCAGTGTGAATTGATACAACGAAATCTCCGTCGACACAAAGCAAGAAGTGACCGATCTCGCCAGATCAGGAACCCAGCACTTGCCCAAACGGTCACTGATAAAATCGAACTATAGAAATACTGCTGAGAACCATGTCGTTCATGAAACGCATCATGAACATGAAACGCGTTCATGAAACGCATCATGAAACATGACCTAGAACTTGGAACTTACCGAAAATCTAACGAGCAACCATTGTTGCGAACTCTACGTAACATAAGAGCCACGAGAGCGAACACGTTAGTTGAGCGGCACACGAACGAAGGGCACAGGAAAATCCTTTTCCCAGATGAAAAGATTTTCACTGTTTAAGAGAAATTCTACCAGCAGAATGACCGAATTTACTCTCACGGTTCTAGGGAAGCTGCTGAAAAAATTAGGAAACTGGAAAGAGATTATCATCATACTTTACTGATGGTTTAATGGGCAATGTCGTACGTCGATGTGATGCCGTCGCTCAGCTGCATTTCTGCGAACCAGACGTCTAACCACACTACCAAACTACTATCTTGTTTGCAAAGAAACAGTAGATCTTCCAGCAAGATTTAGCGCCAGTTCACAAGGCGAGATCTACACAGTGCTAGCAACAGTTTGCCTGAGTTAATCACTGCTAAAGATTGGCCCTCCGAAAATCCGGAACTCTCAGAACTAGCAGATTGGAAGTGTTACTGGCCGGACCGTTTGAAGAAGTTTGCTTTGCCATGCAAATGATGAACATTGTGAATAAGTTTTATATTTTTGAATTATCCCATTAGATTCAAATTAAATAAAGTAAAAATATGTCCTCTTCATTTTTCTTTAAACTCACACATATATACAATGGAGAGAACTTATGGCAGGACTACATACTGGCCCACATCTCTCGGCTCGCGTTGTGCCATCCTTGTTAACATCATCAGAAGACATTCAAATCTGATGTCTGATTTATTTCTACCAAGAGGAAGGGGTGGACGGTGATGATATCGGAGGAGGCTGATGTCAAATAAAACGTGTGTTTTAAGTGTGCGTCGTGTGTTTCAAAGTGTGTTTTAAGTTCAAGATGCAAGAAAACATTGATTTTGATCGATTCAAATTTTGCGTGGAATTGAACAAATCCGCAATGGAGATTTTTCGTATAATCCGTGAGACTTACAAGGACAAAGCCATGCCCAGAACACGTTTTTGAGTGGCATAAAAGCTTTAAAGTAGGCCGGGAAAACGTTGAAGACGAACAACGCGTCGGACGTCCGATCTCGGCTTGAACCGAGTGCGACGCTCAAAACGCTGATCGTCATTTAAGTATTCGTTTGATGGCACAGGAGTTGAATTTACAGAAATCAACTGTGCATTCAATTATGATCGATGATTTGCAAATACGAAAGGTGTGCGCGAATTTGGTGTCGAAGGTTTTGTCAGACGAACAGAAGGAATATCGTGTGACAATTTGCCGTGAATTGTTGGAATGTTTGGACACCGATCCAAATGTTCTGAACTGAATGATAACCGGTGACGAAACTTGAACCTTCGAGTACGATCCGGAGACCAAAAGGCAAAGTTCTGAGTGGCACACAAAATGAGTAAGTCAGGAGTGAAATCGATGCTCATTGTCTTCTTTGATGCAAAAGGTGTGACCCACAAGGCCAACAGTGAACGACAAATTTTACGCAGAAATGCTCAAACGTTTGAGGATGAAGGTCCGCCGTGTCCGAAAAGAAATCGCTGATTCCTGAATGCTGCATCATGACAATGCGCCCACGTTGCTGATTGTGACGAAGACACTGACCAAATACAACCTAGCAACGCTGCCCCAATCACTTTGTAGTCCAGATGTAGCTCCCCCAGATTTTTTGGTTTCGTCTGATAAAGAAGAGCCTGGAAGGACATCGTTTCGGGACGATTGAAGCAGTCCAAAAGGTTTTGACGGAGTGCTTGAATAGCAATATGAAGACTGGAAATACCGCTGGCAGCAGTGTATGATGCAGGGGGTCATATGTTGAGGGTTATTAAGTTGCTTTACATATTTCTTCAATAAATGTTTTTTTATGACCTCAATCTTGATTCGTATTGGACAAACCCTATAAATGTTTGTTTTCGCACCAAAGGTTTCAATGCAAAATTTAGGTTGTGCCAACTGTAGAGAATTTTGAACAAAATTACATTTTTTGTTTTCTTTATATGTAAATTGATACAATTTCCAATGTTCTTTAATCTCCAATGGTGATTGTCTTTATAGGTGTCTGAGATTAAATTTAACACCATTGGCCTATCTATGGCAACGAAATCAAGATGATTTATTAGATGATATAATAAAATGTGAAGTGGATGCAATAGTAATCAAAGTTGCTGCATTGGGTTTGGAACCGAAAAAACACTTGGGTCGTAGTTTGAGTTTGCTGCAACCCCATTTATTAGCAATGCATGAGAAATACGGATTAAATGTATGCGGGGAAGGTGGTGAATATGAAACCTTAACATTGGATTGTCCTTTGTTTAAAAGCCGGATTGTAGTGTAAATATAATGATTTGTTTCAAGTGAATTTGCATTAAAAGTTATTTGTTTATTACAGTGAAGAATCGGAAATAGTAATGCATCAGGATGATCCCATAGCACCAGTTGGTTATTTAAAGTTCAACAAATTGTCGTTAGAATTTAAACTCCCTGCTTTAGATTTGCAAAGTAGATTAGATGGCTTACCATTAAAAGACAGCTTTGAATATATTACAGATAACACAGAAGATTCCCTAGAATTAAATAATGAAGAACAAGGTAGGAATTATCATAATGAATATTTTACTTTTTCAATATTATTATTGCCTGCTTTGGAACACTAGGGTTTACAACGTCCTAGGGTTAATAACTTTTTCAAATTAAGCCGTTTTTAATTCTTGAATAAAACAAAATTGTTGTTTATGAAAAAGAGCTTTCAGTGAAAAATGTTTTTAGAAAATTACATGATAGTTACATTTTGCACAATCGTCCATCTGAAGGTACTATCAATCGAAGTAATGACTGAATGATTGTGGCGTGTTCCTATATTTTTTACTTTTTTTGGGTTTAAAAAAAAATTAAAAAAAAACTATCAATCGAATTGTTCAAAAATGTCAAGAAACTGGTTTGGTTGAGGAAAAGAAGAGCAATATATAATCGTAGTGGTCGTTTACAAGAGCATATAGATTTGGTACGTGAAAGTGTTGCTCGAGACCAAGAAATTTCCATTAGTCGACGTTCACAACAATTTGGACTTTGGTGAATCCAGTGAACATCTGAAGCTCTGAAGGTATATAAGGTTTAAATAACACAGGAACTAAAGCCACTGGATCATTCAAAACGTCGTGAATTTGTCAATTGGACCAAAGAACAAACAGATGATTTTTCTCAAAAGATCATCTTTTCAGATGAAGCACATTTTGAAATTTATAGCTATGTTAATTAATAAAATTTTGGGGTGAGGAAAATCCACGATTGATTAATGAGAAAACTTTACATCCTAAACAAGTCACTGTTTGGTGTGCATTATGGTCAGGAGGTGTAATAGAGCCATATTTCTTTCAGAATGCTGCTGGTAAAGCTGTAACTGTGAATGGTGTTCGATATCGTTAGATGATTACTGGATTTTTGTCGGCTGAATGGAATAATATTGATCTAGAGGATATGTGGTTCCAACAGGATGGCGCCACACCTCACTGTGCTAATGAAACAATTGATTTATTGAGAGAAAAAATGTCTGCACGACTCATTGTAACAAGCGGTGATGTTAATTGGCCACCAAGATCATGCGATTTGACACCATTGGACTATTTTCTTTGGGGTCTCCTGAAAAGCCAGGTCTATAAGAATAATCCACTATCGATTCCTGAAATAAAGGTTGAAATTATTTAAGTCATTGGTGAGATAGAGCCACGGTTATGCCAAAATGTTTTCCAAAGTTTTGACAAAACATTGGAGTTACAGGAGCTGATCATTTGGCAGATATTGTCTTTCGTATTTAAATGTCCTATACTATGCTTTATTTATCAATAAAAAGTTTTTTGAAATCAACGCAAATTCTGTATTTTATTCAAGAATTTAAAAAAGACCGTCCTATTTGAAAGGTCCTTTACTAAAATTGAACGTATTTGTAGACTTTGAAGAAAATGATTTGTCATTGGATCATGAAGTACCTGATATGGATGTTAAGTCAATTTTAACTCAGCTACCCAATTTTGGTGTCAGCAAAGAGGGCTGGCTATGGATAGGTGGAATTCAAGGCGAATCTGCGGATCCCGGTGAGGCTTTGGAAGAAGCCATAAGTAAAATAAAGTGTAGGTATGCATTGGAATAGCTAGTGTGTATGACAAGTACTGATCCCATTCTATACATTTAGGATAATTGCTAATCTCACAATATAGGTAGACATTTATATATATATATATATATATATATATATATATATATATATATATATATATATATATATATATATATATATATATATATAGACAGCCAATTAGATGCAAATAAGAATACGGAGCATGACGAGTTTGGAACTCAAATGCTAAAAAATATTAAAAATTAGATTTCTCCAGTAGTTATATGTTAAATATATTACTTCCAACAGGAAAATATCCCAGTCAGTTTAAAAAGCTGAGCTTGTGCGAATTTTTAAAGGCGGTAACAGTTCGATCTTTGAGAGTTATCGGCCTACTGCGATTTTGCTTGTGATATCAAAAATTTTTGAAAAATTAATGGTACAATAGTTAACTAATTATTAGACAAAATAAAGTCTCTTGGGGAAACTCAAGACGGCTTTAGGGAGGATCTGAGAACGAATCCAGCCCTGATTCGGCTAACCAGTCACTTGTATAAAAACCTTAATGAAGGGTTATATGTAAGTGGATTATTTTTGGATATTAGTAGGCGTTGAATACTATGTCGTATTCAATTTTATTAGAAAATCTGAAAGCATTGGGGATAAGGAGAAATATCTGCAAGTGGTTCCATAGTTATTTATCTGGAAGAACTCAGATTGTTTATGTGAATGGGTACAAAAGCACAGAGAGATCAGTGTTGCATGTAGTCCCTCACTGTACTGTGTTAGTCCCAGTATTATTTACAATTTATATAAATAGCCTTAGTACCTTAAGAATAAAGGGGCAAATTTTTACATTTGCTGATGACACAACCCTGCTGTACAAAGGGAATACAAAATTAAAAGTGCTGCAGAATATTCAAAGCAATTTGAAAATAAGACTAAGATTTATTTACTTAATTTTACACTTCAGAAACCTTGGCCTTTGTTGAGCCTATTAAATGGCATCATTTTAACTGTAGAGATGCATCATGTAATTGTATAGAGATGAAACAGTCTGCTGCAGTTAAGTATCCTGGTCTTACTTTGGATGAGCTATTTTCTTGCAAAACCTTATATACTCAATTTAAAGAAAATACTCTTTGTGAGGTGGTCCAATTTAGGAAAGCGTCAGAGTGTATGTCGTTTGATATATTAGGACATATATACTACGTTCTTGCTAATTCTATTTTAACATATGGAATTGTTGCTTGGAATGGCACATGCAACAGACACCTTGAGTCGATTAAGAATATTTCTAATGTGCAGAAAACGAACGACCACCCGAGTAGGGAACTTTTCTTTTTGACGAGAAATCTTCCTTTGAAATGCCAGTATTATGCGACGATAGCTGTTCTATATAAACATCTTAGCTCTCTGGGGTATACATATAAGCAGCAAGTTCATCATGACACAAGGGCTGGTGGTGCGACTGTTTTAAACATTCCCTTCACTAACAAAACTGGAGTGAGAAAAGTTCTCTTGCGTCTTGGGCCCTCGATTATTTTACCTTATGCCGGAAAACATTAGACAACATTGTGAAGAACAGCAGTTATCTGATATTTAAGCAAAATATAAAGAAATTGTGCACGCCTCATAGTGCGCGGATGGTGTTTGTCAGCATGACTGAATTGATTTCCCTTGTTCTTGAGCCTTAATATATGGGGTGGGGTTGTGTCCTTTTTCATCATTTTGTTCTTATTTCATTAAATGTGAATGCCTGTGCTGAATGTTGTGACGGTTTTTCTTTTTCTAAAATTTATATTTTCTTATCTTGAGTTTGACCCACACACAAGCAGTGCTTTGTGGGTTGTAGGTTAGTATTCTTATTATGTTAGCGTGGGATCTAGACATATAGGCTGTATGGTATTGTATTGTATATTGTAAAGATTGTATTGTGAGGATCTTAGTATGGGATGGTGCCATAGTGTTGAACCAACATTTCATCCAGGTCCGCTACAAATACTTCATTCTTTCATCATATTTCATGGTTCTTTGATAATAATCAGTTTGCCGATCTCACCTTCAAAAAAATAGAAAGCAACGGCTTCTCTCGACCATAAACCAACCAAAAAGTTCTACAACATGTAATAATAGGTCCTCTAAGTAACACTTAATCTTCCATGTAAAATGTCTCACTTTATATATTTTTTACCATATATCATGCAACTGTCGAATCCCAAATCGAAAATATTTTGGTAGTTTTGATGCGATAAAGATATTCAGACTTTTTTCGCCTTCCTCAAGAAACGTGAAGCGGCTGTAAACTAGGTAATGTTGCAAATATCGGCAGAAAAGAAAATCCGAAGAGGCAAAGTCTTAAGAATACGACAGGTGCCATAAAATCTCTCTGCCCAACTCTATGATCGTTTCCAGAATTCTTATTGCTGTATGTGACTATGCATTGTCTTGAAACAAAATGATTTCCCCCTTCTTTCCTTGCAAGTATAGGGCATTTTTACATTCAGAGAATTACTAAAATGAATCAGTTGCTGGTGATAACGGTCAGCAGTGACCGATAGACCAGATTGGAGCAACTCGTAATGCACAACATCCAGCTGATCTCAATATATCTACAGCCACATCTTTGGCGTAGATATTTGGTTTTGCGGTACTGGTTGTTATAGTACTAAAATTCTACCACGGTTTTCGTCTTTTTAGATTATCGTAGAGGATGCACTTTTCATCACAGATTACGACCTTATACAGGAAGTTGGAGGAAGGAGCAATGCGGTTATATTCACAGTAGCCCCGAATATTATACATCGTTTTTAAGTTAAAAATATGTCGCCAGTGAATCGCTTCTTACAAGCTAGGCGGACAAAAACATTTTATTCTGCGACTTTATTATTCTGATTATGATGAATAATGTTTTGTTGTTTTTATTGAATAATTACGCAATTTTTTGATCATTTAGAAGTTTGGAGGATATTAATTTTAAAAAACTTCAGTATGGCATTAAAAATGTATATAAAAAAGCGAGTGTGTACTTATGTACGCACATAAGCAGTTATACTTTGGCATAATTAATAAAATATTTTTTTATACAATAAAACAAGCTTTAACTGAGCAAACGGCCAATAGACAGACGAAAGTAAATACTACAAAAAATCAAATTACATATTCGTTTTTCAAATACAGGTTAATAGAAATAAATATATATTCATTCAGTAAAAAATCAAATTTTAATATATTTTTGAAATAGTTACCAACTCAACATTCTCAAAACTTATGTATTGATATATAATTTTACTCTTAAAAATAATACTTACATAAATATAGCCTCAAATCTTGATCTTCAATCTGTACAGTGGAAAATAAACATACATTTCAATATGAATGAAGTTTTATAAATGAACTAAGTGTGTAGAATGTGAGCCTCCAGAAATTTCTGGATTTCTGGAACAAAAGTCTTGACAAATGGCGAAGGTGTTTATGATTTTAAAAAGAAAAATTATTTGTTATATCGGCCAGCGCAACTTCGTCCCCGCTAAAAATTCACTCTTATCTGTTTTCCCAAATGCTCCATAAGAGGTATAACTTCAAAAAAAAGTCGGAATTATAACAAGAAAATTATGTACAAACTTTAACACTGCATAAATTATACAATAACATTTACTCATAATACTTATAATTTATATTATAGAAATAAACAACACAAAATTCAATTAGCAAATTATATACTGAAGATTAATACTAATCATGACATGATTCATCGTCATACAGATAAACATCATTTGCTATCTGATGTGTTGGTATTGAAGGCGGGACAATTAAATTCAGAACTTGCACCAATAATTTCTTGGTTTTCTTTCTAGGCAATTCTCTGAGTGAGTTGATTACAGGATCGGACGTTATCAAAAGCATATTCAGCAATTCTATATTCGTGGAAATATTTGACTGGTTTCTACGACAATCTTTATTTCGAGCCTCTTGAAATTCTTCTTAATTTTTACAATAACGTCAGTTTTAATAACTTCCGTGCTATGTATCAAAATTTTGTGCGCAGTAACAGGCCTGTAGTACCACGAATACAGATTAAGATAAAGGGTTCTGGTTTCAGAAGAAAGTTTTTCAAAATCGATAAAATTAACGTCATAGCCGGATGATAGCATTCTTAATGAAATGCTAAACTTAGTCTGGTAAATCAGTTCAGTCATAAGAAAAAGTCTGGTAAATCAGTTCCGGATTCATAAAGGACCTGTGAGCTGTATTACTAACATTTGTGTTCCCATAACCAGGTTTTAGTTTATCTACAATAAGCCTCATCTGATATTAAACTTTTGCTGTTGCACACTAGATTTATCGGCATCACCTCTAGCTTTCCTTTTTTTATATCCAAACGATAGCTAACAAGACAAACCGAAACCGTAATGTTCTTTTTTAACAACTACTTCTTTTAATTCCCCATTCATTATTTTGGGAGTAGCACCACTGATGTAACATTTTTGTTGAGAACGTTTTGTGTCAGAGAACGTGTGTCAGTTAAAACATTGCATACTTTTCCCTTTGTCATTGTGAGTAAAAGATTGTATTTCACAGTAATTTGAAATTCGCCAATCATACAAGGTGTTGGAAGAAGTTGAGATACTTCTTCCAAAACTTTGTTAGTGGTAAATGGTAATGGTAGTGGTTAATGGTAAAGGCATTTTTTTTACTATCTTTTTTCTGGTTCTCTGCAGCTCTTTAAAAATTTAACTGTTTCATTATTTTATTATAATGTACGAGTTGCCAAGTTTCATTTCATTCTGAACAGTAATTCTATAACCGACTGTACTACCTTAATTTTTGGTGCGCGTTTCTATCACAGACATATGTTTATTTGAAGGGTAACACAACTTTTTAGACTTATATAAACGGTGATAAGATTTTGTTTCGCGTTTGTTTATAAGTGTGACTAGTGCACTGTTCAACTCCCTGCCACCACAAGTTTAAAAAGAAAATAAATTATATGTTACATCGGCGTGCGCAACTTCGTCTCCCGCTAAAATATACTAATCTGTTTTTCCAAACGCGCCATAAGAAGTATAACTTCAATATGACTTCAAAAAGATTATCACTTCGCTTCAACCGCTTATGACTCATCGCTTTCGAATGTTTGTCATAATTATTACCTGGAATTGTGATCTATGGGGGGTTGTTGAATGGATTCTTTGAATTGAGTTTTGTCTACCTAGCTTGTACTAGGCGATTCAATGTGTGGGGCTTTAAAAAAACTATACGGTAGAAACAAATTCTGATTTGAATAGATTCTGCACTTGATGAAATGTAGGGGCCGAGGATTAAATTAAGGACCCTATATAATCCTGATTGGATTTAAAATGAAAATAGGTCTCTTTGCCAAATACATTTCGTTATAATCCATTTCACAAATTGATGTGCTATTACATTGCTGTGTGATGTCATTTTTATAACTATGCAGTTATAATTTTTATAACTATGCAGTTTCCCAATTATTAAAAAAAATTAAAAGCGCTGCTGTCAAATATATTCTGGATTACTTATCAGAAAAAAGTACCTTGTTAAAAGACCTGCTGAAAATAAGACAACATTTATTTTAGTACTCAAAATAAAAAGGGCCCTGAATAGTTAGAATTAAAAAACCCTCAATATTTGTGTTGAAAATTAATTTGCGACTTTAGATTAATCAAATTGGCAAATTATGAAAATGGAAATTTTCATAGTATTTTCCAATTTTTCTATTGGAATCTTTGGTGTAAAACACTAAACTCAAAAGAGATTTACCACTGAAAACCAAATCATTCGTTTTTAATTCCTCGGTGCGCGTTTCGATAACCATGTTAGCATCATCGGGAGATGATGCCCTCCAGATTGAATCAGAGTCAGATTGAATCATGCTGATGATGTTAACATGATTGGCGAAACGTGCGTTTGGAAATATAAACCAATTGTTTTGGTGTTCTGATTTCAATACTATTTTTGGTAGGCAAACAGGTTCATTTGCAATTGAAAATAATTCTGATAATGTTCCATGTCAGAATTTCATTGAATTGCAAATGTACAAAAAAAACTAAATATATCCTAAAATTGTTTCAGTAATGAATACATGTAGAAAACTAGACAATTCAAATGGTAAAACGTATTCAGAGAAGGCAGATATCACTGGACGACACTCCGTGTTATTATATCAAAACAGTTATGAATTTGATACTGATTGAAAAGTAGTAATTAAAAATAGATATGTATGTATTAAAATATAATTTGCTTCGTGACAATTGATTTTGCAGCGTGAACTTTGCATTCCGATAATGTTCCCATTAACACCTCTCTTATTTCCAATTTTTTAAATCCAAAATTCCACGATTAACATTCCTTTATCACCGTATTCATCTCGTATAATCCCGTGTTATTTTCAAATCCCTTGGCTGAAATTTGAACTAAATACAACAAAAAATAATTCGCACAGAGTATTTTGAAAACTTTAGCAGCAATAAGTTAGAAAAAAACCTTCAAAGGCTGAAGAAGAGTTGGCATAGATGTATTAGATATGTAAGAGGGAAATATTTTTAACAGGATGAAATCATTCTGCTATTCGATAGAACCTTTAGTCTGAAACAAACACTAAAATCAAAAAGATTTACTACTAAGCACCAAATAATTTGTTTTTAATTTCTCAAAGCGCGAAACGCAAACACCATGTTAATATCTCTAGGAGGTGATTTAACTTGGGTTTATAAAATAATAGTAATTTAAGAAATAATCTGAGCAAATCTTTTTGAATTTGGGATGACATAAATTCACATTAATCAATACGTTGGTATATTAGATCAGTCTTTATACTATTTGATATAAGTGCCATATTGTTTTTATTGGGTTGATAGAGACGTTCGTCCCGTTTTTGGCGCTAGATGGAATTGCAACACAATGCCAAAATGTTATCTACTTCACACATATAGTTTTGATATCTAACAGAAGGAATTTCAGCGAGTACTTGGGAAACCAATTATGTTATTTGGTTGTTTCGATAAGTTTTGTTAGGCATTAAAAGTGGCAGAAAATATAGACCATTTTCGACATATTTTGCTTTTTGATTTCCAAAAAGGCAAGCATACTTCACAGATTCAAAAGAAGGTATGTGCTGTGTACGGTAAGGATGCCGTTTACGATTTCACGTGCCGTATATGGTTCAGAAAGTTTAGTGAAAATAATTTTAATCTTAGCGTTTCTCTCCAACGTTTCAGCCGAAGCTGATGGCAACGCAGTATTGGCACTAATTGAGATTGATCGGCATAAAATAACCAGAGACATCGGAGAAATTCTTGGAATTAACCAGTTAACAGGAGATTACTTTAACTTGGAATAGACCGAATTCATAGAACAATTTCATAGACCGAATTTTTGCTTGCGTTTTTGTATTGAATTGATGAAAAATGGATTGGGTATAATAATATTAAGCGTAAGAGATCATGCGTGGAGATCAAGCGTGGAGATTCTACCAGTGCAAAAGGTACTTAAATCCGAAGACGGTGAATGGGAATCGTTTATTAGGAGCTGTTACCTGAAAATCACCAGGACATTAGTTCGGAGAAATACTGGTCACAACTAAGTGAATTGAAGTGAGCAATCAACTAGAAGCATTAACAATTAATCTGCAGAAAGGGCATTACGTTCCATCGAAACCATGCTAGACCTGACGTGTCTTTGTCCACCTGACACAAACTTTTACAACTTGACTGGGATATTTTGGTCCATCCACCACACTCTCCCGAATTTTGCCTCTTCCGAGAACCATTAGAAAAAACTATACTTCCTTGAAATATTTGAAATGCAACCTGGATAATTCTTTACCATGAAACTTTTCTAAGCGCAGAATTATGCAGCTGCCGGAGAGATGGAAAAAGTCATCGAACAGAACGGCACTTAGTACATTGATTAAATGTAATTTTATCAATCAAATCAAATTTTTTGTTCAATTTTTCTCAAAAAAAAGGAACGAACTTGTGGATTAATCCAATGTATAATATAACTCATCTAATATTTAGTCATAACATTTATTATTATTTTAGATGTACTAGACAGAAATGGTCATGGTTTGGAAGATGTATGTTCCATCATAATGTACATAAGTAATATGTCTGAATATCTTCAATTAAATGAAAAATATATTAAAGCTTTTAATCATGTCAACCCTCCAACAAGAGCATGCATACAAGTGCCTATAGGATATCCTGTACAGATTGAAGCTTTGTCTTGGAAGAATTTGTCTGAAGTTTCAGGAGACACAGAAATAGAAAGGTAATTATATTTAAATTAATTGATATTTAAAATTAAATTCGATTAATATATTTTTCCATATGAAGGTTGTAGACCAGATGCGACAATGAATAAAATTATATTGTCGAAATTCCTTTATTTTCATTTTTGAATGATATAACGGCTTTTAAATGAATTTTTAACCAAACCAAAATAAGTTTTTTAGTTTGATAAAGAGGAAATTTGACAGATTGAAACGTTGTTATTATACTCCACAATGAAGATAATGATAGTTCTCTCTAGAATTTTAGTATATTACATTTATCAGGTGTGGCAGTTAATAGTTCTCAATTTTTCTTCTCTTGTCCTTTGAATGTGTTTGGGTTCTCGAAATATATCTAATTATTTCTTTCATGCCCAGAAAACAAAACTTCACACACCGTTTTTTTCATTTTCCATCTGTCTGTCATTCAACTCATGTGGTACCAATTTTCCTACCTTCGTCTGGATCTTTCCCATGCAGACGTTTCAGACGTCGTAGACGATGTTTCAGCGACAAACAATTAATCTCTCTGCCGGCATTTGCAAATCTTTTCGCTTGACCTGGACATTATTTGTCTTTTAAATCGAAATAACCACTTTTGAATTGTCTAAACCAACAAAGGTCTCCAGCCTTTTGTTATCCAAGGGCCAGATTCGGGTATCACTATCGACCGACGGGCTGCAAAATAAAGTATATATATATATATATATATATATATATATATATATATATATATATATATATATATATATATATATATATATATATATCATCATATATCATCATCATCATCATCATCATCAGCCCGCATCGATCCACTGCAGGATGAAGGCCTCTTCAGCATGCTTCCAACCTTCCCGGTCCTGGGCTTTCCTCTGCCACTCGGGTCCAATATACTTAACGATGTCATCAATCCATCGTGCTTTCGGTCTTCTTCGCGGACGTTTGCGATCAAGCGGTATCCACTCCAGGATTGCCTTGGTCCATCTGTCGTCCCATCGCCTCGCTATATGGCCTGCCCATCTCCATTTCAACTGTTTTACTCTTCCAATGATGTCACAGACTTTTGTTTGTTCCCTGATCCAAGCGCAGGACTTTCTGTCTCGTCTTGTAATGCCAAGCATACATCTTTCCATTCCCCTCTGTGCTGTGTATATATACATACATTCTGTCAAAAAAAGTACTGGGAATTGATTATTTGAAAAGCCCGCTTAAACGGATTGTCAAAATTCTTTTTATCGCTAAGTTGGAACAACTGTCCTTTATGATAATGCGGAGTTTGAACGTCATCTGTCGTTTAGTTTATTACAATGATTTTTACAATAGATAAAAATATCGATCAAAGAATTTGTCTTAAATTTTGCATTGCAAATATTAATTAATTAATTTTCGTGTGCCGAGTCGCTGAAAATGTTGCAGAAGGCTTGCGGTGAATCGACCTTATCAAAAATACTTACATATGAATGCTACAGAAAAAAAAAAAATTGGATTAACAAGAAAACCGTTGGAAATAGGTATAGGGAAAGTTATAATGAATCGATGCAGAATCAAATTCTGCATCCAACCATCCAATAATATACAGAGTGTCACATTTGAAAGAACGAATTTTTTCAACGTGGAAAATAATGTAATTAGTCATCAAATTGCCCTGTATGCGATAAATTAATTGTCAATGTGGATTTCGAAAGTACCATTATTGTTCTTCCATCTACCCTAGAAGCCCTTAGCACCAATTAAAAATGGGTAAAAGGCGCAGTGTTGAAAATAAGATTACATCTTTCAAAATAATCAAGATATTTAAGAAACAATTCAAAATAGGTATAGGGGAACCTGGTGGAACTCATCATGAATTTTTTTCAGAAATCCAAAAGTGAAATAATATACCGGGTGTTCTATTTATAATAAAGAAGTTACTGGCGACTTCCGTGATAAGTCCAAAAATTCAGAATTATAAGTTTTTTTTAACCACAAAAACTTCAAACGAATGGCTACCCTGAGAAACCCGGTATATACTACTAAATCTATTATAGCGACTAAATCAGATGACGAGAACACGTTTAAGCCAAATAGAGAAAAACTAACTTATTTCATTCTTGTGTATGTTTAACGTTATTGCACGATAGCAAAATTTTATACGATCTTTGAATCGTTTTTCGTAGATTTTTTTTTCACAACATATGACGATACATTACACCGGATGCCAGAAACTCTATTTTGCCTGTACTTATGATGACGAAACCAATATATTTTTTCAGGCACACAATGCATGTACAAAGTATTTCCCATTGGGCGCCATGTAATATTGGCCCATACAGTCAAGCAGTTAAAATAGGCGAATTTATTCATCTTGCCGGCCAAATAGCATTAATTCCTGGAAATTTACAATTAGTGACTGGAGGTATAAAGGCTCAATGTAAATTAGTTGTTCGGCATATTGGTAGACTACTTAATGCTGTTGATAATAATGTTAATTTAAGGGATGTAGTGCAGGTAAGAATGCTTTGACGGATATCTTTATGTTAAGTTTGCAAATTATTTGTCTAAAATAGGAAAAAAGTGAAATTTATATACTGTTTTTTAACATAATCAATAACATAATCAACAATTTGAGACAGTAGTGGTATTCTAAGAATATTATTTTGATTTCTTTAACACTACGATGCACGACCTATTTAAAATTAACAAGAGTACACGACGATGGTCCATTAGGACAAAATTTGACGAAGTTTTTTTTTCTTATTTGTTACTTTTGTTTTATCGTTTTTTTATTACATACAAAGATTATATTTTGCATTATTTTATTGTAATATGGAATTAAAAAAGTCTCATTTTAAACATTTTCTTTTAATACATTGAAAGAGTTACAAAAAATAAATGCAAAATGTGAAACAAACGATAAATTCTCAAATAAGTGACCTGATACTAACAAAAAATGCAAATAAGTATCATTAAAAAAATTCCTTGCAGAAATTGGAGCAACCTAAACTTTAACCTTAATTATTCGCTTGTTGGTGCAAACATTCTCTACAGTAGGTTAAAATGTACCCCATGCAGAGCCAGCATTTGCAAATATAGTGTTTTGCGTTTTTTACAATATTTGCAATGACCCCTCTTATTTGGAGGAGGATCAGGTTCATCTTGCCTTCTGGTTTCAGAATATTTCGCAGCGGTGTCGCAAATGTACGTGTGCAGTCCCGAAGAATTTGCCCTGGAAGACATGTGGTCTTTTACTAGTTCTTTGCCCAAACTTTTTGTGAACAGTCATCGTTTCTTACTTATATCAAAAGTGGGATGATTGTGTCTTACAATTTATAAAATCGTTGTTAGATGCAATATTTATCATTCCAAAAAAAGTTACTATGGGCCAACATTTTGTATTTCTGGCAACATTGTAAGATGCTGCCATTTTGTCCACAATGTCCACTCCACATATCATGGTGTTGTAAAATAAATTAATTTCTGGTTTGCTACTTTCGTCGTCTACTATATCAGTGTGATGAAGGGATGACAACAATAAAACGTTTTTTGCTTTTCGTTTACATATGAGACTATCATCATTTTCTCTCCAAAGGCAAAAATGGAAGAATCAATAGGTCTGTTCTTTACATCAGTTAAAATTCTTGGTATTTCCGCTTATTGGTTTTGATTGTTTCAACTACAGTAAACCTATGTTCTGTAACAAGTTTACTAACAACACTGACACTAGTAAATCAACGATCCATTGTTATGTCGAGTCCTATCCCACACAAATGTTGGCACATTCTTAAAGTAACTGCTTCCGCGGAGTTATTTAACTTATATTGTCCATCCGATTGTATGCCAGCATATATTTCCATATGGCTTGTGTAAAAAGTTCTAAAATCCACAGTGGCGAAAACTTTTTGGGCTTGTTCGAAATGTACATTCGGAAACTGCATCTGCCTCGAAATGCAAAAAGCATCTCATCGAGGGTCACATACGCTCCAACAGTATAATATTTCTTAAAATTCTCATTTATCTTTTCAAAAATTTCTCTTACAGGTTCTAACTTATCAATTTCAGATCTTTCAGCTCAATTCCTTTTGTCATCAAAGCGTATGACCCTCAATAAAAATTTAAATCGTCTATGGGCCATGATTGCAATAAACAGTTCACTTCGTAAACCATCTTGGCACGAGAAGTCTTTTTTTTTTTTGATCCATGATCCAGTCCAGCTAAATAAAGTAAACCAATAAATGTTATCATTTCCGAGACAGTAGTAATTTTTGCATCACGTTTATCCTTGTAACGTTCTGATATTTCCGTTATAAAGATATTTGTGTATTTTACTACTAGATCAATTACATCACTAAACAAAAGATTCCAAGAATCGATGGGAGTCATTACCTCTTTCCCTTCACGGATAGTTCCTGGCAGATGAGAAACTGTGTTATTTCTTCTAGTTCGAATATTCTTAGGTGGTGCTATTTTTTTTCCATTTCGTCCCATCTTAACCATAATAAAACAAACGCCGGTCACCCGGGTCAAGGTTTTCATTATCTGAAAATTCGTCATCTTCTTCTTGCTCAGACCCACTTGAATGATCACTAAATATCTCCTCATCTCTCTCTGTCTGGTATGCTGCCATCTGAGTCATTATATTATTATGCTTATATGTTATATCTAAAATTACTATGATGAGCATAAATATTTGATATCAAAAGTCAACTTATAAAAATATGTATACCTTACTTGCAGTAAAAAAAAAGCACTGTCACGACTTTCTGAAATTATCCTCAACATCAACAAAAACCATCTGTTATTTCGCACACTCTGAGCTATAGACTAACAAAAAACTCTGGACAAGACTAAATAAACGTTTTATAGCACTAGTGGTAGTGGGTGTACTTTGATTTACCAAATATTTCCTAGGTGGAACCTTTTATCGCGTCACAATTAATATTGCACATTGTAACAAAAGCTCGGATTACATTGTACTATAGCAAAATATGAATCACTTTTGTATCACAAAAAGTAGGGGTTGAATAGTCTGAAAGGTATATATATATATATATATATATATATATATATATATATATATATATATATATATATATATATATATAGTTATATATATATATATATATATATATATATATATATATATATATATATATATATATATATATATATATATATATATATAAATAGTTATATATATAGATATATATATATATATATATATATATATATATATATATATATATATATATATATATATATATATATATATATATATATATATATATATAATTTATCTGAAAATTTACACTATGTATTTTGCCTGGATTGACAGACCACCGTCGTGCATCCGGGTGTTAAAAAAAATTGTTTTGAGACATTTATAATTAGAATGATTTGCATTTTTACGTGCATATGGTATTTGCTATATCTTATATAATTTTTAGGGATGATAAATATTTTTTGATTTTTGTTTTCTTTCCTCGGTACAGCAGTAGTTATCTAATGTTTAGTCCAGTCTTTAATAATAAATTTCAGTCTGATATAATTTTAGGTAAACTCACATGATCAATTTTATTTTTATTAAAACTCTTTATATAGTGTTTTATTCACTAAGTTCGTGTAGTTTTTCTTATTTTAACATCTAACGTAATTTTACAATAAAAAACCATTTTGCAACCACTTGCAAAATAAGGAACATTTCATTATATTAAATACACTAAAATTTTAAATACTTGTTTACAGTTGAACCTACGAAAGATTACCCCTGCGTTGTTAATTGTTATCCATGTGAATCAAATCAAAAATTATTAGTCAAATTAGTGTCTCGAAATACGAACATTCCTGTTTATGATTTAAATCCACGATATATTTATTTGTATATATTTATAACATGAAATTATAAAACGTCATTATTTTATCTACTGTATGTTGACGCCCATTTTAATGCTTTAAACAGTTGCATTACACATTTATTGCAAACATATCACACATTTATTACAAATTATCATAATTATATAAACATATTGTACAAGGTATTTAAAACTTCCATCTTACTTCCTTTGGAGAAGTCTGTTGTTTTGGTCTTTGCAGGAAATCTGCTTGTTCCAGGTGAAGAAATAACTGGATTATGTTCTTTTCTTTTCTTAATTGAATACACAGTTTTTCTTGATATTCTTAATGCTCCTGCAACTCTCTAAAAAATATATTACTATATGACAATGCAATATAAGTAAAACGTAATGAAATTAAGTATTCTTTGCTTCTTGAATGGTTAAAAGGGGCTCTAAAGGTCCCTATTTCTTTTTTCCATTTCGAAATACTCATAAATATTGAGCACAAATTGTTGAGCTTGCGATTTCAGTGTTTTTCCTGACATTATCTGAAATCACACAAATGTAGAAGTAAATATAGATACATTAAAAGTTCAATATTTCACTTCTATATTTCCGTTATTATTTTCAACCGATTTATCTTTTAGTATGTTTTTAGAATTAGCTAATATAAATTCTGTTTTTATAAACATTTGTAATAAAAAGTCTTTGGTTAGGTTAGAATTATTAAAGGAAATAAAACTTTATGAATCTTTACAAATACTTACCGATAACAAAATAATTAATAACAGAACTTATTTTACAATAAAACAGGCAGTACAAAATTTAATTAAAACACAACAACAAAACAGCTCAACTGACAACCAAAACAGGACCACTGAACTCAATAAAGGGACTTTTAACTAGCCGTACGAACAAACAACTTTTAATTATTTGTTATTTTTGTCATTCTACCCCGCGGTAACGCTATCGTAACGTACTACTCATACCCGAAGACATACATATTGATTTTTTATCTCGTTCTCTCTTGTACGGCAAAGAACATAACGAGACAATATCTATGATATAGGCAATTAATGACGTCATTTGATGATGCACGGGTAATCTTTCGGCGGTTCAACTGTATTTAAAGTTATGTTAGGTTTATCATTTCAGATCTCACGATAATGAGAATAAAAATAAAGAACAATGTTTGATGTAGTAACAAAGACTAGACTTACAAAATATTCAAATAGGTTTTAAACAAAAACTGAAATAAAATGGAATTTGCGTAATTTTTGTGCAAATAAACAAATATTGTAATTATATAAATAAAAATCCAACAAACCATGGTAAAATTCGAGATCAAAGTATAGATACTATTAAACAAAATTTCCAGCGAAACAGACATAGACGAAAATAGAACAGTGGAAAATTAACGAAGATAGATAGCAGGGTATGCAATGATCTAAACATATTAACAGAACTAATCGAAGAGGAGAACAGAATTGGACAGTCGGCGATAACAGCATAGAAGTTATAATTTGCGTATATGTGAAACAAACTAGACGAAAGGAACTTCGCAGACGAAATCCTATTATAAAAAAGGACAAAACTATTTACTCCCTGCAATTTGCCCTAACATATACCCACTCGAGTGAGGGAGTATAGGTCTTGACTTTCGTTTTCTTTTGCATGAGTGAGTACTCATTCAATCAGTGGTCACTTATGGGTGCGAGACGTGAAACCTCTCAAAGAAAACAGAAAATATGCTTGGAATATCTGAAAGAAGAGTACTCTACTCTGAATAATAATGGAAATTGGAGAATCAGGAATTATTTTCAACTCAATTATATGTACAAAAATGAGACAATTGTAGACTATGTGAGGGTTCAGCAACAGCGACAATGCCAGAAAGTCGAATACCAAAGAAAATCATCGAGGAATGAATGGTAGGTAACAGAAAGAAATGTAGACCGAAGACACGGTAGTAGGATAATACAAGAAGAGTTGCCGAAAAACCACTGTACATGAAAAACTGGCAAGGGGCTGTTAGAGATCGATACGGATAGAGGCGAAGGTTGAAAAACACTGACTGATGGACTGTAGCACCGCGAAAAGAAGAATAAAATAATTACCTATTAATTATTTTATTGTTTCAGTTAATAATGTCGATTTTGTTCAGAGATGGCGATATTAATACATTTGTTGGTATAGACTAATGACGTCTATGACGTTTTGAAGGGTAAACATACGCCATCAAAAGCCAGTTCATTATTAATTGTCATTGTGCAAAAAACATAGTATTTCATAGCTTTGAATATATCGAATTATGTACCAGAAAAAGACTAACTTTTTGCGGGGAAATTTAATAATCGCCTTTCATTTGAAGAAAACGGCTGCTGAAAGTTATCGATTATCGCTTGAAACTTATGGTGAACATGCTCTAACAAAAAAAAATCTAAACGATGATATAAACGCTTTAAAAGAGATGATTTTGATATAAAAGACAAGGAGCGACCTGGACAGCCAAAAACATGAAAAAATGCAGATATGCATGCATTATAAGATGAAAACACTAGTCATCGGTCAAAAGAATTGGCAGAAACATTGAATGTTGTCCAATCCACCATTTCTGAACATCTACACGCATTGGGAAAGATCCAGAAGAAAGTAATATTGGTTCCATATGAATTGAAAGATAGAGTCATTGGAAGGCTTTGCTGTGTATTTGGTGGGATAGTAGGGGAGCTGTGTATTAAGAACTGCTAAAACGTGTGGTAATACCTAGTGAAACGATTGGCGATCGATACCCACAACAATTGATAAAATTGAATTGAGCATTGAAGGAAAAAGACCAGAATACTCGACTAAACGACAATGCTCGACCCCATGTTGCAAAATGTGTAAAAAACTATTTGGAGAATATTAAATGGGACGTCCTACCCCAACCGCCGTATTGATCGGACTTAGCCCCTTCGGACTATCACTTATTTCGATCGATGCAGTACAGACTTTCAAAGCAACACGCACAACCTTACGAAGAAGTGAAAGTTTGCCTCAAAAAACGAAAAGTTCTTTTGTCGCGAAATCCATTCTTGGGCAGAAAGATGAGGAAAAGTAATAGTTAACGATGCCCAGTACTTATTAAGGTAATTTATTTTGTTATGAAAATAGACGCTTAAATTTTGCGAAAAAATCGACATTATTAACCGAAACACCTATTACTTCCCCTGATTTCTTAAAGTATCTTTTGGGGTTTCTCAATTTTTGTTTCTGTTACCAAATATACTGTCTCTCACATTTAAAATATTATCCTTAAACACCTTCTTAATCCACTTCTTAATCATCAGAAAAGTGAGATTTGGGGTGTGTATGCAGCAGCAAAACAAAGGCGAAGTAATACCGACTTCGTAAAGGAGATTTATGTCGCCTATTTCCAACCAAAAATTGAAAAACATGATAAGCCGTGGGTTCCTAACAAGGTTTTGTAAATTTTGTGTTGAATCTTTGAGCTTGTGGAAGAAAGGAGAACGCTCAAAAAATAATTTCGATGATTGCTACTTTTGCGCAGTAGATGTCAAAGGCTTCATTTGGCATAAAAAATGGCAATATTCACATTTAGAATCTGTAACATGCCCTGTTTTTCATAACGAAGAACTGCCTTCGCCTATTTACGCCTCACAGCTGGAGCATATGCCTTCAGAAGCAACAACGTTTTCGGACTCACTTTGTTCCATACAATCTATAAGTACAAGTGGAAGTGAATAATCTAGGAGATTCGTTCAGGCCACAGTTGCTTACTGGATCTGAATGTATCAAAACAGGCTTCGGAACTGTTAGCGTCAATGTTAAAGGAAAAAAATTTATTGTAGCCAGATGTATTAATGTATTAACAGCTGGGATTTTTCTACTAGGGAAAAAAGATTTTACCGTATTTTAGTGAGGGCGAAGAGCTTGTCTATTGTAACAACATTGCAAAGTTACATCTAAACATGGGTTTATCGGAATATAAACCACTGATTGATGGCCCTTTATAGATAGCTCGAAAAGAACTTTAAAATGTGTTTTATTGCACAATGGAAACCGATATGCATTTATCCGAATTGCCCATTCAACCAATCCCAAAGAAGAATACGAGAATGTTAGATTCGTTCTTATAAAAAATATTACTATCAACATCAATGGTCAGTTTGTATGGATTTAAAAATGATAAATTTCTTATTTGATTAGCAAAATGGATACACAAAATATCCTCTAGACCAGTCGAGCAAAACAAAATCACTGGAAACAGAAGTTATGACCTTTAAGAGAATCCTTAACTGTAGGTAAAGTTAATGTGGTAAATAAGCCACTACTGAGTAGGTACAAAATTATACTTCCGCCACTCCACATTAAGCTGGGTATCAAGAAACAGTTTGTCAAAGCATTGGATAAGAACGGAAAATATTTTGAATACATTTGCAGAACATTCAGTTAAGTATGGAAAAGTTAAAAGCTGGAATTATTGACGACCCGCAAATTTGAATATTAGTCATGGAGGAAAGATATCAGGGCATATAGGACCAACATATGATAGCAGATTACTGGTGGTCTCTACAAAGAGATTGTTCTCAAGAATATTATAGGAGGAAGTCTTATAGGAGGTGTTTTTCTGAGGTGTAACACCCTATTTCCCTCATTTTTTATTATTACCTTTTTTTTTACTTTTATATGATTAAAATAAATACTTTAATAGAATAATTAAGTGATTTTCAATAAACTATGTATATTAAAAACAATTTTAAAATATCTCATATATACCCACTACCATATTTTAGTGTAATAAGAAAATGGCGGTTATTAAAAAAAAACTAGAGCCATTTTCGGAATACCATTTGTAGTTCCCTAATTGTCAGTATAAAATCATCCTAGAACCACTTCCGTATCAAGGGTAACAAAGTCACTGTTGACCAGTGTTATTTACTGTTTTTTTAATTTCATAGTAACTTTGTAACTTCGAAACGAATAAAGATGAACTACCACTTTGGGATCTTTTTGTCTTAGAATTAACTCTATTTTAGGTTGACAAAATTTGAATATTGGTCTGATTTCATTGCCTGACGATTTTCTACCCTAGACTGAATTAAAACATACAACCATTTACTAGTGAAAAGTTTTATAAAATGTAGTTCCGTGCAGATTTTACTTATTCAAATATCATTTGACGAATTGAAGAAACCTCAAAATAAAGCTTATTCAATGGAAAATTAATTTTGACGATGCTGACTGAATTTATTCAATTTTAATAGAAGCAAATAAATTCATAATTTAAATTTAATTGTATTGAATCAGATAATTTCAACAGTATTATAATTGTATGAATGTTGTAGGGTATTTGTTATGTAACCCGCCACACCTATATTGAACCAGCCCTATATTCAACAGTATTATAATTGTATGAATGTTGTAGGGTATTTGTTATGTAACCCACCACACCTATATTGAACCAGCTAGAAAATATTGGGAAGCTAAAACTAAAAACGCAATTGTAGAGTATGTTGTAGTCACGGGTTTACCCAGATCTGCAGCCATTGAATGGCAAGTTTGGGCACATAGACATAATAATCAATTTGAATGTAAGTAAATGTAGTAGTTCAACGTTCAGATGATTCGTTTATATATAATGTGTTTCTATTATAGATGAAGAAAGAGGAAAATGTATAGATAATTACTCAATTGCACTATATAGACGAGTAAATTATGATAATAATGTAGCCGCAATAGTTTGCAGAATAGAAACCACAGATGAAGTAGACAAATTTGATAACAACGTATTTTTAGAAGCTTTATCTTATTCAATTGAAAAGCTGAAACAGGGCCATGAAAATGATTTCACTCCAGTTTATAACTTAAAGATATTTTACTCAGTGCTTAAAATAACAGAGCCAAATGATCTCTTGAACATTGTGCAACACTTTGTTAACAGCACAACTTTAGTATATAATTTTATACCTGTTGTAAATTTAAAAAACCAGAATACGTTCTTGTCAATTTGTGGTATTCGAAATCAGTGATATTTTGAAGGTAAACAAAACAAGTTGTAGGTATTTGTTATATTTTATTTTAATAAATATTATGAAAATATATTTTTTTATCTTATTGCTTACTAGAGATACCTTATCAACAGCATTCTATTTTATCAAATCAAGCATTTTGTGAAGTAAAAACTATTATAACAGAAGTAAAACAATACTGATCATAGGCTTCCCTCAAGAGCTATCCACCTACCACGATCTTGTCCCATTCTCATCCATGGCAACTCTACCACCCTCTTTAGATCGTAATCTCCTCCCTAATACCATCTCATCCCTAATTTACCTCTATTAATTTTCCCCTATTCATGGCCTGCATGCTCCTATGTCAATTGTATCACTTTTCACATGGGCTACTTTTATTTCTGGCGAATCCAATCATTTATTATCTCTCCGTGTAATCCCTATCATTGACCGCTCCATGGCTTTATTGGTAACCTCTAGCTTGATAACTATCTTTTTTAAGGTCCATATCTGGGCACTATGTTTGTGAACGGGTAGTGTGTACTGATCATATACTTTAGATCTTAAATGCTGCAGGATTCTTTTGTTCTTAAGATCGTATGAAAATGTATCAGTAATAGTAATAATCTAAGTAATGTCTGAATGATTGTGGCGTGTCCATATATTTTTTTCTTTTATTTGGGTTTTTCGCCACTATCTAAAACTCAATAAATATCAAAAATACCTGTTCTTATTTAAAGAAAGAATCACTGGGTAAAAACTAAAAACCAAACGGAGACAAATTTCGCAGTGATTCTTTTTTGTAATAAATTTGCCTAACGAACAAAATTTTAAAGATATAAAAATGTTATACAAAATTTTACAATCTTTTAACGTTAACGCTTCGGAGGGTACTCTGCTTCCGTTTTCAAAACTAAACTAAAAAATAAATTATATTAGTTTGTAATATATAATGTAACGAGTGAAAGTAAATATATTTTTTTGTATATGTCAACGATACTTAAATTGACAACAATAGATTTTCATGACAGTGACATACTGCCTCCGGTAGATTTAAATTCAATATGGTTCCCGATTCTAAAGAATACAATTAAACACATTTAAATATTTTAATACACAATCAGTACAATAAACAATCACACAGTAAACATTACCTATATATATTTTTTTGGTAGTATGTCACTGTCATGAAAATCTATTGTTGTCAATGTACTTTCACTCGTTACTTTATATATTGTCTAAGGCGTCGGCCTTACGTTACGGCAGTTAATGTGGGGCGAGTTCGAATCCCGTACTAAGCAAAAAAAGTTTTTCTAAAATTCTTGTGAATGTTTCTAGATAATAGTGTAAAATCTGACAAGGACCACCCCTCAGTCGCGCCAGTTCGAGGCTGGGTAAGGCCGGATGCCTTCTGAGAGGTTTTCTACGTTGGTCACTCGCCAGTCGGTAGGCTTCTCGAGATACTTTCAGTTAAACACAAAACTAAGTCTTGATAGCCCGAGGGGGGTGCTGACCGGGGTTTTCGGTAGCTGATGACCGTGGTTCGGAACCCACGTTAAGCTGTAGGTCCAGTCGCTAAATAGCCTTCTCAGTTGCTGATGCACCTCTAACCCCAAAACTTTACTTTACTTTACTTTATATATTACAAATTAATATAATTTATTTTTTAGTTTAGTTTTGGAAACGGGGGGAGAGTACCCTCTGAAACGTTAACGTTAAAAGTTTGTAAAAATTTTTATAACATTTTTATATCTTTAAAATTTTGTTCGTTAGGCAAATTTATTTCAAAAAAGAATCACTGAGAAATTTGTCTCCGTTTGGTTTTTTGTTTTTACCCAGTGATTCTTTCTTTACATAAGAATAGGTATTTTTGATATTTTTTGAGTTTTAGATAGTGGCGGAAAACCCAAATAAAGGAAAAAAATATAATAGTAATAGTCGCCCCTGCTAGACGACTTCGTCTACATTTTCTTTCCCAGCGTTATCATTTGACAAAGATATACATTTCTCTGCGTTTCGCCAACCTTGTAGCATCATCAGGAGATGATTGAATCTACTTCTAAAACTAAACTATGTTTTATTTATATGTCAATAGTTCCTAATGAAGCGTGTGAAAATCATTAGTTTATATGTAAGAACAAGCATGATGCATCAGTAAAACAGATGTTCGCGGTTTATCAGATTATGTACAAAAAAACTTTCATATTCAGTTGATAATGATAATAATAATAATAATGATAACTGAAAAATTAAACTCCTTGATAAAAACGGTCGAAACATTTAGCAGGGATATCAGAATCATTCGGACTGGACAAATGTTCTACCAATAGTATACAAAAGGGAAAGTATATTTAGAGTCAACATACTTCAACCAAAAATAACTGGCATCAGAAGAATCCTACAAATATTTAGGAATACCCCAAAAGCATAAACTTGATCATAGAGATTGATAAAAATTGAGACTTATAAAACTTTTAAACACCGAACTGAACAGCGGAAACCTCATTAGAGCGATCAACGGTTGGGCAGTGCCAACTCTGACATATTCTTTTGGCATTGTTAAATGGTCAGAAACTGACCTTGATGAAATTGACAGGTTGACACACCGAACATTAACAATGTTCCGATGCCTGCATCCAAACCCATCTACGAAAAGACTATACATCTCAAGAAAGTTGGGGGGTAGAGGCCTTATAAACGTAAAAAAATCTCTGTCTCAATTAAGAAAATAAGATGAGAAAACACTTAACTAATTCAAACAGTACGTTCATGAAATTGGTTGCAATTGAGGACCGGGGTTTCACCCTACTAAACCTAAATAAACCAAACCGTATTGACAGCAGAACAACACGCACGGATTGCGTTCAAGAATGGAAAGGACAAACACTACATGGAAGGTTTCCTAAGTCACTTGAAGATGACACCTTTGACGAACAATTGACTCTAAAGTGGCTGACCGATGGACTCTTTGACCCAGAAACAGAATGTTTCGCGATATCTATTCAAGATAGGGCAACAAGAACAAAGAACTATGAAAAGCACATACTGTATTTGGGCGTAGTCGATAAGTGAAGGAAATGCGGTACTCTGGGGGAAACAAATGAGCACCTTATTGCCCGTTGCCCGTTGCCCGGCTCTTGGTCCTAATGCCTATTTAGGACGGCATAATCAGCTGACAAAAATTATACCTATAAATATCAGCAAATTGCAAAAAAATATTCGCTATTAGAAAGCACACCTCCTCCATATTATAAGTACTCGCCTTCTCCTGTACTTGAACCATCCGATACCATTCTTTACTGGGACAGACCAATCACTACTGATCGAACGGTTGATTCTAACAGGCCAGATATTGTTTTAATCAACAAAAAGGAGAAAGAGCTTTTATAATTGACATCGCAGTGTCGCTCTCTCACAACATTAGAAAAACTGAGATGGAAAAATCCACAAAGTCTGAAAATCTGGAATACGACTTGAAGAACCTGTGGAAACTGAGTAAGGTAGATGTAGTGCCCTTCGTTATATTCGCCGAAGGCCTGATAGGTAAGACATTTTCAAAGAACCTCGGTATCTCGAGATCGATTGCCATAGTGGGACAATGTGCCGTGCTCTTGCAGACGCGCCACATTGTTCGTAAAATATTATGCTAGGGTGAGAGGAGTTTTAATTGCTTTTTAATCTTGGCATTGGAATATCGACCAGCATGAGCTGAGATTCTACATTAAGGAGAAGCAGATTAATAATTTAACATGATCTACGAAAACACTATACATTCCAAGAAAGTTGGGGGGTAGAGGCCTTTTGAACGTAAAAATATCTGTCTCAATTAAGAAAATAAGATGAGACAACTTTTCTGTGCGCTGATGAAATTGGTTGTGAGGACCGCAGTTTCACAAGATTAAACCTAAATAAACTCAACCATATTGATAGTCGAACAGCACTTACGGATTGCGTTCAGAAATAAAAAGAACAAACATTACATGGAAGGTATCCTAAGTCACTCAAATATGACACCATTGACAAATAATTGTCTAATTGTTTTATTAATTGTTTATCTAATTGGTTAATAATTAAAATAAGAGCAGATAAACAAATATCAACTCAAAACCTTACAAACAGAGTAAGATTGATTTTGGGAACAAGGAAGCTATCCGATTCAGAACTTCGTGTTATTAAAGACAGAGCACAAACTGTCCAGCAAATCGAACCAAATACCCAATTCCAACAGGATCTGGAAGTCTCTAAAGTGGCTGACTGATGGACTGTTGTATTCAGAAACAGAGGGTTTCGCGATGTCTATTGAAGATAGGGTAATAAAAACAAAGAACTATGAAAGGCATATACTGCATTGAATGTTGCCGACAGCTGTAGAAACTGCAACCTTCTTGGCAGTTACCCATCCCTTGCCCGTAATGCTTATTTACGTCTATGCAAGTATACTGACAGAAATATGAACATACATTTGCTGTAACGGTATCTTCATCAAAACATAATAAACCAAGATTTCAGACAATGGATGCTTGGATAGTAATATAACAGATTAGTCAGTAGAGAGTGTTTGTTACAAGTTGTTGGCTCATATAGGCATTGATCGAATGATGAGATCATCAATATGACCTTTGAGTATACCCAAGTTACTTGTGTCTTAAAGTTTTCACTGTATGAAAAGAAGAACCTTAAGGTGATGAGTACAAAGTTCCAACGCAAAAACATCCATAAAAGAACAGAAATCTCACCTGATGGACCAACTAACCAAACCAAATAGTGTTATGATAGAATATAGATCATACTCAAATGTGTTTGGCGTGAGAAGCTATAGAGAACCATCATTAGGGTTGGACTATTACCTGGCAGTAACAAAAACACCACAAAAACCAAAGCACCAAACTGCAGTATTCATAAATAGCCAAAATAAATTTTATAGAAACCTCGAACAAGGCAATAGCAGGTCAGAACTTGAGAATATGAACGTGTTTTCTTTTGCAGAATATTGGCAATCGATTTGGAACAGATCAGATAGCCATGAAAAATCGGCGCCTTGGGTTAAAACAATTGAACAACAGACAACTACTCTCCCAGAAATAGAGTTTAACGATTTCAGGAAAATTGACATTTGCACCGCCGTCAAGAAAACTCATAACTGGAAAGCTCCTGGACCAGATGGATTACATAACTTCTGGATTAAAAACTATACGGCCGCCTATTTGCTAGTGCGTTTAAAGAGGTAATGATAAATCCCCATCTCCTCATCAGGGGATCTTCCCTAAAGGTCCTGCTACCATACGTAAAAGGAATCACAGATAACTTAGACAGACTACTAAGGAAACATAAGATCAGAATAGCCTACAAGCCGCATAAAACTGTTGCAAACATCCTAAAAAACCCCAAGAACAAAATTAGACTGGAAAATTATGGGGTATATAGTATATCTTGTTCAGACTGCAACAGAGCATACATAGGACGAACAAACAGGCGACTATCGGCCAGAATACAAGAACATGAAAACGACTTAAAAAACAAACAAACCACTTCCGCTCTGGTCCAGCACCACCTACAAACAGGACATAAAATTAATTTTGAAGGAGCCAAAGAACTAGTGAATATTGAAAACTACAAGAACAATCAGAGAAATAAGAGAAGAAGAAATATGGGAAACGACGCTCGCAACATTCCAAAAGTATGGAAATGCCTTCTGAAAAAAGAAGAAACACAGCAACGTGGCGGCGAGGTAGAAAAATCAATAAGTGGATGCCTGACAGCGTTGCCGAGCGCCGCAAATAGTCCCGAACTACCCCGATATAATCTGCGCAGTCGCCGGCCGGCTTTGTAGCACAACGTCAGTTAGTCAGTTTGCAGCACAACGTCAATGTACGTCAGTTGGACTCTTCAGTCGAAACGGATAACATGTGAAAATGCTAAATGCGATTTTGGCGAAACGTCGTGACTCTTCACAGAATCAACGGATCGACACCCGGAATGATTTAGATACATTATCTACCATCCGTGAATATATATATATATATATATATATATATATATATATATATATATATATATATATATATATATATATATATATATATATATATAAAACAAAGATGATGAACAGAACATGACTGGATAATCAGCGATGACAACATTAAAGTCGTGAATGAATTGACTTATCTAGAAATCTAGAAGATCTAAACTCATTACTCAAAGGAACATTAAAGTTAAGATCTATAAATGATTAATTTTGTCAGTAGTCACTTATGGCTTCGAAATATGGAACTTAACATAGGAAACAGAAGAGGTGCTTCCAGTATTTGAAAGAAGAGTATTCGACAAAGTGTTGGGTGCTGTAAATTATAATGGAATTGGCCCAGTCAGGACTATGGAAATGGCAATGGTCCAAACCATTGGATAACAAACTGAGCAGTTATACAAAGGCCTAAATATTGTAGACTGTGAGGGTTCAGAGACTCTGATGAGCGGGACAACGTGGGGAGAATGCAAGAAATCCTATTATCAAGGAGAATCATAGAGCGACAAATAGGGGGTACCAGAATTAGAGATAGACCAAAGACATGGTGGCAGGAGCAATGTAAGATGTGCTGACGACTCATTTCTCAAATTATTATTTGTTAATAAATTTTCAATAAATAAATCAACTTTACCAGTGTGAAATGTTTATTTCTGAAATTCTAAAACAATTATTTTTTAATGTAATACAATAATATAATAAAAATATTTGAAATAAAAGGAACCTGAAGTCACACAATCTAGAGCTATTTATATATTAAAACAATTTTTACATGAAATATC
Organism: Cosmopolites sordidus; assembly: GCA_031761425.1. Lineage (NCBI taxonomy): Eukaryota > Metazoa > Arthropoda > Insecta > Coleoptera > Curculionidae > Cosmopolites > Cosmopolites sordidus. The sequence goes on along the minus strand of JARFXV010000172.1, from coordinate 1,130,411 downwards.
AAACTCCATAGGGTCTGTCTTATACATTATATACATATTTGATATATCTTATATACAATTAAAATTAAAAATAAATAAAAAATATATGACTTCAGTTTTTAAAAAATCATATGATTTTTTGGAAGAATTGACACAGAAAAGTGTAGTTATTGCTTTTTGGAACATTTTCTATGTCAATTCGACACGTAAAATCTTGTGGAACAACTATAAAATTGTATCTAAAAATCTAAAACCGTTAAATAAAAATTGCTACGCAAATATATTTCAAGTAACGATAATATAAAAAAAAGTTGTTTAAAGTAATATTGTACAAATATATAATTCAAGATGGCTCAAAAACAGCTCGTGGGATTTTTGGAACCATCTCACCATAAGAATTGTTGCCTTATTAATTTGTCAACAAATCCAAAATCCTGTTCTAACCTACCAAAGGCAATAACTCTCATTTAAGAATCACAAACTAAAACATATTTATAAATTTTGATTCAAGAATTCTAATATGATATTAGATTTGAATAAGTTGTTTATGTGAGCATGTGATTAATTATTACTAGAAAGAAGAGCTTATGAACTCATTCCTCATCTTCTAAAACCCATGAGATTTCACGCAACGAAAACATTATTGCATTATTTCACAGTTTGTTGAAAAAATTTTAGGAATTACAGTTTTTTTTTAATACTTATAGATATATGTTTAATATTAGTAGATGTTTTCTAAACAAAGTAGTTATGGAAATATATTTACTGTTGAAATGGATATTAAGAAAATATTTTTAAATGCAGTACAGCGCATTTTATGCCCATGACATGTTTTTTTTTATTGATTTTTTTGACTGAATGATATCTAAAATCCATATTCTATTTCTAATTAAATTTTTTCGATTATTATTGCTGACTATTCTGTTTCTAAATCTTGGTTTCAGCAAAAATGGAACGAATCTAAAACACTCATCTAACAAATAATTAATTTTAGTATAAAAAATTCTCAAAATTGTAATAGGCTCTTGTTACATATTTATATATTTGCCAGTCATTTTGCTTCGTCGAATTTACATATCCATCCACTTTATGGGAGCAAAACTAAGTTATATATCATATTTATCATACTGTGCATACATTAAAATAAATTGTACGGATTTCAGATTTCTCTTCTAAAGTAAATCATTTATTGCAAGGTAACCCAGGCGTGTGTTAGCAAAAACAATTTATTAAATATCTCACTCAATGTTTTATAATCATTTTCTCGTTATTTCATTCTAATATTTGATCACCAATATGATGTAGAAGAGGTAAATTTGTAAAAAATATAAATTAGCTGTAGATATATGATATTGGACATCCCTGATTTCTGATTACCGTTATAAATCTAAATAATTACCAAGTGACTTGTTTCAACAAAAAAGCTTAATTAGTATTAGTTAATTTCGAAAATGTACAAAACAATTAAGAAATCTGAGTAAATATGTGATAAGTTTTAGTTTTCTTCCTAAGGTATTGTTTCATTTCATTGAACAAATGTAACGTTAATAATAAGGAAATTCCTTCTTGAACACCATGAGGCTCTGTTATCTGAATGTCGATAGAGTTCATAGACTAGCACCACGTTTAGTAACTGCTCTTTAAGTACAATACCATACTAACATACGCGACTAGAACTGAATTAAAAAAAGTTAAGGTAGTTGGTAGTTCTAAAAATTGTTTAGAGAATATTCGACTTTCGATCACATCGGTGTGTATTTCGTCAGATGTGCTGCCTGCACAAAATAGTTACCACAGCTTTAGTCCTATCTTTGCTTCTACGTGGACTTGACCCAAACAGCCGGGACCCACTGCGGTTCCCTTTCTAAACTATTTATTTCGCATAGTAAGTCGTGATACGCTCTTTCAGTATCGTTGTTGATGATGATCATATCGAAGAAATGTCCATATTTGTTTTCCATTTCTCTGGCTTTGTCAATGATATCGACCAAGTCTTCTTCCTGAAATGTATGAATTATTCGTTAATACATTGTATTTTCTTATATTTTAAAATTATATACGTAAAATAATTATAATAAAATGTAAAATGTATAAGCTAGGTAATTTATCTTGTTTTTTAAAATCAGGTCATAGACAGACCTTATTTCAGAAGTATATCTATGTTTTTGAAAGCCAAATACAAAGCACAATCAATCATGGAGGAGTTATAAATGGAAATGGAGGTAACAGAAAGAGAGGTAGACCAAAGACACAATAGCACGACAACGAAAGAAAAATGCTGAAAAGCTACTCCACATCAAAAACTGACAAGGAGTTGGTAGATGATCGGGATGAAGGCGAAGGTTGAGGGGAGATCAAGACTCGCTGACCTACACTGGGTTGTAGCGCCAAAGAAAAAAGAAGATTCAATATACTCCCTTCAAATATATTAAACACTTAGCGCCTATTGAAATACATTTCTTGGCTCAATGTTTATGTGGCTTATAAATTGACCAAAGCTACCAACCAGAAGTATCTTGTCTTATTAACTTTCGGAAACAAATTGTTAAGTTTTAGCTAGAATGGTTTGTCTCATCCTTCATATTTATCCGATATATCAACCGTCGATAATCACATATTACAAATATTTCATAAGAATCTGTTCGTTAGATTTTTCGTTGATAAGTTTCAAACGTTTTACAAACACGCTATCATAAAATTGGCAAAAGATGTAAAAAAAAACAATAACGATAACAAAAGATGACAAATGATTATTATATATAATTAATCAAAAAATGTATTTTGATTTCATATCACTTGATCATTTTTGCACTTGATAACATGAGTCGTCTTTGAGGTTGTTACTCAAGAATATTTACACAATGAATCGCTTCACACGGTCATAACGTGCGTTTTGTGTAAAACCTTTTTTCCAAAATAATAATTCGTTCGATACTGGTAGGAATATATTCAGTATAAACTACAGATTCTGTGGCATGAATCAGTGTCGCAATGGAAATTTAACCAAGATAAGAGTTAGAAAATGTTTCCACCCTAAATATGACACCAATGGGATGGTAAAGTAAATTAAATAACATATGAATGAAGTTATTCATTCATATGTACAGGAATAGCAGGAATTAGCCATAAAAGTTTAAAAAAAGCCATAAAATTTCATGGTCGACAATACGACGATGTGTCAAAGTGAAAAGTGAAGGAATGTGGGAGCTATATTAATGGTGAACTTTTGTCCAAGTTAGGCAGAGATCCTTTTCTTTGACAAATTGTTATTGCAGATGAAAAGTGAAGTTCTATATAGCAATCCCCATAAGAAAAAACAATTGTTAATATCAGAACAACCACCTTTTCCCAATCCAAAACCAGGTCTTCATGTTACTATCAGTATGGTGGGATTTTACAGGAAGTGTTCATTAGGAGGTTTTGTACCTTAATGGAACCATCAGTGCTAAACATTATTGTGCCGAATTTGACAGATTAAACATGGCTCTAATTCAAAAATGCCCAAGACTTAATAACTGAAAAAGTGATTTTCTACATTCACAGACACTATACATGACTACACTTCATATTGCCAGAATCACTCAAGAAGAATCAAAAAGTCAGTAGTAAGTACTTCCTCGCCCAACCCTAATGCTGCATCTTCAGATTGTCATATTTCCAGATCTATGGAACATTTTCACTCAAGAATATTTTACTTCAAAATCACATTTATTTCACAAAAATGGAGTGGAAAGTTTGCCAGAATGATTATCAATAATGATGGAAATTATATTGCAGATTAAAACATTATTAACTTTTAAATATAAAACAACACATAATGTACAATATCAAAAAACGATATTACTTAATAGCACATTTATTGGCTTTAATCATTCTTCTATTGAAACCTTCAAAAACACCAAATCACTTTTTAAGCTTCTCGACGCTCGTTTCGCTAACTATTCTAGCATCATCAGATGATTCAATATAATACTAAAAATATTAGTGTGTTGAATATATTATGTTAATAATACTTCTGTTTATATTCATTTAATCAGAACAAATTCAGTGTAATGATGGCTAAACTTGTCAAATTGCATATTCACACAAACAAAAAATATATAAATTAAGTACAAGGGTCGTTCAAAAAGGTCAAAACGTGACAAAAGAAACACAAGATTTTTGAAAACGTGGTCCCCTTGTACTAGAACTACTTCATTTGATGAAAAACGTTTGCCACGTAGGAATTTTTTTGAGGTTTGGGAGCAGATGAAAGTCAGAAGGGGCCAGATTTGGTAAATATGGTGGATGCTCCAACAATTGGTAGTGTAAGTCCTTTAATTTGGCCATTGCAAGAATACTTCTGTGAGCCGGTACATTGTCTTGATGAAAAAAAAAAACCAAGGCATTTCTCACGAATTTTTGCATCCAGTTAATCCAAAAGGTTTGAGTAATACTATCCTGTTTACCTTACCAGTTTGAAGGTAAGAAAATTCCCATAAAATTGATCGACCAAACCTTTTTGGTCGATTTTTACCACTTTGGCTGTTTCAGAGCTGAACAACCATGCTCGGTCTACTCCGCAGTGTGTAGTTGCCATTTAGGATCACACTGGTAAACCCAAGTCTCATCCATAGGTACAAAAGAGCTCTTAAAATCCATTTTATTCTTTCGAAATGTTGATTAGAAAGTTTTACTCGAAGTCGTTTTTGAACAGCGGCACCCATCTTGCACGTAGCTTTGTCAAGCCCAATTTCCTTTTTAAAATATGAAACATCTCTTCAGTTGAAATGTCCATGACCTTAGCAAATTCACTCAAAGTCAATTGTCTGTCATCCATAACCATATCATGTATAAAATGAAATATTTGTTCAGTAGTTGCACTTATACACGTCCAGAACGAGGATCATCATCCAGTCTTGTACGACCACGTTGAAACTGACCTACCTACTTACAAACCATTGTTTTTGAAGGAGTAGACTCCCTATTACATTTGCCATTTCACTATGAATTTCCATTGCCTTTAAACCTTTTTTACAAAGAATTTAATCACTGCATGATTTTCAATGTTTTTTGATGACAATAATTTTAAAAAGTAACACTGATACGTTTACTTTAAGTTGATGTTTTTGTACGAATGAATTGACAGATCGACTTGAAACTTCACATGTTCATATGAAGGATGAAACTTCAAAATGTAATAGATTATATAGCTATATAGGTCTGGCTCCGCGAACGTTTCAATCTGCCTAGTATTTGACTCGAAACTCGATATGCTTACAACACGAAAAACATATGTCCTTAACCCGAAATTGTTTAAATACCAATGGCGTTTTGAAATGTCCTGTCGAAGTAAGAAAAATGACATAAGAGATTAGGATGTGAACCGATCCTTGTATCCAGCCATCCCTTAAAAAAATTTAAATTATTAACCGCCACACTTAGTAAAACTCTCCTCAAGAACCCTACTGATTTTAGCTATCATGAAAAATGGATTAATATCAATAATCATAATCTTGTATAATATTAGATCATACCCGGACAATCGGCTCTTCCGTTACCTCCGGAAGTCCTCCTACAGCGAAACAACGCAAGACCACACACTTCCCATCTGACCACCTCAAAAATTAACGAATTAGTTGTTGAAGTTCAACATCACCCAGCCCAGCAGTCCCGACCTCCCTTCATCGGATTATCATTTGTTCTTGTGCAGGGTTCACTTTTAACGAGGAAAACACTCAGAACTGAAGAAGAGGTAAAAACTGCCTACCTTAAGTTGTTCGCCTTCAAAGGCTCATCGTAGTTTCGAAGAAGAGTAGAGTTACTGGCTCAAAGCTGGATTGAGATCATCGAAAATTACTATTTCAAGCACCAACCTCCAGGTTTTTTTTTTGTAAACAGTGTAATAAATAAATATTTGTTTTTGCTTATTTCAGTCTCATTTCTATTTTATTTTCGTTTATTTCCCTTTCCATCTGACCACCTCAAAATTATCGAATTAGACTTTGAAGTTCTCCGTCACCCAGCTCAGCATACAGTCCCGACCTCCCTCTGTCGGATTACCATTTTTTCTAGTACAGAGCTCGCTTTTAACGAGAAAAAAACTCGGAACTGAAGAAGAGAGAAACACTAGCTACCTTAAGTTGTTCGCCTTTAAAGGCTCATCATGATTCCGAAGAAGAGTAGAGTTACTGGATCAAAGCTGGATTGAGATCATCGAAAACAACGGGGTCTATTTCAAGCACTAACCTCCAGGTATATTTTTTGTAAACAGTGTAATAGCAAATCTTTATTTTTGCTTATTTCAGTCTCATTTCTATTTTATTTTCGTTATCCATTTTCAGTTACCTATTGGTACCCCTTGGTATAGAGTCGAGGTAGGACACTATTTTTTTATTCTCGCCCATAGAGGACAGCACAGTAGATAGGCGTGACTTGTCGTTTCACGCTGGATATATTGTGGCGAGCCTCAATGAATTATTGAATCTGTGACTGTGGAGCTTGCTCAATAACAATGACGTCAGTTAGTCAAGACGTCAAGACGTAACAGTTAGTGTTGTTTTCGAGTGTCTACACTAGTGTAAACATCTCGCTAATCCCGTGTCTCTTCGACGTCCCAGTAGAACACAAAACCATCCAACAAATGTCGGGTTATAACTGTTAGGCGATATTCGTATGAGGCCATGAGGTTTCGGCGCCCTACACTATTGTAAACTAGTCGTGTCTCGTTGGAATCTCCGCTACCTAATAGCCAACACTTTCGCAGCAGTAAAGACCCCCACAGACATCGTTCTTTTTTGACAGTATTACTTTTTGACAGACAAAAGCCGTCCTTCATGCCGCTGTTTAAAAATATTTGCTGTAGATTGATTTTAACCGTCCGTTTTTAAACGTGTTCGTTCAAGTCTGTCCGTCTGTGTGACGACTAGTTAACAAGGATGGATTTTTCCAATGTCGGCTCTGTCTTCTAAGTAATCACCAGCGATTTTAGTTTGAAGAAATTTGTTTTTTTTTGTTGGTTTCACAATGACAGATCTGAGGAATTACAACAAACAATTTATACTTTCAGAATTCATAGAACTATATAGAAGCCATCCGTGCCTTAAAATTAAATCTACCGAGTATTCTGATAGAGAAAAAAGAAATAAAACCTACGAAGAAATTAGAAGAAATTAAAATTACAAGAAGTAGATAACTCCGCAACGAAAGAATCAATCAAAAAAATTGAGTTTTTACGCAGTTGCTTCCGAAAGGAATTAAAAAAAGTCATGTAATTTATGAGATCTGGTGGACTGAGGTGTATAAGCCCCATTTGTGGTACTACGAATATCTATTATTCCTTACAGATCAGGAAACACCACGGGACACAGTAACCAATATTACTAAAGAGACAAACGGCAATGAAGAAAGTAATTTTTTTTATTTATACAGTGTGACCCATAAAGTGCGCACCATAATATGAGAAATGTTTTGATCACGTGATTTTCGGTATCTATCAAAACTGAAGTTGTTTCAGAAAATTTTCCAAATTCGACTACATCTAATGAATTTTAGAAAAAAGTTATAATGAAAAGTTGATTTATTGTAAAAGAAAATATTTAAAAAAATCTCAGAAAAAAACAAATATCTGAGAGATAAAAAATAAAGTCTAAGAAGAAATGATAATAAAATTTCAAGTAAATAACTCGGAAAATATCTGAAAATTAGTACCTGGATCAAAAAAATAGTTTGGAAAATTTTCTCAAAAAGCTTGAAATTTGACAGATACTGGCGATCTTTCGAAGTAAAAATTATTATTTGAAAATAAAAAAAACTCATATAGGTACGTAATTACACCAATTTCCTGGTTCTAGTCAATTCACTTAAAAGATTCACGTGTGAAAATTGTCTTCGTTTAAGTAGCCATTCTTTAGCCAATCTTGAACGTTTTTTTTTTGAAAATTTTATTTTTATAGCCACTGCTAACGTTGTCGTAAGATCCATCACGAATCTAATGATGATAATGACGCCACGATTCCAGATAAACTGAACGAAATAACGCCTTGTGCGTGGCTATAGTCGTTGTTCGACTTTACCTGTACCGTTTTACCCGAGCGGGTAAAACTGCCAAAAAAGAACGACGTCTGTGGGGGCCTTAAGACTGGTAACTTTGTCCAAGTAAGGTTCCGATTCTTTTGTAGCGGACGACTACCGTAGTAGTCGTGTGTAGAACTTCTATTTTGGAATTTTGGAATAACTGAAGCCTAAAATTTTCTAATTGCAGATATAAGCCGTTAATATCGAATCTTTTTTTGCCTTTTATTTATCGCATCATATATATGGTTTTGTCTGTTTCATATTATATGTATAGAGAATAGCCCCGTAAGGATTTGAAGAAAGGTGCAAGAAAAAGCGCCAATTTGTTACTTGTGTCGCGATTAACAACTTCCTCCAAAGTGAAGTGCGGGGGGGGGGGGGGGGCATTCGCAAGTCAGTGCCGCTTCGTTTATCGTAGAGATTAGTGCAAATTTTGAGGTTACTAAAAATTTTGTTTGAAGTAATTTTTTTGGGTCTGTGAACAGTAATTATATGAAAGGATGATATTAATTATTATTGATAATTATTGCGATGATATTAATCTGTCATAATTCAGAAGATTTTTTATGATTCATAACACACAATGTGAATAAGGATTTTTCTTGGGTCCTTAAGATCGGACACTTTAAAAGTCGCCTAATGGCGGACAGTTTTACAATTATATTTTTATTGTTGTAGTACTTAATTTCGTATTTTGTTTCTTAGATTCAATATGCGTAAACCTAAACCAAGCGGTAAGAATATTCCCAAATGCGAAATATTGAAAAAAGCCATCGATAAGGTTATGTAAAAAAAATTATCTATAAGGAAATCATCTGAAGTCAATGTACCAAAAACTATCCTGTTTTGCTACATTAAAAAATTAAAGCGAGGAGAAGAAATAACAATGCCATTCAAAAAAGGCCGATTTGACTCAAGTTTTACCCAGGAGTACGAATAAGTTTTAATTGCGCACGTGGTGGATATGTCAAATAGGTGCATACCTTTGATTAGAAAATAATTTCTAAAATGGGCATTCGATCTGGCTGAGAAATTAAAAGTGAACCATCGATTTAACAGGGCAAAAGAATCTGCTGGTAAGCATTTTTATTATGACTGTATCAAACGCCATCCTGAACTCAGCTTAAGAAGGCCAGAGTCAACCAGTCTGATGAGATAAGTTAGTTTTAATAGACCACAAGTTGACCGTTTCTTTAACGATTTGAAATATATTTGGGAAAATATCGTTTTGGCCCATCAGACATCTATAAATGTGATTAGACAGGGGTCAGCACTGTCAAGAAGCAGGCTCAAGTAATGACACTCAAAAGTAATCGCCAAGTTGGTAAGTTGACCTCTGCAGAGAGAGGTAAGAATGTTACAGTGATGTTCTGTATGAGTGCTGCCGGATATTTTATCCCACCATTATTTATTTCTCCAAAGCAGAGAGTTAATGAAAGGTTAATGATTGGTGCGTCATCTGAAAGTGTACAGTAGCACAGCCAAACGGACGGATGAACGCTGAAATCTTCTTGAAGTGGTTTCAACACTTTGTGGTACTTTCAAAGCCTATTAAAAAGAAACCAGTGCTTTTGATCCTAAATGGTCATTGCAGTCATAAAGATATTGCTATCATAAATTACGCGAAAGAAAACCACGTGCACGTGTTAAGTACTTCACCCCACACGACCCACAAACTGCAGCCCTTAGATAGGGTTCTTATGAAACCATTCAAAGATGGAAAATTTGGAGGCCTGTGGAGTATGGATAAGAGCTAACTCCGGTGCAAAAATAACAGAATATGACATTGCTGCAATGGTGACACAAGCTTTCAATCGCGTTGCACGTTTGGATATAGCAAAGTCTCGATTTCAATGCACTGGAATTCTGCCTTTGAATCCAAATAACCGATAACTATATATATAAATAACAAATAACTAAGTAACCGACGTACCCATGCAGTCAGATGTTGAAGTAAATGTTTGCCATAACAGCAAAATGGGCATTGCTCAGGATTTGCCTCAAATGACTTTCAACGTTAATGAAAACGAAAATTTTGAGACACAACAGTCAACAAGCAAAACAATTATTACGGTAATTCATCACCAGTTCCAAATGCTGCAGCAAAGCGAGCCTTGAGTCGACGATGAAAAGCTGAGAAAAGTGAGGTTTTGACATCATCCCCTATAAAAACACGGTCGCTGAAAATAAAGCAGCAAAAGCACAACCTGCCGTGGTCAAAATACAACATTTTAAAGGCAAGAAAACTAATGACCCGAAAAAAAAAGACAAAAAATCCGACTGTAACATTGAAGACAACAGCGATTCCGTCAACAAAATCAATGACCGAAAATGTAACAACTTATATAATTTGCCAAGAAAATCACAATGAAGATTGGAGACGCTGCCAAGCTTATAATGAGTGGGCACTTGAAGCGTGTGCTGAAGTTGAAGAAGGCACAGATATGTGAATTTTGCCGACTATACGATTCAAATGTTGAAATTTCTTAGAAAACGTTCTTAGTCCTGACCAAAGTTCATTAAGATTAAGCTTTAATTTACTTTATTAATGGTTGATTAGTTCTATCGGAATAACATTTTTACGAATTTCTTGTTAAAATATTTTTTAAGTTCAAATTCTTCAACAAGGTTCAAACCTTTTTTCAAATGTTATCTTAACTACATAAGTTGTTACATGTAGTAGTTACTACATGGACACAGTTTTACAGTATATTTAATATATTGCAAAAAATTTGTTACGGTATCCTTTAGTATACTATTCGTCTTAATTATATAAGTGTCATTTATCGCTTAACCCCATCTCTAGCAGAGTTGTTTCCAGTTTTAAATCATTATTAAATAGGTTAAGTATTAGACATCTATATACATTTTTGATAAACCATTTGCCAATCTGGGTTATTAAATTGACTGGCGCCCTTATCGTTTGTTTGATTTTTCCTAAACCCATAACCACGGCCAAATAATGCCTACGAACTAAGAGCACCGGAGCAATTATTAAGGTGTAACAAAACGTTACATACTTTTGTTACACTCTGGTACGTGATGCTCATGTACATATGAAGGTATTGGTATGATATTATTTATAACATTAAAATTACTTTCTATATATTAAAGCAAAGACAATGCTTTTTTAAAAATATAATATTGAGAATTAAATAGTATTTACCTTATATGATTCGCCCAGTCGGTCTTTCTTTATTTTTAAATTTTCTAAATTGGGTGGTGCTACAAAAACTACGTAAGGTTTTAAATCTGAAGTTCTTAATATTTTCAAACTCTGTGGATGTAGGTTAAGAACGCAGATTTTTCCAGAGTTAACAACAGACCGAATGGCATCCAACGAAGTGCCATAATAAGCCTTCTCGTACTCTCCATGTTCCACAAATTTTCTCGACAATATATCAGCCTCAAATTGACCTCTGGTGATAAAGTGATAGTCTTGTCCATCAACTTCATTTTCCTTTCTGGGTCTCGACGTATCTAGAAGAAATTAGGTGTGTAAGTTAAATTTATAAATATTTTTTTCTACTTACGAGGTATAGCAGCGGCGAATCTTTCAGAATTTTCCATAAGTCGTTTTCGTAATTCATGTCTTCCGATGTCTGGTGGACCAATCAGTACTATGGGTCTCTTTTTGTCTGCCCTTGGATAATACAGAGAAACTTCTTCATACGTCAATATTTCTTCTGTGTCGTAATCATCATTTGAATACATTGGATAACCACCTAGAATAAATCAATAAAATAACAGGTGTAGCCATAAGTAAAGTTTTTGGCGCATGTTTCGCTAACCATGTTAGTATCATCAGAAGATGATTTAATCTGAATCATCTGATGATGCTAACATGGTTAGAGAAACGTGCGTCGAGAACTTTAAAAAAGTGATTCGGTGTTTAGTGGTAAATCTATATGAGTTTAGTGTTTCACACCGAATTCCAGTAGAAAAATTGATATACTATATCAAGCTAAATTAAATTAAATATGTATTTGGTGTACTTATTGATACATTTTGAAATCAATTAGGTAAATCCTATAAAAATGAAGGAGCAAACTGTGGATAAGTTCCATATTCGACAGGCTTTCTGAATTTCGAAAGCATAACAATGATATTTGTGGCACCATTAATTTTTTTATCCCGGTGCATTAGCGTTTGCAGCGCATGCAGCGTTGGTTTAAAGTAAATAAGGATTTCAAGCTTTTCGACGATATAAAATCTGGAAGACCTGTTGAATTTGGCACTGATCTGTTGTTGGCCGAAATTGAAGCTGATCCCAAACAAATCATTCAGGAATATGCTACAAAGCTTAAAACTTCATGGTACACAATACATCAGTATTTAACCCATTTTTTGGCCAATGGAGCGTGTACGTATTAACCTACTAAATATATTTTTAAAGTTTTGTGTCGTAATATTTTTTATATGCCGAATTTTCCATTGAAAAAATAATATTTACCAACCATATTTTTCATACTTATATACATTTATTCTGAGAAATCTTTTTTTAAAACATACTAAATTATAATAAGTTTTACTAACAGCCTACTGTACTTTAAAGTAATGTGGCATACTTGAAATATCTCAGATATTTTCCGATAACAATAACTTTGACCAAAAATATTAGTGGTGCGTATACGCACCATTCGCGCAATATACGAACAAAAATTAAACATACGAAGGGCGTAAGTTCATCACATCTATCATTCAATTACTACTATTGCACATCAGTAGTAAACTTTTCTTAGATTCTGCCTCAATGCATCACCTCTTTACTCAGTTCTACTTTAGTTGCTAGAGATAACAGTTGGAATGTATAGTGTTTAATGCAAACGATAGATGTTTAGAGAAATGACGGGAAGAAAGTTTTTAACGCAAAGGGAATTGGAAGAGGCAATGGAGGAAATTACGAATGAAGTAGCAAATCATGGTAAGTGATCTAGTTTTATTTTATGGGTGTGGTATAGTTTAGCGTTGTTTTTTTTTCAGAAATAGGTCTATTGAATGCTGTGTACATGCCGCCAGAGGTGGCGGGGAAGTACTTTCTCACCCACCGCTCTACTCTCCGGATGCTGCACCGTCAAATTATCATCTTTTTAGATACACTGAACTTTTTCTTAACGAAACAAAAAATGACAAAAGTGTGCTCGAAGAATATGTACTTCAAAATCACCTTTGCTTTACAAAACGGGAATCAAAAAGTTTGTCACAGAGATAGGCGCAATATGCGCCTACCTCTGGGCTATAATCTGAGTTAACTCTAAAATAAAATATAATTTTGTACAGTATAAAAAATGGGCACTCCTAATAAATTTTTCTAACCAAGATTCTTATCCACTATAGATTCTTATAATTCTAAATAATGGTAAAATTATTAAGACTAATAAACTGATTATACCGAGGAAACCATTAAATTACCTTCATCATAAGCTCCCTTCTTCTTTTTCTTTTTGGATGTAGTACCACACAAAAGCGTCGAAGATTTTTTTGTCGGTTTAGTCATTCGTTCCTCTGCAGCTAATCGCATACTTTCTCTTTGATGTTGGAACGATAAAGAAGGAATAAGTCCAGCTAATGTTTGGTCTTCTTCTCCTTCTCTATATGCCTGCCACCTGAAAAATTAGTACTAATATTGACAAGAGAATTTATTAGCATTATTATTTCTCACCAGTTAGTGTCTTCTTGACTAATTACATGTAATACGTCTCCTTTTCTAAAGCTAATACCAAGTTCTCGGCAAGGTATGTACATATCGTCTTCAGGGTCGTAATCGAATAATGCCCTTACATGAAGAACCATATCTCGAGACATGTGAGTTCTAAAATTGATATAGTGATATCAATATATTTTAATTCTATAGGGTATAAGGCAAGTACTTTCGTAAATTCAAAAAATGCAACCATTTCTGCGGAAACCACTTCAGAACTTCATTATAACTTTCTTAACAATGGCAACGTCTCATCATCTTATATATCGTTATGTATATTTCGATTAAAAAAAGAAAAGCTTGCCCATTATTATCGTTTAATGTCAAAGTTGAAATTAATAGCAGTAATTTTTCACACCATAACACTATTTAAATAATTCACTTCACATTATGAAACAGATGATAAATTGTTTTATTAAATTAAATGTTCCTGTTCACCATCCTATTCTTGGCGAAAGAAGCTTCGTCGGTTGATAAAATATTGAACAAAAAATTTAAATTCCTTTAGTTTTGGTCAATAAATAATTCAGAATATTTTTGCCTGTGTGAAAACCCAACAGGTAAGAGCGCTTGTACTATTTGTACATTATAAGGGTAGAATAATTTCTCTTATAGTATACTATGTACAATAGAAAACTCCAAATTGTCTCGAGACACTTCGAGGACTTATGATAAAATCCTCTCCAATATGATATAAAATTGGTTCTTCAACTTCAGAACCGAATTCTCGCTGGCGCCGACATTCTTAATCTTCTGGAACAACATTACCCATATCGGAACATCTTTGAGAAACCTAGACAAATACTTGCCAAGCTGGAAGCGGTGTTTCTGGGTATAGTTGGTCATAAATACGCCTAGCCCCTTCGACATTTTAGAGAGCTTTTTCGTAAATATGAAGTATAACGTGATATTCGCATAGAGAATATATTTTCGGTCTTAATTCGAACTTAAATACACGCACTGACACACAGTGAAATCATTTTTGTTGCTATTTTATAATAACATTGTCGTGGCGATATTGCAACATGATTCGACATATTGCAGATGATTCTTAATTAAAAAAATGTTTTAACAATATTCATTAGTTTATTTGTAGTTTATTCGTTAAGTAATAAAAACATAAAATTTGCCAAATATGTTTTTACACATATTTGCTTGAAATGCTAATTCTTATCATGTAAGAAATATTTTTGTTTAGTATATATTTTCCCGACCCTGGTTTCATCTCAAATAAAACGATAGGTCTATCGTTTGTTTAGAACGTCTTTTAGTATAAAAATGTAAGAAATATGTCTGATTAATTTACAGTTTTGGTCTCTTGTTTCATCTCAAGAAAAACGATAGTTTTATGACTTTTTTTGGCAAATATGGATTTTATTGCCTCAGGGGCAGTTGCCGCCCGAAGTGCTTTAATGGTGGGGCATCTTTAGAAATAGCTTCATTTCAGTATTTGAAACCAACATTTTCAGTTCTACTGTGAACAAGTGTCGTGTCGTTCCCAAATAATTCCAAGGGTGAGTTTGTGATAGAACACATTGGTTTCTATGGATTTAAATTAGTTTTTGATATGTATTTAAAGCTCTATTATATCTATTATTTCTATTTAGTGTTTTCATTAATATTAAATGATTACTATGCAAGTGAGTTTGTCACTGAATACTTTGGTTTCTATCGATTTATTAGTTTTAAGATGTGTTTAAAGCTCTATTACCTCCACTATTTCTATTTAATGTTTTCATTAATTTTAAATGATTACTGTGAAACTGAGTTTTTCACTGAGTACTTTGTCTTTTGTCATATTGATTGTCTTCTATAGTTTCGAGAAGTATTTAAAGATTACTTCTATTTCTTTTCCTCACAGGGTACTGATTAATATACTGATATTACTGCTTTTAGTTGAAGTTCGTATGTATATATACAGTTTGTGAGCTGTAAACAATATATTTAATAATCCTTTCATTTTATGTCATGCGTATTTTTGTCGTATCATTACAAATAATTTCTTTTCGATTGGTGAATTTTGCAATATTTTTCTCAGGGACACTTTGGTTTTTGACCTTTGTGCAAAGAAATAACTTTTTACTTTAAAATAGTATGAAGAATCATTGGTTAGCTTTACAAAAGTCCTTTCTTTTACGCCCTGTATTGACACAGAAGTTACCATTACAGAAGTATTTTCTGTCACTGCCTGTATTGTACAGAAGTTTATTTAGCACACAAAGATGTAATAAATGAATAATTTTGTAAGCTTTAAGTTTATCTATTTAATGTTGGCATTTTTAATTATTTTGATAGAGGAAGTTATAATATTACCTTGATTGGGATGCTGGAATTATAAGAATTGTTAAGGATCCTTCCATATCCTTGAGAATATCACAGACTGCATTAACGCTCTTCCCACGCATTTCAATACCATTCACTTCCAAAATTTCATCTCCTTCATGTAAAAGTCCACTTTTTTCTGCGGCTCCTCCTCTTACAACTCGCCCTAAGATTAAACAACAATATATCTACCATATAAAATACCAAAATAAAAAATATGTGATACTGAGTTGATATTAAAGTTTGTCGCGTTTTTTTTTGCATAAGTGTAAACTTCTCTACTAAACACGTAAGACAAGTATTTTTGTCAAATTCAGTTTTATTTCTCAACATAGTCTCCTTGTAATTATATACACTTTTCCCAGTGTAATTCTATACACTTCTATATTGTTATACAAAATAGTCGTTTACAAATGAGATGGCTTCTTAAGAAAGAGAGAAAAATCGCTGGTGGGCAGATCTGGTGAATCCGGTGGGTTGTCAATCAATTCGAATCCCACTTTTTGCCATGGCGACTACTAAAGTGTGAGACGGCGCATTGTCTTGTCTTGGTGGAGCAAAACTTTCTTTTTCTTCAAATGTGGCCGTTTTTCCGCAATTTAGTATGCCCCTGCTATTGTATTTCCCTTTTCAAGATGGTTTATTCACACAACTTCATGACTATCCCGAAAAACATTCGCTATCACTTTCGTGGCCGATGGAACAGTCTTCGCCTTTTTCGAAGTGGATTCACCAGTCACAGCCCACTGTTTCGACTATGCCTTGGAGTACCTCTTTAGGGAGTATAGTGGTGTACCTATTGGGCTTAAACTGTTTCAATGAGGCTTCAGAAATGTTCATTCGAAGGTGTTTTTGGCCTGAGAGCTCAATCGCGCTACTCAACGCCCGGTTAGGTTTTTCATGCCCAAATCTTCATTCAACATACAACAATCAATTTCTTTCGAGATGCTCATAGCCATTTCTATCGTCTTCGACGATCGGAATGACTATTTGGTGAACGTTTTCAATGTGGGTGGAAATTATTGATAGTTAATTAGGTGTTCTTAGGTGTAATAGGTGTAATTTCAAATGCAAGAATTTAATGACTAACATCGACTGACATAAATAACTGTTAAAGAACAACTGAGCATCTAATATGGCTGAAATTTTCAAGGTTATCTTTCAACTCATGCGTAAATATATTACCAGGATATTTTTGATGAGTAATGCCATCTTCATGTTGAAGCTGGAAACATTTCAGACTACCCTCGAATTTGGGAAAAAATTGTATCATTTGGTTGTCAATTTTTCTATCGAAACCTATGATGTGAAAAGCTAAATTCAAATAGATTTACCAGAAAAACTAAACACCAATTCATTTTCAGTTTTTTTCAATTTCAATTCAGTTTTTTTTAATTTATCGACGTTTGTTTTACTAACCATGTTAGTATCATCAGGATATGATTCAGTCAGATTGAATTCAAACGCGCATCGAGAAGTTAAAAAAAAATGGTGTTTCGTAGTCTATTTGAGTTCATTTAGTTCTTTTTTAAGTTTTGTTAAGCATTAAAAATGGTAAAAACTAGGGAGCATTTTCGACATATTATGATATATCAGCTGTGTCTGGTGGGGTGCCGTTGACGATTCCACATATTTTAACTGATTCAGAAAGACGTTCTGGACAAAAGATTGGCGCTATTCAATTAGCGCCAATTCCCACAGAACAACTCGATAATGAATGAATGATGCATTATTGTCTTAGGCTTACTGCTCAATTAAAAGACAATTCAATTCAATAATATTGAATTGATTCATTGATTCGTCAACATACAACTTGGCAAAATGGTTAACAAAGGAATTTGAAAATCTACCAAACCAACTACCTTCCAGTTCTGTGATAAACTCAACAAAATTCATAGAAAAAGTCAAAAATACACATCTACTGGAAGATAAGGTTTTAATTTCCTTTGGCATATCATCGTTGTTTCCGAGTGTCCCGCCTTCACATACAATTATATACCTAAGGGAGTTGCTCGAGTTAAATAGTTTTAATAACAAGATTGTTTCTGAGTACACATCCTTAACAAGATTATGTTTGAAGCAAAATTGTTTTCAACTTAATGACAGGTTTTACGAACAACAAGAAGGAACTGCAATGGGCAGTCCTCTGTCACCCTTCTTAGCCAACTTATTTATGAGTAAATTTGAAATCGAATGAATTCAGTTACTTTCCGAAGGTATGGTTAAGATATGTGAATGACATTTTTGCAATTTTCGATTAGAACATTGAAAACCTAGATGATTTTATTAAGATCTTAAATAATAAATCCCAAAACGTAGTATTCACTCATGAACTCGAAAACAATGATAATTTACCATTTCTGGATGTTTTAGTCAGTAGAAACAATAAAAATAGGTTAGATTTTGATATTTTTATCGATTTAGAAAAAACAACAACACTTCGAGATACATTTCTAACGATTCGAATCATAGCTTCCAAAATAAGAGGGTTAGTTTAAATTTTATGGTAAATAGATTATTCCTGTAAATAACAATTTTTTTTAAATAAAGATAATTATAACAAAGAATTAATATAAATTAGGGAGGTATCCGGAGTGAACGGTTATAATAAGAACATTTGTAGGTAAATTAATTAGAAAACTTAAGTTTAGAAAATTATTAAAAGAATATTCGACTTTTCAAAAGGATCAGAACAAAATAAATTTCATGGTAATAAAAATAATTTCCCTTTTTTTCCTCTTTTTGTTTTTTCCTTTTTCTTTTTTCTTGTATCCTTTTTTTACACGCTTCATTAGATAAGTGGTACGCTTCCTAGGTAGTAGGGTTAGCAATTAGGGTTCTCATATAAATAGAACATAGTTTAGTTTTAGAATTAAATTAAATCATCTTCCGATGATGCTAACATGGTTAGCGAAACATGCGTAGAGAACTAAAGTGTTTCACTAAAAAAAGTGATTCCGTGTTTAGTGGTAAATCTCTTTGAGTTAAGTTTTGAAGAACCGAAGTGAACACCGAAGGTTACAAAAATAATTTGAACTTAACCTAACAATGCTACAAAGATATTTATATAAAAATTAAAAATTAATTTTAAGATCATTACAAACATTATTTCCAGAGCATCGCATGAACTTTCAGCATTCTCTCAAAAGCTGATTTATACTGAGTAAGCGGGGACTGAAAAATATCCAATAACACATCTGTTATGATCTCAGCATGCACGAAAGAGCGCTGCATTAGAGGCCAAGTTGGTGCTAGCGGTAGGTATGGTGAAAGTATTCCGAACTCGGCTGTTAATTCGAGGGACATAAAACCGAATCTCATTGAGGAGTTGATCACAATCAAGTAAGCCACGGCAGAGCTTCAGCAGGAACAGCTGAGCATCATACACTCTACTATCCTCCAGGGACTGACAGGAGAATCTCTCCAATAACACAGTGTAGCTATAGCCTCTGCACGGATAGGTACCATCCAGCTTAAAAGACAGATACTTTAGAAAACGCCGATGAACCTGCTCAAGACGAGAAATTTGTGTAGTATATATTGGCGCCCCAACAGGGAAAGCATACCTAAGTTTAGATCGTACTAAGGCATTATACAGAGTTAGAAAACAGCTGATATTATCAAAAGCTTTTGTTGAACTAATTAGGAGGCCAATCGTTACTATTGCTGACTGCATGATTTGATCAATGTGTTTGCTGAATGACCGTTTTCTATCGATATACACTCCCAGGCCCTTTACAACTACACAATCTTCCAAAACGCAACGCAATTTAGGGAATATATTTTATATTGTTAATTACATTACGTTTGAGAGAATAGGATTTTACATTTGATAATATTCAATGGAAGCCTGTTTACAATGTTACAACCCCTGTAATAGAGAGCAGTTATGTGACGATAAAACTTGCATAAAGAATTTTAGGTCATTCCTAAATAAAACAGTATTGCACGTTAGCGTGGAAGTAATATCGTTGACGAAGGATGCTGCCTTGGGGTGCACCAATAGTTGCAATGAAGATATGAGAACTATGGCCTTTAAACTCAATATGTTCTGTCCTGTTTGCATGGTAAGATTTAAAGAACGAAATTGTACTTCCATCAAGGTTAATTTGTTCATATTTTGGAGTATAAGTCCATGATTAAGTTTGTCGAATGTTTTCAAGAAATCAGTGAATATTGTGTCAACCTGACAATTAGTTTCTATAAATTTGTACATAAATTGAAAGAAGCTTGTTAGGTTGGTAATTGTAGATCTGCCTTGTAGTGGCGGCTCGTGGGTTTATAAAGTAGGAGGGCGTAGAAAAAAATAGTGCAGCTAAAGATTTTTTCCTTTCCCCTTCCTTCATTTTATTTTTCGTGCTATTGAAACTCTATACAGGAGGTGAACCAGGAAAAAGAATTAAAGGAAAGAAATTGAATGGAAATAAAATGTGGTATTTTTTTCTGAAAAATTGTTTACTGTGATAAATGATGAAGGGGCGACGCCCCAACGTCCTCCCTTACGAGCTGCCACTGTGGCCTTGATAGAATCCATGTTGTTCAGGTATGATCGAATGTTTAATTTTTTAAAAAAATATTTGATTGTTAATACAGGTTTCAAAAACTTTTACAAAGTTACACAAGATTGATATGGGATGATAATTAATGACATGTGCGGGGTTGCCTGATTTGTGAACAGGAGTGATCTTGGACGATTTCAATAGATCATGTTGTTGGCGCAGAGATGCCGTTCACCATCGCAAAAACCAGATTTTCATCCGAAAAAGGTTATACCTTCTTTGGTAAAAACAGAAAAGCATTACGTTCATTTGAAACAATGCTAGATAACACACACTATTTCAACTTGACTGATATGTTTTGGTCCATCCACCGTACTCTACCGACCATGAGCCCCCGCTATTACTTATTTAGATCGCTTCAAAACAGCTTCGATTTTAAAAAAATAACTTCCTTGGAAGACTTGAAAGAACCACCTTCTTCTTCTTCTTCAATCAGAAATCTTAGGGTTACCTATGAGCGCGGAATTATGCAGCTACAGAAAAAATGGAAAAAGGTCATCGATAAAAACGTGAGATACCATATTGATTAAATGCAATTTTTTGAAAATAAAATTTTTCTCAAAAAAAATGTAACGAACTTTTGCACCAATCCAGTATACACGTTATTTTACTCAATTGTGCGTTGATCAGCTTACAGTTAGTAAAATAAGTAAAGAATTAAATATATATTGATTACCTATGACAACTGCATCTCCTTCATTTCTTACAGTGGCACCTAAAGGTTCAGTCGTTTTTTCTATTCTAATGATTTTGATGTTGTCCTCATTACTGTATCGACTATTCGCAATTGGTGATGGTGCTAAGTCTATTTGAGGAGGCGGTGAAGTTGAATCAGGTGGTAAAGTAGAAGCAACACCATCATGTGCCACCATTAAAGCTTCAAATTCATACCCTAAAATGATAAAAATTGCAATTTAAATATGAATTTCAAAATATAAATCTATAACAACAATTAAAATATAACAATAAAAGAGCTACTAATGCTATTTTTTGGGGACCATATTTTAATATTAAATGGACATACTATCCAAATAATAGTTTAAAAGAAAATTTGATTAATAATATTGTTTTATTAAATAATAACAATGGTTCTTTCGGACAAAAAAGGAGCAGATATAGAATCGGAGCACTACTTACTTATACATATATGTTACAAACAGATAGAATCCCGAAGAAAAGAAACAAAATTATAACAAACGAATCCATAGACAAAAGTTAGTAGATCCGAATAAACTGGATAAGACTACAAAGAAAGAAATAGTACAGAAATTAGCACTCTTTCAAAACTTACCGCTCATTACTGCCAATCATTAAAAAATCTGGAGAGAAGAGAAAATACCAATGGGGCGGAAACAGGGTATAGTGAAGCTAAAGAAGGTGATACTCAAAGATGTGATAACTGAAGGAGCATCATGCTTTTTAGATTGGCCGCAAAGAAAAGATTTCAAAATTCCCTGATAATTCCCGGTTTTCTATTAAAGTTTGTCATATTTTTCCCTGATTTAGAAATATCATTCGAATCATTAAGGTATTTAAAGTTTTGATTACATTTTAATTATCAATAATTAAATCTGGTATAAAACACAAAAATTAAAAAGACATGTCCAACTATGTGTATTAGAATAATTTATTTTTTAGTATATTGCTAAAGCTGGTATTATAAAACTAGTTAAATAATGTTATAAAAAGTAATTTAAAATGAGTAAGACAAAAATAAGCTAATGACTAGTATGAACTATAACAAATTAAACTTTTAATATTAAATGTGGTATTTGAATCTCAGCTAAAAGTTTAGCTTTTTTTGATGCCAAATATTTTTGTTTCATTTCTCTTCTCAAGTTCTCTTTTCAAATCTTCTGATTCAGTTATTGTAGATTTTTTTTTTCGATGTTCAATTTCTTCTGACAATTTTGAACGCAAGGTCCGGTAAAAATGAATTAAATATTTTCGAACATCAAGAGTTGCAACGTGCCCATTTGTTTCACTTATGACAGGGATATATATTAATCGTTGAGCAATTAAAGTTTTATTTAAACGATGCAAAGAAGATCATGAAGACATCAAGGACTACGAGCATCCTGGGTCAAAATATTCCGTGGTTACTCAAAGTAGCATTGAAATTGTGCGTGAATTTAAAAAATAATAAAAAAAGTGGAATTGAACATGTCCAAAGATTCATTTCATCGCATTTGATGATTGATCATTTGGGACTTTATTCCACACACATTGACTGACGAACAAACATTATTCCGAATCCAACATTGCAAGGACTTGATTAAAAACTCGAAAAAGAACGAAAACTTCAAGTACAGCATTGTTACAATATACCTTCGAATTCCAGCATTGTTACAATATACCTTCGATCACAATCTTGACAACTAATTTCATAAATCCCCAATTTTTCATGTTGATCCACTTTATCCTTTGGATTAACCAGAGCTTCTCTACATTTATTATATGGTTTGTAGACTACCTTAACGTCCACTTTTTCCTAAATCTTTTCTAGCCCGCATGTTAACTCGGCATCAAACAGCATAACTATGAGAGTATTTTTGTTCTAATCCTTTTGAAAACCATTCCATCCATTAACCAAAATTAATTAATTGAAACAAAGAATAACAAAGAATTCAAATTAATTAGGAAAGTATGTGAAGTGAATGTTTATATATTAAAAAATTGTAGATGGATTAATAAGAAAACATAAGTTTAGACGGTTATTGAAAGAATATTCGACTTTTCAAAAGGAACAGTACAAAAATAAATTCATGGTTATACCGTTTAATGTCCGATTAACACGAGGACTAGACAAAGTTTTAGTGGTGGAGTGTAAGGGAGGGCGTTGGGGCGCCGCCCCTCCAGCATTTATCACAGTAAACAATTTTTCAGAGCAAAACACTATATTTTATTTCCGTTCAGTTTCTTTCCTTTAATTCATTTTAAAATATTATTAAAAATTAAAACCTCCAAATGTAGAAGAACGTCTGTCGACCCATCACACCAAATAAAGCGGATAAAAATTCCATCCTCTCACCACAATTTTTACATCATTGGTCAGACGTTTACCTCCAGCGACCGTACTCCATGTCATCTTATCTCGTCGTTGGCGTTGAGAAACATGTGATTTGGACGTAGATTCCCTGCGACCGAACGTATCGGTAGGATGCTTTTGATATATCTTGCCGCATATTTCGTTCGCCTCGCGAATACTTGTTTTGATTTGGGATTTGCTACGTATGTACACACTGAGTAGTACTTTTTAAATAAAAATAATCAACTTTTAATTGCAAACATGAAGATGTCTGATTTAAAACAGTTAATAATGACTAATTTAACTTTGGAGGAGAATGTTGAATTAAAAACTAACGGTCGTCCCACGCCCGTATTAAATTTGAGTCAAGTTCAAAAAGAATGTAAAAATACGGCAAGTTTTGCGCGAAAAATTGACAGTAACCTATATGTCAAAGTTTTCTGACGATAGAAAAAGAAGATTTGAAGACCGAATTGGAATGTTTTTATTCAGTGTCCGCGATTTGTTAAAATGAAGATATTAAAGGCTGTTTTTGAGACATAAAATTTTATTTTTAATATGGAACTGGACGCAGCTTTTAAAGAAATCAATAATGCATTGAGAATACTAGTGACTACATTGATCGATGACCACAACCGAAGCCCAAAGGTGCTTTTCGACTTTGAACTTGATTGAAACTTATTTAAGAAATTCAGTGGAGGAAGATAGACTAAATGTTTTAGGTATGTTAAATATTGAGAGAGGTATGGTCGAACTAATTCCGGACTTTAATGAAAAAGTTATTGAAAAATAACTGGAGCGAATGGAATTTCACTTTAAAAACTAAAAAAACACCGAAACACGTCTCATGAACTTTTTCGAATTTTCTCTATTGATTTATAGTTACAATAAAGTTTTTGACTGGTTTACTCTTCGGGAAACGGTAAGTACCTGCTTATTGATTCCTTTATCTGCGCAACAAGCAACAACCCGTCCTCCAATTTCCTTGTAAGTAGTAACAATACAAAATTTTAATGTTTTCCTGATTCATCTCTTGTATATGGTTTCAATAGCTCGAAAAGTAAAAAGGAGGAAGGGGAAAGCAAAAAAAAATCTTTAGCAGCACTATTTTCTTCTACGTCTTCCCACTTTAAAAATCCACGAGCCGCCACTGCAAAATTTTGTAAAAATGGAGACTAGGCTAGTCTACAAACCATATAATAAATTAAGAGAAGTCCTGGGTAATCCAAAGAATAAAGTAGGTCAACATGAAAAATCATGGATTTAGGTAATTAGTTGTCAATATTGTGATCGAAGATATATTGGGCAAACTAAAGATCCATATTAACCAGATATAAAGAACATATTGCCCACATTACACATGAGAAAAATGAAACATTTTGTATTACCCAACATGCACTCGAGTATAACCAATAACATACACATTAATAATTTAAGACTTGTTAAAAATAAATAATAGCAAGGATTTGGATGCATATGAAAAGATTCAAATAGAAAAATGTAAGAAAACCATGAACCTGGATAAAGGAATTCCATTCAGTAATGTAATGCTTAGTTAACTTCACGTTTTATGATTTTTACACGCTTCATTAGGTCCGGCTGTCATATAAATAGAACATAGTTTAGTTTTAGAATTAGATTGAATCACCTCCTGATGATGCTAACATGGTTAGCGAGTCACGCGTCCAGAAGTTTAAAAAAGTGATTTGGAGTTTAGTGATAAATCTCTTCGAATTTAGTGTTTCATACCGAAAAATTGATGTTTAAAATCTTTTTCAAACCACCTTCAAATGGTGGTTTGAAAAACGGGACAAGATGGGGCCAGTGGTAATACGGCCAGAGATTCCATGAATGTTGTTCGCGCTACATTTCCTAATTGAGCAATGTCTCCTCGCATACAAGAAGAATTCTAGACCGCTATACGTGATCAAATTGAAGAGATCGGTTAAGAAATGTTTAAAAGAGTGGAGACAATCTTGCAAGAACGGCTCCAAACGTGTATACGTAAAAATGACCATTGTTTTCCACAATTTAGAATTGAAAACGACATGTTTCTTTTAAAAAAATTAAACGAGTGGTGTTTCTATAAAAATCTTTCGTTTTCGTGGACTACCTTACATATTATTATCAATCTAATATATCTAAGTAATTTTATATTTCCTGTAGAAAGGTTCATAGAGAAAGCTTCTTTCTGGATTAAAACAATTATTTTAAAGGACAAGGCAGTCGAAAAATGTTAAATCAAATTCCTTATGATAAAATTTTAAAATTTGAATATTTCCTTAAATCGAAATACACATGTCCAAAAGTTTTTAATATTCAAACATTTGACTTTTTTCATTGATATTAAGTTTTTCTTTTACTAGTTTACGTAATCATCATTTTATTACAACTCTTACTGGTACCAAATAAAACTCGACACGAAATAACCAATGTGTGTAAAATTCATTTATTATTTTGGAGTCAAAAATTACAATGTACCGATTGCCTTCAAAAGTTATTTAAAAATAAAAAGAATAACGCTCAATAAAACTAAAAATAAGTATAGCTCATTCGGGGAAATAATGGTTGCACGTTATCAGTATAGAGAAATCTGTTGCCAATTTAAATCCATGAGAAAGAAAAAATCATTTAAAGTTCGAAGCACTCTCTTTCGTTCTTCCTCTAATCCTGTTAGAATAAGATAAAAATACGGTGAGCCGGTGGATCACTTCTGTGTATTCGTTGTCAAGATAACATTTAGGTTTGTGGTTCTGGACAGTGTTGCCGACCTAACATAACTTTCTTCGTCGAATCGGTCATTTTCATGTTCTGATCATTTTTGAGTTGTGTCTTCAAACGTTTTGAATTATTTTTACTGTATTATTTGCTGTTTTACCTATTTTCTGGTTTAGTTTCCGTTTTTGTGAAGTCTGTAGCAAAAAATCTGCGATTATAATTGCAAAAAAATGCTAAAACCGTTAAGCAGTCGGTGTAAGCAACTTGTCTCGTCACTTATAAGTTATTTTAAACAGGAACGAGATAATGAGGCTGCTCTTTTGCCATTAAACGCTGTGAGAGATGTATGTATTAATAAGTTAGTAGGTCTCATGGTTAATTGAAGTTTTTTTTAGCGAGTTTCGGCTGCACTAAATATTAGTATTGGTACAGTTAGTGCAATTTCGAAAAAGTTGAAGAATAACGAAATCTTAAAACCACTGAAGAAAAACAGTCTACATCCAAAACGAATAACTAATCTAGATCATTTTGATGTGGGCTCAATTCATAATCAAATTTTTGAAATGTATGAAAAAAGTGAGCAGATTTACATGGTAATATTGTATTTTTATGAAATTTTATTGAACTATTTCAGAACAAACGGTTAATCTTGAAGGTATTCATGAAATACTAAAGAACATACAGCTCTTTGATGAATGTAACACGTCGCTTCATACACTTCTAAAAGAAATTGGTTTCAAATCGAGTAAGGGTAATCCATGCAGGGGCCTGATGGAACTTATTATATATAGGTCGAGATGAAAGAACGATTGATAACTGTTTGGATATGTTGAAAGAAGCTTTATCAACAGTTACACCACAGATCTGGATGAACAGCATCAGACATACAGAAGAAGAGAATGTCGAATCGAGAATTGTCGAAAGAGAAGTCGATTCGCGAAAGAGTACTTGATAGACTAGAAGTTAATCCTCTAATAATTGACTTGAACGGCGATTCAGATGCTGAAAGTTGTTTTAGTGATAGTGAATAAATAAACTTTGTGTGAACTAAATGAAAAGCCGCTATGTTCACAAGCAGATGATTTAAAACAGATTTTTGGTTAAAACTTTTGAAGAAAAAACTGTTCGAGTTTTTCATTTCATTTTTACTTTTTCATTTACGATCGATCATACAAGAGCCAAAGTCTGGTTATTTTGGTGTTGATGTATCAACATTGTAGCGTGAGTGCGTCATATATTTTTATAACGTCCAACTAGATTAAATCATCTCCTGATGATGCTAATATGGTTAGCGAAACGTGCGTCGAGAAGTTAAAAAGAAAGTGATTTGGTGTTTAGTGGTAAATCTCTTTAAGTTTAGTATTTCACACCAAACGTTTCGATAGAAGAACTGACGTACAACCATTATTTCCCTGAATGAGCTATAGTTCCTCCATTGGTCTGTGTGCATACCTGTAGGCGATTTGGCATGCTATCGATTAAATGTTCAATTTGGGCTTGTGAAATTTTCTCCCATTCTTCACGAGCAGCTTCTTTTAGTTCTCGCAGGATAAAAGGAGGATTGTTTCGTTTTTTGATGCGTGTTTTCAGAATGTTCATGTCAGAGGCATTTGATGGCCACCCTAACTTGGGCATCTTTAAGAAAAATTTATACCGTTGCTGTTTGATGAGGAGATGCGTTGTCATCCATGAAAACAATTTCGTCACCCACTACACCTCGAAACAGACGCACAACTGGATTTCAAACTTCCTCAATGTACACAGCACCAGTGACTCTTCTCTCCAGGACCAAGTATCCGTGTTCCCCTCATAATAACATCCTAAAACATCACGCTCCTACCTTTAAATGGGATATATGGTTGAGCTGTTTCTAGTCGAACTTGTCGACCTGGAGCTCTCCAAACTACTGTTCTTCGTGAATCAGAAACCAAACCAATTCTCACCTCATCGGAGAACATCGCGTTATTCCAATTAGGACTATAATCCACCATTTCTCGAGCCCATTGCAATTTTACATTTTTTACATTTATCGTGAAATATTTACCCCTTCAAGCCTAATAAGTTCCCTTGATATACCACTTGTAAATTCCATACGATTTATTCAAGCTATCATTTATATCTGCCGGTCTTGTACAGCTGTTGTACATCATTTTCTACTACTTCTGGGACGATCCTTTACATTATATGTATCTTGGAATTTTTTTATGAATTTTCAATACAGCACTTTGAGAACACCTACAATTTCCGCGATATCACTTTGATTAAAGCCCTGTTACTAAACTTGAAGAGATTTACTACTAAACACCAAATCACTTTTTTTGAACTGCTCGACGCACGTTTTGCTAACCTTGTTAGCATCATTAGGAGATGATTTAATCTGTGATTCTCCTGATGATGCGAACATGGTTAGCGAAACGTGCGTCGAGCAGTTAAAAAAAATAAATTGGTGTTTAGTAGTAAGTCTCTTCAAGTTTAGTGTTTCACACCAAAGGTTCCAATAGAAGAATTGATAAAGCCCTGTTGTAACAAAGCAATTACTCATGATCTGCTAAAATGAGATATCATGTATCTGGGCATTTTTCAACGGATTGATTCAAAATTGAAAAAGAACTGAAATAATGTGTAAATACCAGTATCAACGCAATGGGCAAAAATCGAAAAACCTGTATTATCAGCAAAACAATGATTTTGTTATTTCCATTTATAAACGGCATAAAATAAATATCCATCACAATTTGTAGAGTATCATAGGCGTAGATAATATCTTATTTGTAAATATTCCAAACATTTAGACATATGTGTAGGTACTAATTTGATGGTACGAGGGTTACTATTTATGTATCCAGAATAATAAATACAAACAAATATTTATCATTGAAAATGGTTTTATTACTTTTCAAAATATTCTCCGCAATGATCGATACACTTTTGCATACGTTTCAACTAATTTCCATAGCACTTTTTCCATTCTGATTGAGCTATCTCCGAAACATGCATTTTGAACGCATCAACCGCTTCTTCTGGCATCGAAAAGCGTTAACCACGTAGTTTATTCTTCAGGGGCGGGAATAAAAATAAATCATTGGGTGCCAAATCAAGACTGTATGGCGGATGACTCATAAATTTGTTTTTACCGGTAAAATATTGAGTTATTCGGTCTGATGTCTGAGAGCTGGCGTTAACATGGTGAAGAATGATCCTGCATCACTGGTTGTTTTTTGTCATTCCTTCAAAGACTTCTGACAAGCAAATAATTGTCTACCATTCAAAATTTACTATTCTACGATTTTTTAATGGCAATGAAGCCGCATGCCTATTTTTTCCAAAAAAACAGCCGACCATTTGCTTCGAAGTGCTTTTTGCGCGAACAACTTTCGTTGGGTTTGGCTCATTTTAAAAGACCCATACAGTTGATTGATGTTTACTTTCGGGTTCATACGTATATATCCAAGATTAATCTCCTGTATAAATAATATATACGGCTTTTGATGCACCAAGATTGTATTTTTTGAGTAGTTCTTTGCACCAATCGACACGAGCCTTTTTTAATCGATTGCCAAATTATGCGGAATCCAACGCGCACAAATATTTTTTTAGTTCTAGCAGAGTATCGATGTTTTCTGGCACAACATCCGATTTGTTACAACCTTCTTTGAAGTTTGCACTGTTTTTGAAATAATTCAAGTCGAGAGTCGTAGTAAATCATCGCATGAAAATTCTCTCGAGTTAATTCAATTTTTTAACTGTGATGACATTTTCAAGTCACTAAAGAACACATTGCGTCTGTATGACAAAACGTTCTGAGTTAGTAAACTGTCAACATAAATAACATAAATAGTAACCCTCGTTTGCTAGCCGATATAGGATACATTGGATATGTTCTAAAAACTACAAGAATTTTGCATTATTAGCGTTTAACTCAAAAAATAATTATTTTTTCTTACATTACTCCATTTATAAAATGATGGACATACCTGTCAGTAATGTAGCCAATTCCACTGCGTAGGCACTCTGTGAACTCCCCAAGGCGTCCTGCGCATCCCTGAGAGCATTTTGAGCGATTGGTTGCGGTCGAGCAGCGGTTTTCGAACGTACTGCCTGAATTTTATTGTGAATGGCCAGCGCCCTCCCGAACTGTGGAGATAGGAGGAGAGACTGAATGGCAGCTATCCGTCCTTCTAACCCCGATATTCCTGATCCGGCTGACGTCTTTTTCAGTTGAAGGTGAAGCCGTTGCACCGCAGCTACCAAATCACCATATGCTAAAATACAAAATAATGTGTAAAAATTAGAATTTTTGTTATGGATTTATTTATGTCTAGTAAAATATCAATACAAAAATGGAATTAGGAATTTGAAAATAAATATATAGATTGTTATTATAAATAAAATATATTAAACACTTTATAACCTATCGTTTGAACACTCTCATTTTTTGCCTAACAGCTTCTTGGTTGTTTCACAAAATAATTTAACAATAAGAATGATTTAATATTTTTATTAAAGGTAAAGGTTTTATGTTCAACAGATTGCTCTAAAATATCGACTTAATGTGTAATCTGATTCGCAAGCCAAATAGTGCCAGGCGGTCCTAAATTGGAAAAAATTAATGGATACAAAAAATTGTGATGTTATATTTTTATCAAGAAGTTGAACACAATAATTACGAGACAAAAACATAATATTCTTTTTTAGCAGTATCAGTTTGCTACAATAGCTCGCTATTATGTTAGCTTAATTGCTATTCCTTGTTGAGGAAGTATATTATGTACATAATTTTACTCAATAATTTTTTAGATTTCGATTATTATTATGTAGGTAAATATTTTTTAAGAGATAAATTCTATTATATCTTTCGTTCGTTTTCAAATAGTACATAACCAAAATCTTCATTGCCATACAAGGAAATGGAATTGAACATGTCCAAAGATTTATTTCATCGCATTTGATGTCTGATCATTTGGGACTTCGGAAGGTTTGTTCACGCTTTGTTCCACACAAATTGACTGACCACCAAAAATTGCTCCGAATCCTACATTGCGAGGACTTTATTAAATGAGGACTTAATGAGAAATGATGTCTTAAATTATAAATCTCTATATTTATGCTCGAGTGCATGATGAAAAACACAAGATTTTCGTTTCTCCCATATCTAATAAAGGCAATGTGTTCTTTATACCTTGATAATATGGATCTTTTAGTTTGCACAATATACCTTCGATTACAATCTTGAAAACTAATATCATAAATCCGAAATTTTTCGTGTTGATCTATTTTATCCTTTGGATTAACCAGAACTTTTCTTAATTTATTACTTAATAATTATGTAAATTACCTTAATGTCCACTTTTTTTAAATTTTGTCTAGCCCCCGTGTTAACTGGTCATCAAATGGCATTACTATGAAATTATTTTTTTCTAATCCTTTTGAAAAGTAGAAAATTCTTTCAATAATTGTTTATCTACAATATTCTTATTATAACCATTCAATTAACCAAAATTAATTATTAAGTGAAATTAATTAAGAGGTATGCGTAATGAATGATCATAATAAAAATAATGCAGATAGATTAATTGGAAAACATAAGTTTAGACAGTTATTGAAAGAATCTTCAACTTTTCAATAGGAAAAGAACAAAAATAAATTCATGGTATCGTTTAATGCCCAATTAACACGAGGACAAGATTTTGAAAAAAGTGTACACTACGGTAGTCTACAAACCATATAATAAATTAAGATAATTCCTGGGTAATCCAAAGGATAAAGTAGATCAACATGAAAAATCGGGAATTTATGAAATTAGTTATCAAGATTGTGATCGAAGGTATATTGGGCAAACTAAAAGACCCATATTAACCAGATATAAAGAACATATTGCCCAAAATTTATTAAAAACTTTATAATCGATCGTTTGAACAATCTCATTATTTCCCAACAGCTTCTTGGTTGTTTCACAAAATAATTTAACAATAAGAATGATTTAACATTTTTATTAAAGGTAAAGGTTTTATGTTCAATAGATTGCCCTAAAATATTGACTTAATGTTCAGTCTGACTCGCAAGTTAAAAGGTGCCTACCGGTCCTAAATTGGAAAAATTTAATGGATACTAAACATTTTAATGTGGTATTTTTATCAAGAATTGAACACAATAATTACGAGGCAAAAACATAATAATTTTTTTTATCAGTATCAGTTTGCTGCAATAACACGCTATGTTAGCGCAATTGCTAGTCTTTGTTTAGGAATGATACAGTGCACATAATTTTACTCAATTAGTTTTTATTTTTCGATTATTATTATGTAGGTAAATATTTTTTACGAGGTAACTACCTATTATATATTTGAGTCGTTTTCAAATAGTACAAAAATCCAAAATCCATGTCCAGAGCTTCATTTCATCGCATTTAATGACTGATCATTTGGGACTTCGGAAGATTTGTGCACGCTTTGTTCCACACAAATTGGCTGACGATCAAAAATTGCTCCGAATCCAACATTGCAAGGACTTGATTAAAGAATCGAAAAAGGCCGAAAACTTCAAGTACAGAATTGTTGCTGGTGATGAGACGTAGTGTTTTAAATTATTAATATATATATTTATGCTCGAGTACATGATGGGCAACACAAGATTTTTCGTTTCTCCCATAAGGGAGAACACATTGCCCTTTCTAATAAGGGCAATGTGTTCTATATACCTGGATAATATGGATCTTTTAGTTTGCACAATATACCTTCGATCACAATCTTGAAAACGAATTTCCTAACTTAGCAGTTTTTCATGTTGACCTATTTTATCCTTTGGATTAACCAGAACTTCTCTTAATTTATTATCTGGTTTGCAGATTACCGTAGTGTCTACTTTTTTCAAAATCTTGTCTAGTCCTCATGTTAACTAGGCATCAAACGGCATTATTATGAAATTATTTTTGTTCTAATCCTTTTGAAAAGTCGAAGATTCTCTCAATAATTCTTTATCTACAATATTCTTATTATAACCAATTAATTTACCAAAATTAAGTAATCAAAACAAAGAATTCAAATTAATTAAGGAGGTATGCTAAGTGAATGATTATAATAAAAATAATGTAGATAGATTAATTGGAAAACAAGTTTAGACAGTTACTGAAAGAATTTTGGACTTTTCAAAAGGAGGAGAATAAAAATAAATTCATGGTACCGTTTAATGTTCAGTTAATATGAAGGCTAGACAAGATTTTGAAAAAAGTGGACACTACGGTAATTTACAAACCATATAATAAATTAGAAGTCCTAGGTGATCCAAAGGATAAAGTAGATCAACATAAAAAATCGGGGATTTATGGAATTAGTTGTCAAGATTATGATCGAAGGTATACTGGGTGAAGAGAAACTAAAAGAGCCATATTAACCAGATATTAAGAACATATTGCCCAAAATATATTAAAAATTTTATAATCTATCGTTTAAACACTCTCATTATTTCCCTAATAGCGTCTTGGTTGTTTCACAAAATAATTTAAGAATAAAAATGATTTCACAGTTCATTAAAGGTACAGGTTTTATTGTTCAATAGATTGCCCTGATGTTATACATGTTATACATTTGTTACAATTATACATTGTTGATGTTATACATTTATCAAGAAGTGAAACACAATAATTACGATGCAAGAACATAATAAATTTTTTATCAGTATCAGTTTGTTACAATAGCTCGCTATTGTGTTAGCTTAATTGCTAGCCCTTGTTGAGGAAGGATACAGTGCACATAATTTTACTCAATTATTTTTTACATTTCAATTATTATTATCATCATTCATAAGTTCATTCATTCATCATTCATAATTCATAAGTTTTTTGGGCTTGAGCATGTTCACCATAAGCTTCAGCTCCGTAGCCATTTTGTTTAAATGAAAGAAGGTTATTAAAGTTCCCTGTAAAACGTCTTTTTCTGGTACATAATTCGATATATTCAAAATATAAAAAATAATGTTTTTTTGCACAATGGCAATTAATAACGAACTGGCTCTTGATGGCGTATGTTTACCCTCCAAAACGCCATAGACGTCTTTAGTCTATACCAACAAATGTATCAGTAACGCCATCGAAATATCTATTAACATTTTTCATATAACATTTATCTATAAGAGATGAGACATTATACTCTTAACATGTATCTAAAAATATTATGAAAAAATGAAAGTTATGACATGAAACAAAAATTAATATGGATTATACAGAAAAATGATTGTGTGTATTCCATGAAATAATTAAAAAGCGAAAGTATAAAAATAAAACGATTTTTATTGGTGTAAATCCGGACAGGATGAGAACTGTAAATATTCACTGACCGTCTGTACGCGGAAACATGTAGGGAATTTTTAATTTAACCTACAATTTCCATAGCTCTTGCTTTCATGCATGCCGAATACTTTAGAGTATTTCTAAAGAATAAATAAACAGCAATTTAAATGAAACATTCAATCATATTTGCTATATGCAGTAAACGCTAGAACATAATATGCGTAGTATATCTTGGTAAAGCTTTTGATTTCTACTTGGAATTTTCCGCAATTCACACTGAACATTAAGAGGATTTACTACGGTAATAAATATACAAGAAACAATGAACTAAAATTATAGTTAACTTTTCTATGACGGACTATAATATAGGGTATGATCAAAAATATAAAACACTTATATTTTATACAAAAATAATATTATTATTATTCACGTATGGGCCCTGGTAGACCACGCGAAGTACAGTTAGAGGCGTTTGTTGTTGTTAGCCTTCCTTTGCGCCCATACTGCTTTCATCTTTCGCTATGAGCTTTTTTCCTTTCGTCAGACTAAGTTGTTCCAGTCTTCCTACATTTTTCTCTCTGGCCAACCTCTCAAACGTTGACCTTGTGTCTGAAACAGCCCCTATCCTGAATTTCACTTTGTTTAATATTTGCTGATCTTAGGTCATCTTTAATTGCAGCAATTCATTTAATTATTTCTACATTACCTCTACTCCTATTTTCATAAAATTCGATTATTTGTCTAGATAGCCTACTCGGATTCATCCGTTTTATGTGTCCGTAAAACTTAAGTCTTCTTTTTCTCATGTCGCTATGTATATCTGTG
Organism: Cosmopolites sordidus; assembly: GCA_031761425.1. Lineage (NCBI taxonomy): Eukaryota > Metazoa > Arthropoda > Insecta > Coleoptera > Curculionidae > Cosmopolites > Cosmopolites sordidus. The sequence continues at coordinate 1,094,940 of JARFXV010000172.1, read as the reverse complement.
TATTGTTTGATTTCTTGGTTTTCTCGAAGTCGGTATGTTGTGCTATTTATTTGTTTGGGGTCTAAGATTTTTCTTATAATTTTTCTTTCCTTCTTTTCAATATCCTCGATGTCAATCTTCCTATTCAAAATGAGCGTTTCTGCCCCATATGGATATTCTGGTTTAATAAATGTTTTAAAATAATGTCTCAGTTTTGTAGTCTTGACATCTACCTTTATTGACCGCTTTTTCCGACCTGTTTTCCATGATTATCTCACCCAAATATTTCAATTGAGGGACTCTTCTGATGTTACCATATTTTGTTTTTAGAAATGGTGTTCTTAGTCGGTTGCAGGTCATGTATTGTGTATTTTCAGGAAATTTAGAGTCCTACCTTTTCTGCTGTTTCTTTTAGGATTTCAATCTATTTTTGTGCCGTTAATACATCTTGAGCCAAAATTGCTAGATCATCAGCAAACGCCAGACAATCAATTTTGATGTTGGCTCTCCCGAGTTTAATGGGCTGGTCAATATTCAACGCCGATTTTTTTTCACGCCACTCGTGTATTACTTTTTCTAGAACACAGTTAAGTAAGAGTGGCGAGAGTTCATCCCCTTGTCTCACTCCAGTTTTAATATCGAAGGGCTCTGAGATGTTACCCATGAATACCCATAGTGTTGCTTTAATAATTGCCAGCGTTTTCTCATTTTTGAAAGGTCACAACTTTTATGTGCCTTAGTGTATTTGCATTTCTAATGCAAATATTTTGTCCACCTTTTTGACGTAAAAAATGTATACCTTGCAAATGTCGCTACGAGTTACCATTTTCTAGATATCTGCGTTTAAATTGTTCATTGCACCATTTTAAATTGCGCTTTTGAAACATACATTTGTGTTTGCTTTCCCTTTTTTGTCTTAGTTCTAGAGGAATGTTATCTAAATATTTGGGTAAATGAGTTTGAAGAGAATTAAGATATAGTTTGCCGTTTAAATTAGGTGGTAATTCGAATGGACCATTGGGTTATTACATAATCACCATAATCATTACCTAATAACCAATAAGACATCAAACATGAATTTAAAATTCGTATTGGAAATGACGTTCAGAAACTAATAAGTGTGGATTTTCTAAATATCTCGCATGTTTATTTCAAAAATAGAATACACCTCTACGTGTAAACGTTGCTTCGTTTGTAATCAATATTTTTTTAAATATGGCGTTTACATTTTTCTGGGTATGAGCAAATTCCAGTCTGGTTGGCAAATCAGCTTCAAGTAGATTCTGTACAGGCATGAAGTGCAACGGATACAGTCCCTCCTCATGAGAAATTTTGCATACGGTAGACTTACCTACCCCAACTCCCAGAGCAATGTCTCTTGTGCTTACTTCAGGGTTTTCGGTTACGCGAACCACAATTTCTTCTTCCTGGTCGGTGATTAGAGTTTTCGGACGATCTGCGGAATCTCGTTTCGGACGGAAAAAAACCTGTTTCATCCAGTCTGAGGTAGAGATTTTTGAAAATCTGAAAATCCGGCTATTTTCGTCATGGATACGTTTCCAAATATCTTCGATGAGACCGGCGTCATTTAAAATTTTCCTGCGCGTATATGCCTATCATATCTCGCATCTCTTCATTAGAAAACAATTTATGTCTGGGCATTTTGTTCTTGACATAAGTCAAAATCTTTCAAAAACTATTTTACTGTAGTATATTAAATTTATTATTATTATTATTATTTAAAACTATTTCATCTATAGAAGTACTCACAATATTAAATATTAACAATCAGTGCAAAAGTCATCTTGATATATTTGTTTTAATCATAGTCTACATACTTTAAGAAAAGTGTTACATTTCAAAGCGCAATTGAAAAGAGTGCAATGAACAATTTAAACCCAGATATCTAGAAATTAGAATTATTAGATTAATCTATTATAGAAAACGGTAGCTCGGAGCAACATTTACAAGGTATACCTTATTTTCGTAAAAAAGATGGATACAATAATATTTTCATTAAAAATGCGAATACACTAAGGTGCAAAAAAGTTGTGACCTTTCAAACGTGAAAAGTGTCGCAGACAGTGCCTTCTACAATCTATATAAAAATTTTCGAGACATTTAAATATCTTTTCTTTGAAAACCCCCCATTACCAAATTTCGTTCAAGAAAAATACTATTTAAGACATTTACTGTCGAATATTTAAAATAAATTTATAACTTTAACACCCTGTATCTTGGTTACTATTAAGTTTTGGATAAGTTGAGTTAAATCGCAATGTTTTTACCCAAAAAATCTGCAGTTTTACTGTGTATCATTAATTAGCGAACACACTGTATAGAAGAAATTCCCCTGACTCATCACGAAATCTCCGGAACCATAGGACCTACAGACTTGAAATTCAGCAGGCATATTTCTATTGCTACGTAGAGATCAACGTAAGATCAACTCCGAAGGGGGGATGTTAAATGCAAAAAAACGCTTCTCTAAACTAAAACTTCTACAGACTTGAAACTTGGCAATCCTTATAATACATAAACATCTACTAAAAATGTAATTTTTGAAAATCCATTCACAACGGGGTGAATTGGGGTGAACTGACTATATGTCTTATAGGCTTGACAAAAATATTCCTTATACTTCACAGACTTTCATTAAGGACGGGCTATTCGAAAATCCGCTCCAATGAGGGGTGGTGGGGGCGTAAAATGTACAAATAAATCCGTAAATCGTCATGCTATCTTTAATAATACGATTATAAAATTAGATTTGTTATTCTGTTTATCTCTATGTTCAATTAAGGCATTATTTATTGATATATTTGGTTAAATTATTGTTTCCAATATTTTTTTTTTCATATTTGAGTTTTTGCTTGATTTTTGTTAATACATAATACGCAAACTTTTTATTCTGAAAATTTTTATTTAGCACCGATTACAGTAAATTCTTATCCAAGACATCGTTTGTGTCTCCTAGACAGAATTTAATCTCTACCGTTGATTGTATTTCCATCAAAAACTACACTGCACACGAGGGGAGAGCGAGCACGCTGCAGGTCCTTCGTTTTGAGTTGTTTTGTTGCATAAATTTTTTTTTTAGTCCTACCAAGTGATATAGTGCTCGTAAATATTTAAATTGATGGATTATTTATTCCTTTCAAAATTGTGACGATTCAACTAGAGGTTGCAACCGACTAACTGGTAGGAGTAACTGTTCGTTTGGCTGGTGACTTTAGACAGATCTCAGACAGATCTGTTATATCACGACGAACAAGTGCAGATGAAGTCAAGGCCTACCTTAAGTTGTCAAGCATATGGCCTCATGTTAAAGTCCTATCTTTGAGAATTAATATGCGTGTTCATCTTCAACATGACTTAACAGCAGAAGAGTTTTCAAAACTACTAATTAATATAGACGATGGAAAAATTCCAGAAGAAAAAGGTAAAGTATTCTGAGTAGTCTTTGTGACATCGTGGAGATTTGATAACCCTGACTGACAAAATAGATTCAAACATCGATCAGGCTGGAGTAAATTATACTTCATGGTTAAAAGAAAGAGCTATTCTCACTCCTACAAATGAATGATTGACAAATGACCAAGCTAATAGCATTAACAACTTTCTATTAGAAAAGCTACCGACTAAACATGTGAAGTATGAATCTGTGGAGACGGTAATGGAGGTGGAAGATACTGTCCCTTATCCTGTGGAGTTTGTGCAGTCGCTTAATCCACCTGAAATACCACCTCATGTTCTTTACCTTAAAATTAACACACCAATAATGCTATTACGCAATTTAAACCCTCCAAAAATAGGCAATGGTATCAGACTTCAGGTAAAAGCTTGACATAAAAACGTAATAGAAGCCACGATTTTCACTGGAAAATATAGGGAAGAAAACGTATTCATTCCAAGAATTCCTCTAATTTCACCCGACTACCACTTTGAATTCAAACGTCTGCAATTTCCTATTACCATGACCATCAATAAAGCACAAGGAAATATTTTGAAAATGGCTGGTGTTGATTTAAGAAATGACTACTTTTCTTATGGTCAGTTTTATGAGGCATGCTCAATAGTCAGTTCTCCTGATAACCTGGTTATTCTTCAGCCAGATAAGAAAACCAAAAACATAGTTTATAGGGAAGTCTTGAGTGTTTGATTTTACAGTTACAGTTTTAATCGTTTCGATAAATATTGTTAGCAATAAAGACAACTGAACTAGTAAATCAACAAAAACTTAGTCGATAGATACTTTTTAGATATTTTTTAAGCTATTTATATTAAAGACGTAAATTATCTTCTACTGTCCATCCAAAAAATAAGAAAGTATTTATTTCTACTATCACCGCAAAAATATGAATTATACATTTAAAATTCTTACAATGTTTATTGATGTATATATATTATATATGTATTTAATAAAAATATACTAAGTAATAAGTTTGCTATGAATCTAAAATTACAAACGCAATACTTCTTTGAATTTCAAATTGATATTAATGGAAAATAACTAAATAGAAAGTGTTCAAGAAGTTTTTTTTTATTTGTTAAAATAAAAACAAATTTACAATATACGAAAACGTTTTGAGTTTTGGATTCATAGTCCATAATTAGTCTACTTCCGCCGAAGAATTGTTTGTCGGGACAATTCTTATACATTTTTAACATAGAAATTAGAGAAGAAAATTTTCATTATACCGCCCTTATGGTAACCAATACCGTAAAATTTTGTACTATATTTTCAAAGTTTCTTTTTTACTGATTAATTAGTTTTTAAATAAACAATTACCTATAAATAATGGGTCCGAATGATTTATAAAATATTAAATTGGTTAATGTCTCATTTTGCTTGTACTGTATTTAAAAAATAATCTTTTCAATATATTTTACAATTTTTTCTTTGGCAAATACTTATTTCAAGTTACGTCCTGCAAAGTGGGCGGGTAACGACTAGTATTATATTTACAAAGATAGAGTGAAAAGTCTACTTTTTGGATACTTTCAAAAAGGATACTTTTCAGATAAATGACGGTACCATCGCAACGGTGATTTTATTTCTTAAAAGGAGCTTCCTTTCTAATAATGTTTCATGAATTTCAAGCCAATATGACATTTAGTTTTGTTTTGACAAAAAATTCTTCGAAAGCAGATAACTTCGATATTTTTGCTTTCATGGAAAACCATGGAACTTCGAGTGTTGATTAAATATTACTTTCTGAGCGGAGAAACCATCGCGCAATCCGAAGAAAAGTTGAAAGTATTGCGGTAACTTATTTACATTTCATGGGTCATAAAGTGATTTACTAAACTCGAATAGATTTACAAACACATTTTTAAACCAATTTAAAAAATGAGTAACTGAAGAGTCCAACCCAGTCGAAGCGGAAAACGCTTGAAAATGCCAAATGAGATTTTGGCGAAACGTCGTGACTCTTCACAGAATCAACGGATCGACACCCGGAATGATTTAGAAACATTATCTACCATCCGTGAAAATATCACACACACACACACACACACACACACACGCACACGCACACGCACACGCACACGCACACGCACACGCACACGCACACGAAGCAGGGTGAATAACTTAAGGCTTTTCCAAGGCTGAAACTGGCGGTGATGTCAGTAACACTGAAACTTTTCTTAAAACACCTGTTGTCGAAGTTCAAAAATCCAACAAACCGCACCACCATCTGATGAAGCCCCATCGGATCTCGACGACTGAGACCAAGCATCGGTCTCCGAAGAAGACGGATATCAGCATATGTCCTTCCTTGGACACTCATCATTAAATCAACTCCGGAACTGCACAGGTTGAAGGCAGCGAAAGAACAATGGGGCAGAATACACGATGCAAATATGTCAGAATTACCCATACATAAGGACCTGAACAACCTGCCACGGTATAGATTGAAATCGCGCCATCCACTCTGGATAGGCACAGACTTGAAAAATGGCGTAGACATTAATGAAAGGTGGATAGAAGGATCTCTCCTTCAAAACAATCCTATCAAGAATGCCGATCTTATCAATCTGCGGGATAAGCAAATTCTCAGTTTGAACCTTTACATTGAAGGTTTTAACGGAGGTTTAGAACCGGATATGGTAGATGCAATGACATGCTGCACAAATGGAAGATGGCAACTTCCCCTGAATGTGACTGCGGCGACCCATATCAAACAGTGAACCATCTGGTGAACTCCTGCCCTTTGAGAAGTCTCCCAGGTTGCCTACGGGAACTCAATGATGCCACGCCGACTGCACTGAAATGGCTCGATGATCTCGACGTGGATGTATAATCATCTAGGTACATCGTCTCTGGTTGGATCTTTGTATACATGCTCGGTTGTGTCTGTTTTTTTTTTAATAATATTTTGACCTTGTGTACTTTGTGATATATATTTATATTTATACTTATTATTACTAATACTTTGCTTATATTCAAGTCTCCAAAATTTAATGTATTGCTAGTTCTTCTTTTATTATATCAAATGTCATAATGTAGTGTCTCATACGAAATATATAGCATATATCCTACAGGGCCAGAAGACGGAAAATAAGAAAACAGTTGCAGATTATCAAAGCATATAAGCCTTTGGAAGTATTTGCCACGATTCCGTCGTCCGAAGTACCTGCCGCCACCAGGTTTCATGAACTCGCGAATACAGCATAACCACCACCAGCAGCCAGCATTGTCCATCGGGGTCGCAGCCAAACCTGGACTCCAGACCAAGCGACATCACCAACCCCAATTCCCGCTCCCGCACAAACATTTGTGCAGGGACAACGGAGTGAAATTCCGAGAAAGCCAACTACATCGCAAACCATCACGCTAGATAACATTGTGAAACAAATCTCAGTTCAATTGATGGGCCTAATTCAATTAGAATTGGGTCCAATTGTTCAGGTCCAGTAAACAGACACGAGCCCAACTTCGCGTCGACGGGACCCGAAGCATCCACCGATTTTCAGCCAGCATACACTTGTCTCCTTCCGCGTCGCGAAAATCCACGTTCAATACCGACCAATCACATTCTGAAATCCAGATTCGTCTTATTAACCTTCAAAAGTCGGCCAAAAAAAATGTTTGGATAGTTTAATCAACTTGCGGAATCCACTAGTTCATTGAAATCCAGTGACTTCTAGGGTCAACAAGAAGTTCCCAAAAACATAAACCAGAACCCGAACGGGTAATCTCATGAAATAAAAGTAAGGGCTGATAAGACCAACTTGAAATTTCGGCTGATAAAATGGAAAAAAAGGATAGTGCAATGGTGCGAAATCTGGATGATAAGCTGAGTGGGACTTAATATTCCAGCCTAATTCACAAATGATGATATAAGTGCTTTTTCTGATAGTAGTCACTTAAATGAAAATTACAAATGTATTATGAGTGAACTAATTAATAATAATAATAATAATCTTTATTTAGCACTTGGATACTACATACAATTTATAATTCATTTATATTTGTACGTGTCTGTACATAATATAAATATATCCAAATATGACGTGGTCCTAAATTTAAAATATACAAACTAATTTATCCAAAATCAAACATACCAAACATATTTTACCTAAGCCGACCGCGGTGGTCTGGTGGGTTAGTCGCCTGCCTGGCAATACAAAGGTAGCTGGTTCGATTCCAGCGCTCGGATGGGTGCTTTTCTTTAATTTTTCTGTCCGTCTTACTTCCTACCTTACACACACACTTATATTCACTCACATATACAAACACACGCCCACACATATCCACACCTAAATGTTTGTGATTGTTTCTAGGCAAGAGTGTAAAATCCGACAACAAATTACCCCTCAGTCATGCCAGTTAAAGGCTGGGTAAGACCGGATGTCTTCTGAGAAGTGTTCTCCGTTGGTCACTCGCCAGTTGGTAGGCTTCCTGATAGACTTATGGGTAGGCACATATCCAAAGATTGATAGCCTGAAGGGAGTGCTGGCCTGGGTTTGTCGGTAGCTGATGACCGTGGTTCGGAACCCACGTTAAGCTGCAGATCCAGTCGCTAAATAGCCTTAGATGCTGATGCGCCTCTAACCGTAAATCCTTCCCTTTCCTTTTTTTTGCCCAATAATGTTTACAAATTCTATCTTCAAACATTCCTAAACTTTTTATACTTTTTAGGATTGATGGCAGGCACTTAACAGCCGAATACCATTCCCAAAAAGTGATTTCTGTATATAGGTATTACATTCAAAATTTATATAGATCCTCCTTTGAGCGAATGTTACATTGATGTTTTTCGGATCGCGGTATTAAGCACCTTCCAAGATATGCAGGCATTGAGTTATTTTTAATTTTAAAAATCATAACAATACTACCCATCTCAATACTCTGCCATACAGAGCACCAGCCCAAAGAGCGCAACATCAAATTCACCGGTGTATCCCTATCACCATGCACAATAATTCGCATTACCTTATTTTGTAAAATTTGCAATCTATTTGTTTCATTTTTATTACAACCTAGCAACAAAGAGATACAATAAATAAAATACGGTTAAATTATTGTATTATATATTAACAATTTTGACCAATTACTTAAGTTGTGTGCTATTCTATGAAAGAACCCTATTTTTTAACTATTTTTTTTATTACTATTTTCATGTAATTTACTTGGGTACAATACTTCAACTGAGAATCAAGAATTATCCCTAGATTATTAATTTGATCAACGATTTCAAGGCCATTCTTTTCGATGTAAATATACTTTTTAATTAATAAATGACTTGTAAATACTATCACAGAATCATATTTTTTGTTTTCTCAAAATTTAATTTTAATTTATTCGCACATAGCCAATTATCTAATATAGAGAGTTCTAAATTAATATCTTTGACTATTTGGTCGTACTTCTGTCCCGTTATTGAAAGAAGCGTATCGTCTGCAAACAAGTTTAAGTCTAATTAAAAAAAATATACAGGTCATTGATGTATATATACAAGAAACCAAAAGGCCCCCTATACACTCCCTTTTGGGATACCAATATCATTTTCCAAAATTCCTGATATAGCACCATTTACTTTTGTTCGATGAAAGCGGTCACTCAAATAATGTTTAAGCTTTTATGTTTAACTTTATAACACAAGATGTCACCCCGTAACACTGCAGCTTCATAATCAGATCTTCTCTGTTGATAGTTTCAAATGCACGTTTTAGGTCCACAAAGACACAACAATACCATTATCGTCACTAAATGTTGGCGCCATTTTGTACAAATTCGTTGCAGTGCAGACTCGCACGAATGTTTTATCACGAATGTTTTCAAAGTATATATACAGTTATCTACACCACGATTTCCAGTATTTTGTCAACAATCGGCAACAGATTGATTAGCTTAAAATCCTTTGGTATTGGAACAATGACGCTTACTTTCGCATACCTTGGAACTCGATCACTGGACAGCGACGTATTGATTAAATTAAGTAATGAATAGCCCAGTTGCTAAAATACGCTCTTTAAAAATTTTATTTTACATAAAGCTGAGTCCACACCAATAAAGATTTGTATTGTACGGGCTGTATGTGTTGTATGTAGTATGCGTGCGTGGCAATGTAAATGTTCTGACACACAAGGTCACGCACAAACATTTTCGCCGCACACATCTGTGGTCAGTTTTCTCGTGAACGTCCAAGGAATTTGCAGCGGACAAGATTTGTGTGTAGAAATGTAGTTAAAGTGAAATTAATATTTTTAGTTTCAAAAAGATACCTACGTGACGTGGCTAGATTGAAATGTATTATTTAGTCATTTATTATTTATTGAGTAACTGATTGTAATAAAAACATGTCCCAGCATACTATTATGTCGAAGACGAAGTGTGCTGCATTCATGATAATGCACAATTTAATCAAGAAAAAAAAAACATAACCTGCAAACATCCCACTTGCACATGCAGACGGAGCGGGGCTTACACCGCGCACAACACAAATATTTATTTACTGTGTGTGGTAATTTTGCGTCGTAAATATTTTCGTCACACAGTAAATTTGCCACACACGCAAATTTTTATTGGTATAACTTAAGATGTGGACTTATATTTTAAATTCTGTACAATACTTCTCAATTGAGGTAATGTTAACAAACTAAATTAATCCAAATTTTCTTCACCTGAATGGATGTACAACGGTAACCAAACCAAACATCTACATTCGTAACATTTGTTTGAATTTATTTTGGAATGGTTGGAGCTATCTCCGGATATTTTCAGCATAAAAGTTATTAAAATGCCTATACAAGGGATGTAACTAATCTCTAAAAATTCACTTTCAGAACCCATTTCTTCCTAGAAAAGTAAGTGATGTACCTGGAAAACGGTTTTCAATTTTAACGGTTTTAAAACATTTAGCGATATCAAGGTAAATGAAACCCCACTTTACTTGCTGATTTTTGCTGGATATCAACAATAACATTCTAAGGTGAGGTTATAAATATAATTTGTTACAACAATCATTTATACAAGAAAAAACGAAGTTTGATAGAAAAAAAATATGCAGTTTCAGTTTTTAGGTGAAATATAAAATGCGCCATCTCTTGCTCAAGTCACAAAAAATAAACTCATTTCTGTTCACCAGTGTCATATTTTTATATTAAATATTTTTGCACAAAAACTTAAACATTTTAAACTTAAACACCCTGCTAGGGTGTAAATAAATTATTTGCATTTTTGATGTCATGTCGCCTTTCCGGAGCTTTTTGAACCAAAGCTGAGCAGTGAACTAGTGTTGCAAATCTCAGTGTAGAGTGCAAATCTCACGAGCAGTGTCGGTGCCACAATTTAGTGACTTATTTCACTCATTTTTACACTTTTGTTAAAATCATCGACTGAATATTTTGGATTGGAATTAGTTTTAATACTAAAAAATGAATGATTATTTGGCGGAACATAAAATTGGAATCGGGTAAACCTCTGAGGAGTGTTCTATAAACCTTTATTTATAAAAATCGTAAATACTTTTATTACACCCTAGTATAAGGAAAATTATATTTCCTAGGAAAATAGAGAAATATTGAATTAACATAACATTATTATGGTAGGTGTTGTTAATAATCCATAAATATTTAAATATTTTTTAACGATCTACACATGCAAATTTTATTCTTTTATATTTATGTTAATAAAAAAAATAGCTTCTTATTTAAATGTTCATTTGTCTTGATATAATTTATACCACCCGTGTATTATTATACCACATACCTGAAACCTAATATGTAAATTCGGTTTATTTAAATCAGAATTTATTGAGAAACTTCAGTTTTCATAAATAACTACTAGTAAATTAAATCACTTGGCAATTTAATTGAATAATATTAGTAAAATGGAGCTGCGCTTATTTACGAGCGAGCTATAAATTCGCATCTTGTCCCTAAGCTGCCAAAGTTGCAGCCAGTATACTGAGTTGGACTGTATTCCTCTGATAAATGTTCTTTGAATAATTAATTTGTTAATTGTAGCATTCACAATTAAACAGCTTTTAACTTACATGCATAAATATGTATTCAACTTGGTAGGATAAGCGACACACTAAAATTATTAAAATAAAATGAAAATTTAACTAAATCGTTAATTAAACTTCAATACAATAAAGTGGAAATTTTGGCAAAAAAAAGTCTTTCGTTAGAAATTTAACCAAACATCTACATTTCTTAACCAAACATCTACATTTCTTAACCAAACCTCTACAACATTTATTTAGGGAAAATAGTACAAGGTAATCAATATTGTTGTTCATTTTTGTAGGTTTAATTAATAAAAGTCGATTTAAGGTACAATAATTTTATTATTATAACACTAAGTACAGTGTTACGAAATTTATTTAGCAAAAATAATACTGCCGTGATGGCGTCCTTCACGGCGCTGGCATTCTTGAAGGCAAGATCGAAAATATACCATCACCCTGCCGTACATATGTCTGGATATCGAGTGGATCTCATGAACAACATTCTTCTTTAATTGCAGTATGGTACGTCCAAAAACTTGCTCTTGACATAACCCCACAAGAAAAAATCAAGTGGAGTTAAATCTACACTTCTTGGTGGCCAATTTATGTCACCTCTATAGAATATCAGTTTTCCTCGGAATAATTTCTGTACAGCCTCTAAAGAATCACATAAGGTATGACACGTAGCGTCGTCTTGCTGAAACCAACTGATATCTGGCATCTTTAAAGACGTATAGGCCAATTATGCCTCTAGCTGACATTGCAACCCATAGAACAACTATTGGGCTATGTATTTCGTGTTTTTCCTTGTGATTTTCCTCGGCCCAGTTTTTTCTTCGGCAGTTTTGCTTGTTTGCATGGCCGCTACTTAGCCTGGTCACTGAAGAAAACATTGTCTCAATTTTTCATCGGCAAATGTCAAGCACATAATAAAATCAGTTTCTTCCATATCTTGCACAATTTGAATTTTATAGGGATTAAGGCGAATATCTTTTATGAAAATCTGGCTACTTCGCTTCTAACTGACTCATGCACACGTTCAATGTTGTTTGTAGCTCTGCTTGACCTTGGACGACCCATAGACGATAAATTTAGAGTTGATAGTTTCACTTTTTTATCCATTTCTTTATTCAATTAACACTTGGTGCCTCGTCTATGTCGATAAATTATACTCGACCCTATAAAGTCGACACGCCGTAATAAGTGAATTGTTGTTTGGATAATACTCGCAAACACAGAGAGCACGCTATTTTCCGGTGAAACACTCCATGGCAACTTTTCTCTGAACCAAGCTTCCATGTAAAGTTAATACGACCAGCACGTTCACCTAGGAACAAACAAGTAATTAAATATGAATGACATTTGTGGACACCTACTACTTTCTAGTTTACTTAAAATGTTTTTTTACTTCTTGAAAGAAAGAAAAAAGAAATTTATTCCAAAACATTAGAGGTATCTCTGGGCCACAAATAAGCTACATTGCTCCGGTATGAAGTGCTGATGGTAGAGATATTATCATCATAAATGATATAAGAGACAGATGGAAGGAGCTGAAACTTGCTAAACGCTAACTCAATGGCTGATGAAAGAGTCTTTGAGCTCATCCCCCAAAGACCTTCAGTTATAAACATGGACGAAGAGCCCAGAGCGAAATAATCTGCCTGTGCTGGAGAAAGCAGGAAATACCATCGGACTTTTGATATGCTTGCATATTTTTAAAAAAGGCGATAGACCTGACTGCAACAACTATCGGGTTATAACATTGCTCTCTGCTGCAGGAAAGTTTGTGGCTAGCATCATATTAGACTGGCTGGTATAGTTGAACCAATACTGCTGGAGAGTCAGTGTGGATTCAGAGCAGGTTGTGATATTCTCGCTACGTCAGATACAAAAAAATTCAGAGAAAAAAATGAAAGCCTATTCATAGCCTTTGTGGATTTATCAAAGGCGTTTGACTCCGTTGACAGAAACATAATGTGGAAGCTCATCATAGGATGCCCGCCTAGACTAGTGCACATGATAACACTTCTGCACAATGTCATGAATGGAAAAAATTTTGACATATGACACAGATGGGGAAAACTGAATCTTCAGAATATGACCGGTATTAAGCAGGGCTCCAACGCTCTTTTCTGTATTTGTTGCCGCTGTCCTGCATCATGTCAGAGGCAGATTGCAGTTGAGATGTTGTATGGAATGGCTGGAAGCCTATTCAACCTGGTACCTCTTAAACCCAAATTAAAAACAAAGGCGGTTAGTATCGTAAAGCTACTGTAACCCTACAGGTTAGGTCATGCAGATGACTGTGCGCTTGCAGTGCTTAGTGTATCAGCGTTGCAAACGGTGCTGGACTCTTTTTTATTATTTATTTAACGAGGCCTATGGTGCGTTCGAACTTAAAATTAATGAACAAAAAACGAAAATACTACAACAAACAGGTCTAAATAGAGACAGAGAGACGCCTGATGTTATTGTGAATGATCAACCTCTGAAAGTAGCATGCTTCCCGTACTTGGGAAGAGAAATTTCCTGTTCTGCCGACCTGCAAGAGGTTATAGATAGAATAAAGTATGCTGGTGCTAATTTTGGACGTCTAATCTAATTTCTCCTTGTTACTGAAAACACTTCTGAATGTTCAATAACCGGGACGTAAGGGAACACACTAAAATCAGTATTTAGAATGCCATAATAATTCTAACCCTTCTGTATGGAGCTGAATCATGGGTCCTGTATCGGAAGCAAATAAAGCAACTTGAGAGGTTTCATCAAGGCTGCCTCTGGAAAAAATGGCAAGACTATCGGACCAATGTGGAGGTACTTGCACGAGCCAGCAGTTTGAGCATAGAAACCCAGATCATGAAAGCTCAGAGATGGTTAGGTCATTGCTAGAGGATGCACGATACTAGGATGCCGAAGCAGATTCTCTTTGGCAAATTAAAGAATTAGAAAGAAATCTGGGATGTCCAAAAAGAGGATACAAAGACGTAATGAAATTGTATCTAAAGCAGTCTATGTGAAGCGTGTCCGAATGGGAAAAGACAACAAACGATAGAACCAAATTGCGTAAAAGGAAATACCGAGCTGTTCAGCTCCATTAGGAAGATAATTGCCAAAAACTCGCAGCCAAATGGCACAACAGACCAAAAGGCACAACAAAAAGGCAAACAGACTAGACCGCGTGTACAAATTATGTATTCTCCTGACCTTAAATGCGCAGCATGGGGAAGAACATGTAGATCTAAGCTGGGTTATCTGAGCCACTATAAAACCCATAATTATTCAACAATAGATTAACAAAACTAATAACCATGGCTGAGATCATACTCGTATCGGGTGACAGCCATCATCACTTAAAATGTTTACTAACCTTAGAATATGTTGTAATGTGTGTTTTCCTCATTTTTAATGTATGCTTCACTATTATAATTTGGATTATTTTGTAAATTCATTATTTCAAATTTTTAAAGTAACGATTTAAGATTAGAAGCGCACCACCAACTAAAGCTATTTAGCGACTGGACCTACAGCTTATAATTGGTTCCGAAAAATGGCCATCAGATACCGATAAACCCGCTCAGTATCCTCCTTGGGCTATCATCTCTTGGTTTTATACTTAACCAAAAATTTCTCGATAAGTCTAGCGACTGGCGAGTGATAAATGTAGAATACTTCTCAGAAGGTATCAGGCCTTACACAGTCTCAAACTGGTGTGACTGAGAGAAAATTGCTTGTTGGATTTTACACTCTCAAGCTTGGTCTCTCCTCGGAAGATCACCCATTCAAATACTAACTGCAACAAGCGACGCTGTATTTCGACCTCCGAGTCGCCGGATTACAGCCGATGGCAACCTCCAGGTCTCAAATGTTTAGTAAAATTAAGTAATTGTTGTAGATGTGAATAGAATTGATATATGGTCCAGCTTCTCTAAAGCATCGTTTCTCAACCTGTCGACCCCTAGGAGGGTGGCGTTCAGGAATTCAGTGTTGAAACAATGTGACCCATATACGACATAACATAATTTTGTATTTCTAATTAATAAAGTATTTCTAATATTACCAGGTAATAACAACATAATAATGTAAACTTAAATAAAGTAATAGCCAAAATTGTTTGAAATAATAATTTAGTGCGACGGTTGTTTTTCACTTAAATGCTTTTCTATACGTGGATCATCATTGCAAACACACATAAGCAAATAATTTTACAAAACTTACCTAAATCTTGCGTTAAAAATTCTAGTTGTAGAGTTTTGTCTCCTGATATTTCAATAAGGTGGTTGTAAATCTCAATAGGTAATTCAACAGCTGCAACATTTTCATCAAACGCATAGTTAATTGAATTTTCCATTGACGTAAATGCGTTTTCATGCACGTTCTCCAACACGCGATCAATAATATAGTTTTCTAAATCTATATATTTGATAATATAATCCAAAGTTAGAGTGAATGTATCAAAATTGCGTTTTTCAATGCGTATAATGCAAATACCAAGCTTCTTGAGGCAGTCATTGACTTTGTCATTAGTAAAATGTTTTTGTTACAACCTTGTAAACTCATATTTAAGTCATTCGAATGTGAAAATATATCACTCAAGTAATCCAACAATAATAAAGTTTTTCCATCTTGTAAAAACTCTTAAATGAACCATTTTTATCTGAAAAAATATTTCCAGTTCATTTCGTAATTCAAAAAGCCTCGTTAGAACTTTTCCTCGCGGCAGCCACCTTACTTCAGCATGGAAAAGCAGTGCGTCGTATTTGGCACCCATTTCTTCCCACAATGTGGAAAACAATATAGTCTGCAATGGCCGGCTTTTAATAAAATTAACAATTTTCACGGTTTCTAAGCGAACATATTGTGAATTATCTGGCATATTTTTTGTAGCAAGCGCATTTCTGTGAAGAAGGTAGTGCATCCATTCCATATGTAGCATAATGTCTTTTAATTTTAATATCACACCACTGTTCTTCCCGGTTATAGCTTTCGCGCCATCAGTACATACCGCCATCTATTTATTAAGGTTCAAGTTTTCGTTT
This sequence comes from Cosmopolites sordidus, assembly GCA_031761425.1. Classification (NCBI taxonomy): domain Eukaryota; kingdom Metazoa; phylum Arthropoda; class Insecta; order Coleoptera; family Curculionidae; genus Cosmopolites; species Cosmopolites sordidus. Next base: position 1,078,460 of record JARFXV010000172.1, on the reverse strand, counting down.
TGAGTTGCATCAATAAATACTTTAAAGAGTCCTTCTTAAGTTTCAGGACCAGGGATTGATTTGCAAAATAAAATATTTTCTTTAATTGACCCCTCGCATTCGTATCGGACAAAAACAAAAATTGCGTGTTCGACACGTCTGTTGACGTCGAACTCAATAACAAAAAAATCACTTTTAACTAAAAAATTCATTTAACTTTTCAATTATTTGATCGTGGACCATTTCATTAATATGTCTCAATATTGTGTCATTGGAAAGTGGTATAGTATTCAACTTTTTTGCTTCTTCCAGACTTATCACCATATTGACCATATCAATGCCAGAGGGTAAAATGAGATTTTCTGCAATCGTATGGGGCTCAGATTCCCTCGCCCTCTTAATGCTACTAAATAGGATACTTGACGCGCTGTGATCTTATTACAGCTTGATTTGTTGATACCAATTTGTTGCTTTTTCAAGACGAGTAATTTATACTCGAAAAATTCTAATGGTTTGTTTTGTAAGGACGAGTGTTTTGTTTCCAGATACAGGACTAATTTTGAAGGCTTCATGTCATTGCGGTTTGTCATACAAGATAATGAATCCATATTTTAAATATATTTCTTTGTAAAATCTAGTCTTTTTCTTTACTGTTTCACCAGATGTAGACAGTGCATTTGAACGAACCGCAGTGAATGTGAAGTGCAGCGTGAATATGCTCGTGGGAGTTTATAGCCATTTAAAAATTAAAGGATTCTTCATAAATCACGATACTGAAAAAAAGACAAATCGTCGCCGTGTTAACCGGCCGATGTAAAACTTTGATAAACATCAAATACTGCTTCATGAATTTCAAGTCCATATGATTATTTCGTTTTAACATTCCTGGAAAGCAGATAAGTTTAATATTTCTGCCATCAAGAAAAAAAAAAGAAAATTTCGCTTGTTGATTAAACACTACTTTTTGCGTAAAAAGTTAAAAAATTAAAAAGCGTGCGTAAAAAGTTAATAAGGTACAATGGGGATTCTGCTCAATCACTTTTGATGGTTCGCAATTGGTTTACTGAACTGTATGCTCAGGATGCCCCGTTGAAGTCTCTGCTGAAGCAGTGGTCAAGAAAATCTATGACATCTTATTACCCAACTGCAGAGCGAAGGTTGAAGAGATTATTGAAATGATGAACATCTCGGACGAATGCGTACAGAATATCCTTCATGAATATTTGGACAAGAGAAAGCTATCAGCACGATATCATCAATATCAGACTCGTTTACTCACCGCGCATCTAAAACGGAATCAAGTGACTACTTCACACCGGTATTTAGATATATAAGTGCAATTCAAAGGAATGTCTGCAGCGATTCATAATTGTTGATGAAACTTCGATCGTGATCACTTCATAATAAAAACTAAGAAATAGTCAAAACAGTGGTTTTTTATCTCTTTTTTTTTGGGTTTTTCGCCACGATCTAAAACACAAAAAATATCAAAAATATCTTTTCTTATGTAAATAAAGAATCACTGGGTAAAAAACAAAAACAAAACGGAGACAAATTTCTCAGTGATTTTTTTCAGTAATAATTTTACCTAACGAACAAAAATTAAAAAAAATACAAACATTTTCTAAAATAAATACAAACTTTTTAACAATAACGTTTCGGGAGGTCTTCTCCTCCCGTTTTATTAAATAATTAATTAATTAACAATTAATTGTCATGGTAAGTATCATTGACATATATACAAAATATATCTTTTCAGTATATATAGAAATTAATAGAATTTATTTTTTAGATTCGTTTTGAAAACGGGAGTAGAAGACCTTCCGAAACATTAACGTTAAAAAGTTTGTATTTATTTTAGAAAATTTTCGTATTTTTTAAATTTTTGTTTGTTAGGCAAATTTATTACAGAAAAAGATTCATTGAGAAATTTGTCTCCGTTTTGTCTTTGTTTTTTACCCTGTGATTCTTTATTTGCAGAATTTATTTAAGAACAAGTATTTTTGATATTTTTTGAGTTTTAGATAGTGGCGAAAAACCCAAATAAAGGAAAAAATACAGTGTCTTTTACCCGAACCAGCCCCGAATAAAGCGAATAATCTTCCTGGGTCACTAAAGTAAAGTAAAGTGTTTGGGTTAGAGGCGCATCAGCAACTAGGCTATTTAGCGACTGGACCTACAGCTTAACGTGGGTTCCGAACCACGGTCATCAGCTTCCGACAAACCCAGGCCAGCACCCCCCTCGGGCTATAAACCCTTGGTTATGTGCCTACCCATAAGTCTATTAGGAAACCTACCGACTGGCGAGTGACCAACGTAGAACACTTCTTAGAAGGCATCCGGCCTTACCCAGCCTTTAACTGGCGTGACTGAGGGGTAATTCGTAGTCGGATTTTACACTCTTGCCTAGAAACAATCACAAACATTTAGGAAAGATAAACGGACAGAAGAAAGAAAAATAACCATCCGAGCGCTGGAATCGAACCAGATACCGCTCCAGCGCGGATTCGGCAAATTCCTGGGTCACTGTTCGGTCGGGATTCGCAAGGCATTATCTTCATTGATTGTTTGAAAAAAGGAAAGACGATCATTACTGATCAAATTTCACGACCTTATTTGGAGAAGAATAAAGTGTTGTTTCACCCTGACAATGTATCTGACCGAGTTTTATGTGCAAGTACATCTTAAAGTGGCGTCTGATTCTTTTTGTATGACTGTCAGAGTTAAACCCCGTAAAACACGGTCTCGAACTTTCTTTAGAACAATTTTTCACAAAATGTCAAAACTTTCGATCACACAAACAATTAAACGTAACTATCATAGATATTTGATCGCACTTGTGCCGTCTCTGTGTCAAGCCGAGAACTTTTTGAACGACTTTCGTATAGTAAACCATGCACGGTATGAACTTAATTAAGTATTATCTTACCATAAGCTAAATGAACTCGTTCTTTTTCCTCAACTGGACCCTCGGATTGAGATTCCGAAACTTCATCTTCGTAAGCATCGTTGATGGCACCTTGTGGTTTGCTCTCGAGCGCTTGAAGTTTGCGAGATCCCCGAAGTGATCTGTTGAGGAATTCATTTTGTGCGGCTATTCGTTCCTCTTCTTCTTTTCGTTTGCGAATTTGTTCCTGCAAAAAAATATGACGATCTATATTTAAACACTTACTATTATTATTAAATATTATATAAACACAACACTTATTACTATTATTTATTTAACTCAAAAGGTGAATTATTCGAACTTTTATTTTGAAAAAAATACCACTAATATATCCACTTCTTGGGGCTTTGCATAATCAACATAATTACAAAAATCAACTATAATAAAAATCTTATCGTCTCATCGCAAATAAAAATCATTTGGCTGTCAAATTGGGTTATCAACCCTTGGTTTTGTGCTTAACCTTTAGTCTCTCGAGAAGTCTATCAACTGGCGAGTGATCAAGGTTGAATACCTCTTTGAACGCATCCGGCCCTACCTAGCCTCAAACTGGCGTGACTGAGAGGCAATTCCTTTTCGTATTTTACATTCTGCCGAAATGAAGTATGCAAACCTGGTCTCTTCTCGGCTGGTCGCCCATCTTAGTACGAATTGCAACAAACAACGCTCTTTACCATTTCTGGCGTGGTCACCTCATTTGGTCGACCACTGCGATGTTTGTCTTGGCAGGTCGTATGCCCTCGTTTAAACTCTGTCGCCCAATATTTTACTATTGTAAACGAAGGAGAAGACTCCCTCAGAGTAGATTTTAGCTCCGCTTTGATATCTGTTGGACCGAGACATTTCATATGAAAGTAAAGTATCACATAACGATGACCATTTTTTTCCATATTTTCAAATACATCAAGAGCGTTCGCTATTATTGACTACCAAAGAAATACTATATAACGTAGCGACGTCAAACTTTAAACTTAAGCTTTATAAGGTCGGTACTTTCTATCTTAGTAATTCTTTTCGAACAACAACCGCCATCTATACATCAGGTCGGGTAATTCTAGAACTACCCTCGTATGAAACACTTTAACCATAAAAAAGTAATTACACTAAATAAAGAAAAATAATAGCTAAAGAAGAATTGAGCTAATGCCCCGTAAATTTCACAGTTCGTCTAAAAATAAACTTTTTATACAAAACTCTAAAAAAAGTGTTAGTCGTGCTATCTAGTTGCAAAAGGCAAAATTTAAGATCTTAACCGTAGTCGATTGGTTGAAATAACATGTCAATCAACAAATAATTATTATTTTGTGTAGTGTGAGGTGTAACGCTTGTTCATAATCGTGAAAAGATTTCATGAAACAACGCAACGTGTTACTAAAACATAATGAATTTCTAAAAAACATGTATTGCTTAAAAAGAGGTTATTTCAAATTAATGAAAGTATTTACAAAAAGAATAATAAGAACGAACACTGAACGACACACAACCAAGCGAGCACACAGGATTCAGTAAAATGTATCACATCCAGGTTGTTCAACAGGACATAGAAAGGCACAATGAATATATCATGCTACTGTGCTTGATTTTACTGACTATGAAAAAGTACTTGACCCAATTTCAAAGCAGCCCATAATGGATGTATTGCTTAACCAAGACATTGACAGTGCCTTTATAAATCTACTGGGATGTATGTATGATAAAACTACAGTGACAGTTCACATTGATGATCTTGAAGTTAAAATCAAGAACAATGTAGAACGGGCTGTACGGCAGAGTGACGCAATATCGCCTGTTTCTTTCTCAGCCTGCCTTGAAGAGGTATTCTGTAATCTGGATTCGGAATAGGGTGGAATAAAAATCAATGGTGCATGTTTAAACTATCTTAGATTCTCAGATGATATCAGTCTCCTTTCACCAGAAGTGCTTCAAAAACGTATACAAGAACACATACAACCATGTCGCTTGAAAATAAACCTGAAAAGGAGTCAGGTCATGCTTAATAAATTTGTCATTTCTATTTAGGGGAGGGATTTGTATGTTGTGGATAACTACAAATAACGGGCAGATGGTTTCAATGGAGGATGACACCGCCCGGAAAGTGAAAGGGCATGTTAACTGTGGCTGGCAGGCTCAACATAGTGTTTAAGAATAAAAGTCCACCTTGTCTAAAGAGAACAACAGTCTTTGATCAGTGCATATTGTCCGTTATGACATACGGAATTGAAATTTGAACAGTCACGTTACATTCAGTTCGAAAACTTCGGGTAGCACAGAAGGGAATGGAAAGGTGTAAGTTGTATAAAAAAAAAATGTGACATGATTGGAAGAGTAGAGGAATTGAAATGCAGGTGAGCAAGTCATATAGCGAGGCGATGTGACGACAGGTGGATCGATGTAATTCTGGAGTGTATACCGCTAGATCATGTCCATGAAGAAGACCGAAAACGCAATGGACCTTCGATATGAACAAGTACTAGGCTAATTGAAAAGTTCGCGGAGCGATTAATGACTTTATTCTTGTACTTTACTCTTGACTTTAGTTACATTTAATTAAAGGAGAATTCCCTTAAGCTCAATACATTTTCTCCAGCAGATCTCCAATTATTTTTTTCCATTTCTGAAGTGATTTTCTGGAACGCCTTCAAAATACTCATCTACGGCTGCCATAACTTCTTCATTTGATGAAAAACACTTGTCACGTAGGTAATGACGGCTCGTGAGGGAGGGCGTTGTGGCGCCGCCCCTCCAGTATTTATAACAGTAAACAATTTTTCAGACCAAACAACATAATTTTTATCCGGTCAGTTTATTTCCTTTAACTTATTTTCTTGGTCCACCTCCTGTATAGGTTTTCAATAGCACGAAAAGTAAAAAGGAGGAAGGGGAAAGCAAAAAAATCTTCAGCAGCACTATTTTCTTCTACACCCTCCCACTTTAAAAACTCACGAGCAGTCACTGCACTTAGGAATTTTTGAGGTTTCCGAACAGATGAAAGTCAAAGGAAGCCAGATCTGGTGAATCTGGTTGATAGTCCAACAATTCGTAATATAACTCATTTAATTTAGCTATTGCAAGAACACCTCTGTGAGCCGGTGCATTGAAAACATATTTTTTCCTTCGTTAAACCAGGTCTTTTCTCAAGAATTTTTATATTCAATTTGATCCAAAAGGCTTGAGTAATACTATCATGTTATTGTTTTGCCGGTTGGAAGACAATCAATTAACAAAATGCGTTTTGCATCCCAAAAGAATCGATGTCATAACCTTTTGCGTGGATTTTGACCACTTTGGCTGCCTCACAGTTGAACAACGGGTTCAGTCCACTCTGCGGTTTTTTGTCGCAGTTCAGGATCATAGTAGTAAACCCAAGTCTAATCCAAAGTTATAAAACGACGTTTAAAATATATTTTATTCTTTCCAAAAGGATACAAATGTTGCATAGAAAATTTTACTCGAAGTGGTTTTTGATCAGAATTTAACAAATGGGGCACCAATCTTACACATAGCTTTCTCAAGTCCAGTTCCTTTTTCAAAATATCAAACTCGTTTCGTTGAGATGTCCGTGGCCTTAGCAATTTCACTCAAAGTCAATTATCTGTTATCCATAACCATATCTTGTATAGAATTAATTATTTGTTCCGTAGTTGTACAACCACGTTGAAACTCACCTGCCTACTTACAAAATATTGTTTTTGAAGGAGCAGACTCCCATAATATATTTACAATTTCATTATGAATTTCCATTGCCTTTAAACCCTTTTTTACAAACAATTTAATCACTGCACGATTTTCAATATTTTTCATTTTCAAAAATAAGACTGATACGTTTACTTTAAGTTGTTTTTGTACGAATAAATTAACAGATCGACTTGAAACTTTACAAATGTTGATATGAAGGATTAAAACTACAAAATATAGTAGATTATATAGTTCTTTTATTGTTCTATAGGTGTTGTTCCACGAACTTTTTAATTAGTCTAGTGTGTTGGACCCAAATGGTGGAGCAGAAAATTCAGTATCCATCCTGCAGTTGATGGATCGAGTGATGACAATGATGGTGATGATTTACAAAAATATGTTTCTATCTAGAGCAGCTGTTAGATAATATATAACTTTCTCTGTGTACTGAATTAGAATGGATAAAATTGATAATAATAGATAACAGATGACATAAATTATTTAATAAGAGGTCTAAAGAGTAAATTAGAGCAAGTTAATCCTAGAATTTTACTGCAAATTGTGACTTTCAGGTTTCCGTTAGTGGTAAGCACAAGTAATCGACATCTATCATATGAATTTAATTATTGTGATGATGTGTATCGTAGGAAACGATATCATAAAGTTTGATCAGTTTGTTCGCAGGCAACCAATTATACATACATTAACTGATCAGATTTTTCTGCACTGAAAGATAAAATATTCACAATCCTCCTTGACATGTGGAATATACATATACGTATTTTATAGGTAACCATAGTTAAAAATAAATAGGTGATGACCTTCATTTTCACTATGTCGTGTAAATAAATTCAATAGGTTCAGTAATTCAGGTGAAGCAGAATAAGAATACCAATCATTAGTGTACGAGGTTGGACTTAAAATATAGAAAAAAACGAAAGCAAAATAATCATTATTCCAATTAATTTGCCAGCAATTCTGATACTCGACATAGTTAGTTGTAGGGGTCATCGTTTATTTATTGTGAAAATCTCTTGCCGTGACCACAGATGCAGAGAAACATATGGATACTTTGGAGAAAAGTTTTTATTGATATTATCTCTTTAACTGTTAAAATAAACATCAACTAGGTTAAATGTTTGAAATTATTATGATGTATTAAAATTGATATTTTTAAAAAGATGTACTAAAAAAACAAAAACAACTAGAACGCCTAACTGATAGGTAGGCGCCTAACTGATACGAGACCTAACTGATACGAGGGTTGCTATTTTTGTATCCGGAATAATAAAAACAAATATTTATCATTGAAAATTGTTTTATTGTTTTTCGAAATATTCTCCACCATAGTCGATATACTTTTACATAGGTTTCTACCAATTTTCATAGCACTTTTTCCATATCGATTGAGGTATCTCCTGAACATGCATTCTGAATGCATTAACACATTCTGCTGGCGTCGAAAATCATTGATCACATAGTTTATTCTTCCCGGACGAGAACAAAAATAAATCTTGTGTATGCTTGTCATACTAATGCCCAGGGATGCCTCAATATCCTGGTATGTCACATGACGATATCGCTTTATCATTTCGCGCACACTGTCGATGTTTTCTGGCATACCAACCGATTTTGGACGATCTTCTTTAAATTCGGCCACGATTGAATTCACTAAACCAATGACATACAGTGGTTATAGAAGGTGCTTCATCGCCAAAAGTTGAAGTGTGTTGATAGCGTCCGTATGACAAAACTTTCTGAGTATGTATACAGTCCACAATGTCAAACTTTACGAGCAATACTACTGCCTAGCAACACTATTGTTGCCAATTCCGAATACATATGGTAAATAACAACACTCCTAGGAAACATATTTCAAATAGAAATACATTTTATGGTATAAATTTTTAATGAAATTTAAAAAGGTAATGTTACGTTAAATAATCAATTTAAATCAAGTATTTTAGGAAAAATAACAGAATATTTAATTTATATTCTAATAATTTTCATTGAAACATCATTGAACACTAATCATTGATACGTTGGAAGCCCTTACAGAGTGGACGTTTTACCCATCCACCATATTAGCCAGATCTTATACTTCGTTTGAAAGCATCAAATTCAAGCAATATAATTTCCTTACTGTTCATGCACTTTACGACATTTTCGGTTTCAAAATCGATCATCTCACTACACCAAAATAAAACAAGCAACTAGTATATAAGATAACTACACAGTACATTGGAAAAGTAACGGAACTTTTTAAATAAAAAAAAAACGATTAGATATTTTGCCAACATTTTTTTTTAATTCAAAATACATCTCTTCCGCATCAATACACCGCTAGGTACATTTAACCAATGCTATTATAGATTTTTTATGTCGTTTTTCGGAATTGCCTCAATTACCCTCGTCACGGCTTCTTGGACTTGTATAACACTAGCATAAAACGTTCCTTTTATAGCCAGTTTGAATTACGGTAAAAAGAAATAATCACACGGAGATAAATCAGGCGAATACGGAGAATGTTGAAGCACGCAGACTTGTTTTTCGCCAAAAAATCACGAACAGCTGCAGTGATGTGAGGACAGACTTTTCGTTTGTTTAACCTGTTAACTGCCATGAGTATAATTTGGATACAAAACAAGTGTATGCCACGAAGTCACTGTATCAGTTTGATATAAACAAAAGTGTACACACTGAGGTTACTGTATCATTTTCATACAAACGGAAAAGGTGAGTTTAAGTCGATTTGAATCATATCTATACAAGGTTTACAAGCAAGTTGAATGGGGGTTTGTCCTTGACTGGCCTCCAGCTGTAAATTCCAGTTATTGGCGTTTGAATTTTCCTCCTACACAAATGAATGTAAAGCAAAATAGACAGCGGAAGGTTTTTATGGGCAGGCTTTTTTTTACTGTACATCGTGTATTTTTACGCTTTTAACCATTTTTTAACATATTTTTATTTTAATTTTTTATGTAAATAGTTTTAAAACATTTTTAAAATACATAATTGAATAATAGTTGTTGCACTTATTTTGGAAATCATGGCTAACAGACGTTATTACAACGATCAAGATTTGTTGGAAATGTTGGAGGAAAACATAGAGTGTAAGTACGAGTAATTATCATTATAAACATTTTTTTACTTATTTACTTATTTAAAATACATTTAAATGCATAGATAGAAAGGTCCGTGTACAGTGAAGTATAATTTTTATTTTTTCATGCCCGGCTATTATAAGAAATACCTATGTTGTGGAAATGTAAATGTGTTTTCACTTTCATTATTTTAGAATTTCAAATAATATGTACTTATCAGGCTATGTAATATAAATCCCCAGTAAAAATAAAAATAATATTTTTTACTTACTTTACTTACTTTTAAGAATCATATGTTACGTTATATTTTATACTTATGGTTACCTGATTATTCTACTACAACTACGTTTTTTTTCTAGTCTCTGACAAAAATGACGGGGAGGAATACAGACTTCGGAGGAATACAACTTTAAAATTTTTGAAATTTTTATTAGCAGTCAAATGTATCAAATTGATACATCCGCCATTTTGTAGACTTTGAGTAATAAAATTTTCATTTAATATGTAATTACGGTCATTTGGTGGGCTAAACTGTATAAAAAATGAAAAAGAGCATATGGCCTAGGAGCATGAAATTTGAAAAACAACCGTGGCCTGGTAGTGCAGACTACTAAAATCGGCCTGCCAGTTAACGTGTTAAATCCTTTGCCAAATTGCGTAAATCATGTTTTTGGTCGTATTTAATTGCTCCGCTATCTATCTCACAGTCGAATTTACATCGTAGACAATCATTTTACACATTTTTTCCACCAACTCATTGCGATTTTTGTTTTTTGACCGACCTGGCTTTGAGTCCTCTTCCAAAGTGTCACGGCCGTCCTGGAAACGCTTATTCTACTCAAACACATGTGTACGTATAAACAATCATCACCATACATTTTTTTCTTCAGTTCAAATGTTTCTGTAAAAATTTTACCGACTTTGTACTCGAACTACTTTACTTTTTACTTTTTGCCGAAGAAGGATAATACGCTTCCATCGACCGGACCCTATTTTCTGAGATTCGCAAGGCATTATCTTCATCGACTATTTAGAAAATGGAAAGACCATCACAGAACAGTATTATGCTGTGTTATTGGTCAAATTTCACGAAAGGTTGATAGAAAGGCCCTTATTTGGTGAAGAAAACGCTGTTTCACCACGACAACCATTCATCCGCATCCATCCCTCCGTCGTTGCTACAGCGAAATCTGTCAATTTGCGTTATGAACTGATGTTGCATTGACCTTATTCTCCGGAATTGGCCCCCTCCGAGTTATTTATCTTTCCAATTATGAAGAATTAACTGACTGAAAGAAATTCACAGAGGACTATTTTGTAGATTTCGACAAGTGATTTTTGTACGACATCAAAAAGTTGGAAAATGGTTGGGCTAAATGTATCGAGCTAAAAAGAGACAGATGAAAACTAAATAAATTGTCGATCAAAAATACTAAAGTATCTGACTTTAAATACTCCCTCGTATATTAATTTACACTTGAAGAAAAAGATAACATCTAATTTTACAGTCACTTCATATTAAATATTCTACTTTAACCACTTGAATGATATGGTGAAATTTATGGTTATACCAGACTGAATGTTTCTCAGAATAGTCTTATTAATCCCACAGTCAGAATATAAAGGATTTCTTGGCGCTACCAGATATGTGCCAACATGTTTTTTCTCAAGGTAGCTTAACGATGATACTTTTATTTAAAATTTAATTATGATGAGATATAAAAAACCTCATAAATAGTACGTACTATTTTTGCTTGTTATTCCAGGAAGTAATTGTTATTTTATGTAAAAAGTATCATAATAATACAAATAAATATGGATGCTTTAATTTGAAAACGTCACATCAAAACAATTTTTTTGTTAATCTATTTAATCAATTCTTCTATTGAAACCTTTGGTGCGAAACACTAAACTTGAAGAGATTTACCACTAAACACCAAATCACTTTTGTTCTTCTTGTTTCTTGATGTTCTTTGAAACTCTTAGGCACAGTTGCTGATATTACTCTGGCACAATTTTCCATGCACCATTCCTTATAATTTTTTTCTTATCAATTTTTGTATTTTAATCTTTATATATTTTTACTTCGATTAAATTTACTTCGTCTTTTTACTTCATTATTGGGAATGACCATGTATAAATATTGTACGTATAGATGTTATATGAACCACAATAATATCAGAATCTGTTGTTGTTTAAGAGAATCGGTTCCGACTTGTAGTTATAATACAGAATTCTTGGTGATTTTGTTAGTTGCAACTTTATGCTAGTTCCTGATATAGACTATTTGCCACTGCGTCGTGCCTCTCTTAATAACGTACCTAACTCAGGATAACTTCTTTGTCAACCCTACGTTCCGTACAATAATTTCGTTATAATTTCTGAGATTCATCGATGACCTAGATTTAATAGCTGACCGTCTGGATAATGCTATTGTAATGATAAAATAAATCAACGAAGTCTCCAAGAAAGTGGAACTCAAAATCAATTTCGAAAAAACTAGGCGGCGCAGGAACCGAACACAGTGCAAGGTCTTAAGGGAGGCCTACGTCCAGCAATGGACTTCAATAGGCTGATCATGGATGATGGATCAATTACCTGATCTTGAGTTTAAAACAGGAAACCCTTTGTCTCGCAGAACAGGCGTTCTACAATCACCCAGTACTACGACGCTAATAAGTCAAGTTGCTCCTGGTTAACCTCATTTAGCTGTGTTCAGGATTGCATAATTCCAAATTAGGTTTTCGCATTACGTTGGGCTCTTGTTTCCTACGTAATGTTGATGTTTCTCCTTGTTTGAAAAAGTACTGTTTTAAGCTTGCAATTTGTGCACCCAATTGTTTAGTAATGTCGATTAAGCATCTACGTTCTACATCACTTCTGAGGTGGTGTTTTTAGGAGCAGTGTTCCAGAGACCTTTCAGATTTTGTATATCTATCCAATTCCAGTTTATTACTCCAAACGATTACGGTAATACTGGAGTCGTCTATTTTATTAAGAACTTTAAAGTTATGTTTCTTATGTTAACTATCTCTTGGTAACTTCATCATGAGAGATGAACTTGAATCTTTCATTGACCAATGGTCAAATCACCGCCCTGTCTCAGTCATGGCTACATTGTATTGAGTACTAATTGTGTCTTAAAAACATTTTGAAGTTGATGATGATAGTTCCATTCCAACATCAGCTTAAAATTCTTCTACAATCTCTAATATATTTTTCAAAATTTCGACAAGGGTACAATTTGTGAAATGTAATCTTTTTCAAATTTTAAAATAATCGTTCAGATACGAGGGTTATTAAATAAGTCCATAGAAACAGATAGAAAACCAAGTTATTTAAGTAGATTTTTTTATTTTTCAAAATAATCTCCTTTTAGCTCTATATACTTTTCCAAGCGTTTCTCCAAGTTTATTAAGTCATCTAAAAAGGAAGATTTCGGAAGGTGTTCAAAATAGGCATCTGTTTGCGCGATGGCCTCCTCGTTCGATGTGAACCGTTGTCCGCTGAGACATTTTTTTAAGTTCGGAAATAAAAAAGTCACTGGAGGCCAAATCCAGTGAATACGGCGGATGTTGTAATGATTGTTAGGTGTGGTGTGGTTAGGTTGTAAGTGTGTTAGGCAGGCCTATACTAATTTAAAGATGCTATATCCACATCGACACTTTTTGTCTACTACATTAAAAATCAAGTTGACGGACTCTCTGGTTCTTTCATGTTTTAACTACGCTGATGCAGTGTATGATCCGTGTCTTGATCGGGGAGATATTGCTCGTATACAGAGAGTGCAGAATTCTTGTCTTAGGTATATATATGGTATCAGAAAGTTCTCTCCGATAACATACAAATTAAAAGAAGCTAACTGGATATCTATGGCAAAGAGACGAAGAGTGCATACGGTCGTTCTATTTCATAAAATAATTTATAACAAATGCCCTCCGTATCTCATTGACAGATTAACGTTCCGAACCGATGTCCATAATTTGAATCTTAGGTTTGGGGGCCTCATATCGCCTCCTTCGCATCGATTACAAATTTTTAAGAGATCGTTTACGTATAATATTTATAAACTTTATAACAACATTTCGCGCAAACTAAAGAAATTATCGCCAGATTCGTTTAAATATCACTATAAAATGAACATCGGATAATGTATCCTCCAGCATCAAAAATTAAAGAGTATAAAGGGCTAGAAATGGAGAAATTGATTGTTTGGCTTCTTTTTTTTTTTTTTTTATTGATTGTGAGCAGATGGTGTTTTTTTTTTCTTTTATCTCTGTTACTGTTATTGTTTAATCATTTATTGGTACTACATTGATCAATATATTGTAAAAATTATAGGCAAATTGTGTATACCCGGTTATTTCTAATATGTCGAATTAAAAAAAGAAATCTGGAACTGGACTAGATCTTTTTTAATTGCTTCCAGTTCCATTTTGCGTATCATTAGTAGGTGTTAGTGCATAATAAGGACGGATTTGTATTTTGTTATAATTATAATTGTATTATTGTATAATTTAGTTATTGTATTCAAACATTGATACAGCAAATAAACTTATTATTATTATTATTATTATTTAATTACACTAACTTTAACTTTAATTCCATGATTTTAGCCATTGAAACTGTACATGGATGTACCCGTTCATTGTCTTGATGGAAGAGGATCCTTTTCTTTTTCAAATGAGGACGATTTTTCTTGATTTCTTCGCTCAATCGGTGCAGTAACGACGCATAATACTCTCCGTTATTGTTTTTTTCTTTTTCCAAGTAATCGGTGTAGATGATTCTGCGTGCATCCCAAAAAACTGTGTCCATAACCTTGCCGGCCGATTTCACCGTCTTCGTCTTTTTCGGAGCCCGTTCGCCTTCAAAAAAAAATGAAAGCACTGTGCATTGCGATAAGCCTGTGGCCTCAACTATTTCGCGCAGTTTGATTCGTCGATCACTTAAGAACCATGTCGCAAATGTTGTCAATCATTTCGCGAGTAATCACTTCCACTGGACGTCCCGAACGATGTTCATCTTCTGTGGATGTATGTCCACGTTTAAACTGATTTACCCAATTATAAACTGTTACAAACATAGGAACATGCGTGCCATGAACTCAGCTTTTCTTTCCCTTTTTTTCTTCAAAAGCTTCACTTTTTTTTAAATAAACAAAAGTTTCTTGCTTCAATCGACAATAACAGTGAAACCATGTGATGAATATAACTGAGATTGACAGCTATCTGGTGAATAATGATGCGTACTAAAAACAAACCATTTTCGATGCTACGAGCGCCATCTCTTGTAATTTCTAAAGACTTATTGAACCTTTTAAATTCTAAATACTTCAAAATATAAATGTCTTATATTTTCAATATAAAATATCGGTCTCGGATTAGGAAACAGTTCGTTTAAATATTTTGCTATTTTTTGTGATTATTAGAGCCAACTAGTAATCACAAGTTTATTTCATTATTTATTTATTGAATATGATAGAACAGTGGAAGCCTCTCTAAAAGTACACACTGGCTTCATGCAGAGGTTCCTGCTATTTTTTTTAATTAAAGAAAAAATTTATTTATAAAAATTACACAAAATATATAGTATGTGGCGTTCTAGTCAATGATCTTTCTAAATCTCTCCGGTAGCTTCATAACCCTGCACTCATAGATTTTATAAAATTTCTGGCAAAATATCTGAGGTGATTTTTTATGTCGCCTAGGAAGTTTTTACACTCTAAACTGTTATCTGAACAAGATCGAGGGAGTACGGTGGACCATAACATCCTGGTCAATTTTTTAAGTTTTTGTTGCAAAATATTTAAGTTGGTGGTCAAATATACGTGAGACCTAGCATTGTCTGAATAGAACACAATGCCAATTCTGTTGGCTAATTCAGGCCTTTTCTTGTCGGTCGGTCGTTCTTGCTAACTATTTCAAGTAAACATAATTGCCTGGGCTCTATTGCCTAGCTGATTCCAAGAACTGGCCCAATCTCTTGTGCTTACATAGAGAGCACATATCTTCTTTTGCGTTGGCTATTGCGTAGTGAAGGATTTTTGCTTTTGTGAAATAACAAACTATAATACATTCTATCAAAAAAGTACCGGGAATTGGTCGAATTCTCTCTCGAATGTCTTATGTCGACTGAACGATTTGAGTTTTGGAAAGAGAACGAAGCCAGTCCGAGCCATATCAAATGAATCCGGTGGTTGTTCGAGTATTTCGGTGTTTGTTGAGTTTTTGCCCAGAAATTCATTCACAAGTGAGATGGTGCGTTGTCGTGATGTAAAATCCAAGGGTTCTCTTTCCACAAATCTGGCCTTTTTCAACGAGTTTGCTCTCTCAAACGCCGCATAACGCTCAGATAATATTCTTTATTTACCGTCTGACCTTCTGAAAAGAATGTCGAGTGCACAACACCGCAATAATCAAAGAAAACAGTCAACATCACCTTAACTTTTGATCGACTTTAATGTGTTTTTTTTTATTTCAGCTCAGCTCATTTACCAAGTCTCATCCCCAGTTACAATGCGTTTTATGAATGTGGGTTCTAGCATGTTTTCAGCGACCTTTACGCGATTGAGTTTCTGAAGAAAATTCAGATCTCTCGGCACTAGTCGAGCATCAATGCATTTCATGGCCAAACAATCGCTTAAAATGGTTCGAATTGATTCCGAAGATACAGAACGATCAGCGGCTATCTCTCACAAAATTAAATGACGATTTTCAGACACCATTTCCTTCACTTTAATAATGTTATCTTCAGTTGAAGACGTTGATGACCGACCAAAGCAAGGCAAATTTTCCACCACATCTCGACCGCTTTTGAATGCACTGTACCACTCATATGCACGTGTTTTTGATAAAGTCGATATAATGTAAGCCTTCTGCAACATTTTCAGCGACTGGGCACACGAAATTCCATTTGCAATACAACATTTAAGACAAATTCTTTGTTCGATGTTTTTATCCATTGAAAACATTACAGAACACACCTAAGATGAACTGACAAAATGAACAATTGAGCACTGTAAACAAACTAAATGACAGATAACGTTTAAACTCCGCGTCAGTATAGAGGACAGTTATGCCAACTTAGCGATAAAAAGAATTTTGACAATCCCTTTAAGCGGGCTTTTTAAATGATCACTTCCCGGTACTTTTTTGACAGAATGCATGTCAAAGATGCTCCATATTTTGTGCTATTTTCAACAAAATTTAAATAACACGTTTTTTCCCAAATATTCGTTGAAATTTCTGCTGTAAAATATCATCATATGAAGTAGACAACACTTACAATGCAAAACCACTCTAGCGTCAAAAACGAGACGAACTTTTGCATTAACCCAATATAAATAGAAGGGTTGTTGAATCTGTTGAATAAAATTAATAAATAATTTGAATTGTTTAAAAAATCACTTGGATTTGCTTGTCCACAAGCAATATAAAGTGATCTTATTTTTATCTGATTTCTTTCTGATTCTTATCAAGATATAAATCGCTTTCGAAAATGTCTGAGGTTACTTATACGTGTTTGGCCATGTTTATTATTGATGCCAAAGGAAGTGGCCTAGGCTGAAAAAAAAGCTGGAAAAAATTGTTGTCCTGTGGGAGATTCGAATTAGATCATCGATAGGAAGAAAGATCATCGAATTACAATGACATCATCAAAAGTCTCTGTTTGATGTGGTTTATAGTTCAAGGGAATCATTAATCTGTATTTTTCCAAAGATGGGACTTTTAACGCGTTTATCATCAAAATATTTTATAACACTTATTCTTAACTAATGTTTTCAAAACATAAATAGCAATTACTTAATTTTTTAATTAGATTAAAAGAAAAATTCTTGCTGAAAAAATATATATGTATACGAACTATTTACTGAAAACAATTTTCATTGTTATGAAAATTTTCTCGCCTTTTTAAAGAAAAATTTCCATGCCATGCGTATTAGTGAAGGTAAAGGTTTCAGAATTAGAAGCCTATTAGTAACTGATCATATTTAGCGACTGTATCTACAGTTTAACTCCGATTAACAACAAAGGTTATGAACTATTGCTTTTAGCTTACTCTTAAGTCGTGAGAAGCCTACGACTAGTACGTGACCAACGTCGATTATCTCTCAGAAAGCATTCTGGCACTATCTAGCCTAAAATTGGCATGACTGAAGGTCGCCCCATGTCGAGTTTTACAATACGCAATCCTCATCTCTTCTCAGAGGATCATCCATTTAAATCCTAACCACAAAAAGCGACGCTGCGTTTCGATCTCCGAATCATCGGACTATACGAAATACCAACCTCCTGATCTAATTATATTAGTTAAATATTATATATCAATCGTTTGACGTCAACAAACAAAATGTCCAGGAAAGTAATGTAATAAAAATGATTTTAATATATTCGTGTTTCAAAATCAAATATTCCTAAAATAAATCTAGAGATGTCTACTTTTACGCCCCCTATTTATTTCACTAAATTGCTCTCGATAAAAATACTCATTTGCATCAAACTATCACTTGAATTGAGATATATGTTCCACGGTGTAATTTAATATTATATTGCTACAACAATTTTATTTAATTGTTATTTTGTTAAACAAAAAAATTACTTGCCATAGTTGAATATATAATAAAACAGTTTCATATTGGGCAATTTTTATTATATATTGTATATAAGTAAGTTTCATAAAAAATTCTAAAAACCTTATTAAAATCAATATGCATTCGGTTCATATATGACAAATAAAGCAATAATTTTTCGTTTTAAATATTCTTTGATCTACCACGAGTAATTTATATAATATTTACAAATAATTTATAAAAAAATATACATAAATATATACATATATATATATATATATATATATATATATATATATATATATATATATATATATATATATATATATATATATATATATATATATATATATATATATATATATATATATATATATACCCCCTCTTTGTGAGGTGATCAGACCTTGGCGTGGTAGCTCAATGAAGCTTTGAGCTATGCCGTCTGGGGCGTATGCTCGTAAAAGGGTAACCCATGGCGGACAGGTCAAAGCAGAGTCTTCAGACTAACTTGATCCAAAATATGCCAACCTGCATTGGACCAGAGTGGTAGATTAAGGTCCAAACACACCCCCACACGGCCCTCATTCCCAGGAGGCCAAGGGGCAACTACCTGCGGCAGCGGGACGACCTGCCCCCGACATGTCATTGGACTTTGGACATTGCAACTCTAAATATCCGCACAATGAAAATGTATGAACGACTGCAAGAACTGTTGATCGAGCTTGACAACATACATTGGGATGTTGTAGGGCTTTGTGAAACACGAAGAAAAGGCGAAGAGCTAATCAAACTGAAAACACTGGTCACGTACTCTACACTCGGCATACGGAGAATGGGCGATGTGGTGGAATTGGATTCCTCATTAACCAAAAGTTGAAGGATAGTGTCGAAAAATTTGAAAGTATATCTGACTGACTAGCCCAATGCGTCATTCAGTAGAATAAAAAGTTTAAACTTCAAATCGTCCAAGCTTATGCACTGCCATGGCAAAGAGGAAATTGAGGTATTTTATGATGATGTGGCCCAGCTTCTAGACAGCCAGAAATGCAGATACAAAATCCTGATGGGTGATTTTAATGCTAGAATTGTAAAAACAAGAACTAGTGAAACTGCAATTGGCCCATATGGAAATGGTGATATACCATATGGAAAAGATAATATCTAAAAGAATATTAAGAACACTGAACGACGCACAACCAAGAGAGCAGGCAGGATTCAGAAGTGAATTTAGTACAATGGACCATATCCAGGTTGTCAAACAGACTATAGAAAGGCACAATGAATACACCATGCCACTGTGCTTGGCTTTTATAGACTATGAAAAGACATTTGATTCAGTATCAACGCAGGCCATAATGACTGCATTGCTTAACCAAGGGATAGACAGAGCCTATGTGAACCTACTGAGATCCATGTATGATCGAGCTACAGCTACAGTTCACATGGATGACTTTGAAGTTAAAATCAACGTAGAACGTGGTGTACAGCAGGGTGACTCAATATCCACTGTTCTTTTCTCAGTCTGTCTTGAAGAGGTATTTCGTAATCTGGACTGGGAACAGCAGGGAATAAAAATCAGTGGTGCATATCTAAGCCATCTTAGATTCGGGGATGATTCGTTCTCCTTTCACAAAACCCAGATGAGCTACAAGCACACATACGAGAGCTGCAAAGGGCGGAAGAACCATTTGGTTTGAAAATAAACCTAAAAAACAGTCAGGGTATGTTTAAAAAATCTGCTGTCAACAGAAGAATTTCCATTTTAGATAGTGATTTAGAGGTTGTGGACCACTACATATATTTTGGGCAAAGGATTTCAATGGAGGGTGATACCGTCCGGAAGGTGGAACGGCGAGTTAAGTGTGGCTGGCAGGTATTTAGCCGGCTGAATATAATATTTAAGGCCAAACTCCCTCCTTGTCTGAAGAGAACGGTTTTTAATCAGTGCGTGCTGCCTATTTTGACATATGAAAATGAAACATGGACACTCACATCACAATCAGTTCAAAAGCTTTGGGGAATGGAAAGGTGTATGTTTGGTATTACAAAGCGGGACAGAAAGACCTGCATATGGATCAGAGAATCATATATATATATATATATATATATATATATATATATATATATATATATATATATATATATATATATATATATATATATATATATTATATGAACATTTTGTTGATTACTTGACCGGAGACGGGCCCACCCATCCCTTGTCTCATTGGACGCAGTTTAAAGAATTCTAATACTGCATATATACGCCATCCGACGGGAAGTCGGCAAAAAGTATGGGTTGTTGACTGTGGATGGAATCTTCCCATTTTTGACGAGTCTAAACATCAAGAGACGAAACATGTGCCCTCCAATGGAAGGGATGAGTGGGGCCCGTCCCTAGTCAAGTAATAAAGTATAGTAGTCAAAAAAAAAAAAAAAAATATATATATATATATATATATATATATATATATATATATATATATATATATATATATATTATACATATATACAGGTGATATTTTTAGAATATCCGAACTCCCAATCCCTAGGAGATCGCTGTCAAACAAACTCTGAGTTTGCGCGATTTTAGTGTCAAACTTATTCAGTATAGTCTGGAAAATCAACATAAAATGTTTAACATCAAAGCAACGCTTGCAAATTGTCGAAATTTATTATCAAAATTACTGTTATATGCGCCAAACTTATAGAATACTTACTAGTGAATTTTATGGTGCACATAATCGCCCAACCGAACAAGGTATTCGCCGAAATATCGACAAATTCTGAACACATTTCACGTACTCATTTCACTTTCACTATTGAACACAGTATCATACAGCCAACACAACAGTTGATTTATTGATGGAACAATTCGGTGAAAAAAAAATCGACGAACGAAAGTGTTAAATGGCCACGAAGATCATGTGATTTAACGCCTTTAGATTATTAAATATTTGGCCTATGCTGATAAACTAGCACCAATTGACGCCTTTGAAGCCAACATAACTCGAACATTTGCCTTGGAAAAGTAGTCGGAAATGGATTGACAGAACGTGCTTTGTCAGAAGTAGCCTCGGCGGACATTTATCCGGAATTGTTTTCAAATATTAATACCATTTAATGTTATTTGACATAAATTAAATAGTTTCAAGGCATCTAATTTAGTTGGTTTATTTGAATTGAAAGATCGGACGTACGTCACACGTTCGACAAAAAATATAAACTATTATTTAAAAGGGCTTATTCTGCTGATATGAAAATATTTTGCAGTATAAACATATATTAGTTTGGAGTAACTATTCCTTTAATAGCTATTAATCTCCTAGGCAAAAAATGAAAAGACAATTTGTTTTCACTTTAGGAAATCAATTTGTTTCTTCTACTAATTATGTATTTCAAATGTCACTATAACATGTGTTATACAAATTCGTATAACATCTTATAGAGGGGTAAAGAATGTTTTATGGAATCATTTTTCTACAGAATGAATTGAACAGAGCAAGAAAAAGACAATGGCCCCGTTACTGAACAAACTAGAGGTATATAAACAAATATTACGCAGTTTAATGTTTGTTTTTTTTATCAATGGAGATATCTCTAACATCAACTAAAAAAAAGAAATATGTTTAATCTATGCTATAATTTAAAAAGTAAATATAAACTATACGTAACCAACTGTTTTTTTTTTGGAACTGTTAATTATCATTAGTAGCGTAGATTCTTTCATCTAAAATTAAAGTTAACCCTACTATGCTAAGAACGTAAAAGCAGATTTTATAAAATATTTTCAAATGTGCATTTTAAACTAATGCATATGAGTACAAAGTAAAAACTCAGACACTTTTTCCAAAGACAAAGGTGATTCCATTTATGAAAACTAGTTTCATTCTAGTAACGGTCCGTGAAGTTGCCCATATGACATTTAGATTTGGTTTGACATTATTAGAAAGCAGATAAGTTTGAAATTTTTTTCTTCGCGAGAAAAGCGAATTTCAGGTGTTGATTAAATACTACTTTTTGCATGAAAACCCCATTGTACTAACAAAAAAAAAAGTAAAAAAACCATTTATGGAGACTCCACTCCTTTATATTTCAAGGTTCGTAAGTGGTTGACTCAGTTTCGATGTGGTCGAACCAGCACGAGAGAAAATTACTGAAGAAATCGTCAACAACCTGCCTTCTTGCTTTCGTATTGGTTGTTCGCAGGGTGAAACTTGGAGAGGTTTTTAAGATGATAAACATGTTCGTTAAACTAAAGTCAAAGAAATTTATCACTAAACACCGAATCACTTTTTTTAATACTTTTTTTAATACATTTTTTTAATCATTTTTAAATACAAAATTTAAAAAACTATAAATCGAGCAGCCGAAAGAACATATTCCAAAAAAGAGCATCAACATAGTAGAAAATCTTTCAACACAAACGTTCGACAATCCAGAACTAGATCTCTTAAATAAAGGCCTCAATTTTACTTTATCGGCATCCCGTGGTGCTTTGGAGCCGGTATTGAAAATGGTATTAAACACTTACCAGAGTTTTCCAAAGCTTTCGTCAGTAATGTGTGAGTCATGTAAAGGCAAAATTGCAAAAAATATTTCAAATAAAAGTCCAAATATGCCAAACATTTCTAAGATTGTCAAGCGTCTGTGAGAGGATTGTTTTTATTTAAAAGCTGATAAGGGAAATAAGGTTGTAGTAATGGATAAATCTGATTACTTTGAAGGCATTGAAAAATTAATTCAAGACGGTCCATATAAACGATTACCGAGGAATTAATTGTCAAAAATGGTCAACGAAGTCAGAGATACACTGAAATATTGTTACAACCTTATTTCTCCTTCTCTAAAAAACAAACTTCATAAGTAAATAACAAAACATAGTATTCACGCATGAACTCGAAAACAACGATAGTTTACCATTTCTGGATGTTTTAGTCAGTAGAAACAATAAAAATAGGTTAGATTTTGATATTTTTAGAAAAAACATCAACACTTTGATATACATTCCTAACGATTCGAATCATAGCTTCCAAAATAAGAAGATAGCTAGTTGAAATTTTATGGTAAATAGATTAATCAATTTTCCTTTAAACAAAGATAATTATAACAAAGAATTAAAAAAATATCAGAAGTGAACGGTTATAATAAGAATATTGCAGATAAATTAATTAGAAAACATAAGTTTAGAAAATTAATGAAATAATCTTTGTCTTTTCAAAAGGATCAGAGCAAAAATAAATTGAATGGTATTCATTGGTAATTGAACAAAGTTAACATTAAGGTTGTGTACAAATCATATAATAAATTAAGAGAAGTCCTGGGTAATCCAAAGGATAAAGTAGATCAACATGAAAAGTAGAGGATTTACGAAATTAGCAGTCAAGATTGCGATCGAAAGAATATTGGGCAAACAAAAAGATCCATATTAACGAGATATAAAGAACACATTGCCCACATTAGATATGGTAGAAATAAAAAATCTTGTGAAAATAATAAATGTGTAAATAATAATAGGGCTTTGGATGCATATGAAAGCAATCAAATAGAAAAATGCAAGAAAACCGTGAACCGGGATAAAGGACCTATTCCATTCAGTCAACTTTTTCAATTATTAATGTAAGGGTCAATAAACTTCAGGGATCATTTTTTTCTTTCTTTTGTTCTCTTTTTCCCCTTTTTTTCTGTTTACTTGTATCCTTTTTTTAAACGCTTCATTAGGTAGGTAATACGCTTCCTAGGTTAGCAGTTAGGGTTCTCATATAAGTAGAACGTAGTTTAGTTTTAGAATTAGATTAAATCATCTCCTGATGATGCTAACATAGTTAGCGAAACGTCGAGAACTTTAAAAAAAGTGATTCGCTGTTTAGTGGTAAATCTAGTTGATTTTAGTGTTTCACACCGAAGGTTCCAATAGAAAAATTGATCTTGGTTGAACGTGTACGAAATGTACATGAATATTTGGGCATGAGAAAGCTATCAGCGTTATTTGTGCGGCAGTTTCTTTTTGTTCAGTGGAAACCAAAAACGCAATGTCACCACTTCACACCGGTGTTTAGACATAAACACTTTCTGTTGCACTGATGAAACTTGGATTATCAATCATTATTGCATACCAGAAATAAATAATTAGTCAAAAAGTGGGTTGTACTCCGAAGAAGGCAAATATGCTTCCACTGGCCGGAAAGCCACTATTTTTAAGTATTCTCAAGGCAATATCTTCATCAAGTATTTCGAAAACGTAAAGACGATCATATGAGAGTATTACGATGCATTATTAGACAAATTTCACAAAGGGTTGATGAGAAAATTACCTAATAAAGAAAAAAGTGCTGTTTCAACAGTATAATGCATTGAAGCCGGTATCCGCCCTATTCTTCGGGCTTGGTCTTCTTTTAACTTCATTCTGTTGCCAAATATGACCAAATGACTGACTGAAAAGAAAATGAGAAAGAAGAACGTTGAAACTACGTTAAAAAATAAATCGATTTTCGTTAAAAAAAAAACATATTTAAAAAATATCTGACTTTTCATTCTACCGTGGTGTACCCATTCATAGTTATAAGAGCTTTTAAACAAACCTGTCCAAAAAATAATTAAACTTTGCATTAACTTTTTGCTGTTCTAGTTTGTTCAATGATTTTAAATAAAACATATAGCAATTAACTTCACATTAAACTACTGATAAGTGTTTTATTAACATTATATAGGACGGATTAAATGATAGAAAATAGGACGAATTAAATTATATAAATTATAGAATTAATGCAACGGAACATCATTAATTGGAAAAGTCCGCTGTTCAATAACGTTTTTTGTATTATCACAAACAAAAATTCTACATGAAATTATTTCATAACTTCCTTTAATTATATAATCGTAATTGCTAATGACACATTTCCACTTCGAAAAGGGGAAAAACAAGGAAACTGAAAAGCTCTAGTTTTAATGTACGAGCGCAGAAGTTAGTGTCCCTAACAAATAAGTTTCTTAACTTAATTCTGGGCCTTTTTTGACTTTTGATATTTATTTATTTAAGGAAAAAAGTAATACTGTGTTAATCTTCGAGGTAATCTCTCACATTTCAGACAATTGGCGAATCTTGGGTCGAAAAAAACCTTGGTGGTTTTAATGTGATAAAGTTTTTGTTGACTGCCTTAGATGAAAAATCGAAGGGGTCAAGCCTGGAGAATAGGCCGGATGCAATAAAATGTTGCTGTATGTGGTCGGGCGTTGTACTGAAGCAATATGAATTAATTTCTATCTTTACTAGAATAAGGCCTTTTTTCTTCCAATGCATCATTAACACGAATTAGTTGCTGCAGATAACAGTCAACAGAGACTATTTGATTAGATTAGATATGACACCATATATACATAGCCATATAATATCATATACATAGCGACAATTTTTGGAGTGTATACTTGGCTTACTTTATAAACTTTCCATATCCAGTCAGACAATACTCTTCCAGTAAATTGCAGCCGATACAGCTTTGTCATTAGCTAACCCAATGTCATCTATTGTGCAGTGTTTGTAAAGTTTTATACAAATCAGAAGGTGTTGGGGATCCTGGACAGCACCACACTCACATAGGACATTGCATATCGGACCATTAATAAAACAAATATTAATGGAATCACGATTGCGGCGATGGTGGTTTAACTTCTTAAACTCCATAAAAAAATACAGATTAGAAAATCATCCCATTATCTACCTTGATGAAACATGGTTCGATACACATGAGACGCCAGCAAAAGGATGGGTAGATACATCAAGAAAATGCCAAACCAAATTGTTTATGGCTGTCCTCCAAAAATATTAAACATTCATCTTTGAACTACCATGACGACACTACAGCAGAACTTTTTGAAGATTGGTTTATACATAGCCTTTTGCCCAATGTGTCTAAGGAAAGCGTAATTGTAATGGACAATGATAATTATAACCGCTAAAAAAATAAAATTCCTAATGCAAATAACACTAAATTAGAAATTGGACTATATATTAAAAACGATATATACTTCCAAAATACATATAAAAATGTGATCTAGAAATATTAAAGACTAAGAAATATAAAATACAATGTTAGAGCAAAAAACATTTCTCCGACTCTAAGTGCAAACGCTGCAATATTAATTAGAAAGGCTGTAGGTAATATTCCCAAAGAAATTTGAATACATTCGATTAACCATGTTATTAAAACAGAAGATTCATATGTCAACTGACTTCAAACTGACAGTGAGAGCGGAACTGAATTAAATGTATAATTAAATTTAAGTTATAATTTTTATTGTACTAATAGATAAATGTATGTATTTATTTATTTTTATTGTATTAATAAATTCAAAATACACAGACCAATAAACAATGTTTTAGTCATATATAATAATAATAATAATAATAATAATAATAATAATAATAATAACCTGTTACCTTTTGTTATATCCGCCGAAGGCCTAGTAAGCAAAACCTTTTCCAAAAATCTGGAAATTCTTGGTGTTTCAAAATCGATTACCACAGTAGGACAACGAGCAGTTCTCGTACAAACTTGCCACATTGTTCGTAAGGTACTAAGCTGAATGGGAGGAGCTGAACTGCTTTCTCATTCTGGCATTGTAAACCCCACAAGCATAGGCTGAGACGATCGATGAATCATGTTTGTGATAATAATAACAATAATAACAAGTAGAACAAACTCAAAATGTATCACCAGAAGCATCATCGTTTGAAAATGAAGAATCAATCTCGCAACGTAACTTTTCTAACATACGAGAGAAGTTTTACAGCAATTTGGCCAGTTTTACTGGCTCAAACCCATTGAATAGACCAAAAATTCCAGTACTGCGTAATATTGCAAAATCACGTATTACTCTAATGCAGAATAATAGAGTCTTGGAATCACATCTATCTGGAATGACAAATATAAGCGATATACATCTTGCATTATACTGTGCAGCAGTGACTGTCATCGAAATTTCAGGTCAAAAGATAGATTGAAAATAATATCAATGAGTTCCGGAGGAAAGTTGACATTATCTCAGAGTATCTTTCTGGTAATCAGTCAAATAAAGTAGTGAGAAAAGCAAAAATAATTGCCAATAAATCTGGCATTGACTTCGATGATTCAAACCTGACAGAAAAATTGTTGGATCTAAAAGATCGGTTTAGGCAAAAAGCTAAATCGAAAAGAGCCAGGCTAGCAAGATATAAAGAACTAGAAAAGTGAAAACATCAAAATTCAGTATTTGCAAATAGCCAAAAGAAATTTTATAGACAACTCGAAGCAGAAGGTAACAGCAAGTCAGAACTTAAGAATATCGATGTGTCTTCCTTTGCGAAATATTGGAGATCGGCTTGGAAAAAATCAGACGGCTACGAAAAATTGGCTCCTTGGGTTAAAACCATTCAAGAACAGACAAATGCTCTCCCAGATATGGAGTGTAACGGTTTCACAGAGATTGACATTTACATTGCTGTCAGGAAGACTCACAACTGGAAGGCGCCTGGACCAGATGGATTGCATAACTTCTGGATTAAAAGCTTTACAGCCGCCTATCCCGTACTTGCAAATGCATTTAAAGAGGTTTTAATAAATCCAGACACTTTCCCTGACTTTCTAATGGAGGGCAATACATACCTACTGTTCAAAAAATGGGACGTTAGGCAACCCAATAACTACAGACCAATCACATGTCTGTCAGTGTTATATAAACTGTTCACAGCCCTACTCAATGAAAAAATCTACCAACATTGTGATAAAAACAACATTTTTGAAGAAGAACAAAAAGGATGTATAAGAGCAAGTATGGGCTGCAAGGAACAATTGACGATCGATGCTGTAGTTCTTGAGCAAGCGCGAAAAAGAAAACGCAACTTAAATATCTGCTATCTAGACTACAAGAAAGCGTTCGATAGTGTCCCTCACGATTGGCTGGTTGAGGTTCTGAATTTCTATAAAATTAGCCCCCAGATTATTAATTCTTTAAAGTGCCTGAGGGGGAAGTGTAAAACGAATCTTTTTGTCGGCCAACAATGCATTGCTGCTACAAATATCGAGAGGGGAATTTTTCAGGGAGATTCCCTTTCTCCAATTTGGTTCTGTCTAGCATTGAACACTTTGTCCACACTACTCAACAACAGCAATATTGCATATAAACTTAACATGAGGAATCCAAGAAATTAATGGAAATTATATGGAGAAACTAGAGAAAAATTAAACTCATTGATAAAAACAGTTGAAACATTCAGTAGGGATATCAGAATGTCATTCGGACTGGACAAATGCTCTACCATTAGTATACAGAAGGGAAAGGTTCAGAGTCAACATTCAACACTTTGCAACATACAACAACTAGCACCAGAAGAATCCTACAAATGATCATAACCAGCTAAAGAAGGACTTTTCCACTCTATACCAAAAGAGACTTACAAAACTTTTAAACACCAAACTGAACGGAGGAAACCTCATTAGAGCGATTAACGGTTGGGCGGTGCCAGCTCTGACATATTCTTTTGGCATAGTTAAATGGTCAGAAACTGACCTTGATGAACTTGATAGGTTGACGCGCCGAACATTGACAAAGTTCCGATGCCTGCATCCAAACTCATCTACGAAAAGACTATACATCCCAAGAAAGTTGGGGGGTAGAGGCCTTGTAAACGTAAAAAAATCTCTGTCTCAATCAAGAAAATAGAATGAGAAAATACTTCATTGATTCAAACAGTACGTTAATTAAATTGGTTGCAAATGAGGATCGGGGTTTCACCCCACTGAACCTAAATAAACAAAATCGTATTGATGGCAGAACAACACTCACGGACTGCGTTCGAGAATGGAAAGGACAAACATTGCACGGAAGGTTTCCTAAGTCACTCGAAGATGACATCATTGACGAACAATTGTCTCTGAAGTGGCTGACTGATGGACTCCTGTACCCAGAAACAGAAGGTTTCGCGATATCTATATTCAAGATAGGGTAACAAGAACAAAAAACTATGAAAAGCACATACTGCATTTGGACGTAGTCGATAAGTGCAGGAAATGCGGTACTTTGGGGGAAACAATTGAGCACCTTATTGGCGGTTGCCCGGCCCTTGCTCCTAATGCTTATTTAGGATGACATAATCAGCTGGCAAAAATTATACATCAACAAATTGCAAAAAAATACTCGCTATTAGAAAGCGCACCTCCTCCATATTATAAGTACTCGCCTTCTCCTGTACTTGAATCATCCGATACCATTCTTTACTGGGACAGACCAATCACTACTGATCGAACGGTTGATTATAACAGGCCGGATATCGTTCTAATCAACAAAAAGGACAAGAGGGCTTTTATAATTGACATCGCAGTGCCACTATCTCACAACATTAGAAAAACTGAGATAGAAAAATCCACAAAGTATGAAAATCTGGCATACGACTTGAAGAACCAGTGGAAACTGAGTAAGGTAGATGTATTGCCTTTCGTTATATCCGCCGAAGGCCTGATAAGTAAGAGATTTTCAAAGAACCTCGAGAACCTCGGTATCTCGAGATCGATTGCCATAGTGGGACAGCGTGCCGTGCTCTTGCAGACGTGTCACATTGTTCGTAAGATATTATGCTAGGGTGAGAGGAGCTGAATTGCTTTTTCATTTTGGCATTGGAATATCGGCCATCATAAGCTGAGATTCTATAGTAACAATAATAATCCTAATCCTCGATTTGGTCAACTAAATGCCAATATAACAACCATGTCAGCTGGCTGCGTGAGGATGAAACAAATACAAACGCAATTAAATAAATGCCCTATCCTGAAATTACAATACCTCTACTACAGAATATAACAAGCAACCTGCATAATTGGAAGGGCGCTAGAACTGATAACATTCATAATTACGGGTATAAAAAGCTCACATATCTTCACCCTTTCATACTAAGATATATCAATGAGTTTATAAGAGAACCAAAAGAAATTCTTCGATTTCTTACTAAAGGCAAAACATATTTACTCCCCAAAGGAACCATCTCTAATAAACCAGCGAAATACCGACCAATTACCTGCCTTCAAACAATATAAACTACTAACATCATGTTTCATAGTACTACTCACAAAACATATAGACAAACATGATATACTAAATGAAGAGCAAAAGGGTTGTCGAAAGGGAATGCAGGGATGTAAAGAACAACTTATTATAGATTCAGTTATATTGAAACACGCTCGGAAGAAGAATCGAAATTTATCATGCTGTTATATTGATTATTAGAAGGTTTTCGACTCGATTCCGCACTCTTGGCTAATTAAGATACTAACACTATATAGGGTTCATCCCGCTTTGATAAACACACTTCAGGAACTGATAAAAGAGTGGCGCACTACTATTAATTTCTCGCAAAATGGAAGCACGACCAAGACTGAGGAAATCAGGGTGACAAACAGCATATTTCAGGGGGAATCGCTGAGCCCTCTGTGATTTTGCCTGGAACTGAATCCACTCTCTAATCTGATTAAAAGGACACAAATCGGATACAAATTCCAAAACCAAAATGTATCACACCTGCTGTACATGGATAATTTAAAATTGTATGTATCATAACCACCGAAATTGCAACAACTCATTCAGGTTGTGGAGAAATTTACAACTGATGTTAACGTGCACTTTGGATTAGATCAATGCAGAACCATTAACATAAAGAGGGGATCTAAGTTAGAGATGACAGGGTTTGTCACTGCAGAACAAGAATATATAGAGCCAATGCAAGAGGGCGAAGTATATAAATGTCTGGGAATACAACAGAACAAGAGAGTTGAGCATAAACTCATTAAGGAAACATTAACTAAATAATTCACGTCCAGGCTTGAAAGCATATGCAGGTCTAACCTAGACAGTAGAAATATAGTAAAAGCTATAAACCAGCACTTTTAGTATACCAGCTTTTTAATATTTTATTATATATTCGTTTGGAATTATATCTTGGTCAAACACATATATCGAAAGGCCACAACGAATAATTAGAATTACACTAACGAAATATAGGAAACACCACCCGCACAGTAGCAAAAAACGACTTACTTTACCAAGAATTGAAGGAGGGAGAGGAATTATAAATATATGTAACTTACATGAAAAACAAATAGCTAGTTTAAGAACATATTTCCATCAAGGAATGATCGAATGCCCGCTATATGCCAGCGTGTGTTTAGCTGGTGATAAGTATACGCCTCTGAATCTTAAATAAATGGAACGACAAAATGAGAGCATGATCCCCCATGATCTTGACCGTCATGAAGTCGACAAAAGTGCGTCAAACGCCTGGTTGACATGGGGAGGTTTTTTTCCGAAGACTGAAGGCTTTATGTGTGCAAATCAGAATCAGGTCATGCATACTAAGAACTACCAAAAATATATCATTAAGGATGCACGTGTATCAAATGACACGTGTAGGAAATGCCACGAAAAGTCTGAGACTATCCAACGTATTGTAGGAGCATGTGGTAGACTCTCCCAGACGGACTATCTTCACCGTCATAATCAGGTGGCCAGAATAGTCCACCAGGAGCTTGCAAGTCGTAATAACCTTATAACAGAGCGAATTCCTTATTATAAATACACCCCGAAGGCGGTACTAGATTTAGCCGATTTCAGGTTATATTACAACCGAACAATAATAACCGACAAAACCGTTCACTGTAATAGGCCAGATATACTCCTGGGCAAAAAGAAGAAAACAGCATTCCTAATCGACATAGCTGTTTCAAACACACAACATTCAAAAGACGGCTGAAGAAAAAATATAAAAATATACAGACCTCAAGTTAGAAATAAAACGGAAACTAACATTATACCAAAGAATCTGAAAAATAACATCAAATTTCTGAGACTAGAAGAAAATCCGTTTAAAATAATGCAGAGGGCGGTAATCCTTAATACCACTCGCATCGCCCGAAAATTTTTGGAAGAATGAAGTTGTTTTGGTTACGGCCCGCACTATTTAAAATCCATCTTAGCTGGGAAGAAAATATATAAAGCAACATAATAATTTAATCATAATTGAACAAAATATTTTATTTTTCCCAAAATTATTCAGAAGTTAAACTATTCCGGCTCTGACGCCCTTTTAAGAAACTAGGAATATTTTTATTGAGATTTATTGGGGAAATTAATATTTTGCTGAAGGGCAACGAAATATCTTGAAACGGACTATACCACGTGTATTTTTTTTGACATACTTTCATCGCCGTGGCTCTTTCTTAATATTTTCAATGAATTTCCAAATTTTAATGAAAATTATTTCATCTATAAAATTGTATATCTTAACAAATCGTCATAAAAAAATGTTTAACAATTACAAAAGACGAGGAAATTAGAAAATATATAGTGATATCGATACATAGAGTATACGAATATTAAACCACTTTATTTTTGGTCATAGTACTAAAATCCATGCTCTTGAATGGCTTTTCCTTGTGACATTTTGTTTAAACCACTGATAATAATTATAGTTACAAAGTATTAAGAATATTAAAAAAAATATTATTTAAATATTATTAATAAATATGTCGTTATGTTAAAGCCATAAAAAGTGTACATTTTTAGTAATTTAAAATACCATCCTGATTTACCAATGAGAAAGTTTTCATTACGAGGATTTTTTTATGCAACAGAAAATCCCAACGGTAAAAAAGTTCTCCTACTCGAAAATAATATGTATACCTTTTTAACTGACAATTGAACGTGCTTTAATTCTACATCATTTAGTTATATAAATGTCGTTATTAAATGATGGTATATTTCCACATTGAAAAGTAAGACGTCGATATAAACAAACCTTGAAAACTTGATTTTTGAGTTGTTAAAACCAATAAACAACAAAATTAATAAGCCATAGTTAAAAACAAGTGATTGAAAATTGATTTTGTAATATGTTTCATCCATTATGATGATGAAGAGAAAACAAAAAATTCCAATTACACTGACCTGGTTATAATAATAGTTGTTATTTAAAAAAATATTATATTTTTTACTGGGATCCACCAACATAGCTACATACTATTTTATGTGGAAGGCGTCACTTAATTTAATTGCCGATGCGTCCGCTTTAAAATTAAGTTCAAAACACGATACACACGAAACAGGAACTGAAACTGTGACTTCATTTGTTAACAATCACAACACACAGGAGCACAGGGCAGGTAGAGAACCATTTCACGCACCGAAATTACAAATCTACTATTTAAATTATATGACTCTAAGCGCAGTGGTAAACAGAGAGAGGACATCCGAATAAATGCGAAATAAAGACGGATATACTTTCCCCGCTATTTTATTTGATTAGTGGCATATACGCAGGTAGCAGTATAAGTGTTACTCCCACCTGTCTATGTTTACAAAGTAGGTTCAATCGAAGTGGGTATGTGTTTGTATGTGATGACACATGCAGTATACGGGGTGTTACAGTTTATACCACTTAGCTTCAATAACATCATTTAGTTTAATAAAACAAATTTGAGATATAAGAGGGTAAAATGAAAAGCTAGATACTTTTTAAATTAAACAATATTTTTTTATCACAAATTGATTTATTTTTTAACGTAGTCCCCTTTTAGCTCAACACACATCACCCAGCGATGTTTCACCTTTTTTATGCCTTCTAAAAAGAACGGCTTGTCGAACTCTACAATTAAAAATAAAATAGACCTCTATTTTGGCGCTGATCTCTTACTACTACTACTACTGCTTATCCTGTGTGTCAAGTTGACCCTGAGGCCCTTACTTTTGTTCTCTTATTATCGATTACGACTGTTTCGTGTCAGTCGCAATCTGGGTTTTATGCGCCGTCCTTTTGGCGCGGTTAATACCATACGGTACTGGTCGAGATTAATCGACCGAAGTGATAGTGATTACTGCTCCGGAAACGACCCGCGAGGGTCGAGTCCAGTGGAAGTTTATTCGTAGATCGATTGGTTGGTTCGCTGGTCGTTGACGCTGGATTTTTTGAATGAACTGGTGTACTGTTCGGTTCTTCTTCGTGTCTGTGGTGTTTTGGCCTATTCTTTTTTGTTTTCTTGATGTTATTCTGTTCTATTTTGTTTTATTATTCTCTTTTTTGTTTTCTTGATGTTATACCGGTGTTAGTGGTTTTGTTTTGATGTTGTTGGTAGCACAGAATGGACGGACTGGATGTTGTTGTCGGTCCCAGTGCGTTACATCTTCACCGTCTTCGGGGCTAAGGCTTATTCTCTTGGTTAGGTTTGAGGTCGCCGCGCGTCCTGCGTGACGAACCTCGGGGGTGCCCGCTCCCTAATCCAGTTCGGACTCCCGCTGCTGGAACGGTCAACAGCCATGGACGTCTGCCCCCACGATGGCCAGCGCGCTCGCAACGCGTCCGACCATCACAGAGTCCATCCTCTGCTTACAGTATTACACTGTTTATTCCTTGTTATCGAGTCCGGGCAAGAAGGATTTGGTGTTGCTGCCGGTCCCGGTGCTTCGTTCTTCACCAACTTCGGGGCTGAGACTTATTCTCTGAGTTAGGTTTGAAGTGCCGACTGGCGGAGACGATACTTCGGGGTTGTCCGCTCCCTTGGCCAGATCTGTACGTCGGCGACCGAGACTACCAACCGACACTGCTATCTGTCCCCATGGTGACTAGACAAGACACGTCCGATCACCTCAGAGTCTCGTTCCGAACTGCTGATCTCTTCATTTGATTGTGAATTTTGTGGTAGCAACGGCAGAAGAATGGGCGGGTTGTCATGGTGAAAGAGCACTTTTTCCTTTCCCAGAAGAGGGTGTTTTTCCGAATAGTTCATGAAGATGATGCTTTGTCAATCACAGAAAACAGTGGCCTCGACTTATATATGTTATTGTTTTGAAAAAGATCCAAATGTTGGTTAGAAAGTTTTACTCGAAGTCGTTTTTGATCAGAATTTAACAAATGCGGCAACCACCTTGCACATAGCTTTCTCAAGCCAATTTCTTTTTCAAAATAAGAAACTCCCGTTCAGTTGAGATGTCCATAGTCTTAGGCATTTTACTCAAAGTCAATTGTCATAGAATTAATTATTTGTTCAGTAGTTGCACTTATTAGACGTGCAGAACGAGGATCATCATCCAGGCTTGTACGAACACGTTGAACCTCACCTGCCCACTTACAAACCATTGACTCCCCTAAAACATTTACCATTTCACTATAAATTTCCATTTAAACCCATTTTTTGCCTTTTAAACTGATTTTACAAAGAATTATAATCACTACAGGATTTTCAATATTTTCCATCTTAAAAAATAACACTGATACGTTTACCTTAAGCTACTATTTTTGTAGGAATGAATTGATAGATCGACTTCACATATGTTCATATGAAGGATGAAACTTCAAAATTCAGTAGATTATGTAGTTCTTTTACTGCTATATAGGTATCGCTACGCGAACTTTTCAATTAGCCTTGTATTATATGATCCTACTATGGATATATCCTAAAAAATCAGCTGTATACGCCATATCGTTTGAAAAGCAACATTTGAGCTACTGTATTATTTTCCCTTTTCAACCGAAAAGAACATGCAAGGCAAGGCCAGAATGTTTTGTGCGACTTTGAGAGATAATGTTATATCGTACAGTACTTGTATGAAGCGGTTCCAGGAATTGCGAACTAGAAGGAAGTACAGAATGAAAAATTGTAAGCACCTCTGGAAGAAAATTCTTATTGTACTATGTAGCTGTAACATGAGTTTGGAGTAAAACCACCAGTCATTTCTAAATCTCCGCACAAGCTAGAGAAAATTCAAAAGGAGATTCGTTGTGTCCCCAATGAATTCACAGTTGATAACAACAGTAGACGCTTTGATGTTGTTGAGTTATTGCTTCCGATATGCAAGAAAAGAAATTTTCTTCATAAGACTGTGACCTGTGCCGAAAAATCGATCATCTGCGATAATCTAAACAAGCGAAAATCGTATAATAATCCTGTTGAGACATTAATCAGTACCGCAAAATCAAATATCAACGCCAAATAGGTGTTGTTGTATATGGTAGTTTTAGCTGTACATCGTACATATAAGTTGTCCCAATCTGGTTAAACAGTAAGGGCTGATCGGTATCAGCAACAACTTATTCGTTTTAGGGGAAAGGCCTTATATTGGCAAAAAAAGAAGAGAAGTAATTTTTCTTCAGAGCAGCGTACAGCCACATACAGTCAAATTGATCCTGGAAACGATCACCGAGTTAGACTGGAAGGTTTTTGTCGCATCCGATGTATTTTCCAGATTAGGCCCTTTCACAGGCCACAAACAATCACGTTTTTTCCGATCAGACTTCAAAAGTTGCCTGAAAGCTGGGTAAAGTAATGGAGATTACTTCGAAGATTTAGTCTGTATTACCTTTTTTTACTTATTTTACCGAAAAAGGTCAAGATTTAAATTAAATTTTTGATTACAACGGAATATTATACGAAAAAAATGTACTTAATATCACAATAAACTGAAAGCTTGGTTTATATTTATCATAGCTATCACAGTAATAACAATAATCTTAATTGAAAATTGTACTACTACAATTTCTTTGAATTAAACATGTCTAAAATAATTGGTACTAAAAAATATCAGCCTCCACAGTTTCAAACAAACGATAATTAACACAGTGCGACTAATATGCTAATATATGACAGAAAAAGAACTGTATGATTACACAGACGAACAACGGTAATGGTGCAATATGCAATTTACAAGGTGCATGTCACGGAAAACAGAACTTTAAAAAATAGCTATTTCTAGTGGCGCCATCTTTCGACGGGAATAAGCGTTAGAAAGGTGCATCCTTCACTGACGTTCTGGCAAAATTTCAAGACATTGGAATCAGTAGAAACCCTGTTATTGCGCTTAAAGTGTCAGTGTGTTTATACCATCGGTAGAAAAATGGACAACGAACAAAGAGGGGATATGAAGTTTTGTTTTAAACTTAGTAAAACATTTACCGAAACGTCTCAATTAATGAAACAAGTGTATGGTGAGGACTGATTATACCTTGACAGAGTCCACAAGTGGTTTCAACGATTCAAAGAAGGTCATGAGGACATCAAGGACGACGAACATTCTGGTCCGAAAAATTCCATGGTTACTTAAAGTAACATTGAAATTGTGCGTGAATTTATAAAAAATCCAAAATCCAAAATTTTCGTTGCGATACATGGAAATGAAATTGAACATCTCCAAAGATTCAATTCATCATATTTTGACCAATCATTTGGGACTTCGGAAGGTTAGGTTAGGTTAGGTTATGTTAGGTTAGGTTTCACACAAACTGACTGACGACCAAACATTGCTCCGAATTCAACACTGCAAAGACCTGATAAGGGAGTCGAAACGGACCAAAAATTCAAGTACAGCATTGTTACTGGTGATGAAATGTGGTGTTTTCAATATGATCCAGAAACCAAGCATCAAAGTACCGAATAGAAACACCCGACCAAGCCATATTTGAAGAAGTCATTTTGAGAAGCAAAAAATCAAAACAATGTTGATTTGCACTTCGTCAGACGATCAATGCTGTGTTTTATGTTGGTGTTATCGCATATTCGTCGTGTGTGGCCACAATAGTATCAATAAGGCAGCTGGCGCTTGTTGCACAATAATGCGCCATCCTATCGCTCGATGCTCATCACTAATTTTTTGGCCAAAAACGGCATTTTAACCATCGATCATTCACCGTACTCGTCCGATTTGAATCCCTGCGGCTACTGCCTCTTCGAAAAACTTAATTTGCCGTTGAAAGAACAGCGTTATGTCGACATTGAAGTCATTCAAAGGGCGCCAATCGCCGTCTTGAAGGACATATCTTTGGCAGAGCTCAAAAATTCATTCGGCAACCTAATTGACCGTTCAAAACAATATAATGATGAGCATTTGAATAGAAATAATTATTTTTGCCGAAAAAATCAATATTTGTGTTTTTTTTCGAAAAAGTCCTGTTTTCTGTAAGGCGCATCTTGTGTAATGCTCACAAGTGTTTCTCTGCAATACACAGTTTCAGGTATCCACAAAAACGATGGAAGCAAATATTATGGATACGGATCATAAAAATAATAAATCTTCTATTTTTCCAAAATTATATTTGAAATGTTTGCTATCCTGAATCAAAACTTTAATCAAACACTTTTCAAATAATCAAATTATCAATTTAGTAATTAAAATAAAAAAAAATTTAGAAGTTTTTTTCTTTTTAAGAAGTTTTTAGTTTTTCTCTTCTTCGTATTCTTCTTTTTTTCAGAAGAGTCGTGACGTATAGAAGCTCATTCCGTTCACGTACTATCAGGACTACTCTCCAACATTCTCTATTTCGGGCTTGCTTGGTTACATATTGGAGAGATATGCTAGTTAGATGTTTAATTTGGTCTGTCCAGTTTTTTGAAGGCCTGCCGCGTGATTTAGAACCCTCCATCCGTCTCTGTACCACTAGTCTTTCTAGCTTATCCCCATCCCTAAGTTCAATGTAACCAAAGAATCTTAGTATTCCTTCATGAATAATTTGGGATAGTCTTGTGGGTTAATTAATTTCTTGAATTCTTGAATAATGGATGGGTTTGTTCGTCTGGCAGTTCAGGACCCATCTCCAGTATCAAAGTTTAAAAGAATCAATGTGCCTGAGGTATTGTTTTTTAATTGTCCATATTTCAGTGGGATATAGCAATATTGGAAAAACTAAAGTTTTCACTATATGTTCCTTTGTGTTCTGTCATGTCCCTATCCATCCAGAGCTTATGCAATTTTTTCATTGCATTTCATTTACCTTCGTTCAATATTAAAAGCCTCAAGATAGACACATTGGCTACTACCTTAAATTGCCATATTTAACTGATGCGGAGCATGTTGTTTTGACGGTCGATAATCATGTTTTTATTTCTGGTTCGTAGAGACGGCTTTCATCCTTTATCATTTTTTATTATAATTAAGATCAGTTCCTTGGCCGATCTCGTAAGAACTGTAGCGTATTTTTAGAAATTAACTACAACATTAATTCTAAATATATTTTTATTATATTGTAATTAGTTTTTAATAAAAGAACAATCTACAATATCAAGTTGCAATAATGCAAAATGACAATAATTCTCACTTTCAATATTTAGAGCTATATTAAAGAACAATAAAACAACATTTCAATAATGTATTAAAGAAACAACCTATTTAAAAAAAAATAGTAGACCTTGAATTAAACAAGTTTAGCTTGAATAGCAAGTCCAAAAATTCGAAATATTTTGCCAAATGAAATTCATTCAAGAATGAAGTTTTTGATATGTTAAATGAAGGATTTCTAAATCAGCTAAAATAGATTGAAACTCTTTTTATTTGTTAAAAGTTTGCTTTTTGCATTCATATTAACAAATTCTGAAAAATATAATAATTGGGAAAATAAAAGTAAATTATTTATTAAAAAAATATTCATTATAAATACCGTTCTAGTTAAAATACTTCCTGAGAATGTACACTGCGCACGTAAAAATCCTGTCGATTTAAAGATTTAATGCCGAAAATTTATAGAATTTTTGGTTAGTGTTTAAGTTTTAGTCTCTAGAAAAGAAACCAACTAACAAGTAACCAATTATTTCTTTGCGATCTCGTGCTTCAAACGCACCAATATTCACTATTGATGGTTTTAC
This sequence comes from Cosmopolites sordidus, assembly GCA_031761425.1. NCBI lineage: Eukaryota > Metazoa > Arthropoda > Insecta > Coleoptera > Curculionidae > Cosmopolites > Cosmopolites sordidus. Next base: position 1,038,539 of record JARFXV010000172.1, on the reverse strand, counting down.
CTTTCTCAAGATAATTGATAAACAATATCCCATGCGCATCCTAAAATACAGAGGCCATAAGCTTGCCTGTCAATGGTTGTGTTTTTGGTCGCTTTGGACGGCTTTTACCGACTGAAGTCCACTCAGCTGACTGCCGATTTGCTTTCGGAGTATAGTAATAGATCCATGTTTCATTCATTGTCACATACCGTATGAAAAAAACCCTTTTTATTTCGCTTAAAAGCTCCAAACATTGCTTAGAATTGTCAATACATTGTTGTTTTTGGTCCTCTGTGAGCAAACGCGGTATCCATTTCGATAGCAATATACGCATTATCAAATGTTTATGCAAAATGATGTAAACACTTCCTTTCGATATCTTTATGATATCAGGTATCTCTTGCAGCTTTACTTTACGGTTTTCCGAAATAATTTTGTGAATTTTTCTGATGTCTGGTGTAACCACCTCATTTGAGCGTCCAAAGCTTTCAGCATCATCGGTGCTTAGGAATTCAGCATATCAATCAACTATGGTTGATTTTCCTGGGATAGAGTCCCGATAATATTTATCAAGCCATTGTTTTGCTTCAACGATATTTTTCTCCATCAAAAAAAAAACAATGACTAATCAACACACGAGATTCTTTTTTTTCTACTGTTTTGAAAATAACAAAAGTAGCGTCACTTAAAGTACAACTTAGAAACTAGTAGACAGATTATCATGAAATTTTGACACATGATGTTTGAAAGTTGGCACAATCGACCACTTGTGAGGATTTTGCGTAAGTGATGCCATCTATATCCAAACTGCGGACTTAACCGATGTGTTATGCAGTCAAATAAGTCTCCTATCAAGTGCATTCTGAGATATGCGGAAGGGCTCTAGTTATTTATTATGAGTGTGTATGATTGATTTATTCTGAGGCTTGTTTTCTTTCAGTTTGATACTCTATTTTCCAGCCATGTTTGAGTCAGCTAGTAGGTCTCTTAAAGTTATTATTTGGTCATTGTAAGAGAAGCTATTGTTATCTGCATATGATGGTATTTGTAATTGGTAAACAACCTATGTATATAGGTCAGTGTTACTTCGTCTGATGATTAACCAGAAAAAGTAAGTCTGATAGAGAGATACGGATTTAGTAGTTCATAAAAAAATAAAGTAATGGCTTTTTATCTGTTACAGTAATCCAAGACGCCAAACCATATTGATGTTTAAATTTAAATGGTATTTGTTTTACTGAAAAAATAAGTGTTTAAATATAAATAAGCAAATTTTGTAAGAATCTATGAACTAATGTAATTAAATTTAGAACTAATAATTTAATAATAATAACAAATAATATAATAATAAGAACTATGCCATATGTGTCATATGTGTCGACATATGAACAACATATATCTACACATATCAATACTAACCGAATACTAGCTGATGAACAAAATGGTTGCAAAAAAGAAGCTAGAGGAACTAAGGAATTGTTAATCATTGATAGTATCATTTGTGAACAAGCGAGAAAGAAAACGAAATATCTCAATGCCATGGATTGATTACAAGAAAGCATTCGACTCGGTGCCTCATTCACGGCTTCAAAAAGTGCTAGAAATATACCACATAAAGAGACGGTTAGAAATTGTCTCGAATATCTTATGGAAGGATGGGGTACAACACTTCGGGTTGGTTCGGGAAGTGACGCTTATTATACTTATGAAATACAAATAAAGCGAGGAATTTTTCAGGGTGATTCTCTCAGCCCTTTATGATTTTGTTTGACTCTAAATTCCCTTAGCTACCTGCCCAATAAAACCAGAACTGGCTACAAAATCGTTATAAAAAATAACGTGCAATTAAGCCATTCGTTTTATATGGATGATTTGAAAATATAGCCTCAAATACTGATCAACTCCAAAGTCAACTGGAAATAGTCAAGTCATTCAGTTCTGATATGCAGATAGAAATGGGTCTAGAGAAATGTGCAGTCTTGCATATAAAAAAGAGGCATCATTACAGAACAACAAAACACATTATTAATGGATGGCACAATAATAAATACAGCATTACCAGAATTCTATAAATATCTAGGCTTCCGCCAATCAATAGGTATTGAACAAAAATCGACTAAGAAGATAATGTTGTATGAACTGTATAGGAGAATAAGATTAATCTTGACCACTAAACTAGCATCTAGAAACCTCTTCACCGCTCTGAATTCATGGGCCATGCCAAGCCTGACCTATTCATTCGGTATCTTTAAATGGACAAAAACAGATTTAATAGGAATAGATATCAAAATTCGAATGATGCTAACAAAATATCGATACCACACCTGAAAGTAGAAATCAGCAGACTGTATATAACGAGAGCAAGGGGTGGAAGGGGTCTAGTGAATATAGAAATGGCTCATAATATACATGTCCAAAAATTAAGAAGCTATTTCTAAACCACAAATTTACCGATTCATCATGCATTAAAACGCTTAGATAGTAACTTGTCACCTCTAGAACTGGCCAATGAGAAAGAAACACCACCTAAATCCTTGACAGAATTAGAAATTGAATGGGCAAGCAAAACACTACACGGTAGATATAAAGCTAACTTGACGAAAAGAAGCGTAAATAGAACACACTCAAACGCTTACCTGAAGGCGGGATACGTGTTCCCTGAAACGGAGGATAGTTTTTGGCTATACAGGATCAAGTTGTATCGTCTCTAAACTATCGGAAACATATCCTAAAAGAACAAGGCATAGATGACTTATGTCGAAAATGCAAGTCCACAGTAGAGAGCATGTGGACCATCCTGTTATGGCACCACGACAATATCTTAAAAAGCATGATGAAATGGGCAACATTTTCCATCAGAATTTAGCATTGCGAACTGGACTTCTCAATAATCAGGTGCATAATTATAACTATAATCCACAACCAATCTTGGAGAACGCCGGTTTTAGGCTATATTGGGACACAACCCTCATAACCGATCGTAAAATAACGCACAACCGACCAGATATGACGCTATTTAACAAACAAGATAAAACAGCCCTTATCATTGATTTTACAATACCACTAGATGAAAACATTGAGAACGCCTATGCGGAGAAAAAACAGAAATACGAAGAGCTAGCCTTTGAACTAAAAGAAATGTACGAATTAAAAGAAACAAAAGTTTTACCATTCGTCATTACTGAGAACTAATAATATAATAATAAGAACTAATGATATAAAAAGTGTATCACAATATTTTTGTTGTTTAGAATTAAAAGGACATTTGTAATTGTATAATTCGCGTTTAATTATAATGAAGTAAACCGGGCTGGCAGTTAATTAACCGAGCAAGCATTCTTACTTTACTTGACCTTTTTCTTTAATAATTAGATTAAACGATGGCTGTTATTTTTTCAGTGATTTTAGTGATATAAAAAGTACATTAAATCATATTAAACCGATAGATGAATGCTGCTGAGCTCTAGATCCTGACGGGAGTACTTCGGGATTCTTATAGTACGTATTTTAATACTAATAGTAATATGACCAGACAGGAAATGAAGAGTGTTATTCAGTTGTGGAGCATCCTTTCACATTTCTCGTGCTGCCAGGTATGAAATGAACCAAATTTCTGGCAGCTGTTTTTCTTGTTCTTGTAGGTAACTTGCAGACCATCTGTGTCCGTTTTTTCCCTTTAGCCTGAGTTTGTTTGGGAGTACAATTGACTCGTGTTTTCTTTTAGTTTCCTTTACAAAAGCGAATATTGAAACGTCATTATCAGAATCCTTGTCTTCAGCTCCATTATCATTATTTTTAAATAGAGATTCAGCAGTATTAACACCTGGATTGAAAATACTGGATATAGCTACATCATTTTCGTCAGAATCGAGATCACTCTCTGAAAGTTCTTCTACTTCTAAATTATCTGCCTCCCAGTCACTGCCGCTATCTTCAAAAGATTCAAGTTCGCTATCTTCACCGTTCATTATTTTTTCGATTTCTCGTTGTACATCTTTGTCTGTCAATGGACGGCATGGCATTTATCCCTCTTGAAAGACATTTTTTGGAAAACAAACATTATTGTAAGCTTATAGTATGGTTAAATAACTAATAGTTTATTTACCTGTTATTACTTTGAAATATAATGAACTAAAATGAACGTTCGCTAAAAAAACTGGAAACTCGCAATAAATATCACGGTATCACTAATATGTCGAAAAATTTACGACGCGGCATTCACAATATAACCATATAAAGTGAATATTTGCTTGCAAATTCAACAGGCCCTAGATTACGACTAAATACGAAAATACTAGTCAGGTGTGGCTATTACGATTTACGAAACAGCCCAAAAATAACCGAAGAAGTGCGATTGTCGTAATATCTACGATGCATTAGTGTTCTAAGGTTTTCAAAAATGTCTTAGTAACAAGAACTTTTTTACATTTTGGGCATTTTTATCTAATAATCGCTAAACCTTCTAAACTTTATGATAAACATTTACTTTATACATTTGTATAAAATATTACAATAACGGCGCATTCGCCATAAAATCGGAGGATGCTTCATTATGGTTTTTAAAACGCCAAATTAAAGTAAGAAAAAATCACGGCAATATTTAGAATAATAAAGGTAATAAAAAGCACTAGTAATTAATTTAAGTCATTCGTTACAATATGTAAAGAAATCTATTTAGCAAATCTATTTTACAATTATTTTTTTTTACAATATGTAAAGAATCTATTAGTCTGTCTACATATAAAGTACAAGAACCTTTGATACTCTTCGACGATTTAAATAATGTTAATTTATCAATAATTATCAATACAGCGAAAGCTCCTTATTCGCGGATGATACCTTCGGTAAATATGCCGCGAATACAGAAATCGTGAATACGTAATGATAATTTATACGGGATTATAAGGAATGCTTTCCAAGGTTACAAAATAATATATATATATATATATATATATATATATATATATATATATATATATATATATATATATATATATATATATATTATTTTGTAACCACATATATATATGTGCAATAAAAACAATTTATTGAGAGAATTTTAACAATATTAACAATCATTATCAGGCTTAGATAATGCTTTAAAGATTTTAATAATTCTTGTTTTGTCGCTTTTAAAAAGTTTTTTAATTCGGATTCATATTCGGCTGTGGAATTAACAATTTGCCTTTTAAAAACAAGACTTCTTTTCGTAGACGGAGCAATTTTTATGAACAAATCACAAAACTCATTTACCCTTCGCAAACCTTCACTCGGGTTTTTTAAGTTTAATGTCACCTTTTCAGTACTCGCTGAGGCTTCGTCTTCAATGGAATGGAGATTAAGCATTTCCTCCAAGTCGGTTTCAGTCAAATATTCATCTTGCGATTCAAGCAATTATTAAATGTCACTGAATTTTATCTGTTCAAACCCATCTCGTCCTATGCCATTCGCAACTTGAGCAATGTTTTCAGTTAATGTTTGAATTTGGACGGATTCTTCATCATTACCGACAGTTAAATCAGGCCACGGTTGTTTCCAGCATGATTTCAAAGTGTATGGTTTCAGCTCTAGCAGTGATTTTGTTATGCTATGTTATATATATATATATATATATATATATATATATATATATATATATATATATATATATATATATATATATATATATATATATATATATATATATATATATATATATATATATATATTGATTATTGCGCCGATTATTGCGATCTAGATGGCAATTGTTTTATCCGCGTGAACCGCCAACTATCGGTGACCCATCACTTTAAGGGAAATGGCTTCACAAGCGTAGAAACCCAGGGCCTGGCTATATACTCGTGTTACTTTTCGCCAAACAGACCTATAAATGAATTTGAGGAATTATTATATAATCTCGAAAGACATATACGCGGAAGTGAAAAAGATATAATTATAGGAGGTGATCTAAACGCAAAAACAACCATTTTCGGGTCAAAAACAACAAACCAAAGAGGGTATATTCTGGAGGAATGGTTAGAGGCGAACGATCTAATTACTGTGAATGAAGGAGATACTCCTACTTTTTGCGCTGCAACTGGCAGTTCTCTCATCGACATTACTATGGCGTCAAGTGGATTAAGCAATAGTATTACTAATTGGCGAGTAGAAGTAGAGTCCGAAAACATGTCCGACCACCGTAATATATGTTTCGAACTCACACGGGGAGAATTGAACAATGAAAGAGAATATACAAGCGAAACCTATCGAGGTTGGCGAATATCCCCAGACATTCTAGAAACTTTTAAGAACAACTTAGCGACAAGTCAAAATAAGGGGTCAATGGTTAGCGCGCCACATGACCTCATTAAACAAATAAAACATCTCTGCAACAAGTATCTCCCAAGAAAGAGACAACCGAAATACGGTCATTCCCCAGTTTACTGGTGGACATCAGAAATTGCTGAAAAGAGAAGACGATGCATAGCTCAAAGAAGATCACTTGTACGTTCTAGAAAACTAAAAGACAACAACGATAACACAAAAGAGCAGGCATATAAAACAGCAAAAAACGATCTGAAGAAAAGCAATAAAAATACAGAAAAGTAAAATGTGGAAAGACTTAAGCGAAGAGCTAGAAAATGACATCTGGGGCAAAGGATATCAGATTGTAACAAAAAAATTTAAATTGAAAAGACATAGGACAATAGATAAACGCGAAACACAAAAACAAGTGGACAAACTGTTTCCAAAGCGCCCAGTAACAAAACGGCCAGACATAGACCTCCTGGAGAGAGCCATTACGCTTTTCACATCAGAAGAAATTATAAATGCAGCAAACAAAATAAAGACAGGCAAAGCCGCAGGACCAGATCACATTCCTCCAGAGATCGTGAAGGTTGTTACCTTGCATAATCCAGATAATATTGCCAGTGTTATGAACACGTGCGTAGCCAAAGGCCATTTTCCAGATATATGGAAGGAAGCAAAGCTGGTACTAATTGAGAAGCCAAAAAAGGAACTGCTAAATCCTACATCTTATAGACCCATATGCCTACTGGATGCTGCCGGAAAACTACTAGAGGCGCTGATCAAAAGCAGACTGGAGAAAGAAATAACAGACCGTAAAATCTTACACGACAACCAATTTGGATTTAGGAAAGGGAAATCAACTTTAAATGCGCTATCGAAGATTATGGAAACTCCTGAAGAAATAAAAACAAAGGCCTACAATAACCGAGAATTCTGCGCAATGGTCACGTTAGACATAGAAAATGCCTTTAACTCAGCCCCCTGGGAAAAGATAGTAAATGCCTTATATCGGGCAAAAATCAGCCCGTACCTAATTAAAATGATTCAATCATACCTCTCAGACAGATATATATTAACCCAGTGGGGGGACAAAATATCAATAACCTGCGGAGTACCGCAAGGATCGATCATCGGACCTTTACTATGGAATATTTTCTATGATCAAATCCTGAGAATCAGCACAGAGAAAGGAGTTACCATGGTGGCGTACGCTGATGACTTGGCTGTGGTGGTAAGAGCAAGGACCAGGTCTGTTCTGGAAGAAATGGCACAGCATATTGTTAACAAAATAGCCCTGGAGATGGATCAAATGGGCATTAAAATATCACCAAAAAAAACTGAAATGGTAATATTGGAGGGGAGAAGAAAACTCACAAACCTCCAAATCAATATTCAGGGTGCCACAATAAACAGTACAAGAGCAACTAAATATATGGGGATTCTCATAGACAAAGATGCTAAAATGACCACTCACGTCAAACTGATATGTGAAAAAGCAAATAAAACATTGATGATACTAAATAAAATAACCCCAAAAACAGGAGGACCAAGGGCCTGGAAGAGGCGTATATTGGTGGAGGCCACTATATCAACCATTTTGTATGGGGCGCCTATTTGGGCAAAGGTATTAAGGTATAAGCACTACGAGGCAATGCTCGAAAGAGTAAACAGAAAAATGGCAATACGCATTACAAGTGCATATAGAACCGTGCCCACAATGGCCATCCTAGCCGTTGCTGGTCTACCACCAATAAGACTCCGAATCATGGAAAGCATATCAATATTCGAAAGCGGAAAGGAATCAAAAACCCAAGCAAGACAGAAATTATTGGAAGCCTGGCACAAAGAATGGAACGACTATGAGGGAAAGGCAAAAACATTTATCCGAGACGTGAGAGAGTGGCACAACAGAAAATTAGGGGAGACAAATTTCTACACAACACAAGCAATAACGGGCCATGGATCCTTCAGATATTATTTACACAGAATGGGAAAGTCAGAGGACAAGGATTGTCGCTATTGTGGGATGGTGGATACAAGGGACCACACAATCTTCCACTGCCCGAGATGGGAACCGCTCCGGATTGCTACTGCTGCCGAATGCAACGTAGAAGTGACGGAACACAACATCGGCGTTCTGCTTTTGGAAGGAAAAAGACAGTGGGCAAGAACAATGGGCATGGTGGAGAAAATAATGAGGACAAAAATAGAGGACGAGAGAAGACGTAAGGCAAATTTGAACTGACAATCTGTTGTGTGTCCTGAACTAATGCCTAACGGCGGTTTCCAGGCCACGAGCAGATATCCTTGAGGGGGAAGGGTTTTAGTCGGTAGGCATGACTCCAACAAGGGCATGAATCCGACATTCCCATGTCACTGAACATCGAACACATGGATGTCTTTAGAAGATTTCCCAATCCCCTCAAAAAAAAAAAAAAATATATATATATATATATATATATATATATATATATATATATATATATATATATATATATATATATATATATATATATATACCATATATATACATATATATATATATATATATATATATATATATATATATATATATATATATATATATATATATATATATATATATATATATATATATATATATCAGAAAAAAAATCAATCTCGGAACATGCTACAGAAAATGACACTTGTAACCCATGCTTTCTTGTTGAACGCCAAAGCCCCAACGTGGAGTGCGGGTGTATTTTCTTTGTTTTTAATATCTTTCTCCACGAGCTCACTTCATCATTATTTTTGAACAGATCTGGTACTTACCCGAGGTTAGACGGGCCATGAACCGTCCCGCACAGTTTGTCTGTCGCAGTCGTTTACCACAGGATGGCAGAGTTGCATGTGATTGCAGCCGCCATTCGACATAGCCAATTTATATGGTCATAGCTTTAGTCGTTCCCTTCATCCGCTCTCCAGGCGTTCAGTTTGAGCTCAGCTGATGAGGGCTTAAGCCCGGAAACCGGTCCTGAGAGACGTTTGCTGACGCTTTGGATGGCGGATGGGGGAACGACATAGCACCAACGTAGAGTGCGGGGGTATTTTCTTTGTTTTTAATATCCTTCTCCACGAGTCCACTTCATCATTATTTTTGAACATATTTCTTCCACGTATCTCGGTCCTGCCTCTTTTCTCACCATGGTTGTATGTCTTCCCGCACCTGATCCTCCCACCTACTTTTCGGTCGCCCTCTTCTTCTGTTAATATCTGGTCTCCAGATTGTAATTTTCTTTACTACTTTGTTATCTTCCATTCTTCTTATATAGCCAAACCAGCGAAATATTTGCACTTTTATGCTCTTCACTGTATCTTCTCCTTTCAAAACTGTTTTTATTTCAAAATTTATTAGTCTACTGTATTCATCTTCTGCAACTTTCTTTAATCCATATATTCTTCTTACAATATTTCTTTCGAATATTCTTAACTTTTCCTGTTCCAAACTTGCTAAATTGATTATATCCGCGCCACAGGTCACCACCGGTCTAATAGCTGGTTTATATACCTTCATATTTCTATTTATACTTATGTTTTTGCTCTTCATAATGCTTTTGAATTTATAATAGGCTCTGTATCCCGCCTCTACTCTGTAATATATCTCTATGCTTTTGTCGCTTTTGCAATTTATTATTATTCCCAAATATTTAAACTTTTCCACTAGTTTAAATTCGTAATTTCGTATTTCTACTGATCTGGTTGTAACTCTTCTATTTTCTTTCCTTATTTCAATATATTTGCTTTTTTCTTGATTTATTGTGAGGCCTCTTTTCTTTGCTTCTTGTCCAATTTTTTGTATTGCTTCTTCCAGGCTTATTCTGTCTCTAGCTAGCACAGTAAAATCATCTGCGTATGCCACTGCTTGTATCGCTTCATTGATAACTGTTCCCGTGAAATTACACTATTTAATTACTGCATCCACTGTCAGTATAAACAATGTTATTGATAGCACATCTCCCTGTCTCACTCCCAAATTAATCTCAAAATTCTCTGTTTCTCCTTTCGCTGTTCTAACTACTGCTTGTGAATTTTTCATTGTCATTTCTGTTAGTCTTAGTATTAGCTTGGCCGGTATTTTCGTGTCCGTCATAGCTTTTATTATTAGTTCTCATTTCAGACTATCGAAAGCTTGCTTGAAATCAATATACACAATTTATAATTCAATTCCATATTGCTGAGATTTTTCGATTATTTGCTTTGCTATATGTACAGCATCTATGGTAGATCCGCCTCTTCTAAAGCCATATTGATAGTCTCCAATTTTGGCTCTGTATACCTCATTAATCTGTTATTTATTATTGTGGTCAGTATCTGATATACAACACTAAGTAATTTGCACAGTCTTTTGCATCTCCCTTTTTATAAATAGGCATTATTATCCCTTTTTTCCATTCATCAGACATTCTTTCTTTTCTCCAGATGTGGATTATCAGCTTAAATATCCTTCTTCCTCAGGCTTCTCCCCTGTATCTTATCATCTCATTGACTATTTTATCCAATCCATCTGCTCTATTTAATTTAAGTTGAGCTATTACATCATTAAATTCTTCTTCTGTGAGTATGTTCAGTTCTTCTTCTTTCATATTGCTATCCAGGTTCCCATCGTTTTCCCCTTCTGTAACCTTTCTGTTATCTGATAATATTTTCTTAAAATGATTCACCTATTCGGTGTTACTTATGTTTATTGTGTTTCTTTTCGAATTTTGTCATTTGATATATCTGTATAATTGTGTGTTATTCTTATTATGTTTTTTTATCGTCTCCATCATCAAATAAATACATATTCTAAAAAATACAATATATATATATATATATATATATATATATATATATATATATATATATATATATATATATATTACATACATATATATATATATATATATATATATATATATATATATATATATATATATATATATACATACATATATATATATATATATATATATATATATATATATATATATATATATATATATATATATATATATATATATGTTTTGGATCCGCGAATAAAGACATTTTCAGCCGCGAATACAAAAAATGGTCACAATTTTTTAATTCGCAAATACTGAAAACGCAAATAACAGAACAGTGAATAAGGAACTTTGACAGTATTCATTTTAACATCATATTGCCACTTCAATGATGCTTAAAGTCACTTTCTAATATCAAATAAATGCAAATAATCTGGAGCATTCGAAAGTTTCAATACAGCAATTGAAAATATTTTCTATTTTATTTGTTTTAATTATGTAAAAAATTGAAGATGAAGTGGAGAATACTGACTAATGCCTGATATTGACAACTGCAATGGAAGATTTACGTACCTGATATTTTTTGATGCTATCTAGCTGTTCCCTAGTTGGCTCCATAACAACCGAAGTTTTATTACCGGTGGAATTGGTTGAATAAGGTAGGGCATTTATATTATTATTATTATTTGCTATTCGGGCAGGTAACTGTGGTGCAGGGGCTTTATTTACCAATCGTCCATCAGCTTCGATTTTCAGATGATCCCTAGGTGGCGGCACTGGTTTTGGAGGCACCTGGGGCGTGGCTTGTGACGGCGTTAGATGGTTATGAAGAGGTGTTGCTGAACCATTAACAGAAGGCTAAAATAGAAAATATAAACTTATATATAACAAACATTTGTTATAAAACTTATTTATAACAACAAAACTTCTCGACGCACGTTTCGCTAACCATGTTAGCATCAGGAGATGATTTAATCTCTCCTAAGGTTAAATCATCTCCTGATGAAAAAAAAAACGTTTTGGTGTTTAGTTGTAAATCTCTTCAAGTTTAGTGTTTCACACCAAAGGTTCCAATAGAAGAATTGATCTAGAAAACAAATTTAATAATTTAGAAAGAATGAGATAGTACACATAAATCTAACTTAATATTCATAATAGGTGTTTCGGTTAATAATGTCGATTTAAGGCTTTATCGTTATTTATCGATGTATTACATTGTTAACTACTACTTTTTCCCCATCTTTTTGTTAAATAATGGATTCCGCGCCAAATGAATTTTTGTTTTTTTGAGGCCAACCATTCATCAAGTCAAATTTTCACTTCTTCGTAAGAATGTAAGTATTTTACTGAAAGTCCGTGCTGCATAGATCGAAATAAGTGGTAATCCAAAGGGCTAAGTCCGGTGAATACGACTGGTGGGTTAGGACGTCCCATTTAACGTTTTTCAAATAGTTTTTTACACAGTTTGCAACATGGGGCCGAGCATTGTCATGTTGAAAAATGACTTTATCGTATCTTTGGGCGTATTCTGGCCATTTTTTCAATCAATATTCGGTTCAATGTTATCAGTTATTGTCGATATCAATCGCTTCAGCAATTTGTAAATATACAAAGCCTTCTTTCCATGTATATTGCGCATTGGTTGTGATGTTAAAGGCTGGCCTGTGGCTACGGATGATTTTTTTTTTCACTTTGGTTCGTTAAAATAGATCAACTTTTCATCACCTGTGAGAAATCGATGCAAATCATCTTTTCTTTTCTGTCTTCCAAGCAGAATTTCACAAGTGATTTTTCACCTTTCAATGTAATAATAATAATAAATTCCTTTATTAAGTAATTAAAAATTAAATTAATGTTAATGGAAAGGGCGAAGTCTAGCTCAACGAGCCAGTCATACTTAACCCGTATCCAAAAACCAATTACAATATATAGTAGTTGACTTAAATATGGTATATAAATATAAATTAACATTCTGCAGATAAAAATGCAAATAATAACAACGTATATGTGCGAAAATAAAACACACATATTAGAAAAATAGGTAATAACAAATAACAAAATTACAAAACAATAATATAAACGAAAATAACTAAGATTCATCAATGAAAAATGAAGATAATCATAAAATAACATACAAGGTTCTATCTCTAAGCTGATAGCAGATATTTTTAAATTTAAATTCGATCTGATGAATCTACTTTCTGTAGAACATTAAATGACATCTCAAATCTCTACTTAGAGAGTTAAACAATTTGGCAGCATTGTGGCTGAAAGAACGATGAAACATGGCTGTGCTATAGCGTGGCACCATAAGAAGGGTACTGTGACGAACGTATGAATCATGAATAACTCGTCGAAAACCTAATTTATTCCTAAGGAAAGGTGGGGAGGACGAATCATTAAGCGTTTAATGCTCGATTGTAAGCAATATTTTAATAAAGAGTCCATCTTATTATAACCACCCCAAATCAGTTATTTTGCCCGAAAGGTGATCATACTTGCGCAAACCACATACAAAGCGGCAACAAGAAATTTATATCTTCTGGCGACGGTAGCTGGTTACGACATCTAAGCAAGGAAAATACATAATGATTCAGTAACGCAATTTTGACATTACAAGACTTTCACATAGTGTCTTTTTCATGTTAAAGGATAGTACATAGCACAGTACAAGAGTTTTAGGCTAACATAACTTTATCTTGTCAATTAAGTTATATGTTCACAAAAGCATAACCTTTCGTCAACAAATAAACCCAAAATTTTTGCGGAATTTACAATTTGGATTTTTTGCTGATTAATATACAGATTTGTTTGAGAACATAGAAACTGCCTTTTCTTATTTGAGCTAAAACTTGAGCAGAAAATTGAGAACTTGAAATTTGAGCAGATTTGGCAGGGTTTAAATATAGACAATTATTTTCAGAGAATGCAGAAATGTTGCAAAAACCTTCATTAACGGTCTTGGCTGCACGTTTATATTCATCGCACACGAACTCCTTGTGCAGCTGTGTGTCATCCGCAAAAAATGTGGATTTCCAATTTACAATAACCGCCTGTAAATCGAAGGTGTAAATTAAAAAAAAGCAACGGACCCAATTCGGATGCTATATTCAAGCTTGAAAATAGCAGATTATTTAAAACTGTCCTTTGAGTAAAATCACTCAAGTACATATGAAGAAAATTAAGTGATGTTTCGTTGAAGCCAAGATATCCACATTTGGCAATCAATAAAGCATGATTAACTGTATCAAATGCCTTACTACAATCTAACAAAATAAGATCGGTCGCTTTTCCACCATCCATAGAACGACAAATATCGTCACATAGAGAATGCAAGGAACTTTTCTAGAAAACCAAATTGAGTTGCAGAGAGTATATAAATATTAATTAAATAATCATCAATTTGGTTATACAGGATCTTCTCCAGAATCTTTGACATAGTCAGTAACAAGCTTATTGGCCGTAGATCGCCAAGCTCATACGGATTAGATTTTTTTAGGAAGAGAAATTAAAAGAACCTCTTTCTTCATTGAAGGGAAAAAGCCACATACTATATAAACAACAATAAACAACAGTTCATGATATAACATAAATACTTGTCAATAGCAGGCATGCATAGTTTTATCATTTGCAGAGTCAAACCACTGGCTTAAAAGTGAAATTAAAGGCATCATTTTTTCTATGAGTGTTATAAAAATTTAGAGTAGTAGTTGATGGACTACTTGATTGTTATAAAAATTTAGAGAAATACTTGATGGACTACTTGATTCAAAGAAAGAGACAAAGTATTTATTAATATCATCGATATTATTTAGATTATGAGGAATGTTAGCTGATACTTTAAACCTACGAATATTTAAACATATAAGGGCATTATAAAAACTGCAGATACTTTGATTATTCGAATATCTCAAATAAGCCGCTTTTTTCTCTACGCATAGCAACTTTTGTAAAGTTTCTAAGATGTTTATAATACTCCCAACAATCAGAGCTCCAATTTTTTTGTAATAAGGCAAGGCTTTATCTCTTTGCTTCATAAGTTGCTTTGTGCTAGGTGTTAGCAAAGGAGCACGTGGTTTGGAAATAAATCCTTTCTTTTCCGGAGCATGTTTGTTGAATAACGATAAAATGCTGGAAATAAGAAAATTAACTTTTTTATCAATATCTGCAAATCGAAAAATATTACCCCAAGGGGTCTTATACAAGTGATGGTCTGATATATGGCCAACATTCATAGTTCCGATAATCTTATATATCTCCGGAGTACTTACCAAAATGGGATCAATTAATATCTCCGAATGTTTAGTAATACGTGAAAGCTTATTAGTCGATGTTGCAATGAATGCAATGTAGGCACAGTTTGCTCTTCATACATAGTACAAATTTTACTTCGAATTAAGTCTTTGTCGTTTTCGTCAACACATTTGCTCTTACCAGAAACACTACGGACTTTTTTGGCTTTAATTGGCCTCATCGCAATATTTTTAAGTGTAGACAACGGAGTTTTCGTTAATGAAAACATTTCTGCTGCAGCAGCATTTACATTAAACCCCCTATTCAATTAAGAAACCTAAAAATTTTAATAATTTGCTTAGCATCGAGCGATAAATGTTTTCTTTTAAAATGAACACTACCGGAGGCAAAATGATCATTATCTTGCCAAGAACACCACATCTTTAGCACTTTTGGAACAACAAAAATACGATCGAAATTATAGAACTGCACTATTTAAGAAAGAATACGAACTAAACTAAATATTTCGAAACTACTAAACCAGATATAAAATTAATTTTATCTTTTTACCTGTTACTTTATTAGGCCCGGCCCTGTTTTCGTTTGTTGCAAATTTGCCGTGTTTCGTTACGACAGGGGTTATTAAAAGTTTATTGCAGCCAATCGTTCAACGATATATCTTGAACCCCACTATACACTTGATCGGTGGATTCTGTTTGGGGCATACACGTATATTGTAAGCATAGTATATAGTAAAAAATGAATTAATCTTAATGTTGTAATAAAAAGTTGACTTTATCGTTAAGTCTCATTTAATAAGCTAACTTGAACAGGTCAAATTTTATGGGGGGCCTTTTTTATAACATTATGAGGTGTGGCTATTAAATAACGAGACTGACCCTGCTACAGAAGAAGTACGCATGCGCCAAACGTCAGTGACCAACAGCTGTTTAATGTGAAGCCTTCTCTTTCGAATGTAGCACCTCTCGCTTCTTTAAACAAATCCGTATAAGCGTTCGCATCGTTCGCATTACAGTTGTATTTTTATTTCCCCGAAAAAATGTTAAGTATAACAATAGAGCAACGAATTGTTGTGAAATTTCACTTGAAACGTTGAAAAACCGCTACTGAAACTTATAATTTATTGAAAGAGGTGTATGGTAATGAATGTTTATCGCGTGCACGTGTTTTTGAGTGGTTTAAGCGTTTTCAAGATGGCCGAGAAGACTTTGAAGATGATCCACACCCGGGTCGCCCTTCCACGTCAAAAACGGATGACAATATCAAAAAAATCGATAATCTGGTTTGATCTGACCAGGTGTTAAGTATTCGGGCAATTGCTGAAACTCCAGTAATTGCAAAAAGTGTGTGCCAAAACGGTACCTAAAATTCTCACGTTTGAACAACAAGAAGCTCGCAAAATATTTGTACTATCATTTTGAATGCCATTGAAAATGACCCAAAAATAAGTTTGGATAAGGATAATAACATGTGACGAATCATGGTTTTTTACTTATGATTCTGAAACGAAGCGCCAATCCATGCACCGGAAAAGTCCAAATTTACCGAGAGCCGACAAAATTTCAAAAACCAAAATTCAAAGCAATGATGATTACTTTTTTCGATATTCATGGGATTGTGTATCTTCACTGGGTTCCTGAAGGTCAAACTATTAATCAATATTACGACTTTCATGTTCTTGCTGTACTCCGTGAAAGAATAAGGAAAAAACCACGCCAATTGCGCCGTGCGACTTCTATCTGTTTCCTAAGGTGAAATCTGCCTTAAAAGGAAGATGTAAAACCATTGAAGCTATGAAAGAGAAAGCGGCACGCGTTCTGTAAGAGCTGACAGAAGAAGGCTTTCAGCACTGTGTCGAGCAATGGAAGAATCGCATCGCATGGGTTGTATATTGAAGGTGGTAATAAGTAAATATGTATGAAATCAAAATAAAATGTTTTACTTTATCGTTATTTAATAGTCACACTTCGTATAATGATTAACAGTAGGCTTTTCGGTTTTACAAGTCACAGCCATAATATAAAACATCAAGTAGGTAAAATGATAAGTTGGATATAATCATGTCTCTCTATGCAAAACAAATCTATGTACTACACAATCTTGTTTCTTATTTTCAAAAAATATGACACAAATATTAGGCTCTTGCATTTTATTTATCTTAGTTTAGCTTTATTTGTTAATGTAAACAGAGATATTTTCGTTTTATAACCTCGAATGGAAATTTATTTGGAAATAAAAAAATTGCTATCGAATGCAAAAAAGATTAAAAATATCTCTAAGAAATCGGAAAATTATTTAATAAAAACCATTTTACTGTTAAAAAAAAGTGTAAATAGATATGAGTAGACCGGGCTTCTTTCAAATAATTCCAGGTCACGGTGTGATCATCAGATCCTAAAGTTATAAATAGTCAAATTTAATTTCTACTATGAAAAAGACTGTGAAGATATTAGAAACAAAGGCCGACTGCCACTAAACATAACTAATAGTATAAAGGAAACGAAAATATAACTTTAAAAACCAATGCATAATCATTAAGAACTGTGTTTTATGTCAAATTGTTTATAAAACAGACTTCAAGATGTTCTGATGAAAAAGTGCTAAGAATTAAATGGTTCCAAAAAAAGTCATGTTAATGAAAATCCCCTCTTTTATTTGTAAAAATCTAAAAATTGTGAAAAGTCACAAGGTGTACACAGACTTTTTTACTAACTATTAAATATATTCTAAGAAAACGTCCTGTACAATTGGTGGTTTTATTCCCTTAGAACAAAAGTAATGCCTTGGGTTATCCCGTTCTAATATTGACCCAGGAAATCCTTTTCTTTTGTTTCTGAACCGTTTCAGCTGCTTCTTCGAAGTCTCAATGCTATATTATTTATTTACTTGGGTTATTGAGTTGAATATCAAGTATTCCCCCTTGTTGAGATCGTGAATGATTTTTATTTTAAACAGTCCAAACGAAACGTCTATAAACGTTAGCATTATTACTTAAATGTCAGTAAACTCTGTACAATATGGCATTTACACTGGAAGTTGTTTTTTTAAGAAATAAAAATTGTAATGTGTCCTACCAAAAAGTTATGATTAATAGGTATTTATAGTTATATTAATAGGTATATAATAGTTATATCAAAAAAGTATTTAAAAAAGATTTTAAAATAAACATTAACACCTGAAATATAATAATAAAATTTAAACCTGACCTCGACCACAAATAGCAACGTCATCTACAATGTTATTATTATTGTTGAAGTATACAGCTGTTGGAGGTTAGTATGTTTATCATAAATTTACACATGAATTTTCAAGTCGGGCAAATGAAAATAGCAGGTCCAAGGATGGGGGTTAAATGCATAATCAATAAAAACCTCAACAAACTTCTTAGAAATTGGATTAGTAATACAGAAAGGATTCTAAAAATGAAACTGAACTCGAAGGAAATTAGAAGCATAATTTGTATTTTAAGAGCTAAACGAAGATGAGAAAACCTCAGAAGAGGAAGAATTTTAGGAAAAATGAAATGAAACGATCAAAGAAACTAAACCCAGGATAATAATAAAATATTTTATTGGAAGAATTGGCAAAACAGATGAATAAAGCAGTGATGTATTAGGAAAGCAAGAAGAGAATGAAATAAATAATAAAATTTTGTATGCTGGCCATATTAATAGCAACAAATGCTTTCTTTCAATATAATGAGTATCAAGAGAACTTAAAACAAACAAAATATACAAGAGAACTTAAAAGTAGAAATGACAATATATATATATATATATATATATATATATATATATATATATATATATATATATATATATTACATCTAATATTTTCACGGATGGTAGATAATGTTTCTAAATCATTCCGGGTGTCGATCCGTTGATTCTGTAAAGAGTCACGACGTTTCGCCAAAAATCTCATTTGGCATTTTCCAAGTGTTGTCCGCTTCGACTGAAGAGTCCAACTTTGGACTCCAACCAACCATGTTAATCTGAGGCCTTTGCCTTGATCTGACCCTCCCAGAACCACAGGCTCCAGATAGCAGATTATATAGTGTAATGTTTCGAAAACTAAATTTTTTATTTGAAATGATAGACTAGTACTTCCAAGTGCAAAATTGAAGGGAATAACTTGACTCAGAAAAATTTACAAATAATGCTTTCCGGTGTTGCCAGATTTCTTCAGTAGCTACTGAAACAATATATATTTTGTTAAATGGCAATACCATATTTTTTAGCATAAATTGACAAATCTTAAAATTTTGAATAACTATTGTAATGTCACAATTATTTATTGGATTGGCCGATTTTGAACAATTAGCAAAAACAACTAAAATAATCTGCATTCGGCAGGAACTTAAAGAAACTAACTAAATAGCAAGAGCAAGAGTAGGCCTTGGAAATTAAAAAAAAAATGTGTTGTTTGAAAGGAGTCATCATTATTCTGCTGCTATTGTGTTATTTGAAAGCTGTTGTATTTGAATGTGTATAAAAATAACGTTTTATTTCAGTTGCTAATCAGTTACTTAATCAAAAAGAGAAAGTTGAATTAATTTTCCTTCATGTTGGTGTCTTAAGTCTACATGCTTAAGTTATTTTCTGCATGGTATTTAAGTACATAATGATTGATTAAAATTATAATAAATTAGTTAATAATAATATAATATATAATTAATAATAATAAGAAGGACTTACCTGTCAACCAGTCAATTTATAAAAGAGTGAGACAAGTTTTGAGAACAAACTTAAATAGCAGAAATATTTCTAATGCTATCAACACCTATGTATGTTTGGTGTTACACTATTCGTTTGGGATAGTTAACTGGAGCCGAACAGACATACAAAATTTGCATCGTAAGATCAGAACACTGCTTGCAAAATGGCATAAACACCACCCTAGAAGTGCAGTGGAACGCACAACTTTGCCGCGACAACAAGGCGGTAGGGGATTAGTATATATTAGTAAGCAACTGGACCAGCAAATAAGAAATCTGCGGAATTATTTATTGAAGCAGGCGGAAACGTCTATGCTACATAAAGCAATAAGCCAAGTTGATCGATCAACACAACTGCGATTAAACGATATCAAGTTCCAGTCTAAGTAAAAACCGAACTTAAAAAATTATAATCATGGAGAAAAAACTCACTCTGCATGTGAGATATTTGAATGAGGTCATTCAGGAACAAGTCAACATATTAGCATCAAACTAGTGGCTGACTGCTGGACGGATATTTCCTGAGGCAGAGGGTTTCCTACTGGCAATATAAGACCAAGTTATAAGAGCCAGAAATTGAATATGAAGTGCGTGGAATCGTATTGTCATCAACTGGGATCATTCCAAAGAACGTGATAAAAAAATATTAAAACTTTGGGCATCAACGATCAACGGAAGCCTATATTGCTTGGATCAGCTCGAACTGTTCGAAAATTTTTGTAAAGTAAAGTAACCGTGTGGCCCGAGAACATGGAAATGACACTCACAGAGCTTAATTTTTTTGATATCTAAGATATCGGGGACAAGTCAATGTTCCCCTTAGAGGGAGTGCGAATACCTTTACACTAAATCATTAATAATAATAATTAATACATTCATAATAATAATGAATAAAACATATTTGTACACCACCGACGTTTCACATAATATAATCAATAATATTACATCAGAACAAACATATATTTCAAATGAAGCCCAATCCGATACAAAATTAGCTTGACCCGCGAAACGATCACTACAATATTAATGGGATACCTAGGAACTGACCCAACAACAAGGCTTTAATACCAAAACAAAGTTCCACCATTAGACTGGCAAAGATCGTTAATATTCTAAATAAAGAGATTCTTCCTTAAAAGGGCAACATGCTCAACTCATTGTTTATTGCGCTGTCCAAACTGCAGCAGTTTTAAATTGACCTAAAATAATCAAGCAACCTTATGGAAAATGCCAACATAGCAGAACACTAAACAGGGATGACAAAAAAAATATTAGAAGGCAAGATTGAAAGTATACGGGCAGATATAGGCAGACTTCTAGCATTCAGTGGAGACAATCCCAGCAAAAAAAATTAACTATAAAAGCAACCAGAATATTAAAAATATTTAGAATTCATGCTAAATATGATAAAACGAATCAGTATGTCAAAGAGGTTATCGATACCATAAATAAAGCGAAGAGGCGTAAGCAGCAAAACTGTCTTTTTAGAAAATACGCGCGAAAAATTTTTAGAGACCTAATAGATAGAGGTAATACCAAAAATTTTAAGGGGAGTTCTAGTACACCACCCAACCAATATATATATATATATATATATATATATATATATATATATATATATATATATATATATATATATATATATATATATATATATATATATATATATATATAGATATTTTGGTCCTCGATTTGGTAAAATAAAGAACCTGCATAATTGGAAGGACGCTGGAACTGATAACATTCATATATAATAACTAAGTAATGTCTGAATGATTGTGACGTGTTCATATATTTTTTAAAAACATTTAAGTATTTCAATACACAATCACAAGCACACAGTAAACCTCACCTTTATATATTTTTTTGGAAGTATGTCACTGTCATTAAAAACTAATTGTCAATGTATCATTGACATACACAAAAAATATATCTACTTCCTATTTTTTCAGAATTTATAGAAATTAATATAATTGATTTTTAGATTCGTTTTGAAAACTGGAGAATACTTTATAACGAAACTTTATACGAAACGTTAAAAGTTTGTATTTTTTAGATCATTTTTATATTTTTAAAATTTTGTTCGTTAGGCAAATTTATTACAAAAATTTAATCACAGAAATTTGTCTCCGTTTGGTTTTTTGTTTTTACCCAGTGATTCTTTATTTACATAAGAAGATATATTTTTGATATTTTTTTAATTTTAGATCGTAGCGAAAAACCCAAATAAAGATAATAATATTCATAATAACTGGTATAAAAGCTCACATATTTTCACCCTCTTATAGTAAGATATTTCAATAAGTTTATAAGAGAACCAAAAGAAATTCCTGGATTTCTTACTCAAGGTAAAACATATTTACTCCCTGAAGAAACCGTCTGCGATAACCCAGTGAAATACCGGTTAATTATCTGCATTCAAACGATATATAAACTACTAACATCATGTTTAAGGTACTACTCACAGGACTTATAGACAAACGTGATATACTAAATGAAGAGCAAAAGGGTTGTTGAAAGGGAATGCAGGGATGTAAAGAATAACTTATTATAAATTCAGTTATATTGAAACAGGCTCGGAAGAAGAATCGAAATTTATCATGCGGTTATATTGATTATCAGAAGGCCTTCGACCCGATTCCACATTCTTGGCTAATTAAGATACTAGTACTATACAAAGTCCACCCATCTTTAATAAACACATTTCAAGAACCGATAAAAGAGTGGCGCACCACTATTCATTTATTGCAAAATGGAAGTATCACCAAGACTGAGGAAATCAGGGTGACAAGCGGCATATTGCAGGGGGATTCGCTGGGCACTAAATCCACTCTCTAATCTCTGATTAAAATGTCACAAATCGGATACAAACTCAAAAATCAAAATGTATCCTGCTATATATGGATGATTTGAAATTGAATAAATCCTCGCCACCGAAAGTGCAACAGCTCATTCAGGTTATAGAGAAATTTACAATCTGCAATTACATAAATGCAGAACTATTAACATAAAGAGAGGATCTAAATTAGAGATGATAGGGTTAGTTACTGCAGAACAAGAATATATAGAGCCAATGCAGGGGGCGAAGTATATAAATATCTTGGAATACAACAGTCCAAGAGGGTTGAGCATATAATCATTAAGGAAACACCAAGTAAATAATTCACGTCCATACTTGAAAGAACATGCTGGTCTAACCTAGACAGTAGGAATATAGCAAAAGTTATAAACACTTTTGCTATACCAGCCTTGACATATTCGTTTGGAGTTATCTCTTGGTCAAACACAGATATTGAAAGGTTATAACGAATAATTATAACAACACTAAACAAAATATAGGAAACACCACATAGTAGTAAAAAACTACTTATATTACCAAAAATTGAAGGAGGGAGAGGAATTATGAATATATGTAATCTAAACGAAAAACAAATATCCAGTTTGAGAACGTATCTCCATCAAAGAATGATCGAACGCTCGCTATATGCCAGCGTCTGTTTAGCTGATAATTATACGCCTCTGAATCTTTAGCAAGTGGAACGACAAAAAAATGAGAGAATTCATAGAACTGTACTGGTATCCCTAGTATACAATGAGTAGAGTAACTCTTTTAGTGTTTTAGGTTAAATCCAATAGGAAATTCCAAGGTATCGCGCAACACTTCGAGTACTTCTGGTTGAATCCTATTCAACAATATGTAAAATTTGTTATTCGACTTCAGGACCGAGTTCTCGCAGTCACCCACGTTCTTAAAATTTTGGAACCACACAACAAGTATTCGAAAGTCTCTGAGAAACCTGGACAAATGTTTGCCGAGTTGAAACGGCAGTGTTCCGTTGCTTTCTGAGCATCGTTGCCCGTAAATAGGCCCCTTCAGAATTTTAGAGAGTTTGTCCGTAAATAATTTTGGTTTTAAATGGAAAACTTAAATACATGCACCGACATACTCCAAAATAATTTTTGTCACCATTCTGAAATATCATTTTTGTCATGATGATCATCTCAATTAGTCAGTCCATGTATGGCGTAGTTCTTAATTAAACAAAAACGTTTTCACTGTGTTCATTCGTTTATTCATTAAGTAATAACCAAGTACTATTTGTTAAATAAACTTTTATACATAATTACTTAAAATATTAATTCTTATTATAGTTTTTGTATTGATGTAATAATTTTTCTTTAAGTCCGTTTTTTAATAAAGATAAAATACTATAAATATCCTTAAAATATATCATTTTCCATATTCTACTTACTCTTATCTATTTTTCTACATAATTTCCATTTTTGTTCAAACATTTGTCATACCGCTCAACAAGTTTTTCAATTCAGACGTAAAAGAAATTTCTCTGTGAAGACCAATCCATGACTGACTGACACCAAGGAACTCCTTTAAGTGCCGAAACAAGTGAGCATTACTGGGTTCAAGGTCTGGATTGTAAGGTGGATGATCTAGTTCTTCCCATCCAAAGGTCTGATTAGATCTTGTGTTTGTGCAGAAATATGTGATCTTGCATTATCATGGAGTAACATCATACCGGAAAACTGTAGGCCACGCCGCTTGTTTAGTATGAGTTTTTAGTATGAGTTTAGTTAGAGTTTTCTCAAGGTGACACAATACCCATTAAAATGGATTGTTGTGCCTCTCGGCATAAAATCCACTAAAAAAATCCCTTTTCTGTCCCAAAAGACAGTTGCCATGATCTTTCGTGCTGAAATTGTCTGTTCGGCTTTCACTCTGGCTGGCGACGATGCATGTCACCATTCCATTAAATGTTGCTTGGACATAGACGTCATGTGAGACACCCAAGTCTCATCTGTAACGATGTGGTTTAACAATTCATCTCCTTCCTGATTGTATCGAGTCAAAAATCATAAAGCACAACCTACTCTCTTTGTTTTGTGATCGTCAGAAAGCAGTCTTGGTATCCACCGAGAAAACAATTTTCAATAATTCAATTTCTCCGAAACAATGCTGTATAAAACTGACCTTAAAACCTATGGAAATTCACTTGACAACATTGAAATCATAAATTGTTGGTTCTCTCGACTTTTGTTCTCCACATCACAAACCAAATCTTCAGAAATCAGAGAAGGTCGGCCAGGACGTGGCTTATCATGCACATTAACTCGCTCGTCCTTGAACATTCTCACCCACTTTCGAACTTCACTGTCATTTATAGCATTATCACCGTAAACCTCATAAATCTGACAGTGAATTTCCGATGTTGCCAAGTTTCTTGTACTCAAGAATCGAATTACAGATCGTATCTCACAGTAGGCGATCATAAACTTCTACAGCTCAGCGCACAGACAGACGATACGGCTGCAAATGGCGCCTAAACGCGCAAAAAGTATGGTAAGATTAGACGCGCGAGCATACTGTGGCGACATTCTCACTCCCATTCAAAAACGGGCTTTATTTAAAAATTGCCCCTATATATATATATATATATATATATATATATATATATATATATATATATATATATATATATATATATATATATATATATATATATATATATATATATATGTATATATATATATAAATATATATATATATATATATATATATATATATATATATATATATATATATATATATAAATATATATATATATATATATATATATATATATATATATATATATATATATATATATATGTAGATTCTTCCGAATTTAAATTTTCGTTATTTTATTATTTTGTAGAGTTTCCCAGTTTATCTGCGCCAATTTTAATTACAATTAAATTTTTTTCAAAATAAAAGAAAAATATTTAAAAAACGTACCTATATAAAAACATCTGAAAGTGGGTTATGTAGATAACAATACTAATAAATCATTAATTTTTGCATGTTTTTTTCTCCTTGTTTTTCAATTCTCTTTCCAAGAAGTGACGATACAAGAGACTCAATCCCCTCTTATGAATGAGGACTTTTCAAGTGTACTTCACCTGTGATATACAACTTGTAACAAGATTTATTAGAGACTGAAATAATAAAAAAATCCAAGAGATCTGAAATATTAATATTGATCCAGTATACTTATGTGCATTATATTATTATATATTAGATATAAATTCGGTTAAATTGTTTGTATTAATTGTTTGTTCTTTCAGGTATAATGCTGCTAAATTGTTGAATTCTCTAAGTAGAGATTTGAAATATTTAATGTTATACAGAAAGCACATTAGATTTAAATTTAGAAAATCAGCTCAGAGATAGAGCCTTACGTGCTGAACTATTGTTTTTTATTACTTGTTTTTGTTTGTAAGTTTTATTTTCGCACCCATACGTCATTCTTATTTTTATCTGCAGAATGTTAGTTTATGTTTATATACTTTATTTATATCCAATAGTATGTAATTGTATTGTAATTGGTTTTTGGATACGGGTTGAGTATGAGTGGCTCGTTGAGCTAGACTTCGCCCTTTCCATTAATATTTAATTAATTAATAAAGGCATGTATTATTATTATTACTATTATTATAAATATAACAATATTATATTATTATTATAAATAGAACATGGGTGATTTTGTTAACCAAACTGAATAAGACATATCTACGAAGTATATTTAGTAAGAAGAAAAATACTATAAATATCAGTAAGTATTTTTTTCCATATTCTACATACTTTTATCTGCTTTTCTCCATAATTTCCATTTTTTTTTAAACATCTGTCGTACGATTGAACAAATTTTTGAATTGCATATCAAAGAAATCTGCCGCCTGCCTAAATTTACTCAAGGTGACAATACGCATCAGAATTGATTGTTGTACCTCTCGGCATAAAATCCACTAATAAAATCCCTTTCCTGTCCTAAAAGACAGTTGCCATGATCTTTCGTGCTGAAATTGTCTGTTTGGCTTTCACTCTGTCTGGCGACGATGTGTGTCACCATTCCATTGACCGTTGCTTGGACTCAGGAGTCATGTGAGGCACCCAACTCAAATATCCTGTAACGATGTGGTCTAACAATTCATGATGGCATCGAGTCAAAAACGATAAATGACAGCTAAATGTCTGTTTTGTAATCGTCAGAAAGCAGTCTTGGAATCCACAGAGGACACAATTTTTGACAATTCAGTTTCCTCGAAACAATGGTGTACAAAACTCACCTCGAAACCTCTGGAAATACACTTGATAACTTTGAAATCGTGAATTATCAGTTCCCTCGAATGTTGTTGTCCTCATCACAAAACAGATCTTCAGAAATTAGAGAAGGTCTGCCAGGGCGTGGCTCATCTTACACATTAACCCGCCCGTCCTTGAACATTCTCATCTACTTTTGAAGTTTACTGTCACTCATAGCATTATCACCGTAAACCTCACAAATCTGACGGTGAATTTTGACTGCTGCGAGGCTTCTTGCACTCAAGCATTATAAACTTTTACAGCTCAGAACACAGATAGACGATACGGCAACAAATGGCGTCTAAACGTGTGCAAAACATGCTAGAAGGAGACGTGCCCGTGCACTGCAGCGATAGCGCGTCATTCACAAACGGACTTTTAAAAATACCCCTCGTAATTCGTAATGCAATTCCAGAGTTATTGTGTTGATACAAAAGTTCTTCCCATTTTTTTCAGAAAAAAAAAATACTTAAAATTATATTTAATCAGTGTAGTACATTCTGTCAAAAAGTACCGGGAATTGATCATTTGAGTAGCCTGCTTAAAGGGATTGTCAAAATTCGTTCTATTGCTAAGTTAGCACAACTATCCTCTATACTGACGCGGAGTTTCAATGTGACCTGTCATTTAGTTTGTTTACTGTGATCGATTTTGTCAGTTTATCTCAAGTGTGTTTTGCGATTTTTGCAAAGGATAAAAATATCGAACAAAGAAGTTGTCTTAAATATTACATTCCAACTGGAATTTTGAGTGCCGAGTCGCTGAAAATGTTGCAGAAGGCTAACGGTGAATCGACTTTATCAAAAACACGTGCATTTGAGTGGTGCAGTGCATTCAAAAGTGGTCGATATGTGATGAAAGATTTACCTCGCTCTGGTCGACCATCAACGTCGTCATCAAGTTAACATCGCTATAGTAAAGGAAATGGTGACTGAAAATCGTCATTTAAGTTTGAGAGAGATTTCTGTGTTTCACGAATCAATTCGTTCCATTTTAAGCGATTGTTTGGGCATGAAACGCGTTGCCGCTCGACTAGTTTCTTCAAAAACTCAATCGCGTAAAGGTCGCTAAAGACATGCTAGAACGAGTTAATTCCGACCCCGCATTCATAAAACGCATTGGAACTGATAATGAGACATGGGAATACAAGTTTGAGATGCAAACCAGTCAACAAGCTTCGGAATAGCGCCTTTCAACTGAGCCGAAACCGAAAAAAATACGGCAAAGTCAAACACATCAAGTTAGGTGATGTTCGCTGTTTTTCTTAATTATCACGGTGTCGTGCACTCGGAATTCTTGTCAAAAGGCCAGATTTGTGAAAAGAAAAATCTTGGATTTTGCATCACGACAACGCAGCATCTCACAAGGCTATCATTGGGTACGAATTTGTGGCCAAAAACTCAACAAACACCATCGAACAACCACCATCTTTCTCTTTCCAAAACTCAAATTACCACTTCAAGGCACCCGTTTTCAGTCGATAGGAGACATAAGGGAGAATTCGCGGCGAGAACCGAAGTCGATTTCGGAAAATGTGTTTAAAAAATGTTTTGACAATTGGATTATTCGTTGGCATAAGTGTATTATTTCGGAAGGGGCCTACTTTGAAGGCGATACAATAAATTTGTATAAATAATAAACAGTTTGTGTTTTATTGACCAATTCTCGGTACTTTTTGGCAGAATGTAATGTAATATGTTAAATGTTTCTCATATGGAACTTGTCTCAGATGGATACTTAACTCTTCCATTCGTATAAGATTCATCTACTTTTTTTCAAAATATAACAATAAACTCAGTAAATATCAATATATTTAACTAATACATAGGTTAAGTTATAGTAAGTTAAATTATTGTAGGGTATTAGTAGCAGGTGGCAATGTTTTCAAAATTTGAAACTTATGATCTAAATTTGATTACTTATAGGTACCCTTAGTAACTGGTTTTTCAAATTGAGCGTTTTTTTTTAATTCTTGAATAAAACACAGATGGAGTTGTGAATTTGCCTAGGTCTAGTTGCATTTCAGAAGTATAATTTATAACATTTACAAAAATAGAGTCCAACACAATAAAACAACGCGTTAAAATTGTTGTATTATTTTATGAAAATGGGCGTTCAGTGATGTTTATAGTTTCCACAGTCATCCATCTAAAAGCGTTGTCAATCGAATTGTTAAAAACATTTAAGAAACTGGTTCGGTGGAAGAAAAAAGAAGAGCAATAGCATATTCATTTGGTACGTGAAAATGTTGCTGAAAACACAGAAATTTTCATTAGTGGACGTTCACAATAATTTAGACTCAGTGAATTCACAACAGGAGTAATTGGTCAGCAGGAGTAATTGGGCCGTATTTCTTTCAGAATGCTCCTGGTG
The DNA here is from genome assembly GCA_031761425.1 of Cosmopolites sordidus. Classification (NCBI taxonomy): domain Eukaryota; kingdom Metazoa; phylum Arthropoda; class Insecta; order Coleoptera; family Curculionidae; genus Cosmopolites; species Cosmopolites sordidus. Next base: position 1,009,006 of record JARFXV010000172.1, on the reverse strand, counting down.
AAACTGTGAACTGTGAATTGAATAATATTGATCTGGACGATATGAGAGTCCAACAGGATGGCGCCACATCTCACTTTGCTACTAATAAAACAATTGGTTTATTGAGAGAAATTTTTTCTGGACGTTATTCTCGTTCGTTCGTTCATTCGTTGTTAGTTTAAGAGACTGTGATGATAATTGGGCACCAAGATCGTGGTTACGTGAAAAGCCAGGTCTATAAGAACAATCCACAATCGATTCCTGAACTAAAGGATGAAATTATTCGAGTCATTGGTGATATAAAGCCACGATTATGTCAAAATGTCATCCAACGTTTTGGCAAAAGAATAAACGTCTGTGGACCTGCAAGAAATGGTTATTTGACAGATATTGCCTTTGGTGTTTAATTGTCACATATTATAATTTAATTATCAATAAAAAAAATTGAAATCAACGCAAATTCTGTGTTTTGTTCAAGAATTAAAAAAACCGCTCAATTTGAGCAACCCTTTACATAAACAGAAAAACTAAAAAAATATACAATCATTTATTTAGAAACACTTTCTAAACGAGAACTTTTGTTAGTTTCAAGCCAGCTAAAATCACCGTTATCAAACGTTCCATCAAGACAAGCCGGATAAAGACGATCGATGCATTATTGTTAAGTTGATTCATATGTAAAATCGTAAATAATCATGGCACGAAATTGTCCCATGTTTTAAATAGAGACGAAACGATTCAGCATCGTTTTAATATTAATATATTTTAATATCATATTTTACGGTGGTGGCATATAGACACTTTTGTAGTGATCTACGTATGTAAGTAGTGTTATATTATGTAATTAATATAAAAGTATATTTATTTATTTAATATATGAACTGACTAAATATTCTTTCTGATTTTGCCCTAACTATCACAAATTATTTACAGTGGACTTGTAACTTTAACAGTCACACGCCGATTGTTTGACCGCTGAACATATATCCGCCATACTCTGGTATTAATCCAAACCAGTAATTTTCTTACAATGGTGTAACTGATCCTTGTATGGGATTCCGCGTGACCATTCCAACTGCAATGGGTAAGTGAACGTCTGGTAATATACGAAGTTATACCGTAATTTATAAAAAACAATTAGATTTACTACATATCTAATTTATGATTTTTCTGATTCCATCATACTACTATAATTAAAAAATAAGGTGACTTTTCTTTAAAAAATTCGCGAGCTTTATATATCGATAGAACGATTTGTATTCCAAGTTGGTATCATAACGGTCATAATGCTATGTAATGATATGAAACATCTGAGTAAAGTTTCATATCATTTCGCTTATTAAGTTAGAAATACCAGCGTCAACAAAACATCAATGAAGAAAACTTTACCATTTCTGGTGCGGATATATTAAAAATGTCTAGAAGGTGGTACGATAATAAAGTTATGTTAAAAAAAATTTACAAATGGTACAAGGACTTTAATGATGCTAGAGAGTTGTTGAAGATGAACCTCATTCAGGAAAACCTTCCAGATCAATCAATCAAAAAAGCGTTACCAAAATCAAGGATATTATACTTAGTAATCAACGATTAAGTATTAGAATCCGTTGTCCGTGTTGTGGTCAAACAATTTAATTCTTTAAATTTAAATTTCAAACAAATTAATGGTTTTTCTGTTACGATAACGTAGAGTCCGTTTCAAGATATTTCCTTGCCTTTCGGCAAAATGTTAATTGCCCCAATAAATCTTAATAAAAATATTCCTAGTTTCTTAACACTCGGATGCACGACGGTGATCTCCAGGCAAAATACATAAAATGTAAATTTCCAGATACATTTTGTTAAAATATTGCCCTTTTATGGGCCCTTCAAATTATTTACCCCCTACTTTTTGTCATACAAAAGTAATTAATATTTTTCTATAATACGATGTAATACGAACTACTGTCCTGATAGACCACCGTCGTTACAATGTGCAATAATATTTGTGACGCGATTAGAGGTCCCACCGAGGAAATATTTGGTAAATTAAACTTCACCGACTACCGCTAGAGCTATGAAACGTTCATTTAATCTTATCCAGGGTTTTTTGTTAGTCTATAGTCCAGAGCGTGCGAAATAACAGATGGTTTTGTTGATGTTGAGGTTAATTTCAGAAAGTTGTGATAGTGCGTTTTTTTCTGCAATTAAGGTATACATATTTTTATACTTTGACTTTCGACTTTTATTTATGCTTTTCATAGTAATTTTAGATACAGTACATTAGCATGGAGCCTTAAGAAAAAGAAGTCTTGCGACTCAGAAGCTCTTTATGAAAGTGTATTAACTGATGACGAGAACTATGTGACGGATGGTAGAATATTGTCCAATGAAGAGGATAATGACTCAGATGGCAGCATACCAGACAGAGATGAAGAGCTGTTTAATGATCATCAAAGTGGGTCTGAGCAAGTAGGAGAGGATGAATTTTCAGATAAAGAAAACCTTGACGAGGGTGATCGGCGTTTGTTCTTTATGGTAAAGATGGGACGAAATAGAAAAAAACAGCGCCACCTAAAATTATTCGCACTAGAAGACGTAAGAAGATGTACGTAGAAGAGAACGTAATGACTCCTATCAATTCTTGCAATCTTTTACTTAGTGATGTAATTGACCTAGTAGTAAAATACATAAATATCTATATAAGGCAAATATCAGTACGTTACAAGGATAAACGTGATGTAAAAATTACTACTGTCTCGGAAATGAGAGCATTCAATGCCTTACTCTATTTAGCTGGATTGGATCATAGATAAAAAAAAAATTATAAGACTTCTGGTGACAAGATGGTTTAGGAAGTGAACTGTTTATTGTAACCATGGCCCAAAGACATTTTAGATTTTTATTGAGGGTCATACGCTTTGATGACAAAAGAAATAGAGCTGAAAAAATCTGATATTGAAAAGTTAGCACCTGCAAGAGTAATTTTTGAAAAGTTAAATGAAAATTTTAAGAAATAATATACTGTTGGAACCTATGTGACCTCGATAAAATGGTTTTTGCACTACGAGGCAGATGCAGTTTCCGAATGTATATTCCGAACAAGCTCAAAAAGTATCGAACTAAAGTTTTCGCCACTGTTGTGATTCTAAAATTTTTTTCACAAGCCATATGGAAATATATGCTGGCGTACAGCCGGATAGACCTTATAAGTTAAATAACTCCACGGAAGCAGTTACTTTAAGAATGTGCCAACATTTTTCTGGGACAGGACGAAACATAACAATGGATCGTTGGTTTACTGGTGTTAGTATTACTACTAAACTTGTTACGGAACATAGGCTTACCTTGGTTAGAACAATCAAAACCAATAAACGGCAAATACCAAAAATTTGGACTGTTGTAAAGGACAGACCTATTGATTCTTTCATTTTTACGTTTGAAGAGAAAATGATGATAGTTTCATATGTACCACGAAAACCAAAAAACGTTTTATTGTTGTCATTCCTTCATCACACTGATACAGTAGACGACGAAAGTAGCAAACCAGAAATTACTTTATTTTACAACACAATGAAATGTAGAACGGATATTGTGGCCAAATGGCAGCAAGTTACAATGTTGCCAGAAATACAAAACGTTGGCCTTTAGTGACTTTTTATGGAATGCCAAATATTGCATCAACGCTTTGAAAATTGTAAGACACAATCATCCCATATCTGATATAAGTACGGAACGATGACTGTTCACAAAAAGTTTGGGAAAAGAACTAGTAAAGACAACATATCTTCCAGGGCAAATTCTTCGGGACTGCAGACGTATATTCACGACACCGCTGCGAAATATTCTGAAATTGAATGTGGCTGCATTTACATTATGCCCCCTGCTCAATAAAGAAACATACATTTTTACAATTTGCTTAGCATCGGCCGATAAATGTTATCTTTTAAAATTAGCACTACCAGAGGCACAATAATCATTATCTTGCCAAGAACACCACATTTTTAGCACATTTAGAATAACAAAACGTACAATCGAAATCGTATCGAACTAAACTAAAATATTTCGAAACTACTAAACCAGGTATAAAATTAATTTGATGTTCTTGCCTGTTATTTTATTAGGTCCGGTCCTGTTTACGTTTATTGCAATTTTGCCGGATTTCCTTACGGCAGGGTTTTTTAAGAGTTTATTGCAGCCAATCGGTCAACGATATATCTTGAAACGCACTATACCCTCACACACCACAATAATTATTCTATTAAAATCAAACATATATGTTCCATAAGCACCATATGTGTGTGTGTGTGTGTACACTAGATGCAGTCATGCTGATGGAGGGAACTATTTGAAACAAATGTTCTTTCAATTTCCAATACTATCCCTCGAAACTGTTTTCTAGCCTTCAGTCCGTTTTCTAAATTTCATTAATCGGGCTTTTTCGATATCTGAGAGCAAGCTTCTAGGTGATTTCCGTTTTCAAGAAACCTTAAATCAAAAAGAATTGGGTAACAAGAAAGATGCAAACCATGCAAACCTCATAGATGAACTCTTGAAAGTATATGAAATACTAGGGTGTCAAATGTCCTTAAAAATACATTTTTTACACTCCCATTTGGATTTTTTTCCGGAAAATTTGGGCGCCGAACAAGGAGAGAGGTTTCACCAGGACATCAGGACGATGGAAGCAAGATACCAGGGACGCTGAAACCCATCTATGTTGGGTGACTACTGCTGGTTGTTAAAAAGAGATGATGCTACAGAATACAAAAGGAAAAAATGAAAGCTTTTATCGCTGTGTGACATCTCATGTAATATATTTTTTATTCGTATAATCCTCAGTAATATATTTGCATAGAATTAACACGTTTTATATGTTTATATATAAATATTAGATTGTAAAAATATGCCGTCTCCTTTTTTTCCCCACCACCGACCCCCTCTAACAAAAAAACTATACATGTTACAGTAATGCTTATCGTGCTTATTATTTTCGGATTTAGGACTACAAAATACTTCATATACACCTTTTTCATCAATTTTACCTCAAAAAAGTTTTAATTGGTTGACCTGTGTTTATTTTGACTCTGGTATTTATTTTACGCTCAAAACCTTTTCAGCTATTTTTAACGTAACGTAACGTAAAACTTTTTATTTTGCATAGGAAATTAATTTACTATAAAGACTACTCTTTGAATATCTCAGTATCAATAAATTGTTCTGAAACTTACTGTAACTGTTGGTTTCGGAGGAGGATATCTCGGCGGTGTTTTGTTCCTGGCCACAAAACTATCTGGAACGTCAACCGCCATTTCCCGATGAGGAGGCCCGTCGCTTCCCGGAGGCACCATGGTAACCATGTCTATACTATTGCCGTCCAGAAGGTCGTCTAATGGTTTTTTGATCGGATCTTGTAATTCCGAATCGAGGACTACAATACTACTTCCCGATCGTCTTCGAGACCTGAAACAAACAATTCATTTCCATGAAAATATATTCAGATAAGATTCAACTTAAATACTAAAATATTCAGATTAATTTAAATATATTTTATTTTGGTGATTTAGTTAAAACCAGATTATGTATATTAATTCAGATACTAAATCATATTTAAGATAGATTTAAATATACAACTAAATAACAAGTATGATAGATACGAGGGTTGCTATTTATGTTTGCGGGATAATAAATAAAAACAAAAATTTATCTTTAAAAATGGTTTTATTGTTTTTCATAATACGCTCCGCGATGATCGATCCACTTTTGCATTCGTTTGAATCCATTTTCATAGTACTTTTTCCATTCTAATTGAGATATATTCAAAACATGCATTTTGAATGTATTAATCGCTTCTTCTGGCGTCGAAAATCGTTGACCACGTAGTTTATTCTTCACGGAAGGTAAGAAAAATAAATGTTAAATCAGGACTTTACGGCAGATGGCCCATTAATTGGATGTTTTGACCGGTCAAATATTGAGTTGTTTGGTCCGATGTGCGAGTGGCCGCGTTGTCGTCATGATGAATGATTCTGCGTATCTGGTTGTTTTTTTTATTTCTTCAAAAACTTCTGGTTATGTACCATTCAGAATTGAATATTCTACGTGGCATTTTTTAGTGGTACTGTTGCCACATTCCCATTTATCCCAAAAAAACAGGCGACCATTTGCTTCGAAGTGCTTCTTGCGGGAACAATTTTTGTTGGGTTTAGCTAATTTACTTTCGGGTTCATACGCATAGATCCAAGATTCGTCACCTGTGTAGATGTTATACATGGCTTTTGACGTACCGCGATTATATTCTTTGAGCATTTCTTTGCACCAATCGACACGAGCCTTTTTTTGAGCGATTGTCAAATTATGCGGAATCAACAACGCACACAAATCTTTTTTCACGGCTAAATGTTCATGTAAAATCGCGGATATCCTTGTTATACTAATACCTAGGTATTCCTCAATCTCATGGTATGTTACATGACGATCTTGCTTTATTAGTTCGTGCACAGTATCGATGTTTTCTGGCAAAACAACCGATTTTGGATGAGTTTCTTTAAATTCGTCTGTGATCGAACGACGACCACGATCGAATTCACTAAACCAATTATGAATATACAGTGGTTTTAGATGGTGCTTGATCACCAAAAGTCGAAGTGAGTTGATCGATGCACTGTTATCGAGATAATCTACGTCGAAAATCGTAGTAAATGTACAGCTTAATTTATCTGCAGTACATTATATAGTGAAAAAACATGAAAGAACTAGCTATACTGAAAACAAAAAATAAAACGACGACCAAAAACACAATCACTTATAATTCATATTTAAAAAATGGTTTCATTTGAAAACAAGAAGCAATCAGTGTTATTGCCTCATGTTCTGAATTATGAAACCACTCCGAAATTATACGCAAGGGATGTCTTCAGATCCCAGCAGGAGAATGGCATGAAGCACATGGAGAGAGTTACGAAAGAACGACCATTCTACAATGTCAAAAGAAGGTTAATTACATTTTACCAATCATCGGATATTAATCCTATTGTGGACTTAAAAGCTACATTACTCTCAGAATGCCCTCAAATATACTAAGTGATATAACAAAAAAATGAGTACATATATCATAGATCATAATTGATAGAGTCCAAAATACTGAAAGTTTTCTTTTGGCTATATTTAGCAACATTTTGGGTTTTGAAATACTTTTAATAATAACTTTATAAGTGTTTTAATTATTATATAATTTTGTTGACAGTCAGTTATACCTAACACATCGGTCAATAAGTCCCCGATCTAACATATAGATGGCGTCCCCTACGAAAAATGTTTATCAGTGATCGATTGTGCAAACCTGCAAACTCCATGTGTCAAAATTTCATGACAATCTGTCTACTAATTGAGTTAGTGAGTGCTTTAAGTGACGCTATTTTTGTTATTGTCAAAACAATAAAAAAAACTTTCGTGGGTTGATAAAGCATTGCTTTTTAATGAAGAAAAATACCATTGAAGCGAAACAGTTGCTTGAAACATTACCCGGACCCTGACCCAGGAAAATCAACCATAATTGATTGGTATGCTGCATTCAAACGTACGAATGATGTACAAGCACGAATGATGTTGAATGTTTTGGACGTCCAAATGAGGTAGCCAACCAGACAACATCAAAAAAATTCCAAAAATTATTTCGCAAAACCGTAAAGTAAAGCTGCAGGAAATAGCATTTGGGAATGCGTAAATTGCTATCAAAATAGAAACCGCGTTTGCTCACATTGTTCATCGATTATTATGAGAAAGGTAAAACTATTTATAGTGAATATTAAATAACAGTAACATAACATAACAGTGGTGTATTAGAAGGACGAGATCGCAAAAAAAAGCTTTAAATACACCAAAAAAAAATCTGTTTCACCAATGCAATGCACCGTGGCACGAAAACAATACACCAATCGTTGGACACATCAAATGACTAAATTGCATGAATTGCTCTTCGAATTGCTTCCTCATCCACCGTATTTATCAGATCTAGCCCCCAGCCACTATTTCCTGTTCTCAGACCTCAAAAAAATGCTCGCTGGAAAGAGCTATATAGAAGCGTTCTATAAAGAAGGTGTAGAAATGTTAGAAAAGCGTTAGAATGATTGTATTGCCCTTCAAGGAGAATATATTGATGAATAGAATCGAAATGTGCAAAAAAAATGTGTTTTATTTGTCAATGGACTTATTGGCCGTTGTGTTACATTGATATAACCTTAAAAAAAATTAAAGGTGTTAAAAGAAATTAAAAAAATCGGTTTGTTCAACTACTTTTTCTGTCAGCAAAAATATATAAAAATTGTATGTGTGTATAACAAGAAAGAACCTTATCAGATATAAAACGTATTTAAAACAAGTTTTTTACTTCAAAAATGAATATGAATGTTACAGCAACGTTGAATATGTTGGTACAGCTTTTACCTTTGAAATTTGTATTACTTCCATTTTATTTTAAATTAAGTTCACATAAAAAATCGAGAATAATGTTATTCAAAATTAGAACCTATTATACTATTATTAAAACCTTCAGAGTATTTTAAAATAATATAAAATTATCAATATTTCAGAAAATTTCAAATTATAAATAGTTAAATCGCAGACAAAAATCTTTATGATTTAGAAATAAACCTGAGCTTGACTTGGCGCCAGACAAATCACTTATGATTTCTAAGTAATAACAGGCAGGGTAATATTATATCTACCCCCTACTTTCTCTCTAACTGTCCCTGTTCTTCGTAACTCAATGCTTTAAACTGAATGCATCGCTTTGTGTAGGATCTTTTTTGCGTGTAACTTGAGTCACTAAAACAAAACGTCCCTTACTTTTTTTCCAGGATTTATTTACCATTCTACGTGACTTTCGAATATTTATTTGGTCAACCTTAAGCGTCCACAATGCCGACAGGTTAGGTCTAGACATGGTATTTTAAGTGGTGCCTTGTCAAAAAGATTAGATATTGTACAGTCTCGGCACCTAATTTGACAAAAGTACCTGTTTCCTTAGATAGCGTTTAAAGAATTTCAAAAATGAACTGTTTAAAATATTAACAACTTTACATTTCCGGATTGATTTATTAAGTAAAAATCAACATTTTTAGTTAACAGCCCAAAAAAGTATTTAAGTTATTCGACATGTTGGAATATTCATTTCATTTTAATATTCATATGACTATAAATTTATATTTCTCCTGATCAATGTCAATATTTATATATATATATATATATATATATATATATATATATATATATATATATATATATATATATATATATATATATATATATATATATATATATATATATATGAACATTTTGAGCTCTTTTCCTTTCGTCAGACCCAGTTGTTCCGATCTTCCTACATTTTTCTCCTGGCCAACCTTCCAAACTTTAACCTTGTGTCTGAAATAGTTTCCATCCTGCATTTCACTTTGTGTAATATTTGCTGATGTTAGGTCCTCTTTAATTGCAACAATCCATTTAATTATTTCTAGTTTAGCTCTACTCCTATTTTCATAAAATTCAACTGCTTGCCTAGTCAGCCTACTCGGATTCATCCGTTTTATGTGTCCGTAAAACTTAAGTCTTCTTTTTCTCATATAGCTATGTATATCTGTGTATTGTTTGATTTCTTGGTTTTCTCGAAGTCGGTATGTTGTACTATTTATATGTCTGGGGCCTAACATTCTTATGATTTTTCTTACTTTCTTTACAATCTCCTCGATGTCCTTCTTTCTATTTAAAATGAGCGTTTCGGCGCCATATAGACATTCTGGCTTAATAACTGTGTTGACACCTACGCTTATTATGACATCTACCCTTATAGGCCGCTTTTTCCAATCCGTTTTCCATAATTATTTCACCCAAATATTTAAATTGGGAGACTCGTCTGATGTTATTATATTTTGTTTTTAGAAATGGCGTTGCAGATCATGTATTGTGTCTTTTCAGAGAAAATTTGTCCTACCTTTTCTGCTGTTTCTTTTAGGATTTCAATCTGGTTTTGTGCCGTTGAGATATCTTGAGCTAACATTGCTAGATCATCAGCAAACGCCAGATAATTTATTTTGATGTTAATTCTCCTCAGTTTAATGGGCTGGTCAATATTCAGGGCCAATTTTTTTACACCACTCCTATATTACTTTTTCTAGAATACAGTTAAATAAGAATGGCGAGAGTCCATCCCTTTGTCTCACTCCAGTTTTAATTTCGAAGGGCTCTGAGATGTCACCCATGAATTTAACTTTCGACCTTGGGTTAGTTAGTATTGCTTTAATAATTGCCAGCGTTTTCAGATCTAGTCCTTGTTCATTCAATATTTGGAATAAAGATTCATGGCCAATAGAACCATATGCTTTTATTGAAATCCACAAATGTACAGACGATATTTTTATTGTACAGTTTTAGGTGTCTTACGATCAACTTTTGATTCAGGATCTGTTCCGCGCAGGATCTGCCCGGTTGAAAACCTGCTTGATATTCACCAATTTTACTGAGATAGAATTTTCTAATAAACTGAGAGAAGAGATATCCCTCTGTGTTTATTTACATCCGTTATATCTCCCTTCTTATGCAGTGGATTAGAACATCTTCCAATCGTCCGGAGTCCGTTTGGTTCGCCAAACTTCTTATAGAATTTTGGTTATTTTTTTAATTACTTTCATCAAATCAGGATATCAACAGATCAGCAGTGATTCCATCTTCATCTTCAGAGTTATTAAATGTTGGTCGTCAAACCATTTTTGATCGTCTGCATGCCATGTGAAAGATCTAGAAAGCAGGAAAATGGGCACCGCATCAACTAAAAGACAGACAGAAGGAAAAGTGAAAAACGATGTACAAAGTTTTGTTTTCTCGGCATGAAAGAAATACTTTCTTGCCTCTGATCGTGACTGGAGACAAAAAATGGATATATTTCGAGAACCCAAAATGCAGAAAATCATGGGTTGGCCCAGAACAATCCCATCAACATCGACCGCAAGGCTGAATCGCTTTGGAAAGAAGACAGCTGTGTATTTGGTGGGATCAGAAGAGTGTCGTGTACCATGAGCTTCTGAAACCAGGTGAAATAGTTAATACCGTTCGCTACAGGCAACAAATGATTAATTTGAAATGAGCTACAAGACACGGAAACGTGATTCTGCAACACGACAACGCCCCATCACACACAGCAAAAGCAGTCAGAGACACCATTTCTGCCCTTAGCTGAGAACTCTTGCCTCATTCGCCGTACTCACCAGACTTGGCCCCTTCTTCAGTGATAATGGTTTATAGCCCTATAGGCTTCTACAGCAATTTAAAATCCAACGCATCTCGTAAATGAATAGTTTGCTTTTTCAATCTCTTACACCGTTACATTTCCTTCAGACTTCATCATTTCTAATTCGACCTGTCAAACGTGTTCCCAGCAATAATTTTTAGTACTGTCATCTCTACCTTTCCCCAAAACCTATATATCTTTAATATTTCTGATGTCTTTATTGTTCTTATGTCGACTTTATAGATCCTGGCCTTCTTTCCGTTCTAATGTGTTTATTTCTCCAGATGATATTGTTTAGACCTCCTGCTACTTCATTAACTTTTTGTATATGGTTTTTGGCTTCTTTACATTTAAGTAACTGGCTAAAATGATCGCTAACCATAACTTTTCCATACTTATTTATTTATTCGTATGACATCATACTGCACTTTATTAACGTTTTGCATTTTGTTTTTGGCTTCTTTATCTACATCTAAGTAACTGTTGTCAATTTATATCTTACATAAAATAGTTTCTTTGGACTAGACTAATATTTTAGTTTTTTAAGCTACGATTATCATATTAAACTTTTTTGCTGTTGTTTTAAATCTATGGACCAATGTCTCGTTAATTTTAATTTATTTGTTCGCTATTCTGTATCCTTTTCTTTCATATCCTTTACCACTTCATTATTAAAGGTCTCATGGAAACTCCCTGTTTTATATCTGTTCCAATGCTAATTCTATTGTTATTTCAGTAAATGTATTCAACTGTTTTAATGACATCTAAGGAAATTTGTCTATTATAAAACGGGTGAATTACATCTTTAAGTTTTACTCTATCAAATATTTTCTTCAGAACGACAAAACATAGGACCTGTTTATTGCATTAATTTGCTTTTTCAGTAAATTGTCTTGTCGCAAATAGTTTGCATCTATGCATGATCTTCCACTGCAAAAGCCTTGTTTGTCGCCCGCTGAAGATATTTTTTTGACCTATTTGTTACCATAAATTTATTTTTTGTCAGTTTCAACATATTATTTAGAAAAATAAAATATTCATTAAAAACCGCATAATCAACTTAGTTTCGGCATTTTTATTTGTATTTAAGCCAACAAAAGCCATGAAAAGAATCAGAACGCATTTAAAAGCAAACATTTCCAAAATTCCACAATGAAATAACTTGTATGGTCTTTTATGACATTTAGTATGAATTAACACCAACACGAAATATATTCCCTAAAATCCTTGCACAAAATCTCGTAATGAACTTTCAAGTTTGCTACAAGTTTCTAAAGAAATAAATAATTCAGAATAAATTGAATTTTAGGCGGCTTAATTGCAAAGTATAATCGTTAGAAAGCAGAATTTTAAACTAATTTTCAACTAAGAGAAAAGTAAATCAACTTGACTTCGCAATTTTCTTAAAGCATTATGTGAAGAATTATTCTCAGAAAAAAAGCATTTGCCTATACATTCATAGTGACTGTTATAATGCCACAGCCAATTACTTTTACATTGTTTGATGACATGGAAATTATGTCTTTGAATAATCATAAAAATTATCCGTTTAACAATCTTCAACTTAATTTTAATAACTGAACTGAACTGAGTTTCGTAATAATTAGTATTACTTTGCTATTGTGAGTGATTTTTAAAAATTGGAGTACTTTATTTTTTTGCGTTAATAATAATTGACAAAAATAATTTGCCTTTCAAAGTATTAGTTCTACATGAAAAACAGTAAATAGAACTAAAATGAGATTTGAGAGATTTTTAAATCAGTTTCATTTTTGTTGGTTCTAATTTGAGTATCCCTGTGAGTGAAATACAAAATTCAAGTTGTTTTTTTGAGATTTACACTTTCAAAATTTGATCTAAAAAAGGTACAACTTTATGCATTGGAAAATGTAAATTTAAATAAATAAACAAAGATTAATATCTAAAAATTTTCCCTATATTTAAAATTGTATTTATAACAATTGTTTCGACACACAGTGCCTTTTTCAAATACAAACTATGCTAAACTAACAGTGAGAAAAGCAATTACAACCTAAAGGGTCCATCGACCTAATAATACTATAAAACATGATAGTGGAGAAATCCATTTTTTGTCAACGTCTAGGATGGCAATATAAGTTTAATAACGGTGAACCATTCAAGTCTAGCTAGTCATTTAGCAAAATATCCAATTCTTTTCATTTATTAATTTCTAGGCTCTCTAAAAAGATTTCATTTTTTGGATTTATTCTCATTATGTAACATTATAAAATTATCATTGAAAGGATACTTCTAACATTAAGCGGTTAGCATAAAGAGAATTATTTAGTTGTTTAGTGTAACTTATTTAATGTTCATTGAGCCTAGTAGAGAAAGATCTTCCTGTTTATCCAACATAGACTTTTTGACACGACCCGCGCTCATTTAAATAAACACCTGATTTATACAGTTTACTTGTTTGACTTTTATTGTTTTTAATGAGGCGCTCTAGACTACTGTTTGTTTTAAAAGAAATATTTATATTGTTTGTTTTGGATAAATATCTCGACACTAATTTGATAACTTTTCCCGTATATGTAATTGTTTTGAACGCTGCATTTTTGATATTATTGACCGGATATATTAAATTAATGGCTTTATTATAAGTTTTTTATTAATTATTTTATTTATAATGTTTGGGTCAGCTATTTACTGCAAATGAATAATGAATAAGATATATCAACATAAGTTGTTTAAATCATCACTTTACTGGTACAGATATGTTGAAGACATTCTAATGTATTTTACAGCTTCTGATAGACAATTAAATCAATTCTTAACTAAGTTAAAATTCTTTACATAAAGAGATAAATTCACAGTTGAAGAACAGCAACATATTATATTAACTTTGTAGACTTTACTATTACTAGAAAAGACAATAAACATGATTTTGCAATTTTTCATAAATCATCACATACAGATTTAGTTATACACAATAAATCTTGTCATTCTTATCCACAAAAGATTGCAGTATTTAACTCTTTTATACCTAGATAATCAAACAGATCGCGGTAAATAACATTAATTAATATATCCGGTCAATAATATCAAAAATGCAGCGTTCAAAACAATTACATATACGGGAAAAGTTATCAAATTAGTGTCAAGATATTTATTCAAAACAAACAATATAAACATTGCTTATAAAACAAACAATAATCTAGGACGACTCATTGAAAACAATAAAAGTCAAACAAAGAAACTGTATAAATCAGGAGTTTATTTAATTGAGTGCGGGTCGTGTTCAAAAGTATATGTTGGACAAATACGAAGATGTTTCTCTACTAGGCTCAACGACGTAATAAACTAGTAGAAAACAACGTAGAGATTAATAAAAAAAAATGTGGATATTTTGCTAAATGACTAGCTAGACTTGAATGGTTTACCTTTATTAAACTTATATTGCCCTCCTCGACGTTGACAAGAAAATGGAATATTATTTGGTCGATGGACATTTTAGGTTGTAAATACTTTTCTCACTGTTGGTTTACCATAGATTGAATTTGAAAAAGGCACTGTGTGTCGAAACAATTGTTATACATACAATTTTAAATATAGTAGAAATTTTTAGATATTAATATTTGCTTATTTATTTAAATTGAATTTCCATCAAATATCGGCTATCTCAGTTAAATTTAAATAAAAATGTTCTAATAAGAATATAAAATATTATTGGGGGAATACATTTAAATTATATCATCCAAAAACCTTTGGAAGCACCTCCTTAAATAAGAAACGAAGAATATGTTGTTTAATATTTAATAGTGTAGGAAATTATAGTAAGAGGGTTGCTATTTATGTAGCCGGAATTGACAACAATGGTATTGCTATACGCCATCTGATATACACATCGTAATGTTTCACATTGTTGAATGTATACGTACTCAGACCGTTTTGTCATACGCAAACTATATTGTTGTTTGGTGACTTGAAAATTTTATCTTTGTCAAAAAATAGAATTAACTACAACTTTCGACGTGAATTATCTTAAAAACAATGCATCGATCAACTCATTTCGACTTTTGGCGATGAACCACCATCTAAAGCTACTCACGAACTGGTTTCGTGAATTCAATCGTGACCGTCGTTCGCTCGCGGCTAAATTGAAAGAAGGTGGTCCAAAATCGGTTGTTATGCCAGAAGACATCAATACTGTGAGCGAATTGATATATCAAGATCGTCTTGTGACATACCGTGAGATTGAGGCATTCCTAAACCACTTTGCTATAGTGCCACTAGAGTCGTAGAGTGGTCAATTCTGAATGGTTCACAACCATTGGTTTGCCAGAAGTCTTTGAAGAAATAAGAAAAAAACAAGCGACGCAAGATCATTCTTCACCATGACAACGTAAGCTCTCAGACATCGGACCGAACAACTCAATATTTGACCGGTCAAAACATCGAATCGAATTGTTTTCGCACCCAATGATGTATTTTTTTTTGTTCCCGTCCGTGAAGAATAAACTACGTTGTGAACTATTTTTGACGATGCGTTCAAAATGCATGTTTTGGAGATACTTCAATCGAAAAGGAAAAAGTCCTATGACAATTGGTTCAAAAATATGCAAAAGTGTATCATCACGGAAAATATTTTGAAGAACAATAAAACTATTTTCAATAAATAAAGATTTTTTTATTTATTATTCCGGGTACATAAATAGCAAGCCTGGTATAATAACTATTATTTCATGCTCTAAGAATTAAACTATTGATTGTAATACACACTATGATCCAAAAGTAAGATGACTTAAAAATTCGCGCGCTTTACATATCGATACAAGCATTTGTTTTTTAAGTTGGTATAACTGCCTTTGATATCTAACAGAAGTTTAATTAAAAACATAAGTTGCAAAGAATTTAATATAGATATGTTATAATGTATAGCTATATATACATTCTGTCAAAAATGTACCGGGAATTGATCATTTGAAAAGCCCGCTTAAAGGGATTGTCAAAATTCTTTTTATAGCTAAGTTGGCATAACTGTCCTCTATACTGACGCGGAGTTTGAACGTCATCTGTCATTTAGTTTGTTTATAGTACTCGATTTTGTCAGTTCATCTCAAGTGTGTTTTGCGATTTTTACAATGGGTAAAAACATCGATCAAAGAATTTGTCAAATTTTGCATTGCAAATGGAATTTCGTGTGCTGAGTCGCTGAAAATGTTGCAGAGGGCTTACGGTGAACCGATTTTATCAAAAACATGTACATTTGAGTGATACAGTGCATTCAAAAGTGGTCGAGATGTGGTAAAAGATTTGCCTCGCTCTGGTCGGTCATCAACGTCATCAACTGAAGTTAACATCGCTAAACTGAAGCAAATGGTGACTGAAAATGGTCATTTAAGTTTGAAAGAGATAGCTGCTGATCTTTCTGTGCCTCACGAATCAATTCGTAACATTTTAAGATTTTTGTTTCGATTTCGTTTTGTTCGATTGTTTGGGAATGAAACGCGTTACCGCTCGACTAGTGTCGAAAGACTTGAATTTTTTTCAGAAACTCAATCGCCTAAAGGTCGCTGAAGGCATACTAGAACGAGTCAGTTCCGAACTCACATTCGGTATACGAATTTGAGATGCGAATGTGAAGACATTCGAAATATTATATATATATATTATACGAAATGAGACATGGGTATACGAATTTGACATGCATACCAGTCAAAAAGCTTCGGAATGGCACCTTCCAACTGAGCCGAAATCGAAAAAACCACGTCAAAGCCGATCAAAAGTTAAGGTAATATTGACTTTTTTTTTATTATCGCGGTGTTGTGCACTCGGAATTCTTGCCAGAAGTCAGACGATAAATAAAGGATATTATCTGAGCGTTATGCTGCGTTTGAGAGAGCAAATTCGTCGAAAAAGGCCAGATTTGTGGAAAGAAAACTCTTGGATTTTGCATCACGACAACGTACCATCTCACATCATTGTGAACGAATTTCTGGGCAAAAACTTAACAAACACCATCAACAACCCACGTATTTACCTGATAGGGCTCCGGGTGACTTTTTTCACTTTCAACTTCGAGGCGCCTGTTTTGAGTCGATACAATGCATAAAAAAGAATTCGCGGCGAGAACTGAAGTCAATTCCGGAAAATGCATTTAAACAATGTTTTGACAATTGGATTATTCGTTGGCATAAGTGTATTATTTCGGAAGCGACCTATATATATATATATATATATATATATATATATATATATATATATATATATATATATATATATATATATATATATATATATATATATATGTTGTGTTAGATTTTCTTGGACTGCGTCCAATGAGATAGCAGTGGCTAAGTGTCATCACACACCCAACTGTTGGGTTCCACAATCTCATTTGGAACACACAACAACCTGCATCTCCGCCTAAATGAACACTTTTGTTGGTTGCTTGACCGGGAAGGAGCCCCACCTATCCCTTCAACTGGATGACATATGTTTCGTCTCTCGAGATTCAGACTATTCAGGGCGCCGACATATACCATACCATCAAGAATAGGGAGACCCTATCCACAGCCAACAACCCATGTTCTCGCCGACCTCCCGTCGGATGGCGTATATATGTTGTGTTAGATTTTCTTGGACTGCGTCCGTTGGGTTCCATTATCTCATGTGGAACACACAACAACCTGCGTATTCTAAGGATGGTTCATTATTAAACCGAAACGTCAATAAAACAATAAAAAAATTTAACCTTATTAACTGACCGAACATCCCATTAAATAAAAAAATAATAATATTGAAAGGTCACGAAAAAAAAAAAAAATATATATATATATATATATATATATATATATATATATATATATATATATATATATATATATATATATATAAATTAATTAAAATCAATGTATTCATCAAAATGTATTTTGTTGCCTTCAAAGTAGACCCCATCGAGTGCAACACAACTATACCACCGCTTTATCCAATCTCCATACAGGCTTATTGAGGTATGGCCTTCAGCTCCTTCAGCGAATTTTCTTTTATAGCTTCAGTTGATTCAAAGCGCCTTCGTTGAAGTGGTAATTTTAACTTTATGAACAGAAAGGCGTCACATGGAGCCATATCAAGCGAGTACGGTGCAGGCACCATCCCAAAGTCAATGACATTCCTTGAATGTATACCCAAAAACGTTTACACTAAGAGGGCTTTGTGCGATGATGCATTATCGTGGCACAAGATCTATGAATTATCCTTCCACAAATCTGGCCGTTTTCGGCTGATATTCTGGCGCATTAAATTAGCAAAACCTACAGTCTAAAAAGTTTTTTCCATAACAAAAATCGGTATTTTATTAATTACTTTTTATAAAACTTTATATTTTGTTTAAATTACGTCATAGTTTTGTTGGAAATCATTTATAGTTTATGTTGATATAACATTATAAAATTCACTTAAATGAAGAAAATTAAAAAATATCAGTCGGTTTAAATACTTTTTTCCCCCACTGTAGCTTTTTTTTGTTTTAACATCCGTTTTATATTAAAGGATATCATAATAACTATTGTTATTAAGTCACTAGAGATATCCATCTTAATAAATTGTTTACAACACACCATGAAGGTCATAAATTTGTTATGCAAAAATGTAAAACATAAAAAATGGTTTGACATAATAGTCTTGTGGCACAGCTTGAAGCCCGTCTTGTTTACACTTAATGACATAAAGTGTATTAAAATGCCCACGTAATGGTTGAGGTTACATTAAACGGAATTTTAAATTATCTTTACCTGACTCCAAATATTTCAAATTATTTTGTAGCTATTACAACTAAGTACTAATTGTTATATCTGAAAATGCAAAATTGATTGTAAATTATATGCACTATGATTTGACGCAAAGGTTTTGCTCTTTTTGATCAAACAAAGATTTTTATTTATTTTTAAAATTTTTATTAAATAAATGTTGATAAACTCAACAATACCATAAACTTAACATACTCGATAGAACTGAAGGGTATATGAACTAACTAATATTGAAGATATGTAAAAAGATGATTATGTAAAGAAACGCAGTCTTGAAAATATTGAGTGCTATAAAGTATCTCAGCCCAAGTCACTGATCGCTTTTAAAGAACATGTTGTTGGGTATTGTCATATATTTATCTAAAATAAACTGATGTAAGGAGTAAAACGGTTCTCCTTGGCGAAGATTCACTCCAGCTTGTATAGGCGATTAGAATTGTCATTATGAAATTATTATTGCAACATCCTCTGAGAGAACTCTTCCATTTTCACATCCTCGACTTTCTTTGATTCTATCCGAAGTTCTTCACCATTTAAATCAATATATGCACTCAAAAATCGCGAGATTCGATATGTATCATTAATCATCAGTGACCATTTCGCGACGTAACACGCCCATGAAACTTTTCTTCCAATAAATCGATTGTCGGACGAGATATGTGACAAGTCGCATCAACACCACAAGTCGTGTTGAAAGAAAACATTGTTTATCAAAAGTTATCAATTACGAATAAAATATATTCTATTAACATATTTCTATAGCATCCATCATAAACACTAACATAATTTGCATATAATAATGCCCTATCACTCCTTCAGCCCAAAAACGCCACCATACAGTGACTTTCTAAGGATGAAGAGGTAACTCCTCAAACTCTTGGGAATTTTCATCGGTCCCAATCCTACAACAACCTTTGTTCACAAACCCATTAAGCCAGAAGTACTCTTAGTCAGAAAAGATTATTTTTCCCCAAAGTAGGGGTCACCTTCCAATCTCCAATTTGTACGCGCTGTTGAATATTTATCTTTTCATGATAAATTGACAAAATGTACTGCACTCAGCAGTGTATAAAAAGCATTTGCATTTCAAAGAGTGTTGCCGCTATTGCATTTCAAAGAGTGTTGCCGCTGTTTCAATTCAAAGTCCTGACACTCTTATTGGAAAAAACTGTTTACTATTATTAAATGTAATAAGTTATAGTATTATGTAATTAGTAAAGGGAAATAAATTTTAAAAAGCAGTCGTTTCGCCAGATAAAACAGCATATATATTTACCAAGGGACAGTTGATATGTTTTAATCTTAATAACACTAGTTTACACGGTTTTTAGACCCCACCTGGAAGTTGTTAATTATTGTTTATTTAGGTAAGAGTTATCCAGAATAATACAAAAGATTATGTCACGTCTGCTTTTAGAAATATTTATTTACTTGAAAATGGAAAAAATCTTATAGTACCTTCTAGTATGAATAATAAAAAAACAATAAAAATGGCTAATTTTCGCCTTTTTTAATAGTTTTTTGGATCGAGTTCTCTTATGATGGACCAACAGTAATCCCCTAACATGTTTTCACCCCAAAATCCTTGATGTCGTTGTTTGAAAATCTTTAAATTTTGGTGTACACGTTTCCCCTGTTCGTCACTCATACTTCCTAAATTTTCAGGGAAAAAACTCAAATGCGAGGACAATAACAATAACAATCAGTACAATAACAATATTCTGAAAATTCTTCAAATTCTCTTTTAAAAAGTTTTGAGTAAACTTTGCTCCTATTTCTGGACAACGTACCTTTCGTGTATGGTGTTAATTAATTCCATTGCTGTAGACAAGAACCAAGAAGCTCTGCTTTAGATCTTGATAGTTATAAGATCATTTAATTCGGTTTGGTTAATTAAATGTGGAGTGTCCTGGAAGAGAGAACTCGTCAGAATCACTAGAAATCAATTTAACTTCAACACCACTTTCATAGTCATCTTCTAGCTAGTATACTTCCATCTATGGATATTGAAGATGCTTCGAATGTAAAATTGACTTAATAACAGACGGAATTTCGGGATATACAATACTCGCCTTATTTTTTGTATTATATCCCACTGTCTTCGTAACGCAAAAGTAACGTAAGTCAATTTCATGATTGCTAGGTTCTCTCCATAACGTTGGTGAACCAAACGGAAGGTATACGTTATCTCCCGATGACTACTGGAGTAAAACGATTCTACAGCTTTCACAAAACACATGAGGTATACAATGGGTTTTCTTTTTTTTAATATAAACTTTTAATTCAATATAAAAAATTTTATAGTAAAAACGATCAGAACCTTGTTTACACTTTCTATTCGACATTTTAATTCAGTTTGAAATGAGATATTTGTTGTTTGAATCAAATAGATAAATATTAAACTGAAGCCATAACGTAGGGTAGTTAAAAAATGATTTGACTGTAGAAAAAAAAATGTGACGTGATAGAATATTTCTGCCAACACTTTTAGGTTTAAGGAGGGTAGGTAACATATTTATATACATTTCTTTCGGGGTATATAAAACATTTTAAAATTTGTAAACCAGTATAATGAATAATAAGAATAATAACCTTTTATTGAGTTACGAAAAACTACTAAAAATAGTAATTTTCCATACTATGCGACTATTTTAAGTTTAAAGCAATTGGATTACGAAAATGACTGTAAAATCCAAAAGATATTACCGAATTACGATTATAGCCTCAAAAAGTGCCTGTTGTGGTTTATAGTTTAGAAAAATCATAGGTACGTAATTTTTCGACGATGGGTGGATAATGCTGTAGCCGCAAACAAACTCCGATATCGAGAAATGTCCTCTTGTGACCGGATCCATATGTAACATAAGTCTCTAGACAGTATATGGTTTGTAAAATGGTAAAATGTCACCAATTAGTTGATAAAAGGCTGGCCTTCGCAGCTGAACGAAATGGAGGGTTTTGATTTGGATTATTGCCAAATAATATATATAAAAATATATATATATATATATATATATATATATATATATATATATATATATATATATATATATATATATATATATATATATATTATATATATATATATATATATATATATATATATATATATATATATATATATATATATATATATATATATATAAAGTAAAGTTAAGTTTTTAAGGTTAGAGGCGCATCAGCAACTGAGAAAGCTTTTTAGCGACTGGACTTACAGCTTAACGTGGGTTCCGAACCACGGTCATCAGCTACCGAAAACCCCGGTCAGCACCCCCCTCAGGCTATCAACCCTTGGTTTTGTGCTTAACCGAAAGTATCTCGAGAAACCTACCGACTGGCGAGTGACCAACGTCCAAGCGGTGACAAACCTCTCAGAAGGCATCCGGCCTTACCCAGCCTCGAACTAGCGTGACTGAGGGGTGATTCCTTGTCAGATTTTACACTTTTATATATATATATATATATATATATATATATATATATATATATATATATATATATATATATATATATATATATATATATATATATAAACTTACTTCATCCTATGTCTTTATACCGTTAGGTGTCAGGCGTGTGGAGTTAAAGTTGTCAGTTCATTAATTTCTTCCCATATTATGCCCTTTTTCCAGCCTCTTCTGTTATCCCATCGTTCCATGTTCTTCTTGGCCTTCCTTTACTGTTCTTCCCTTGCACTCGCCCTTCGTACACACTCTTTATAAGTCTGTTTTCCGGCTGCGACACACGTACCCGAACCACCTTCGTTGTCCTTCTGCTATATTATCATTTATGGGTTCAATCTGTAAGTTTTCACTAATTATTTGATTACTGATTCTGTCTATATTTGTTTTATTCTCTATTTTCCTCAAGAACCTGATTTCCATTGCATTTATACAATGTTTTATCTTATGTTTTTCTGTTCGTTCAAAATTTCTAAGTTGTGTTGCCGATAGTCTAGCCATATCGTATGCAAACATCAATTCGGTCAATTCAATCTCTTGCAATTTCCAGAATTTCAGTTTGTTCCAATTTTAATATTTTCATCCTTTTCTTTGCTTCCTTTAACGCTTCGTCTACTACTGTCGAGAATAACAATGGACTCCTTGTCACATCCTTGTTTTATTCCGATAGTTGTCGTAAATTCCTTCGATTCCTCACTGTTTGTTCTCATGAAGTTTTGGGTGTCTCTGTATATGGCCTTTATTACTTCTAGTGTCATATCCATTTCTCGTTTCTCTAGCGTTTTCCGTATGTCCTCTCTTTTAATTCGATCAAAAGCTTTTTCTAGGTCTATGCAACAGATATCTTCTCTGTTCTTTTTTATTAGTTTTCACTTATTTATCTTATTATGAACAGTAGATCTTGCGTGATCCTTCCTCTCCTAAATACAAATTGTGTTTCCTCCATTGTCATCTCGATTTTGCTCTTTATCTTTTTCTACAATATTCTGGTCATAACCTTTCCTGGTATACTGGACAACGTTATTCTCCTATAATTATTGCAATCTCTCTTGTCACCCCTTTTACCATATGTATTGGTAATATGATTTCAGAGTTCCATTCCTTTGGGACTTTTACCTGTTTTATAATGTCATTCAACAATCCTGTCAGGCTTCTTACTCCTTCCTTCACCATATATTTTATCATTTCTGGTGTTATACTGTCTCTACCCGGTGCCTTTCCCACCTTTAATTTCTCTATTGCTTCATATACATCTTCCTGTATCATATCTATTTTTGAATATCGTCTATATAATTTTCTTGTTCTTCTGGTATACTTGTTTCCATGTCAGTCAGTTCTCCAAAATATTTCCTCCATCTTTCCATTATTTTATCTTCCTCCAGCGTAATTACGTTCCCGTTGTTGTCTTTTATATTAATCATACTATACTCATTTTTGGATCTTAGCTGCTTTAGAGTTCCGTGGAATAACTTTTGGTTTTCTCTGTAATTTTCAGTCATCTTTTCGCCAAATCTTATGCATGATTGTTGCTTACCTTTCTTTACTTGTATCTTTACTTATTTTTGTTTTTCTTTATATATTTCTTGATCTTCATCTTTTCCATTTTTCCTTTTTGTCCATAATCTTCCTCTGTAATTCCTTACTCCACCATTCGGTTCTCTTCATGTTTTTATTTACAATTTTTGTCGTTTCACAACTTTCTTTTGCGACCTTTTCTTCAAATTTCCGGTTTACTATTTCTTGGTATACCTCTGGTAACTCGTTTCCGTCAACCTATAGCTTTTTATTTTCTACTTCACTCTCTTTCTTCTTGTATCTGATTTTTCGTCTTTCCTCTTTTCCATGTCCATCTTCACCAAATAATGATTGCTCCCGATCCCCACTCGTCTTGTCACTTTCACATTCCTCACACTTCACCATTTATGTTTGCTGATCAGAAAATAATTTATTATTGGTTTTTTCTGCTTCCCGGTTCTACTCTAGCGTATTTGTGTATCTCTCTGTGTTTAAACTTTGTGTTTGATATTATCAAGTTGTTGTCTATACATAGTTTTATTATTTTATATCCATTATTATTTCTTGTCCTTTCTCCTTCCTTTTCCATACATTCCTCCACTCCTCCATTTTTCACACCGACATACCCGTCCAGGTCACCCATTATCAACACATTTTCCATCCTATCATCGATTTCATTCTGTATTTTTTCAGAAAATGCATCTATATATATAGCCTTGAAATTATTTATTTTATGTGAAATAACATTCAATAGCTTTAATGTTTGATAACAATTTCGGAAAAATGTCCTCCGCTGCTACTTTTGACAAAGCGCATTCTGTCAATTCAATTTCCGACCACTTTTTCAAATCGTTGGGATCTTATGTTTGCAATTGTCCGAGTTATGTTGGCTTCCAAGGCATCAATAGTTACTGGGCTATCGGCATATAACAAAGATTTAACATAACCCCAAAGAAAATAATCTTAAGGCGTTAAATTACATGACCTTGGTTGCCAATTAACACGTCCGTTCCTTTAAATAATTTTCTCAGTGGATTGTTCCCTGAATAAATGTGGAACCATCTTATTGGAACCACATCTCCTCCAGATCGATGTCATTTAAATTCGAAATTAAAGAATCATTAATCATAATTCTGTAACAATCTCTATTAATGGTAACGTGCTTGCCAGCTTAGTTTTTAAAGAAATGGCCCATTACCATACGGTGGATTTTTCTGGATACAACGATAATTGTTGGATCATTTGTGGATTATTTTCACTCCAAATGCGGTAATTTTGTTTATTATCGTAACCATTTAGCCAAAAATGAGCTTCGTCGCGAAACAAAATTTTGCGGTTATATTCTATAAGTTAATTTTGCAATTGAGTTTGGCCCATTCACCGGAGATACGACGCAAACGATGGTCTTGCGGCTTGAGTTCTTGGACAATCTAGATCTTGTAAGGCACCAGGCTAGAATATTTAGGCAAAATTTTCCACGTAATATAAAGCCCTACTTCCTGCAAACGACGACAAGTTGATAAATTAGGATCTTCAGCAACAGTGCCAGCAACAGAAGGATATTTTCTTCAGAACGCACAGTTTTTGTTTTAATATCGAACAGTGTGAATTGCGTTCGGAATTTGTCGATAATTCGGCGAATAAATCGCTCGGTTGGGCTTAATAATAAATTTTGACAATTTGTAAGCATTGCCCTATTGCTAAACGTGCCATGATGATTTGCCATACTATACTGAATAATTTCGACACTAGAGGCGCGCAGCGCAAACTGACAGTTCGTTTAACAGCGACTCCTATCGAAAGTTCAGACGCACTAAAAAAAGGACCATTTAATTCTGTTCATAAATGACCTACCATCCTTTACCCTATGTACAGCGAGTCCGATTTCTGGGGCGAATCCCTGTTAATTATGAAAAATGCCAACAATCAACATATTGAAGTTTATTAATTTTTTATTTTTTACTTTTTTTTGTTCAAATTGGCTTTAGAAAAGTTTATTAAATTACAGATTATAAAGATGATTAATGTCTGAATGATTGTGGCGTGTTCATATATTATTTTCTTTATTTGGGTTTTTCCCGAAACATTAACGTTAAAAGTTTGTATTTTTTTAGATTTTTTTTTATATTTTTAGAATTTTGTTCGTTAGGCAAATTTATTAAAAAAAAAATCGCTGAGAAATTTGTCTCCGTTTGGTTTTTTGTTTTTACCCAGTGATTCTTTATTTACATAAGAACAGATATTTTCGATATTTTTTTGTGTTTTAGATCGTAGCGAAAAACCCAAATAAAGAAGAAAAACTATATTTAATATATTTAAAGCAAAACTATATTTAATATATCTACTGATTATTTAAATGTATTCGCTTTATTGATGTTTAAGCCAATTTCAATACAGCAAAATATTTATAAAACATGAATAAATCATCAGATATATATTTTTATAAATCAAATAGATTTAGTATACTGTATATAATAAATGGATTGATGAAATATTAACTAATTGGCATGCTTTGCGTGTAATGTCACTAAATCAAGGTTTCCTTGCAAAATATTCAAATCCTCTCTAATTTATTATTGGAAGCACGAATATCAATATCAGTTTTGGTTTGATACTATCAGAAATAAAAATCTAAATATAACACAAAGCAGGGAGGCCCAAAGTTAGGAGGATAAAGTAAAAAGTCAGATACATTTCCGACAGATGGCGGGGCCATCGCAAAAAATTATTACATTTCTGAAAACTAGTCACGTTGCTAGTAACGCTCCGTAAATTTCAAGCCGATACAACATTTATTTTTATTTCGACACTCTTCAAAAGCAGATAGGTTCGATATTTTGGTTATCGTGGAAAAAAAGCGAATTTTACGTGTTGTCCACTTAACCACTACGTTCTGCATAGAACGCCTATTGTACAAACCAAAGAAAAGTTGAAAAAGTGTTATGGGAACTATGCTTCCTTGCACTTCATGGTTCGTAAGGGGTTTACTGAGTTTCAATGTGGTTAAGCTAACACGCGTGACGCTCAGCGATCAGGACGTCCCGTTGAGATCACTGCTGAGCAAATGGTCAACAAAATCCATGATATTATATTGGCAGATCGCAGACTGAAGGCTAAAGAGATTATTAAGATGAAAAAATCTCCTGCATGCTAATCATAAAAAACATCCTCGAAAAGTTAGACTTGAAGAAGTTATCAGCACGATGGATACTGCATTTGTTCATTGCGGACCAATACGGGGTCGAGTACTATACAGTGGTATTTAGACGGTGATGTTGAGCATAATTCGAAGGTGTTTTTGCGGTAATTCACAACTGATGATGAAACTTAGAATCATCTATCTATACACACTAAAAGCGAACGAAAAATCGAAAAGTAGATTTCACCCAACTAACATGCCCCGTAGAGATCAAAGACTCGTTCATGGGTCGGATAGGTCATGGCTACTGTTTTCTGATATTTCCAAGACATTACATTCATCAAATATTTAGAAAAGTGAAGAAGGAAGACATCACAAGAGTGAATTATGCTGTATTATTCGTCAAATGCCAGTAAGAGCTCATTCGTCATCGTTGTAACTGTGCAAATGCATCCACTCTAATCTCCGGACTTGGTTTCCTCTGACTTATGCCTTCTTCAGCTTCTCAAACAGCAAGAAACAGCTGGAAGAAATTCACATTGAATGAATATATCATCACCGGAAGAGGGGCATATTTTAGTTCATAAAAAACATCAATAAGTCGGAAAGTCGTAAAAAAGCATATCGAGCTAAAAGCAGGTTACGTAAAAAATTAAATAAATTTCGGACAAAACACTTTACTATACTCGACTTTATGTATTACTATCTGACCCAACAGACGTTGTCCTGTCCCAATTTCAATAAATCTGTTTGTAATCGTTTTGTGAATTTGTGAAAAGCTATTGGAAATGTGTAAACAAAGCAAAAATTAGAAAAAAACGTATTTCTGTGTTATCATTGTATTTATTAACGATTATGGCCATGGATATTCAATTTGAGGAGCCATTTGAAGAGCCATCAAATTTGATTGCGCCATTCAGAAGTACGCCAATAGGAAACTTTAGTGCGAGATTACTTCTGTCGGCAGTACATCGCTGAAATGCTGTAAATGTGTGATGTGCCTGGAATGTGATCGACTTCGAACCATACGGTTTTGTTCCAAAATTTAAGTTATAATTGAAATAAGTCAACCACGAACCAAAGAATTTCACGTCAACCAAATAATTTATTTTCTTGTATTTCTGGATTTGTGTGGAATCTGTTCCTGTTCCAGAAACCAAGAAATGCAATGGCTCTGGACCAATGGCACCAATTTGACTTTGCCACTTGCGCAATACAATCCAGGTTTCATTTCTGTATTTCAATGCCTTCCAATAATGGGCACACAGCGCTCATCGATCCAATAGCTACTGATTAGTCTGCACTGTAATAAATTGTCATGTTATAACGGAATGTAGCTCGATGAGTATTCAACGCAACATTGGTTTGTCTTCTTGCACGATTATTCAAATTCATTGTCGCGCGATTGGTTTCTACTGACCGATGATGTCTCATTCCATGTATATCATCTTCGTCTGCATTTTCTCTTTCTTCTTGTGTACGTGCTGAACGTGTTGGTGATAATCGATTACGTTCAATTTCATTTCGCTCTTCGTGTTGCCCTGCAGTTTGATTAGATCGAAAAATTCGTTTGGTTTGTAGCATTGCAAATTCTGCGACTTGAATTGTTCCGTTTCATTAGCGGCATTAAAATGCAATTAAATTGTGTCAATTCAATTCAATTTTGTCGATTGCAACACAATGTGCGATGCAAAGAATTACAATTCAACTGAAAATAGACAATTGATTCACTTTGTTGTTACTCTATAACCGTTTTGTCACTTCAAAAATCACCGTATTTCGTAAGTAAATCTGTAAATTTGATTGAGATGAAACGACGAAACTTAATTCATTTCATGAAACGATAGCGATGAACTTACAACAGAATTATAATTCAACTGAAAATTAGTCTCGCTTTTTTTTCTGAAAACTTTTGTAAGACCATAAAAAACAATACAAAAAAAGAATTAGGCATATCCATCATTCAAATCGTGAGTTATGGTATTGAGTTCATACAAAAATCCCATAGGAAAAAGCACTTTCAGTTTTTCCCGAATTTTTCGATTTTCCGGGCAACTTTTCCAATTTTTGTTTCCATAAAAACCTTATTCGGACTATTACGGGCATTAAAAAAAAAGCCAAATCGGTCCAAATGAACAGCATTTGAGTTTTATTTATAAGATTTAATGATCAAATCACTTTAAATCCATTATTGCATGGATGCATGGACATTTTCTATGAGAATTTGATTATTTGATACTGACCGGTCTTTCAGATTTAAACGATTTATTTAATTCTTGAATAAAACACACATGGCGTGGTGAATTTGCCCAAGTCTAGTCTCATTTCAGAAGTGTAACGTATGAAATTTATAAAAATGGAGTCGTACACAATACAACAACGTGTTAAGATTGTTGAATTATTTTAAGAAAATGGGCGTTCATCGAAAAATGTATTTAGAAAATTATGTGATATTCACGGTTTGGCCACTATCAATCTATTTGGAAACACTATCAATCGAATTTAAACATTTCAAGACCGGTTCGATGAAAGATAAAACAAGAGAAATATGTAGTTATAGTGGTCGTTCACAAGAACATATTGATTTGATACGTAAATGTGTTGCTGAAGACCAAGAAATTTCCATTAGTTGACGTTCACAACAATTTGGACTCAGTAAATCCACAACATGGCGTTTGTTGCGAAAGGATTTAGCTCTGATCATTCAAAACGTCGTGCATTTATCAATTGGATTAAGCAACAAACATGATTTTTCTCAAAAAATCATCTTTTCAGATGAAGCATATTTTAAAATTGGTGGCCATGTTAATAAACAAAATTGCCACATTTGGGGTGAGGAAAATCCACGAAGGGGCAGTCGCCACCTCCCCCCTCCCCTCAGATCTGGACTGCCACCTCTGAGCCCTTCCTGCCTCTCACACATTTAGCTGGTTAATAATGTGCCTATGCCTAGTGCTGTTGAATTTGTGAAGTTGTAGATGAAGTAAAATTTTTAAGTATTTCAAAATTTTCATTTATAAGTCAAATTTGAGTCACGTTAGCTGCTTCATTAAGCGAGTATTTTGGATACTCGCTATACGTGCCCTATTTGGACTCGTTATTATCCTCATTGGAAGCGAGGTTTAGCCAAGATCAATCGCCGGCATTTGCTCTCTCGATGTTACACCCTGCTTAGATAGTAAAACAGATGCAGCCGAGCTGTGGCGAATTTTTTGGACAAACAAGGAAAAGAGTCTCAAAACTTTGGAGATAACACACGTGATTCAACGCGCAAAAACTTTCTATTTAAACGTTAAAATAGCCCTACATATTTTATTGGCAATGCTTTATTCTACAGCTACCATTGAAAGGTCATTTAGTACTCTCAGACGGGTAAAAATCTGTCTGAGATCAACAATGACTGAAGAAAGACTAACGGACTAAACGGACTTTGCATACTCAGTGTACATAGAAAACTTGTAAATAGTTTGGGTGATTCTTTCACAGAAGTTGTTTTAAGCCGCTATGCAGAAAATTCACGAATATTACTTTTGAAATAAATACTTAATTAATTACTTAAGTACCTAATTTAATAAATGCACATTTCTATTTAAGGAATCTTGATTTGTTTCTTTTGTTATATCGAATTCTTCTATCCTCTAGAAGCCATTTTTTCAAAACATTTGTTTTTTAAAAGACGCTGTGTGTTAACACAATCATAATATACAAGTTTACAAATATAGTGCCAATTTAGATATAAATCTTTGTTTATTTAAATGACTTTCCATCAAGTATCGGCTACTTCAGTTAAACACAGGGTGCATCTCACGGAAAATAGGACTTTTAAAAAATAACTCTTTCTAGTGACGTCCAATGACTAAATTCATCGCATTTTGATCGATCATTTGGGACTTTGGAATGTTTGTGTACGTTTTGTTCCCCGCAAATTGACTGACCATCAAAAATTGCTCCGAATCCAACATTGCAAGGACTTGATTAAAGAGTCGAAAAAGGACGAACACTTCAAATTTAGTATTGTTATTGGTGATGAGACATGATGTTTTCAATATGCTCCAGCAACCAAGCGTGAAAGTGTCGAATAGAGGCACCCGAGAGAGTAAAATCCGAAGAAAAGCCGTCTCGAGAAGTCAAAAATCAAAATAATGTTGATTTGTTTCTAGGATTCGGAAAAATTGTGCCCAAGAAATTCATTCCACCTGGTCAAGCGATCGGTGCTGTGTTTTATCTTGGCGTTATGAAGCGTCTGTTGTGGCGTGTTCGTCGTGTGCGGCCACAATACCATCAAAAAGACAGCTGGCGCTTGTTATAGTGCGTTTCAAGATATATATCGTTGACCGATTGGCTGCAACAAACTCTCCTGCCTTTACGAAACCCAACAAAGTTGCAAGAAACGTAAACAGAGCCGGGCCTAATAAAATAACAGGTAAAAAGATAAAATTATGCCTATATGCCTGGTTTAGTAGTTTTGAAATATTTCTGTTTAGTTTGAATAAATAATTCATTCGAAGCAAAATTTATGCTATCTATGAAGAGAAAATAGTGTCTATATTGCATTCATTGCAACAACGACTAAGAAAAGATGAAACCGACATTCTTTGCAGTAGAACTAGCCTCCGGGGAATATTATCTCAAGTGGGTTTTGCATATCGGACCATTAATAAAAGACAAATATTCATGGAATCTCAACTATTTTGACGATGACGGTTTGACTACTTAAACTCTATAAAAATATACAGAGTACAAAATCGTCCCATTATATACCTTGATGAAACATGGTTCGATACATATGAGACTCGAGCAAAAGGATAGATACATCAAGAAAATGCCAAACCAAAGCCCAGCGAACAAGAGAAAAAGAATTATAATTTTACATGCTGGCCCAGCTCAAAAATTCATTCGTCAACCTAATTGACCATGCAAAACGTTTTATCTATGCGCAAGATTATTTTGAATAAAATAATGATTTTTGCAAAAAAAAATTTTTTGAAAAACATCTGTTTTCTGTAAGACGCACCTTGTATATTATTGAAGCTTCAACAATTTCCGCACGTGAAATATCTGGTATTTAAACAACTGTAAACAGACATTTATCCAAAATACATGTGTCAGAAAACCAACAACAGAATAGAGTCAGCAAGAAAATGAAAATGACAAGGTTTGAAGAAATGGCTACTAGAAGATTAATCATAACAAAAGTGAGATATGCCATGTTTATCACTAAGTTCTACATAGTTAATGAACCCACAGCCTCAACAACATTGAATTTGATATTTTGGTCCATCAAGTAAGGCAGCAGACTTCCGAAACTATTTCATTAAGTTTGCAATCAAATTTGGTTAGGTTTTCTTAAAATACATATCAATAATCCCAATCTGCAGACTTGGTCCCTTTCTCTTTTCAAAGTTTTCTTTGTCACGGACAGTGATGCAACTTAAAAAACTAGTTACCTTACTTTTTGATTATAATAGTATTTAATTAAAATTCTGCCATTAATCCGTTATTTACCCCGTATTGATACTCCGAACAATAGTATATATCAACACGATAAAAAACAGTAATGCAAATAATATGCCTTTTCATTAATATTCACGATTTAAAACTGAAATAATGCCAATTCAAAATACCTTCATAGTGAATTATCAGCAGCTTTAAATACTCCCATTATAAATTTAATAATATAACTGGAGTTCGAGAAGCTGTTTAAAAACGTTATACAAACAACGAACCATTCCGATTTTGGGTCAAAACGTAGTTAACCGTATCGTTAGTTTTACACAATAATGTCACAGACACAGTTAATTGACATTAAAATTTGCCAAATCCATTTCCTCATGTTGAATTAAACATTGTACACACTGATAAAAGTTAATTAGATGCAATGAAGTACCCATCCATTTACGTTTACCGTATGCTAAATACAATTTTCAATATAGCAATTATATTCAACTAGTACATCAGACTTTTTATAATCGAAAATTAGCAAAACTTGACGTTCCCCACTATTATATACTAAGCTAATTGAAAAGTTTGCGGAGTGGAATTGATAAAACAAGTTTATAGTTAAAAAAATGACTTTATTCTTCTATATATTCTCCCTTAAGCCCAATACACTTTTTCCAACGGTTCTCCGACTCATTTATTCGATCTCTCTAGTGATTTTCTGGAAGTCCTTCAAAATAATCATCTACGACTGCTATAACTTCTTTATTTGATGAAAAACGCTTGCCAGGTAGAAATTTTTTGAGGCTAGGGAATTGATGAAAGTCAAAGGGGGCCAGATCTGGCGAATATAATGGATGCTTCAACAATTCGTAGTGTAACTCCTTCAATTTGGCCATTGCAAAAATACCTCTGTTAATCGGTGTATTGTCTTTATGAAAAAGAATTTTTTTCTTCGCTAAAACCGATCTTTTCTAACGAATTTTCGCACCCAAATGATCTAAAAGGTTTGAGTAATACTGTCCTGTTATTGTTTTACCGGTTTGAAGGTAATCAATTAACAAAGCCCTAACCTTTTTGGTCGAATTTTACCACTTTGGTTAAAATCAGCTTCGGAGCTGAACACAACCGAGCTCAGTCCACTCAGCGGTTTGTTGTTGCAGTTCAGGATCATAGTGGTAAACCCAAGTCTCATCCAAAGGTATAAAACGACGTTTAAAATGTATTTTATTTGTTCGAAAAAGATCCAAATGTTTGTTAGAAAGTTTTACTCGAAGTCGTTTTTGATCAAAATTTAACAAATGCGGCACCCATCTTGAATATAGCTTTCTCAAGCCCAATTCCTTTTTCAAAATAAAAAACACCCGTTCAGTTGAGATGTCCGTGGCCTTACCAATTTCACTCAAAATCAATTGTTTGTCACCTTTAACCATATCATGTATAGAATTAATTATTTGTTCAGTAGTTGCACTTATAGGAATTCCAGAACGAGGATCAATCAAGCTTGAACGACCACGTTGAAACTCACTTGCCCACTTATAAACCATTGTTTTTGAAGGAGCAGACTCCCTTAATACATTTACCATTTTACTATGAATTTCCATTGCCTTTAAATAGCAGCTTAAAGTAAACGTATCAGCGTTATTTTTTAAAATATAGAAAATCATCCAGTGATTAAATTCCTCGTAAAACAAGGATTAAAGGCAATGGAAATTCATAGTTCAAGCTTGGATGATGATCCTCGTTCTGGAAGTCCCATAAGTGCAACTACTGAACAAATAATTAATTCTATACATGATATGGTAAAAGGTAAAGTGTTAGGGTTAGAGGCGCATCAGCAACTAGGCTATTTAGCGACTGGACCTACAGCTTAACCCATCAGCTTAAGACAAACCCAGGCCCCCTCGGGCTATAAACCCTTGGTTGTGTGCCTACCCATAAGTCTATCAGGAAGCCTACCGACTGGCGAGTGACCAACGTAGAACACTTCTCAGAAGGCATCCGGCCTTATCCAGCCTTTAACTGACGTGACTGAGGGGTAATTCGTAGTCGGATTTTACACTCTTGCCTAGAAACAATCACAAACATTTAGAAAGTAAACAGACAGAAGAAAGAAAGAAAAACAACCATCCAAGCGCTGGAATCGAACCAACTACCGCTCCAGTGCTCCAGTCCTGTACATTAGCAGGCCGCTGCTCTTACCGTCCGCACCAACGCGACCGGCACGTGATATGCTCATAGGTGACAAACAATTGACTTTGAGTGAAATTGCTATGGCCATATATATATATATATATATATATATATATATATATATATATATATATATATATATATATATATATATATATATATGTATGTATATATATATATATATATATATATATATATATATATATATATATATATATATATATATATATATATATATATATATATATATATATATATATATATATATATATATATATATATATATATATATATATATATATATATATATATATATATATATATATATATATATATATATATATATATATATATATATATATATATATATATCTCGTGTACATGTGTATTGTGGATTTCAAAAAAGCATATGATTCTACTGATCGCAAATCTTTATCGAAATATTGAAAGAACAAGAATCAGAAAACGCTGGCAATTATTAAAGCAACATTAACTAACACAAGGTCGAAAGTTAAATTCATGAGTGACATCTCAGAGGCTTTCTAAATTAAAACTGGAGTGAGACAAGGTGATGGACTCTCGTCACTCTTATTTAACTATGTTCTAGAAAAAGTAACACAGGAGTGGTGTGTAAATAAATCAGTCCTGAATATTGACGAGTCCATTAAACTGAAAAAACCAAAAAACCAACATCAAAATAGATTGTCTGGCATTTGCTGATGATCTAGCAATTTTAGCTCAAGATATATTAACGGTACTAAAAGAAATAGCAGAAAAGGTAGGACAAATTTCCTTTGAAAATACACATTACATGAGTAATAATAATTCTAATACTCATTATTATGTGCGATCGCTGGCTGCACAATTTGCCCATCTCTCTGGCAATTTGTGAATTGTCTTCAAGGAATCCGTACATTTTTTGAGGTGGCCCAGTCATCAAAGCATTTTTCGACATCTCAGTAATTGTCCAAGTGTTTCATGGAAAGTGGTAGTCGGAAAGTGGTAGCCAAATACAAAAATGGTGTCTCTAACCGCTTTTGCTGTGTGTGATGGGGCGGTGTCGTCCTACAAAATCATTACGTGTCTTGTATTTCCATTTCTCGTCTCCAATCACGATTCGACGCAATAAGTCTTTCTTTTAAGCAAAACTTCGCACACCGTTTTTAGCTTTTCCATCTGTATGACGTTCAGCAGATGTGGTACCATTTTTCTGCCTTCTGGATCTTTCCCATGGCATGTAGATGGTTCAGTGACCAACAATGGACCACAAATGGTTCAGTGACCAACATTTAGCCTATCTGCTATTTATTGTTGAATTTGCATATCGTATACCAATAATGCATTCAATTCGACATATTCAAATTTTTTCGGTTGACCTGGGTGTTTTTTATTTTTCAAGTCGAAATCACCACTTTTGTATCATCTAAACTAACGTCCTAAAACATCTTGCGTTGTGATATTGTCACCGTAAGTTTCCAGAAATATAATATGGTTTTTACCCTCCCTTTTATTTTGATTGACCAAAAAAAACAGTGGGTACGTGCAAATACTCTTTATTTGGCTCGAAGCTCAACATGTTTCCACGTGAAAAATATACTCGAAATATACGAAAAAATATACCCCTAACTCGAAATCGTTTAAACATTAAGTGTTCCGAAAGGTACTGTCGTGATGAAATAATGAAATACAAATGTCGCATTAACGTTCTTCAAAAATTTGCCAATTTCTTTTGTTTGATTTTGTCAAAAGCTTTTTGGAAGTTCGTAAATATGAAATGGACCTCTTATGCGCATTATTCGTTGCATTTGTCCATTCTCAGAGTACAAATCTGATCCAATACACGAGCGACTAGCTCTGAAACCTTTTTTGGTTAATTCTAAATATTTGACATACACGTTTTAGTCTGTTTAATATAATGTGTGTTAATATATTGCTAGTATTGTGCAATAATGTAATTGTTCTCCTCTTTCCGCATTTTGTTGTCACTTTTTTTGGTATTGTGATTATCCGGCCTGTCATCCATTCTTCTGGAATTCGTTGTAAATATAGTCCTGTAGTCTTATTAATGTTTGTGTTTTGTTATTGCGTTTTCTATTTTGGTGGTGCGTTGTTTTGTTATAGCAATATCTAGTTCATCATATGCTGATCCTTCATTCTTCGTTTTTTGTATTTGGTTTTTTCTTCATATAATTCTCCTAAGTGTTGCCATCTTCCAGGTATATCTGTATCAATATTTCATTTGATTATCTAGAATTTTATAATTTTGTATATATTATATAATAATATAACATTTTCGTTTACTGTGGATTAATTTACAATTTTTATTTTCAAGGATTTTTTCTCCTCAATTTAGTTCAATGTTTCTTTTAACATCCCTTTTTTGGTGGAAATCCAGACTAAATAACACTACAAAACTGTAGATGGGAACTTATTTAGTTTAGTGATAAATGTACCTGATATCAATACTAATTATTCATTTTCTCTCAGGCCCACTAAAAACTCACAATTTGAGCACAAATAAGCACATTTAAAAATACTGATTTAAAACTTAAGTGATAAGTTTTTCCATTTTTATGTCGGTCAGTATAATCTTTAATCATCTCAATATTTTAACTGAATATATTCTATTCTTATGAATGACTAATAATAATGTTATGTTTATAATGTCCTTGAGTTATATAACAATTTAAAACTATCCAAATATATGCTCTATACGAATTAAAGAAAACACAAATACGTTTTATAAAAAATCTTTTTATTTAAGAATTTCCAGCCGAATAAACATTAATAATTAAAATATTATTTGCTATTTTAGAATTGTTAAAAATTAAGTCTGCAGTTAGACAAATTTAAAGACAGTAATAAAGTAAATGATTGTGCTTCAATAACTACTCCATGAAGATTGTTGGTATTAGAAATGATCATAAACTAAACGGGGTCCCCTGAACACGAATATAAACTCCAAGAATGAATAATCCCTACAATATTAGTATACGTTTCGGTAGACTTCTAGACATCCATAATTATATTTTAAACTATATTTTATGAATAACAATAAAACATGTATTTGCTTACCAAAATTAATACATATATTTTTTTTCATTATTCCTAGAATAAGGTAAAAGCATAAAAAATTACTAGTTCGTTTCAATTAATAAGATTAATTTAATTATTGCAGTTCGTTATCGTTAGGTTGTAAGAAAAACGAAATAAACGGGTTGCAACTATTAGTAACTGTATGGCATAGTATTGGGATGGGCAGTGCTATTATCATTTTTAAAATACAAAATAACTATAATGCCAATATATCTTGTAAAGTACTTTGGTCAGAAAAACATCCAAATAGCGCTGAACCAAGGCATACCTTTCATATTAATGTTTAACGTAATAGATGTATCCATAAGTAGTCTTTTTTTGGACTATAGAAAATTTTATTTTATTTATAAGTTAATCAGCGGCGGTTCATGGGAAAAACAGGCGGGGCACGTATAACTACGTATAAAATTTTGGAATTTTAGGGGATAGGGAAATGCGTCGCAACCAAAAATTTTACATTTGTTAGTATCATACACACACTTTGCTGTGTAGAAATATAAGTATAACTGTCAGATATCAAATTTTCAAATAGGTACCTAGATAATAAAATTTTGCTAAACTCACCGTAGGACCATGACCATTAAATCTACTTGTAGTTGAAGTCCGTCCTCCGAAATGTCTGAGCAGCAAAGTGCTCGATGACTTTATCATTAAAATTTGAAATTGACTTCACAAGTTTTTTTTCAATAGACAGCGGCACAGCCCCACTGTGTTTCATAAAATCGTCCCGTGCGTATATTGCCGAGAGTTAATTTTTTAATTTTAAGTAATTTACGTTTGCAAACAGGTTACACACAGTTTTAATGTCTTCATTTGGAAAGACGGCTCGATATTAAGCAATTTTTTCAGTTTCAAATAAATTTGCCACAGTTAGTTATACATCAAAACTAAAACGTTCATGAACCTGTATGGTTAAGGTATCACATATTTCCTTGTATATCCTGACATTTGGATTGGGATCCTTCTTGTCAGTAAATTTCCGTTTCTTTCTGCGATTCTCTATGATCGTTGTAGTTACCACCAGTTAAGTTACCAAATTCATGACTAATTTTTATTTCTATATTATCTCTAATATTTTGAATGGTTGTTGCAAAAGTTACCAAATTCTTCTTAATTTTAAGTACATCTAGCTGCCTGCTTTTCAGTTGATCAAAGAGAAAGTCGCAGTGAGGCATTATTTTGTTGAAAAAAAAACAACCAAAATTTAAAATTATCATCCACCAAATAATTTATTAACCCCTGAGCTTGACTAATAGAATTTTTATACAGCTCGGCATCCATAATTTCTTCAAGGCATGTTTACAATTCTTCTTTGTAAATGTAAACAGTATTCACACTTTTAGACGTAGAAGTTCCATCTGGCACGGGGTAGACGCTTTTTCACGACGCTGTCCAGAACAGTTGTCCTTTTGGATGCTCGAGAAAAGAAAACGGGAAATGCAGACAGATTTGGAAAAAAAACACCTTTAAACCTTTTTCTATTGTTCAGCACTTTTCAATTATTAGATTAAATTGGTGAGCATAGCAGTGAACATACTGTGCATTCTTATAAATATTTTTAATTTTGGCTTGTACTCCTCCGACTATACCTCTCATCACGGAAGCACCATGATAACTTTGAGCTATGAGTTTCTTAGGTTCATTGCCTATTCCTAACTCGCTTAGCACCATCAGAAGTTCGTCTGCAATTCCATCTGCTGTGTGATTTTTTTGGTATTAAAAAGACCCAGAATCTCTCGTAAATTTCACCATTTTTAGCATATCTGATTATAAAAACCATCTGCATTTGAGTAGATATATCAGTTGTTTAATCGGCCTGTATGGCAACATACATGCAATATTGAATCCAGTAATTCGTTCTGAATTTGTTTGGAGATGCCGAGAAATAATTTATTTTTAGAGTCTTTTTAATGAGCTTCTAACTTGTCTGTGTCCAAAGCACGTGTTCTTTAATCGGTGTGCTTCGGCAACCCACTACCTATTTCGTTACCGCGAATGACATTATGGATGTTATACTATAGAAGTCGCAAGAAGCGTGATCATAGACAGAACAGAGAATAAATTAATATAAAATCTGATATTATTTTTTCTACTTCATTTTTTAATTTTTTAGGTAGGGCACGTGCGCACGTGCCCTTATTTACCAATCGCCACTGAAGTTAATGTAGTTTTAATCTACAATATGATTTGACAATATTCGCCCCATCTCTCTGACAAATGTTCTATTCCCTTTTTGTAAAATGAGATAATTTTTCTACGAAGAAAATATTGATCTGAAAAGATGGTACTCTGATGGTACAGAATCAGGAGAATGCGGTAGGAGAGGATGTACTTCCCATATTTTGCACTTTTCATCTCAAGTAACAATTTGTTGAAGAAACTGAACTTTTGTTTGTAGGATCTTTGCCTAACTTAGACAAAAGTGTATTGCAGATGATTATACATTGATTTTCCCGCATTCCTGCCATCTACACTTTGATCAGTTCTTTTTAAACATATTTGTCTTGTAGACCATTAAGTTTTAAGCTCTGTGGCCTCAATTTCATCCAACAATAAACAGTCCCATTTCAAACTCAAAAGGTTTACCAGAATTTGTACGCTCAAAAATACTGAAATCACCATTTCTAATTCTTTTAGATCAACGCTGACATGTTTTGCTATCAAGACAGCAGGATAAACAGCAGTATGGTATTGTTATGCTTCGCTCTGTGATTTTTCTTCTTAAAGGGTTCACCTACTTTTTTCAACATTTAACAGTAAACACGTTAAATATCAGCATAGGGTAAATGTGGGTATTACTGCGGTTTTTAATATTGGGTCAACTTTGATAAGTATATTATGGATTTGTTAAAAGCTAAATTCATATATGTATATTTTTTTAATAATGATGTTTAAGTGATTTTAGACTTTTAAAAAAAATTGTAACATGATAACATAATATATTTAATTATTTAGAAACATTTTTAAAAGTTATGTAAATGCATGGATAATAATGTATTTAATTCAATAACTTTAATTTATAAAAATATAACACATCAAGTCTTAAGATATGAATAATTGACACGACTATTCAAATATTATTAAATGGTATATCCTATATCTTACTTATTATTGCCTTCTTGTAATTTATTTAATTAAATATCTTAAATTTATAAAAATATATACAATAAATTAACACAGCGAGTCTTAAAATATTAATAACTGACCAGAATATTCACATATTTTATAATACTGAAAAAACTTAAATCCAAACTGAAGTTTGGAGGTGCTACCTTTATAACATCTTTAGGTACGCTTTGACCTGCAAAGAACCCCAAAGTTAGTACTAGATTGTCTGCTGTATTTGAAGTGACGACGACCATGGCCTTTTCTTTTTCATTATTGCTGACAATACTGTACACGTTCTTAATATCTTTTGGCGCAGCACTGATGACTGCTTAGGATTCATGGAAACACCAATTTCATCGCCATTAAAAACCCTTGTAGGATCAATAGTAGAAAGGTCTTCATCCTTTGAAACTTCAGTGAAATAGTCACAAATCCCTTTAAACCATCCACGTATCCCTAGTTCCGTCACTTTTGCTCGGATTAGACACAAGTTTTCAGAAACATTTGGATGACATTTTAAATAACCTTTGAACCAAGACCTTCCTGGCTTATTATCGATAAGACGGTCGCGTTGGTGCGGACGGTGGGAGCAGCGGCCTGCCACTGCTGTGCCGAAACCATATCGGAGCGGTAGTTGGTTCGATTCCAGCGCTCGGATAGTTGCTTTTCTTTCTTTCTTCTTTCTGTTTACTTCCTAAATGCTTGTATTTGTTTCTAGGCAAAAGTGTAAAATCCGACAACGAATTACCCCTCAGTGACGCGAGTTAAAGGCTGGGTAAGGTAGGTTGGTAGGTTTCCTGATAGACCTATGGGTCTGCACATAACCAAGAGTTCATAGGCCGAGGGGGGTGCTGGCCTTGGTTTGTCGGAAGCTGATGACCGTGGTTCGGAACCCACGTTAAGGTGTAGATCCAGTCGCTAAATAGCTTAGTTGCCGATGCGCCTCTAACCCTAACACTTTACT
This sequence comes from Cosmopolites sordidus, assembly GCA_031761425.1. Taxonomy (NCBI): domain Eukaryota; kingdom Metazoa; phylum Arthropoda; class Insecta; order Coleoptera; family Curculionidae; genus Cosmopolites; species Cosmopolites sordidus. Next base: position 967,080 of record JARFXV010000172.1, on the reverse strand, counting down.
TTTTTTTTATTATCGAGGAATGGGTTTTTTCGCTTATAGTTATCACATAAAAGTTTTACACCTTCAACTAATTTTTGTTTGGTTACAGAGAACCCCTGCCTGCAATAATAAAAAATCCTTTCCACTACCTCATTTTCTACTTGATCATTCAGAACAGTTGATGGTCCTGTTGGTTTGTTGCTATTTTCTTTTTGGTTTTTTATTCTGATTGTTAAATCCGGTACGCTATATTTTCTGAAAACCTTGGCAACGTGGCAATTCCACCGGGAGCTTCTGAGACTGCTAATTTTACGTCAGCTTTATTATAATTATACGTAGTATTTTTGTTCACTTTTGACTTATTTTTTTGTTTATTAACTTTTGATTTATTATTTTCTTTACCCATTGTTTATTTTTTATTTCGAGATAGCTTTACTGACGCGCAGTTTTTAGTTGTTAGACCAGTATCGTTTATATTTGCAGTAATGAGCACAAGCTCATACAACTAGAGGCGCTCCTATTACTGTGATTGATTGAAAACATCGCAGTAATACACACGCTCGGTTTATTAATGCCAATTACTGCGTCAGTAAGTAATAAATACATAAAATACATTCTTGGCAAGACAGGAATGTTAAAAGTGTCCCTAAGCCAGCCAGAAGGATATGATGGGAAATGTTTTATAGTCATTCATGCCGGCTCTTTGAAAGAATTTGTTCAAGGTGCACTCAGTAATAGATATTGCACCGTATCATAGAGTACTTTAAGAAAAACAGCCCTACAGTTCCTCAACAAAGGCTTAAATAACTGCTTGGTTAAACGCCAATAATATCGCCAGCAAGTGCCTCCCAGGATCGGTTTCTGGCCTTAAGCCATCATCCGCTGGGCGCTTTGGATGGCGAATGGGGGAACGACAAAGCACCAACGTGGAGCGCGGGTCTATTTTCTTTCTAATATCTTTCTCCACGAGCCCACCTCATTATGTTTTGAACAGACCTGGGATTTACCCAAGGTTAGACGGGCCACGAACGGTCCCGCACAATATACACACGAACGGTGTCGCGGTCGTTTACCACAAGATGGTAGAGCTGCATGTGATTGTCGCCACCATTCGACATGGCCGATTTATATGGTCATGGCTTTAGTCATTCCCTTCACCCGCTCTCCGGGCGTTCAGCTTGAGCCCAGCTCATGACGGCTTAAGGCCAAAAACCGGTCCTGGGAGACGCTTGCTGGCGCTTTGAATGGCGGATGGGGACGACAAAGCATCAACGTGGACCGCAGGTGTATTTTCTTTCTTTTTAATATATATACATATACATATATACATGATTTTAATGTCATAGAATTAATTTGAGCTAATGCGAAGACGTACTATAATAAACATATTGGTAGGGATGGATTTAATGATGAAAAAGTACAAAAAATTATGGAAAGAAGCATTGGAACATATAATCAATATTGAAGTTGAGCCTTTAATAATCAACGTAAATCAAAGTTACTCGTCTTAATTTGATGAAAATATATAGCTATGTAGTTAATGAATAATGCACCGTTGATTAATGAACTTATTAGTATACCTGTTGAACCGCCAAGAGATTACCCATGCGTCATCAAATGACGTCATAAATTTCCTATATCATAAACATTGTCTCAATATGTTCTATTTCTTTATTTCGAACGAAAGAGAAGGAGATAAAGAATCAATACGTACCTCTTCGGGTAAGAGCAGTACTTTCTATAGTGTACAGCGAGGTAGAAAGAAAAAGTAACAAATAATTAATTGTGCGTACCAGTCTTTAAAAGTTCCTGTATTGATTTCAGTGGTACTGTTTTGGTTGTCATTTGACTTGTTTTGTTATTGTATTTTAGTGAAATTTTATGCTGTAAAGTCCAGTTTTATTGTAAAATAAGTTCTTATAATAACTACTGTTATTGATTATTTTGTTTTCGGTAAGTATTTGTAAAGATTCATAAAGTATTATTTACTTCAATAATTCTAACCTAACCAAAGACATTTTATTACAAATGTTTAATAAAAAATAGAATTTATATTGGCTTATTCTAAAAAAAAAATACTGAAAGATAACCAACCGTTTCAAAATAATAACGGAAATATAGAAGTGCGAACTTTTAAGGTGTCTTTATTTGATTTAACATGTTGTGTTCTTTCAGATAATGTCGGGAAAAACACTAAAATCTCAAGTCCAACAATTTGTGCTCAATGTTTATGACCGTTAGAGTCTCTTTCATCCATTCAAGAGGTAAGGAATAGTTAATTGGAACCCGTTTTACTTATTATGCAGATTTAGAGAGTTGGAGCAGCATTAAAAATATCAAGGAAAACAGTGTATTCTATTAAGAAAAGAAAAGAAAAGAACATAATCCAGTTATTTCTTCTCCTGGAACAAGCAGGCCTCGTGCGAAGAACAAAATAACAGACTTACCTGAAGGAAGTAAAATGGAAGTTCAAAATACCTTGTACAATATGTATAAAGAAAGTAACTCATTTAAATATAATGAATACATATTAATTGTTTGCCAGTTGTACCACATATGCCTTCTATTTTTTCACATTAGCAAACATTTTGGCTCTACAATTTAATAGAAAACTGTAAAATCTTGAGCTGACACCTATCTTACTTAAATCTAGAACAAACATTTGGCATATCATGTTATTCCTGATAAATAATAAAATATTTAAGTATTACCAATCATTCTTATAGTACCAGAAATTAATAATTTTTACCAAAACATTCCATTATCAAAAATAAATCAGCTTGAGGTCTACTTATATATACAGTGTACATACAAGTGTGTCGACTAAAACTAGATTATGTTATAGCTTAATTTTCAACAAACAGTTTCATAAACTAAAAATACAAATATACAACTTACTTATGTCTCATAACATATTTTTTTTCATTAGTACAGAATGTAACTATCAAAAGCCTTAATATGGAGTTAAGAAGAAAGGAAATTGTCAGTATGGGTCGTACATCATTCAATATTCTCTTGAAGGAGCTAGGCTTTAAGTACAAAAGGGATGACAATAGAAGATCATTAATCGAAAGAAACAATATTTCAGCCTTAAGAGCTTGCTTTCTTCGCAAATATATGGAAAATCGTAACAGCACATTCAGACGCCAAATTATATTCCTAGATGAGACCTGGATTTATTCAAAAGGCAACAAATAAATTCTTGGCAAGACAATAGTGTTAAAAGTGTCCGTAAGCCAGAAGGATATGATGGGAAACATTTTATAATCATTCATGCCAGCTCTTTGAAAGGATTTGTTCAGGGTGCAAGTTTAGTGTTCGCCTCAAAATGTTTACCATGGTGAAATGTCCGATTACCATGGTGAAATGAACAACACCATATTTCAAAAATGGATGACGACACAGCTAATCCCAAATCTAGAAAACCCATCCTTAATAATAATGGATAATGCACCGTACCATAGTGTACTTCAAGAAAAACAGCCCTGCAGTTCCTCAAGAAAGGCTGAAATAACTGCTTGGTTAAATGCCAATAATATTATATGTGATGAAAAACTCACAAAACCAGAACTACTGCAAGTGACAAAAAGGAACAGAAAAGATAATATATATATATATATATATATATATATATATATATATATATATATATATATATATATATATATATATATATATATATATATATATATATATATATAATTGATGAACTAGTAAGGGAACATGGCAATGAAATTTTAAAACTTCCACCCTATTATTGTGATTTTAATGCCATAGAATTAATTTGAGCTAATGCGAAGACATACTATAATAAACATTGGTAAGGATGAGTATAATAATGAAAAAGTATAAAATATATCGAAAGAAGCATTGGAACAGTGTAATGAAGAAGTAGGGGAAATGTCTGTAGCACATACAGAGAAATTAATTGAAGACTGGTTTATCCGAGAAATACACATCGTTAATGTTGAAGTTGAGCCTATAATAATCAACGCAAATGAAAGTTCCTCGTCTGAATCTGGTGAAGATATATAGCTATGTAGTTAATGTGATTGATTACTGAACTTATTAATATACCTAATTATTTAGATATAGGAAAAATTATTATTATTTATGTATTATTGTATTTATTTATGTATTAAGTTTTTAACACTATGTTTAAACAGCTGTTTTTGTATGCTTTATATAATTATATGAAATATTTGAAGTGATATTTGTAATACATGTGTAATGCAATTGTTTAAAGACCTTTATATTCCCATACCTTGGTAACGTTTTCATCATATAAAAATTGGTCTCGACAATAATGTTTATAAAGTAAATAAAATGATTTGGATCAATAACGAATCAATTCATTGACTACTTCCCTAAAATAAATCGTGATAACTTGAAGTTCGTCCAATTTTAACCTACAAAATTCTTCGATCGATCTATGACATAAAACTTTACAATTTCATGATAAACACTCGAAATTTTACGTTAAAATATCAATTTATAACACAACGTCTTATAATTTCATGTTATAAATAAATACAAATAAATGTATTGTGAATTTAAATCATAAACATAAATATCCGTCTTTCGAGACAGTAGCCACGTCCATTATGAAAGTTAGCATTAACCACGTTCATTATGAAAGTTAGCACTAATTTGGCTAATAATTTTTAATTTGATTCGTATGGATAGAAATTGATGACGTTTTGGTAATCTTTCGACGGTTCAACTGTATGTATGAATGTATGTATATCAAAAACTTCATTTATTAACAAGCCAACGATTATATTTTAGGAAATATCCTATGAAACATGAAGAAGAAAACTAAAAAAAAAGAAAATAATGCAACACATATCAATGTATCAAATTTAAAAAATTTTACTTTATCTTATATTGGAATTCGTGCAGGCACTTTACCGTTGGTGCAATTCCCCGAAAATTCTTCAAGATTCTAAGCATCTAAAACGATTTAATAACAAAAAAAAACCTTTTCTTTATAGGAATTTTCAGGTGTTCGTACCTAACTCATGGATAGCAGTCACCTAAAAACGGTATACCCTTACGGTATATAATAAAAAGGCAAGCATTCAGAAACTACAGAATGTATTCAGTGTTTACGATTCTCATCATATTTCATAGCTTGGGAACAAGATAAACAATGCTATTCACATACTTAAATTGTTAGCGACGATCATTTCCGTTAACTGACTTAAAACAGACTTGTTTTCAATTTTTTTTTCGTTACAGTACCAATTAGGCGAATCTTTTGTTTATTAATAATTAATGACTTCAGTTACTTTCAGTATTCACAAGCAGTGAAATTGTATTTTTTTTTTGTTGAATAGTAAGGAATAAAAACTATGTTCTTTATGACTTAATTTAAGCATTTTCCAAATAACAAAAAAAATATAACATTTCGGAAGAAAGATCATTTCCGCATAAAGTTATAGATAGTGTTCAATATTCTTTAATTTTAATAAAAAGAAAAATATTCATTTTGGTTTTGTTTGGGCATTGCCGAGAGATTAATTTTGAAGGTGCTTTAAGGCATCGCACTCTTACAATTTTAATATCCAATCAATATCAAGGAAAATATTTTGACAAGTTGATGTATGAATTTTCTCCTAGAATTTTTTGTGGAAGAGAAGTTATAGAAAAGTGTAATTTATTTACTTCTAACTTAAATCATGATAATAACACAATGAAAATCGATGTATTTTTCAACATAGTGTGATTTTAGCTTGATACACATCGCCTAACGCTTTTCTAGCTTTTTTATTCCTTCCAGTCATCCATTTAGAAAGAGAAAAAAGTCAGAGGGAGTCCAATTCGAAGAATAGGGTAGATACAGCATCACCTCGTAGCGTAAATTGACCAATTTCGTTGCTGCAACGGCGGGTGCATTGTCGTGATAAAATAGCACTTTTTATCGCCAAATGAAGGCTTTTTCTAAATTAAGTCTTGGAAAGGAAAATTGTCTGATCGTCTTTCCGTTTTCCCAATAGTAGGATAGAGCGGGGCTAGTTGATCATAGGGGCAAGTTGTGCAATCGAAATATCTCGAAAACAAAGCAACCTACAACAAATGTGGTTATGATTAAAAGAAGGTTAAAAGAATGGTCAAAAGAAGGAGTTATGGGAGGGGAATACATAGCGCGATTGTCAATTGCTGTTCGGTGCTCCAATAAAAAAAGAGAAGGTTTTGTTTTATTTCTTCTTAAAAAAATATTACAGGATCATCATAATTTTTCTACTATACTCGTATAAAAACACTTAATAAGAGCCACTAAGTATTTAAAGATTACTTAATTATTGTTATATCGATTATAGATGGTTATTCATTTTTAACTCTTATGCTTTTTCTATAACCTAATTTTTATTTTGTTTCCTCAACTGAGGCTAGTTGAGCAACGCGCGTTCATAGCTTGCTCAACTAGCCCCACTAGATGTTCATTGTAGAAAATCAAATTTTTCTTTAATAAATTAATAACCATCAATTAATTTGTGCATGTGATGATTTTACACAAAGTTTACTAATTAAAATTACTTATATTGATAATTGAATTAATGATTATTATTACATTCTAAGATACGTACATATAAAAGAAAGACCTCAAAAGGTTTAGATACTAGTCAGCAATTGAGTGATCTATCAAAAGCTGTAGAGTGGGAAAAATGAGTGTAAATACTGCAGCCAAACCATCTAATATTAACAGGATGACTTTAAAGATATATGTTTGTGCTAATTGTGATAGGACAAAGATAATCATTAATTTAGGATTATTTATCATCCAGCAATATTATTGATCTCATAATTAGTTACTACTTTAATTTAATGTTTATTTGCATTATAATTATTCTTAAATATATAATTTTAAATATAAAAACTGTAATAATAATCCAAAGATTGGAAAGATTTAATTTAGTTTGATTATAATTTTCTTTTTCCAAAGATAAAATAACAATATCAGTATGCAATAATTATAATAAATAAATATTTGCTTGTTGATTACAGTTATTTTGTATTCAGTTCATTCTATACAGTCATCAAGCCATTGCTCAACTAGCCCCATACCAATGCCCAACTAGCCTCACTAGTGAGGCACCTTGAGCAACAAGGAGCGGTCTCGCATTTCCGACAATAACTTTTAAACTTGTACTCGGATCGTTTTTACACCGCTAGATGTTTTGGAGAAGAGTAAATTAAGAGCCTAAAAAGTAAAAATCATTAAAATTTGATGCATATTCTTAAAGTTATAGGAGATCAAGCGAAAAGTTGCTCAACTTGCCCCGCTCTACCCTAGATGAAGGTAATTAATTCCAAAAAATAGCGCCCCTGATGGAAGTGTATTCGCATACTTTGGGGCACGTTTGCCATATTAAACTCATTGTATCAACGACGCCTTTATTTCTGGTCTACACTGATGAATGCATTTTTCACCAACAATCACGAATCGCCATAGAAACTCCTTCGGATTGCGCCTATACATGCGGCACCCAACTGCCAATAGCTTTCTCATGTCCAAATATTCACACGCATTTGTCAAAGATGTTTGTTATCTCTACAGTATCTGTAGTGTTCACTATGCAATGCAAGTTCGCTTTTTTCCATACAGTGAAAATATCGAACTTATTCACCGTCGAATTCTGACAAAACAAGGCTAATTATCATATCAGCTTGAAATTCGTGGAACGTTACTAAAATGGAAGCTACTTTTGTGAAATGTTACGATTACCTTGGCGATCGCAGCGCCGTCTATCGGAATAATATCAAACCTTATACTCTCGTATACAAAAATAATTAATGGGGTAATAATTACTGTTGTCAGGTTTCATATTATTATAATCTGAGGTAAGACTATTAATTGGAATAAGTATGTTCCCATTTGGAGAAATTGAATCATTTCATCAAGTCACAGAGTCAATCATGAAGGCTGCACACCTCACTCCAGTTAGGTAGCTAACTAATATGGTACAAGGTGCAACCTGATATGTCTCTCTTAAATTGGCCCTTGCTTTGGATTATATAAATTTAATTTTATATAGTATATATAATATAGTATAGATTAGTATAATATAGTTAGATATAGTATAGATTATATAGTAAATTCGCTTTTCAGGAGGTTAAGTTTAAGCACAAACAAAGAATTGATAACCCGTAGAAGGTGCTAGCCGGACTTAATCAATAGCTGGTTCGGAGTCCAGGTTAAGATGTAGGTCCATTGATTGTAATGATAATCCTAAACATAATCCAAAGCTAAAACTAATTTAGTTTCTTCTGAATAAGTTACTATTTACGTTAAATGACATAACTATTTGAAAAATGACAATAGATTTTAAAGGAGATTACAGGAAACATGGTATGATATAGATAGAAATCACCACATAATGCAACATTTTATTCTGAAAATGGCCTTTCACTTCGATGTAAAAAGCAACAAAATTGTTTTCGAAATAATACAATTAAAAACCTATGAATTTATGATACATAAATATATCTAAACGTTTTTCTGAAAATTACCCGATGAAAATCAACAACTCACCAGCCGGTAAATATCAAGACGAAATATCTGTTACGGTTTTTGAGACATTAAACGCATAAAACTGTTCCAAAATCCAATTATGTCATTATTTCAAATTCTCGACTCGTCAGCTCAAACACAACAATAAGAGTGATTATAAGAATATATCTATTTTGTTTATATATGCGCGTATAATTTTCTATATTTCATATACATACATACATATATATATATATATATATATATATATATATATATATATATATATATATATATATATATATATATATATATATATATATAGTAATACCCCGACTTACGCTACCCCGTCTTACGCGATTTTTGAATCAGGTGGCACAACACCGGTTCCCCCGTCCCGCTTTGCCAAAACATGTGTTCGGCTTACGACATGCACGAACATGTTTCGCGTGGACTCGATGCACGTGTAAAAATTGTTTTGTTAATTATATCATTTAAAACCAACTATGTCATCTAAACCAAGTCAAATTGATTATTTTGCATCAAATAAGAAAAGTTAAATATTATCTTTGGAATGTAAACTAAACATTATGAAGAATTTCGATACAAATCTAAAAGTGTTTGAATTGGTAAAGAAGTTTCGTCTACCAGAATCGACAGTCAGAACAATTATAAAAAAATAAAGAAAAAATGTTCGAAGTTGTGAAAAATGCTCAATCTTTAAATTCAAGCATCATTCGTAAACGACATGGTATGACATTATAGTGTAATAATCAAGTAAGAGTGAAAAACTGCCCTGATGATCACAACACGGTGTGCGCTCCAGGTAAGCTGATAGGAAAATCGGAAAATTATCGCTCGGAAAATCCAAGATCTTTAAAAATAAATCTGATTGGAAATCAAATCCTAAAGTTTAGGTGATAGCCTCCCTGTTTGAGGATTGATTTGGTCATCACTTCATACCCGAAGTCGATCGTTATTGCCAATCAAAACAAACCCCATTTCAGCTAACCTCCTGCTACTCTCACTAATTTCTCTACATCAAAATAACTTCGGTTTATGTTTTTGCATTACACTAATATTATAATATGTTTAATTATCTAAGATTTGAATACACAATTATCTTCTAAATTGTTGTTTTTTCTAGCCATTGGTCCGAATTAAACAAAATTTGTATCCATTTATATACGAAATTGTATCCCCACTTACGCGAATTCGATTTACATGTTTGTCGTTCGGTCCCACCTGTCGCGTAAGTTCGAGGTATTAATGTATATATATATATATATATATATATATATATATATATATATATATATATATATATATATATATATATATATATATATATATATATATATATATATATATATATATATATATATATATATATATATATATATATATATATATATATATATATATACATAGTAGTTGGGAAAACAAACAAAATATCGAATAAAGAATTTATATCTAAGTCTGAAAATAAAATAACTACTACTTGGTAAAAAATTAACAGATGAGAGTAAACAAATAAGAGTGTATTGGAGTGTTTTGCTTCGAAATACAGTGAATCCTATTAAGACCGTAAGATTGCAAACTATATATCTAAGCCGTTATCTTTTATTGTGAACCTCTGTTTTTCCAGTGGTGCATATCCTGATTTATTGAAAAAAGCGCTTATAAAACCAATATACAAAAAGGGCAAGTCAGATGAAGAAAAAACCTAGACATTTTATAAAAAATTGATAGGATTTTTAGAAAACTAAAATGGCGTCAGGAAAGGAAAATGAACAACTCGGGCAATCACGTATATATCCAATTTATTAAATGCTAAAAAAACAACGATGACAATGTGTATTATATTTTCTAAAGCTTTTAACAGTGTTAACGATGAAGTACTGTGTGGGTGTATATATATATATATATATATATATATATATATATATATATATATATATATATATATATATATATATATATCCTAATGTGTGTATATCCTAATTTACTGAAAAATGCGCTTAAAAAACCAATATACAAAACGGGCAAATAAGATGAAGAAAAGAAACGACAGACCTATAGGATTACCAAACAAAGAAAAGTACTATATAATTAGTGATATATAATGATATAATTAATGATAACCAAAATGGTTTCAGAAAAGGAAAATCAACTAGTGCAATTTTTAAGACAATCACGTATATATGCAATTCACTAAATGTTAAAAGAACCACGATGACAATATGCATTAATTTGTCTAAAGCTTTTGATAGTGTTAACCATGAAGTACTGTATACCAAATTGAGTAACTATAGCATAAGAGTCAATGCTTTAAAACTAATTAAATTGGCTTAAGAAGTACCTTATATTTAGTGAAGGGAGCATTGAGGATATATGGGTAGGTGTTTGTAGGGCGTGCGAGGCTCTTAATCAGTATTTTTCTGCTCACGATCTCCTCTTGAATGTGTCAAAAACACAGTACATTCTTTTTGAAAATCACAAAAGTAATGACCTCAATTTTGTGTACAAATACTGTATTTACGACAGAATGTGCCTCGGTACTTGGATTAGTGATCGACTGAAGATTGAATGGCCCATATTAAAAAACTTGCATTGGATATTACAAGATATTCGTATACCTTGAGAGTTATTTCCAAAAATGTAAGAAAAGATACAGCAATTTCGGCGTATCACGTATTAGTTCAGTCTAGGATAGGATACGGCTTGATTTTTTGGAGAAACTCACCTCATATGTATGGAATATTTCTGTTTCAAAAAAGATGTATTCGAGCAATTTTCAAATTGAATTATAATAATAGTTGTAGGTATATTTTTGTTAAAAAAGGATTTTAACTTTGCTAAACATCTATATTCATGATTCTTTTATGTTTGTATATAACAACAAGAAACTTTTTGAGTAATTCCAAAATGAACATGAGTATGTGACACGACAAAAGTCCGATCTTTTACCATCAAGATATAATTATAGTTATATTCAAAAGATTGTTAACTTTATAATAATAAAAATATACAACAGTTTTCCTCTAAATTGTCGGTAAAAGTCCAAAATTGCAGCAAATAAAAACCCAAAGAAATACTTGTTTAAAAAAGCATATTACTCTTAAATGATTTTTTTACTAATATGAACAGATTTGATATAGCTAACTAAAACATTTGTATATTTTATATTAGTATAGTATTCATGATTAATGGTTCAATGTTATTGATTAATTGATTGTTTGAGTTTATTTTCTTTTTTGTTACCTTTTGTAAGAATTATTTATTATGTTTATTATATTTACTATTTTATGTTCACAATATTCCGTGCCAACATGGCAGTTACAAATGTACATTTAATTATTTAATTGGGACAAATAAATCTTTATATATATATATATATATATATATATATATATATATATATATCTATATCTATATCTATATATATATATATATATATATATATATATATATATATATATATATATATATATATATATTTCTAAATCTAAATTATATATATATATATATATATATATATATATATATATATATATATATATATAAATTTTTCTAAATTTCCGGGTGTCGATCCGTTGATTCTGTGAAGTGTCACGACGTTTCGCCAAAATCTTATTTGGCATTTTCAAGTGTTGTCCGCTTTGACTGAAGAGTCCAACTGACAAACATTATCTACCATCCGTGAAAATATTAGATGTAACGTGTGTATATATATATATATATATATATATATATATATATATATATATATATATATATATATATATATATATATATATATTAATATATAAATATTATTAATTATTAATATATTAATATTAATATATAATATTATAAATTAATTATAAATATATATATATATATATATATATATATATATATATATATATATATATATATATATATATATATATATATATATATATATATATTTATAAGTTGAAGGATAAGATCAATTATAATATGCAGGCTTTATTTTAAAGAAGCACTCAGTATCATACGTTCTGCTACTGCTACTTATATAATATATTTCATTTGATCAGTCTATCGTCATTTAAAAACTCTATTACAAAACACTTGAAAAAATTGCCTCTTACATTAAAATCATTTAAAAGTAAGATATAAATTATACCTATCACAAGATAGAAGAAAATCTATGAGAAGGGACACTCTTTCTAGGAATAGTAAAAACTACACTACTGCAGAATATTTTTAATCTATTTCATAATAATATGCGTAAACTTTATAGGAATCGAAGTTTATCTGAATATTGACTGATCTGAATCTGAATATTGACTGACAATTTAAAATATTTTATATAGAATATCAAGATTTAAGTCATTTCAGAGAGAAATAATTTGATGAATGAAATAGGTATTTTGATATAAAACTGGAAAGCAATTATATGTATATTATAAATATTACCAATAATATTTTAAAATTTTCATCTTGCCACCGAATGATACTTCCAGAACCATTTTTACACTCTTTGATATTGATTTATTCCTGTTCAAAATCAAATTTCCACAAACAATAACACTGAGTCTAGTTCACGAAAATATCAAGAAATCCGTTAAAAAACTCCACCACACCAAAATATAACCGACGACATTCCAGAAGTATTAAAGTCTTCTTTACACGCATTCTCTTAGTACCCAACAAACTGACTTGGGCTGAACCACGGTTCTTTTGAGAACTGAGAACAAGTGGGTGTAACGGACAGGTACAAAAGAAAGCAGTTTCGATATGCCAGTCGCGACGAAGATAAGCCCGGGTCGGACCGCAATTCGATATTTATTTCCAGCTGAACAGAAAATTTCTTAGGGCATTCTTTAGGCTCAGGTAGGGTATTTGTTTGGTCTACGTGGTCAGGTAAAGGCAAGAAGAAGCATTTTTACAATTCCCCTGGTTGCTGGAGCGTATCTTTTGCAGGGTCGGCTCAAAAATTACACATTTTTTTATGATTTATGTAAAGATTTTTAATTTTACAGAAATTGCATGAAGATATCAAGTCACCAATAAGCAATTTATAATTTATAAAGGATTCGATTGTATTTTTAATAAAGACATAACTGCAAAACTCAATATACATTTGATTATGCTTACTAAATTACTTATTAATTGTTTCAATAAAAAAAAAAATTAGAAATATAAATACATTTTTATATATCGATTTTATTTCTGAATTATTTGATGATGAACTAAAAAAAATCTAGATTATTTTCGGATATTTTCCCCAAAATATCTCTAAAAATATTAATATAATACTATGATCCAAAAGTGTGGTAGGGGAGAGGAGGATCAATTGAACTACGGGGCAACTGAACCAGTCGACTGGTCGATTCGATAAAAATAAAAAAAATAAACGTCCTCTTAGAATTATGTTCTATGTTAACCCCTGATTTTACTAAAATTTTGAATCAATGTGATGATTTAATTTCGAAATATTCAAATTTTTGGGTTTAAGGCCATGTAAACTGTTTTTAGCTATCGACAAAAAATCATAAAATGTCAGTTGTAACGTTTCCATATATCTATATTTTACAATGCATAACTTGATTGATAATTTTTTATTTAGTAATTACCGAAATAAAATCAAATGGGCTCAATTGAATCATCAATTGTAGGGGCGGTTGAACCATCGAAAGCATCAAACTTACGCGCACATCTAGAACCTCACACGAAAAATACTTATAAAGCTAAACAATATAGCATTTGTTATTGTGATATTTTGTAGTGTATAGCTTACTCATTAAAGATTGTCAACATTATTCAATAATTGTGGTAAGTAAAGAAAGATCGAATTATTATTATCATTCCAAAACAACAGTTAATAGTTAATTATTTTGTTCACACAAATCATTTTTGCCAAGTTGAGGTTATAACCTCACAAATTGATGACAGTCAATGTATAAAGTAAAGTTTTGGGGTTAGAGGCGCATCAGCAACTGAGAAGGCTATTTAGCGACTGGACCTATAGCTTAACGTGGGTTCCGAACCACGGTCTTCAGCTACCGAAAACCCCGGTCAGCACCCCCCTCAGGCTATCAACCCTTGTTTTTGTGTTTAACCGAAAGTATCTCGAGAAGCCTACCGACTGGCGAGTGACCAACGTAGAAAACCTCTCAGAAGGCATCCGGCCTTACCCAGCCTCGAACTGGCGTGACTGAGGGGTGATTCCTTGAAACATTAACAAGAATTTTAGAAAAACTTTTTTGCCTAGTACGGGATTCGAACCCGCTCCACATTAACTGCCGTAAGACAAGGCTGACGCCTTAGCCACCACAGCTAATGTGGCTCCAGTCAATGTATAATATATGTTTTTACAAATTTTTGACGTCTGCTAAGTTCAGTGTCCTCTAAATATACTGATTAAATAAAAATTAGTTTTTTTTATAGATATTAAACTGCCCCGTAAACGTGTGAGGAAAATTAGCCGTGGTGAAGTATCCATTGAAATGTACGAAACGGCATGTAAAAGAATTTTGGACTATAAAAAACAATAACAAGTGTTGCTAAGTTATTTCATCTTTCTTACACAACATTACGGCGAGATCTTATAGAGTTAGATTTTTACGATAATAGTTTAAGAAAATAAATGATATCTTAATATAGGTTCGTTACAATAATGTTCGAATAAGTTTTAGAGTCATTGTGTGGGTCATTATAAGAATATCATTAGGATCAATTCAATCAATTTAAGTACTAATACTACAACTATTCTGCATACTTTTAAACCCTTCTGTTGAGATCGGAAGATGCTGCAGTATAGGGAAAACGTTCTCCCTATCTCTAAAAAGCTTAATCGCTATCCGAATAAAACAATAGAGTGATACTGCAAAAATATAAAACGCTGGAGTAAGATTTGTGTGAATTGTGCCTTAATATATACATGTTACTCCCCATTTAAACAACATTCCCATTTAAATAAAAAAACTCCCAACATTCTTTTATAAATCCTATAAAAATATAACATCTTCATATCTCTACAATAAATCGTATAAAAATATAACATCTTCATATCTCTACAATAAACGTGCGTCGATTTAATACGCTGACTGTTAGAACTTTGATACGCTGAATGTTAGAACTGACAGCTTTATAATTCCGCATCATAATACTATGATATTTAAAGGCTGCTTTTCATATCGAACTGCCAATGTATTTAATAATGTTTTAGATATTCTTGAATTGCCACTAGGAGCCTTTAAAAGTGAATTAAATCTTATATTTAATAGTCACTAGCATATCTGGATAAGTTAAAAATTATCTTTGATATTATGTAATTTGTAACTTACAAGATCAAGTTTTTGAAACAATATGCTTGTATTTTCCTTTAGCTGGAGTGGAAGAAGAATTGTTTACAGCAAGTTTTATGTAATATGTTCATACATGTAAACATTTATTTTTATTAATGTCCTGACTATTGCTCAAGGATTTTATAACAATTAAACAATAATTTTTTACTGTTTGGACATATAATTATTTTACAAATACTGAAATTGTTAAAATACCAACCTGTTTTCTAGTTGAAAAAAGCGGAAATAGAATTATACCCATAATTCTCAACCTGCTCTGTTTTCATAAAAGGTTTCAGGTCATTCAAAAAAATATATTAAATGGTAAGCGAAGATATACGAAGTAAACGAGAGAGTGATCTAGTATTTAAGAGGCACATTTTGTTTTCTTCAATGTAATGCAATGGCTGAATTTATTAACTGATTGAAAAAGAACATTACAATTAATTTTTAGACTAAAATGTAATAAATTAAATAACATGTAGTAGAGTTACACTAGAAAAAATGAAATGAAGAAATCCTGATAATTATTGTAACATATAGTAATGCATTGACAATTTTAAAAATGGCAATTTTTCATTTCACGTAAATGCCGTAATGAAAGGAATATTAAATAAATAAGAAATGTAGATAGTAGATTCAAAATTAATAATTTAACTTTTGGATTATTAAATAATATCGGTTCTTTTTATTTGAAAAAAAATGTCTTATTTTTATAGATTAAATCTTTTAGATATGTTGGTGGCCATAAGAATAATATCTTTTAGTACCCAAAGTTAATAGGTGTACCGGTAATGTTTTTAGATTACAGAATGATATATTATTTAAGAGCTAACTCAATTTTAAATTACAGTATAATCTCCATGCTTCTTGAAAATCTTTACCCATCTTTCTGACATACTTTCTATTCCATTTTTGTGACATGAATGTGATTCTGAACTAAAATATTCTTCGAGTGCATTATTTACACCTATCGAAATAGGAATTATTTTTTCACGAAGAAAATGTTCCACGTCTTGAATGCCTTAAACCAAACCGAATCTGAACCCATGAAAAAAATTGCTAGAGACCACCAAGTGACTCCAGAAAGTTCAAAGTCTTATTGCAGACACATCAGATATTAGGCTGCCGCTCCTCCAAACGGGAAGCCAATAGTGCTGTCATATTGAACACAGACATCAAGGGTAAATTTTATTTTTGAGTCACCGAAATTTTCAGACCACATTCAAAGAACACAAATCTGCGTTTCTATCAAAGAAATAAAATTCTAATTTTGCGCAGCATTTTATAGATACTATACATATATTTCCCGAGATTACAAATTTAAAATTTTTACATATAGCGCCAAATATCAATAAATTGAATATTTTAGGAGCGATTGAAATTTATAAATATAATAAAGACGTAGACAGTTATTAAACGATCAGACAGATCTCCGAAATCCTTTTTAAAATAATTTTAAAAATTAACCTCTATAAAAATGTAAAGTAGATTTTAAGAATGTAACATTGTTTTACAAAACTATAGCCACACAAAGTTAAAAAATATTAGTGATAGATAACAAAGTAAGAAATTGCTTTAGTGGGTTTAAAAATTGACTAACACAAAGTAATGGAAAAATCATTTTATTAATTTTAATTATTTAGTATTAGGTTAGTTTAGCATTGGACATACTCCTGCATATCGTTAGTACAATCTTATCATCACCAATGTCCTTGGACAGATTGTAAAATGCTGGCACTTCATAAGAAAAGATTCAAAAATAAATTATTTTGTTTCCCTCAAAATAATTTCCTCTCCCTGCAATACCCTTATTTCAACATTTTCAGTGGTCCATACGGTTTTTATAGTGGCCTTCTTGTATTTTTTTCAAAGCGGGCAATGAACTGTCTTGAATGGCTATCAAAATGGGACTCAAAATGGCATTCATGAAGTGCTTTCTTCAATCGACGGAACAAGATAAAGTCACAAGCCTTTGTGACCTTTTGTACGGTGTTGCGCATTTCGTGAGAAAATTTGATTATTTACAAGAAAAGAGAAAATGTGCTTCATCGGACAAAAACAAATTGTAAGAAAGGTCTTCATTAAAAAACCTAGGAATCAAGACCAAAATGTATGGAGTTCATGCAATCTCTCAATGTGAAGTTTTTTGGGAATTTTGTATAGTTAAAGCTTTAAATTTTGATACAAAATGCGGTATCAAATCAGATCCGGCATGTGCCTAGGTAAGAGTGTAAAATCTGACAAGGAATCACCCCTCAGTCACGCCAGTTCGAGGCTGGGTAAGGCAGGATGCCTTCTGAGAGGTTTTCTACGTTGGTCACTCGCCAGTCGGTAAGCTTCTCGAGATACTTTCGGTTAAGCACAAAACCAAGGGTTGATAGCCGAAGGGGGGTGCTGACCGTGGTTTTCTGTAGCTGATGACCGTGGTTCGGAACCCACGTTAAGCTGTAGGTCCAGTCGCTAAATAGCCTTCTCGGTTGCTGATGCGCCTCTAACCCCAAAACTTCACTTTTACTGCAGCTCTGACTCGTATGTTTGCAAACATACGTATAGTTCTTTCTATACCTGGAGGCTTAACCTATCGAATCATGACAGTCAAAATGGCGCGCAATTCAAATGTTGCGTTCTTATTGTAATACTCTTTATAAAAGTATATTTGAAAAAATGTTACATGAACGAATCCAAAACAGTTAATAAACAATCAAAGAAGTAAACCTCATTAGTAATTAATTTAACTTTCCCTGACCAAGTGAATCATCTTTTAGAACACCACTAATTCTGTTATATTTGTTCATTAATATTCATAGTTTTTAATTAGTTTTAAAACGTTTAATAATACTTTAAAATATTTCGCCGCTTAGTATATTTTAAATTAATATTTGCATAATAACTTTTCTATTTGTCAGTTTCTAATAGTTCACATGTTCCCATTCGTAAACTTTTCCAATGTCTCAGGTATAGCAGATTGGTAATGAATTTCTGTAATGAGTTACTTCGAAACATCATATAATTATATATCATTTAATTTATATCATCATATAATTCAATTCTTCTATTGGAACCTTGGGTGTGAAACACTTAACTTGAAGCGATTTACCACTAAACACCAAATCACTTTTTTTTAACTGCTCGACGCACGTTTCGCTAACCATGTTAGTATCATCAGGAGATTATTGGATTTTACTGCTGATACTGAATATGACTATTTTTTTATATTCTTGTACAATATTTCTTTTGAGTGCGATGTTCTATTTGACGACTGGTAATAATTCCTTAATAGTGCGTGCCTAATAATATTCTGTACTTTCTGCGATTAAAATGCCACACGTTTATGAAAACAATGAACTAGTGAACCTAATATTAACTTACGGGGAGTGCCAACAAAATGCAGCCGCAGTAAGTCGTTTATACACGGAAAGGTTTCCTTTAAAAAAATCATCCGGCTCCACGGATGTTTGTAAATTTAGTTACAAGACTTCACGATGCAGGGTACTTAAAGGCACAACGAGGAGGTCACGCTGGAAGATCTCCTCCACGCGAAATGGTAGCGACTGAAGAAAAAATTTAAGAAATGGTCGAAAACAACCAGGACTAGGTCTATAGCAGGTCAAGTTAAAGTTCATAGTAAAGTGTGGAAGACTATACGACAAGAACACTTCTATCCCTATCATTATCAACGGGTACAAACGTTACAACCCGAGATTACCTTAGAAGAGTTGAATTTTGCTAGTGGCTTTTAGATCAGTACAATAGAAATGAAATTTTACGAAATTTATTTTGGCTACCGACGAGATCACATTTACAAGAAATGGAGTAAATGATTTCCGCAACAATCATGTTTAGGCAGTAGAAAATCCGCATGCTATGAGAAGAACTTATTGTGTGTGTGTATGTGTGTGTCTACACACAATGTGTATATTGTGTTTACTAAAAATCTGTGCTCATTTTCAGCACAGATTTTTAGTACATGTTTGGGCTGGCGTAGTAAATGACCTGCTTATTGGGCCCTTTTTTCTTCCAGATGGACTGATGGGTGAAAATTATTTAGACTTTCTTCAAAACAATATGTCACAATTATTAGAAGATATTCCTTTAAATGTTATAAAGAATATGTGTTTTCTACATGATGGAGCTTAAATGTTATTATTCCTTTAAATGTTATACAGGGTATATGGTTTCTATATGATAGAGTTCCGCCACATTTTAGACGACAAGTTAACGAACATTTAAATAATAAATTTCCCAATAAATGCATTAGGCTCCCGCGCATTTTTTGACCTGCACGCTACCAGGGTAGCTAATAAGTGCACGCTAATCCGGTTTAACGCCCTACGATTTTTTTCTGTGGAGCTATTTACAAAAGTTAGTTTATCACGATGGAAAAGTAAATACTGTGGAAGAACTACAAAAACGCATCGAAAATGCTTGTGATGTTATTCATCAACACCGAGATTTTATTTTTGATACGTATAGTGACGCATGGGTACGCCGAGCAAGATTTTGTGCTAGCCAAACAAATGGTGACAGTTTTGAACAATTCCTCTAACATATAACATTTGTGCTTTTGTTATTCTGCAACTTTTATATAATGGTTTTTGGGTAAAATTACTTCTTGTTATGAGTTCTATAACCTGTTAAAATAAATGACTTTACTTCGAAAATACTGTATATAAATACAAACATTTACATATATGATTTCTTAAAGAAACCTTTAAACATACAAATGATGGCACTCACCCGTCCCCCCACTGCCCCCCATAAAGTTAATATTATGTCCACTAGTTCATTGTTTTCATACAAAAAATAGAATATCGCACTCAAAAGAAATATCGTACAAGAATGCAAAAAACAAATACTGTAGTGGTTGTTGTTGACCACCCAAAAAATATTATGGAGCTGAGCTTCAAAGTTCGATAAGAAATGATCCGAATTATAATAGAAACATTGAGCCTTGTAATGAGTAATATTAATGTAATGAGTAATATACTAGTTGAGATTGAGATTGGAACAAAATGATTTTTTCTTCTGCAACGAGGTATATTTCTATTTTTTTTAAATAAAATATTTTGATTAATTATTAAAAATTTATAACTGCCCATTCTCTACCGACATCATATAATTATTTGATACGATTTTATTTTATCATTAGTTTCAAAAAGGCGAGAAAGTAAATGTGTAACGCATTATATAAACCGTGTAGTTTATATGGGAATTCCCTTATTATGCTGTAACAACTCGAAACCATATTTTAATAAATTAAATCAAACATAAAGTATTTCTCATTCTTTAAGCATACCATTAACTGCTTGTTGAAATATCAGCATTGTTTTGGCAATCTCAATTTCACATAAGTGCGCTTCCTTGTCACGTAATTGCAATCGAGAAAGACACTTAATGCAATTAACGGTACATCATCTATTATATAGTTTTGTTGAGTTGGTATAAAAGATTATTCCATTTTTTGAGAAAAATTAAATTGAAATTTATTCATAAAAAAAATCCATGTAATTAATACAGTATGAGCCGTTTGGTTCGATGACCTTTCTTCATCTCTCCCGTAGCTACATAATCCCGTGCTCATAAAAGTTCTGAGGTTTCTGGCTAGCGAACTGATTCAAATGATTTTTCCAAGGATTTTTCCATTTCCAAGTCTTCCAAGGAAGTAGAGTTTTTACAAAAGAATTTGGGCACGGCATGAATTAAGAAATTTACTTACCTAATAGAAATAATTTATTTTTCGTCTACATTTTTTTAAGTATTAAACATGACTAGTTTACCAAAAAAAAACAACAAGTGCAAGTGTAATTGAAAATTTCAATCTTGGTGGACTGAGAAATATGGCATGATTAGTACAGGTGATAAAGAGGTGTGTGTTTTATATTATGGAAGAGTGGTATGTTGAACATCGTCTGAAAAACGTCACTGTGAAAGAAATTACAAATATATTTGTCAAAAAAGCGAACCAAAGCAAAAGAAATGTATTGCATGTGCAATTAAAGAAATAAATAAACAGTCAACATCTATAATTAAATATGTTAGCAAGGATAGTCATACAGGTGCCGTAAATTTCTCTAACATTGCTCGGCATGGAAAAATTTCTAACGAGGGAGAGGTTTTGAAGGAAGCGTAGTTAGCATGCACCCTTTCACTTTTTGATGATTTTGAAAATAAAGATAAGATAATTCAGCGCATCAAAGACCTAGAAACACAATAAAAGATAGAATCATAAAACTGAGGGAAAATGTAAAAGAATGACAAAAAAAATGATATCAAGTCCCCTCCTTTTATATCGTTATGTCTTAACGAAAGTACTGATGTAACTAAATCTACTCGTTTAGCTGTTTTTATTCGATATTGTGTAATAAACGACAGCAAGGAAGAATTAATTGTGATAACATTGTTGCCAACAACTACTAAGGGCACACATATTTGTACGGCTGTTAAAAATTCACTTACCGAGAAAGAAATTGATTTAAACAAAATTGTTTCGATAACGACTGGTGTTGCTTCAAGTAAAAAAATGGTTTTATATAAGTTCGATGCCTACTTCTTAGCTTTTTAATATCGTCCATTGATAACGACAGTGATTGCATAGCTTCTATAAAAAAAAATATATGCTAGTTATAAGATGGGTATCCGAAGGATGAGAGGAGGTACTTGATGATGAAAGTGATGTATGCAAGAAAATTGAGAATGTAAGTGAAAATCATGAGATTATTTTATAGTAATTCTTTTATATGAGATTTTTAATAGCCAAAGTACCTGACTGTGAGAGTATGAATATAGAGGACATTACAGGCTAGATGGAAAGTGATGAAGTCGACAACATAACCGACGATGATATTGTGACAATGGTGGCTGATAACGAGACTGTCGCGGACGAGAGTGAAGAACAAGACGAAATAAATCAGATTACACATTCTGAAGATCTAAAAATGATTAAAGGAGCCTTCGTGTATATCAGTCAACAGAAGGAAGCGACGCCAGCAGATATAATTTGTTTAAGAGAGTGGAGGGGTCTTTCAGCGAGAAAGATGACACAGAGGGTAAAACAATAAAAAATATAACGCTTCTTTAAAAAAGACTAATCAAAAAATGTGTCTACTAAAAATGTCTATCAATAATAGTACATACGTTAATAAAAAAATGTAACTTCTGAGTTGAAATAAATATATTAAACAAAATTAAGTAGATACAGTATTCGTACGTAGTACGTACATACATACGTATGTATGCGTGTACTATGGGCATTTATATGTATGTACATATGTATGTACATATGTATGTACATATGTATGTACATATGTATGTACATATGTATGTACATATGTATGTACATATGTATGTTCATATGTATGTACATATGTATGTACATATGTATGTACATATGTATGTACATATGTATGTACATATGTATGTACATATGTATGTACATATGTATGTACATATGTATGTACATATGTATGTACATATGTATGTACATATGTATGAACATATGTATGTACATATGTATGTACATATGTATGTACATATGTATGTACATATGTATGTACATATGTATGTACATATGTATGTATATATGTATGTACATATGTATGTAGATAAGTTAACAACATTCGGCTTACTCGGCTTTTACGTTATCAGGACTAACTGCCCCCCATATTAGACCGGATACTTAGTATTGCGATTTTCTACTGTATTGACAGTCTACTGTATTGCGATTTTTGGATGTTTTAATTAATAGGAATAATAAAAATAGATTAGCTTTTTAGATCTTTAGGAAAAATACCATTACTTCCAGATACATTGCTGGCCATTAAACCAACATAACCAACAAGAAAGTTAGACAAGAGTTAGAAAAAAGTGAACATCAAAGTAATCTACAAACCATATAAATTATAAGTTAACCATACAAACCAACATGAAAAATCGGGGATTTACCTAATTAGTTATCAAGATTGTGATCGAAGGTATATTGGGCAAACAAAAAGATCCATACTAACCAGAAAAAAAGAACGTATTGGCCCCATTAGATATGGGTGAAATAAGAAATATTGTGTTGCCCGACATGCTTTCGAGCATAACCATGATATAAATACTAGTAACTTAAAACTTGGTAAAAATTTAAATAATAATAGGGGTTTCGATATAAATGAAAGCATTCAATTAGTAAAATATAAGAAAGTGCATCTTGCGCCGAGATAAAGGTCCTACTCCATTCAGCCAACTTTTTCAATTATTAATGTAACGCTTGGTTAACTTCACGGTTTATAATTTTTGCACGCTTCATTAGGCACGGTTGTCATATAAATAGAATAAAGGTCACCAAACTACGGCTCGGGGGCTAAATCCGGCCGGCCAGTGTCATCAAACCGGCCCGCGACAGCTAATGGCTTATTGTTGTTATTGTTGCTGGATAAATAATAAGTTGGATAAATAAACACAGAATGATAATAACTCGGTTTTATTTTCTTGCTAGGTAAAACATAATGACAAGTATAATATGCAAAAAATTTAACTTAAACATAATAACTAACAAATAATTCAAAATGAATCCCACTAAATTATAAACTAGTGAACATCCCGCGATTTCACCCTCTGTAGTTATGTTGGGGCAAGAGTATGTTATATGTATCTATATCCATGTTTGATATGATTTTTATCCTGAAAATCCATCAGGAACGAAAAAGCTAAATTAACGCTAATAAAACCGCAGGGTGTTACTTGTAAAAATACTAATGAAATTTATGTAATTGTGATTTTCCACTTTTTCTTCTACCAATTATTAAAAGAGATTTAAGATGCCCGGTTAACGATATCGGTTAACTTAGATCTGTAAACATTCTTTGTGTACTTCATTTTGGAGAATGTTTTCTCACACAAACAAGTAGTACTAAAAACAGAAAACAGCCTTCGAGCAAATTTAAGCAAATTATCAAATTATATCAGTGAAAGACTTTTATAAAATTCCAACAAAGATGAGTTTTGATATTTGTTCTTAATTATATCACTGCACTGTAAATCAATAATTTCCATTTGAAGTTCCGGGGTTAGGGTTTCAATGTCAGTATCAAACGGATTTTGAAAAATCTTAATTTTATTCGCAATGACATCAAAATCTAACAAACGAATGTCAAAATTTATCTTCAAAGCACTCAAAGCTTTGATTGCAAAATCGACGGGAAACTCAGTCTCAGTGGTGTGGCTGAATATTTCATATGTTTTAAAATGTGTGAAACATTTCTTACGTAATTGTGATTGAAACAGTATTATTGTCTGCCGGAAAAATTTGATATTAGTGTATAAATCAGGGAGAAGCTGGTTTTCAACTTGCAATCTCAAATTCAGTTCGTTCATATGTTTTGTCAAATCGACATAGAATGTTAACTTCCACAGCCACTCGCTATTTTGTAATTCGGTAGGAGAGCGATGCTTTTCATTCAAAAAATTTTGATCTCTGCTCTGCTCTGCGCTGAAGGACTTTTCCACAACTAAACCAGCGTACGACAGTATGATACGTTAAGTAATTTTCCCCAATCTCTTGATTAAACTCGCGGAACTATCGGTGATTCAGCCCAGTGGATCTGATGAAATTACAACTGATATGACTTGTTTTAGAACATCAGATATATTCAAACATTTTCCGCACAAGGACTGTTGATGAATGATTAAATGTAAGACTAATGGTTTTGAACCACCATTTTCTACAGCCGTTGACACAAGTGCTTCTTTAATTTTACCACACATGTTTTTGCCTCCATCAGTTGTAATAGAGTTCAAGTTTTTCCATCGATGGTTCTTCTCATTAATCGCATTATCAACTCCTTTAAAGATATCTTCTCCAGTAGTCGTGCTGTGAATACTATCTATTCACTTATCAAGACTATCAAGAAGTTCTTCATACACTTCATAGCTTTTATCTAACCTTGAATAAAAATCAAGAGCCAAGGCCAGAGAAAACCTCTCAAGATGTCCATTTTTCTCAGGCAGTTGAGATGATATATTTTCTGCGATGTCTTGTAGCGACAAGCCACGGTGTTTGCTGACAAATTGACAGGTTTAAATAAATTTACCTTTTCGGGGCACATTTCTTCGGCTACTGCAATTACGCATTCTTTAATCATTTCTTCATCAGTGAATGGTTTTCCACGTTTTGCAGCCTCTTGTTTAGCATTCACTGAAGATTGCTGCGATTTCAATCCGAGCCTGAAAACTTCAAATTTTTCTATCCGTAAACTTTATGTAGATTTTGAGTAATTTTCAAAATGTTTCGTTTCATAATGACGTTTAATGTTATATTCTTTGAGAACAACTATGGTTTCGTTGCAAATCAAACATAGCGTCTTATTACTGGACTCGTTCACGAAATATTGAAAGTTCAATTGATCTTTGAATGTTCTGCATTCACTGTCTATTTTTGGCTTCTTTTCCACTCTAGTAAATCACACACAAAAACAACAAGTTAAAACAAAATACTGTTGCGTATGGGTGTTGGTCGTTTCGAAGATGAGTTTTAAAGGGGGTTACACACTACTTTATTCCACAACAGACAGTTTCGATTCCTTCACTTTCCCAATGCAGACTGACTCGCGGTCGCGCAGCTAGCCTTTTTATACTCAAATTACTTCCATTTTGAAGTGAATAGAATACACCATAACTTTCTCGAACCAACGAGGTTATTCACGAATATTTAATTGTTACTACGCTTTCGAGAGTACTACTAGTGCCATCTGTTAGCGGTAGAGGGTAGCTATAGGTAGTGACCTATTTCCACTTTTGACCACCAGATTTCGTCAAGTGGTGGTTAAAAGTGGATGGTCATGGTCATAACAATACACCATGGTAATTGAACTAGCGAATTTAACAAGGTTATGCTCGTTTAGGGCGCGTACTCAGCGACTAGTTTAGAAATTATAGATAATCGCAGAAAAATTAAAACGCTTGGCTCTTGGAACTTACTGGAATAATCAGTATGGCCCTAAGGCTGCAAAGTTTGCAGACTCCTGAAATAGAACATAGTATAGTTTTAGAATTAGATCTGTTCGAGTTTATTGTTTCACACCAAAGGTTTCGACAAAGGCATTGAAACATGAACTTTGCTGTAATCAAGAAACATATGTGGTCCGTTAATTTCGAATTTTATTTGTGAAATATAATCTGCATGGTTGTGACTGAGCTACTTGAAAGAAAATCTATTTCGGACATTTTAAAATATTAATCCGTATTTGTTTACCCTATCCTTAACGGTTCAAGATTAACTACGTTATTACTTTATTCAAATTTAAAATTATAATTTATAAATTTAAAAAAGAAAAGAATATGAAAAACTCATTAGGCATTCCTACCAAGCCCAATCGTCTTCCTGTGTGTGCTTATCTGCACACAATGATGGCCGTATAAAAGTGTCGTACATTGTTAGCGTTTAGTCATAGGCTATAGTACTCGTTATAAAAATGTTCACGTAGTCTCGAAGTTTAAAAAGAAAACATTGAAGGAAGACAACTTTTGCAATTAACTTGAAATTTTGCTATGTGGAAAAATTACCCAGTGAAACTACAAGGGTAGAGTGAAAAATCAGATAGTTTTTAATGAAATATTGTTTTTTACTGAAAATCAATTTATTTTTCAATGTAGTCTCCTCTCAACTTTAACCAACGATTTTCCAACTTTTTTTTATGACTTTCAAAATATTGAATTAGTCGAACTGCAAAATCGTTCTCTATTTCGGCGATGGTCTATTCATTTGATGTGAATTTAATTCCAGCCAGCCAGCTATTTGTTGATGTAGAAGTCCGGAGAATAAGGTAGATGCAGCATCAATTCCACATTTTGCGTTTCATTTAGGTAGTTATTAAAACACCTTTTTACAGAAATGGCCTAGCACGTCTCAACTACGTCACTCTTTTCAACTACCTGCTTCTCTTTTTTATCATGGGAACCTTTAAGGACAGTTTTATTGTTTTCTATAGTTTAGTTTGTTTCTGTCTCGTTTACAGTACAGTCAAGTGTTGAACTGAGTTCACTGCTGCTGAATGCTGAGTTTCCAGTGCCATCTGTTAACGGTAATACACCATAGTAATTAAACTAGCGAATTTAGCACTGCTACTGAATGCTTGAGTTTCTAACGCCATTAGTCTGGCGATGGTGATGGAATTTACCTCTGTTTAATTTTTTTCGATGTTATTTCTATCGATACTTTGTAAAAGTACGTTAATTCATTGTGACACCTTAGAACAATTTGTAAAGTGTAGTTTTTCGTGCGCGGTTTTGTATTTTTCGCTTTTTTTTAAATAAATATTCCGTTTCAATATGCGAGCAACAGTTTATTATTATACTGATGAAGAATTACATCAGATTTTAGAAAATAGTGATTTATGGGATTTCGACAGAGATGATAGTGACGCGTTGTCTTCGGAAGAGACTGATGAGACTATGCCGATGTGGATGCAAAAAGTGATACAGACATGAAGAAAGTCAAGAAGGAGTAATAAATTGGACAAATGAACCTATTGGAATAGTGAGTCACCCATTTTCCAAAGTAGAACAACTCATAATTCACTCTAACACCTACAGAAAGCACTCTAGTAGGATTTTTTACTGACGAATTTCTGTTAAATATTGTAGAAGAAACTAACAATTAAGCGAGAATTTCGCAATTTTGAGAGAAATCTCAAATTACCGTGTGGAAGAACATCACACTCCCTGAGTTACTAATTTTCCTGGGCGTATTTCTGCATATGGGAAATGTAAAGCTATAGAGCTTGCAGGACTACTGGAAGAAAGACCCTTAGATAGATTTTTTTAATAATAGAATCGCTGAGATATTTTATCCTGTGCGAGAATCGGCTCTAGATGGACAATTACTACAATAGTTATGATTTGGCGAATTCACTATTTCAGCAGGAAACTCACTACACAAGCACTCTACGACTGACCATAAAAAATAAACCGAGAGCTGTACAGAAAACAAAACTGAAGAAAGGACATACTATCGGTTAATACGCAAAGGGTATTATGATTGGTAAATGGCGCAATAAAAGGGAAGTTTGATACATATGTTCCAAATTTTCAAACCACATGGTTGAAATTGAAAACAAAATATATGTAATGAAGTTATTACCAGTTATAAATTATAATAAGTTCATGTCCGGAATTGACAGGCAAGACCAGATGTTGTCATATTATCCGGCAGAACGAAAAACCTTAATATGCTACAAAAAATTGTTTGTACATACAATAGAAATGTTTCTAACAAATGCCCATATTTTATATAATAAATACTCAGGATCGAAAATGCCTCTTTTCGACTTTAGATTGAACATACTTCGGACGAACATCATTTATGAATATCCTGATTGGCCTGGCCGTCCACGATATTATCTCAAATGCTGTTCAATCTATCACAATTAATGTATTTATTTTATTGTTATTAGTTTTGTAAATATTGTGTAAATAAAAGGGTTTAGAGCTTTTACTATATTTCTACTGTCTAGGTCAGACCTGCATATGTTTTCAAGTCTGGACGTGAATTCCTTAGTTAGTGTTTCCTTAATGAGTTTATGCTCAACTCTCTTGGACGCCCTCCTGCTTAGGCTCTATATATTCTTGGTCTGCTGTGAGAAACCCTATCATCTCTAACTTCTCTCCTCTCTTTATGTTAATAGTTCTGCATTTATCTAATCCAAAGTGCATGTTAAAATCAGTTGTAAATTTCTCTACAACCTGAATGAGTTGTTGCAATTTCGGTGGCGATGATGCATACATTTTTAAATGATCCACGTACAGCAGGTGCGACACATTTTGATTTAATATTATTAGTATTCTCATCGACTTAGTGTCACTCTCTCAGCTCAAAAAGCTGGAAACCATAAACCGATTCCTCCCTTGCAACGTTGGAGTTCGGCCACCAGCCTGGGGATAAATTTCATTATAAACCAGTATTCCGTTGGCACTAAGACAAAAATTTTCGAACTATATGGCACGTTTGCAACAATATAGCTGTGTCCCACTTTTATGATATTTCTATTTAGTCCGCAATTTGTTAAACTTTTGGCGGACCTGTGGCTCACCAATCCCTCTGCGGAAATTACAAAAGGTTCGATGTTGACTTTTTCAAGTTGCTAGATGTTTTTCAATTCATAAGAAAGATTCTCATACTTAGAAACTTTTTTCACCTCCGTTTTATGTATATTGTGAGACAGTGGTATGGCAATGTCAATAATTGTTCCCCGTTTAATTCTTATTTATTAAAAATATGCCTGGTCTATTGTAGTCGACAGCCCTATCAGTTATTATCAGTCTATCCCAGTAGAGCAGCACAATGGTCAGACTCCAGAACTGCTTCAGGACTGTATCTATAATACGGTAGAGTAGATGTTGGCAAAATACCACGATTAAGTGCCAGTTTTTGGTGGATTCTCTTAGCAAGCTGATTATACCTTCCTAAATATGCGTTCTCTGCTAAAGTAGGTCATCCACCAATTATGTACTCAACAGTCTCCCCTATTTTGCCACACTTTCGACATACATCTTCTGTGTTTTTTTGTTTAAGGATATAGTTCTTGTAATTATTAGTTTTGATGACTTCATCCTGGACAGCAACAACAAAATCCTCAGTTTCCAGATATAGTTGATTCTCGTCTAACCAGAGCAGAGAAGCTTTTTTATCAATAGTATTGCCACTTAGTAATTCTACATATCTACCATGGATTGATTTATGTTCCTAGAGATTTATGTTGTTTTGTATTGTCCGTTTCGATACTGTAGTTCACATGGCTCAGTTTTAGTGGTGTATAATTGTGATCAAACTGAGTTTGATTACAAATGTATAATCTCAACACAGAAGAATTGTATGCAAACATCGGGATTTTGTTAAAAGTCGTCGAGTCATGCGGTCTAGCCCTTCCAGTTCTATGTTTGGCCACTTGACCACTCCAAATGAATATGTTAACACCGATACTACCCATGTATTGATTGCCTTACATATATTTCCCCCCGAGAGTTTTGTATTAAGAAGCTTCGTTATTATTTTCTTGTATTTATCTTGGAACTCATGTTTGAGTGTCGTACGGTTTAGCATTTGATTTTGTGCTATTCCCAGATACCGATAGGTATTCATCCGGTTTCAATGAGTGAATCGGACAGAATGATTCCTGATTTTGTTTAACTTGGCCTTTTTGTATATTGACGATAGAACATTTCTCTAAACCAAAGGACATCTTAATGTCATCGCTGAATATTTTTACGGTTTTAATAAGCGGTCAGTGGTCATGATGTCCGACGGCAAATATCGTCGGTCGCACACCGCTCGTATGTTAAGTCTGTAGTGCCACTGACGGCATTAGCCGTCGAAACTAAAACTCAAATAGGTGTGCAAACTTATCTTTTACAACATTTATAGACACATTTTAAATAGTTTTCAATAGCCAGCTTTGAAATTTAAACAAAAACAGTGGTCGGCATCCGCCGAAATTTAATAAGTTCTTACCGGCAGTGGACGTGTTAAGTTGATTTTATATAAAATGGCAAGTTCTAGTCGTCTATTTTGTAAAAATCCAGCGGATTAGTTTTGTTATATATGAGGACGATTTATTAAGCTAGATCTATATCTGAAGAAGTCGAAAAGCCTATCTTTTATATTTAAGTGCGAAATTAAATATAAGGATAAAAGTTGGGCTCCTCATGTTTACTGTTGTAAGTTGTCATATAAAATTATATGTAAAAAATGATATGCCGTTTGCTCTTCCTATGGTGTGGAGAAAATCTACTGACCATGTGATTGCTACTTTTGCAACACTAAAACAGATGGGATTTTAAAAAAACAAAGGGATACAATTCAGTATCCAAATTTGACTTCTACACTTAGGCCAGTTTCTCATAGCCAGGTACTACCGGTACTGACTGCGCCTTTAAACTTGGACAACATGTGTTTTGATGATTATAATTCTTTATCAGGACTTCCACAACTTCCTGATTGGTACTTCAAACATAAATTATGCCCCCTTGATAACCCAAAAAAGGAGCTTCTTCGGCCTCTCCATATAAGTTTGGACTAATGAAAAACCATGAACAAAGTAGGTAATGGTTTCAAGTACCTAAAGGAAATATTTCCTCAATTAGGTGATGCAAAACTAAAAGAAGGCATATTTATTGAACCTCAATTAAGGAAGCTTCCAGGTAATTTCCCTTTTGAAGAAAATTTAAATGGAAGGAATCGGCAGCTTGGAAGAGTTTTCTAAATGTAGTAAAAAGATTTCTGGGCAACAAGAAAGATGAAAACTATAAAAACTTGGGTGCAGTAAGCGACAAACTAGAAGAGAGGTTTCACCAAGATATCAGGACTGTGGAAGTAAGATATCAGATACTCCGAAACTTATCTATGTTGGTCGACTACTGCTGGTTTTTAAAAAGAGATAATGCTACAGAACACAAGAGGAAAAAGTGACATTTTTTGTCAGTGTATGGCATCTTATGTGATATATTTTTTGATTTACATAATCCTCAGTAATATTTTTGCATAGTTTTAACAGGTTTTACATGTTCATATTAAATAAATAATAGATTGTAAAAATATGTCGTCTCCTTTTTTCCCACCAACCCCCCTGTAACAAAAAAACTGTACGTATTACAGTGATTAGCTTATGATTTTCGGATTTACGACTATAAAATACTTCATATACACCTATTTTGATCAATATTACCTCATAAAATTTTAAATTTGTTGATCTGTGTTCTTAGCGTAATTTGACTAATTTCGTTATTGCAACGAAAAGTGACTACATTATCATGAAGAAACAAAACTTTTTTCTTCACATAATGAGGGCGTTTTTTATCAACGCTTCGCAAAATTTGATCTACAATGCAGAATAATAGTCTCCTGTGATTATCTTTACATTTTCCAAATAATCGGTTGACCTCTCCAGCGAAGATATATTCTTCGTGGCACGTTCGCCGGGTAAAATATATTGTTTTGACTGTTTCCTCATTTCTAGTGTGTAATGAATGATAAATCCAAGTTTCATCAACAGTCATGAATCACCGCAGAAATTCCTTCTTACAATAGTTATAGATGTCTAAACACCGCTGTAAAATGGTCACTCCATTCCGTTTTTGCAGATGATGATAAAACGGGGGTAGTAGTGGAATAGGTTACATAATCAATAAAAATGTTCATCAGAGAACGGCAACATCAAACCAGAAATTATAAAGCAGATAAGGGAAGAGATAAATTATGATAAAATGTATCTAGCAGCAATAGATCTTAAAAAGCCTTCGATATCCCACCACGAAAATTGATATGGAAAAGCCTTGACGACAGAACAAATGAGTTGTTAGTTGTAGTAAAGAGGACATTGTAGCGTGCACAAATTCTTGATCGATACTGGTAAGTTTATTTCGGGCGAATTTTTAATTGAAAGAACTCCGGTATCGTTAGGGCAAGGCCAAGACAGTCTAACTCCAAATCTTCAGGTGAGCACACGTTTTCGCGCTTTACCCTTCCGACAAAGGTACGTAGGTTTGCTAGCCAAGTCATCCTTAGGCTTATTTTTTCTGATATTCTTGTAGAGGGTTTGACGACCCGGCAGCAGAGAATCCAGTCAACAGAGACCAGGCCATTGAAAGACCGCCTATTTCAGAGTCCGACCATTGCCGAAATCTTACTCTTTTGGCGCCACATGGCGCAGTAACCGGTCAGTCAGGTTCGAGACTATTTCGGGATCCCCGCATAGGGATACCGGATTGCCCGTACGGGATAGGCAGAAAAGGAACAATCAGGAAATAAGGCCAGACAAACACATTTTTATTATATTTTTTTTATGTGAATGAAATGTATAAAATCCAGTGAACAGTTTTATTTAAGATAGACCCCTTCCCGGTTCCAGGGTCTTTTCTAAATATCAGATATATAAACGAACCTGGTGGCGCCCCTATTGTAGCACAGCTTCATTCTGTCCTGGACCTCGGTGCTCCCGGCGAAAGCTGCCATCGCTGTGATCTGAATTTTCTTATTTTGTTCTCAAAAGAGAAAATAATAGGTCCCAATGGGTCAACATATTCGGAAACACGAAATAAAGTCAGAATATTTATTGAAAACTTTGGGATATTTGTCCCAGAGAAGGGGAATATTAAGTCCACTTTAAATTAATATGCTTAAATTAGTTAATATTCCCCCTTTCTGGGACAAATGTCCTATAGTTTTCAATAAATATTTCGCTTGTAAACATAATCCCATAGCACCAGAAGTCGATTTGTGTTTACATCATAAAGTTATTCGCCATTAGAAATGTCAGTTTATGAGCCAAATTCTCGTCATTTGCGGAAGTTGTTAATTTATTTGTTTAATATAAAGAAATCTCCGGCTGAGACTCACCGAATGCTCTCAGGCACTTATGGTTTCAAAGCTTCAAGAGCATGATCTTCACGTCGAGGACCAGCATAGCGGTGGAAGAGCAAAAGTTTTTAAAGGTGAAGAATTAGATGAAGGTTAGAGGTGTTAAAGTCAAGATCAAGTCAACGAATTGGCAAGATCATTGGTAGTGACTGAACAAGCAATTTTAAAACGCCTCAAAGACCTGGGAATAACCCAGAAGCAAGGATATTGGGTACCATATGAGTAGAAACTGAGTGTTGTCGAACGCCGTTTGTTTGCTTGTGAGCAGTTGCTTGAAAGGCAAAAATTTGTTTTTGCCTTTTCAAGAGAGTTCTGCATCGCATTGTGACAGGGGACGAAAAATGGGTTTATTACGAAAACCCCAAGCGTCGAAAATCATGGGGATATCTCGGCCACGCTTCCACACCGACGGCCAAACCGAATATTCACGGCCCCAAGGTGATGCTCTGTATTTGGTGGGACAAGCTCTGTGTAGTGTATTATGAGCTGTTAAAACCATCTGAAACAATCACAGGGAACCGTTATTGAATGCCGCCAAGACAAACAGCCGCCATACCTCGAAAGACACGATAGTGATTTTACATCATGAAAATGTTCTACTCATGTTGCGAAAGTGGTCGAAACATACTTAGAAACGTTGAAATGGGAAATCCTACACCACCCTCCGGATGCTCTAGACGTTGCTCCCTCTGACTATCACCTGTTTCGATCAATGGTACACGGCCTGGCTGATCAGCACTTCCGGTCTTATGAAGTCAAATTCCGGTCTTATGAAAGTCAAAAAATCAAAAATTGGATCCATTTGTACATCGCTTCAAAAGATGGCCAGTTTTTTCAACGCGCGATTCGAATGTTGTCTGAAAGATGGAAGAAAATAGTGGCCAACGTTGTATCATAAATGAAATAAAAAAACGGCGGGAGCAAAGTTGTAGATTTTTTATATTATTTTTTAAATGGAGATACACACAGAATACTAAAAACAGTGTCCATTTAAAAATTGTACCATATATTATTTGCAGATATTTGTAGTTATTTTCATTAGATGTCTCCAAGCTTAGTGATAGGACTTGAGAGAGTTTACAATACCGTGTATATAAATGATAAATAAAACTGTCCTCAAATAACTGCACCAACTCGCCTTAAGTTAAAAAATATTTGTAAGATTTGTAACCTAGTCACCGAAAACATGTTTTCTATCGGTTCAATAATGATCAATCTAGTCAAGCAAATCCCCACCCACGCCAGCTCCGGATACTATTTTTTTTAAAGAAGACATGATCGACCTAATCGAATGTTTTGCTAAAGTCAGTGTAAATGGAATCCAAACCAAACCTAAATCCGCTTATCCTTCTCCCAAGTATAAATCAACTGTAAATGATAAGATTTGACTCTGTCGATTAACCCGAAAAAAAAGTCCAAATTTGGGTTTTTAGAGATGAAAACTATATTTATAAATATTCTTTTTGAATGACTTCGAGAAATATACATAATGTGGAAATACGAGGCTAGTCTGAAAAGCTTCCAGTCTCAACCTGAAGATGGTGTTACTCGAAAAAATATTCTGATAATATAATTGCGCATGCGTTGAAAGATGACCTTGAAAATTTTAGCCAGATTAGATACTTAGTCGTTATTTATCAGTTATTTAAGTCAGTCGATGATAATGTTTCTGTGTGGATGCAAAAAATCGAATATCGACATTAAATTTTTGCATTTGAGAGGTAATACGCCTATGCAAATTAAAGCCGAAAGTTAATTTGCGTAGGCGTATTGCCTTTGAAATGCCAGAATTTAATAACGGCTTAATATTCGATTTTGTCCATCTTTACAAAAACAATAACATCGACTGGCATATATGATTTATAATTGCACAAATGAATATATATTGCCGGAATATTTTAGACAGCTAAGGCCATCTTCTTGTTGAGGCTGGAAACTTTTCAGACTGCTCTCGTATGTCGAAAATTGTCCGAGAATAGTCTCAGGCAATTTTTCGATAGGTGATGATGCGATCGCAAATGTCATTTATTTACTTCTGAAAAATAACATCCGTTCTAGTAATGGTAAAGTAGATAAGTTCGATATTTTTTCAAGAATGGGAAAAACAAATTTCTTGTGTTTGTTAAGAGCTACCTTTGATGTGGAAATACCAACGCAAGTCGCAGAAATCAATTACACAGTGCCAGCGTGATTTAGTGAGTCATCCACAAGTTACGACCACAACCTGAAGGAGTTTCTGCATCAATTCATGATTGTTTATAAAACTTGGATTCATCACTACACACGAGAAACAAAAGTACAGTCAAAACAATCTTCCATTGACCGAACTGGTTGTGACCACAGTTTTCTAAGATCGACAAGGCGTTATGTTCATCGACAATTTGGAAAAGGGAAAGCCGATCATAGTACATTTTTAAATAGGAATATTCTTGAAATTTCATAAAGAGTTGATAAGAGACGCCTTCCTTAACGAAGAAAAATTGCTGTTTCACCAGGATAATGCACCCGCCCATTTGTTCGCTGCTGCAATAGTAAAATTGGTTTATTTACGCTACACCTAATTTTCCAGACTTGGTCTCCTCCAAGTTATTTCTCGTCCAAGCATAAAGAAATGACTAGCTGGAGTTGGGCACGTCGCCCTTATTGGAAGGCATAAAATAATTGAAAAATCGTTGAACGAAGTGTATAAAAAATATTTTATCAATATAAAAAATGTAACTGGAGCTCGGGGAATCGGGAGCTCGGAGCAATCGGGAGCTTGAAGACGTTTCGCCAAAATCTAATTTGGCATCTTCGGTGCTTATTGTTGCGAGGTTCGTGACTTTCTGAGCGAACCCTCGACGAATTCTATTCGAACCCCGCGACAGTAAGCACCGAAGATGCTAAATGAGATTTTGGCGAAACGTCTGCAAGCTCTCGACAGATACCAACTCGACAACTGGATGTACTACCGGAAAAAACCTAATACATGTTTTTCCATCCGTAAAACAGTCCATATATATATATATATATATATATATATATATATATATATATATATATATATATATATATATATATATATATATATACTATGCTACTTGAAAAGTCCGCCCAGCCGAAATGATAAAAGAAGTTTACAGTTTAAAAAAAACTATATTTTTCCGTATATTCTCCCTTAAGCTCAATACATATACAACTTTTCAATGCAATAACTCAATATATACTTATCTACCAATGCTATAACTTCTTCATTTGATGAAAACCGCTTGTCAAGTAGGAATTTTATGAAGTTTTGGAACCGATGAAATTTCGAAGGGGCCAGATCTGATGATTATGGTGGGTGCTCCAACAATTCATAGTGTAACTGCTTCAATTTGGCCATTGCAAGAACACCTGTGTGAGCCGATGCATTGTCTTGATAATAAAATATTTTATTCTTCGCTAAATCAGGTCTTTTCTCACGATCCAAAAGGTTTGTGTAATACTATCCTGTTATTACTTTACCGGTTTGAAGATAATCAGTTAATAAAATGCCTTTTGCATCCCAAAAAATTGATGTCATAACCTTTTTAGTCGATTTTGACCATTTTGGCTGCCTCGGAGCTGAACAACCAGGGTCAGTTCACGCTGAAGTTTGTTGTCGCATTTCAAGATCATAGTGGTAAACCTAAGTCTCATCCATAGTTACAAAACGATATTTAAAATCTACTTTATTCTTTCGAAAAAATCCAAATGTTGGTTATAAAGTTTTACTCGAAGTCCTTTTTGATCAGAATTTAATAAATGCGGCATCCATCTTGCACAATCCAATGGGAAACTCCAACTTGCCGCGCAATACTTCGAGTACTTCTCGTAGAATCCTCTTCATCACGATGTAAAATATGTTCTTCGACTTTAGGAATGATTTTTCGCTACTTCCCACATTCTTGAATCACTATCCGTATCTAACAGTATTTCATTCATTCTCAGAACCGTGAACGAACCTCGCGATAGTAAGCACTGAAGATGCCAAATGAGATTTTGGCAAAACGTCTGCAAGGTCATTCAACAGCCGGATATACTTTTGCAAAAAACCTAATATATATATATATATATATATATATATATATATATATATATATATATATATATATATATATATATATATAAGAAGCAAAATCTCGGCTATGCGGTCTGTTAGTATGAATTAAACTAAAATTTAATTTCTTAATAAACCTCAATATATTTCATCAGAAGTTTTTTGACTTCAGAAGGATACAAGCTACAAAAGCAAAATATTATACAAAATCAAACAATACGTATACAACAAAAACAAAATTTACAATGTCTAAAGTAAAGTCAAAATGTCAAAATGAAAATATAAAGTACATAAACAAAACAGAAAACACTCTACACGTAGGGACAGATACTTTATAAAAAAATATATACCGTTAAAATGTTCAAGTCCTTTTTCCTTCTACCCATATAAATCCCTTATTATAAACAGAACTGATCGTCTGTAACTTTTATAGTGCTTGGCAGATTTTAGCTTATTTTTAAAAGAGAAGAGAAAAATGTTATATACGACGATAGACTGAAAAGTCAGTTACATTTTAAATGATATTGATAAAATATTTTTTATACAACGATTTTTCAATTATTTTATGCCTTCCAAAAAGGGCGACGTGCCAAACTCAAGTCTGGAAAATTGGGTAGATTCACCATCAATTTATAGCGTAGCAACCGCACTTTTTTCTTCGCGATGGTGTCTGTTATCAACTCTTCATGAAATTTGTAAAATATTGCTGTTTAAAAATCTACTATGATACTCATTCCCTTTTCCAAATTGTCGATGAACATAATGCCTTGTGGATCTCAGAAAACTGTGCCCATAACCAGTTAGGTCGATGGAAGATTGTTTTGACTGTACCTTTGTTTCTCGTGTGTAGTGATGCATCCAAGTTTTATCAACAATCACGAATTGCTGCAGAAAGTTCTTCGGGTTGCGGTCGTAACTTGTCGATAACTCACTAAACTACGTTGCATTGGTTTTTCCACATCAAAGGTGACAAATAACAAATACATTTGCGATCGCACCATCATATACCGAAAAAGTATCTGAGACTATTTTCGGACAATTTTCGACATACGAGAGTAGTCTGAAAAGTTTCCAGCCTACACATAAAGATGACGTTACCTGTCAAAATATTCTGGTTATAAAATTGCGCATGCGTTGAAAGATAACCATATATATATATATATATATATATATATATATATATATATATATATATATATATATATATATATATATATATATATATTAAAACAACAGAAATCTTCCATCCTTACTCCACGTCTCCGATCGTTTCAAATCAGCCACGACCATTGCGTCAAGATAAGTACCTGCCAGGACCGGTTTCTAGGCTTTGTTAGCTGGGCTCGAGTCTAACGCAAGGAGACAGCTGGTCAAACAAGCAGAGCCAAGCGCAATCTCAATGGAACTAGCGCTATCCTACGGTGAATGTTCGCAGTAAATGCGATGCAGTCTTCCCACCACCTTGGATGTAGGTATCCGGTATACTCAAAAGATAGCGTAGCGGGGCCGTGGAGAGGAATATTCAAACAACAGAAATCTTCCATCTGTATTCCACGTGTTTGATCGTTTCAAATCAGCTGCCGCCATCGCGTCAAATCAAGTACTTCCCAGGTCCGGTTTCTGGCCTAATAGCCGTCGTTAGCTCGGTTCGACGCAAGTAGACAGCTGATAAGAAACCATCAGATCCAGACCATGTCAACTTGCCATGTTGATGGCGGGTCACAAGTTGTCGCGAGTTGCATTGAGATTGCGACCCGCCATCAACGTAGCAATATGCGTTAGACTCGAGTCCAGCTGACGACGGATGTCTGGCCAGAAAGCGGTCCTGGGAGGTACTTGTCTTGACGCGATGGCGGCGGTTTATTTGAAACGATCGGACACGTAGAGTGAGGCTGGGAGATTTACGTTGTTTTAATATCTCTCCACGGCCCCTTGCTTGCGCTATTTTTTAAGCATATTATACAAAAGTGGTCCTTCTTAATTACCGCAAATATGTTTACATCCAGACCCGGACATTCATGAATTAAATAACTAAATGTTTATGTTCATAATTAAATATTTAACAAAGCTACCAAGGCAAATTCTGTAAATCTCTTAGTCAGCAAAATTAGCAAGAAATGAGTCAATAACAAATAAACGCGTGTAAACCAATATTTATGGCTTGCAGTAGATCACGATAAATTTAAAATGCCGGTGTGGGAAATAGTATTTTATTAGGTCTTCATGATGTTTGGTCTTTTATGCGTCAAAGTTTTTAGCTTTTCTTATTTATCGACCTATCTAAATGTGGCCTAAAATAAGTCTTTGTAATATGATATATTTTAACGCATATATTTAACCATATAAATTCATAACGAGGGTGCATGTAATCCGAGATGTTAAATTATTTCGATTATATTATTTTCTGTTTCTATTATTATTCTATTTGGTTATACCATAATTATTATGTATACCGTATAATATATAGCGTTTTCATCAGTTTTTCTGAACACGTTGGGAAAAATGCATTGTCGTAAATCATTTTCATCCCTTTTGAAATTTATAAACCAGATTTTTCATGCAGACCAAAAACGTTAAGATCAAAAGATCTGGCCGAAAGAAAGGCCGATGATTGGAACCGGATGGTTTATGTGTGATAGAACGCCATCAGGCCACATCAAGTACCACATATTCCAACATATTTAAATATAATTCAAATTCTAAAAATGTTTTCATTTAAAGAAAACTATTCCTGTCCATTTAACCTTTAGTCTGTCTCCCTGTGTTTCCTGTTTCCTGAAATTTGTTCCTCGACTTCATGACCGATTTCTCGCTGCCGCCTAGGCTCTTGAAATTTTTAAACCACACTACCCTTATCTAAAAGTCTTTGAGAAATCTATACTAAACCACAGACCCACAATTTTTTTTTTTTTAATATATCCTTCACTTCATGCGTCTAATCTCACTAATTTTGGTTTGAGAAAAACGAATACGATAAAGAAAATTTTTTATTAGCTCTGATTTCTGTTATATACAATAGGTGTTGAACTGCGGGAAACAAAATTTCCCCCAAACTGAAAATGTAGGCTATAAAATATGTCACCATATCTCTAGAGCAAGAGCCAATCGGTCATTTTTATGGTGATTTTTAAATTCAATAGGTGAAAATATATAAGAATCAGGTATTTTGAGTCCGAAACATTTACATTGTTGATCAGTATAGTTGCCTAGCCGAATGAGGCGTTTAAGGTATCGTTACCCGTAAAATTACCTAGCCCTAGAATTTTAGAGAGCTTCGCCGTTAATAAGAAGCATATCGTAATATTCGTGTACAGAATACATGTTTTGTTTTAAACATGACTTAAATACACATACTGTATACACTGAAGTAATTTTTTCGCAATTTGAATTTATTTTTTTTTGTCATTGGTTGGCGATGTTATCAAATCGATTTTGGCTTATGCATGGTTAGATTCTAAATTTTGAAAAATGTTTTGACATTGTTCTTTAAACTCGAAGAGATTTTCCGCCCAACATCAAATCACTATTTTAAATTTCTGGATGAGTATTCAATGCGCATGTTAGCATTACAATAGAAAATGTAAGAAGACCATGAACAGGGATAACAAACCTATTCCATTTAATCAATTTTTTAAAATTATTAATGTAACGCTTAGTTACTGTTACAACTTCATTATTCAAAGGTAAAGTTACTTCAAAGTTCATCATTTTTAAACGCCTTATTAGGTACGGTTGTCATATAAACAGCACATAGTTTAGTTTTAGAATTAGACTGAATCATGTCCTGATGATGCAAATCCACCGAAAGTTCCAATAAAAGAATTGAATATTCATTCATCATCTAAATCATTCCGGGTGTCGATCCGTGATTCTGTGAAGAGTCACGACGTTTCGCCAAAATCTCATTTGGTGCCAAATGTGTCCGCTTCGACTTTAATAGCCGGCCGGCGACTGCGCAGATTATATCGGGGTAGTTCGGGATTATTTGCGGCATAAGGAAACTTTCTGGAACCCTCGAATGCACAGTGTATAGAAAACCAACTCACACCTATCGATACATCAACGCTAAATCCCATCATCATCCTTCTCAAATCCAAGCAGTAGCGAACACCTTGATTTCCAGATGCTTCCGACTGACACTATCAGATACACGAAGCGAAGAACTACCAAACATTTCCACAGCCGTTAGACAAAATGTATTGAAGAACTCCACAATAACGAGTGTGAAGGATATCCGGTTGAAGATTATCAAGAATACTACTACGAACCAAACCAAGAACCTTGATTATCATTTGAATAACCATGGTGAAAATGAACAACAACAAAACGAAAAATATTCAGAGAATGAAAACCTTGAAGAAATTGGAAATTTTACGGAACAGGCCCCGAGCGGAAGTCAACCCTAGCCGAAATAAACATTTCCTCTAATAACGCTTTACCATATATCGAAATTGGCTATCCTGAAATTAAACTCTTAATAGATACCGGGAGCTCAAGATCAATTTTAAGACCAAGTGTAGGAGAAAAACGTTATCCAAACTGTATCTATCGAGCGAATAAAATTATCAAAACAGCAATAGGTAGTGAAAATACGCAATTTCAGGCGAACATTCCAGCATTTTCAGAATTTAAATTAGATTATGCGATAGATATTATTCTTTTTGATTTTCATGACTATTTTGATGGAGTAATAGGTCTAACGGATTTAATTAATATGGGACTGAATATAGA
This sequence comes from Cosmopolites sordidus, assembly GCA_031761425.1. Taxonomy (NCBI): domain Eukaryota; kingdom Metazoa; phylum Arthropoda; class Insecta; order Coleoptera; family Curculionidae; genus Cosmopolites; species Cosmopolites sordidus. The sequence continues at coordinate 924,103 of JARFXV010000172.1, read as the reverse complement.
TTTTTTAAATAAAAAACTAATTGAACAACAAATCGAAATTCCTTTTAAATACCGAAAACCTTCTGAAACAAATTTTTTTATCACTATAATCCCAAAAGAGAAGGTTTTAAAGAAAATTCCCGTTAATATTCGAGAAGGAGAAATCATCACTAAGAGTGAAAAAATAGATTAATTGAATTTTCCATCCATCCTCTCTTATACTCACGATGGTTATGCTGTAATCAAAATTCATAACCCAACAAATAACTATATGACATCGACTCTCACTAAACCATTTCCTTGTCAATTATTTAAACTACAAGAATTCGAATGTATGACATTCGAAGAAGTAAGTCAAAAATATTCCCAACAAATACCAAACAAAAAGACAAAGTTAAATCTGCTAATACGCACCGAGCATATGAACAAAGAAGAAGAAAAAGCAATTGGCATTGTGCAGGGAATTTGAAGATATATTTTTCCAACCAAATCAAACAAGAAATAAAGACCACAGATAATATACCAGTGTATACAAAGACTTACAGATATCCATACATTCACAAGAATGAAGTGTGTAAACAAACCAGCGAAATGTTAGAAAAAGGAATAATACGACCATCATCCAGCTCATGGTCATCACCGATATCGAACGTCCCTAAGAAAATGGACGCGTCGGAAAAACAAAAATGGAGAATAGTAGTTGATTATAGAAAAATCAACGAAAAGACAATTTCAGACCGTTATCCCATTCCAATGATAACAGATATATTAGACAAATTAGGACGAGCACAGTACTTTTCAACATTAGATCTAGCGTCCGGTTTTCACCAGATTGAAGTAGATAAAGACTCAATAGAAAAAACGGCATTCACAGTTGAAAACGGATACTACGAATTTTTAAGAATGCCATTTGGTCTGAGAAATGCTCCATCTACGTCCATCCAGAAGGTAAAGTAATAAGTCTTAAAGAAGCTGCAGAACAAAATTTGTATGGTATTTATGGACGATATAATAGTAGTAAGCACAGGCCTAACGGAACATATTCAAAACCTTAAACTCATCTTTAAGGAATTGTGAGAGGCAAATTTAAAAATACAGATTGATAAGTCTGAATTTCTACGAAAGGAAGTTGAATTCCTAGGTCACATTGTGACACCTGAAGGAATCCGACCTAATAAAAAGAAAATAGTTGCGATACAAAAATACGCCATCCCAAAAACACAAAAGGAAATCAAAGGATTTTTAGGCTTGTTAGTGTATTACCGTAGGTTTATTAAGAACTTTGCCAAAATAACTAAACCTCTGACAGTGTGTTTAAAGAAAGGAAATAAAGTCGAACACACACTGGAATTCGTAGAATGTTTTAACACCTGTAAGAATCTACTAATTTCAGAGCCAGTCTTAGCATATACGGATTTCTCCAAACCCTTCGAACTTACTACGGATGGATCGAATTATGCAATTTCGAGAATTTTATCTCAAGATAGTCACCCAATCTGTTATGCATCCAGAACTCTTAACCCCGCCGAAATAAATTACTCAGCAACAGAAAAAGAGTTACTGGCTATTGTGTGGAAATATTACAGACCTTGTATGGTGCAAAATTTGTGATATACGCCGATCACAAACCTTTGCAATGGTTAATGTCGCTAAAGGAACCAAATTCACGTCTAGTATGATGGCGACTAAAACTAGCAGAATTTGAGTACGAAATTAAATATAAAAAAGGGAAAAACAATCGAGCAGCTGATGCCCTTTCTAGGAATATAGCGGAAGTTAATGCAGCAGAAACCGAATCTGTTTGTAATAATGCAGGTGACGCTGATGATATAATAAAAGAATTTTTATTAACACCTAGCGAATTACCAAATATAGATCAAGTTACAATTAATGAAGTTATTTCACCGGAAATAAATATTATCTCAGACGTCCAAATTAAACCACCTACTATCCATGAGAATAATGAAGAAGAAGTTAAAATGGTACACTCTTCGGATGAAGAGCCAATTTGTGGAATGCCAATAACTGAAAGAGCCGTGAACTTGTATAAAAATCAGATAATTGTTACAAGCGGAGATATAGCGAAATTTCAAATAAGACAAGAACGAGTGTTAGAAAACAGTAGGTTTTACTTAACTATTTCAAATAGAGATCCAATATCCAACATAGTCACGTTCCTGAAAGAATATATGAAACCGAAACAATGATACACTATATACTTTAATAACCCAGAAATGGCACGTCTATTTGCAATCACGATGCAGAACTTCTTTAAAAACAAGAGAGGCGCAACATGAAAAACTTACCCTATACCATACCACCAAAACTTGCCACAGAGGTATGAATAAAATGAAGGCAGCACTCAATACGAGATTCTATTGGCCAAAAATGTCAGATAATATTGAAAATTATATTAATAATTGCGAAATATGCCAAAGAAACAAATATGATCGAAATCCACCGGTAATTAAATTTAACTTAACACCTATAGCATCAAGACCTTTCGAGCATGTACATGTGGATACTTTTAGAATAAATTACGATGCCTTTGTAACGATTTTAGATTCGTCTTCAAGATATGGACAAGCCTACCAACTCCGTAGTATTACAGGTATCGAAGAAAAAGAAAATTTGTTTACATTTGTAGGACATCATGGCCTTCCATTAAAAATAACCGCAGATCAAGGAACATAATTCAAAAATAAAGACCTCGAAGATTTCTGTAAATTGTATAGAATTGAACTGCACTATACAACAGCGAAAAACAGTAATTCAAATTCACCAGTTGAACGTTTCCATTCAACTATAATTGAAAGTTGTCGTTGCTTACGAGAAGAAAATAAAGACTTGACAATACAGCAGTTGATGAGGAGAGCTGTAATGGGTTATAATAATTCGATCCAAAGCGTGACCAAACTTACGCCCTTCGAAATAACAACAGGACACCTAAAGACTATAAACCCTTTTGATCTAAATGACAACGCTGTTATATTCAGCTATGTACAATCACATAAAGAAACATCAAACAAGCTATATGAAAAAATAAAGAGAATAAATAAGGAAACTAAACAAGGTTTAATATTGAAATTAAACGAAACCAGACAAGAACCTCCTGATTTTCAAGATCAAAAGATCGCCTATGTAAAAACAAAATACAGGAGCAAGGACAAGCCAAAATTCAAAAAGGTACCGATAATTGATGAAACCGATACCAAAATAATAACGGATAAAACTTCATATCATAAAAGTACCCTCAGAAAACCTAAACCTAATGGAGGAAAATATTTTCAAAATGAAGCAGGAAACAGCAACGATCCTATTATACCTGGTCCTACAGATTCACCCGACAAACGGATCTGATATCCATATCACCACACTGGAGAACCCCATATTACCTATCCAATTGGGAAATTTCAGACTTATCTATAATAGGCATACTTTTATACATTATGCAGATTTAAGACATTTAATCGATAAATTAAGTAATCTTAAGGCTTATTTTCTTAAACACAAGGAAAGTTTATTACTAGTAAATGCATCAAACAATATCTCTTATCATGCACTAGCGCAAAACCGGGCCCTCAGAACCGAATATTTAATAGAAATTGCAACAAACAAAATCGAAAACTTACACCCTTACATTAGAAATAAACGATGTTTCTTTGATGGAATTGGAAAAATTAATAAGTGGTTATTCGGAACCCTCGACTCAGATGATGGTAAACGATATGATGAAGCAATCGCAATTTTAGAGTCCAATCAGAAAACCATAGTTGACATCTGTGTTGTGAACTGTGGCAACTCTAAGTAAAAATCAAGAGTCACTGTAAATAAGTTTATATACATTACAATCATCAGTACAACTAATTATTAATAATATACAAGATTACTTAAGTTTTCAAAGACTTGCAACACAACTAAACTTAGATTGTCAAAATTTAATAATGTTTCTAAATAATTTAGAAGACTGCATTACAGTCTCTGCATAACAGCATACTGTCAAGTTTGGAATTAAAAAATATGTTAAACTATTTAAATAATATCTATAACAATTCGCAAATTATAACATTCAATAATTTACTGTCATATTATCAATTTTTGGGAATTCAAGTAGAATTTTTAGAAAGCAAGGTAATATTTGCCATACATGCACCTATACTGAGGCCTGAAATCCTTACCTTCTATCACGTCTACTCAATTAACCAAAATCGAACCATATTTATACCAAAATACCCTTATTTGGCACAAACCTCTACGAAAAGACATTTTATCGTTAATTCATGCTCAATTATCGAGAAGATATATTTCTGCATGGAAGAATTTCTACCCGATGACCAATGTGTGAACAGTCTAACAGCAGGACATCAGACTGGAAATTGTCCAACTATCGAAATTAATATTGAAGAACCAGTGACAGAGCAGATTACCAGAGAACTAGTTTTAATTCTACCTACCAAACCAGAGACAATGATTGCTAAATGCGACACGGATCAATATTTTGAAATATCGAAATCTTCACTAATTAAAATCCCAGAAGATTGTGAAATACAGATTAAGGAAAAGAAATTCCTGAATGACTTAAAGATACAAAGAGGAAAACCAATCATTCTACCTGAAATAAAATGGTCAGAATTAAATGGAACAAAAGCTTCGATTACTCCGAACATCACCAAAATCAATATTGACGAAATATACCATCTGAAGAATATGGCAAATCAATTGAAGCCGATAAACCTCGATTGACACACCACAAATTATATTGTTTTAGGTATTTGCATTGTCCTAACCATACTTGATATGTAGTGATAATGCAAAGGGAAAAGTTGCAATCCTTTTGGCAAACCGTCAAAAGAAGGTCAAAGAAAAACCACTCCCAGAGTAAAGTGGATTCGGAAAAACATACCGTTGTTTTCGAATCTCAAGGAGGGAGGAGTTACGTATGCTTGAACAGCTTGAACTTAGACTTCAAACCGCACATATGAGAACCACAACATCGGCATTACCTTGAGAATCATCGCGCCACCGCATGGTCCCGTGGGAAATGTAAGGCAAAGGCATTTTAAAGTATAAATGATGTATCCACATTCAATATTGTTAATTCTTAGTTAAGTTGTAGTGTGATAAAGACCTATTTTTGTAAACCATTTTCAAAAGAAATTTTTTAAAAACGAAGTCTGCCGATAAAGTTCTCTAAGTAAATGGACGCCTGACAGCGTTGCCGAGCGCCGCAAATAGTCCCGAACTACCCCGATATAATCTGTGCAGTCGCCGGCCGGCTTTAAAAGCGAGCACAACGACCCGTGTGGGGTGGGGTTGCTAGGCGCCCGATAGGGGCCTCTCCAGATTTCGGATAGGGGAATATCTTTCAAATATGGATCGTACCGGAGAAATGAAATACCCAAGGCGGACCAAAACTAGCAACACGGCGACTGATTCGAAGATGTTTAGGGCCGCCCAAACAGCGTTTGAGCCACTATGGGTCCCTTGATTCAACAATGACAACAATTCAACCAACGTGTTAATGTGTCATCTTTTATTTTGTCCTCAATACCTCTTCCACTTCATTATATTCATGTCCTGTGTGGGTGTTAAATAGCTCGTTGAAATGTTCCTTCCATCTATCCACGGTCTCATGTTTCCCTCCTATTTCAATTTTTTTTCTGCATAGACGTGTTCTTGGTTGAAACCCCCTTTTTTATATTTTAATTTCCCTGTAGAATTCTCTGTTTCCTCCCATATTCCTCGGTGTTCTCTATTCTTTGTTGTTCGTACCTTCTGTTCTTCCTTCTAAGCATTTTTTAACTTCCTTATATTTACTTTGATGTAGTTCTTTATACTTTGTACATAGTTGTTAAGTCCATCATGCCATATTTCCATACTTCTACATAATTAGAAAAATATATGTTAACCAAAATCACTTGTACTGGTCAGAAAAGGTAATACCATAATCATTAGCACCAAAGCTGAAATATAAGCTCTGTGTGGAGACAGTACCCATTCGAATTTCAACAGAACTTCCTTCACGACGTTCTTTCACGACTTTATTTTTTTTCTGCCTCATACTTTTCTCATTTATACTTATGGCCTGCATAATTTTGCATTCATTACTCTATTTATTCCTTTCATCAGTGTTTCATATCTTGAAGATTTAACCACCAACTAACACGCAATAGACACTGTATAATTTGCTAAGTTATTCTTGTGTTTTCTATTCTTGTTCTAATTTCTGATACGAGGGTTGCTATTTATGTATTCCGAATTGGCAACAAAGGTGTTACTAGGCGCAATCTGACATATACATCGTAAAGTTGACATTGTTTACTTTATATGCGCTCAGAACATTTTGGCATACGGACGCTATTTGTGTTGTTTAGTGACTGTTACCGCACCAACTGCGGTTTTAACGCACCGGTGACAAGCCACCACTTTACCGTCGCAGCCAACTCGGCCGGCAAATGGGCATGTGGCTCCAGTGCCACCAGATAATAGCCGAACAGTCAATTCTAAATGGTACACAACTATTTGTTTGCCAGAAGTCTTTGAAGAAATAAGAAAAACAACCAGCGACGCAGGATCATTCTTCACCATGACAACGCGACCTCTCATACATCGGAACAACTCAATATTTAATCGGTCAAAACATCGAATTGATGGGCCATCCGCAGTACATTCCTGATTTGACACCCAAATATTTCTTTTTGTTCCCGTTCTTGGGGAATAAACTACGTGGCCAACGATTTTCGATGCCAGAAGAAGCGGTTGATGCGTTCAAAATGCATGATTTGGAGATACCTCAATCGGAATACAAATAATGCTATGAAAATAGGTTCAAACCCATTATTGAATGTTTTGAAAAACAATAAAACCATTTTCAATGATAAATATTTGTTTTTATTTATTATTTCGGATACATAAATAGCAACCCTCGTATAAAATTATTCTCTCAAAAACTACATGTTTCAGTTTTTTTTCCAATAAAAGTATTGAATTCAATTTACATAGATAATGACAGCAAATTTTCTGATTTATAACGGACAATAGAGAAACATTATTAATACTATAATAAATTTAATTAAAACGACTATAATTGAAAAACTTCAACACATCTAACAGTAAAGCTCAAGCTGATTTAAATATTCTTAACCTTTTTATTTTATCCCAGTCTCGTTTTTAAGATTGGAATCTTTTCATAACGGCATATTGTAATCTCCGAAATATGACATAGTAAAGTTAAATTATTCAAAATGTCCGAAATTTACGTAAGGAAAGCCAAGTCTGATAAAACGCGTTAGTTTTAAAGATCTAGTGATGATACTAACATTTCGCCATTAATCATATTTTTATCATCAATCTTATTCTCCGTTAGATTATATATAGTAGTTTAACGTTGCTTAAATATAAAATATACATACATCTGATGAGGATGGCCTTTATGATATTAAACCATACATCCGTTTAATTAAACTAGTTTACAGGGTTTTTATACCCCAGGTGAAAGTTGTTAATTATTGTTTATTTAGGAATTATCTAGAAAAAATAATAAAAAAATTATGTCACGTCTGCTTTTAGAAATATTTATTTACTTAAAAATGGAAAAAAAATCTTAGTATGAATGACAAAAAAAAGGCTAATTTTTGCTTTTTTTTATTTTTTTTTAGATCGGTTTCTCTTATAATAGACCAACAGTAATCCCCTAACATGTTCTCATCCCAAAATCTTTGATGTCGTTCGCCGAAAATCTTCAAATCTTGGTGAAAACGTCCCCCCTGTTTGTCATTCATATTTCCTATGTTTTCAGGGAAAAAACTCAAATGCGAGTGCAGGAAATGACTCTTCAATGGCATGTTCACTCCCATTTGTTGAAACTTTGTCAATAAATCAGCAACAATATCTTTATAATTTTCACTTTTCAACTTTTCAGCTCTTCAACAACCATTTTGAATGACTTCCAAGCAGCTTTTTTATTAACAAATAAAGGGCTTTCAAACTGAAGATAGTTGTAAATATCTTATAAGATCATTTAATTCGGCTTAGTTTTGATTCATTGCTTCAAAAAGTCCCATGATATCAGTACAATAACTATATTCCCCTTCTCTTTTGAAAAATTCTTAGTAAACTTTGCTCCTGTTTCTGGACAACGTAACTTTCGTTTCTAGTGTTAATAAATTGCATTGTTGTAGGCGAGAACCAAGAAGCTCTGCTTTAGATCTTGATAGTTGTAAATCTCTTATAAGGTTTTTTGATTCGGCTTGGTTAATTAAATGTGGAGTTAAATGTGTCCCGAATTGCCGGGACAAATTGGATATGGAAAATCCTTCGAATATAAAATTGGCTTAATAACAGACGGAATTTCGGCATATACAATACTCACCTTATTTTTTGTATTGTATCCCACTGTCTTCGTAACACAAAATGAACAGTTATTTTCATGCTTACAAGGTTCTCTCCATAACATTGGTGCACCAAATGGAAGGTATACGTTATCTCCCGATGTCCACTGGAGTAAAACAATTCAACAGCTTTCACAAAACACATGAAGCATCCACTTTTTATTTTGGTTCGTAAATAAAAATTCAAAATAATGAAGATATGCACTTTTTAACGAATTTAACGAATGGGTCCTCTTTTTTTTTTAAATATAAACTGTCCACAAACGTAGCAAAAACGATCAGAACTTTGTTTACACTTTCTATTCGACATTTTAATTCAATTTGAAGCAAGATATTTGTTGTTTGAATCGAATAAATAAATATATATGTAATAATTAGATTTAATTCATCAATTAATTAAAAATAGGCAAAAGACTATTTTTGAAAATAACATCCAGTCATTACGTTGTACACGTATTAAATATACCACACCTAGTTATTGAAATAATCTATTGTTATTTCTGTATTGTGTATAAATACTTATCATAGGACTTGGCTCTAATGAAACAAATACGAATGCCTAAGTAGAAATCGTTTCAACTAGACAGGCATAGTATTACAAAACCGCATTGTTCCACCCACTATCAGGATATTATTACAGCTGCAAGCCTTATTTACATAATTTTACAGATATTAAAAAAACATTCAACATATTTATATTGTTACGGTAAATTACAGAATATAATTTTATCATATGAGGTCGTCTTATTAATAATTATTAATTATGCGAGAGAGAATATGCGAGAACAAAGAGAAAAGTCAGATACTTTTCCTATATATGACGTCGCGATCTCAAAAATGATTGCATTTCTGAAAAGTAGTTTCCTTTCTAGTAACGCTTTATGAATTCCAAATTGATATGACATTTGGTTTTGTTTCGAGTTCGATATTTTTGTTATAATGAAAAAAATGAGAATTACGCCTATTGATTAAAACCCGCTTTTACGTGGAAAAACTACCCCACAAACCGAAGAAAAGTTGAAAAAGTATTATGTGGACTCTGCTTCGTTACATGTCGTGGTTCACTGAGTTTCGATGTGTTCGAATCCGCGCTCAATTTTCCCCTTTAAAGTTACTACTTAGGAAATGGTAAAAAAAATCCGTCACATCGTGTTGATTGCAGAGTGAATTTTAGAGACATTGGCAAGATATTAAACATTTTAGACATACTGAACATCCTATATCAACATTTGGCCATGAGAAACCATCAGCGTGATAGGTAGGTTCATTTTTACGAAGTATGAACCAAAAACGAAATCGACTGATCACTTCATATCGGACTTTAGACATGTTTAGGCGCAATTCGGAGTTTCTTTGGCGATTCAAAACTGTTGTTGATGAAAATTCATTACTATACACTAAAAATAAAGGAACAGCTATAACAGTTCGTTTTTCCTCGGCAAATGTGACCCGAAGTGAAAACGCTTTCATCTACCAAAAAGGTCAAGACCTGTTTTCTGGAATACATAAGGCATTATCTTTATTAACTATTTAGAAAAGCAAAAAACAATCACAGGAGATTATTGACAAAAAAAGTGATCATTTGATTAAAAAGAAAGTACTGTTTCGCCACGATAATACTATTATTATTAAAAAGCTTATTAAAAAGTTCGCGCAGCGACAGGTAAAGAACAATAAAAGAACTATGTCTACTACATTTTGAAGTTGTATCCTTCATATGAACCTATATGAAGTTTCAAGTCGATCTGCCAATTAATTCGTTTAAAAACAGTAGCTTAAAGTAAACGTATCAGTGTTATTTTTTAAAATGGAAAATATTGAAAATCGTGCAGTAATTAAATTGTTTGTAAAAAAAGGTTGAAAGGCAATGGCATAGTGAAATGGTAAATGTATTAGGGGAGTCTGCTCCTTTAAAAACAATGGTTAGTAGGATAGGCAGGTGAGTTTCAATGTGGTCGTACAAGCCTGGATGATGCAACTACTAAGTGCAACTACTAAACAAATAATTAATTCTATACAGGATATGATTATGGTTAACAGACTTTAACAGACTGACTTTGAGTGAAATTCCTAAAGCCATGGACATCTCAACTGAATAGGTGTTTCATATTTTGAAAAAGGAATTGGGCTTAAGAAAGTTATATGCAAGATGGGTGCTGCATTTGTTAAATTCTGATCAAAAATAACGTCGAGTAAAACTTTAAAACCAACCAACATTTGGACCTTTTTCGAAAGAATAGAGCAGATTTTATTGCTTTGTAACTATGGATGAGACTTAGGTTTACCACTGTGATTCCGACAGAACGGCGACTACAAACCGTAGAGTGAACTGAGCCCGGTTGTTCAGCTCTGAAGCAGCCGAAGTGGTCAAAATCGGCCAAAAAGGTTATGGCATGAATTTTTTGAGATGCGAAAGGCATTTTGTTAATTGATTACCCTCAAACCGTTAAAACAATAACAGTACACAGGGCAGTATTACTCAAACTTTTTGGATTAATTGGATGCAAAAATTCGCTATAAAAGAAAGAGAAAAATAATTTTTCATCAAGACAATGCGCTGGCTCATAGAGATGTTCTTGCAATGGCCAAATTGAAGGTATTACACTACGAATTGTTGGAGCATCCACCATATTCATCAGATCTGGCCCCCTGTGACTTTCATCTGTTCCCAAACCCCAAATATTCCTACGTGGCAAGCGTTTTTCATCAAATAAAGAAGCAGCGTAGATGAGTATTTGAATGACTTAATTGGAGAACCGCTGAAAAAATATATTAAACTTAAGGGAGACTATATCTAATACCATTTTATCAGCCATGGGTGTAGTTAGTATACAAATATATTAAATAGCACAGTAAAGATTACTATACAGAAATAATTTTAGATGTTCAGAGTCATAAAATACTATAAATCGTGGACAGTGGCTTACATTAATAAATTTACATTTAGAGTGTTGAAACTTGTTAGTCACGACAAATTGATAGATAATATCCAGTTTTTAGTTATATACTTATACATATTTATAAAACTGTAGATACTACCTACACAAAATCATAATTTTGTAATAAGAAATGAGATAGAACGGATGTAAACAACTATAGAGGGATATCTCTTCTCCCAACAAGATTCTATCTCAATATCTACTAGACAGAGCACAGGGACAGTTAGAACCTAAAATTGGTGAATATCAAGCAGGTTTTCGACCGAGCAGATCCTGCCCTGAACAAATCCTGAATCTAAAGTTGATCCTAAGACATCAAAAACTGTACAATAAAAATCTCGTCTGTACATTAGTGGATTATCGTGCACAAAAAACATGCCATCTCTGAATTAGGCTCAGCAAATGATTTTCCAAGAAGTTCAAATACTGTTGTCAATTTAAACGACTGGGAAGCACAAACGGTTCAATCAAAAAATTTCCTAGTATCCCTGCCCACATATTGATAGAAAACTTATTCTGACGCCCACACATAAGTGTTGTGAGAATTAAAAATTAGTGTAAATTTTCTGGTTTTAGGTTTAGTTCTGGTGCTCCGGATTTTTCCACAGTTGTGTTTGGAAGGTATTTGCTATGCAGGTGTGTGAAAGTTTCTGTACAAGGAAGTACTGTTCCGGGAAAAGCCTATGCATACAATTTTCCAGCTTCCCGTACATACAATACATATTCGCCATTTCTTCGAAGGAATAATTGGCCATTTTGCAGTTTAAAAATTAAAAATTAAAACTTTATTGCGTAAATGGTCCAGTTTTACGAAACGAAATAAAGACAAAGATTAACAGTGACAGCCGCCTACTTAATTATTAAGATGCATTTCGATATTCATGTAATCGTGAATCGATTTAGAAACAGTCAATTTTCTGGAAAATAGTGTATTCTAACGAGATGAAATAAGAGGATCTTTTTAACTTAGAAATATTTGCGATTCAATAATTTGATTTAAAAAATAAAAAAATATTACAAACAAAAGAGTTATGGCAGCATTTACCAAGGAAATGCCCCTATGTGACGCCCCTGACTAAAATATTTAATTATTAATACAAAAAACGTTTTTCCATTCCAACATATTGAAGTACACCGAATTTCACGACTTTAGCATAAACGTTTATGAAGACGTTTCTGCTGCGGCTGCAGCCACCGATTCAGTAAAGAAATATTTTTAACAATTTACTTAGCATCGGGCGATTAATGTTTTCCTTTAAAATTAGCACTACCAGAGACACAATGATCATTATCTTGCCAAGAACGCCACATTTTTATCTCGTTTGGAATAAAAAGAAATACGATAGAAATTATAGTACTGCACTCTTTAAAAAAATATTACAACTAAGCTAAAATATTTCGAAACTACTAAAGCAGGTATAAAATTAATTTTATCTATTTACCTGTTATTTTATTAGGTCCGGCACTATTTACGTTTCTTGCAACTTTGCCGGATTTCGTTATGATAGGGGTTGTTAAGAGTTTATTGCAGCCAATCGGTCAACGGCATATCTTGAAACGCACTATACCGTTGTCCGTAAATAAACCTAGCCCCTTTGGAATTTTGGAGAGCTTCTCCGTAAATAAGAAGCATATCGTGATATTCACGTATAAGATACATTTAAGTTACATTGTTTTAAGTGTAACTTAAATGCATGCACTGACACACTTGAAGAATTTTAGTCGCAATACTAATATAAAGTTATTTGCAGATATTTAGTTAGTTTATTTATAATTTATTCGTTAAACAATAACAAATTAATATTTGCCAAATATTATGGCAAAATTTAAATATTAATTATTTTCATAGTTTTTTGACTGGGGATTTAATAATTTTACATTTTGTACAAAACTTTTTCTTTAAAATGATGTGAAGAATCGATGGTTAAATTTACGAACGTACTTTTACGTACACCCTATGAGTATATATCAAACACACTCATGTGTAAGAATTTCATTGTTTTTGTAAAGAAAAATTGCACAAGTTCATATATTATCAAAATTCAATTCCATATTGTCTAATAGCCAAAATAGATTGCTTGGTTATGTTTTTACACCTAAATACTAGTAATATTTTCAGAAATAACCACAACTTTAATTCTAGACAATACAATATATCGTCTAGATATACTTTTAACATATTATGTTAAAAGTATACTAACATAAGACACTTTCTTCAATAAAAATTGTTTATAGCTCCTCAACCATTCCATAATCATAAAGTTCATAATCTTAGAAGCATTTTAGAAGATTACCACTTACCTCTGTTCGTTTTCAATATTAAGTTTGTTGTTATTATTTTCCACCACTGCGGTGGTCTTTAATTTGTTATTGTCTTCACCAATTAGCAGCTCTGTACGGCCGTTTTGGAATGGCGACGATGAACGGCGATCGCCCAAATTGCGAACGTCCAAAGTCTGCGGAGGGCTTTCGTCGCCTTTCCTGGAATTAAATATTAAATAGTACTAAAGAAAATAACTCATAATATATCAATTGTTTTCGCTACTTTACAAAAACCGAACATCTCACATTAATAATAATTCACTAATTATTCATTTTCAAAATATGAGCTCAATTAGGAAGAACCTTAGTTTTTGTTGACAATTTGAGCGTTGCAGAATAAAATACATCATAAAAAATATAAAAATGAAATATATTAATATTTTATTATGGAGGCAGAAGTAAAATTATTCTACCAAATGACTTGTTTGTTAATATGTAAGTTAATATAGTTGAAGGGTTTCGAAATGATGAAATAAAAAATTATAGCGGGTTTATTTTATAACCCTTGCCCTGATTCCACAGAATTGGCTAACCCGTTAAACATACGATATCAGGCTTTTGATCATAAGTCCCAGATTATTCCAAGTGTACTAATATTGATTTTTTAATTTCAACCAACTTTTAGATAGGAGCACCACTTAAAATGTCTGGCATTATAGGATCTGGGTGGAGTAGCATGCACCACTGTGCACAGAGTTAATAAGTGTTCGAAACGAATTTAAAATTTTTTAGAGTATAAAACAATATACAAGGTGCGTCTCACGGAAAACAGGACTTTTAAAAAATAGCAAATTTCTAGTGGCACCATCTTTTGACGGGAGTTAGATGCATCCTTCAATGACGTTCTGACAAAATTTCATGACATTCGTATCAATAGAAGCCAAGTTATCGCGCTGCTAAATATCAGTGTGTTTATACCATCCGTCGAAAAATGGGGTTACCATGTTTTTAATCTGTGTTTAATCTTTAACCATGTGTTCATCTAGTAGTAGAGTCCACGAGTGGTTTAAACGATTCAAAGAAGGACATCAAGGAGGACGAACATTTTAGTCCGAAAAATTCCGCAATTACTCAAAGCAACAATGAAATTCTGCGTAAATTTGTAAGAAATCAGCCAAAATCTTCATTGCGAGACAGAAATGAAATGGAACATATTCAAAGATTCAATTCACAATCACATTTTGACCCATCATTTGAGACTTCGGTTTGTGAACGCTTTGTTCTACACAAATTGACTGACAATCAAAAATTGCTTTGAATCCAACATTGCAGGGATTCAAGTACAGCATTATTAATGGTGATGAGACGTGGTGTTTTCAATATGATCCAGAAACCAAGCAAATGGAAGTGCCGAATGGAAACACCCGAACGAGCTAAATCCGAAGAAAAGCCGTCTTGAGAAGTAATAAATCAAAACAATGTTGGTTTGTTTCTACGATTCGGAAAGAATTGCGCGAGTTCGTGCCGCCTGGTCAAACGATCAATGTTGTCTTTTATCTTGGTGTGGAAGCGTTGGTTATCACGTATTCATTGTGTGCGGCCACCACAAGGCAGCTAACGCTTGTTGCACGATAATACGCCGTTCCATCGCTCGACGCTCATCAGTGATTTTTTTTAACAAAAGTGGTATTTTAACCATCAATCATTTACGGTACTTGCCTGATTTGGCTCCCTGCGACTTCTACCTCTTTGAAAAACTTAATTTGCCAATGGAAAGGCAACGTTATGCCGACATTGAAGCAATTCAAAAGGCAGCCACATCCATCCTGAGGGACATAACTTAATTGACCGTGTAAAACGTAGCGTTTTTTGAAAACGTCATATTTTTCGTATAACGCGCTTTGTACCCAACTGCTTTTTCTCGAGATATTCATTCTAATTCTTTTAAATTATATAAAATTTTATGCTACATACGGATAAGTATTGACTATTAAATACTGTCATATTCCACATGTTCTTTATACCCTAAGTAACGAAACGGAAGCAAGTAGAATATATTTTGCTGAATAATGTTATATACATAGCAACATTAACATACATAAGCAACTGGTGTAAACCTACGGTTTAACGTTGGGCTTATATGACTTAACTCCGGTCAGTATCCCCTAATGCCTATCAACCGTTGGGTTTGTATTTAGCCTCTACTTTTTTTCAAAAGTTCACCAACTGTATTGTATTATCTGAATAATTGTGGCGTGTTCATATATTTTTTTCTTGATTTGGGTTTTTTTGCCACGATCTAAAACTAAAAAAAATATCAAAAATATCTGTTCTTATGTAAATAAAAAATAACTGTAAGGTAGCCAATATAAAAAACCTCTCAGAAGGTCTTCCTCAGCCTCACACTAACTTGACTGGGACTCGATTCCGTGACGAGTTTTATACTCTTACCCAGAAACATTCACAAACATTTAAACAATGTACAAACATCTATGTCTCTTACATACCGAACAAACGGAAAACAAAAAGAGGAGTTTGTTAGCACATTAGTGAACATCAACAATTTAGCGAACACTAACGAACATTCGTTGGCATTGGTTCCCAATCCATGGCACAGTGGTAACATCAAAGGAATCGGACCATTCAAGGTAACACGGTGTGGATGGGCACCGTAGGTCAACGAATAATGTCAACGATGCTCATTTCAGCGCGCGATCATGTAGCGCGTATGTGTGATTATAGAAGTATGGAAAATAAATATGCATAATGGTCAAACCAAGAATTGTTTTTATTAATGATTGTTACAAAGAAAAGCTACCCCTCCGGGATCCTTCCCATAGCAGACATTCTACTAAAGTTCCTAAACAAACCATACTAAATTTTCGTTTATAAATCGTTTGGCCATCAGTTTACATCCACTATAATATAAATTTCTATTTTTAAAAGGTCTATAATATGAAGAAATTGGAAAAATGACGATATTAAAGGGGATATATGAATTGATTCGGAAAGAAAGATGACACAAATTCATTAAGAATCGAAGAAGCGGGAATACTGAAAAAAGAAAAATATTCAAAGAAAGGTCATGAAAGAAATGCAAAATATAAATGAAAATCCTAAAGAACGGTAAATAGTAAGTTGGAAAAAAAACAACAAAAAAAGAGTAGAATCGACATAATACTTCTACTAATTTTATAAAGTTAATAACGTACATCTGCAGCTAATTCACCATATTTACTTTTAAACCAAGGAAAAAAAAAACGTTATAACAATATACAAATAATAAAAGAATGAGTTTTTTATATTGTTATATAATTTTTCTTCCCTGCACTGACCTCTGCACTATAAACATTTATAAGGAAATCCATTTAAAATCAAAATATCCTCTTATTTACAAAATCTAAATCATTTATCTAATTATATAATACATTAATTGATTATAAATTATGAAGGAAAAAAGTTTCGTATAATAATTTTGACTAAAAATTTCACGTTTCTAATTTTTCTTCTCTGCACTATAAACATTTACAAAGAATTACGGAATCTAAATAATGAATTTAATTATCTAATACATTAACTCATTATAAATTATGAAGGAAAAAAGTTCTGTATAATCATTTTGACTAAAATTTTCACCTTTTCTTTATTTTTCTTTGTACGTTGATTTAAATTAATCGTGAGTGGGCCGTAATGCATAAACAAGTCATAATAGGAATAATCCAGATAAACCCTTATATCCAGTTGTGCATCGATGGTGTATATGAGCTTAAGTAAAGCTGGTTTGGAAAGTATTTTTGCGGTTGTTAATTTAAATATTACCTAAACGAACAACATTGTTTTTACATAAGACGATTATTCACCGACTTTTTTTTTAATTCTTTCTAATAAGATTATCATTATTGAAAAAATGGATAACGATTACGCAGGTCGACATGATTTTTGTAACATTGATGAGAATGCTTTTTTGCGTTTCATTTGGGTAGTTATTAAAACACCTTTTCACAGAAATGCCGTAGCATGCCCCTGCTTCTCCTTTATATCATGGACTTATTGAATTTATTTATATCTGACTTTGGACTAGACAATGTAGAAATTACCACAAGACCGCAGAGAGGGTATTTCCACAGTATTCCACGAGCCTTTAATGGCAGTTTTATTGTTTTCTATAGTTTAGTGTTTTTGTCTCGTTTACACTACAGTCTACTAGTAAATCGATTTTATATAAAATGGCAAGTTCTAGTCATCGATTTTCAAAAATCCAGTGGATATGAAGACGATTTATTTTAAAGTCACAAGCTAGATCAATATTCAAGGACGACAAAAATACCTGTATTTTATATTTTAAGTGCCAAATTGGATATCAAGATAAAAGTTGGGCTCCTCATGTTAACTGTATAAGCTGTCATGTAAATTTTGTGCAGTGGATGCATCGCAAGAAAAATTCTATGCCGTTTGCTGTTCCTATGGTGTGAAGAGAGCCTACTTATCATATAGCTGATTGCTACTTTTCTATCACTAAAACAGAAGGGATTTCAAAAGAAACAAAGGGAAAAAATTCAGTATCCAAATTTGCTTTCTGCACTTAGACCAATTCCTCATAGTCAGGAACTACCGGTTCCGATTACACGTACCGATGTGGATTGCCTGGGAGTGTCAAAACAAAAATAGGAACTTCTTGGTTCCAGACTTCAACAGTGGAACCTGTTAAATAAAAATTCTAGAGTTTTACTTTGCCGAAAACGGAATGTAACATTTTCAAGTTTTTATAGAATTGATGGATCGCTATGTGTCTGTTGTGATATTGATGGTTTAATGAATGAGGTTACTATAGAAAATGTACCTTCCGAGTGGCGTATTTTCATAGATTCTTCAAAATACAGCTTAAAAGCAGTCTTGCTTTATAATGGAAACAAAAACCCAATAATTTCTTTAGCCCATTCAGTGACAATGAAAGAAACCTATGACAGGAGATGAAACCTATGATCAGGAGATGAAACGTGCGTCGAGAAGTTCAAAAAAGTGATTTGGTGTTTAGTTCTGTGATTCTCTTCAACTTTAGTATTTCACACCAAAGATTTCAATAGAAGAATTGATCTAGATAAATATAGTATAACATATATGCGGATAGAGTATAAAGTGAGATACTTTTCTGATACATTGCAGTACGATCTCAAAGGTGATTTTATTGAAGTGAAATTAACACGCAAACCGAATAAAAATTCAAAAATTATTTACATTTTAAACAACGATTAGGACATAAGGAACTATCAGTGAGATAACTACAGCGTTTACTCAATGAGGAACCAAAAACGGGTGATCGGGTGGATCACTGCACAGCGATGTTTACACATATATGATCTCAAACTCTCACGGAGAGACTTTCTGCTGCGATTCGTAAAAAGAAATTCTGAGTGAAAATAAGATTTGTGTGAACAAATGAAAAGATCATCGTCGAAACAGGAAACTCTTTTGTGAATTGTGTTGTGGGATGAATAGGTGAACCCTATAAGAATGGGAATATTCAAAGTATGGGTAAGTTAGACATATTAGACATTTGATAGTTTATGTGTTTCGAACGCTTAAAAATGCAACTAATACACAAATGCTATTAAATAAAATGCTGTTTATGATGGCGCCTTGGATAGCGTAACATGCCAGCGTTAGTTTAAAATATTTAACACGGTGGTTTCCAGCGGCGGTTTGTGGGGGAAAAATAGAAAAACCAAATTTTGGAATGAGGATAGAGAAATGCGTCAAACCTAACCAAAAATTTCACATTTCTTAGTATCATACACACACTTTGAGGTGTAGAAATACGAGTGTAACTATTAGACATTAAATTTTCAAATAAAACGGTGCTAAACTCACCATAGGACCATGACCATTAAATCTGTTTGTAGTTGAAGTTCATCCTCCTAATTTTCTGAGCAGCAAGTTGGTCGATGACTTGATCATTAAAATTTGAAATTGACTTTATAGGTTGCTAAACTGCTATTTTTTTGCATTGCATTGCTAATGCACACAGCCCTTCCTGGCCCATAGAATTTCTTAGAAATGTTTTGATTCGTTTGAGGGTAGAGAAACATCTTTCCCTTTCCACAATCGTCATAGGGACGGTACACAAAATAGCTAAAATTTACAACTATCATCCACCAAATAATTTATTAACCCCTGAGCTTGATTAATAGAACTTTTATCCGACTCGTCTTCTATAATTTCTTCAAGGTATGTTTGCTATTTTTCTTTCTAAATGTAAACAGAATTCACACATTTAGACGTAAAGTTTCATCTGATAGGGGCCGCACGGGGTAGACGCTTTTTCACGACGCTATCCAGAACAGTTGTCCTTTTGGATGATCGAGAAAAAAAAGCGAGAAAAGAAAGCGAGAAAAGAAAGCGAGAAAAGAAAGCGTGAAATACAGACAGATTTGCAAAAAAAAATTTACACCTTTTTCTATATTTTTAATTTTGGCTTGTACTCCTCCGACTGTACCTTTCATCACAGAAGCACCATCATAACTTTGGGCCATGAGTTTCTTAGGTTCTTTGTCTATTCCTAATGTGCTTAGTACCGTCAGAATTTCGTTTGCAATTCAGTCTGCTGTGTGATTTTTTTGATATTAAAAAGCCCCAGAATCTCTCGTAAATTTCGTCATTTTTAACATATCTGATTATAAAAACCAGCCGCATTTGAGTAGATGTGTCGGTTGTTTCATCGGCCTGTATGGCAACAAATGTTGCAGTATGAATTTCCTTTTTTAATAAATCTTGACAAATATGCAACATTGAATCCCGTAATTCGTTCTGAATTTGTCTGGAGATGTCTATTTTTAGAATTTTTTAAATGAGCTTCTAAAATACTGTCTATTTCGGACATCAAATTTACTAGCCCTTTGAAAATGGCAGGATTTTCTAAAATCTAGGTTTCGTCATGCCCACGTAAGGCAAGTTCAAATGTTCCACACGATTTTAAGCCGTCAATTAACTTAGACAATATGTAACGATAGCAATAGACAGTTTTATTGTGCTTTTTAAAAAACTCCCGATGTGCACTACTGAGTTGAGAACGAATATCTGTCTTTCCCAATATACTAATTTCTAGCTCATTTTTCAAATGTCTTTGTGAAATAGAATGCGATTTTAACTTTGCGTCAAAATGTTTCAAATCATTAGCACCGTGTTCAATCCACCCAAGATCAAGATCGCCCGCACTCACTGGTTTTCCGATTTGTACCAAAATGCATTGAAAACAATAAAATTTATTTGTTGTCTCGCATCCACATAACCACGAATACTTCTCATACACGGTTTTATTGAATATGTTCTTTTTTGAATTAACTTGCCCGATTTACAGAATCGGTGTCGGCCGTCCAAGATTTTTGATAACAATTCGGCCCTCCAATGTTAATGTGACATTATTTATATTCATATATTGCACTGAATTCATCTTCACTATTGCAATCGTTCAAAACATTCACTTTGCAACCACTTGAAAAGTCGAAAAGCGCGATGGCGAAAAACCCCTGACTATTGAGAATGGGGCAGCGCCCAAGATATGACGTTATAAATGCGTTTAATCTCCGGGTTACTAGCAAAGCGATGCATTGCTATTTGTTGTATTTGCTTTTCGCACACGATAATAAAGAAAACAGTAGCGGCACAAACTTGTTTGTGCCCAAAGCACGTGTTCTTTAATCGGTGCGCTTCGGCAACCCACAACCTATTTCGTTACCGCGAATGACATTATGGATGTTAGACTATAGCAATCTCAAGAAGCGTGATCATAGACAAAAAAGAGAATTCCACTCATTTTTTAATTTTTAGGTAGGGAACATAGGCCCACGCACGCGCCCTTATTGGCCAACCGCCACTGGTGGTTTCAATCTTTTCGACGATGTATATATATATATATATATATATATATATATATATATATATATATATATATATATATATATATATATATATATATATAACTATCCGTTAAAATAATATTAACCTTCAGTTAAAAAGAAAAATCAACGTGTAACCATCAGCAGTGCACTTTTGTCCAGCTTAGACAGAGATTATTTTCAATTCTTTTATTGTTGCAACCTTTGGTCTGAAATACTAAACTTGAAGAGATTTACCACTAAACACCAAATCACTTTTTTTTAACTGCTCCACGCACGTTTCGATTTAAAGAGATTAAATCATCTCCTGATGATGCTAACATAGTTAGCGAAACGTGCGTCGAGCAGTTCAAAAAAAGTGATTTGTGAAAAAACTGATGTTTAGTGGTAAATCTATTCAAGTTTAGAGATTATTTTATTCACCAAATTGTTACTGGAGGTAAAAAGTGGATTCTATTCAGCAATCCACATAAGAAAAACAATTGTTAACACCAAGAAAACCATCTTTGCCCTCCTCAAAACCAGATATTCACCCTAAAAAAGTGTTACCGTCAGTTTGTTGAGATTTAACAAAAATTATTCATTACAATTCCTAGTGGTTCCACCATTATTCTACGTTCTAATTCCTAGTAAAACCATAACTGTTGAATAAAATTGTACTCAACTTAATAGAATATGCCTAGCTTCAAAAACGTTTAAGATCAATTAGTTGAAAAGATATTATTCTACATGACAATAGAAGACCTCATAATTCCAGAATCACCCAAGAAAAAATCCAAGACAAGTTGAGAAGTTGTTCCTAGCCACCGGTATCCTCCTGAAGAACATTTTCTTCATGGAAAAACATTCCTACTGCGACAGCAATTGAAACTCCACTCGAAAGATATTCTACTTAAAAATCACCCTCATTTTATAAAAAGGGAATAGGAAGTTTATCAGAAATAGGCGAAGAATGGTTATATGTAGGACAAAGTTATATATTATATTTACCATAAGCAGTATAAAGTAAGTTATATACACATATGTCCAAAAGTTTAAAATATCTACAAATAGGATATAAATAATAAGTTGTAATGGATATTTACATTAGACCGTTTTTAAATGAAAATAACAAAAGTATTGTTTTGCTGATAACACAGGTTTTTCGATTTTTGCACATTCCGTTGATACTGGTATTTACATATTATTTAAGTTATTTTTCAATTTTCAATCAATCGGTTTAAAAATGCCTAGAAACATGATATATCATTTTAACAGATAAAGGTAATTGCTTTATTACAACAGGTCTTTAATCAAAGTAATATCGCGGAAATTGTAGGTGTTTCCCAAAGTGTTGTATCGAAACTTCATAAAAAATTCCAAGAGACAAATGACGTAAAGGATCGCCCCAGAAGTGATAGAAAACGATGTATAAGACTGCACAAAACCGGCAGATATCAATAATAGCTCGAAGAAATCAACTAGAATCTGGAAGTGGTATATCAAGGAAGCTTGTTAGGCTTGAAGGAGTAAATGTTTCACGGCAAACAATAACATGGTAAATTTGCATCGCGGAAGACCTTTACGTGTTCCCAAACTAACCCTTCAACAAAAACATGTATGATTGCAGTGGTCTTGAGAAATGGTGGATCATAGTCCTAACTGGAATAACGTGATGTTCTCCGATGAGACGAGAATAAGCTTGGTTTCTGATTCACGAAGACTCTTAGTTTGGAGAGCTCCAGGTCGACAAGCCCGACTAGAGACAGCTTTACCACGTATCCCATTTGAAGGTGGGAGGGCAACGTTTTGGGGTGCTATTATGACGGGTACACGGACAGCGCCACTAGTCCTGGAAAGAAGAGTCACTGGTGCTGTGTACATCGAGGAAGCTTTAAATCATGTTGTGCGTCTGTTCCGAGGCTTACAGGCATCTGAATGGGCAACTCATTTGTTTTCATGGATGACAACGCACCTCCTCATTAAACAGCATCAAAACAAAATTTTCTTGAATAGGAGGGAATAACCAAGTTAGAGCAAATTCCCCTGAAATGAATGTGATTGAACATGCTTGGGACATTGTGAAAACAAGCTCCAAGAAACGAAACAATCTTCCTCTTACCCTGGCAGAAATAAAAGATGCTGCTCGAGAAGAATGGGAGAGATTTCCACAAGCCCAAATTGATCTTTTAATCAACAGCTTGCCAAATCACCTACAATCATGCATACAGAGCCATTGAGGAACTAATTCTTATTAGTTTTATTAAAAGTTGTTCTTTTTATTGATGTAAAACTTCTTAGGCGGCGATTCGATAATCAGTTGGACGAGAATTGAGAGTGAAATTTCAAGGAAGCGTCACGTTTAGACATTTCGTTACATGAGAGAGAAGAAAGATATAACATAGAGAGAAGGAGAAAGAGAGCTATCCATTCCGACGCCACGGGAGTGGAGCAAAAGAGAGTGACGTATACACAACGATACAAAGCGATAGAATAGGATAGTGTCGCGCAGGTGCGCGTCATAGATATACGCGTCAGACTCTATATGTGAACAGCTGAAGTACCACGCGTTGTGTATTAATATTTATCATTGTGTTATTTGAAAAGTTTCACTTCTATCATGTGTACTGTGCTGCATGCGCAATTTTTTTCTTTTTATTTACTTTTGAAGACAATTGGTACATTGTAATTTTTTGACTCTGAAATAATAAATCAATTTTAGACACATTTTTCATTTGGTGTCGAGTTTTATTTGGTACCAGTAAGAGTTGTAATAAAATGATGAGAAAGAAAAACATAATATCAATAGAAAAGTGAAATGTTTCAATATTCCAAACTGTTAGACATATATGTTTGTAGAATAAAGAAAAAAAGCAACATTAACATTAATCCACCTAAATGTTTGATTAGAAAATTAATTAATTCTTGTGTTATTTAGGTTAACTATACAACCGATTCAAATATTTCTCTTTAATAAATGTAAAAATTGAAAAATCACTTTCATATTGTAAATTAACTCCAATCATAAATTTTATTATTCATATATTTGGTTGCTGTGTTTTCTTTATGACTCTGGTAAAAGTCGATTGACAGCTATATGTATCAAATAAAGCAATTTCAAATAAAGAGATAAGAAAGTTGTTAGAAAATTAAACTTGCTTGTTGAACTGTTAGGCAAATTGTACATGGTGTTCCGTACTCAATGACACCATTTTTCAAATAGCAACTTTTCTAGTCTTTGATATGCCAAGAAAAAAAAAATGCCGCTGTAAAATATATAGTGGAATAACAGTAAAAAAAATCAATACTGAAAGAACCGTAATAATATTCTCTCAATAATTCAGTTGATTCTTTGATTTTTTTGTCACATTTTTAGGTAAAAACTAAATAAGATATTATTTGGCCATAATTACTGGCCAGATATAGTGTGAAAAAATTATTAGAGAATATTGTATACATTTTTAAATAACTAAAACATTTTTAGGAAATAAAGTTATAGAGATGGGGTTAATTTATAATTTTATATCTTTCTTTGTTCCATTCTTATATAGGGTTTTTCAATTCACAATTTTCAAGTTGTATGTGAGGTATTAACGAAATTATTTTTTCATTTAAAAAGCCCGTGTATGCCATTACGTGTGGAATATAACATCGTTTAAATGTCCGCCGCGGTTTCTCCCGGTGGCACGAATCCGAGTGGTCCAATTTTCAATGATTTTACCGCATAGATCCGGCTGAATTTGAGCGATGGCCTGGTTTATGTTACCTTTAAGGGTATCGGTCGATTGCAGCTTATTGGTTATTAGTATCTGCGACTTCAGAAAATCCCACAAGAAAAAGTCTAGCGGGGTCAAATCGCACGATCTTGGTAGCCAATTTACGTCACCTCTGCAAGAGATAACCATGCCCTCAAATCGTTCATGCAGAATGTCGATCGAGGTGGCGTCTACTGTGTGGCACGTAGTGCCGTCCTGCTGGAACTACATGCCGCCCGGGTCCATATCGTCCAATTTGATCTAAAAGAAATCGGTTATCTTCATTCTGTGATGCTCGCCGTTGACGGTAATGACGCCGCCAGCCCAAAATCCGCACTAAACAGTAACTTTTTGTGGATGCATTCATACCTGGTAAACCTCGTGTGGGTTGGCGTCGTCCCATATACCGCAATTATGCTTGTTAACATAGCCATTCATCCAAAAGTGCGCCTCGTCACTATAGATGATTTCTCGACCAAAATTGGTGTCATCTTCCAAACACTCCGGAGCCCAGTCAGTGAACAAACGGCGTTGTCTATGGTCCTTAATTTTGAGCACCTGGATGAGTTCGATCTTGTACGAGTGCAGGCCCAAGTTCCGACACAAAATTCGCCAAGTTGAAGTCTGCGAAATGCCGAGTTCGGGTGCATGGTAAAGAATTGACTGTCTCGGGTTCTCCTGCACACTTTCACGGACAGCGGCAATGTTCTCGGCCGATCTGGCGTTCCTTTGACGTATAGGTGTTGGCTGATTCTTTATTGAACCGGTCGTCTCGAATTTGGTCACGAGACGTTGGAGAGTCGACTTTGAAGAGCCACCACGTCTACCGTAAAATGGGCGCAACGTTTGCACTAACGAACACTCATAATTGATAATAAAGTTTTATCATTTGGACGTGCTGCTCAAGTGTGTAACTTGTCATGGTGATTTGGCATCAATGACTGCATAATAAACAACAGATTTCCCGCCAGAACAATATGGTCGCCACAGGCTGCCAACATCGATCCGTTTCAACAGAAAAAACCCTATTCATGTCCGTCGTGCATGCATAACAACGTAATAAAATAACGAATAAAGTAAACAGTCAGATACTTTTGAAATTAAATAATCTTTTGATTGAAAATCGATTTATTTTTCTAGTAGGCTCATTTTAGCTCGGTACTATTCATCCAACTATTTGGGTGAAGTGTATCCTTCCAAAAAGTATAGTCCAATGTTTCGGCGATGAACTATTTATTTGATGTGACTTGCTTCCTAGTCAGACATCTTTTCATGTCCAGGAAGAAAAAGAAGTCGGTGGGGGCAAGTTCGAAAAATAAGGTGGATGAGGTATCAATTAGCAGCACAAAATTTACAAATTCACTATTGTAACAATGGGCACATGGGCGGGTGCATTGTCGTGGTGAAACATAAATTTTGGTTGCCAAATGAAGGCGTTTTAGATCACATCTTCGTGAAATTTGACTTTCCTGTAATTGTCTTTCCCTTCTTCAATATTTTACAAATCCTAGAAAACAATAGCCATTACTTTTCCGGCCCAATCAATGTGCCTTCTTCAGGGCACGTTCGCTGGGTAAAATTCATTGTTCTGGCGGAACGAACACTCAATTCTGCTTTTGATACGCAGTGAGCAACCCGGCAAGCATCGTGCTGATAGCTTTCTAATACCCAAATGTTCGGGTAAGATATTCCATATGCATTCATCCGAGATGATTATCATTCTTAACAATTTCTCTAACCTTCACTCTACGATCGGCCAACACATCATGGCAGTGGCGGCTCGTGGGTTTTTAAAGTGGAAGAGCGTAGAAGAAAATAGTGCTGCTGAAGATTTGTTTTTGCTTACCCCTTCCGCCTTTTTACTTTTCGTGTTATTGAAACCCTATACAGGAGGTGAACCAGGAAAATGAGTTAAAGGAAAGAAACTGAACGGGAATAAAATATGGTGTTTTTCTGCTGAAAAATTGTTTACTCTGATAAATGCTGGAGATGCGACGCCCCAACACTCGCCCTCACTATGCCCCGAACCCGGAATATCAGTCGTGTTGGTTCTACCAAATCGAAACTCAGTAAACCACTTATAAACCATGAAATGTAAAGGAGCAGAATCCGCGTAATACTTTTTTAATTTTCTATGATTTTTCCACGCAAAAAGTAGTATTTAATCAACATACGAAAGTCACTTTTTTCTGTGATAACAAAAATACTTACCTGCTTTCGAAAACAACACTGTCAGAACTAAATTGAATGTTATATCGCCTTGAAATTCATGGAGCGTTACTATAAATAAAGCTACTTCTTAAAAATACAATAACCTTTTGCAATTGCAGCCTCATCTATCGGAAAAATATCTAACTTTTCAGTCTATCCTCGTATTTTCACAAAACAACAGTTACAAACAACAACAGTTGTTAAATACATTAGGTATAAAAAGGAACGTTTATCGAATCATACGTCTCCAGTCAAAAAGTTTATGTTCTGACCTTGCAAGCAACAAGATTGTTTCATCCGTTTTTATTTTTTGGTCTTCAAGATGATATTCTTCTACTGTTATGAACCTGTTATACTGATTTTTTTTTTAATTCTGAAACACCTTTGGTAGCCAGTTTTGTGCATATAGTTGAATTAAATAAAGAGAAAAAATTTAATTTATAAATGCCAATAGGTGTAGTTCCATCTTTATTTTTTTTTTTTAGAAAATTAGAAATCATTAACTACTGAATATTTAGTTGTTGAATCTCCACGCCAGTAACTTTTCCATTTTTTCAAATTATGTAACCAAGAAAAAAGTTTTTACAGTCCAACTAAGACCGCGAGGTGGTATCCTATAATCAGGTGGTAACCTATAATCAGGAAATTCCCCACTGTCAACCCAATAGGAGATAAGTAGGGTAAGACCAGATGTCTTCTGAGACGTATTCAAAATGGTGTTACAATAAGAGCGCAAGATTTGAATTGCGCGCCATTTTGGCTGATACAGCAACCCTTCCTTATTGTTAAACAACTATCAAAATGATGATCAAATTTGGTTGCTACGGTTCGCAAGGTGCGTCCGATTTTCGGTAGAAATGATGTTCCAAATTTATCAACTGTGAAAAGAATAATCGAAAAATTCTAAAGTACCGCTTCAGTTATTGATGAGATGAACACACGACACGAGCTCGTAGTGGTTGTTCACAACAAAATATCACGGCAGTTCGTGAAAGTGTGACCGAGAGTCCAGACTCCTCGATTCGTCATCGTGCACAAGAATTGGACATTTCAACAGCCACTCTTCACCATATTCTCTCTAAAGATGTGCATCTCCATGCTTACAAAGTCCAATTGACTCAACAACTTCTGCCAACAGATTATGCATAGTGAAGAGAATTCACCAATCATTAAACAACAAACTGAATTCATGAAAAACAAATGCATCCCCAATGTATCACTGTTTCGTGTGTATTGTGGTTTAGAGAAATCCTTGGACCATTTTTTCTTTGAAAACGTGGCAGGTAATGCATTAATGGTAAATGGCGAACGTTATCGTGACATGATACTCTAATTCCTTGTCCCTCAATTGAAAGATATTGCTCTTGAAGGCCTGTGGTTTCAGCACAACGGAGGCACTTGACATACCACCCTTAAAATATTGACGGTTTTGCACGAGTCTTTTCCTGGTTGTCATCTCCCGTTTTGGTAATCATAATTTACCACAATCTTGCGATTTAACACCTATGGACTTTTTTGTGGGGTTTTTTGAAGCCTTAGATTTACGCCAACAAGCCTACGGCCATCCAAACACTCAAGGCCGAAATTGTACGCTGTATTAACAAAATACCGCCACATTTATGCAAAACCGTTATTGAAAATTTCGTAACAGTACGCGTGTGCCACCAAAGCCGGCCATTTACAGGATATATTATTCCATACATAATTTCCAAATATCCGTATTATAAATCAATAAATATTGCAATACTTTGCTACAGAAAATTGTTTTATTTAAAATTCACATCTTGCGCTCTTATTGTAATGCTCTTTAAATTAAGTAATTTTCATTTTTGATAGACTCAGAGATTAAGCAAAAAACTAACGGTTTATACCTCGTGTGAGTTGCTAACCAAGGTTAATCGGTAATAGATGACCATGGTCCGAAAACCACATTAATATTTTATCTTAAAATTCAGTAGGAATTAAAAAATCAATTCAATAAAGAGATTTTTTACATTTTAATCCACTAAACATTTTACCGCTACATTATTAATTAAATTTCCTACAAAATTTTGATATGTTGTATTACTGAATTTAGATTTTTTTTTCACAGAATAAATATAGTGAAGTCAAAAAAGCAGGAGCCTCAAATATTTAAATACACAATTCAGCAGCTAAAGTCAGCAGTTGCTGAAATAAAACGTGGACAATCAATGAGAGCAGCATTTAGTTTCTTGAATGATGTTGATGAGTGAAAATGGATTTCCACTATCTAAATATTGGTAGTGTTAAGATGCTTGTAAAAACACTAAATAGAGAACATCCTTTTAAGGATTGAGTTACTGGTCGTAGCTGGCTTAGTGCTTTTTTAATTCGTCACCCACAACTTTCTGAAAGTATTGCTCCAAATTTAACTATATCAAGAGCCTCTATTTCTGAATCTAGTATCAGAAACTGGTATTCTAAAGTTGGAAAACAGCTAATCGAAAAGTTATTACTGAACATTGAAGCCAGTCGAGTATTCAACGGTGATGAGTCTGCATTTATGCCAGCTCCCAAAAGTCAAAAAGTGTTTGTGAAGAAAGGTGAACAATCTATTTATAACATTATTCAAAATGATGACAAAGAATGTTTGACTAATCTGTTTGTGACTAGTGCATCTGGTAATCTAGCTCCTCCATTAGTCATATTTTTTTACAAACGAGTTCCAAATAGTATTTCAGAAAATATGCAAATAGATGTAAATATGAAAATATGCCAGGCTGGGCAGTAGCAGGTAAATCTGATAACGGCTGGATTAATGGAGAAAATTTTTACAAGTAAATTACAAACATATTTTATAAATGGCTTGTAGAAAATAAAGTTCCCGTAATACTTTATATTGAAGGACATTCATCTCATCTGAAAATGGCTTTGAGTGATTTTTCTCGTGAGAAAAGGATTGTTTTAACTGCATTGCATCATAACGCCACACACGTTCTGCAACCATTAGATGTTTAATTGTTTCATCCTTTAAAAGTAGATTAGCGGAAAGTTGTGACTGATTGACGTATGAACAATAATGAAAATAAAATAATATAAGAAAAAATTGCTAAACTGTTAAAAAGTGCTGTTGATACTCTTAACATTGAAACTATAATGACGAATGGATTCAAAACAACGGATGTATACCCATTTTCAACAGACTGAATTATAATAAATTGAGAAATAAAACTACAGGAAATGAAGAACTGGATGATACGGAACCACAAAATGATAATCACAATGCACTATTAGCTATGGAAAAACATATTGATCCAATTACATTGAGAAAATTTGAAGAAGTCGGTGTTGATGGAGAGTGGGATAGTAATTTAGAGGATTCAAGAGGTCTTTGGATGCATATGAAAGCATTCATTCAAATAGAAAAATGTAAGAAAATTATGAACTGAGATAAAGGACCTATCCCGTTCAGTCAACTTTTTCAATTATTAATGTAAGACTTAGTAAACTCCACGGTTCATGATTTTTACAGGCTTCGTTAGGTAGGGTTTTTCATATAAATAGAACATAATTTAGTTTTAGAATTAGATTAAATAATCTCCTGATGATGCTAACATGGTTAGCGAAACGTGCGTCGAGCAGTTCAAAAAAGTGATTTGGTGTTTAGTGGTAAATCTCTTCAAGTTTAGTGTTTCACACCAAAGGTTCCAATAGAAGAAATGATTAAATGAGATTATTGAAAGTACTTCGGCTCATGACCCTGACACGGTTAATGTTTCTTAACTTCTTATTCTCAACAACAGATATAGAGAAACGAAAAAATAGAAGAAAAGAAACTGTAAATGCCAAAAAATTTGCCACAGAAGAAAAAAAAAACAAAAAAGAATATTAGCTGCTGAAGAGCGAAAAAGAAAAATAGAAAAATAAAAGAAAATTTAAAAAAACTATTGGAAAAATAAAAATTGTTTAAAATATTTATTTTTTCATTTTGTATTGTGCTTTCCAATAATACTAATCAACTTTTTTACATAAATTTTTACTTTTTCAATCATGGATTTTCTAAATAAGGTGGCCGATAAAGGGAACATAGCTAGGTCGATAGAGGGGACAGCTAGACTAATAGGGGGCATCATGAATTGGAGCTATTTTCTTTCATTATTTATAATGATAAGTTGATAAGTATGAATAAGTTTCGATTTTTTTTGTGTTTGAAACTAAATGTATAAGGTTCAAGACAATATCACTGTCTTATACATATATTGGTTTTTCATATTTAAAATATTAATTTAAAAAAAAAGTTCCTTTAACTGGCCGATAGAGGGGTCACGTACCTTAGCTGCATTTATAAAAAAATTGTCGTAGTGTCGAAACAGCGTGTATAGTCTGCCTACTGTTCAACAATCAAGCAGGCTGGATTTTTAGAGAATATTTTTATAGCTAAATCTGAAACGACTCTTTAATTTTCTATTTTTTCCTATACATGCCAATATATTGTTACGATAAAAAAACCGGTCGTGTTGGTTGCGACGGTAAGACGGTGCCCTGTCGCCGCTGTGCCGAAACCACAGTTGGCGCGGTAGTTGGTTCGATTCCAACGCTCGGATGGTTGTTTTTCTTTCTTCTGTTTGTATTACTTCCTACCCCACACAAATGCATATTTACACTTGCACATACGCACACACATATCTACACTTAAATGTCTGTGATTGTTTATTGGCAATGTTTATTGGAGTGTAAAATCCGACAACGAATTACCCCTCAGTCACGTCAGTTGTCGGCGCCTGATGACCGTGGTTCGGAACCCACATTGTTGCTAATGCACCTCTAACCCTAAAACTTTACTTTTTTACGATAAAAAGAAAAGTGACTTGTATTTTAAAACTTCGGCCGCTAAATTTATAAATAAAACGATTTGTTTTATTGTTCTTGATATCTGATAGAAGCTTCATATCATTCCACTTCAAATCACTCCAAAAGTTAGAAATTATTACTTATTAAACAATTTTTTTAAATGGATAAATTTATCGAGCAAAGAATTTGCTTAAAATTTTGTCTAAAAACAAAATTTTTTATGGTGATTAGAAATGTTAAGACTACGAAACTGTGTCAGAATAAAATGTTTACGGGTGGTACTAAGACGTTAGTAATTGAGAGAAGCAGTTGAAGAGAAACCTCGTTCAAGAAGATGACGTCAGCCGATAGAGATAACAATACCAAAATCAAAAATCTTATATTGAGTAATCACCGATTACATTACAGAGGCATAGTAAATATTACTGGAATATTATTTGGATCAATTAATCAATTTTGAAGAATAATTTAGGCTCGCCCCATGTGTCTTCCCGTTTTGTTCCGAAAACACTATTTTTTTGAAAAATATCTACAAGTTGAAGTTGCTAAAGTTAATATGACATGGATGCTATCAACAATCAAGCCAGTAGTAACATGTTCGTTCATTGTCACAAAATCGTTCATGGTCAACCAAGCTGGTACGACCACGTTTAAATTCAATTGTACAAAATTTCACAGTGGCAAATAATGGCGCAGAGTCCTCGTAAATAGCATTTATTTCGGCTTTAATTTGCGTAGGCGGAGTGCCTTTCAAATTTAATGCCAAATGCCGTAACGCCAGTAATCTTCATGTTGAGAGTGGAAACAGTTCAGACTACCCTCGTATAACTGCATCGTATATATAAATATACAGACTACATTTTATGGAGCTTATTAGTCTTTGGTTATAATTCCCAGGATTATTATTTCAAAGTCTCCATGTTCGCCTGATGAGACATTATACGATATTTTTTTTTAGGTACAACAATTACAGCTTCGCGAATATCGCTGATGTGTTTACAAATATGTTGCTGCTAGCATAGTCCATATTTTAAATTAACTACAAGATAAGTCATGCGATTGAGAAGCATATTTACATTTATGTTTAGAGTATATCAAAATGTTTGTATTGAAAACAACTCCTTATCGAAACACCGTATATCTTTGTTATCCAACATATTTTCAATCAAATTATAATATAAAAATTTAACTTTATTAAGAGTAAATTAAAAATATACATTTTTTTCTCGTTGAGTAATCTCCTTATGTCAAAAAATCCCGCCCATTTAAGGCAATATTGAGAATAACAACAGCAAAAAATATGTTAAAGCCAACTTTACTTAAGCCCATATACACCGTCGATACAATAATTGGATATAAGGGTTTATCAGGATTATTCCTATTAGGAGTTGCTTATGCATCATAGCGCACACAAGGAATTTAATCCAGATTAATTGAAATCACTGCACAAAGAAGAATAAAGAAAATGTGTAATTTTTAGGCAAAATGCTTATACAGCGCATTTTCCTTTTCTAATTTATAATTACTTAATGCATGGTAATTATTGATATATTTGCTACTTAATATCAGCCTCGGATCTCCGATTTTTCTTAACATTGATTTGACATTAGCGACCCTCCCCTCTAGCATTTGAAATTACTTACTTAATTACTTACGAACCGAACCATCTCAGTTTTTGCTCTTCTATTTTTGACATGAGTGCTGGTATTTCCAAGTTGTCCCTGACTATCTTATTCCTGACCCTGTACATTCTTATTATTTCCTGTACCTTACGACGATATCTCATTTGTGTCGCTTGAACTCTATTGTTTTGCCGTTCATTCAAGACCTAATTTTCGCTCGTGCAGTTTCGTTAGTGTGGGAATATATATCGTTTTATATATTGTCAATTTCGTTTTTTTTTTTTAATATTTGTTTGTTGTTTAAGAAGCATCTGCTAAGAGCTTGGATCAATCTTCCTGCTCACTGTTGTTCAGATCGTCGTCCTGGTTTCCTCTAGAATTAACAATAGTACCTAAGTAGTTAGACTTTTCAGTGTGTTTGATTTCCATGTTGTTTAAGGTTATTATTCTCTCCTTACAATGTTCTTGGTTATTTTTCAATATCATGATCTGTGTCTTATTTACATTGATGTGTAGTCCAAACTTTTCAGTTGCTTCGTTCCATACTCCTATGTTGAATTTTAATTTTTCCTCAGATTCTGTTATGAGAACTATATCGTCAGCAAATATACACATTTTTACATTAACTGGTTTCATCTTTGTCCATACCACGTAGTATTTTTTTTTAATTTATTCTTACATATTTTCATTATTTCATCTGTTGTCTTTATAAACAGTATCGGACTCAGACTTCCTCCTTGTCTCATTCTTTCCATTGCGGCGAAAGGAGCAGTTACTATATCCACAAGCTTTTCTTGCTAACATGGTTATGCTACTTTTCAGTTTGTATCATTTCCTCTCTGATATTCCCTAATATTTCTTCCTTATGCCTTTTTGTCCCAATTTGTATGACTTGGTTGGTTGGAACTGGCTATTTGCGGCTATTAAATTATTGTCAAGGCAAAATGCTAGTAATAGCTTTCCGTTTTTGTTCAGCGTCTCTTCTCCATAAGGTCCTATTACATCGCACCATATTTCTGTATTTCTTCCCACTCTAACATTCATGTCACCGGTTATAATAAGTGTTCCTGCGCATTCTTCGATAGTCTCTTGTAGTGTATTCCAGTATTCTACTTTTTCTAGCATATGACTAAATGTAGCGTTTTATTTTCTTGCATATCTAGGTCTATTCTTAATATTCTTGAGCTGATATATTCTCGGTGACGTATTGCTTCGATATGTTCCTTTTTTATCATACATGCTGTTCCCTCTCTTGCTCTTTCATCTTCCTTCACTCCACTATATATCAATATGTAACCATTCTCAAGCCCACCCTTCTTTTTGGTCTCCGTTATTGCTAGTATCTCTACACCTGTGTTTTCTAGTTCTTTTGCTAGTTCCAGTTCCATTTATTCCTCACACATTCCAGATAGTCATTTTGAATGTTCTATATTTCTGCTTTTCTGCTTTTCTGTTCTCTCCACAGTTTCTTCCTCCAATATTTCTGTTCATTTCTATTATCCCGTATCTTCCTTTATCTCCTACAGTTGTTTCCCTTTCCATTGTTACAATATCCGATATCCCTTTTTTACCTATTTACTTTATTATTTTCTAGTTTTTTGGTGGACTAATCTCTAGTTTCTAGGTATTATAGTTCCATTTCCAGACTTCACCATCTATAGTCATCTTTTACTATAATCATCTATAGGCAAATATATATCATCTATAGGCAAATTTTACTATCTAACCTTGCTACAGCTTTACACGTCGAACTTTGATTTCCGCGACAGCATCTATTACCTCATCAAAGTTCGTCTTATAGGCAGTTTTATTTTCGATAGTTACGATATCGAGACCAGATAGACGTTCCTGATTCATTGTTGAATCCGGAAACTTAGCTCATAGCTTGCAGATGTCGTTGCTAAGGTGCAGTATATACTTGAAGCTATATTAATATTGGGAAAAAGCTTGCAAGTCATGTTTGCACATATGTTACAACAGGTTGCACTTATCTTTTCGTTGATTCCGATTACAAGGGGAGCTTGCTTTTTAAATACAGCGAGTTCCTGGAACAAATCAGCTGCGCTTAATTCTCTGGAATATTTTCAAGCTAGATGGGCTCCCTATTTCTTCAGATCTTTAGGGGGCATATTTACAAACGCATGCCCGTTGAGAAAGACGAAATTTTCATTTAGGTTCTTTGCGCTTTCTACCCTTGTTTCTATTTCTGTTAAAATTTTGTGAATTACTAGTTTTAAAATATCTTTGAAAAACACCTGAGTCAGATCTATTCTAGTGCGGCCTTTTCCTTCTGGAAATGCGTTTGCTTTTGAGGACTGGCACGATTCCCAACTTTTCTATTGCAGGTACAGCTTCTTCGATCCAATATTCTATTGGTTTTTCTCTCATTTCTTATATAATTTTAATACGACCTTCCATTAATGCCACAGAACGCGAAATGATTATGTCCTCTTTCTGTATTTCTATGTTAACTCTATTAATTTCTCGAAGAAGTCCAAATTAATAAGTTGAGGATCTCTCAACTCTTTAGTGAAACAAGTTTATTTCAAACATATGAATTTGTTTTAATATACTTTTATACTTTTAATACTTTTAATACTTTTAAAAAAAGGATGTCCAAAATGAGCTCCATTGTTAACGTTGTTGTATATTGTAATGTAAAATAATTATAGGGCATTGTTCGATGTAGATAATATAAATATTATAACAATCTAAAAAACCTGTTCTTTTGTTATTTGTATATTGTTATATCGATCTGCTCCTTGCTTTAAAACGGAAAATGGTGTGATAGCTACCCACATCCATTAACTTTTTAAATCTAGCTAAATAATTTGAGCTCGGTTGGTTTCTTATTTTCAATCTTATTTACATTACTTGAATCCGTTCTTTTTTTTATTACAATTGGCTGTTTAGAGTTCTTCAAGATCCTCATTTACAATTTCAATTTCTCTCATGATCCCTTGAATGTATTTTTTTTATTATTTACGCTTCATCGATTATTTGCATACACAGTGCGTCCATTAAGTATGTGTACTTAAGATATATTTCAGCAACCAGTCATTCCATCTACTGAGGAGCGGCATCGTTTCAAAGCTTGAACATTCCTGAACCTAACGAAACCACCTTTACCACGATTGGTTGACATTTGTTGATTTCATGAAGTCTTGTTTGCAAACCAAAAAAGTTGATGATATACAAATAAAATCATGAAACAAAGAGCTGTTATTAAATTTAACGCAAGACTCGGTAAAACTGTGGCATTCCGGTGGATGCAGTAAGTGTACGGCTATGATTGTTTAAGTAGAACAAATGTTTTTCTGTAGCATAAACGTTTTCTGTATTGCAGAGTGTCGCTAGAGGATGTCAAACGTGACGGGAGATAAATTTCAGCTCGCACTTCTTAAATTATAAAAAAAGTTCGTAATTTTGTAACAAATGCTTCACTAAAAATGATGGAAAATACTTTAAATATCGGCAAAGAAACGATTCGACTGATTCTTCACAAGGATTTGGATAATGATAATATGTTAAGTCACACATCGTTAATTGTGCGACAATTTTTGGCCCAAAACCAAGTCTGTGTGATACCATATTCAACAAATTTATTTCCCAAAAGTGTAAATTTAAGTTTAAAGGGTGTTTTTTGAAGGCATTCAGACCATCCGAAGAGCTTTGACTCGTGCTTTGGAGGTTATCCCACAAAATGAACTGGAGTGCGCATTTAAATCACTAATGAATCGATGTAACAAATGTATCGAAGCGAGAGGAGAATACTTTGAATAATAATTCATAAAAAATGCAAGGTATTTCGTTTCAATCACATTTTCCCGGACCAATACTGATACTTAACGGATGCACTTGGTATGTTCTAACCAACTTACTCAGTTAGAACAGATTTTTTCAATGTAGTATGTCTGTTTAACTATCTGTCTCTTTGTGTCCTCTCTTCATATTTTACATAAGATAGCATGCTTTTTACCATCATTATTCCTCATCTCACGTTAATACAAATTTCATTGTTGGTTGTGATTACTGAACCCTTTACGACACTTTACGTTTTACGACACTAAGTGTATTAAAACACCAAATTTGATTTCCTGATTTACATTAACATTTATCTGGCCTGTCGATTACATTTGCGCGATACCTAAGGTAATAGCCCGACCGCTATGACTCTGTCGAATTTGATTCCCGCTCATGACATGGATAATTACCCATCGTTTAAATGTTTGTGAATGTTTATAGGCAAGAATATAAAATCCATCAAATCGCCCGGCAATCACACCATTACGAGTCTAGGTAGGTCCAGCAGTTACTGATTCGCCTCTAACCCTAAATCATTTAATTCTTAGGACTCCAACTAGAAACAATGCTTCTTTCAACTTCATAAAACTCATTAAATCCATATAAATATCACCTTAATAAGACTACTGTAACAGTTTTGCAATGTACAGTAAAACAAATAGAACAATATCAGCTCTAATATGAGTGGCGGCTCGTGAGGGAGGGCGTTATGGCGCCAGCTCTCCAGCACTCATCATAGTAAACAATTTGTAAATTCATCATAGCAAATCACCATATTTTATTTCCGTTGAGTTTATTTCCTTTAACTCATTTTCCTAGTTCACCTCCTATATAGGGTTTCAATAGCACGAAAACGAAAAAGGGGAAGGGAAAAGCAAAAAGAAATCTTCAGCAGCAATTTTCTTCTACGCCCTCCCACTTTAAAACCCCACGAGCCGCCACGGTCTAATATATTATATTTTATAAAATAACATGAATCGTAACCAAATAGTAGGTAAAGTTTGTAACATGTTACAGGCCAGCCATTGGTATGTAATGCCAGATTTCATATTTTGCAATATAAATAGTAATTTAAAGATATTTCCATATATACAGGTTGGTCCAATGAGTTGTTAATGTTTGGTTGCGCTGCAGAAAATTTGGTATAAGGGATATAGGGATATAGGAGGGGCAGTAAGGTGGGATCGGTCTTAAACGACAGTTCGGCTCAGATATTTAGTCACCATGTAGTGCTACATGGGAAAGGAGCGCTCGTTTTGTGTGCGCGAGTATTACCGCCACCCCAAGAATTCTGCCACCATTGCGTGGTGTATAATTCCGCAAAATTTTAATTTGCACGATATTCAGCAATGTCCAAGCCTTCCGTTGATTAAGCAATGGGTTCGTGAGTTTAAGGAAACTAGTTCAACGTTAAAATTAACGTATCCCCAGCCATAGAAGGTCAGAGAGAACCGATGAAAACATTGAGAGTAAAAGCGTCCGTGCGCCAAAACAAAACTTATCAACAAAACAAATCAAATCAATTAAATCAAACAAGCAATCTTATTCTCCGATGAGGATTATTTCCAAGTTAATGGCCATATCAATAATCAAAATTGTCGCTATTGGTGTAAAGAAAACCATAAAAATAAACATGAAATAGCTCTGCATAGCGGAGTCCAGTCTGAGCCTTCAGAGAGTGCACATCTCTCCGAGAGCAGACTAAAGTGCGGCAAACTTATGCTAATCGTTTAATGATTCAGTGTTTGCATAGTGCTTAAATTGTGACTACTTCGCGATGGGCAAATCAAAAGTATCCAGATCATTGGATGCAAAAGATGTATGTGAATTTCAACTTAAACTTCAAAAGCTCGAACAAAAACTCAACGAGCATTCCCGTAAAATGGAAAAGGGCTCAACTACTTTCACACAAGTACACTCAAGGACTGTGTCCTTAGCAACTGAACATTTAAAATTAAAAACAAAAATAATAAGTCTGTTAACAATTAAAGAATTAGAAAATTCTTCTTCTTCAAAAGTAAAAAAAAATACACCGGACACCACACTATCAACCTCAGTGATACAAACATCAATCATCGAGATCCAGTCGCACCTCGAAAAAGGAGACAGCCATCATGTCTCAACCACAGATGGATATCAGCAGATGTTCTATCGACCTAAAGGACGTAAGAAGAAGAAGAAAGCATCAACTTCCAAGGCAAGTCAGCCTTCGGAAGAACCTATAGCCTATATTCCATCCACTTTGTCTGCCAAAAATAAAGAATCGTCAAAGGTACAAGAACCAGTCGAAGAGGCAGCATCACCACCAACTGCTGCCACAACCAAACCCAAACCGATAATCCTGAAGGACAAATCAGTCTTCCAGGATGCCAGGATGCCATCCAGGATTTGGAGGTTTGGTGTATGGTCGACTAACTGGACAATATATATATATATATATATATATATATATATATATATATATATATATATATATATATATATATATATATATATATATATATATATATATATATACATATATAATGCAGTTGCTTTTGGGCAAAGTGGAATATATTAAGTTTTACAAGAATATAAGAAAACGCACCGATCCAATATAAAGGGTATACCAGTATACCATTAGGGATGATGGAACTTTGACAGCTTATGGCGGCCATATTGGTTTACCGATTTTTGACATCTCTTGTCAGTTGTTTTCTGAAAGGTTTGCAATTAAATAATGGTTCGTTTTACGTTAAAAGAACGTTTACAAATTGTCCAGTTTTATTAGCAAATTCGCGGCCCCCTCGTCCTACTCAACGAGCAATTTAGACCCATTGTGGTATTCGTCGTGGTGGTCCTTCTGGAAAGGTTATTGATCGTATTATTAGAAAATTTGAAAGCTAGTTTACTCTCCATAATAGCGTGATGCCTGTACGACAAAAAAAAAATCAAGAAGTGTTAAGAATATTGCCGCCTTTCAATCAAGTGTAGCACAAAATGACAACTTGCCGAATTGAGGTTGGAGTTAGACTTGCATTCGTATAAGATGGTACTGCCACAAGTATTGAAACCTACCGACCATCGTATGCATCGCAAAATCATCTTCTCCGATGACGCTCATTTCTGGCTCAATGGCTTCGTCAATAAACAAAATTGTCGGTATTTGTGCGAATTGAATCCACACGTGACACTTGAGAGTCATTTGCATCTGCAAAGGATCACAGTTTGGTGTGGGTTTTGGAGGAGTTAACTGTCCTTATTTTTTTTTAAATGAGGAAGGAGCCACTGTTAGCATCAATACCCAGCACTACAAGGCAATGTTGGAAGGTTTTTTTCCTGAATTTGATGAAATCGATGCTGATGACCTTTTTTTCAACGATGGCGCACCACCGCATATTTCCCGAATAAACATGGGCAAGTTCGGCAACTCATTAATTTTACGAAATGGCCGCATCGCTTGGCCGCCGAGATCATGCGATTTAACTCATTTAGATTATTTTCTCTAAGGACATGTAAAAACACATGTTTATAGCAATAAACCAGCGAATATTGGCGACCTGAAAACTCATATTCATCAAGCCATAGTCGACATATCACCATACAGCACGAAATGTGCGCCAGGGTCATCGAAAATTGGCGCGAGCTGATCCTTGTCTGCAAAAAGAGCCGTGGGGAATTGGCTGAAATATTATTCAAATCATAAATTGCATGTCTGAATCTCCTAAATAAAGCAATCGGTACCGATTTTGAGCAAAAAATGTGGGTTTTATTTAATTTTGAAGTTCCATCATTCTTATTGGTAGATCCTTTACAGCTAGTTAAAAAAACACTGGAATGAAGCAGACAAAGATAACAATGCCCATGGAAGAACAAATACTAGATATCCTAGTGGATGAAGTGACAAATGCTATAAAATTGATCTAAAATGGCAAGCCTCCAGAAAATGACATTAATGACCAAGTGCCTCAAAGAACACAAAATACCCATATTATGGTAAAATGCTGAAGTGATTCTTTTACATAAAAAAGGAACCCAGGAAGACGAACTACCACCTAATAAGCTTCCTATCAATAACGTACAAAATTTTCACTAAGGTAACAGCTAAAAAAATATTAAGAAAACTGAATGACGCACAACTAAGAGAGGATTCAGAAGTGGATTCAGCTCAGATGTTCACATCCAACCAGGCCGTTATTATCGATTATGAAAAAGCCTTTAACACAACCTCAAGGCTGACCATAAAGAATGCATTGCTTAACCAAGGCGTAGACAAAGCCTATGTAAATCTACAGGGATTGATTTATGATGAAGTTACAGCGATAGTTCACCTTGATTATTGAAAGTTAAAATTATGTTAAAATTATGTTTAAATTATGTTAAAATTATGTAAAAAATGAAGTTAAAATTAATATAAACCGGTGTATACGGCAGTGGGACGCGAAATCGTCTATTCTTCGCTCAGCCTCAACCTGCTTTAGAGATATTTAGAAATGTAGATTCATAATGGAATGAAATAAAGATGCATAAAGGTGCATACTTAAGCCATCACGGATTCGCAGATAATATCGTTCTCCTTTCACAAAATCCAGACGAGTTACAAAGACACACAGAGCTGCAAAGGACTGGAAAACCATTTGGCTTGAAAATAAACCCGAAAAAGTCAGGTCGGGTTCAATAAATTTGCTAAGAACAGAATAATTTCTATTTTAGGGCGAAATTTTGATGTTGGGGATCACTACATATGTCTTGGGCAGAGGAGTTTAATGGAAGGGGATACCGCCTGGGAGATGGAACGGCGTGTTAAGTTTGGCTGGCAGACATTTGGCGGGTTCAACATGGTGTTTAAGAACAAACTCAAAATTGTGAACATTTTCTATTACAAACGGTATAGCCTTTTCTATATCATTAACTATATATGTAAATAACCTTTAAGTTGTTTTATTTCAAATATATATTTAATAAATCCACATTTAAAAAACCTTTCTCTCAACCTTTTTCACCCTCGGTTTAAAAACAACCCCTTAATAATGTAAATAAATAATCGAAATGTGATACCTTGGCTGGGCACTGGAATGATTTTGTAGAAGCGCAGAGATATCAGATTGCGCTCTTACGTCGTTAGCCAGAGGCGGCGAATGTCGGGGTGGCTGCTTAATTCCGGCCCCTCGATGAACGGCCACGACGGAGGTGGTGCTGGTTAAAGCGCCGCCTCGCGATCTGCCAAGAAAACAAATACAAAATTTTTAAATACAACATATTCATTAATTCATAATAATTTATATCCTACTATAATCAAAATGTAAGGGGACCTTTTAAATAAAACACAAAATATTTATTTATTCATCCAAATATATTTTGTTGCCTTTAAAATAATCTTCTCTCATTGTAATACAAATTTCCTTCAAATCGGCTAGCCAAGTCTCTTGTATTGCTACTATGGGCTGAAAATAGCGCCC
Source organism: Cosmopolites sordidus (assembly GCA_031761425.1). Classification (NCBI taxonomy): domain Eukaryota; kingdom Metazoa; phylum Arthropoda; class Insecta; order Coleoptera; family Curculionidae; genus Cosmopolites; species Cosmopolites sordidus. The sequence continues at coordinate 881,020 of JARFXV010000172.1, read as the reverse complement.
ACGAAGTCATTTCTTCAATGTTGGGAACAGGAAAAAGTCATATCTGGTGAATATGGCGCTTGTGGAACGGTTTAATTTGTTTTTTTTTTGGAAAAATTGACAAATAATTATTGTAGTATGCGATAGTGCGTTATCCATGAATTGTTTTGCCGTAAATTTGAACTTCTTTTTAATAGACTTAGTTGATGGGGAGGTCTTCTTAAACGAGGTTAATTTTTAACGGTACTCCACGAATAGTATTCTCAAAGAAAGTTGGAACCTAACCATGTTTTAAAATAGAAGATTCCTATGTCTTATTTGCCCTATCCTATTACTAACAATATAGAACCACTTATTACTAATTGTAGATATCAAAGTAACAGTGAGAGCGAAACCGAATTAAAATGTGTAATTAAATTTAAATTATTTTTATTGTAATAATAAATAAATATTTTTTTTCATTTATTTTGATTGTACTAATAAATTATAAATACACAAACCAATAAACAATGTTTTAGTCATACATAATAATAATAACAAATTTATCATAATTTAACAATATTTTATTTTTCCCAAAATTATTCAGAACTTAAACCACTCCGGCTCTGGTGCCTTTTAAGAAACTAGGAATATTTTTATTGAGATTTATTGCGGCAATTAACATTTTGCCAAAGGGTAACGAAACATCTTGAAACGGACTATACCGCTTATAAACAGTTCTCTAGCATAGCACACTTCGTTTTTTTAGACAAAATGTAATACAACTCCTTTGCACAAACAAATGTATCCATTTAAAAAAAACGCTATAATTTTTAAATCTAACAAGTGCTAATGAAGGTTCAGTCAGATATCAAGAACGAACATATCAGCTTAAAAAAAGTTAACACACAATTTTAAAACAATTATTATAAGTTCATCATACGGGCTTCTAGTATTTCTTATAGTATTTAAAAATTCCAAGTATACTCTGTTACGGTTAATATACAGAACGGTATCAATAAACTATATACATTTATTTAAATAATATGTAATTAGAAATATAATTGAATATTTGTTTAACACAAATGGAAGACGTACAATGTTGTTTATTCATTTATGAATCGTAAGTTCATAATAACTGTGCTAAAATTATTTTACCCATTTGACAGATTTCATTATTCCTTACTGATATAAAAAAAAATGTTGAAAACACAAAAACTCTTTAGGACCATGTGAAACACCAGATCTATATAGTAACTAATAAAAGTATCACCTCAATATATGCACACAGTTATGAATAAGTTACCAAATGTTTCTAAGTCGATTTTTTTGTATTTGCTCCTTATTGTACTGTGTAAACTTACTGCATGATATAGGCTTACTGCATATGAACTTACTGCATGATATAGGCACCGAACCACCGACATTCGTTTCCGATCAACCTCATTGAACACATCTGTATCGACTTCTAGTTCATACTGAACTCTTAAATACACTTACTTATTCGGGTTATACAGATATTACAATCCTCCATAACAAGCTACCGCGATACAACGTATGTTCGGATTTAAAGTTGTCATACTACGAATGCACATTTCGCATACGTGTACTCTGGCTTCTATTTAATGCGATCGTTTCTTTTTCCCACATGGGAAAAACTTAAGAATTTAGTATTGCCGGCTGATTTATGTAAACATTGTCAGATTTTACACATTTGCCTATTGAAGTGCTGTAGGCAAAGCTGGCCTTTGGTGGAATTTTTTCCATTCTACATACTGACTGCAAAAAATGCGCTGAATTTCGATCTTCAAGTCGTCGGATTACAGGAGAGAACACTTCCTATATTGGTCTCACGAATTAACTTTCTGAACTATTACTTATTCATTGTTTCAACGATGAGACGCAATGTTATAAACATCTTGTCAAAGTATGTTGACAAAAAAAGTCTACAAATATATTACATATGGGGCATTTCACGTGGAGCGTGAATAGTGAAATAACTTTGTATAGCAACACCTTGTTGTTTAATTATAAGTTTGATTTACGGCCACTGAGCCAAGTACATTTGAGTTAGTTTGAGTGTTCTATACATAACACGAAAAAAGTATCAACTCGTATATGCGGTTCGTGAAGCGGACAACGAAAAAAAAGTGAGGTTCTGAAATTTGTTCATATTGGGCATATTTGTACTTCTAGGGGATATGAACGTGTACACATAATATATTTTTTTTATTTGAGGTTTAGTTGTACTGTTCTTTTTGATTTTCAAATCAGATTCCAAATTTGAATTTTTTTCTAGTTTTAAACCGGACGTAAATATTTCGAATTTCTTTTCGACCATTTTATGTTCGAAGTTCGACCATTTTATTTATTTTTTATTGCAAAATAAATCATAGCATTTATAAATTCTACCATAAAAATTGCAAAATGGGATCTAAATTAGTGTAGGAGATAAATCAATTAGAGTACGTACATGTCATACTGGGCGCTTGCTAAATTTGGCTGGTTTGTGCAAAAAAGGGCATACCTACATAGTAAAATTGCTGTGACGTCACCTATTTATACATAAAGACATACACATTCTGAACTAGTTTTACACTTAATACCTATATATTCTTAATAATGATTTATAACTAAATGAAACAATATTGTGTCAAAAGAAAAATAAATTATATTATAATTTTTACAATTTTACTATTGCAATCAACACTGGTTCATTTTATAACCATGCATTCAGTAATTGGAACAAAACAGTGATACGTTTTTATTCCTGGAATAGTTACTGATGATTGAAATCGTAGTTGGAAAAAAAATCTTTGGCGTTCAATATCATCTTTGGAGCAGTAATAAATGGCAGTTTGAGTTAAATTTGAATTAATTCGCCCATTCATACAATCCCATTGGCGTAATCATTGATCTACTTGGAGGTAACTGCAAGCTTGCACTTGTCGCTAAACGTTTTAGGTTTCCTCCAAGACCATCACATGATCCCTTATCGTGAGAGGATGCGTGAAAATGAAACTCTGTATCTGTCTTAAAATCTTGTTTATAAAAAAATATTTTGTAAAATTAAATCTATTTTTAAAATGTTGTGAAGCACCATCTTTGATATAGATAATTTTCGATACAACTATTGCTTTTTTTTAAAGATGCTCGTGTAGTATTTATTTGGAAAGTATAGATTGTACCTGTGTCATACTTCAAATCGTCTTAAATCATTACAATGTTACCGTGTTTTATTTCACTTTTATTTCTATAATAAAAGACCGATGCTAGTAGTGTTGCCTGGCCATTATTCAAGTGAAAATATTGGGCTGCGTCTTGAACAACAAAATTATAATGTTCTGCGAAATCGAATTGTACTATGATTTCACCTTCTGTGATGTTCTCCTTAAGTCTCCTTAAGTAAAGCAAAGTGCTTGTTCGTTTGCATTGTGGGCATGGAGTTTTAATTTATCCAAAGCTTCACAAAAACTATCTACGAAATCATCAGATGGAAGTAGTTTAGTAGATATCGGGAAGCGGTCTGTGCCAACCAATTTTTCAAAATGCACGTTTGTCGCTTGATTGTCATCAAATATAATTTTCAAATGATCACGACATTCTGTTGGCGGCATCTTTGAAGTCGTTAAATGACATGTCGATATTGGATTAAGACACATCATATTCCGAAGGCAATCTTTATACGATGAAAGTTCCATGGCAGTTTCAGCGGTAAGATTGGCAATGTCTCCTCCATTCAACATCAGCTTCATATTTTGATGGTAAACACAAATACACACCATATATGTTCCAGCATCGCGGGCGAGATTACAATAATTTGAATTGAGAGTTGAATGAGAATATTTTTGAATGAGAATATTTGCGTTTCACGGTAAAAAAAATTGTTGGACCTACCTGAACATTAGGATATTCACCTTTAAACTTCTAATAAAATTCGTCAATGTTGCACATTAAAAGTTGTTTTTGGATGAGTGTTCTTTTTCCATCATGTAATTTCAGGGATACAAAATGTTTTTTACCGGGCATGATGCGACTAATGTCTTCTCGGAGATACAAGGAATTCACCTGGATTTCACCTTTCGCCTCAAGTTCTCTGTATCGACGAATAATTTACGGTCACCTTGTGGATTAGGATATGATAAAATGCCAAACTGATCTACTAATTGCTTTGCTTTTCTCGCTTGTCGTCTGGAAGTTTTAAATTCTGTTTTATTTTCACTCCAAGATTTAGGTGCTACAGTGAGTAGTTGTCTTCATACATTAGACGGATCATTAACTTTCTCCTTCAACTGCTTCAAAATTTCTTGGTCTGGTCTTAGTCTTGGTCAGTTTTCACTGATGATTGACTACTCTACACGAGATTGTCTAACACTATCGGAGGTGTTTCAACTATCGGAGATGATTCAACCGACATTCGTTTCCTGCAGAATGCATACACATACACATTTGAAAAACAATTCTATTTTGTAGCTAAACTTTTAAGATTTTTTCTTACATCTTTAAACTTTCGGTGAGCTAATTTACCAGCTACCAAATGGATTGAAGCACCGAGCACAGTAGGAAGCCATAATAAATCAATAAAAATTATAAAACTTATTAACGAACGTAACTCACCAAGATGTTAGAACAACAAACTAAAAAAATAACGGAAAACAAGCGTAGCTTGGCGTCATACTTCTTTCTCATTCTGTTATATAACTTTGATTCGTTTTGATGAAGTGATTCTTTTCACAACTAAGAGATGGCTTTATTATGCGTATTTCGTTGTCACAATATTAGAAAAAATCACGTAAAATAATGTTTTATTTTGATATTGCTTTCTACACATATTTTTGTTCAAAATAATACATTTTATTTTAAATTTAGGTATTAAATAACCTTATAATGACACAAATAGGTAAGATAATAATACATACTCAATATTATTGGAATATAACCAACGTTTTAATGTGTTTTTACATCACCAACCGGCTTTAACAAGCGACAGGTATCACGTTCAGAGCGACATGTACGTACTCTAATTGATTTATATCATAAGCTAATTTAGATCCCATTTTGAAATTTTTGCAATAAAATTTATAAATGTTAAGCTTTATTTTGCAACATATTTGCAAAATATTTGAAATATTTACTTCCGATTTAAAACGAGAAAAAAAATCAAAATTGGAATCAGATTTGAAAATCAAAAACACTACATATATTATTTTAATATAATTTACTTCAATATGAAAATACAATTCCAAAGAAACCCTTCCGCCAATCAGGTGAATTCCATAATAATCCCATTCCAGTAGAATCCCATATCTTAACAACTAAACTTCAAATAAAAAAAAGTATTATGTGTATACGTTCATATCCCTTAGAAGTACAAATATGCCCAATATGAACAAATTTCAGAACCTCACTTTTTTTTCGTTGTCCGCTTCCCGAGCCGCCTATACGAGTTGATACTTTTTTCGTGTTATGTATAGAACGTCCGGAACGTCCGTATGGAACGTAGAATATTTACGTCCGGTTTAAAACTAGAAAAAAATTCAAATTTGGAATCTGATTTGAAAATCAAAAAGAACAGTACAACTAAACCTCAAATAAAAAAAATATATTATGTGTACACGTTCATATCCCCTAGAAGTACAAATATGCCCAATATGAACAAATTTCAGAACCTCACTTTTTTTTCGTTGTCCGCTTCACGAACCGCATATACGAGTTGATACTTTTTTCGTGTTATGTATAGAACACTCAAACTAACCTAAATTTACTTGGCTCATTGGCCGTAAATCAAACTTATAATTAAACAACAAAGTGTTGCTATACAAAGTTATCCTAAAACTGATTGAAGACTCAGATAAACCCCTCAAAAAACTTAGATTAACTTTGACTTTAAGACAAATGCAAATAAATTCACTTAGACAAATCACTCAGTTGAGTGTTATTCTACATGTCATGTTCATACCAAAAGCTTATTTTATTGCCCGCTCGATGATTTCAGAACTCTCTTCAGAAGAGTAAGATAATATATAAGAAGGAATTCTAATCCTACAAGTGACGATGGGAAATGTGCCAAACGGTTGCGCCACCACATGTGTGTACGAGGCATCAATTTAAACTTTTTATGACATACCGACTTACACTTTGGGATTCAAATCCTCCCCATTGTTATAATTTTTTTAATAGAATTAAAATTATTCTATGTTATTAATTTCTTATAATTATTAACTGGCAAGTTATTTTTTCAGTCTCTATAATTAGTAAAATAAAAAATAATGTACATCATACATCATACATCATACACATTTCTTTTTTAATTAAAAATGCATGCAGTAAGTATAATTATACAATTTATTATTAGCACACGCCTTAATACAAACGGTAGAGAAATGTATCACTTCCTTGATAATAACGACTATGCCATTCTAAGCAATGGTGCCCCAACCAGATTCACTAATGGAACCACGGAAAGTGCAGTTGACCTAATCATTGTATAAGATAATATATCAGAATCAAGTTGGAGTATTTATCCAAATTGCAGTAAGCGATCACTTTCCCACCTTATGTCAGATTGGATGTAATGAAATCTTAAATTTTAAATATCCTACTTATACAAGAATCTATATGGAAACCGATTAGACAAGGTATAGCTTAACTGTGAATGCACATCCCCCTCTGATAACATCCGTTTTTGACTTTGAGAGATTCCATGACCATATAAAGATTATTGCAGACTATTGCAGATAAAGCCACGCAAGCCCTCTAGTCATTGGTGGCATGCGAAATGCAGTAATTAAAAAAAAAATCCGTAAAGAAGCAATCCTCACGTTTAGACATTACTAAAATATGGAATATTATATATGAGCCAAGAAAGCCATTGCACAATCTAGAAAGTTCCTTAGGAGAAAAAATTAATTAAAGTTCTCCGATTTATGTTCCTCACTGAACATAAACTCGAATTTGACATGGATCTGGAACATAATTAAAAGTTTATCTAGTTCCTCCTCCCTTCAACTGTATACTTTACAACCTTGTCTTAATACTCTTAAACAATTTTTTGAAATTAATTCCACAACCAACACGTTTTACTTATTTTGGACTGCATTACACTGACATCGAATTTAATCTCGTTTTATATAATGAGCTGGAAAATGCTCTTCCCAAGAAATCTGCCCGAGGTTTGTATGAAGTTACATATAAAATAATCGCTGTACTCAATAACCATACTGTACTGAAGCTCCTAAACATATATGATGGTTATTAGCTGGCACTCTAAACCTCATGAACTGGAAAAAATACAATTTGGTCCCAGGGTTAAAACCAAATAAAATTCCCAATATACCCGAAAACTATAGATGGGCAGTTCTATCTTCATGTTTTTGAAAATCTTGGAAATAATGATTAAAAATAGATTAAAATGGTGCTTAAAAAATCAACAGATATTTAATCATTATCAAACTGCATATAGGAAAGGCATGGGCACATCCTCAAATCTCGCAATTTTAATATTCTATATATATCTGCAATTTAGTAGTAATAAGACGGTTTTAGCAATATGCTGTAATGCCAAATCGTCTTATGATAAAGTTAGTACATCAAAACTATATAAAAAACTACATAATCTGAATGTCCGTTCAGACAATAAGAAGTCACGATGAAAGTTTATTGAGACCTCTCATCTCCAATGCTAGGTTGCCTCAACGATCACTCCTTAGTACTCTTCTCTTTAATGTCTATACTAACTAGAGGTGCACATTCTGGGATATATAGATGATTTTATTATTTAGTTTTCAGAACTCGACCCGGTCAGTCTGGCAAACAAGGCCAATCGAGCACTAGGTATACATTACATAAATGTCAATCCATATGGTTTTACCAAGGGACAACGTCGCTGAAATTTCCCACCAAAAAACTACAACATCCAACGATCCCCTTAAATATAGCATCTGGGAGACAGTCATCTTGTGCAAAAACATCAAATGGGATATCCAAATTGACAATATAATTTGTAAAGCACAGAGAGGTATGGGAATCCTAAAAGGTTAAAATGAGTATGGTGGGGCGCAGACCCCAAGACACTGCTCATGATTTATATTGAAATATTTAAGTCACACCTAGGTTAAGGAGTAATCTTTATAGCCCTAGCCCAATAATACATCTGTATTAAACAAACTGAATAGAACGCAACACCAACGTCTTAAAATTATAATAGGCTGTATGAATTCAACACCCACCTGGCACTTCTTTCAGAATCCAGAGAGCTGAACCGCGATCCCGAAATAATTTGGTGAGCTACAAAATTCCTTAAAGGCCTTAAACTCCTAAACCCTTTCATACACACAATGGAACGCTCACCTGTCCAACTCTGTATCAGTGCAAATTTTCTTGCTCAATTTGATAGCATTAAAGTCGAAAAGATAAATTTGAAAAGACGTGATACAAACACCAATATTAGATTCCTGAACAAAATGGACGACCTCTCACAATTCTTTACTAATTTCTTCTATACCGATGCCTCAAAAAGCGTCTGAGCTGCTGGATATGGAGTTTATTGTAAGGAATTAAACTACAAATTTGCCGAAAAACTACCGTTGGAACTAAATACAAGTATATGTACACGAGAAACAATTGCCATAAATGAAGCTATACAGGAAGTTGTTCGTAGAAAACTCAAAAATACACTGATCTTTACTGACTGCCTAAGTGTCGTCGATAAACTAAACGGGATAGGTATCAATGTTCGCACTCACTCTTAATTTTAAATACAAAAAAAATGTTATAGAAGCAGGAGCAAAATGAACATATATCTTGCTTGGATCCCTGAACACCAGAACATAAGAGGATATATAAATGTTAACAAGCTCGTCAATATTGGAAATCTAAATGTACCAAAAAAGCAATTAATCGACAAACGCACTAATCAAAACCTAACTAGTCACAACAAAATTAATTGAAGAATTTTCTATGAAATGCAAAAATCAGCTAAAGCACAACAAATACTGGTATAGCAAAATCACATCTGATTTCACAGAGGTTTCCAAACTGGCCATTGTCTTACCAAAAAGCACATTTGTTAAAAGGAGGATCGAGACTAGCCCTTTATGTACACGCGACCAAATAGAAGATATAAACCATATATATTTTTGGATGTCCTTGCCATGAGTTTCAATCAATTCTTTAGTCCATCAATCCTAACAATTAATAATCAATTCAGCTAATTAAACATTTCAATAATACATCATTTAATACACCAATCAATTAGAGTTATAATGTCATTATTCATATTTTCTATGTTCTATTGCAATCTCCATTTCCATAGCGCGCATTGTGACGTTTACTAATAGCAATTTACTCACATTAAAACCGAAATGATTACTACATTGTAGAACAATATTGATCAAGTTATAGCTTACAGCCAGATTAACCCTTGTCACACCTAATCAGCTGGTAAACTGCCCGAAATGGATAGAAACCAACAAGGAGGAAAATACCCTTCTTGCAACATAACGAAACAACACTACCGCCTCGTGTCTCATTGTTTTCACATAATGTAAAATGAGGCGGGTATCAATGGTCAGGTTATATCCACGTGCATCCTGAAATACCTCAATATTTTTAATGTGTTTGGACGGGTTATATACAGAGAAAGTAGTGCGAGTCAATCGCGAGTATTTCGATATTCCGTCCGTAAATTTCCTGTATATTTCGAAGAAATATATTTGTGACGACCAATTTTCGACCCATTGTCATGCCGGTAACCAAGCCAGACGAATTCGGATACTTTTTTTTATGGTAATCGAAAAAAATAATTTTTCGAAGCATCACTTGTGTTGTGGTCAACCTTTCTGACCTTGATTACAGTAATACGTTCTAAAATGCATAAACACTGACGAAGTTACAGCTTTAGGCCTGACTAATCTTCTTCACACCCAATGAGCTGGTGAATTGTCAGTAACGGAGAGAAACCTACAAGTAGGAATAATCCTTCTTACAACACACCATTCCATAACCAACCAACCAACCAACTAATCTGGTTCGGTGTAGGTGGTCGATTGTACCAACCTTCAAACGTCATGTGTCAATAGTTCATGACAATCTGTCTACTAGTTTCTGAGTTGTTGTGCTTTAAGTGACCCTAGTTTCGTTATTTTCAAAACTATGAAAAAAATAGCGTGTAGATTAAGCATCGCTTTTTGATGAAGAAATATGTCGTTGAAGCAAAACAATGGCTTGATAAACATTACCCGGACTCTGCCCCAGGATAATCAAATATAATTGATTGGTATACTGAATTCAAAGATGGCCGTACAAGCACCAATGATGTTAAACGCTCTGGACATGATGGTGACACAAATGAGGTGGTTACACCAGACAACATCAAAAAAATTCACAAAACCGTAAAGTAAATCTGCTGCATATCATGAAGATATCGGGTTTACATCATTTTGCATAAACATTTGGGAATGCGTAAATCGCTAAGCACATTGGTACAGCTTTTGCTCACAGCATACCAAAAACTACGTATTGATGATTCTGAGCAATGTTTGGAGGTGTTTAAGCGAAATAAAAAAGATGTTTTCATGTAGTATGTATCATTGAATGAAACATTAATCCATCAATAAATTCGGGAGTCAAATCGGCAGTCAGCTGAGCGGTGATAACTGTCCAGAGCGACCAAATACACAACCATCGGCATGCAAGGTTATGGCCTCTGTTTTTTGGAATGCGCATGGGATATTGTTCATCGATTATTTCAAGAAAGGTGAAACCAACAACATTGAATATTACATAGCGTTATTGGTGCGTTTGAAGGACGAGATCGCAGAAAGGTACTAAATGAACAAAAAAGTGCTCTTTCACCAAGACAATGCAAAATGTCACAAATAATTGAAAACGATGTCTAAATTGCATGACTTTCACTTCAAATTGCTTCTTCTACCACCGTACTTGTAGTCTGCAGATCTGGCCGCCAGCAGCTATTTCCTATTCTCAGAGCTCAAAAAAAATACTCGCTGAAAAGGAGTTTCACTCCAATGGAGAGATAATTGCAGAATCTGAAGGCTATTTTGAAGGCAAAGAGAAATCGTTCTATAAAGAGGGTGTAGAAATGTTATAAAAGCTTTGGAATTATTGTATTGCTCTTCCAGGAGAATATATTGATGAATAAATTCGAAATTTGCAAAGAAAGTGTGTTTAATTTGTCCGATCGGGGACTTATTCACTGATGTGTTATTTGGAAAAACTCACCTAAACATAAACCCCCTCTGGCTATTCTATATTCCCCAGAAACATTTCAACGATTAAGGCCACTGTGTTAAACGAAGCAAATACATATTTCCTGTAGTGTTTACCTTGCTAAAACTCTAAAAGTTCGGTTTCCGTTAATAATAAACGTAGTCTAAAATTTGAATCGTAAATTTACAATTCATTGAGCAGTAAGTTCATTCTAGGAGTCAACTTATAATATATCCAATAAATTATAAGAATATCGTTAGCATTTTTTCTTTTGGAAAACAAATATATTAAATTGTAGTTAGTTTACTAGTAAGCTATTAACTAAAATCAATAAAGACGAATTTTATTATTAGAATTAAATTGAATCATTATTATGTTCTTTAATTCTAAAAATTGTTCTGATGTAATTAATTTCAGCAGGCTTTTATTGCTTCCAGGACTTTCCAATTAGTTTATTATCCTGTTCTATAATAAGAAATTGTTTAAATTTATAAATAATATGGTTGAATTAAGATCTAATATAGCAAATTTATAGATGTTATGTTAATGTTAAAAATTCCCAACTATAATAACAACAGTGTACAGACAAACAAATGTAGATAAAATTTGACAAAAACATTTATAACATACCATTTAAAAATATCTTACAAACAACCATTAAAAATTGACGAGTACACAATTTATTTTTTATGCCCGGAAACAAAGCAAAAACCACAGGATGATAAATCAGTATTATGTGGCGGATGAGAAATCAATTAGATATTTCTTTCAAAAAGTCGGTATTTTATGAAAGCGGGCATTTTATCATAACGAAGGATAATGCAACGATTTAATACTTTTTAGGATATTCGCTGGATATTTGATAATATTAACAAATTATTAAACTATCAATCAACATTGACTCTATACGACTTTTCAAAATCACAATCGGCTGTTGATCAAAAAAAAGCATGAAAAAAAGTGAACGGTTTTTGCAGCACCCAAACAGTTGATTGTTTTTAATACAGAAATATATCGAAGTTTCGTGCACCTGAAACCACAAGGCGATAAATCAGTGCTATATCGTGAAGTGAAAGTGTTGAAAGTTTTCTTTCAAAAAGTCGGTATTATGAAAGCGAGCATTTCATCATGATGAAGGATAATGCAAAGATTTTAATTCCTTTCAAGATATTCGCTGGTGATTTCCAGAAAACAAATTATTAATATCAATCAACATTGACTCTATACGAATTTCCAAAATCACAATCGATTCTTGATCAAAAGAAAAAACAGTGAACGGCTTTTGTAGCTCCCAAACAGTTGATCGTTTTTAACGTACAAATATATCGATTTTTCGTCACCTAAATATAAAGATAGAATAAATTAATGACAAGTGATGAATGACAAGAATTTTAACTATCATGGAAAAAGCGAATTTCATGTGTTGATTAAATACTACATACATGGAAAAAATCATCGCACCATCATCATCGAGGAAATCATGAACAAAATGCATGATATCGTGTTGGCCAATTGTAGAGTGAAGGTAAGAGAGATTGTTGACATGATAGATATCTCGGATGAATATATGAAACATCCTTCACGAATATTTTGGAAAATGAAAGCTATTAGAACGATAAATGCCGCCTTTGCTCTAACTATTGGGCCTAATGTATTATTGACCAGATAAAACTACAATATACTCTATAATGGGTGTGAACAGCAATATTTTTTTCGTTCAAATACATTATTTTTATAAAAGATGATATATATTTTTTTCAATATATATTTGTTCTCGATTTTGACAATTGAACCTAATAATTCTATTTTTTCGTTATAAAGAGTTATCAAACTATTACTATATATTTTTGTAAAACATTATAAAAACCATTTTTTTCTTGTTGTGTTTAGTATTAAACTCGAAGGGATTACCAGTAAACAAACCTACCAAATACTATTACCAACACAAATCACTTTTAAAAAACTTCTCGATGCGCGTTTCCCTAATCATGTTAATATCATCAAGAGATAATTTAATCTAGAATCAGATTAAATCATTCACGTCAGAACGATATTAATCGAATTCAATGTATTGAAAGACAACAAAGAGCTAAGACAAAAAAGTAAACTAATCGCATAGCCCGAAAAATGATACAGTCAATAATCAAATGCCATTGAAAAATCAGTTTATACCACATCATCCTAATGTTTACGACCTATTGATCTGTAAATAAATTCCAGACAGCAAGTGAGTCAAGTTAGGTAGACCTTTGCTGATAAAATCCATATTGTTCAATTTAAATTTCACAAAATAAATATTGGAGGATAATTATACATGTGGCTTACATCACCAAATTTAAAGAACGGACTAATACTGGTTAACTTCTAAGCACCAGCGAATCTGCAAGTTTCAATGGATAGGTTAAACAGATGAAGTAAGGATCCAATGAAAACAGGAGCAATTTTTCCCAAGAGGGGTCGATGTTTTGTCCCTACTAGCCATAACCTTACTTTTTAATGTTCTTATTGCATATCTGTAATCAGTCTCGTTCAAATACTGCAGGAAAAAGAAGTTTTCGTATATAATTCCTTGACAAAAATAATAATCACTTACTTAGTTAGCATATATATTTTTGAAGAAGTTGGCAAAACAATATACAATCGATCGGGGCGAATCAAGCAGATTATCATCCATGTACGAGGGTAGTCTGAAAAGTTTGCAGCCTATACATGAAGATACCGTTACTGGTGAAAAAGATTCTGCTAATATAATTGTGCATACGTTGAAAGGTAACCTTGAAAAGTTCAGCCATATTAGATGCTCAGTTGTTCCTTAACAGTGATTTATGTCTGTCGGTGTTAATATTTCCCTAAATATGAAAAAAATCGAATATCGAGCATTAAGTTCTTACATTTGAAAGGCAATACGCCTACGACAGCTGAATTTAATTGGTCGTACCAGCTTGATTGACGATGAACCTTCGGGATAGCCAAAAACTGCAGCCACTACCGATAATATTGAATCACCGACGATCATCAAATTAAGGCTAGAGAGGTAGCAAAGGCTGTGGGCATCTCAAAAGAACTTGTTTGTCGTATATTGACTGAAGATTTTGGCATGGAAAGGCTAACCGCGCGTTACCGCGATTACTCACTCAGGACTATAGATGAAACTTGGATACACCTCTGCATTCCTGAAACTAATGCATAGTCAAAACAGTGGACTGCGAAGAGTGAATTAAGTCCGAAAAATACAAAGACTGCGAAGACCTTCAGCAACTTTTTTTTCTTTTCTAGGTTCAAAATTTCTCTCGGAGGACAGAGATTTTCATCGGATGAGGAGAGCATCACATTGGTAAACGTCTATTTTGCAGAATGAGATGTGAACTACTAGTTCTATAATCAAGGAGTACTATACCTGATTTATGTAACCACGATAAGATCTATCAATTTTGACCTTAATTGTCGGTCAAAACTTCCTATATAAGTTAAAATAATACAGATCGCCACTTTCACTGTTTGTCCAATTTGTACTTAACCCGAATATCCCTTATAACATCTGCTGGAAACCAATCAGGATAGTGTTTAAATATTCTGCGTGTCTTGATGAGTGGAACAAAAGACAAATCTGGTTTTAAAAAATTCGACCTTCTTTTAGACTGATTACAGGAAAATTATTTCTTATAGTAGTTCGAAGTATTTGAGTAGTAATACATAAAGCCGCTTGAAAAGGGTACTCACTGACTAGTGGAACAGCATCACCATCCACTCTGCGGGAAGTATTAGTAAGGACAAGATCCCATACATTATAACATGCATTAGGATGGATTAAGGATACATGTGCTCGATTAGGGACGAGACATAGTACGTTATTGAGTAGGAGGTTATTGAAGCAGAGAGGCTTGGCCGACGAAGGCAGACACCAGGACTAAGACCATCAATGTCTACGTATTAAGAAGATATGTCGGAAAGATAAAAATAGCTACATGAAGGGAATATGCCAAGAATTAGAGGATCACCACAATAGAAATGAAACCATAGATCTGTTCAACAAAATCAAGCAGGTAACTTGAAATTTCAAGCCGCAAACTTTGGTGATGCAGAATAAGTAGAGACAAATGATAACGGAGAGGACCGGTGTTCTCAAACGGTGACAGGAATACTGCCAATTCTTTTACAAAAATCAACCAACAGAATATCCTCATGGGTATCCTAATCTGGATAATGTGGAACTGGAAATTGTATGATCAGAAGTTAAAATCGCACTAAAGAAACTGAAACTAAAAAATTCAGTGGAGTGGATGGGATTGTAGCTGAGATGATATTGACCGACGATGAAAACCTGACCAGCCATATGACAACATGATATGAATTCTCTGCAACAAGATTTGGAGGTTTGGTATATGGTCGACTCACTGGAGCATACTATAGCATATACTCACTGGACAATATATAAATATATATATATAAATATACATATATATATATATATATATATATATATATATATATATATATATATATATATATATATATATAAAACCCATATTTTCGCCGACCTCTCGTCGGATGGCTTATAAATCGAGTTTTTTTTACTTTTTTGGATAGCGTATATATATATATATATATATATATATATATATATATATATATATATATATATATATATATATATATATATAAATACAAGAACCGACCAAAATGTCATGCTGAAACTATTTCTCACTCAAGCAAAGTGCTACTCCATATAATCCATGAAAGACTTATAGCATACATTCACCCTGAAATCTTCCACGAACAAGCGAGATTCATGCCCGGATAAGGCACACGGGAATACATATTGAACATTAGACAGATAATCGAAAAGACCAGAAAGCTTTTGATCAAATAAAATGGCGCAGTTTGGAGTATAATGACAGAAATGGGGATACCTCAGCACCTTAGTCATCTTGTTGCTAATCTGTACAGATCAGCTGAAGTGAGAATACAGGACCAACTGAACGATCTTTTTGGGGTGTATAGAGAATTGCGACGAGGATGCATTCTCTCTCTCCTATACGATTCAACTTGTATGGAGCATGAATCATCCAAAAAGCAACTTACGATTGGGACAGCAGTGTATGAGTCGAGGGAAAGAGAATATCGAGTCGACTGCTGTTTACTTTCGGGTTCATACGCATAAATACAAGATTCCTCACCTATTTAGATGTTATACCCGTCATTAGATATTATGACGCACCACGATTATATTTTTTACCAAACCAATTGACATGAACCTTTTTTGAGCGATTTTCAAATTATGCGGAATCCAACGCGCCTAAATCTTTTTCACGGCTAAATGTTCATGTAAAATCTTGTGCATGCTTGTGTATGCTAGGGATGCCTATTGGATTGGATTCACTAAACCAGTGACATACAGTGGTTTTAACTGGTGCTTCATTGCCAAAAGTCGAAGTGAGTTGATCGATGCACTGTTGTTGAGATAATCCATATCGAAAGTCGTAGTAAATCACCGCACGCAAAGTCTCACAAGCTAATTCTATTTTTTTCATTGAGATGAAATTTTCAAGTCACTAAACAACACAAATAGCGTCTGTATGACAAAACGTTTTGAGCACGTATAAAGTCAACAATGTTAAACTTTACAATGTATATGTCAGATGGTGCCTAGCAACGCTATTGTTGCCAATTTCGGACACATAAATAGTAACCCTCGTAGTTAATAGGTCACTGGAGGGGAAGACCGGACCCAATCTCCTTAGCGGGACTTGAAGTGGTTAAAGACTTTATATACCTGAGTGCAAAACTATCAAACACAGGTAACTGCGAGCCTGAAATAAGAAGAGGAATCGCTATGTCTACGGAAGTCTACGGAATAAGCAAAAACACTAAATTGAGACTGGAGAGAACACTCATATTCCCCATGGTAACATATGCCGCTCAGTCTTGGACCCTAAAAACAGCTGATAGAAGACATATTGACGTCTTCGAAATGTTCACATGGAAGCGTATGCTCCCGTGGACCGAGAAACACTCTAATGAATCAAGTCTGGCCGAATTCAACATCACTGAAAGACTCAGTAAAACAATTCAAAAATCTATACTAGAAAAACGCCTCGAGGCAAAACACCCACACGTTACTTTGACCAAATCTCAGGACTGACAAATGTCTCTGTATATTACTGCAAACGAACGACCGAGGACCGAGAAGAATGACGAGACAAGGTTCAGCATGTATGATCATATTCATATTGCGCTGTCACGATGCTCGGTGGTAAGCAGTACGATTAGGAAGTATGTTGGTACATTGTTACATACAGTACATACATTTCAAATTTAGAGCTGGATTCGGTTGGCAGCATATGCCACTTTGTCGAGTTTCCAATTTTTCTTGTTGATAATTATTGACATGTTTGGAGGTTATTCCATTTCTATCTGAACGTTTACTTTCATTTTTACCTTACGATCGAAAACAGTTCTTTTAAGAACTGTCACAGTGTTATAATTGTCAGAGTCGCGCCTGTAAAATGCCAAATCATTTAAATAGTCTTTGCCAAGGGTTTGTAGCATCTCTGGTACACTATTTTGAATAAGAACGAGACAATAATGGTCTATTGTTACCCTTTGCAGTTGTTGGAGCGGTATGTTAAGTTAAATGGTAATAATTGGATATGTTTAGTTTAAATCATAGATATTATAGAAACTAAAATATATTTTTTAGATGGTTGCGGCCTTAAGTCTTAAGGTTGAGTATGTCCTCTGTTAGACTATTTCACAAAAAGTGAAAAACAATGAAGTTATAAAATCGCCTAGAATGCGTAGTTTTTCTAAAAGGGTTACCAATACTGCAGCTTTGGATACATGTTCTATTTGTGATACCATTTATATCATGTATGAACAGAGTAAGTATTCGTAACCTAAGAATTGCAGACAAGGCTGTTCTTAAACCTATACGTAGTTTATATGTAGGCACTCACGGTTTTATTTTCATTTTCGAAACCACCAAAAGTGATTAAAAAAGATAAGTTACATAAATATGCAAAAAATATGAACAATTTTGCTTAAAATTTTTTATTTTAGATACATTATATGCTGTATATTATGCTGTATATTTTTGAAACATCATGCTGGTAGTGAAGATGGATCTATTGAAGATACAGAGACTGATTACAATGGTGAAATGAATCAGAAAAATTTCTTGAAATGGTTTGAAACCCTATTATTAAAAAACTTAACTGAAGCATCTTATTTTTTTTATAGATAATGCTCCGTATCAAAGCATGTTATTAAGCAAGATACTAAACAGCTCATATACTAAAGCTGTCATTCAAGATTGGTTAACTTATAATAATACATTTTCAATTGAAATGCTTAAAACTGAACTATTAAGAATTGTAGCAGAGTACGTATCACAGCCAAATTTATTATTTTGATATATTTCCTAAGTGGATACTTTTCAAAAATAAACCAACACGGAAATATTTAGTAGACAACTTAGCAGAATAATATAGGCACAAAGTTTTACGTATTCCCCGATACCACAGCATTTTCAATCCAATTGAACTTATATGGGGAATTGTAAAAAATTACTATAATAAACACATTGGTGGAAATGGTAATACACAGAAAGAGTATAAATATGTGGCGTGAGACACTTGACGCTGTTACTCCTGAGATATGGAAGAATACGATCAAGCCTACAGAAAATAAAATAATAAAATGATATGACAGAGAGCATATACTTGATCGAAAAGAAGTTCTTCCGTTAATTATAAATACTGCAGATGATAGCAATGATTTCAGCCAGTACTTTTAAGATTCTGATTAATGAAAATAAGTGCATGCAGATATTTCATTGTTTTTTCTGTTTAATATTTGTATATTATATATCAATAAATAATACCGTCATTGGTAATTATGTAATCTTTTAATTTTAATAACCATTCAAATATTAAAAAATGTAGCCGATGGTTTTTGAACGAAGCATTTTACATGTGCTGAATCTATCTAGAGGTACTAAATCGACAACACTTGCAAGACTTTCAACATTTATTATACGTTGTTAGTTACATTGTAATTTGCGTTTAATTTAGAGTTGATTTTTTAATTGTTATTAAAGTTTAAATTGTAAAAATGATTCTCTAAAGTAAGGTTAAGATGTTTAATCGCAATCTGGTAACAGGGCAATCAAAATGTAGATCATGTGCTTAATGACAGGTAAGTGTTTTTATTTTGTACGAGCTATATCTTTACATTGTATTGTGATTTGTACGGATTCTGAAAATGGATATTGCCCTTCAATAAATAAAAATTAAATAAATATTTACATAAACTCTTGCTTTTCTCTTCAGAAGTTTTCAGAAAATCTTTGAACCTCTCTTTCTGAAAATCTCTACAACCTTTCCGGACAATCTGATATTTTCAGTTTGATTTTAACATATATACTAAGTGTTGCCCCTTTTATTCCCCAATATATTTACGTTACCCGACAAGATATTCCACAAAAATAATGGCACTATCATAAAACCAGCCACTTATTTCTTCGATGATTTCTCACAACACAATTTAAGATTCGTGGCGTTTACGGACGGAGTTCTGTTGAGGAGACCAAGGTGTAAAAGTGGTTTGGTCGGTGCAGGGGCGGAGATTTTGACCTGACAGACCAGGATCGTTCAGGGTGTCCTTCAAGAACTGACGTCGAGGAAATAAAGGCTATAATAGCCGAAATAGCCGAATGCTCTCTAAAGCTCTGGAGGGATTAGGAAATGCCGAAAGGTCTTAATCCCGATGAAAGAAAAATCCGAACCTACACCTCCGTGCGGTGGAGAGCGGGAAACACCTTAGGGCGGCAAACGTAGGTAGGGACCGAGTAACTGTCGGTATAAACAGTTCACTCTTGCTAAGAGAGGAAGAGCTAGCAAGAGCTGGGGCACCCACTTGCCCCTAGGGCGAGAAATCGTCCTTAAAGGCGGAGGAACCAGAAATTGGTCAACGGCAGGAGGCTGGAGTGGCAACGGGAAACCACTACAGTAAAGATCTACGGATATCCCTAGTAAATCTACCATGGAATGGCTAATCTCAATCCGATCGGATCTCCGGGGAGGACGGTTTTGAGAGTTACCAATAAAGACATAAACAGGGAAACAACTAACTTATTCAGAACACAACTTAGAATAGGAACCTGGAATGTGCAAAGTATGTATCAAGCAGGGAAAACTCACAATAGCATACAGGAAATGGAAAGGCTACATATAGACATTCTGACATGCACTGAGGCAAGATGGCCAGGAACAGGGCAATGTCAAGTGGGAAACTATAATATATATTATGCGGGCGAAGATGGTACACACCATCGAAACGGTACAGCGATAATAACGCATAACCGAATAGCAAATACACTGCTAGGATATTTACCCATCTCAAACAGAGTGGCAATAATGAAGATCAGAGCCGTACCATACAATCTGAACATAATAGCCGCATACGCACCAACAACTCAAAGTACAGAGAAAGAAAATGAGCTTTTCTATGAACACCTCAAGAAGGCACTCCAGAATACAAAAAACAAAGAAGTCACCATTGTAATGGGTGACTTCAACGCAAAAATAGGACAAGGAGCGGACGGCGATGTGATTGGTAAATTTGGTCTGGGTCACCGAAATGAAAGAGGAGAAAGACTGGCTCAGTTCTGTAAAGAAAATAGATTGTCGGTCATGAACACATACTTCCAACTACCCTCCCGAAGGCTGTATACATGGCAAGCTCCAGGTGAAAGGAATATTAGAAACCAAATTGACTTCATAATGGTCAACAAAAGATTTCAAAACTCGATAACATCCGCAAAAACGTATCCAGGAGCTGACATCGCCTCGGATCATAATCTACTACTAGCAAGGGTCAAACTGAGACTCAAGAGAGCGACCAATCAACCACAGAGACCCAGGCGCCCAGACATGAATCTATTGAAAGATACAACAATTATCGAAAGGGTGAAACAAGAAATAAACAACAACTTAGCTACACTTCAAGTATGTCCAGCCGAAACAATAAACAACAAATGGGAAAGCATAAAAAGTATAATAACAACAACAATAAACAACAATTTAAAGTCTCAGAACAACAGAACAAAGAACAAAAAATGGATGAATAACGAAATCTTGGAGCTAATGGCAGAGAGACGGAAACTAAAAAACAGAGATGAACTGGAATACAAAAAACTGAATATAACGACCAAGGAAAGAATAAAAGAAGCAAAGTCAGAGTACCTGCATGAACAATGCACCGAGATAGAAAACTTAGGCGCAAAGCATGATACACTGAACATGCACAAGAAAATCAAAGAAGCAGCTGGCGTATTCAAAAGTAATGGGAGAACGCTACTTGCAGACAAGCAAGGCAACATAGTCTGGGATCCCACAACTCGTTTAAAAACATGGGAAACCTATATAGAAACACTTTTTGCGGACACAAGTAGAGGGGATATAGCAACGAACAACGACATAACTGGGCCTTATATCACTCGAGAAGAAGTGATCACAGCCATAAAGCGACTAAAGAATGGAAAGTCCCCTGGTCCGGATAACACCTATATAGAAGTTATAAAACTTATAGACGAGGAACATCTAGACACAATAATACAATTGTTTAACCAAATATATGATTCTGGATCAATCCCAGAGGAATGGTTAACCTCGACGTTTATACCTATTCCTAAGAGTACACGGGCAAAAAAATGTGACGAACATCGCTTAATCAATATAATGAGCCATTTCCTAAAGATCTTTCTGAAAATAATACATGAAAGGGTATATAGGAAAATTGAGGAACACATAGGAAACACTCAATTCGGCTTCAGAAACGGTTTTGGTACAAGAGAAGCCTTGTTCAGTATACAGGTACTCATACAAAGAGCAAGAGATGTGAACACGGACGTATACGCATGTTTTATTGACTTTTCGAAAGCATTCGATAAGGTCAAACACGATAAACTGTTAAGTATCCTA
Organism: Cosmopolites sordidus; assembly: GCA_031761425.1. Classification (NCBI taxonomy): domain Eukaryota; kingdom Metazoa; phylum Arthropoda; class Insecta; order Coleoptera; family Curculionidae; genus Cosmopolites; species Cosmopolites sordidus. Next base: position 858,851 of record JARFXV010000172.1, on the reverse strand, counting down.
GAAAGAATCGGAATAGATGGACCTGAAAGGCGTATAATAGCCAACTTGTACTGGCGCCAAAATGCAACGATCAGAACAGAAAACCTAACTTCGTCTCAAATAAACATCCAAAAAGGAGTTAGACAGGGGTGCATTCTGTCACCCATGCTGTTTAACATATATTCAGAGGAACTGTTCAAGGATGCACTCGAGGGAACAGACGAGGGACTAATTGTTAACGGAGTAAACATCAATAACATCCGCTACGCCGATGATTCTACACTACTAGCAAAGACTGCAGAAGAACTGCAAATACTAATCAATAGAATAGCAGAAAAGAGCAAAGAATACGATCTAAGTCTCAATATAGAGAAAACAAAAGTTATGATTATCAGCAAACAGAACATAATCGCTGATTTCTACTTGCATGACAGGAAACTAGAGCAGGTACAAAACATTACATATCTGGGATGCAACCTGAACGCAGATTGGGACCACGCTAGATAAATAAAAATCAGAATTGAAAAAGCACGAAATGTATTTAACAGAATGAGAGGTGTATTATGCAATCTAAAACTAAACATCAGACTACGAATTAGGACTCTCCGATGCTATGTTTTCTCAATATTATACTATGGGGTGGAGGCATGGACCTTGACAGAGAACACTGTAAAACGACTTGAAGCATTTGAATTCTGGTGCTACCGCCGTATACTTCGAATCTCCTGGACACACCACGTTACCAATGAAAAGGTTCTGGAGCGGCTGAACAAGAGAAGAGAAGTAATTGTCACCGTAAAGAAACGAAAAGCATCTTATTTTGGACATGTCATGACAGGAGGAAAATACTCTTTACTACAAGTTATACTACAAGGAAAAGTAGAGGGAATGAGAGGACCTGGTCGAAGAAGGATATCATGGCTGAAGAACTTGAGGCAATGGACAGGAATGACATCAACCGAACTATTTAGATCAGCGGCCAACAGGATTAGATGGGCCATGGTAATTGCCAACGTCCAATGAGGATATGGTACCCCCAAGAAGAATAGCCGAAAATCCATGACATATATATCCTAAAGTTTGACATTGTTAGCTGTATACGAACTCAGAACGTTTTATCATACAGATGCTATTTGTGTTGTTTAGTGACTTTTTTAGAAAAATTTGATCTCAGTCAAAAAATGAAATTATCTCGTGAGAACTTTCGTGCAATGATTTATTACGACTTTCGACGTAGATTACCTCAATAACAGTGCATCGATCAACTCACTTCGACTTTTGGCGATGAAGCTCCATCAAAAACTACTGTATTACTGGTTCAATTCAATCAGTCACTCTCACTTCGACTTTTGGCGATGAAGCTCCATCAAAAACTACTGTATTACTGGTTCAATTCAATCGTGGCCGTCGTTCGCTGATGGAAGAATTTAAAGAAGGTCATCCAAAATCGGTTGTTATGCCAGAAAACATCGATACTGTGGGCGAACTGATAAAGCAAGTTTGTCATGTTCGCGAGATTGAGGCATCCCGGGGCATTAGTATTGGCAAAAAAAAGACTCGTGTAGATCACTCAATAAATATAATCGTTTATAATCGTGTATCAAAAGCCGTGTATAATATCTACACAGGTGAGGAATCTTGAATCTAGGCGTATGAGGCCGAAAATAAACAGTAGTCCGTTGTATGGGTCTTTCAAAATTAGCCAAAACCAAAAAAAGTTATTCGCGCAAGAAGCACTTCGAAGCAAATGGTCGCCTGTTTTTTGGGATAAATGGCAACAGTGCCACTAAAGAATCGTAGAACGGTCAATTCTGAATTCAAAAATCTTTGAAGAAATAAGAAAAAACAATCAGCGAGCCGGATCATTTTTCACCATGATAACGCTCTCACACATCTGACCGAACATCTCAATATTTGTCCAGTGAAAATATCGAATTGATGGGTCATCCGCCCGATTCCTTTTTGTTTCCGTCCGTGAAGAAAAAACGGTTGATGCGGTTGATGCTTTCAAAATGCATGTTTTGGACATATATATAATACTACTATATTGCTAGCTAGGTCTGGAGATCGACGAAATCATTACGGTGCAGAAATATATGCGTCTGTTTCTCTCATTACTATTTTGAGTCTTATGCGCATGTCCGAGAATTGAGTATGCTTATAGACGTGCGTCAGTTTGCACATTTTTATGTCACGTTTATTTATTGCGACATTTGCGCACAGCGGATCGAGTAGTAGAAAAAGAAATAGAAGTAGACGTTTGCTGTCTCACTTACTCCGTGACACCTCCACTTACAGATATTAGCAATACAGTAGTATTATATATGTGGTTTTGGAGATAGAGTCAAGTGTGCGCACCTCGTTTATCTACAAAGGGGGCAGGGAAGAGTCGTGACATGTGTAGGCAACTTAAACGAGGAATTAGTTTATGCACGAGATCGCGATATGGTACTGTCCACTTGCTTGTAAAAAAAAATATTACAAATTCGACGCTGCAACTACAACTTTTGCCATTGCGACAAAGATTGTCATAACGTACTGCAGTTAGTATCCAAGGTAAGGCAATTTTTTTTACGTTGATAATTTATTCAAGTTTACTGTTCACTCATAATATTTTAGGTTAGGTTTGGTATGGTTAAAGTTATATAATTATATGAGTATATATATAAAATGACGGTCTGGGGCAAGAGTGCGCATTCGCACCTTTACCCCCGTTGTTTTTTTATGAAGAAACAATGAATTTCTTTTAAAAAACATTGATTAATGTATTTTATTTTATTTCAGATTTTAATCGTAATATCACGAAATTATCAAAGAAAAAACCTGAACGAGCTCCTGCTACTGAACTGCAATTTCTCGAGCAAAAGAACTTATAGCTAGTGGAAAAAGTAAAAGAGCTGCTGCAAGTGAGATCGGTATCAGTGAGTCCTGTCTACGAAAGAGGCTTAAACTTTATACAACTTCTTCTTAAATGGGTCGGTGGAAGCCAACGTTTAACGAAGAACAAGAAGCAGAATTTGTGAATCATTGTAAGCAAATGGACGAAAGATATTTCGGTTTGACCATAACCAATTTGCGACGGCTTGCTTATGAGTATGCTGTCAATCTACAGTAACTAGTTAAATAAATTATATAAGAAGTACAACTTCAAACCAAACCGTATCTATACTGATGATGAAACAGGAATGAGCACTGTTTCGAAAAAAACTCCTAAAGTTGTCAACTTTAGTCAACTAAGTTTTCTTTTGTCAACAAAAGGAAAAAAGTGCTAGGTAAAGTTGTGTCTACAGAACAAGGTATCAAAGGAACAGCCATTTGCTGCATGAGTGCTACTGGACATTATGTTCCGCCTGCATTTATTTATCCTCGGAAAAGATCTCGTGATGATATATTATATGGTGCACCTTCTCAGAGCATCTCCAAGATATCTGATAGTGGTTTTGTCAGCACAGATCTGTTTATCACCTAGTTAGAACATTTTCAATCATTTGTCTACCCTACACTATAAGATCCAGTACTGCTGCTTCGTGACCACCACTCTTCCCATTTTAGTTTAGAGACAGTGAAATATGCTCGTGAACATATAATTAACAACATATTATTATGTTAACATTGCCACCACATGGAAGCCACAAACTCCAACCACTGAACAGATCTTTTTTCAGCTCCCTGAAAGCTAAATATTCTGTTGAATGTAATAAATTCATGTCAGAGTTTCCTGGAAAAGCTATTATCCAATACCATGTAGCTCGATTATCCGGTTTTAAAATATGTAGAATATACCCTTTCAACGATTTGTTTAGCGAGGCAGATTTTGCTCCATCATCGGTTACAGACTAGATCGTTCCTCAAGACGAGCAAAATGTTGTTGCTACATAGGATTTATCCTCTGAGAAAAATGATGAACAACCAGTAGCAAGGATTGAAACATCATCAGATATTGAAAGCAATCATACTGAATAGGTTGAAGAATCCATCGCTGAGTTTGATCCCACAACTCTTATGATTGTAGATCTTATTGGTGAACAACTTTCTATAGAAGCTCCATCAACATCTACAGCCAGAGTTTCAAACAATACAAGTTCTAATAAAGAGAATCAGCATCAACATATACCAATCTCAACGATTTCACCATTTTTAAAAATGAAAGAGAAAAATGTTCCATATCCAAATGCAATGAAATCCCAAATAATTACAGCTAGTCCTTATAAAGAACAGTTAAAAAAAAAACGAATCAAAAAAAAACCTAAGAAAAGAATTCGTAAACCAGCAATGAGCGATGCTGCGCCGTCCAGACAAAAAAAGAATGTACTGACAAAAAGAAAGTTGGGAAAATAGTCGGAGGCTTCTAACTCAAATTCTAAAAAAATATTTTTGTGCACTCTGTAAGGAACAATATACAGAACCTGCTACTGAAGAATGGATCGAATGTATTAAATGCATGGATTGGTGGCATGAACAATGCACTTTTTATGAAAGAGGTAGTTTTGAATGTGATAATTGCCAAGAAGATTCCTCCTAACATTATCATCGAATTTCTTTTTTAATCCCTTTTTAGTCAACTGATTGTATGTGATTTTATATTTATAAGTCGATCTCTAATTCTACATGGATCTAGTCTCAAAGAAAATTTGACTATATTGATCAATTTCACAATTTGCCTATTAAGACATTTATGACTATAAAAAAATATGCACACTTTCCTCAAATGCGTATACTTACCCCACATGAGTGCACACACATATTAACAATACGGGTCAAGTGTGCGCATTTTAAATTTTTTATATGCATGATTTTATTTTTTCTTATTTCTCATCGTCTAATTTTGATACCACTTTGAACGCTTAAGTGCACACACTTGACCTGAATGAATCTACCTCAATCGGAATGGAAAGAGTGCTATGAAAATTGATTCAAACGTATGCACAAGTGTATCGATTATAGCGGAGAATATTTTGAAAAACCGGATCCATTCCGGATACATAATCCATTCCGGAACCAATTCCGGATACATAAATAGCAACATTCGTATTCTATAAAAATAAGGATACTATCATAAAACCAGCAACTATGTCTTCGAAGATTCCTGAATCATTTTACTGAAATAATCTATATAATATTGTAAAAAGATGCACAAAGGTGTAGCGCTTCCAAAATTAATCTTAAACGACAAAAACTTCTGATGTGTATTATACAAGCAGGGTAGGGTTCTGAAATTGTGTTGCCTGCATAAAATTGGTCAGTTATGAAAGGCCGAGTAGCCCTCTAATTAGAACGTTCGTGTTCAAGCTCGTCATGACCCAAATGCATTTTAATGGCCATTGAAACGTACCTGCTTCCTGTGGGGTTGTTGTTTGAACTTTCTGTAGCCGTCAAAGAAGTTACGTAAATGGGCGAGTTGTTTATAAATCCGTTTAAATCCTCTGAAGTGGCTACTGACTGTTGATTTAGCTGAAACAAAATAAATGTATACATTAGATTTATTAAAATTTATTTTAACACTGCTTCATTATAAATCTGATTGGTATGCATTGATAATTGTTATACCCATAATTTAATGTCGGTTTTTTTCAAATTTTAAAAATCTTACTATCTACTAACAACTAATAGCGCTAATGCTATTTATCCTGATATCTTGAATAGCAGAATATATCAGCGTTGATTTAAAAAATAAGAACGGTTATTTTAATCTTTTCGATGATATAAATTCTGAAAGACCTATTAAATTTGATAAAAAGATCTTGTTGTCTAAAATTGAAGTTGATTCCAAACAAACCATCCATGAATTAGCCGCGAATCTTAATAATGCACGATTTATAATTCGCAATACGATATTTAAAATAACTGAATAAAGTGCAAAGAAAAGGAATGTGTTACCATATTTCGGTTGAAAACAAAATTCAACGTGTAACTATCTGCAGTGCACTTTTGTCCAAATTAGGCAGAGATCCTTTTCTTCATGTGTTCTTTCTGATGTAACCCGCTGACCATTAGTTCGATAGTAATCCACTGTAATGTTTATTCCTTTAAATCCAAATTATAAAGAACCATATCGAAAATGTATTTATAGAGTACAGTTTATATCGATTAACTTGAAATAATTCTATAAAATAGCTGTTAACTTAATCATGTATAAATATATCAAATACTAAAAACCGATCACAATGAACAGTAGAAATGTCTACATTGCCGTTTAAAAGACATGAATATGTTTTCGGTGGAAATTAAATTTAGAACTTAATATAATTCCTGAAATTTAAATGCGGTATTTCATTATTAACTGTCATTAAAATTATATCTTCACAAATTTATTCTGGCATTCAGTTTATTCCAGATATGTTCGTTTTCACTTATTTACTTAACCCTGAGATTTTCTACCTTTCAATGTAAAGATATATTTGTACTATATGAGGGGCGTTCGAAAAGATCTTGGTCTCTCAAGAAACACAAGACTTTTCATTTTTCATTCGCAACTAATTACCCTACGATGACAACACTTAAACCAACGACGATCCAACTTTTTAATACCTCCAGTATATATAAGTGACCCACTACCTATACTGGCTACGCTGACCTTAGTCAGCGTATCATTTCTTCAGATTTGGGATGACGAAATTATCGCTGGGAGCCAAATACGGCTCATGTAAAAGTACTTCTGCTGATAGTATCTCAAAGAATGGAAATGTCAACATTATATATGATCCGTTTTTAATAATGTCGGTTGTCATCTGTCATGCCATATATATATATATATATATATATATATATATATATATATATATATATATATATATATATATATATATATATATATATATATATATATATATATATATAATATGATTAATGTCAAAATATATTGCGATATAACTAAAAAAAAAATTGCACGTTGTTAGGTCGTTCAACAAATCTCAAGTAATTTAATTTACTTTTACCTAAGAATTGTAACAGGTTATAGGCCTAGGCCTTCTAGGTGACCCAGAACGTTGAGAACTTGATATTAGCGAAAATAAAAAAGGTAAACGTGAGTGTTGAGTGCTCAACATGACCGTGAATTATTTAAGAATTGTTTCAAAGTTGATGGGGCAAGAGAATTATGCGGATTGGGCATTTGCAGTTGAAAATGTGTTCGTTTTGGAGGGACTGTCGAAATGTCTTGATGGTTCTGAAACAGATACCGCTTTGGTGAATAAAGCCAAGGTCAAATTGATTTTAACCTTAGATTCGTCACTTTTTATTTATGTAGAACATACAACTTCTGCCAAGGAAGTATGGGAAAAGTTGAAGAGGTTCTATAAGGATTCAGGTTTTGCACGGAAATTTGGTTTGCTACGAAAATTAATATCATTAAGGCTTGATAACTGCGAATCTATGGTGCACTACGTCAACCAGATAATAAATACCTCTCAGAAGCTTGAAAGATGTGGTTTTCAGCTTAGTCAGGAGTTAATTGTCAGTTTAATGCTTGCTGTTTTAATCGACAAGTTTGAACCAATGGTAATTGCTGTCTAGCATGCAGGAATTGATGTTACTGCAGATTCCATTAAATCGAGATTGCTAGACATGTATCTAGGTGGTAGTGCAAATCGATCGTCATCAGCTGGTGCGTTCATCAGTTCAACGTTCGGCAAAAGAACTAGAGGTAGTGCCAGTAATGGTTTTGCAAGGAAAGGATTCAGCAATGGAAATAGAAGTTATGGTAGTAGTAGTACTTCAAAAATAATTAAAAATGTTACATGTTTTAAGTGTAAAAAGACGGCATTTTATGAACAAATTTCCAGAAAATAAAAGACACAATGGAAATTCACCCAACGCCTTTAATGCAGTATTTTTAACAGGGAATTTTAACAATTCAGATTGGTATTTGGATTCGGGATGAAGTATTCATTTCACCTCCAGGGAGGTCTGCTTCGAAAATGTCAATAAAGAACTATCAATGAAGGAAATCACAGTGGCAAATAATACCAGGTTAACTATAGACTGTTCTGGTGATGTTCAAATTACAACAGTGGCAGACGGGGAGCAATCTATCACAGTTTCCAATATTTTTTATGCACTAAAATTGATTAAAAACTTATTATCGGTAAATAAACTTTATTAAAAACCCATATTAAAGAAATTTTTCATCTAAAGGGCTGTGATATTTATAATAAAAGTGGTCAGCTGATTGCTAAGGTTAATTTAGTGGATAATGTTTACAAACTAAACTTCAAGAAGCCGCAGTTAAATTTAGCAAGCTTGGTAGTCTCTGGAGAAGTTTGACATAGGCGATTTGGGCATCTAAATTACAGAGATTTAAATTCAATGAAAAATAGATTAGTAAGAGGGTTTGAATTTAAAGGCTCGATAACTAAGAGTGATGAAATATGTGAAGTTTGCTATGAAGGCAAGGAAAGTTGCCTACCCTTCAATCATAAAGAAAATAGAGCAAATTTTCTGAATGACTATACAAAGGTGGTGTTTGCATATTTTTTAAGGGGCAAGGCAAGACGAGGCTTTTGAAAAAGTTTCAGGAATTCAAGAACTTTATAGAGAATCAAACGGGTACTAAAATCAAGATTTTTCAACAAATTCAAGGATTTCTATAAAAAGTATGGCATGTTGCATCAAGAAACAAATATGTATAGTCCACAACAATATAGTATGAGTGAACGGATGATATGGTCTTGATTCCAAAAGAGAAACGTCTGAAGTGGGAAAACAATTCAAAAAGAATCATTTTAGTGGGCTTTAGTGATAATATAAAGGGCTATAGATTATATGATCCTGATGAGATGAAAAGATTGTAATAAGCAGAGATGTTGCCATTGAAGAGATAGTTAAACCATCCAAACAATTACTGTTTTGTGAACCAAAGAAATTAACTGATTCAGTAAGTATGAGGATGAAGAAGATTATGAGGAAGTGAACTCAACAAATGACAAAGATTTTGTGGTGGACATGAGTGATGCTGATGACATTCTACAAACAGAAAACTTGGAAAATAGGAGGTCTCAAAGTATAATCAAGCCAAAACAATATGAGGACTATATAACCCATACATATGTAGGTTACATAGCATGTAGGTTACATGCTGTATACAGCAAGATCTTGGTTTCAATTTAAATGGTGATCCAGAATCTGTGGAGCAAGTTATGTCAAGGGTAGATGCTGAACTATGAAGAGAAGCCATGACAGAAGAGACCAAGTGTTTTGATGTGCCAATGATGCTTGGGAACTCATTGATAGTGTGCCAGATTCATGCACTGTTGTACCATGCAAGTGGGTATTCAAGACAAAAGTGAGTGACAACGGAGAGGTGAAATATCGAGTACGTTTAGTGGCAAAAGGTTGTGTACAGAAAGCTAATATTGACTGTGATGAAGTGTTTGCATCTGTAGAGAGGCATTCTACTTTAAGATTGTTGATAAGTTTAGCTGTACAATTAAATTTTAAAATTATACAAGTATATAAAGACAGCAAAAATGTTTAAATGGTTTTCTTGAACAGCCTGTTTATAAGAACATGCCTGTTTATAAGAACAGAAATGTTTTTAATAACAAAGCCCTCTGGGTGTTAGAGGGCTTTGTTATTAAAAACAGGGAGTATAATGTGTATAAATTAAAGAGAGCTGTTTATAGACGAAACAGTCATCAAAGGCATGGAATGGGTAAATGAAGTATTGTCTAATTTGGGATATAATAAGCCACAAAAAGAATGTTGTTTATTTATAAAGAAGGACAAGAATTCATTAACTATGGCAGCATTATATGTTGGCGATTTTTTTTTGTTTTTTCCAGCAATTTTAGGGCAATTGAATGTTTGAAATTAAAACTATGCTCAGAATTTGCTATAAAAGACTTAGGTGATTCTAGGGACTAAAAGAACAATGCCATTTATATAGATCAAGAGGATTATGTAGATCAGTGTTTGAAAAATGTTGGCATGGACAATTGTAAGTTAGTTAGTACTCCCATAGATGTAAGGCAGAAAAGGTAAAAAATATTGATCCAGACTGATTGATCTAAACTATCTGCCTTATCGGAAAGTTATTGGAAATCTTATGTACTTAGCAGTGTCAACTAAACCGGATACCACATTAGCAGTGAATTACTTAAGCCTGTTCAATAATTGCTATTCGGAGTACCATTGGCAGTGTGCCAAGAGAGTAACTAAATCCTTAAAAGGTATCAAGCATTTCAAGTTATGTTTTTCAAAAGACAATGTTAATGATTGCAATTTGGAAGGATTTGTAGACTTTGATTGGGCAAATAATAATGACGGAAAATTGTATTCAGGATATTTTTTTTAAACTATCAGGGGGGGCCAATATCACGGCAAAGTTTTAAACAAAAATCAGTTGCATCAAGCAGCATTAATACAGAGTACATAGGTCTTTGTGAAGCTTCAAAAGAAGCAGTTTATTTGAAAAAACCTTTAAATGAGTTAGTAGGTTTTAATAATTCTGTCACGGTTTTCAATAATAACCAGAGTGCACATACATTGACCACAAATCCATTTCACAAGAGGTCTAAACACATTGATGTGAAGTACCATTTTGTTACAGAATGTGTTTCTAATAATATCATTAATATTAAGTATCAGCAGACTAACGAAATTGTAGCTGCTGTATTATCCAAGGATTTACCAAGAATTAAGCATTCGTATTTTGTTCAGAAGTTAGGAATGGTGTCTTAATTATTTGAGATAGTGAGGGTGTTGATAGTATCTCAAAGAATGGAAATGGCAACATTATGTATGATCCGTTTTTAATAATGTCGGTTGTCATCTGCCATATCATATATATGATTAATATCAAAATATATTGCGATATAACCCAAAAAAATAGCACGTTGTTAGGTCGTTCAACAGATCTCGTTTCATTTACTTTTGCCTAAAAATTGTAACAACTTTTAAGCGTAGGTCATGGAGTTTTGCAGTAACAATCCGAGACGGTATGTGCAAGCTAATTATTATGTTAAAGAGCCCTTTTCAGACTTATGTGGACATATGTGGACATTTAGCCTGAATAGCACCCTTCAATTGATCCAGTACTGAAGCGTAATACACCCCGGTGATGGTCCGATCTTTTAATTAGGTAATCTATGAAAACGTAGCCATGTATTTTCCTTCTTGGCACACTTTTACTGTGTTTGTTGTTTCCCACCATTGAGACTGCTGCATCCACCTCTTTCACCTATTTCAATAAAATGTCAAAGAAACTCCGCAAAATCACATTTAAATACGAAATGTAACTAAGGTAGCCGATACTTGTTGGAAATTTAATTTAAATAAGTCAATAAAATGACGAAGAAACTCCGCAAAATCGCATTTAAATAAATCTAAATACTAAATGTAACTGAGGTAGCCGATACTTGATGGAAATTTAAATTAAATAAGTAAACGAAGATCAATTTCTTAAATTTTTATTATATTTAAAATTATATGTATAACAATTTGGCATTTCTTCTTATTCCCACGCATCCCTTATTAGTTAATAGATTTCCCCTTGTATCGCCAGTCCTCCATGCTCAATCATTTTTATCGCAATCTGATCTTCTCCCGGAGCTTTGTTATTCTAGAACACCAACATTCGGGTTTATTTCCTTCTTTGTAACCTCTGCCACTTCATTAAATTCATATCCTCAGTAAAATACCAAACGACTGGAAAGTAACAATAATCTGCCCAATACTCAAGAAAAGTGATAAGTCAGAATGTAAAACTACAGAGGAATATCGCTATTAAATGTGACTTAAAATATATTTAGGAAACTGCTAGAAAGGCGACTAAATGTGCAAATGGAAGAAAAGGTAGGGCAATAGTTAGGGAGGATTCAGAAAAAGACGATCAAAGATTGATCAAATATGTGTATTCAGACAAATACTAGAGAATTTCTATGCATATAATACTGACTTACATCGCCTGTTCATAGACTTTGAGCAAGCGAACAACTCGGTAATCAAAAGGGAGTTATACTTAGGGATGAAAGAACTAAAAATACCGCAGAAACTCATTAGCTTAACAAGAGCATGTTTAAAGGACACCAAAACCAATGTAAGGATTCAAAACCAAACATCAGAAGAATTCTACATTACAGAAGGAATAAGACAAGGCGCTGTGGACCACTCTCTTTAATTGTATATTAGAAGCATTAATAAATAATAATAAAGATGTTTGGACAATTTGAGGAGACTGCATTACGAATGTGTCTAAAAATAAACCCAACAAGAACCAAATACATGAGGTCAACAAAACAAAGAAAGGTACAACATGTGAATAATAATCTAATAATAAATGGAAGATGTTTTGAAAAAGTTAATAGCTTTAAATATCCTGATTCAGTAATTACGATGAACAATGAAGTATCAGAGGACATAGTGACCAGAAACAAAAGTTTTTTCGCGCCACAGAATATCTTAAAATCCAAATCAATATCTAGAAACACAAAAATGAAGATACTCCACAATAATTAGAACAATTTTCTGGCAAAAAAGGACGAACTATTGTTGAGTATCTGAGAGAGGAAAATACTGAGGAAAGTATATGGCTCCTTTCAATCGGTAGGGGTTGGAGAATTAGAGCGAATGCAGAACTAACAACAATTTTTTATAGTCCACATTTATTCAACGAAATTAGGAGCACACGTCTGAGCTGATGGGGACACATCGAGAGGATGGACAGTGAAAGACCGGCCAAGGAAAATACTGGGAAGGAGTTTAAAGGGATCCAGACTGAAGGGAAGACCAAGGAAAAAATGATATGAGGGAGTGCTGAAGAACCTGCAAGAGATGGAAATAACGGAATGGAAACCAAGAGCGAGAGATAGGAAGGAATTGACAAGGATAACGTAAAAGGCAAAAAAACATTGATATAAACGACGGCACTCCACCTCTATAACTAGACTATAGAGGTTTTGGTCACCGCTTTATGTAAAAAAAACATAAACCTAGAAACCTCGAGGGGAAAGCAAAGGCCCTTGATGGGCTGTCAAGCCATAGAGAAGAAGAAGATGTATAATAATGGTTTCGACAAACTATATGGTTCGTATTTGAAAAAGGTACTCTGTCTCGAAACAATTGTTATACATACAGTTCTAAATAGAGTGGAAATTTTAAATAATAATTTTGTTTATTTATTTTAATTTTGCGATGGAAAGTCGAGAGATTTTTTTCAACCGATTCCGGAAAGCTACCCCATATATGAAAGCAAGGTGTCCACAACAATATACAATATATCCTTAATTAATTGTTTTTTTTTTGTAAAGTTCTAATAGTTTCAATATATCTCGAAGGATACGATATAAGTTATGCTTCAACCTAATAAATAAAAGACAACCAACACACGCCATTTTTACTACTAAAATATGTTGCATCATTCGACTAGTTTTGCTCTTACAAAATCCCACGTTATATCACTAAACCTTTGAGGTTATATATTTTATTAGAACAAAATTACGATTTTTAAAATCTGAAAAACAAATAATGTGTCTTTCAAATTGAGCCGTATTTTAAATTCTGGAATAAAAAGTAGAATTTGCGTAATAGAATCTCATAAATATTTTATTGGCAACTGAAGCATTTAAACACAAAAGACAATATCTGCCAAATGACCACATCTCGCAGCTCCACAGACGTTCAATATTTTGGATGACATTTTGGCATAACCGTAGCTCTATCTCACTAATAACTCCAATAATTTCATCCTTTAGTTCAGGAATCGATTGTGGATTGTTCTTATAGACCTGGCTGTTCACGTAACCCCAAAGAAAATAATCTAACGGTTTCAAGTCACATGATCTTGCAATAACTGGCTCAGGATTTTTTTCTCTTAATAAATCAATTGTTTCATTTGCAGAGTGAAGTGTAACACCATACTGTTAGAACCATATATCCTCTCCATCAATATTATTCAATTCAGCCCTCAAAAATCCAGTTATCATCTCACGATATCGAATACCATTCACAGTTATAGATTCACTAGCAGAGAAGTGTCTCTTGTGCATGACCACTGCGACTACATATTCTTTTATCTTCCACAGAACTAGTTTCTTTAAATATTTGAACAATTGGATTAAAAATGCTTTCAGATGGACTATTGTGCAAACCGTAAATATCACGTAATTTTCTAACAACATGTTTCACTGAACATCCATTTTCATAAAATAACAATTTTAAAGCGTTGTTGTATTGTGTACGACTCTATTTTCCTAAATGTCAGACACAGTTACACTTCTGAAATAAAACTAGACCTAGGCAAATTCACAACGCCATCTGTGATTTATTCAAGAATTAAAAAAAACTCTCAATTTAAAAGACCCGTTAGTAATAAAATCAGAGAAATTCATTTTTTATTTTACTCCAGTACATTCAAACACAAGACTCACATTGTATGTATAAGTTGTATAAAGCGATGCAAAAATTATAATTTAGAAATTGTACCATTCGCATCATTACCGTACCCAATAGCATTTCAATCGGTTCATTACAATCATTTGTGTGACGTGAAATGTAATAGTTGTTTACCTATCACGTACAAAAGTCTACGATTGATGAAGATGTAAACTACCGAGAATAAAATTGAAACATTGCGTCAAATACTGAGTAAGTATCTGAATGTTACTTGTGGAAAATCGCAAAGAAGTTAGAAGTGACCGTAAGCTCCATCTGTTTGATTAAACATAATCGTTTGAATGAAACATTTTTTCCCACTTTTAAATAAAAGCATTAGAATGACGATGACAGGAGGTAAATTGTTTAAAGTCTTAAATTGATCACTATACAAGGATAGAGTAAAAAACAGAATATATTTCAAATAGATAGCAGTGCGATCGATACTGAAAAGTAGCTTCACGGTCCATGAATGTGACGTGTAATTTTAAAATTACAGTCTTCGAAAACCGATAAGTTGCTATTATAGATAAAGCGAATTTCCGAACCGAAGAAAAATTGAAAAAGTATTATGGGGTCTGTGTTCTTTTATTGTTCTTTTGCGTTTCATAGTTCACAAGCGGTTTACTGAGTATCGATGTGGTCGAACCAGCACGAGTGGTGCACTACTGAGGAACTGGTCAACAAAATCTATGATTTCATGTTAGTTCATCGCAGAGTGAAGGTTACAAATATTGTTGAGATGAAAATCATCTCGGACGAACGCTTTAAAATAAGGAATAACATACATTGAAAAATAAATCTACATTGAAAAATAAATTAATTTCCGAACGGAAAAAAAGGTATTTAATTTAAAAAATATCTGACTGTTATATCTACCATCGTATCTATTCAGCGGTCGCCCTCTTTATTTTACTATTGGCCTTTCGGTTTATGAATAACTTCTCTATATCCTTTCTCCAGATCCTTAGGCGAAGAAAATAAATATGCGTCGTTGAATCGTCGGGAGAAGTCGTTTGTACACGTCCATATTTTCCTCCCTTAGGGTTAAAACATTGGTTAGGTACAATATCAAAGGAGTGTCGGAATAATCGGTGCAGTATCAAAAAAGTATCAAAGGAACTCGCATCCTGCGTCTGAAATATGCCATTTTAAGTATTTCAATTCCCTTTCGGCAAGTGGCGTTCAGTATTCATATTTCGGGCAAGTATGTACCGATAGGAAATAAAGAGTTTTCCAATAAGGGTGAAATGTCTTTGAAATGTAAAAGCAGCAACACTATTTGAAATGTAAATGTCATTCATTCAACTCTTGTGTTCAGTACATTGTATCAATTCATCCTGGAAAGGCACACATTCAACAGCATATCGAAACAGTAAGTTGGAAGACGACACCCCCCTAGAGCAAAAAATAATCCTTTGAGACAATCACATAAACATAACTGCAGAACTTGGGCCGATGAAAATCCTCCTTCAGTAGTTACATCTTCATCCTCAGAAAGAAAAAATATTTAAAGGGGCTTTTGGGCTGGCCAATTCATCAAGGAAAGGTACGCATTCAATAGCGCATCGAAATTGAAAGTTGGAAGAGGACACCCCCCTCCCCCAAGGGAAATATAACCCTTTGAGACAGTCACACTTCTGGTTTAATGTGTTTATAAACAAACATAACTGCAGAACTTGGGCCGATGAAAATCCTTATTCAGTAGTTACATCTTCATCCTCAGAAAGAAAAATTGTTTAGAGCGGCTTCTGGGCTGAAGAGGTGATAGTACCCTATTTTGCTTTGAATACGATGATGAAAATAGCGTTATTGTTAATGGTGAATGTTCTACGAATATGCTAACAGAATATATCTATAATGATTTTAGGAAAAATAATGAATAAGGCGCCAGAACTCCGGTGGGGTGTAAAAGTAATCTTAAGATTGAAATAAGTCAACATGATTTTTGTAACTGATGAGAATGCTTTTTTGCGTTTCATTTAGGTAGTTATTAAAACACATTTTCACAGAAATGGCTTAGCACGTCCCATTTTCAAATACCTGCTTCTCCTTTATATCAGGAGATAATTGAAATTATTTGTACCTGACTTTCGATTGGACGATGTAGGAATTACAAGACCGTAGAGGGTGTATTTCTACAGTATTCTACGAAGCTTTAAGGGCAGTTTCAATATTTTCTATAGTTTAGTTTGTTTCTGTCTCGTACACAGTGCAGTCAAATGTTTAAGTCGATTTTATATTAAATGGCGTCGATTACAATTTACAATTTATTTTTAAAGTCACAAGCTAGATCTATATCCAAAGGAGTCAAAAAGCCTATCTTTTATTAATTTAATTTATTATTTAATTTAAGTGTAATTTTGTTGTGTAAGTTATCAAGTAAATTTAGTGCAGTGGATGCATCGCAAGAAAAAATCTATACCGTTCATTGTTCCTATGATGTGGAGAGAATCTACTAACCATGTAAGTGATTGCTACTTTTGTATCACTAAAACAGAAGGGATTTCAAAAAAGCA
Source organism: Cosmopolites sordidus (assembly GCA_031761425.1). Lineage (NCBI taxonomy): Eukaryota > Metazoa > Arthropoda > Insecta > Coleoptera > Curculionidae > Cosmopolites > Cosmopolites sordidus. The sequence continues at coordinate 841,986 of JARFXV010000172.1, read as the reverse complement.
AAGGGCCAATATTCAGCTAATTAAATGCATGTTATTAATTCCATTTTTCCTCCGCTTTCTCTTGGGTTCACTTCTCAACTTTAGTGGAAAATTACCGAGGTTCGTTGTACTCGTGGTGGAAGTAAAAAGACACGTTTCCAGTTGAGCCCTGTGGTAAAGGGCCTTCATGTTTAGTTTAACGTATTTTTAATGATTTGCACTTCAAGGTTCCAGCTATAAGACCGAATACCTTTAGTTTTATGTTGGTTTGATAAGCGGCCTTTTGGGTACTTTTTTTGGGAGGATGCGAAACACCCAACTCAAGGGAAGGCCATTGTCACCCCATCAGAGTGTCCACTACACCGGGGCAGCGTTGAAACTCTTTTACAGGTAATTTCCTTGTTTTATTTCTTTTCCTTTTTTTGTTCTATTGTTTGATAACATAGTGCAAAATATATATGAGTTCTTTTTTTTTGCCGATTACTTAAAATTTAACGCTAGTATGTAGTCCTTGACTAATTTGCAAATTGTCTATTCTTAGGGGCAAAACATATTTTTTTTGCTTTTTTTTAATTTTTTTTATTTTGGTTTCTTGGACGGAGCCGAATTTAGGTGGGCCATACCTCTCCACTTCCCAACCACCCTTGTGGGAACCCTTATTGTTTTCTTTTCTCTCCCTTATTATTTTATTACCTTATGTTACCTTGTCTTTACCTTTATCTTAGAAGCAAAAGAGGCCCATCATTCTGATCTGAAAGCCTTTTTGTGTGGACTTTTTTCTTTTACTTTTATTTTTGTTTTTACTTTAACTTTTTTTTTGAAGCCGCGGTGGCGACGTAGCTGAACATCAATATTATTATCGATATATTGTTTATATAATTGGTATTAATATCTTATGTAATACTATAGATCTCGCCACTATCACGGTGAGTGGGGTGAACTGAAGCCAACTCCTAGAACATCGTGAGGATCTCCTGGCCTATTTCTGGCCATTGGCGCTCATAACTCATCCCTACTCTCCGGTTGATCTGAGCTAAGGGGGACATAATTTGCAAGCCTGCTTAACAGTCCACTCTGGCTAGCATCCGCTCACCGGCTGGGTATAGTTGTAAACGTCATTGTAAGTCACAACCCCTTCTAAATAACAATGAATTCTTTTTATTTCTTTCTCTCCTCTTTTTCTTCATTTCTCAACATACTAACGAAATGTGTCGCAAAAGTATCCATCTGCAAGAGATGGATATTAAACTTGAGAAAGATCTAATCACATTTATTTCTAATTATTTAGATATTCAATAACAAATGCCGTAGCTTGATAATATGAAATTTCGGCTTATTTTTGATTATTGACTTTTTTGTTGATTATTTATATTATTGTATGTTGTTGATTATTGATTATATTTTTGTATTATTAGAAACATTTTGTTTCACTGGGGTAAAGTCCTTGATTATGTGTTTTTCAATATGACACATTGCGTCAAAAAAGTACCGGGAATTGGTCAATAAAACATAAAATATTTATTATTTATCAAAATTTATTTTATCGCCTATAAAGTAGACCCTTTTCTGAAATAATATACTTAAGCCAACGAATATTCCAATTATCAAAACATATTTTAAACGTATTTTCCGGAATCGACTTCAGTACTCGCCGCGAATTCTCTTTTATGTATTCTATCGACTGAAAACGGGTGCCTCGAAGTGGTAATTTGAGTTTTGGAAAAAAAAAGAAGTCGGCCGGAGCCATATCAAGTGATTACGGTGGTTGTTCGATGGTCTTTGTTGAGTTTTTGGCCGGAAATTCGTTCACAATGATAGCCTTGTCAGATGGTGCGTTGTTGTGATGCAAAATCCAAGAGTTTTTCTTTCCACAAATCTACAATTCTCACAATTCCTTCCACAAATCCTTTTTCGATGAATTTACTCTCTCAAACATCGCATAATGCTCAGATATTCTTTATTTACCATTTGGCAAGAATTCCGAGTGCACAACACCGCGATAATCAAAGTCAATATCACCTTAACATTTGATTGACTTTGACGTGATTTTTTCGGTTTCGGCTCAGTTGGAAGGCGCCATTCCGAAGCTTGTTGAGTGGTTTGCATGTCAAACTCGTAGGACTAATCACTCGCCCATGTCTAATCACCAGTTACAATGCTTTTTATGAATGTGGGGTCGGAATTGACTCGTTCTGGCATGTCTTCAGCGACCTTTACGCGATTGAGTTTCTGAAGAAAATTCAGGTCTTTCGGCACTAGTCGAACGAGAACGCGTTTCATGCCTAAACAATCGCTTAAAATGGTTCGTGAGACACAGAAAGATCAGTAGCTATCTCTCTCAAACTTAAATGACGATTTTCAGTCACCATTTCCTTCACATTAGCGATGTTAACTTCAGTTGAGGACGTTGATGACCGACCAGAGCGAGGCAAATCTTCCACCTAATCCTTCTGCAACATTTTCAGCGATTTGAAACATGAAATTCCATTTGCAATGCAAAATTTAAGACAAATTCTTTGTTCGATGTTTTTATCCATTATAAAAATCGCAAAATACATTTGAGATGAACTGACAAAATCAAGCACTGTAAACAAACTAGATGACAGATGACGTTCAAACTCCGCGTCAATATAGAGGACAGTTGTGCCAATTTAGCAACAAAAAGATTTTAACAATCTCTTTAAGCGAGTTTTTCAAATGATCAATTCTCGGTACTTTATTGACAATGTATGAGATAACCTCCCGTTTTTATTGTATTACCCTAGACTGAAGGTACATTTCTGGGCAATAATGGTTAATAGACCATTGATGAATCAAATATATTAACCTTTTAGAAAATTATATTAAAAAATATAAATGGTTTTAAATGACCGAGATGTTTCCGTCTGTGTTTCGAAAATTCGTGAAATCCCGTCGTATGTTAATACTGGACAAGAAAAATCGATTAAGAACCATACAATTGTCAATTTGCTGCCATCCTTGTTAGGAATGCCGTTGCACTGAAATGGTCTGCTTTCATTAAAGTACATAACATTGTCTATTACAATAGTTAACAATGTTCTCAGTTATGCGGCAGCAATTTTAAAATATACCTTGTTCGAAATAATCCAGATACAACACAAGAGGGTTTTAAAACTCATATCAATTATGTGTACAGTTTCATATTTAATATACCATACTTTCCTATTATTTCGCTTGTTAATTTGAAAATGTTACCTTCTTTAGTAATGGTTAAACATTTTTGTCAGTGAATTTGAAAACATTTTTGTCGATGATTTTTTGAAATGTGATAAATTTATCGGGTAAAGGATTCAAATAGTTAATTTTGTAACGAAAAATCATGTGCTAGTGCATTAAAAATTTTAAGAAAGTGTTATGGCGATGAAGCTACGTTAAAAAAAAATGTTTACTATGTTCTAGTAAGTTCTAGAGAGGCAATTGAAAATGATTGTTGTTCAGGAAGACCTGAGTATTTGCCGATTAAGTATCAGAGATATTCTATGTTTGCTGCTTGATACTTTTTCTCCTACAGTAGTTGTTCTCCAAATCATTAAATTGTTTAACTTCCTTACAGCCTTTAGTCTCAAATTGTACCTGTTATACCAAGTTATATTGTTGATTTTCTGTTCATCAATAATACTAGATTATGGGCATATATCTTTCCCACATCGCCCTTTACAGCAGTAAATTAGTATGGATTCCTCCCAGCTTCCCTCCTTATCTCTATTAACTACTTTATATATTCAGATTTCCCTCTTACTTATTAATTCAAAACATCATATAGCTGCGATTGAACAAAATTATTCTTATTTTTTATACCTACCAATGAATGGGGAATTTATCATATTTATATTATTTAAAACAATTCAGGTTCAATTCAATTATATATGTATATATATATATATATATATATATATATATATATATATATATATATATATATATATATATATATATATATATATATATATATACATATATAAATATATAAATGTAGGAATCGTGTTAATATTAGTAGTATTATCCTAGTTTTCACAAATTTTCAGTCATAATGTATCCCTAATACCCAGTCATAGCGATGCATGCTTTCTAAAGTTCTAACCCTTCATCCACGTTGCAGGGAGCGGACAACGGCTGAACCCGAACGTTTAATTCGGGAATAGGCGGCTAATAGGGCTATGGCAGAAAAAAAAACCAAGATCGCGTCTGTAGTGGCAACCACCGGCAACCTGGTCGGCGTCTGTTCACCTAGAGGCTGTACACCACGCTCCAGGAACTAACAATCCCTGGTTCTAAACTCCCAGTGGAAACACTGGACCGATAACCAGTGGTGGTAACCAATCCACCCGTCGACAGACGGCAACCGGGTGTTCGGATTCTGGGAAACCTGGACTTTGACGATCTCAAAATAAGTCGGAGCCTTCCGGCAAATTTCCACATAAAACGCCTACATATATTGGCACCTTCAACATCAACCCGTTGATCCAACGAAAAGTAAATCTTCCAACGAAAAGGATCCAGGAAAACTTCACAACCTAACTTCGGAGCTTGGCAGGCAAAAGATACTTGTGCTTGCCCTACAAGAAACACGCATCACGGCTGAGGATATGATAGACTATGGGAACTATCGCATATTCAAAAGCAGGACAGACAAACGAGTCGCCAGGGGTGCTCCGCTTCTGGTCCTGATGGGAACTATCGCATATTCAAAAGCAGGACAGACAAACGAGTCGTTAGGTGTGCTCCGCTTTTGGGCCTGGCCTTTGTGGTACATAAAGGGATAGTTAACTCTATTAAGGAAATCAGGCCTATAAACAACAGACTAATGACAATGCGGATACAGTGCGCCAATAAAAAATACAACAAAACGTACATGCCCCCACAAACGGAGAGAACAAGAAAAACCTCAAGTCTACAGAGGAATTCCCAAAGGATGACGTCAAAATTTTACTGATCGACTTTAACGCACTAATCGGTAGAGAAAAAATCCATCAAAAAACCGTATGCAAATTCCAAGGTCATAAAGTTACCAATAAGAACGGCACAAGACTCATCGAACTATGCCAACAGAATAAACTTAAGAATATGTCAACATCCCTAAGAAAATCTTCACGAAAACAGAAGATATGGAGATCGCCTATATAACAGATTGGAGAATTCCAGATAGACCACGTTGCGTTCTCATACCCACAACAAATAGAGATGATCCAAGATATACAAGTCCGCAGGGGCGCAAACATTGACTCAGACCACTACCTAACACGAATCAAAGTCAAGTTCACCCCAAGGAGAATTCATCACAAGAAAGCACATCTACAGAAATTCGACACAAAAAAGATCAAGGAATCCAACATAACAGAGGAATGGGGAAACGAACGGGCAGATACATGGAAAAATTCCGTAAAAAAAATTCACAAAAAGCACAGGAACTGATCCCATTGAAAAATAACACAAACACCCTTGGTGGGACTCGGAATGCGAAAGTGCATTGTAGCGACATAAACGAGCATTTCAGGAGTACAACACTAAAAAATCCCCAGAAAGTCAACAGCTTTTTAACGTGACTAGAAAACAGACCGCAAAGGTTATCAGGCAAACTAAGAGGAAGTACATGAAGGAACAACTAGACTCTATAGAGGAGAATTTCCGCAATTATATCACAAGAGACTTTTATAGATACACACCACAAAATCTTTGCTTCAGAAAGCGGAATGGGGGATTAGCGCTAACCAATCAGGAAAATTGTCAGGGGCTGGCACACTATTTCTCTGATCTCCTCAATTGCCCCGACCGTGACACAAGATTGACCGTGACAAGGAAAATTGTATCCATATGCACTCAGAATCACCACCACCAACACAGGAAGAAATCCACAGGCACATACGCAAACTAAAGAATAACAGGTCAACCGGTGAAAATGGTATCATCGCGGAACCGCGGAGCTATTGAAAAACCTCGGACCAAATTCACTGCAGGAACTTACGCAAATTATTACAAATATTAGGCAAACAGAAAAATTACTAGATGAATGGAAGTGTGCTCTTCCCGCTGCACAAGAAGGGAGACAGAACAGATGTGAACAACTATAGAGAAATCGCCTTACTACAAGTCACTTACAAAATCCTCTCAGCATGCCATGAGGAATGTACAAAATTAGATGTCCAAAATGAACACCAAATACGGCAAAAATAAATAGGGTCACTCACTTCAAATACCTAGGCGAGATCCTCGAACCCACAGGAGGAGAGAAGATAGCACAGAAGACTCGATTACAGAAGATGAAGGGGGCGTATGGCAAGACACACGATATCTATAATAAGAAATAAATATCCACACACGCAAAAATAAGTCACTTCAACACAGTAATCAAATCAGAGGTACTATACGCAAGCGAAACACTTACACTCCACACAAAAAGCTGCATAGAAAACATATTTAAAGAATAACGCAAAATTATGAGGAAAATTATCGGCCCAAAACTGATAAAGGAAGAATACAGACTATATTCTAGAAAAACCACAGAGAGAAATTCTATGGACATACCAGTAGATTATGGACATACCAGTAGACATACATACCACCGACAAGACTCACCAACAGAATTCTTACATACATACAAGGAGTCAAGTCAACAGTACCATGGATCACACAAGTCAGAGCTGATCTGGGAAAGGCACAAATGGGTCGGACAGAGATTGAGGATAGAAGAACGTACAGAAACAAAATACATATGTGGGACGTTGCATCAGAGAGCGAAGTTTCGAAGAGATCGGGAACAAAGTGGACGGCGGAGAGAAAGAGAATCCAAGGTGAAAGGATGAGAGAGAGAGAGAGATCAGAAAGAAGACTCGAAAATGAGTCAGAATGCTTTGCGTGATCCAACCGGGTCTATATGCTATAATATATATATATATATATATATATATATATCTATGTAGGAATCGTGTTAATATTAGTAGTATTATAGTAGTTTTCATAAGTTTTCGGTCGTAATGTATCCCTAATACCCAGTCATTGCGATGCATTGATTGACAGTAAGTGTCGAGTAGGACGAAATACCGTAACTCTCTGCGAAGATCTGAATAGACATAGACCTTAGAGTTGGGGGTGCGATTGACCAACGTATTGCGTAAGAGAGGTGGTAGTATAATGTATATTAGTGAGAATATTAAAATACAGACTAATGTACTAGTGAAGTAGCGACGTGTGTGTTAGTTCAGTGAAAAAGAGATTCGGAGTTTCGTTGGCGAGATTTATGTTATTTGTGACTCAAAACTGTAAACTCTATTTTTAAAATATATTTTTGGTGATATTTCTATTATATTTCTAATCTATATATATATATATATATATATATATATATATATATATATATATATATATATATATATATATATATATATATATATATATATATATATATATATATATATATATATGTGTGTGTGTGTCCAGGATAAGAATTTACCAACTCCTTAAAATTTTTATTTCTGGACCGATTTTCATAAACTTTCTTTTATTGGGTCTCTTATTAGAGGGTCTTTTATTAGATCTCGGAAACCGGCATTAAGAAAGTGTATCACATGTTTTTTTTGCTTATATCATGGCTAACTGCGTCAACTTTTATGGCTCTCATTTTCGAGAAGTACTATTATGGTTTTTTTAGTTTAACACCACCTTAAACCAAAACGTACCGATTTTTATGGTTCTAAATTACTGGGTGTCCTTGATATTATTTTATGATATTTTTACAATTATAATTAATAATTTTTAAATAAAAATAATATTTTTTAACAAAAAACTTCCTTTATTTATTGTGCCGTTTGCTGTTCTTATGGTGTGGAGAGAACCTACTGACCATGTAAGTGATTGCTACTTTTGTTTCACTAAAGCAGTAAGATTTCAAAGCAAGGGGACACAATTCAGTATCCAAATTTGCCTTCTACACTTAGGCCAGTTCCTCATAGCCAGGACCTTCCGGTACCGATTGCGTCTTTAAACTTGGAGCACATGTTTCCCGGTGATTCTAATTCTTCATCAGGATCTGATCCATAACTTCCTGAAAACACCAGTTATGCCCAACAGTTCTAAAAACTGCCTGTGAACTTCACTTAATAACTCAAAATGAATTAAATGGTTTGTGACCTGGAATTGTCAAAACAAAAATCGGAACTTCATATTCCAGACTTCACCAGTGGAATATGTTAGATAAAAATACAAGTGTTCTACTTTACCCAAAACGGAATATACCCTTTTCAAATTGTTATAAAATGGAATTAGGATTTTTTTCGGAAAATTTGGGTGCAGTAAGCTACGAACAAGGCGAGAGGTTCCACTAGGACATCAGAACGATGGAAGCAAGATACCAGGGACGCTGGAACCCATCTATGTTGGGTGACTACTGCTGGTTTTTAAACAGAGATCATGCTACAGAACACAAGAGAAAAAAGGGAAAACTTTTGTCGCGGTATGACATCTCATCTCATTTAATATATTTCTTATTCACATAACACATATAACATAATTTGGTGGGATCAGAAGGGCGTCGTGTAGCATGAGCTTCGAAAACCAAGTGAAACAGTTAATACTGTTCGCTACCGGCAACAAATGATCGATTTAAACCATACATTGATCGAAAAGCGACCAAAATAGAAGTGATTTTGCAACACGATTACGTCCCATCACACAGAGCAAAAGAGGTCAGAGAGACCACTTCGGCACTTGGCTGGGAACTTTTGCCCCACTCGCCGTACTCACCAGACTTGGCTCCTTCTGACTCCCACTTGTTTTCATCAATGCCTCACGCACTTCCCATGAGTAACTTGAACAATTACGGAGATGTCGAGAAGTGGCTTGATGACTGGACTACCTCAAAAGATATACGATTTCTCTGAAAATGCACATGCACAAATTACCGAAGGGATAGGAAAAATGTGCAGCGAGCGATAACGCATACTTATAACGAATAAACCATTTTTTACCTTTCTCCCAAATTAAACGTGTTTTTTTTTTAAATTAAGAATTATTAACTACCTCACATGGTATATTTAGTTAATAGTGTCATCCATGTTCACACTTAAAAATATTTTGATCCGTCTGTATATGTCTTATAAACAAAAGAAAATTCCGAAAAGCAGTTGAAAACTAATCATTTAAGCGTAGAACATTTAAGATACGTACAAACTATTATTGTGATATTACCGACATATTTTCACTGATTACTCCGTAAACAACTATATACTGCTATTAAAGAAGAAGAAGAAGAAGAAGCACAAATTCATCCGATAGCGACATGTAAAAACATAGTTTCAGTAAAAGCTCATGTATAGTTAAAATAATGAGGCAGTTAAGAGAGTAAATAATATACATTATTAATCATTTTGAACTGAATAGAATCAACACTCAAAGAGTGCAGCTGAGAAGGATTTACATAATTCATCTGTTATTTGATTAAACATAGCAAAACTAACATCGATCTAAAACTATGTTTTACGTTTAAAAATAGTATAATTTACATTTAAAACCGAACAAAATGGAGCACTGTTAAAGTTTACTGAAGCCATTTTGATAGCATTAGCCAAAAATAATCTTTAAACTAACTTTAAACTTGAAAAACATTGTAACAGTTTATTTAATCCTTATGACAATAAAAATCATGTATGAATCAAGTCAAAACTGATTATTCAGAGCACAACAGTGGCGGCTCGTGAGGGAGGGCGCTGGAGCAGTTGGTTCAGTTCCTTTCATTTAACTCATTTTAAGATATTATTAAAAGTTGAAATCTCCAAATGTAGAAGTACGTCTGTTGATCCATCAAACCTAATAATGCGGATAAAAATTCGATCCTCTCGCCACACTTTTTACATCTTTGGTCGGACGTTTACCTCCAGCGACCGTACGTCATGTAATCTTATCTCGTCGTTGCGTTACATGTTTTGTTAGTTGCCAGAATTCGGCGATTTCACTGCTTTCAAAAACATGCGATTTGGACGTAGATTCCCTGCGACCGAGCGTATCGGTAAATAATTTTAAATGCTGACTTTACGGAGTACGGAGCGTTTGATATGTACTACTACTGCATATCCTGTATGTCAAGTTGACCCTAAGGCCCTTACTTTTGTTCTCTTATTATAGATTACGACTGTTTCGCGTCAGTCGCAATCTGGATTTTATGCGCCGTCCTTTTGGCGCGGTTAATACCATACGGTACTGGTCGAGATTAATCGACCGAAGTGATAGTGATTACTGCTCCGGAAACGACCCGCGAGGGTCGAGTCCAGTGGAAGTTTATTCGTAGATCGATTGGTTGGTACGCTGGTCGTTGACGCTGGATTTTTTGAATGAACTGATGTACTGTTCGGTTCTTCTTCGTGACTGTGGTGTTTGGCCTATTCTTTTTTGTTTTCTTGATGTTATTCTGTTCTATTTTGTTTTATTATTCTCTTTTTTGTTTTCTTGATGTTCTCTTTTTGTTTTCTTGATGTTATTTTGTTATTTGTTTTATTATTCTCTTTTTTGTTTTCTTGATGTTCTCTTTTTTGTTTTCTTGATGTTATACCGGTGTTAGTGGTTTTGTTTTGATGTTGTTGGTAGCACAGAATGGACAGACTGGATGTTGTTGTCGGTCCCAGTGCGTTTCATCTTCACCGTCTTCGGGGCTAAGGCTTATTCTCTTGGTTAGGTTTGAGGTCGCCGCGCGTCCTGCGTGACGAACCTCGGGAGTGCCCGCTCCCTAATCCAGTTCGGACTCCCGCTGCTGGAACGGTCAACAGCCATGGACGTCTGCCCCCACGATGGCCAGCGCGTCCTACTCCGCGTCCGACCATCACAGAGTCCATCCTCTGCTTACAGTATTACACTGTTTATTCCTTGTTAGCGAGTCCGGGCAAGAAGGATTTGGTATTGCTGCCGGTCCCGGTGCTTCGTTCTTCACCAACTTCGGGGCTAAGACTTATTCTCTGGGTTAGGTTTGAAGTGCCGACTGGCGGAGACGACACTTCGGGGTTGTCCGCTCCCTTGGCCAGATCTGTACGTCGGCGACCGAGACTACCAACCGACACTGCTATCTGTCCCCATGGTGACCAGACAAGACACGTCCGATCACCTCAGAGTCTCGTTCCGAACTGTTTGATATGTCTCGCGTCGCGTATTTCGTTCGCCTTGCGAATACTTGGTTGGATTTGGAACTTGCTACGTGGGTACACACTGAGTAGTACTTTTTAGAAAAAAATAATCAACTTTTAATTGCAAATATGAAGGTGTCTGATTTAAAACAGTTAATATTGAATCATTTAAGTTTGGAGAAGAAAGTTGAATTAAAAATTAATGATCGTCCTACGCCCGTGTCGAATTTGACTTAAGTTAAAAAATAATGTAAAAACACGGCAAGTTTTATGCGAAAATTTGGCAGTAAACTATATGTGAAAGTTTTCCGACGATAGAAAAACATGATTTAGAGTCCGAATTGGAAATTTTTTATTCAATGCCCGATATTTGTCAAAATAAAGACATTAAAGGCTGTTTAAAAATATAATAATAAAAATAAAATATTAAATTTTATTTTGAATATGGGACTGGATACAGTTTTTAAAGAAATCACTAAGGTATTGAGAATACAAGTGACTCTACCAATGACCACAGCCGAAGCCGAAAAGTGTTTTTCGACTGTGAACTTGATTAAAACATATTTTAGAAATTTGATGGGGAAAAATAGACTAAATGCTTTAGGCATGTTAAATATTGAGAGTGCTGTGGTCAAACTAATTTCGGACTTTAATGAAAAAGTTTTTCAAAAATGTATTTTGGACAAAAACAGGCGAATGGAATTTAAAAACTAGGAAACGGCGAGATGCTGTTCCCCGCAAAAATGTGTACAATGACTATTTTTTGTCATAAAACTTTGATATTTTTTTGAACTTTTCGAACTTCTCATGAACTTTTTCGAATTTTCTTTATTGATTTACAAAAATGTTTGAATTAGCTTCTAATTAGGTTCTTAGAGCCTAATTACAGAAGAATGGCCCTGTAAAGTTCTAAAACAAAATTTGAATTTTTTTAATAATTCCGAAGGGTTTAAAATAAAAAATTGAAGCATAAAAGTGTAGTACAAATTAGTATGATGGTAAAAATAAAATAGACAGTGGCGTAGGGAGTATTACTGCCATTTTTATAAATGTACAAATTGTAAATTGGTGTCTTTTGAAGCACCTACTAAAATTTTTGAAAATAACAATGTTCTGTCCATAAAATGTACCTCATCTAAATTTTTAGTTGCACGAACTATATTTTTGAGATAAATACAATTTTCGATAATTCTGCAGTACACTATCAAAACATTAGTGCACAAATTAATTAGTAGGCGTAGGATATTGGTTTAGTTAGGTCAAATAGTACAATAGTAAAGTATTATAGCTAATAAATCACAAAAAATGCAACATTAATAATTATAAAAAGTGTATTTTTTCATAGTATCTGTAATAACAAAATGAAGATAAAGATCAAATGATAATTAATGTTAGTAAACAATCAGCTTTACTTAAATGATCATACAATATATTTTACTATCGTAAGTCAGCAGGCAAACTCCTTAACCTAATGGCCTAATCCGAGGGTGTTGTGTTTTTTGTCATTACCTTAAACAAAATCTCTCAAGCACCCATTATCACTTTGAAGCACTCTAAATTCTAATGGCGGTGTACATCTTTGAAATGTAATCTCCTTGAGACTGGCTTTCCTCAATATTTGTTTTAAAGACGTCCACGAATTAACCGTTTCTTTTTAGGTCGTTAAACAAATAAAAGTAATTTCAAACCTTAGCTGCTTCTCGTTATTAGTTCAGTTATTTTTACTAAGGTAACTGCGTTTTAGCATTAGCTTTTACTAGTGCTGTACGTAACGGCTTTAGTAAAGTTATGAAAACACAACTTGAAACTCTTATACAAACTGGTGAGAATTATTATTATTAAAAATGTAAAACAAGGACGTTTTTTCAGCAAAACAATTATACTTATATTTTACGACACCGACTACCATTACTTTAAGATCGCCTGACCAAAGGGCAATTTAATACGAGGGTAAATCAAATATAAACCGGAATTGTTTTATACACATTTATTATTTATAAAATTATACAAAAAAAACTGTTGATCATTTTTCGACATAGGATAAAGGAATCAAATATTGACCAGGCAATATAAAAACTTAATTAAAAAAAATCTAGTGATATAATTTATTATTCAGTACGACATTATTAATTTTTAATTATACTTGGAATAGAAATTGTGAAGTTGTGAAAACTGGCCATTAGAACTTAACCTCACCGTGTTTGGTAAGTACATTTATGATCAATTTATAAAAAATGAATTACTTTATAATCAATAAATAAGTATTTGTCAAAATAATATAATATCAAAGATTAATTATCAACAATTTTTGTTAATAAAATCATATTAATAATTAAAATATACTTTGGTCAATAATTGATGCCATAAATATACCACAAAAATGTAAGTCGATCATTTTTTTGAACATATGTTAAATCCACAACACCATGGAATGACCAGAGTATTAATGCGACGACAAGTTAACCTCAACGTACGTTTAGGATAAAGTAAAATAAATTTGTGTTTAGTTTTAAAAAAGTATTTAAATAATTAAGGTATTATTAAAATATTAAAATTATTTATTTTCCTTAGCTAAAACAAGTTTTTTGTTTTTGTTGCAGGTAAATTAAGTTAATCAGTATTAAATATTAAAATGACACCGAAACCAGCAGTTAAGAAAAAGAAGCCTGTTGCAAAGTATCATAGGTATCAATATACACAAGATGATTTAGAAAATGCCTTCAATAGCATTAGAAATTCAGAATTGAGTACTAATAAAGCTAGTTAACACTTCAATATACCAAAAAACATTTTGATTTTTAAATTAAATCAAAATCAACCTACGCAATGTAAAGCCGTTCAACGATTCTCACAACTGAAGAAGAAGTGAAAATCAAAAACTGGATTCTCAATAAGGCTAAATTAAGTTATCATATGTGCCGTGATGATGTTAAAGACGCTGTACAAAAACTAAAGGCGAAAATTCTTTTGCTAATGATCGTCCTGGACGTAAATGGATGGAATTATTTTTAAATAGATATCCAGAAATAAGTTTAAAAAATAGTGAAGTCCTATTAAAAGCTAGGGCTTGTGTGACAGAAGATGCTATTCGAGCATGGTTTGATGGTTTAAAAAATCATGTTGAAGTTGATATTGAATTAACAGACATTTTTGAGTCACCAGAGCAAATGATAAATCTAAATGAACGTGGTATGTCTTTGTGTCCAAAGACTGGAAAAGTTTTAGATTTAACAGGAGAGAAAAATTTATATAAATCGCCACAGCTATGGAAAAACAATCTATCACTGTCCTTTGTGATTTTTCTGCAAATGAAGAATCATTTGATTCAATGATCATTTATGCTTATAAAAAAATGTCTCGAGATATTGCTGCTTAGCTCCCAGAAGGAGTAGATATGGGACGAAGTGATACTGGTTTAATAAATAGTACAAATGTTTATGAATATATTGCTAATGTATTATATCCTCGTCTTGTCGAAAGAAAAAAAAATCAGTACTAATATTATGTGATGGGCTTAAATCTCAAATCAACATGGAACTGCATCATTTTTGTGTTGAAAAGAAAATGATTCTGTATTGTCTCCTAGCTAATTCAACACATATTCTACAGCCATGTGACGTTGGAATCTTCTATCGTCTGAAGACTGAGTGGAAGAAAATAGTGGCAGATCATTCTCAAAAATCTATTGCGGCAACAGCTTTTGATAAAGCAATAAAATCTGAAATAGTTAAAAAATTAACTTAATTAATTAACATTTGAAGAGTGCGGTCTGCACCCTTTTAATCCTAATAGAGTCGACTATTCAAATGTATGGCAACTAGACAAAATTCTGCGTGAAGAAATGTCGTCAGCTTATGTTAATAATGTCTTATCATCTAGTACTCAAAATAATACATTAGACAATTTGCATATAAAAATCGTGATTTCAGATGTCTTAAAAGATCACCCTACAACTGAAACAACAAATATGACCTTATCAGAAACTTCAGCTATGTCTGTACCAGAGTTTTACAGTTTACTTTTATGGAGTAATTTATCAAATTCACTTCCATCATAACTCTTCTTTTTTTTTTAGATGATTGTTTACATGTGATTGATGAACAAGAGCTAATACATCTGCATTCACGCAATTACATCACATAAGTTTGAAGAGCTATAAAAAGAAAATTGGCACTTGAAATCAGAGAAAAAGAAATAAAATTACAACTACAAACCGAATGTAAAGCTAAAAAAGTTGAAAAAGAAAAAGCACTTATTGAAAAGAAAAGAAAAAAGAAGAACGTTTACTAAAAAAAAATTTGAAGAAAAAGAAAAACTGAAAAAGTTACGAAGAAAACAAAATGAAAAAGAGGAGAAAATGAGTAATAAAAAAATAAACAAGCCTAATACAATGCAAGGCAATTTTCTAAAGGAGCACGATCGTTCAAAAAAACTTTCAAAAAGTTTTTCTCTGTAAAAGCTCCGTATGAGCTTTTTCTGTTTAATCATAAATACTGTAACAGTAAGTAGGGATGCCCTGTGGCTAAAGTTCGCCATGCCTCAGAAACTCATCAAAACCGGTAAAAGCTTTAATGTCAATAACAGATCCTATTGAAATCGCCTCGGGTGTCAGGCATGCGTTATGGACACCAGTTTTATTCAACATCTTTATGACGGCGATTATGATTATGGAAGCTAGGAAGCTGAAGGATAGAAACATTGCAATACGCTATAGGGATGATGGAACCTCTTCAACCTGTCCCATCCAAAACCAAAATGCGAATACGCTATATCACAGAAGTCATGTACGCGTATCATTGTGCCTTAATAGCACACGATTAAGAGTAAATATTATTAATACAATTATCTGGGCGTTTCAAACATTAGTCCTTAAAATCAACGTAAATAAAACTAACATTATGGATATTTGTAATAAGTTCACCCCCCACACCAACTAGATTTCTGAATCTGACTCTCCAGAAGGACACTCCAGTTGACTCTGTAGAACATTTTAGCTACCTTCGTTCTTAATCCTAGAGGAGATCTGAACTTGGAAGTTCGCAACCGAATTAGCTGTGCTTCTAGAGACTTTACGAAACTTGTCATAGAATTTTCGGCAATCATGACCTCTCCTTGATGATAAAGGTGGCTGTGTACCGAACTCTCATCATGCCTTTGCTTACTTATATATGGTATGAATGAACAATACAAAATCAAATAAGAAAGTTCTCAGTGAGGTGAACTGAGGATACAGTCCGGTATGGCAGCAGACACAAGTGACTGTTGCTAATCACAGCCCGGGCGTAGCCAAGGGGGGGGGGTTGGGGGTTCAAACCCCCCCCCACCCGAAATAAGCCAAATATTACCTAATATTATACCGAAAAAGTTCGAGGAGTGAAGAGAGTTAAATTATTACATTTGATTTGAATATATATCCGAATTAGTCGACGTTGCGCACACTAGCGCCATCTCTTGTCGAGTAGTCGAACTATTTTGTATCGTATGGAAACTTTGCGTTGTTTCTCCATTATTCGCCACGCCCCTCGGTCGGAATTAGCGGAGCTTTGTGGAAGTTTGTGGTAGTTTCTGGACGGCAACTATTGGGCTGCTATATAAGCGGCGCGTGACCGCGCTTACGGCAATATTGTTCCATGCGAACTCGAAGCGAATATAAGTGAAAAGTGGTGAACGAATAGTGAAGAGAATTAAGTGTACCGTGTAAGTGAGTAATTTTAGTGCAGTGTTATTCGGTGACCTTGTTAAGGATAGATACGTGAATCATTATTACTGTCGAAAAATGGAGGGGGAAAAAAAGGAAGGGTGATAAACTTAAAGGTATGGACTACTGGAAAAAGTGGTGTAGTCAAGGGGTTTCTAATAAAGAAACAAATTTGGATTTAGCTATCAAAGCTTCAGCTACCTTGCATGCTGATAAGAAGACTGTGATGACAAGCGGGCCCTCGACCTCGACCTCAATCACAATACCGAATGTCGAACTCGATACCTTCAACTGCCGAATCTACATCTAGTCTGCAACAGGCCAGCTTGCCTGTTACCTCAACTTTTACAACTGTAGCTAAGTTGGATGTTGGTTTTTACGCGAATCAAGAAACAATCCAAATTTTAAAACCGCCATGGAACCCACCCAGAGATTATAAGTTTTCTATTTCCACAAAACGAAACTTGCGCTTTCAATTGAAATGGTTGGAGAGATTCCCCTGGTTGTCATATTCGGAATATAAAAGTGGAGCATACTGCAGAGTTTGCGTGGTAATGTGACGTTCGCTTGATGAAGCTAAAGGCGGTCATCAAAGGATCGGCCAGTTGGTAACCGAACCTTTTTGTAAGTGGAAAAATGCCCTAGAAATATTTGGAGCTCATGTGAAATCGGGATACCACAACCGAAATTCAGAACTGGCAGATAACTTTCTAAAAGTAATGTCTTCGCAGGCTTTTTCGGTCACTGAACAGCTGTCTTCTGAAAGAAAGAGATAACAAGAGGAAAATCGAAAGAAACTAATCCCTATCGTAAAAGCAATAATTTTTTACGGCAAACAAGGCATCTCCTTGAGAGGTAAAATCGATTCGGGGCGCATACAAATTACACCAGAATCGCCAGAACCTGAACAACCACTACAGAATGATGGTAATTTTAAAGCCCTGTTGCGGTTTGCGGCTGAGTCTGGAGATAAATATCTGGCTGAGCATCTGAATACTTCACAGAAGAATGCCCTGTACACAAGCCCTCAGATCCAAAACGAAATAAGTGACATTTGTGGTGAATTAATTCAACATAAAATAATTGAAGAAGTTAAGAATTAAAATTGAAGAAGTAAAGAAAGAAGTAAAACATTTTGGCTGACGAAACCACCGACATCGGACGTGTAGAACAAGTCTCGTTATGTCTTCGATATGTTGATTTTACAGATAATAAACACCATATACTTAAAGAGATGTTCCTGGAGTATATTCCAACGGTCGATGTTTCAGGATCCGGTCTCGCAAATCTTATTATTACAGCTCTGAAAAAGCATGGACTTGAATGTTCTCATGTGGTTGGTCAAGGTTACGATGGGGCTGCAGCTATGAGTGGGTATCTGCACGGTGCCCAAGCTTATGTTCGCCAAGAATGTCCTCTTGCTCTTTATGTACACTGTAGTGCACACTCTCTCAACCTTGCTATTGCTGATTCATGTTCATTAGCAAATGTCCGAAATTACATTGGGATTGTGCAGTCTGTTGGTTCCTACTTTCGATATTCTGCTCAACGCACTGCTTTGTTGAAAGAAAAAATTCAAGAGCTACTACCCGTTGGTAACCAAAAAAGCTTGCTCTCAATGTGTGAAATACGGTTGGTCCACAAACATGAAGCTATTATAAGATTTAGGGAAATTTATTCAGCAATTGTGAATGCTCTCGAAGAACTCCAATTTAATCACAATAAGGAAACATTCCAACAAGCCGCCCAATTGCTAAGTACGCTTCGATCTTCGGATTTTGTGATGTGTTTAGTGATTCTTCAAAAAGTTATGAGCTATACATTGTCACTATCAAAACAATTACAGACAATTGACATCGATCTTATCACGGCATTCAAACATGTAGATGATGTTATTAATGTCTTACAACTCCTGAGAAGCAACAATGACGTCGAATATCTTCATCTCTATGAAGACGCAAAGATTTTACTGGAAGAAAATGGTGGTATACTGCGAATGCCACGCGTCGTCGGAAGACAATTAAATAGACCGAACATTCCTGCATTGGATGTATGCACGTATTACAAAATTAATTTGTTCATTCCATTTCTTGATCATACAATTCAACAATTGGTTGAAAGGTTTACCAAACATCGTAAAGTAGTATTAGCATTATCTGGTGTACTACCTTCAAATTTTACTGCCAGTTCTGAAATTGAAGAAGCAATTTCCATGTACTCGTCACTGCTTCCCGAAAGCAACATATCAGTGGTTAAAGCAGAACTTGAAGTATGGAAAACAGTGATGACAAGTATCTCGCCTACCCCGAAATCTAGTTTGGAATGCCTAGATATGTGCGATAAAAACCTTTATCCTAATATTTACACATTACTACAAATCTTGGCTACCATTCCTGTATCCACTGCTACCCCAGAAAGGTCATTCTTGAGCCTAAGCAGACTGAAAAACTATTTACGAAACACTACAAGTGAAAACAGACTTAATGGTTTGGCTCTCATGAACATTCACTATGGAACAGAAATTCATGCAGATGAAGTAGTGGATATATTTAAAAGAAAAAGCCGAATATTTCTTCTTTAATGGTTTTAGATTTGGCGCAGAGGAACGAAATTAATTTAACCATTTCATTTAAAGTTAAAAACTTTATAAATATGTCGTAATTTTTCCTATGAATGTGTATATATATATATTAAATTTCATGTAAGTATATTTTTGTTGTTTTATTTACTTCAAACGTAAAAAAAAATTTATTTACTTCAAAAAAAATGGAAAAGTATGGAAACCTGGAAGGCAATATGGAAGAAGAACTGGATATACCCACAGAAGAAGAATTTAAAGATGTAATAACTCAACATAAATTAAATAAAGCAGGTGGATTAGATAATATGGTCAATGAGATGATAAGATACGGTGGAAAAGCCTTAGGAAGAAGGAAATTTAAGCTGATAATCCATATCTGAAAGAAAGAAAAAATGCGTAATGAGAGGAAAAAAGGGATAATAATGCCAATTTATAAGAAGGGAGATCCAAAAGATTGTGCAAATTACAGGGGAATTACCTTACTTAGTATTGTATATAAGATACTGATTATGATAATAAATAATAGATTGATGAGGTATAGAGAAGAAAAAATTGGAGACTATCAATATGGCTTTAGGAGAGGCAGATCTACCATAGACGCGGTACATATAGTAAAGCAAATAATCGAAAAATCTCAGGAATATGGAATGGAATTACAAATTGTGTATATTGATTTCAAACAAGGTTTCGATAGTTTGAAACGAGGACAAGTAATGGAAGCTGTGACGAACATGAAAATACCAGGCAAGCTAATAAGACTAACAGAAATGACGATGAAAAATTCAGAAACAGTAGTTAGAACAGCGGAAGAAGAAACAGGGAATTTTGAGATCAATATAGGAGTGAGACAAGGAGATGGGCTATCAATAACATTGTTTATATTAACATTGGATGCAGTAATCAAAGAGTGTAATTTCACGGGAACAATCATCAATAAAGCGACACAAGCAGTTGCATACGCAGATGATCTTACTGTTCTAGCTAGAGACAGAATAAGCCTGGAAGAAGCAATTCAAAAAATTGGACAAGAAGCAAAGAAAAGAGGCCTCACAATAAATCAAGAAAAAAGCAAATATATGGAAATAAGGAAAGAAAATAGAAGAGTTACAACCAAATCAGTAAAAATACGAAATTACGAATTTGAAGTGGTGGAAAATATTTGGGAATGATAATAAATTGCAAAAGCGACAGAAACATAGAGATTGATCACAGAGTATAGGCGTGACACAGACCCTATTATAAATTCAAAAGCATTATGAAAAGCAAAAACATAAGTATAAATACAAAAATGAAGGTATATAAAGCAGCTGTTAGACCGGTGGTGACTTATGGGGCGGACATAATGAATTTAACAAGCTTGGAACAGGAAAAGTTACGAATATTCGAAAGAAAGATAGTAGGAAGAATATATGGATTAAAGAAGAGTTGCAGAAGATGAACACATAAGGTTAATGAAATTTGAAATAAAAACCATTTTGAAAGGAAAAGATATAGTGAAGACCATAAAAGCGCAAGGACTCCTCTGGTTTGGTCATATAAGAAGAATGGAAGACAACAAAGTACTAGTATACTAACAGAAGAAGAGGGAGACATGGTGGGAAAAGATACTGGACCGAGATGTATGGAAGAAAATAACGGAAGAAGCAAGGAGAAACAATAGAATAGAATAAGGCTAGAATAGAGGAACGTGGACTAACTTACCACAAGAAATGAGTTTCTAGAGCCCAAAAGAATCGAGTTGCTGCAATTCCTAATGGAATATATAGCCATGTATGTAACATGGCGGGAGCGTCCGGGGAAGATGGCCTTAGAGGAGACGTGTTTTAAAATAATTATCCGGGGGAATATTAATATTCACCCTCTTCATCTGATCCATCACATAAAACTGGCTGTTCGTCATCTTCTCTAATATCAATATCCTTCTTAAGGAGTTTTTCTTTAGTGGGGCACTTCCCACTGCTGTTTTTTTATCTTTCTCAGTCTTGTTTTCTTTTTTTACGTTCTACTTAGCAATACTTTCAGCATTTTGGCTTTTTTCATATCTTCTATACATTTCTTCATTTGAATATGTTCTTTTGATGTCATGAGTGTGCCGACTTACTTAGCCCGTTTACGTACTTCGATGACTTTTTGTGGAATAGAAGATATTTCCATTAGAGTTCGTGTTGGAGTCAAATTCGGGACATCATTTTTTGATGGAGTTCTTGAAGTATTGCGCAATTCTAGAACCACTGCTAATCATGTTCTTACGAGGTCTTTTCTTCGGTAACATTTCAGGGCTTGCATTTGAGATTCGGTGTTCCGCAGCACAAAAGATTGGCTCCGAGACTGTGACAGACTCACTTGCTGACTCTTCTGAAGTTCTTGAAACTTATTCCAGATTTGTTGACATTGAACCACTGGAACTGCTGGCAACCTATTCCTAAATTGCGATTGTGGCTGAGGAGTCATTTTGAGAGGTTGATGTAAGTACCCTTGGTTCTTATGTAATAGCATAATCTGGAATTGCGCAGAAGCAGATTTTCTCCATGCTTTTTAAGCAATGTTCCTAATGACAGTCTTGTAATACGACGACGAGGATTTTGTTTCCTTCATTCATTTAAGTCTAGCTGTCTCCAAATTTTTTCTTTCAATAATTGCTAGGCTCTCTCGAAGATTTAAGTTTTTTGGATTTATTCTCATTATATAACATTATACAATTATCATTGAAGATATGCTTTTCTAGCATTAACTAGTTAGCATAATGAGAATTATTTTGTTGTTTAGTATAACATATTTTATGCTCGTTGAGCCTAGTAGAGAAATATCTTCCTGTTTGTCCAACGTAGACTTTTGGACACGACCCGCACTCAATTAAATAAACTCCTGATTTATACAGTTTATGTGTTTGATTTTTAAGCAATATTTATATTGTTTGTTTTGAATAAATATCTCGACACAAATTTGGTGACTTTTCCCGTATATATAATTGTTTTGAACGCTGCATTTTTGATATTATTGATCAGATATATTAAATTAATGGCTTTATTATAACTTTTTTTAATAATCATAATTATTATTTTATGTATAATATTTGGATTGTATCCGTTATTTACTGCAATCTGTTTGATGACATTCAATTATTTATCATAATTATCTATTGACATGAGACTTGACTACTCAATTCTTAAGACGCTGTAAAAATTTGAAATTGGTTGACTAAACCGTTCAATAGTTATTATAATTAAAAATTATCGCAATTTTAGACGTGATCTTATGGAGATTCACTAACATAATAAGTTAAAGACGTTATAAATATAGAAAGAAAAGTTATAAAGCATTCCAAACCTTCAAAATATCTAACTTACACTGTTTGGAATTAATTTTGCACAGTTTTATTAATATACATTTTCAGTATTTTTGCCTCCAATACATCGTCCAAGGTAACCAAAATGTCAACCAAAAATATAACTACAACTAACCAAAACAAACAAGTTAATAATAAATTTATTCAATTTTTAATTGGACAATTTTAAGGTTGTAAGTAATATTATTTCATCTATTTTGTTCGTCATTTATAATACAAAATCCCAAAAAATGTTCATTAAAAACAAAAATGCTATTAAAGCTAACTATAACTCAGAAATACATGGTTTTCTTTGCAAAATAACTTTTTCGACCAAAAGCAATATTCGTTTGGCTCTTCTTCAAGCGATGTGATATAAAATGA
The DNA here is from genome assembly GCA_031761425.1 of Cosmopolites sordidus. Lineage (NCBI taxonomy): Eukaryota > Metazoa > Arthropoda > Insecta > Coleoptera > Curculionidae > Cosmopolites > Cosmopolites sordidus. The sequence continues at coordinate 818,896 of JARFXV010000172.1, read as the reverse complement.
ATGTAGAAAACGCTATGGGACAAAGCTTTGATTAACACTAATGAATGAAGTTCGTTTTGTATATACTGCTAACGTTAATTGCATAGTTCCAAATATTTGCTCCTATTTAATTCATAATTGGAGGTAAATATCATGGAAATTCTGAATATAATTGTGTTAACGCTCATCAATTTTCTGTATTTTTCGGTATCATAGTAAGTTTTCCATCATCTATACTTTGGATTGCTATCAAGCTAAAATACACTCTAATGCGTAAACCACTCGTTTAACTAGTAAGTCATCCGAACTAGTGGGTGAAATACGCCCCAAAGCGTAGCATCAATTAAAAAATATAAAATGTAGCTATATTACCCAACCGATTTAAAAAATATATTGAATTCTATAACGAGTAACTGTGCACCTTTCCAACGCTTTTTCACGTCAAAAGATGGCGCCACTAGAAGTAGCTATTTTTAAAAAGACATGTTTTTCATGAGACGCCGTTTGTAGAAAATGAAAAGAGCAATTACTCTACCCTTATCATATTCAAAAGATACAAGTAGTCTTACTCACTCATTTTTCAATAATCCTTCCTAATGAATCAAAATGATAATGAAATAATAATCCTTTCTAATGAAGCGTACGTCTGGCTTAATGGGCTTGTGAACAAAAGTAACTTCATTTGGGCTAATGTAAGTCGTCAAGTGATTCAGGAGTTACCTCTTCAACCTCAGAAAGTCTTTGTTTGGTGTGGAATATGGGTTGAAGAAGCAATATAACCTATATTTTTGAAGAAGATGATGGAAATTGTGTTACTGTTCATGGTGAACGCTATAGGAACATAGGAGAAAGTCGCCGAATTTGGACCAATTAAACATTTTTTTATATATGCGCTTGTAAAAGCATTTTTAATAAAAATATTTAGGTGGAAAATAATTATACTATTGTAATCTTCAATCTAACATACCTATTTTATTTTTTACTTATTATTATCATAAAAAAATTATTTTCCATCCAAGGAAACCGGTTTCTTGCGATGGACCACTGGTTCCTTAGAATGGACCATTAAGAACAATTAAAACAAAAATATTTCTTGATCTTTGGACTCATACCAGCACATTTTCTATGAACCCCAGCGTGACATGTAATACATTGAGTCATCTCTTCTTCCATTATTTTATCACATATGGTACAAATCCATGTAGTTTTCATTTGTACTATTTGTTTTTTCTTTTTAATCTTCTCTTCTTTGCTACATCTTTTCTTCCCAATATTTTGTGGTTTTGTCTTTTTAATCTTTTCTTCGATGCTACCTTTAAATCCCAGAACGTTATCAATATTTACTAATAATTGTGCTTTCTGAACAATACTTCTTTGTGCTCGAGCAGACGATAGATCTCTCTACGGATTTTGTGTTGGTAGCGGTGATATTTTATGAAGAATATCCTCAAAGTTTATACACTTTTTCTCCTAAACAACAGCAAAATCACTGCCGCTTTCACTATCATTGGGTATTAACGTACTTGCTAAATTTTCCAGTAATTTTTTCAATTTCAGTAACATTACCACAATGATGAGATTGTAGCATATATGATGGTGCAAACCGGTGATCCTGAAAGACATGTCTGTTAACTGGCCAAATACCAGTGGCACGAACGGCATTTTCAGCTCACAGTTGCCGCTCTGCCATATGCTTCTTTTAGTAATTTAGAAATTTGAGTTTGATATATCTTATCACCTTTATATTGACGAAGGAAAGTTTCTTACGCCTGAACAAAATATTTCTGTAGCGACCCAAAGAAAGCAACATCCAGCGGTTGCAACCGATGGGTGGTATACCCAGGCAGCTGGGCAAATACTATACCATTTTCTCTAGCAAAGGTACAAGCGTTTAAGTTCTTGCTATGAGTCGTATGCCCATCAAGGAGTAAAAGGACATTCTAATCTTGATTACAGTTTACACGAATTTTGAAATCTCAACAAAGAGTTCGGAATTTATGTAACCTGATTCTGATCTTTGTTGATTTTTTTTCTTTTAAAAATGATCATCGAAGGAATATAAACCCAGCAGCACTGACCGCGCATACCTTAGTTGTAAGAGATTTACTGCGACTTTCGATCTGGATTATCTCAACAACAGCACATCAATTAACTCATTTCGACTTTTGGCGATGAAGCGCCATCCAAAACCACTGTATATCACTGGTTTAGTGAATTCAATCGTTCGCTCACAGACGAATTTAAAAAAGGTCGTCTAAAATCAGTTGTTGTGCCAGAAAATATCGATGCTGTTTGCGAACTGACTGTACACATCCCTGGATAAAATTTGTGCGGTGCGGTGAAAAAAATTTGTGCGCGTTGAATTACGCATAATTTGACAATGGCTCAAAAAAAGGCTCATGTAGATTGATCCAAAGAAATGCTCAAAAAATACAATCGTGGTGCGTCAAAAACCGTGTATAACATCTATACAGGTGACGAATTGGATCAATGCATATGAGCCCGAAAGTAAGCAGCAGTCGATTGTATGAGTCTTTCAAAATGAACCAAACCTAACAAAAGTTACCTTTAAACAACCAGGGACGCAGGATTATTCTTCACCATGACAACGCGAGCTCACCGGACCGAACAACTCAATATTTGACCGGTCAAAACATCGAATTGATGGGTCATCCACCGTACAGTCCGGATTTGACACCCAATGATTTCCTTTTGTTCCCGTGCGTGAAGAATAAACTGCATGATCTACGATTTTCGACGCTAGAAGAAGCGGTTGATGAAGCATTCAAAATGCATGATTTGAAGAGACATCAGTTAGAGTGGAAATAGTGCTATGAAAGTTGATTAAAACGTATGCAAAAGTATATCGATCATAATATTTTGAAAGAATATTTTGAAAAACAAGAAAAGCATTTTCAATAATAAATATTTGTTTTTATTTATTATTATGGATACATAAATAGCAACTCTCGTACGTATGTATATGTTGAGCACCATAGCTGCTGTTATACAATAGGGCACCATCACGTTAAAAACGTATATAAGCAATCATTTGACAGAACAAAAGATATTCCCAAAGTAAAAAAGTATTCAATAAAAAGGATTATTTTCTCTTTACATTTTCTAAATCGTGCCAATATCAAAGCTCGTTCGGTTTTCACATGACTTTTCCGGTGCGCCGTGTTTTTTTGTAGGAATGCAGTTTAAGAATATTTTTATTAGAATTTGCCACACCTGATTAAATACTCTATGGGATATGACCAACTTTATGCAAGATCGAGCACGATTTCCTTTTTAATCTTCTGTCTCAATAGAACTAACCATATACATTAAAATTTTAAATCCGAGAAAAATTTCAATTATACAGGTTTATAATAATTAACTATGTTAGAAATTATATCTCAGACAAGTTCGAAGGTAGAGTGGAAAGTCAAATAATAGAATTTTTAAGAGAATTTTCTTCTTCCTGAAAAATTTAACCAATAATGCAGCATAATACTCTCTTATAATCGTCTTTCCATTTTTCAAATATATAATGAATAACTGATGAAGATAATGGTTTGGGAATTCCATCAAGCAGTAACCATAACCTTTCCGGTCGATGGAAACGTCTTCGCTGTCTTTGAGGCAGGTTCTACAAGCACTGTTATGAATATGACGAATCCATTTTTCATTTATGATATGTAATAATGAATCCAGCTTTTATCAGCAGTAACAAATAACAAAAATTCTTTCGGATTGTACATATGCATATCTAAATACCGCTATGAAGTGGTCACTCCGTTCAATTTTTAATACGCGATGCGTAAACGCGCACTCATCACGTTGATAGTTTTCTCATGTCAAATATTTGTCCAGGATATTCCGTACACGTTCTTTCGAAATGTATATCAATATATTTAACCTTCATTCTGCGAAAGCAAACACGATCATAGATTTTGTCGATCACTTTCTCAGAAATGAACCTCAGCGGGGCTCCCTAATCTCGGATCATTATTCGTGCTAGTTGTGCTAGTGCTAGTGCTAATGTTAGTGCTAGAAACTATTTATGAACTATAAAGTTGAAAGGAGCGCAGTTGCCATAATACTTCTGATACTTTCCTTCGTTTCCAAAAAGAAAAATGTGGATAAGTAGATGGCAGGATGGCACCGCATTAATATGATACAAAAAATATATGCCAATTATGCCCTAAAAATTCATTAACATAAACCAAATATTACAATGTACTCGCTGAATACTAAACCCTTAACTAGTTTGCTATAATGTTGATCTGTGGGCATGAAAGAAGTAAACTGCATCTTCAATATGTTTTCAGCATTTTACAAAATTATAAAACATTTCTTTTTGATATGCAAAAATAGTTTATTATATCATGAAAATCTGCGAAAGAATAATTATGTTCACATTCAATCCATTCACGAAGCATTTACGACCATCTATACAAAATTAAAACAGTTGCACGTCCTGTTGCCAGATTGCGATTAAACATCATAACCATACTTTAGCGAATCATTTTTACAATTTAAATTTTAATGACAAATAAAAAAATCAACCCTAAATTAAATGCAAATTACTACGTAACTAAAAAAAATATAATAAATGTTGAAAGTATTGCAAGTGTGGTCGAATTAGAACCTCTACATATATGCAGCATATGTAAAATGCGTCGTTCAAAAACCATCCACATTTTTTAATATTTGAATGGTTATTACAATAAAAAGATTATATTAATGCATTTACTGATATATAATATGTAAGTATATAACAGAAAAAAAAAAACAATAAAATATCTGCATACACACATTTTCATAAATATAATCACTTATTTTTAACTAAGTATATACTCTGTTATACCATTTCATTATTTAATTTTCTGTAGGTTGATTCTTCTTTTCTTAATCAAAGCTATGTTTCTTTCATTCATATAATCTCTTAAAAATCTATACGTTTTAAGGCAATATTGGAAAGTTCCATAAGCCCTCGTTTTGGATCATCTTTTTTCCATTTAAAACCTTTTTATTTCAATATGTTGCCCAATAACATATGGCATCCATAAAACAGTTGTTTCTCTTTTAATTGCTCATGTAAGGAATTCAATGTTACATGCTATGCCGAAAATAAGAATTAAACTGTGAGTACCTACGTATCAACTACATATGAGATTAAGAATAATCTTTTCTGCAATTCTTAATACGAATACTTACAGAGTTCATAAATAATATAAATGGTGTCATGATTAGAACTTGAATCCAAATCTGCAGTATTGCTAACCCTTCTAATAGAACTACGCTTCCTAGTCGATTTTAAAACATTATGGTTTTTCACCTTTTGCGAAATAGTACTGTAACAGTGGACACACTCAACTTTAAGGCTGATGCTAAAAAATAATATAACTTGAACTAAACATATCTAAGTATTAGCAATTATTAGGCCACTCTAACAGCCGGAAAGGGTAACAATGGACCATTATTGTCTCGTTCTTGTTCATAATAGTGCATCAGAAATGTTACTAAACTCTTGACAATGAATATTTAACTGATTTGGCATTTTGCAAGCGACACTCTGACAATTTTAATGCTGTTTCTTAAAAGAACTGTTCGATCGTAAGGTAAAAAATGAAAGTAAACGTTTAGATAGTACATATTGTATTATCTACTTATGGGATAACCTCCAAACGTATCAATAGATATCAACAAGAAAAATGTGAAACTCAACAATGTCGCATATACTGCCAACCGAATACAGACGCTAAATTTTAAATGTATTCAATACATTCAATTTGATTATTTTATTATTTAATTTATATTGTGGTATTTCTGCTTTTCTTCAGCATCATCGCATGACGTGTAACGGTTTTAGTTTTGTGCAGGCTATATTTAAAAATTCATTTGTGTTCGCAAAACTCGAAAAGTAATAAGCGCGTATTTTTATAGTAAAATAAAACCTGCCAGATTTCGAGTGCCTGCCGAGCGTAATTTCGACGTATCCCAAGCATTTTGATACTAGCGTCGGTTAAAAGATGTAGTCCATACACTAGCTTTACAATAAAAAACGATTGTCTGTGAAAAAAAATATCTTTTAACGTTCTTCCTTTTCATTCCACAGCATAGACACAGCAACGCAAAGCAGGGTACTAAATTGAATGATGTGTTTCCTCGGTGAATATATTCCCTAGAATACTTTTATTTACTTTCCTATTCATTTCAAATCAGACTGAGCCACAGCAAAGCGTGGACGGGTTTAGCTAGTCTTCGTAATAAAAAAGCTATGTTAATAAGAGCATATTACATCAATCGTAAGGGAGGCCTACGTCCAGCAATGGACTTTAACAGGTCGATCATGATGATGATGATCATAATTATGACATCAATCGTAATAATGTTCGAGTTTTAACAACGACTACAGATCTTGCTAGTCTTTAAAAGCTGTACATGTCACGAAGAAAGGATTTCTTCATCGATTTGTCGCCAATTATACATTAACTCATCACCGCTTCTGGGTATTCCAATAAAAGTACTCTACATATTTTTTCTAACAGAGTTTGTTAACTGAAGCGTTGTCCAATGAGAGTGCCATTGCTTTAAAACATCGTTTCTCAATCTTTTTAGGATCACGATCCACTAAATAGCCACAAAATAAACTAGCCCTATCACTACAATATGTTATTCTGACGTTCATCAAAGTTTTACATCGACCGGTGAACACGCTGACGATTCGTCCATTTTCAGTATCGTGATTTATGAAGGAATCGTTTTTATTTTTAAATGGCATATAAACTTCTACGAGCCTATTCACACCCTTACGAATCGTGAAAAAAACGAATCATCTATTTATCTCTTGTAAATGACGAACAGTAAATCAGTAAATGACGAATAGTCAATTACTGATGTATGTGTGAATTGGCCGTTACACTTATACCGAAATACCGCACACAACTACAAATACCGAACTACAAGACTTATGGAACCTCTTGTTCTTATATTACTTTTTACCAGTTCGAACCTGTGCCCTACACTTGCACGCACTTATAAAATGACCCGCCCGTTCATACGAGACGGATTGATTTGTCTACACAGACGAAGAAAAGGCCGAAGCCATGACGGACGCGCTTGAAATGAGTGTGTTATCAACTCTCACGACGACGATGACGAAAACCTCGAGAGGTTAGTCAAAAGGACGGTAATAAACTTCCGCGAGAGGATTGAGCCAGGCCGCCTCCGGAGTTTGCAACTCCGAAGGAGGTCAAGGGTACAATCCAGAAGATTCGGCTCAAGAAAGCTCCAGGGTGCGATGGTGTCACAAATCACATACTGAAAAAGCTGCCGAGAAAAGGAATTGCCGCCATCCCCGCCATTGCAAACGCAGTCATTAGACTGCGGTATTTCCCAGATAGATGAAAATACGCAATGGTGAGAATGATATCGAAGCCAGGGAAAGATAAAAACTTTCCCCAAAACTACACACCGATAAGCTTATTGCCATCAATAAGTAAGGTCGTAGAAAGAGTGGTTTTAAAGAGATTAGAGAAGGTGTTCGAAGATAATAGCATCCTTCCGCCCGAACAGTTCGGGTTTAGAAAAAACCACTCGGCTGAAGATGAACTGTTATGTGTAACAGAATACATAACAGAGACGCTGGACAGGAGACACGGAGCGGCTATCGTCCTACTCGATGTCGAAAGGGCTTTCGACAGGGTATGGCACGATGGCCTGATCCACAAGATGATCAAGATGGGATTCCCGGAGTGGATCGTTGAGCTGATTGACTCACACCTAAGAGAACGGAGTTTCTCTGTGAAAATGGGTGAAGTCAAATCGGCCAGAAGATGGATAGACGCAGGAGTGCTGCAAGGAGCGGTGCTAGCGCCCCATCTCTACAACATATACACTAGTGATATTCCGAGGAGGAATAACACTAGGGTAGCCTGTACGCCGATGATACGGCCATCATGGCTAGATACGTCCAGGAACACCTGGACGATCTGATGGAATGGTTGATGGCCTGGAAGATCAAGGCGAACATCACCAAGACACAGGCTATCTACGTCACGCAGAGAATGAGCAGACCCGGTCACCAGTTGGAAATCGAAGACGAAAGAGTGGCATGAAAAGATACTGTAAAGTATCTAGGTGTCACCTTCGACGAGACGATGTCATGGAGGCAACATGCAAAGAACGCACGGTGTAAAGCCGTGGCTATTACGAAGATTGCTTACCGGCTAATTTGCAGAACCAGCAAATTAGACGTGAAGCTGAAGATCCTAATGATTAGATCATTAGTAAGAAGCGTCATGATGTACGGATCGATCGCGTGGGGCTACGCGGCAAAATCTTACAACTAGAGTCTGGAAAGTCACGTGAATAAGCTAGTGAGACTAGCTCTTGATGCCCCTTGGTACATCTCTAATGTACAGATACAGAGAGAGATGATGTGGACTCCCTTTAGGGAGTGCATGCAAGAAAAGGTGGAGAAAGCCTTCTTGAATATACGTGACCACCCAAATCAAGAACTGCGAAGGTTAACGGACTATCGTCCGGAAGACTTCGCAGCTTTGGGTGGCAGACGACACAGAAGACCGAAACTCCAACTTTTGTAGGAGTAGGTTGACTGTTGCCCAACGAGGGATCAACATCGTGGGAAGAGACGTGGGATGTCCCGGTTTGGAAAAAAGAAAAAGAAGTTAGTGCAGTGGTGAAGTAAAAGTTTTCTCTTTCAGATCAAAAAGGTAAGAAAGACGACATTACGCCGAAACACCTTCAGTGTCATCGGCAAATGAAATATATCTTAAGACAACACCCCCCCTGGTACTTGTCCCCCAGAGGGGAGTGGTGCGAAGCGCTTGACCCACCCCGTCCGGCGGTTAAGCAGCGGAAACACCAGGGAAAGAGAAGATGACGGTTTTGTGAGTAACTTACGACTACGGAAACCTTATCCCACCTTACCAGCAGTGAAGTTTCGGGATTATTTTAGAAAATAATCTCGGGTAGATGGAGACAGGTTCGTTGACAGGTTCGTAAAAGCTATGCGCTTTGGCAATAAAAACAAAGAAACTATAGGAAGAGTTTCATTGTTAATTACATTTTTACGAAAACAATTACCACAATTTCTTCTCTCACCCAGTGTTAAATACTACGATTTCTTCTCTCCTTAGTATTAAATAAATTAATAAGAGTGTGGTAAATTAATAAGTGTGGTAAACTAATAAGAGTGTTATAATAATTTTTCAAGCGTAAATCACGACTTAATGGATTTGTGAACAAACATAACTGCAGGATTTGAACCGATGGAAATCCCTCCTCAATCTCATAAAGTCACTTTTTGATGAGGTCTTTGGACTAAAGAAGTGATAGGACCATATTTTGAAGAGGATTAGACGATGATGGAAATCGTGAACTGTTAATTCTGAACACTATACAAATATGCTGACAAAATATCTTTTTTTTATAAAATTTATTTTTTAAATACGAACAGGTATTTTTGATATTTTTTGAGTTTTAAACAGTGGCGAAAAACCAAAATAAAGGAGAAAAAAATATCTTTCACCTCAACTGATTCATGTGAAAATAAACAATGTTTTATTTCAACAAAATAGCGCGACTTGTCACACAACCCGCCAGATAATCGATTTATTTCAGGAAAAGTTGTGTGTGAATGTGTATATTATTTCACGAAATAATAATGTTAACTGGGCACCAAGATTGATCAATTATGTTAAATGTATCTAAAAAAAACCTTAAACAAAATATTCAGGCCACCATTAAAAATATACCTCATGAAATGTCTGCAAGGGTAATCGAAAATTGGATCTCTTCATCATCTCTTCGTCATTATTCGTTCTGCAATAAAATGTAACTTATCACACAACTCGCCAGATAATCGATTTATTGCAGAAAAAGTTGTGTGTGAATGTGTATATTATTTCACGAAATAATAATGTTAATTGGGCAACAAGATCGATCGATTGCACGCCCTTAGAGTATTTTGTGAAGTTATGTTAAATGTATCTAAATAAAACCTTAAACAAAACATTCAGGACACCATTGAAAATATTCCTCGTGAAATGTCTGCAAGGGTATTCGGATCTCTTCATCATCTCTTCGTCATTGTTCGTTATGCAATAAAATATAAACTACTGCTACTACTTATTTTGAAATTGTAAGACTCTTATTGAACAAATCTTTATTACATTAAACTCATGCGAGTCCTAAGCCTGGGGCCTCACTAACAAGAGATTAAGAAGGAGGAGGAATCAAGGAACTACAACTCGATAAAAAATAGAGTTATTTTGACTCAGATGATTGCGCGCTGTAAGCGTCTCATTTGTTTCTACAAATATAAATATAAATATATATATTTATATATATATATATATATATATATATATATATATATATATATATATATATATATATATTTGGAAAGGCTTCCACGGTCGGTATATTAGAATTACTAGTGTCTCGGGTAGAACCGCGTTTTAGATTTGTAAAATCTCGACGTTTCGGAACCCCTTTTCTAATTGTTAAATCTGGGGAGTAGTCTGATTGAGGCCTCGGAGTAAATCAACTAGATTCTCTTGATAATGACTTCAATGTCGAAGCCGAAATGTCGCGGTTCTACCCGAGAACCTAGTAATATATATATATATATATATATATATATATATATATATATATATATATATATATATATATATATATATATATATATACATATATATATATATATATATATATATATATATATATATATATATATATATATATATATATATATATATATATATATATATATATATATATATAAATGTACCTTATTGAATCCCATAGTTGTAAACAACTTCTAAAATACAGTTTTTTTTATACTTTTATTAAATTAATATTATTTTATCTCCGAATAATGCAATAAAAAAATTTTCTTAAAAATTATCTAGTAACTTTTATCGACCCATTATTAAATCTATTATTAGTTGCAATTACAAGCTGCAAAATGGCTCGTGGCGTTAATATATCTGTGAATCGTAAAAATCGAGTGGTACAAGCATATACTATAGGTGATGAGAAGCAATATTTTTTGCTTTTTCAAATGTTTAATGCTCTCTAAGTCGTTTGTTTCGCGATTTTTTTTTTTTCATCGTGAAATCGTACTGAACCTGACGAAACCGGGAAGACCGAGAAAAACTACTTCACGAATAGATAAAAAATCACTACTATAAGTTACGTTACCTACAAGATTTGGATGGCGTGAATGTTTCTACAAGAACGATTCAAAGAAGATTATGTGAAGGAGAGTTGTTTGAACGAAGACCAGTCAAAAAACCACTATTATCTAAAAAGAATAGAAACGGCCGATTGAAGTTCGCCATGAAATATGTGCATTAGAAATGTTTAATGCTCCCTTAGTCGTAAGTTTCGCGAAACTTTTTTTTTCGTCGTGGAATCGTACTGAACCTAACCACCGAGAAGACCAAGAAAAACTACTTCACGAATAGATAAAAGAATCCTTACTATAAGTTACGCGAATCCCTTACAAGATTTGGATGGCGTGAATGTTTCTACAAGGACGATTCAACAAAGATTATGTGAAAGAAAGTTGTTTGGACGAAGACCAGCCAAGAAACCACTATTATCTAAAAATAATTGAAACGCCCGATTGGAGTTCGCCATGAAATATGTGCATTGGAACAAAAAGCGGTGGAGGAACATTTTAGTTTTTTAGCGACGGAATTAAACACGCGTCGAACGTGTTTAATTCCGTCCTAGATAGTAAAGGACTGCAATCTAAATACGTCGTGAAGACTGTGAAGCACATTGGAGAGAACGTTAAAGTATGGGGTTGCTTCTGATATGGAGGTATTGGTCCAATCCATAAAATCATCGGCATTATGGATAGCTTTGTTTATGCTGATATTTTCGAAAATGTGATGCTACCCTTTGCCGATTGGAATTTTCCTCTAAAGTGGATATACCAGCACGATAATGACCAAAAACATACTTCAAAACATGTGAAACGTTGGTTGAAACAGCACTACATTGAATTATTGATGTTATGTTCGATGCTTTGATAAAAATTTGGAAATCAATACATTTTTCAGTGCTATATAACTTATTTCACACAATACCAAAACAATTTCAGGAAATCATTAGAAATAAAGGCTTTTGGATCAATTAGTAATAAAATAAAAAGTTTATTTAAGACATTTTCTTGCCTTAAATAAACTGTTTTTTAAAGTTGCCCCATTTTTGTCACATGCTTTGTAAATACATATATCTGCGATGACATGAAAAGAAGTAATGTGCTTTTTTTATGTTAACTATATTTTACTTAAGGTTTACACTGGTTTAAATAAACAATTTTCTGTTAATTGTACAACTGAAAATTTTATTTGTCGTTCCACTTATGCCCGATACTTTATGTATTACATTATATTTTATAATTATTTTTATTACTAACCTGTTGTGATAATTTTGTCATATCGATGGGTGTAATTTTGCGGAGCGCCGATAGACGCTCCAGCCTCTCGCGGGCTTGCTGTTCCACGGCAATGACAAAAGCATCTTGTACGTTGTCTGAGCACAAATCGAGATCTACAGCTGAAACAAAACGATTAAAGATGATAGAATCTACATATAAATTTAAAAATGATTTAGGAAAAATACTTGTACAAATACCGCAGATTAGAAAATATTAAAGTTTTTTTAACATTGGCACAACCACACTACTTTAAAATTTTTGGTATGCTCTAATGAAAGTTAGATGTGACCAACTTTCATCAAAAATAATACCCTATACTAGGATAATTGAAAAATTCGCGGAGTGAAAATGATAAACAGTTTATAGTTGAAAAAATTACTTTATTGGTTCTCTAATTAATTTATTCCACCTCTGAAGTGATTTTCTATAAGTCCTTCAAAATACCCACCTACGGCTGCTATAACTTCTTCATTTGATGAAAAACGCTTGCCAAGAAGGAATTTGTTGAGGTTTGGGAACTGATAAAAGTCCGAAGAGGTTAGATCTGGTGAATATGCTGGGCGCTCCAACAATTCATAGTGTAATTCCTTTAATTTGGCCATTGTAAGAACACTTCTGTAAGCCGGTGCATTGTCTTGATAAAAAATAATTTTTTCTTCGCTAAGCCAGGTACTTTGTAACGAATTTTTGCATGCAATTGTTTCAAAAGGTTTGAGTAATATTGTCCTGTAATTGTTTCACCAGTTTGAAGATAATCAATTAACAAATTGTCATCCATTACATCCCAAAAAAATTAATGTCATAACCATTTTAGTCGATTTTGACCCCTTTGGCTTCGGAGATACTAACTACCGAGCCCAGCCCACTCTGCGGTTTGTTGTCGCAATTCATAGTGGTAAACCCAAGTTTCATCCATAGTTACAAAAAGACGTTTATAATATAATTTATTCTTTCTATTTGGGAAAAAATCCAAATGTGAGATGTGTAAGATCCAATTAGCCTACTACAATAATGTCTACGAAAATATTTACCACTAAACACCAAATCACTTTTATAAACATCTCGAAGTGCGTTTCGCCAACCAAATTGCATCATGGGCAGAGGATTCAATTTAATTCTAAAACTAAGCTATGTTCTGTTTATAAAACAACCCTACCTAATAAGGCTTGTAAAAAAACATGAACTGTTAAGTTAACCAAGCGATACATTCATAATTCGAAAAGTCGACTGTATGGAATGGGTCACTTATCCCGATTCATGATTTTCCTACATAAAACCGGAAACCTGATCTCCAATATCATTTTATATACATCACTGACTGAACACAGTAATGATATAACCTCGTAATTATCACGCATAATCAATTTGAAATTTCAGAACGGTCTTTGAGGCCGCTCGTCAATGTTTATGTTATCATTTTTTTATTAACTGTGTAAAGTTATTTGTTGTTTCATTTGCAGAATTGCAATAAAAAAGTGCATAAAAATCGCAAATCAAATGTGAAGGAAAATTGTCATACCGCGAAGTCAAGAAGGGTAATTGGAACTTAAAGTAGTCATTTTGAAGGTACCATCACGTCCTGGTGGAGATCTGAAGGTTCTAGTGATTCTAGTGATTCTAGTGATCTTATGAAGGAGTCTCCGATTCTGAAGATGTGTAGAAATATAGCCAGCTGTCATCAAGTGACGAAGAGGTTCCTTTGTATAGTTTTCAATTATATTATGAAAACGATAAAACAAATGTGCGAAGCATCCACCAAATAGATATGTGCGAACTTCCTACCATAATATAATTACGCGGCAGTCTACCTCAAAATTGACAGCAAATGATGAAATGGGTGGGTAGTCCATATGGAAGCTTTTTTTTTGACAGTGATATTTTGGACGAGGTATTGAAGTGGACTAACGTAAATATGTCGCAGTACAGACAGAAATTTTCCAAAGAAAATAGACCAGACTTACAAGACCTTGATATAATGGAACTCCGAGCTTTTCTCGAACATCCCATGTATAGAACAGATTTAAAATGCAAACATGAAAGTGCTGACTATCTTTTTGCCACAGATGGTACAGGACGAGATATTTTTAGGTGTAAAATGTCGAAGATAGATTACTGTGCATTATTCATTGCCTGCAATTTGATAACCTTACTGACAGGGCAATAAGAAAAGAAACTGTCAAAGTTGCAGCTGCGTCGTACATATTCAACTAATTTGTCTGCAATTGTCAAGCTGTTATCAGAGAGGACTACTGTAGATGAGCCAAATAACACTGATTTCTCATGTTCCCAAGAAATCTAAGGCTGTCATTTTGGCATCTTCTATGCATCATACTGAAGAAATTGATCAACGCACGGGTAAACCAGAAATTATAACATATTATAAAATATTATAATTCCACAAAAGGTGGAGTTGATGAAATGGATAAAAAGTATGCAATTTACACTAGTAGCCGCCGAAAAAGACATTGGCCTACAGCTATATTTTACCGCATGTTGAATATTAGTAGTGTCAATGCGTACTTATTATATATGATTCATCACCCTAACAGCAAAGACAAGGAATCGTTTGTAAAAGAAATAACAAGCGCATTAGTTTTACAATACATGAAGAGATGAGTGTATAATATGCGATTGGCGCGAGAATTAAGAATGACTTTGTTAAAAATCTAAGAAATATTTATGCCTGATCAGCCCCCACCACAACCTAATGATGAGAAAACAAGAAAGACATGTCATTCTTGCCCTCCAAAACTTAAGTCAACATAGTCAACTTAGTTAACTTAAGTCAACCTAGTCAACTTAGTTAACTTAAGTCAACAAGTCGACATACAGGTGTTATTGCTGTAAAAAACGTGCCTACAATGCACTAAAAAAGTCTGCCCAGATTGCATCTAATTTTCATATAACTTTATAAATTGTTATTTTTTTGTAAAACCTTAAAGTTTGCTATGTTATGTTTTTTAGTTTATTTGTTATCAAAGTTCATGAAGAAATTTAATTTTTGTTTATTTTTATGATTGTTTATATGTTTTGGTCGAAATAAGGATCTCTTACAATAAATGCCAAACAAATTAGTCTGATTTATATAGATAATAAAACACTAATAAATATTGAAATTTCGTACATTTATTTATTTTTTTTTATTTATTATAGACCCTACTCTAACATTTGATAATGTAATTATCAATATTTGTCCCAATTTTTCATCATTGTTCGTATCTAAACATAGCAACCTGTGAGGCCGCACGTCATGTTACGAAAACTGCACGTCAATAGTTAAAGGTTAATCTGCCAACTTTTATATTTAATATTTTTAATTCTATCATATCAGGCATTTTTGGTTTTTTTATTATCAATTCCCGCCGACATACTATTTCTCCACGTGATTAATACTTCTTCAAAATTTTTCTGTGAAATTTGTCCTTCATATTCGATATGATCCCCACTTCCATATTTTCTCACGATCCTTCCAGTAGTTTTTAAAAAATTCCCTTGTTTGTCCCTAGACCAATACATTTGTGATCTTCTTTCTTCTCAGCATCCTTTCAGCATTGTAAAACGTTTACTCATTTCTAAGGTTTCCCAACATTTTTCCCATGATTCCTTAAATCTCGTTACATCCGTTTCGTGACGTTCGTGATAATAACTCGTCTTTTCTTAGTGTTAACCCTTCTATTTTCTTCTTGAAGTGTATTCGAATTCCCTTCTAAAAACTTATAAATCCTCATGTTCACAAATTCTGAACGCTTAGTGTTAAATACACAAAGTTATGGGTTATGGGTTCGCGTCACCGACATGCTAGTGACGTGTTGCGCCAGACTGGCCAGACTGGCCTGTGCCGCATGTGCGTTGCATGTGCACATGTATATGCATATATACACAAATACATTGTATATACTCGACTGTATCATGTGCGTGTTGGACTCTTTTTGGATGGGTAAAATCTTATGAGTTTACGTCACTAACATGCTGTAGTAGCAGTAAGTGAAATTAAATTGAGCACGTAAAAAGTTTAATTTTGTACAATACTGTGCATTGTTAAAATTGTGTTTTAGATAATCATTATTTTAATTGTTTAATTATAGAATCATTGTGCAGTACAAGAGTGAGTAATTAATATGCTAATATTTTTATGTAGAAAAATGAATAACAAAAACAGAGCATTCATTTTCAAATATTTCCAATGTTGTATTGGAATTTAATTATATAATGAAATTTTAACTATTCATACCATAATTAATTTAAAAATAAAAAAAAACAGTTATTCCAAAGTTTATAGTTTTCACTTCTGTCAGCAGTCCCCCTGACTGCCTACCTTTTTTTTTTTTATCAAGAATTGTATTTTTCTTTCTCATATCTATCTTTATAAATTTGTGTATATCTGAGAGTTTACCACAAACAAGCTATTCACTATGGAGAAGTTAATTATCATTTTTCCATTATAGTTTAATAATTTTTATTTCAAATCTTCCTACGCATTTTCCTGTCAGGTTTTCGTTATTTCCGACTCTTAGTTTTCGGTTAGAGGACAAAACACTAAAACACACTTCAACACTGAAATGTAAATGAGGACTACATAAGTAAATGATAAACTTTAACTGGCCTTCCAACCGCAATGTGTGTGAATTTAAACTTAAAATTAAATGCATGTATATTAAATAACAACGTATCTTCTTTAATTTACGCTTATACCTTGCCTCTTGGAAATTGACATATATTTTTATAACAAGTAAAACATTTTTTATTCTATTTTAATTTCCAAGTGTATTAATTAATTTATAAAGTACTTTAATAATTATAGAAGTTTTTACACGGAACTCTAGATGTGTTAAGTATTTAAAGATCAAACTAACCATAACTTTCAGTTCACGTTTCGATCATTTCTATTATAATATCGATGGCGATCAGCAGGATAATATATAACGACGAATATTCAGCTCGTAAATAATATGTGGAATGATGATGGTAACCCAGATTTGTTGTTCGCTACGGCAGAAATATTCCTGCAAGACGGCTCCTTCTTTACGATGCTGCGTCATGCCAAGAGCCTTGCCTGCCGAGTTCGGTGACCGCTGCTAAGCAAATTGATCTTGAACTGATTACGACCATGGCAGGCATATTTCGTTCCGTTTTTGGGAAAAGGTTGTGTTTGGTTAATTATTAATCTTATAATAAAGATATTGATTAAGTATTAAAGACCACCATCATAAAATAGATGTTTCCCTCGCAAAATTTGCAAAACATTCTATTCTAATTTAAATGTAATGTAGTTTACGTGTTCTTCACTTCCATTTTAATTGCTTTATTCTTCCAAATAAAGCAATTGAAATGGAAGTGGGCAGGCCTTGTAGCGAGGCGATGGGACAAAAGATAGACCAGAGCGGTCCTGGACTGGATAGCGCTTGATCGCAAACGTCCACGGAAAAGACCGAAAACACGATGAACTGTTATATAAGAATATTGGACCCAAATGGCAGAGGAAAGCTCAGGACCGCGACAGTTGGAAGCATGCTGAAGGTGCCTTCATCCTGCAGTGGATTGATACGGGTTGATGATATATATATATATATATATATATATATATATATATATATATATATATATATATATATATATATGTATTGAAAATACACCTGTCAAATGTTCAATAAATTTGCTGGTGGTAGAATAATTTGGATATTGTGTATCACTACATAAATATATATTGGGCAGAGGATTTCAATGGAAGTTGATACTCCCTAGAAAGTGCAAATGCGTATGTCAGGTATTTCACAGGTTGAACAAAGTATTTAAGAACGAACTCCCACTTTGTATGAAAAGAAAAGTCTCTGGACAATCCGTTCTGTCCGTTATGACAGACGGAAGTAAAATATGAACAGTCCCATGACAATCAGTAACTGATTATAAAGTGAATAAATTCGGCGTGGTGCCAATCTAATGCTTTTTTATTTTCGAAAAGGCAAAAATGCTTCGCAAGCGCAAAATCAGAATTGCGTTGTATATGGTGAGAGTGCAGCTGATGATTCCATATGCAATAGGTGGTTCAGAAAGTTTCGTGAAAACAATTTTAATTTTAGCGATGCACTTTCTGGACGACGGTACGAGGCTGAAAACCACGAAGTATCGGCGCTAATTGAAAGTGATCGACATAAAACAACTCCAGTATGGAATAAATTCTTGGAATCAACCAGTCAAGGCGATTACGTCAACTTGGATTGGTTAGCAACGTCTACGTATAATGAAGAAAAATGATGTTATTGAAAAATACAGAAAATGGAAAAGTAGTGTATAATAATTTTAAACATCAGGGATCATAGTATAGACCTTCAACCAGCGCAAAAGTCAATTTACAATCGAAACCTTCTTCGGATGTAAAACATAACCAACGTTTGGTCAACTGATAAATGACACTTCACAATAATTAATATAATAAATATTCGCAATAATTGAAGCGAGCATTTGACCAAAAGCGACGTGAATTAGCCAACAAAAAATACCCATCGAGAAAACGCTAGACTACCTAATACAAACTTGAACAATTTCACTGGGTTCTTTTGGTCCATCCACTCTACTCTACCAACCTTGCACCTACCGACTACCAATTATTCAGATCGCTTCAAAATAGTTTAGATAGTAAGATTTACTTCCTTGACAGATTTGAACAATCACCAGGATCAGTTCTTTAGCCAGAAGTCTCTGGACTTCGACGACAGATATGATTATGCAGCTATCGGCGAGATAGAAAAAGGTCATCGACACAGAACAGCACAGATAAAATGTACACAATTAAAACAAATTTACAAATTCTTAAATTTTTGTCAAAAAATTGGTCAATATACAGGGTGTCCCAGATAAGAATGCACTCTACAGGTATCTCGGAAACCATAAGAGATACAGAGATGATTAAATTAGAAAAAAGTTGCATCTCGCTTAACTCCGCAACGTCGCGTTTTCAAATTTAAAAAATTCCGAATATTTCCGAATATATGTGGAAAAAACGAATTTTCGCGATTTGGATTTAATTAATAATAATATCAATATTAATAATAAGTGACAAAATGAGAGCATTCCGACAACTGGAACAATTATAGAAGAGTGGAAAAATATGTCTCTACGACAGTCGACAAGAGTGCGTCGAACGCCTGGTTGACATGGGAAGGTCTTTTTCCGGAGACTCAAGGTTTTATGTGTGCGATTCCGTATCAGGTGGTGCACACTAAGAACTACAAAAATATATCATTAAGGATGCTCAAGTATCAAATGACACGTGTAGAAAATGCCACGAAAAGCCTGAGACTATCCAACATATTGTAGGAGAATATGGTAGACTCTCCCAGACGGACTACCTTCAGCGTCATAACCAGGTGGCCAGTATAGTCCACCAGGAGCTTGCAAATCGTAATAACCTTATAACAGAGCGAGTTTCTTATAAATACAACCCGGAGGCGGTACTAGATTCAACCGATTTCAGATTATATTACGACCGAACAATAATAACCGACAAAACCGTTCATTGTAATAGGCCAGATATTATATTGGTGGACAAAAAGAAGAAAACAGCATTCCTAATCGACATAGCTGTTTCAAACACACATAACTTTCAAAAGACGGCTGAAGAAAAAAAGCAAAAATATACAGACCTCAATTTGGAATTAAAACGGACATGGAAGTTGAACCAGGTCCATATTGTGACATTGATAATTTCAACAACTGGCATTATACCAAAGAATCTTAAAAATAACAGAAAATTTCTGGAACTAGAAGAAAATCTGTTTAAAATAATGCAGAGGACGGTAATTCTTAATACCACTCGCGTCGCCAGAAAATTTTTGGAAGTATGATGTTTTGGCTACGGCCCGCACTTTATTTAAAATCCAGCTTGGCTGGAAAAAGGATGAAAAGAAAGAAATAATAATAATAATTTCCGACTAACAGATGATATTTGCATTAGTTCTGTGCATTGTTGGTCTCAGTTTTAAATTTGTTAATTAATTATACTTAAAATAATAGAACATTATCCAAACGAAGAAAAATTTGATATGTTTTGCTGTTACATCGAGAGTCATAAAAATTGTAGGCAGACAGAGATGCAATATTTTCAAAAATATTTAGAATAGCATCAACCCAATCGATCCATTTTTCAAAGATTAGTTATAAATTTAAGCGAACATGGTGCGTTTAACAAACCAATGTTACATCGCAAAAAAATGTTCACCTTGAACTGGTAATTACCGTTTTGCTTGCTGCAGTAGAAGATGATAGTGTAGGACTTCGTAGTATTGAAAAATCGAATCAGTCGCACAAAGAATACTTAGTCAAGAAGGATACCGTCTTTATAAATTCCGAATCTGTCATTCTTTGCTTCCTGGCAATTACGAGCGCACAATGACCTATTATGAATGGTTTACTAGGCAATGCTATGAAAATCATTTTCCTAATAATATTCTCTGAACGGACAAATTTTATTTTTGTAACAATGGCATCTTCAACAGAACAAATGGTTATTATTGGCCAACAATGAAATCGTCGTCGAAATGAAAATCGTGTTCGAATATCGAGACATCAAAACCGTTTTGGATTTAGAATGTGGTGCGGTATTTTAAGAACGAGTAATTGAACCCATAATTTATGAAGGAACACTAAATTCTGAAAGATCCGTACGCTTTTTAAGAAGCGATATCAAAGATATTCTGGACAATCTTCCTTTAGCGGTAACCAATAATATGTGGTTTCAACAAGATTCCTCCTCATATTTCCAGAAATGGAAATTTCCAGAAATGGTCTCTCAAATATTTGAGAGACCGCTTTCAAAATAATTTAATTGCTTCTCATGGTCCCATAGAGTGGCCTCCGCGATCTCCAACCTTTCACGGCTGGACTTTTTCTTTTGAGAATTCCTTAATAATGAAGTTTACTGGAAGACTTTTAAAATAATAATGAGCTGAAAGCTGAGGTTCGAGCTGCAATAAGAGAAATAACTCCAGAAAGGTTAAACAACGTTATGGAAAAAATTGTTTACCGATGTCATTTATATTTGGAGAATGAAGGTGGAATATTTGAAAATAAAAAACAATTTTGTATTATAAAAATACATTTTTGTATTTAATAAAATTAATTATTACATGTTGAATTTTATAGAGAACATTTTCTGGTTTCAGAATTGTTGATACATTCTTAACAAGTTGTTAGTTTCTATTTTGATAATAAGTTTAATATTATTGTCAATAACGCAAAGTAAAGAAAATGTTTTGAAAACCAACGACAGTTCAAATACAACAATAAAAATATATTTTTTAAATAGGCTTATTTGCATTGATGCTGAGTTTCTTACTCGGAAACGTATAATAAATATTGTGCTAGATGTCGTTGGATTCAGAATAAAAATTAGAATTTACTAAACATAAAATAAAATATTTCGACTATTTAAAAAAACAAAGTTGATGATGGTCGAGAAAACCTTATAGAGGTTAAAAAAATGTTAAAATTATTTTGACATATCTCGTCAAATAGAATCAGAAACGAATAAAATCCAAATCGCGAAATTTCGTTTTTTCCATCATATCTCCGGAAATAATCTGAATTTTTAAAATTTGAAAACGTGAGGTTACAGAGTTCAGTGAGGTACAACTTTTTTGTAATTTAATCGTCTGTATATCTCTTACGGTTTCCGAGATAGATCCCTGTAGAGTGCATTTTTACCTGGGACACACTGTATATTGAAATAAATCGTAAATAATAAAAAAAATACAAATGTAGACAAGAGTTTTTACAAATATACATTATTTAAAATACATATTAAATAAAACATATAATTTAAATAACCAAGTAGGTCATATTGAGTTCCAGATTAAAAGTAACTAGTTTTTAGAAATTTTATACTTTAAGGCTTAAGTAACGAATCCACCGTTTTATAAAACTCTAATAGGATTTAAAGGTATTAAAGCAAATCGGATTTCACTCTTACTAAAAACCTTCTGAAGCGATTCAGTTCATTATTTCAGGATAAATTAGGATAATCAAATTAGTGAAGCTGGTGCAGTTAATTGAGTTCGTAATGATTTTATCCTATGCAAAAGAAATATTTCCAAACATTACACAAAAAAAAATATTAAAATACACAATGTTATTTATAATACAACAAAAAATACCCAAATTTATTTTATCTAGCTCAAAGTAATCCCTTCTTACTACGATAGACTTATTCGAACGTTTTTTTTTTCTGTATTTGAAACGGCTTTAGTCTCAATTTTAGGTATTTTATACTCAACTTCAAATATTTTCCTTCAAACCAGCCAGCAAACTATCTTAAATGGTTTCACAGGACCCAAAACGACGCATACGAAGTGGTTTCTTCAATCGGGAAAACAGAAAAAATTCGCAGGATATTTTCCTTCAAACGAGCCAGCGAACTATCTTAAATGGTTTCACAGAACCCAAAACGACGCATACGAAGTGGTTTCTTCAATCGGGAAAACAGAAAAAATTCGCACGGCGCCACATCACGATGCTTGTCCAATGGTATTTTATGGATTTATAGTGAATGATTGAGGAATAATTATTGTGGTACGCAATGATGCTTTATCATGATACAAAGACTATGAACTAATGTACCAGAACTTGATTTTGCCTATGTTTTCTTCATTGGATGACGTGAAAGGGATTCCTGAATAAAATGCATATTAAATTACTTCTCTGCTATCACTAAAATCGTTGTACTTATACGAGGGTTGCTATTTATGTATCCAGAATTGGCAATAATGGTGTTGCTAGGTACCATCTGACATGTACCATCTGTATACGTACTCAGAACGTTTCGTCATTTAATGACTAGAAAATTTCATCTCAGTCAAAAAATGGCATTAACTCGTAAGAATTTTCGTTCAATGATTTACTACGACTTTCGACGTGGATTATCTCAACAGTGCATGGATCACCTCACTTCGACTTTTGACATCTTCTAAAACTACTCTATATCACTTAGTGAATTCAATCGGGGCGGTCGTTCGCTCACAGACGAATTTAAAGAAGTTCATCCAAAATCGGTTGTAGTGCCAGAAAACATCGATACCGTGTGTGAACTAATAAAGCAAGATCATCATGTGAGATCATCATACCGTGAGATTGAGGCATTCCTAAGCATTAATATGACGAGCATACACAAGATGTTTCATAAACATTTAGCCGTGAAAAAGATATCGGACCGAACAACTCAATATTTGAATGGTCAAAACCATTCGAATGGTCAAATTGATGGGTTATCCCCCAAACAGTCCTGATTTAGCACCCAATGATTTATTTTTGTTCTCGTCCGCGAAGAACAAACGACGTGGTCAACGATATTCGACACCAGAAGAAGCGATTGGTACGTTTAAAATGCATGTTTTAAAAACACTTCAATAGGAATGAAAAAAGTGCTTTGAAAATTGGTTCAAACGTATGCAAAAGTGTATCGATCATCGAAGAGAATATTTTGAAAAACAATAAAACCATTTTCAATAATAGATATTTATTTTTAATTATTACTTCGGAAACCTAAATAGCAACCCTCGTATAACTATCAATGATGATTTACCAGAAAGTCCATAGAATGTGGTGTTATATGATATGGTGTGGTGTTATATGATATGGTGTGGTGGTATATATATTATATGGTGTGGTGAATATGTCATATAAAAGTATTCCGGATACAGCAGAGCATTGAAGAATTCCTGCTGTAATTTGCGGGACACCAGGAAAGGTACTGTCTGTAAGTACCTGAAATAGTCGTAGCATTTTTGCTTATTCCAGTCCCTATGCTATATATCAAATACATAAGAGAAGTCTAAAAGATAGCCGTTTTATGGAATCTCCTGCGAAATGTAAAGGGTTGTCAAATAAGAACTATATATTTTTAATTTTGACTAAAAAAACTGTATAATATATCAACGCGATTTTTTAAAATTTTAAATATTAGTTTTTTTATAATTTCATATAAATGACCGCCTCTGGATTTTTTTAAATTCTATTCTGGAATACCAATTTTTGACCACTTTATACGATCACGTATTTTTTGTTATTCCAAACGTGCTAAAAATGTGGCGTTATTGGCAAGATAATGATCATTGTGCCTCCGGTAGTAATAATTTTAAAAGAAAAAAAAAAAAAAAAATTCACCCGATGCTAAGCAAATTCTTAAAAATGTGTATGTTTATTGAATAGGGAGGGGGCTTAATGTAAATGCAGCCGCAGCAGAAAGGTCTTCATTAACGAAAACTTCGTTGTCTACAGTTAAAGATATTGTGACGAAGCCAATTAAAGCCAAAAAGCCCTTAGTGATTCTGGTAAAAGAAAATATGTTGACGAAAGCGACAAAGAACTTCATTCGAAATAAAATTTATGCTATGTAGAGCAAACTGCGCCTACGTTGCATTCAATGCAACAGCGACTCAGGAAAGATAAAACCAACATTCTCTAATGAGTTTTGCAGTTTGCAATTCGGACCATTAATAAAAGACAAATATTAATGGAATCACAACGAATGCGACAATGTCGGTTTGACTACTTAAACTCTATAAAAAATGCAGATTAGAACATCCTCCCATTATCTACCTTGATGAAACATGGTTCGATACACATTAGACGCCAGCAAATAGAGGGTAGATACATCAAACAAATGTCAAACCAAAGCCCCAGCGAACAAGGGAAAAATAATTACAATTTTACATGTTGGTTCCGAGGATGGATCGGTTCCAAATTGTTTACGGTTGTCCTCCAAAAATATTAAACATTAATCTTTGGACTACCATGACGATACCACAGCAGAACTTTTTCAAGATTGGTCTATAAATAGCCGGTTGTCCAATGTGCCTAAGGAACGCGTAATTGTAATGGACAATGCTAGTTAACATAACCGCCAAAAAAATAAAATTCCTAATGCAAATAACACTAAATTGGAAATTCAGAACTATATGTTAAAAAAATAATTTATAGTTCGAAAATACGTATAAAAAATGTGATCTAGAAATATTAAACACATTTAATATTAAAAAGGAATATGTATGTGATACCATAGCTGCCAATATGGGACATACGGTTTTACGCCTGTATTTTTTATCCAATTGAGTATATGTGGCATCAGGTAAAATCCAATATTAGGGTAGAAAACATTTCTCCGACTCTAAGTACAAATACTGCAACTTTAATTAGGAAGATTGTACATAGTATTCCCAAAGAAAGTTGGATAAATTCGATTAACCACGTTATTAAAATAGAAGATTCCTAGGTATAATTTACTAATAATATAGAACCACTTATTATTAATGTAGAGTAATAGTGAGAGCAAAACCGAATTAAATGAATAATTAAATTTAAATTATAATTTTTATTGTACTAATGGATACATTTATTTATTTATTTATTTTTATTGTACTAAAAATTTAAAATACACAAGCCAATAAAGAATGTTTTAGTCATACATAATAATAATAATAGTAATACTAATGTATTCATTATTTAACAATATTTTATTTGTCCCAAAATTATTCAGAAGTTAAACCACTCCGGCTCTGGCGCCTTTTAAGAAATTAGGAACATTTTTATTGAGATTTATTGGGGCAATTAACATTTTGCCGAAGGGCAACGAAATATCTTGAAACGAACTATGACATCGAAATCGGCATTTCTTGAGATTACACGGTCAATGAACTTTTCTCTTAATAAATTTGTTGCGTCACGAGGTGTAGCTCATATTGCACCACCTAGTTGAAACTACATGTCGTTTATAACAAAATTATCCAATTCTTCCAGAAAAAAATTAGTAATCATGTTTCTGTAGCGTTCTCCATTGACTGTAACTGCATTTCCATTTTCGTTTTTAAATAATCAAACCTCCAGGTTATAAACCACATCAAATTATTAATTTTTGTGGCTGTAAAGGTGTTTCAATTTTGCTTATTTACGATGCCATTTAACCAAAAATGTTCTAAAGCCCAATTTGCAATTTTTTTACGCTACAAATGGTCGTTTGGTTTGAGTTCTTAGGTTAACTGAATTTTATATGTTCAAATAATAATAAAGAATATTCGATGTACTGCCATAAGAAAGCTCGAGTTCTTAAGAACGACGAGTAATTGATTGTTCTGGATTTTCATTCACGCTTTGTTACATAGCATCTATGTTTTCTGCAATACATTTAAGTTTTTGATCAGTTGGATTCTTAGCATCACAAACATTACCATTTAAGTCGAATTTTAAGTTAACTTACGAATAATAAGCTCCGCAGCTAAAACATAAAGTGACCATAAATTTCACGTAAGAAACAAAACGTACCCCGAATAGACTGATTATTTTTGGAATAAATTTAAACAATTTTTTGATAATTTGCCAAACAATAATAAAGGCAAATTTCAATTTTAGCGAGAATAAGAAAAAAATGGCTGCTATGACGTTTTACAAAAATATACAGAACTAGTCTGATAAACCTTTAAAATGAATGTCTGTTAGATTCAGGCACGGAGCTTGTCTGTCAGACATGGAGCTTGTAGGTTCATTGGAGATTTTAAATTTCTTGTGGACTAAAATAACACAGGTCGAAATGATTTTTGTAACATTGGTGAGAATGATCTTTTTGCGTTTCATTTAGGTAGTTATTAAAACACCTTTCACAGAAATTTTCAAGAACCTGCTTCCCCTTTATATCATGGGTTCATTGAAATTATTTGTACCTGACTGTAGACTGAACAATGTAGGAATTATCACAAGACCATAGAGGGGGTATTTCTACAATATTCTACGAACCTTTAAAGGCAGTTTGATTGTTTTCTATAGTTCATTTCTGTCTCCTTTACAGTACAGTCATGTCGATATTATATAAAATAGCAAGTTCTAGTCGTCGATTTTGAAAAAATCCAGCAGATAAATTTTGTTATATATGCGGACGATTTATTTTAAAGTCACCAGTTAGATCTATACCCGAGAAAGTCAAAAAAGCCTATCTTTTATATTTTAAGTGCCAAATTGGAGATCAAGATAAAAGTTGGGCTTCTTATGTTTACTGTATGAGTTGTCACGCAACTTTGTTGAATTGGACGCATCGCAAGACAAATTCTATGCCGTTTACTGTGCCTATGGTGTGGAGAGAACATACTGGTCATGTAAGTGATTGCTACGTTTGTATCATTAAAACAGAAGGGATTTCAAAAAACCAAAGGGATAAAATTCAGTATAAAAATTTGCTTTCTGCACTTAGGCCAGTTCCTCATAGTCAGAAACTACCGGTACCGATTGCACCTTTAAACCTGGACAACCGGTGATTCTAATTCTTTATCAGGATCTGATGCACAACTTTCTGAGAACACCAGCTCTGACCCAACATGTTTAACAAGTATCAGCGAACTTCATTTAATAACTCAGATTTGGTACATGACCTGAGATTGTCAAAACAATAATTAGAACTTCTTGGTTCCATACTTCAACAGTGGAACCTATTAGATGAAAATGAGTTGTGTTTCACTTTACCGAAAACGAAAGGTAACATTTTTAAGTTTGTATTAAATGGAAGAATCGCTATGTGTATGTTGTGATCTTGATGGTATAATGAATGAACTTAATAGGGAACATGTACCTTCCGAGTGGCGTATTTTTATAGTTTCGTCGAAATACAGCCTGAAAGCAGTCTTACTTCATAATAGAAACAAAAATCAATCTATTCCTTTAGCCCATTCAGTGACAATGAAAGAAACCTATGCCAACTTAGCAGCCATACCAAATCGCGTTAAATATGAACAGTATTAGTGGAATATTTATGGGGATTTAAAGGTTATATGTATATTGCTAGGATTTCAAGCGCGTTTTATAAAACATTGCAATTTTTTGTGTGTATAGGACAGTAGGACAACAAAAAAAACATTACAGTAAGAAAGATTGGCCTCATAGAACTTCTTTTGAACCTGGTACTTCAAACATAAAATAAGCCCCCCTTGTTAATCCAAAAAAGGAAAGGTTTCTTTCGCCTCTCCATATTAAGCTGAGACTAATGAAAAACTTTGTCAAAGCCATAGAAAAAGAAGTAATGATTTCAAGTACCTAAAAGAAATATTTCCTCAATTAAGTGAAGCAAAACTAAAAGAAGGTATATTTATTGGACCTCAAATAAGAAAGCTTTTATGTGATTTTCGTTTTCAAGAAGAATTAAATGAAAAAGAAGATTGGAAGTATGTTGTAAGTGTAGTAAAGGGATTTCTGGGCAACAAGAAAAATGGAAACTATAAAAATACTAAGGTATCGCATGTCCTTAAAATGCTTTTGCACTCCCATTTAAATTTTTTCTGGGCAATTTTGGTGCAGTAAGCGACAAACAAAGAGAGCGGTTTCATCAGGACATCAGGACAATGGAAGCAAGATACCAGGGACGCTGGAACCCATCTATGTTGGGCGACTAGTGCTGGTTTTTTAAAAGAGATGATACTACAGAACACAAGAGGAAATGAAAATTTTTGTAACTGTATGACATCTCTTGTAATCTATTTTTTATTCACATAATCCTCAGTAATGTCTTTGCATAGATTTAACACGTTTTACATGAAACTTGAAGAGATTCACCACTAAACACTAAATTTAAAGTAACAGATAATAAGAAAAAAACAATTTGATGAATTCAGAGTGTTTAGGGTTACATTTATTTCCATATAGTTAAAATTGCAATGATTGGAGGTCGCCACCATCCTCGTCAAACTCATGTACCCAACAAGCCGCCCAGTTAGACTAATTACTATTAAGCCATCTTAGCAATTATTAGGGACATATGTATATCTGTCTCTATGTTATATATTTGTTAAAAAAAATAATCCTCTCATTTTGTCATTCATTTCTAGTCGTCCCTTACAACCTTTATCAGCGGCAACACTTTCTTAACGTATTTAATGAATCAGCACAAGAAATTTCGTTTTTAGACAAAATTTAATGCAAACGCATTGCCCGATTAGTGTTAATTTTAAAAAATCGCGAACAAAAAAAATCGTTAATTAAAAAAAATGTAGTTTCTCACGTAACAATCGAAATGATATGGAACTCCTGTCAGATCAACGACAGTCTGCCAACTTAAAAAACAAATGGTATATGTATACACAGAAATGTAATTGTTAAAATTATTGCGACTATCTTATAATAAAATTTATTTGTCAGAATTATCACAAACTAAATAACACTTCGAGTGTTTTTATATATCTTGGACGACATTACCTTTATACTATAATACACCTGGTTTAATACTAACTGACATTAAATTCGAAGCTGGTAGAACATAAAAATATCTGATTAGACGTTATGGTTGTCTTCACTTCATTTTAACGGTTTTCATCGCCGCTGTAAACATCTCAGTCAGCTCGTGTTACATTTTATTTCTTGGCAATATACCCGTATTAATAACACTCAAAAAAGCCCATTACACATTAAACAAGCCGAAAATAAAATTATACATCTATTCCATGAATATTCCCTATGTATACTACTAATAAATAATGAAACGATGAGGGAGGGTAATATTTAATATATTAAAAAAGAAGCAGAGTTCTGTTTACTTGATCGTACTAATTATCAATATACAATAAATAACTGTATTATTAAATACACAGGTAGTACGACTAGATGAACTATGTCCCTTTCGATTACTAGGAGGAAAAATTCATCCACATCTTAAGACCGGTTTAGTTCTTTAAGAACTCATCAGTTAAGCTCGGTTGTTTTTCTTTCGGAGTAATCAAACCAAAGACGATTGGGTCTGGCAAAAAAACCATACCATGTCGAGCATCAGCTATCGATAACTGAAGTTAAGCGACATCGAGCGCGGTCGATATCTGGGGGGGGGCTGTAATATGGCAACCCACTCGCCCAATCAAAACAACATCGACACCTACGGCGTAAAATATGGTTATAAATTATGAGATGAGATGAGGTATTTGGGCTATAAATAACCCTTGAATTTTAATTTTGGAACCGTTTGTGTTTTCCAGTCAGTCCAAAACACACTGAAATTACATCAAGAGATAATTAAAACTGAATCTTAACCCATATTGCTCACAATTTATATCTAAACCTAATGCAGTGAAGACCATCAAATTCAGTAATTCAAATAAAATACTATGAGATTGGCCCTTTGTCTTTATTTAAAATATTTTTATATTTATCTATTTCGATAGTTTCATACGCATTGAATAATTTTCTAGTAATTACCAATAACTGAACATTTATTTAGCGTACGACTTACATGAATTTGAATCAAATATATACATTAAAATATAACAAACACATAATCATATTAAAATGACATATATTAAGACCAAAAAAGATATAAAATATAAAATAAAATATAAAAATATATGAAAATATAAAAAAATAAATCAGGTAGAAACAGGTATATACATTAAAATATAGCACATAAACAGATTCAATTATAAAAGACAAAAAAAATACATATAGAGAACCGAAGACTCATCACAATTAGTGAATCAAATTCTTCAAAGTCACAAACCGGCGACCCAGTCTGTCCCCATTTGTAGAAAGAGTCACGGCAGCCGTGAGAAGTTTTTTTCTGTTAAATATCTTCCAGTCGTTGCGGGGAAGCTTCATTCCCGGTCCCGAAATGTTCCAAAATCCCCTGTTGCAGTGGGGGGATCTAGACTTCAGTCTCCGTAGGCCTACAACAGGTAAGTCATTGTGTATTGGGAGATGTGAATTTGATATTATTTTATTGTATTCCCTGACTAGTTCTTTCTGTTTGCAGATAGTAGAAGGAGCAATATTACTCAGAGTGGAAAGCCAAGGTAAAGGTCTGCTTTTTAGACAGCCATTGATTATTATCATTGCCTCATTGAGTTTGGTGTCAATCATCTTTACGTGGCAGTTTAGCCAGACTGGGGCGCAGTATTCAGCAACCGAGTAGACCAGGCTAAAACTGATGTTTTAAGGGTTTATGCATTTGCGCCCCACGTGGTATCACAAAGTTTATGAATTATATTAATTCTGGTGTTTATTTTAGCTGCAGTATTCTCCAGATGTTTTTATACAAAAGTGTTAGATCCATTTTTACTCCTATGTATTTTGGATAAGGATTGTAACGTAGCGAGTTGTTATTGAAGTATACTTGAGGCTCCAGGCGTGCTTGTTTGTTATTGAGGTGGAAGCACGACATTTCAGTTTTATTTATGTTTGGGGTTAATCTCCATTCAGCGAAATATCCAGTCCAGGGAGGTCTTCTGATAATATATTACTCGTTTCTTCTATGATTTTACTGCGGGTAACGCTGTGTGTAGCATGTCTGAAATATACAGATTAACAGGACAGGTACGAGTACAAATATTTGAAGAAGCCCGTTATTAAGGTGTCTCATTTTACTCTTGCTCTTTCCTGTTATTACTTGGAAGGGCCTGTCGCAAAGCATGTTGTCGCAAAGTTCGTTCGTTATCCGTCTGCATGGTACGACTTTGAGGAATTTGTATAGAATACTTTCTCTCCAAACCGTATCATATCAGTTAAGTCAACATGCACCAAGCAGTCTTCAGCCGAAACCCTGCCTCAATATGTGTTGTTAAGCCGAGTACCTGGTCTACACACAACTGCGATAGGGCACGAATTTAGCCTGCTCAACAGGAGTATGTTCCGGTATCAGTGGACCTAGTCAGTTTAGTAACAATCTCTCTAGAGGTTTATAGCATAAACTTAATAGGGCTCTCAGGCGGTAGCTCTCAGGCAAATTCTTAAATTTGTTTGGTTTCGGGACTGTGATTATTTTGGATTTCTTGAGCTCCACTGGGATATGTTCTGTTAGTAGGATGTCAGAGTAGAATTTACTTAACCATATTCTTGAGTGCTTCCCACAGTTTTTGAGGAATTTGGAGTGAATTCCATCGAAACCAGGGGCCTTGCCAGATTTAGTGTCCTCCAGTGGTTAATGTACTTCTTCCATGGTAAATGGTCTGGAGTAATCAGGGTGAGCTGCAGTTGTTTGGCCAAGGATTGTCAGTTTCCAAATGTCTGGACCGCCGATACTTCCGGTGGGTCACGAACAGGTGGATTAGAGCTACTTATTTTCCTCAGGAGCCTCCAGGCTTTCCTGCTAAATTTTTTGAAGTTCATATTACCTGTCGTTTATAACTGAAGAATGTCTCTATAAGTTAAGTGAGTTGCTAGAGTTAAACCAGAAAGCGTTGACGAATACATTCGTCTGACTAAAATTTGTATTACTACCTCTTTGTTAATGAAGAATTAGAATTAGTAAAATCAAATTAAATTAACAGAGAATGTTTCTAAGAATTATATGAGCAACAGGGACGTACGGTGTTGGATAATTATTTAATTCCTTTCATTGCCAACTTGTTTATGAATAGATTCGAAAACGAATTTCTTCAGCTAACTGATTACTTTCTTAGATTATGGTTTAGGTATGTGAATAACATATTTGCAGTTTTTAATACTAGAACAAAATTAATAATTAAACAGTAGAGTTCCATCAATAAAATCACACATATACTTAAAAATGATCGCGTTTTACCATTTTTAGATATTTTAGCCATTAGAAATGAAACGATAGAATTGGATATTTTTAGAAAAAAGACTAATACTGAAAGATACATTTTGAACGATTAAAACAACTGCAAATAAAATAAAATGGCAACTTAATATTTTTTAATTCGCCATTTACGAGGGTCGCTTAATAAGTCCTTAGAAAATCGAAGAGATGACGCGATCTCATCGCGATCTCATCAAGATCTCATCGCGATTTCATCAGCACAAAGTTTCCCTTTTATTGTCGATTGAAGCAAGAAGCTTTTGTTTAATTAGAAAAATGAAAAAAGTAAGTTTCGAGTCGTGATTGGATGAGGTTGAGAAGGATGTTGGATGAAGTTTATGGCACGTCTGCTCCTGTGTTTGCAACTGTTTATAATTGGGTAATTGAGTTTAAACGTGTCCATACATCCACAAAAGATGAAATTGTTCGGGATGTCCAGTGGAAGTGACTACTCCAGAAATGATTGGCAAAAAGCACGAAATGGTTTTAACTGATCGGCGAATCAAAGTGGGCGAAATAGTTATAGAAAAAAGCGCGAAACAGATATAGTGTTTTTAATTTTGCACGAAAAATTAGGTATGAAAAGAATTTCAGCAAGATGGATGCGCGTTAGCTCTCAGTGGATGCTGCTCTCACACGCAATTTTTTGCTCCCACACGCAATCGTGTGATCAACTCTGATGCTGTTCTGGCTCTTTTTTGTCGCAATCCTGATGAATTTCTGCATCGATACATAACTGTGGGCGAAACATGGATACACTACTAAACTCTCGATACATAGAAACAATCAAAACAGTGATTTTTTGAAGACGAACGGGCTCCGAATAAGGCGAAGACGGTGAAATCGGCCGACAAAGTATGGACACAGTTTTTGGGATGCACGGGGAATCATCTACACCGATTTCGAGGAAAAAGGAAAATCAATAACTGGATAGTATTATGCGTCATTATTGCACCGGTAGCAGGAAGAAATCAAGAAAAATTGTCGTTATTTGAAAAAGAAAAGATGCTCTTCCATCAAGACAGTGAGTTTTTTTATTTCCGAAAAAATGACTCAGCGGCCAACGGTTCACATCGAACGAGGAGGTCATCGCCCAAACATATGCCTATTTGAGGACCTTCCAAAATCTTACATTTACACAGAAACATATACATTTTCTGTACATTTTTACAGAAAGAAACAAAACAAAATTTAGAATCAATCATATGTGAACCCCAATTTACACGTGGGCTTGGTAAAATATTTAAAGAAATAAACATAAAATTAATTAATATAAATCAAATAGCAAATTGCAGCAGTTGTTGATTTACGAAAGAAAATGTAATGATTATAATAATAAATATATTGGTTAAACAAGAAAGGCAACAACAAGAAAATTTAAAGGACATATGGTTCCATTAAAATATACCGTAATAGGCTAGATACATCTATAGTTGCCAACATATTCACGGAACGAACCACTATGTATCTTTAAGCAACTTTGTTTTAATATTTATTTATATTAAACTAAGTTTTAATATAAATTGTATAAAATATATATTGATTGGCGATACGCAAAACAAGTAATTTCAATGCGTCTTGGTGTGATTGGAAAACTAATAAAAAAAAATATTTAAAATCAGGTATATTCAGACACAAATGATACATAAAGAAAAATATAAGTTAAAAAAATATATAGAAGAAATAATGTTTAAAAAAAATTGTCCCTCTGCATCCCTCTATCTACTCAATGATTACTAAATTACAACACATACATTCACAGACTATAATATTTCTCTCTATATCCGAAATTATGTAAATAATTATTTCAAACCTAAGCGTCACGTTTTCTTCAAAACAAGAAAAATTATTATTTACGACATCCTAACTTGAAATACAGCTATTTTTCAAGCAGAATTTGAGATTTTCTTCTGGTTTCTAACTAAGAGTGCTTTTCGTTGTTCTTTCCCCATTTCGGTTTTAATGTGGCCAGTTTTTTCATGATTTTTCCCTGTATTTAACCTTTAAATTTGTGGCAGTTTACCGCAATGTCAAGCAATTTCTTTTCAAATTCACAATACACGCACATGTCTCCACAGGCAGCTCTCGATTTTTTCTAACCATTTTGATTATTAAATTTGCTTGCTTCCAAACAAATATTCATA
The DNA here is from genome assembly GCA_031761425.1 of Cosmopolites sordidus. NCBI lineage: Eukaryota > Metazoa > Arthropoda > Insecta > Coleoptera > Curculionidae > Cosmopolites > Cosmopolites sordidus. The sequence continues at coordinate 783,759 of JARFXV010000172.1, read as the reverse complement.
TACTGTTTTAACGTTTAAAAATCTGCACTTTATTGACTGCTTTTATAAAAATTGTATAGTCTACTGCACTTATGGTATAGTTTTGTTAAAAATTGGCTGTAATTTGTGTTGATACAAGACTACAAAATATCATGCCGTTAAATTAATAAAAACTGAGAAAAATCGTTTGTTGAAATACGTTTTCCTCCGGTGTATTTGAAATTAAAAAATGAATAAAAAAAGAAGAAAAAGAATAAAAAATACTCTGAAAAATATTAATTTATTAAATATATAAATAAAAAATAATAAGGGAATATGTACAAAATCCTTAACATTTTAATTTAATACAAAAAATATATTAAAAAAACATATAAAACTTTTTAAAAACATATACAGGGTGTACCATAACTTATCCGGCATATAACAACTCGTGACAGTAGAGATCAAAATAAAACGATTTAGTTAATAAATGTGTTGGCAAATGTTAGTTAGTTATTAAAGAGATACAGGGTGTTAAAAGTAAAACTAAATTTTCGAAAAATTGAGATAATGTAAAAAAAGGTTGAAGATAACAGGTTCAAAATTCCGCATCTGGTAAAAGTTGCCTCATCAGTAAACAACATATTTTTTAGGAACATGGGATGTTCGTTTTTTTATGTAGTGGATTTTGATAAAATACTAGTCTAGCCGGCAAATCTTGTGGCAATAAATTTTAAACAGGCGAAAAATGGTAGGGAAACAATTTTTCTTTATGGAGACCTCTTAAAACGGTAGATTTGCTAATTCCTGTAGATGCCTCCGTCCTCTTCTTGTTCTACGTTTTGGTCGTCCACCAGGATTGTTGTAATAAAACGAACCTGATTGAAAATTCTTTGAAAAATTTGGCGATCTGGGATTATTCTGTTTGAGTAGAGATGTGCAGTGCAGCACGACTATTTTAATTTTCTTGTGCATAAACGCAGAGCATATCCCTTAAATCACGATTAGGAAACTGATTAAGTCTGGGTATTTTTTACATATTATTTAATACCAACTCAAGATTTTAGAAACTTGTTTCTACGTTTAATAGGAGAGATAGAAAACAATGACAGTTGTCATCGAGACGTAATAATTTGTACACAACATTGAAGGCACACTTTGTGAATTGCATATTTTTCAGCCATCGATAAGATGCGCAATAGAATATCTCGAAAACGGCGTGAGATATCGATATTGACCAAGGGTACCTTTTTTGCGTGGAAATTATGACTCTTCTCTATTTTGAAGTCAAAATATTCCCAGCTTTATGGGGTAAAAAATATGAGCGAGTTAATTCCTTATCAAGTAGGTAGCAAACGCCCTCTAAGAACTAGGCTCAAGCTAGTACCAAATTCGGATTTGTCGCTGATATCTTCAACCGTTTTAAAATTATCTCAATTTTTCGAAAATTTAGTTTCACTTTCAACACCCTGTATCTTTTTAAGGACTAATATTTGCCAACACATTTATTGACTAAATCCTCTTATTTTGATCTCTACTATCATCAGTTACTCTATGGCGGATAAGTTATCGAACACCCTGTATAATATTAGGATATCAAGTGTAGTAAACAAATTAAGAAAATAACTATGGAACACAATATTAATAATATTAATAAAAAAATATAATTCAAATAATGCTAAACATTTAATTAACGATAATGATAATTTTAATCTGCATTTTAAAATTGTACATGAAGAAAATCTAAAAAAGTAAAAGTAAAAGTGAAAAATATCTAAAAATTTCAAAAATAAATTAAACAACCATATTTGAGTGTGTTATTCCCGGTCCCGTTCTTAAACCTTAATTGTTTATTATACCTCTAAAGGAAATTGTTAATTGATAGCTGAGAAATTTATTTTAAGATAAATAATATGTTTATATCTATATTCTTAATAAATAATAAATTAAGCTTAAAACAGAATATATATTCACAACAATCCTTTTTTTCAGTTGATCTTCCATCGCCAGTTTGATATAATTTTATAAATATTCAAGTAAATTTCCCCGACAAAACTTGGCAACACTGTCTGTTTCCGAGACTAATAAGCGCCCACTACAACGGTTTCTAGAAACAAAGCGGTTTTGCTCGTTTTTCAATGACTACCGCGACATCAGTCTGCTTTGGGTTTTATATAATATTTAATGGGTTTCGATTATATCCATAAAGTTAACTTAAAAGTTGTTTACATGACAGGCATAATAAATTCGATTTTATTTTATTTTTCTTATAATATTTTCAACCAAATATTTTTTTAATATTTTATCATTTTAAAATGACCTATGTCAGACTTTTAAATTTGTACTATATTTATATTCAAAGTATGAAAAGTTAAAATTGGTTATCTCTGTTGTATCCAGATAGTTCAATTTCTTATTCCAATGGTTTTCCCGCCATGGTCCGTCCTGTGATTCTTTTACTGTGCTGCTACACCTGCTACACAGTTTAAATTATTCTTTTATTTATTCTTAATTAATTTTAATTTTTATTTAAATTTTGTTATAATATATCTTAAGTATCGTATCTAGTTCTTGTAAAGTTTCGTTTTCGAGTTTCCAGTTATCGTTCCTCTACATTTTTGTCTCATCTCTTTATACATCCCTGCTTTAGACCAATCTTTATTTCCAATTCTCTGGATTTTTCTTTGTATGTTTTTACTTCGAACTAAATTCATTATAGCATTAGTTGTCTTATTATCTTTGTATAAAACTGACTTCGATCATATTTCTTTCTACGCCCCTTTGTTAAACATTTTCATATGCCTTTTCTATAGACTATATCGAATGCTTTTTCTAACTGTAGGAAGCAGATACGCATTTCCCGTTTTTTCTTTAACAATTCTCCCCTTGGTTGTCAAACACCAAATATTAAAACATATGTGCTTCTTCCCCTCCTGAATCCATGTTGTTCAATGTTAGTTTTATTTTATCTCTGGTATGCTTGTCAATGTAATTCCTCAATAATTTGTGCACTCTTTAATGCGCCGTTTTTAATACAGTGTCAATATTATGCCCATATTCCAATACATGGATATTTCTCCTTCATCTAAAATTTGTTTGTAATGATTTTAAACAAACAGAATACAATGTAAAAAAACGCGCATCATATGATATAAACAAATGATCATATGATTCAGCCGATGAGCTGCAAATTTGAAATGAGATCATTGTAATACAAATGGATGCACTCATATGAGCCAAAACTAAAATGTAATAAAACCGATCTAAAACGTATAAAAGATGTTCATTCACAGAGTGTCTCGAAAATAATTAGTACATATTTCGTTAGTGTTTATGATCAGGTAGGATATTCATCAGATTTAGTACCAGATATCTTTTCGTGTTCACTCAATAGAAAAAAATCACTTCGTGGATGCCGTTATTAATCCATAGAAGTCATCAAAAAAGTTTCGTGACCGTTTTAAAAGAAATTCCAAAAGCCGACTAGTAAAATAGTTTCGATGAGTGAAAAAAACGTTGGAAGAAATGTTAATGACTATTAACTTTTTAAAAGATGGCGCTGGAAACAAGAATTGGTTCACAGTTTCTTATGTATTTTTGTTGCTACGGCAGTACCTTTCAAAACGCCATTGATGTTTAAACGATTTCGAGTTAGCGGCATATTTTTTCGTGTGTTCGTGAAACAAGTTGAGTTTCAAGCCAAATAAAGAGCATTTGCGGCACATACTGCTTTTCTTGTCCAACGAGAAGAGAAACGCGAGAAAGCCGTCGTATACTTGTGGAAACTAACGGTGACAATGTCCCATCGCAAGACGCTTATGGGCGTTGGTTTAGACCAGGGGTCTCCAAACTTTCCAGCCTTAGAGCCATACTGATTACTCCAGTAAGTTCCATGGGCCAATATCGTTTTAATTTTCCTGCAATTATCTATAATTTCTAAACTAGTCACCGAGTACGCGCCCTAAACGAGCATACGCTTACTAAATTCGCTAGTTCAATTACTATTATGTATTGTTATGACCGTTACACTTGACGAAATCTGGTGGTCAAAAGCCGAAATAGCTAGTAGGACAGAAAAAATTAAAGCTTTGAAGCGCAGAGTGAAATCGCAGCAATATTTGTTTACGAAAGTCAATACTGAACAAGAGGCTGCAACTCATGCCAGCTTTCATGTGGCTCTTGAAATCGCAAAACGTGGAAAACCATTCACCGAGAGACATGATCAAAGAATGCGTAAATGCAGTAGAAGAATAAATGTACCCCGAAAAGGTAAATTTATTTAAAACTGTCAGTTAGGTCAGCAAACGCCGTGGCTTGGAGGGTACAAGATGCCGCAGAAAATATATCATCTCAACTCAGGTGTAGATTTTTATTCGAGGAGTAGATAAAAGCTATAAAGTGTGTGAAGAAGTTTTTGATATTGGTAGTATTCACGGCACGACTACTGGGGAAGATATTTTTAAGGGAGTTGAAAATGCCATTAATAAGAATAACCTTGGATGGAAAAACTTGAAATCTATTACAATTGATGAAGGCAAAAACATGTGCGGTAACAATAAAGGAGTAGTTGCACTTGTGTCAAAGGCTGTAGAAAATAATGGTAGTTCAAAACCATTAGTCTTACATTGTATCATTCATCAATAGTCCTTGTGCGGAAAATGTTTGGATATGTCTGAAGTTCTAAAACCAGTCATATCAGTTGTTAATTTCTTCAGATCCACTGGGCTGAATCACCGACAGTTCCGCGAGTTTATTGAAGAGATTGGAGAAATTGATTTACCATATCATACTGTCGTACGCTGGCTTAGTTGCGGAAAAGTCGCTTTTTTGAATTCCGAACAGAGATCGACATTTTTTTTAATGAAAAGCAACGCTTTCTTCGAATTACAAAATAATGAATGGCTGTGAAAGTTAGCATTCTATGTCGATTTGATAAAACATATGAACAAACTGAATTTGAGATTGCAAGCAAACCAGCTTCTCTCTCTCTCTCTCTGATTTATACACTAATATCACATCGTTCCGGCAAAAAATAATATTGTTTCAATCACAATTACGTACAAAATTTTTCACAGATTTTAAAACATGTGAAATATTCAGCCGCACTACTGAGACTGGGTTTCCCGTCGATTTTGCAATCGAAGCTTTCAGTGCTTTGAAGATAAAGTTTGATATTCGTTTCTCAGACTTTGATGTTATTGCGAATGAAATTAAGATTTTTCAAATCCTTTTGATACTGACATTGAAACCCTAGCCCCGGAACTTCACATGGAAATTATTGATTTTTAGTGCAGTGATATAATTAAGAACAAATATCAAAACTCATCTTTGTTGGAATTTTATGAGTCTTCCACTGGTACAATTTGATAATTTGCATAAATTTGCTTGTGGGCTGTTTTCTGTTTTTAGTACTACTCAGTTGTGTGAGAAAATATACGCCAAAATAAAGTACACAAATAATGTTAACAGATCTATGTTAACCGATGAGCATCTTAAATATCTTAGTAATTGGTATAAGTAAAATTGGTCTACAACTACAAACTATTGTCAGTGAAAAATCACAATTACATAAATCTCATTAGTATTTTTTACAAGTGAACAACCCGCGATTTCATTGGCGTTAATTTAGCTTTTCCGTTCCTAAGGGATTTTCAGGATAAAAATACATATACATATACGATACATATCGATACATATACGATACTCTTTACCCTAGAATCACTACAGAGAGTGAAACCGTGGGATGCTCACTAGTTTATAATTAAGTGGGATTCATTTCAATTAGTTAATTATTATGCTTAAGTTAAATTTTCTGCGTATTATACTTGTCATTAAGCTTTACCCAGCAAATAAAACCGAGTTATTATCATTCTGTGTTTATTTATCCAACTTATCATAGCAACAATAACAAGAATAAGCCATTAGCTTCCTCGGGCCGGATTGATGACACTGGCGGGCCGCATTTGGCCCGCAGGATGAAGTTTGGAAACCTTTGGTTTAAACGATCAAAAGTGCTGATTTCGATTTGAAATGCAAAGAACACCCAGGTCAACCGAAAAAATTGAAAATACCGAAATGTAAACATTGTTGCAAAGACGATATGCAAGACGATATGCAAACCCAACAACAAATAGCAAAGATGTTAAATGTTGGTCTCTGAACCATTTGTGACCATCTGCTTCCATAAGAAAGATCCAGAAATCAGAAAAATGGGTACCACATCAACTGAACGACAGACAGATGGCAATACACGGTATACACAGTTTTGCTTTCTCGGCATGAAAGAAAAACCTCTTTGCATCGGATCACTAAACGTAGAAAATAATGGGATGACCCAGTACAACCATCAACATCGACTGCAAGACCGAATCTCTTTGGGAAAAAGACAATGCTGTGCATTTGGTGGGATCAGAAGGATGTCTTGTACCATGAGCTTCTAAAATCAGGTAAAACAGTTCGCTATTGTCAACAAATAATCAATTTGAAACATGCATTAATTTAAAAGCGACCAGAATGGACTACAAGACACAAAAAAGCGATTTTGCAGCACGACAACTCCCCATCACACACAACGACAACGATCAGAGACACCATTTATGCACTTGGCTAGAAACTCTCCACCCGCCGTATCCACCAGACTTGGCCCCTCTTGTTTTCATCCATGTCTTACACGCTTTCCATGAAACAATTCAACAATTACGGATGTGTCGAGAAATAGCTTAATGACTAGGCCACCTCAAAAGATACGGTGGCATCTACAAAATACCAGATAAATGAGAAAAATGTGCAGCGATGGCGTTTTTTTATCTTTTTCCCAAATAAAACGTGTTTTTTTTTTAAGAAAAAATTAGTATGATTAACTGTCACACCTGTCACACCGTCACACCAAATAATAGTAGTACACGTTCATTAATTTTTTTATCTAGTAAACAATATGAAACTAGTTCACACTGTATTTCTACATATTCTGAATTTTTCATGTTGTTTAAGAGTTTTGAAGTTATAATAAAATAATTTAAGATTGGTTGAACTATGTTCGCAGTTTAATCTAAAAATAATGTCAACCCATTTTAAGAAGAAAATAACAAAACAAAAGACCTGGAGGTGCCCAAACACGTACATGGGTGAATTTCAAATTGACCATGTTGCCATTTCGTACCCCAATTATAAAGAGATGTTGAATGTTCAAGTCAGGAAAGGAGCAAATATAGACACGGATCACTACTTTACTAGAATCAAACTTAGCTTAAAACCTCGAAAACTTATTCAAAAGGGGCTGCTAATACCAAAGTTTGACCCAACGAAAATAAAACCAGCCCTAACAGAAGAGCTTGATAAACAACCTGCACAGAACTGGCAAGAATTAAAACAAAAAATTATTAAAACAGCCTTAAAGTTGGTGCCTTTACAAAAACGTAGAAAACATCCGTGGTGGGATGAAGTTTGCGAGCAAGCAGTATTAAGCCGAAGTAAAGCATTCAAAGATTGGAACAGTCAAAAAACAGCAATAAACTATAACATTTTTTTGGAAGTAAGAAAAGAAACATCGAAGCTAATTAGACAAACTAAAAGAAAATATGAAAACAATCAACTTAATGAAATAGAAAAATATTTCCAAAAAAATAACACCCGAAACTTTTACAAAACATTTAAAACTAAATTAACAGGCTATCAACCGCAGAGCCTATGCTTTCAAAAGGAAAACGGACAACTAGCTCTAAATAACCAAGACAATTGCAAAGAACTTGCGAAATATTTTGAACAAATACTAAACTGTCCTAAGCCCTTAAACAAATTACCAACACTAAACCCTAAACAAACAAACCCAGATTCATTACCACCGAATGAAGAGGAAATACTTAGGCAAATCAAGCGGCTTAAAAATAACAAAGCTTCTGGTGAAGATGGAATCACTGCTGAACTTTTGAAATCCGCTGGTCCAGGTACAATCAAGGAAATAACCAAAATTCTACAAGAAGTTTGGCGAACCGAACGGATTCCGGAAGACTGGAAAGATGATCTACTCCATCCACTACATAAGAAAGGAGATAGAACGGATGTAAACAACTATAGAGGAATATCTCTTCTCCCAGTTTGTTACAAGATTCTATCTCAATGTCTACTAGACAGAGCACAGGGACAGTTAGAACCGAACATTGGTGAATATCAGGCAGGTTTTCGACCGGGCAGATCCTGCCCTGAACAGATCCTGAATCTAAAGTTGATTCTAAGACATCAAAAACTGTACAATAAAAATCTCGTCTGTACATTTGTGGATTTCAAAAAAGCATATGATTCTATTGACCGCGAATCTTTATTCCGAATCTTGAAAGAGTAAGGACTAGATCTGAAAACGCTGGCAATTATTAAAGCAACGTTAACTAACACGAGGTCAAAAGTTAAATTCATGGGTGACATCTCAGAACCCTTCGAAATTAAAACTGGTGTGAGACAAGGGGATGGACTGTCGCCACTCTTATTTAACTGTGTTCTAGAAAAAGTAATACAGGAGTGGCGTGAAAAAAGTCGGCACTGAATATTGACCAGCCCATTAAACTGGGGAGAACCAACATCAAAATTGATTGTCTGGCATTTGCTGATGATCTAGCAATTTTAGCTCAAGATGTATTAACGGCTCAAAAACAGATTGAAATCCTAAAAGAAATAGCAGAAAAGGTAGGACTCCAAATATCCTTTGAAAAGACACAATACATGATCTGCAACAGACTAAGAACACCATTTCTAAAAACAAAATATGGTAACATCAGACGAGTCTCTCAATTCAAATATTTGGGTGAAATAATCATGGAAAATGGGTTGGAAAAAGCGGCCAATAAGGGTAGATGTCAAAAAATGGAAACGGCATTGAGACTTACACAAAATATTTACAACAAAAAATGCCTATCTAAAAACACAAAACTGAGACATTACAACACGGTTATTAAGCCAGAATGTCTATATGCTGCAGAAACGCTCATTTTGAATAGAAAGAGGGACATCGAGGACATTGAAAAGAAGGAAAGAAAAATTATAAGAAAAATCCTAGGCCCCAAACAAATAAATAGCACAACATACCGACTTCGAGAAAACCAAGAAATCAAACAATACACAGATATACATAGCGATATGAGAAAAAGAAGACTTAAGTTTTACGGACACATAAAACGGATGAATCCGAGTAGGCTAGCTAGACAAATAGTCGAATTTTATGAAAATAGGAGTAGAGCTAAAGTAGAAATAATTAAATGGATTGCGGCAATTAAAGAGGACCTAAGATCAGCAAATATTACACAAAGTGAAATTCAGGATAGAGGTTGTTTCAGACACAAGGTTAACGTTTGGAAGGTTGGCCAGAGAGAAAAATGTAGGAAGACTGGAACAACTTGGTCTGACGAAAGGAAAAAAGCTCATAGCGAAAGAATGAAATTAGTATGGGCTCAAAGAAAGGCTAACAAACTAGCATGTAATAACATTTAATTTTATAATAATAAAGAAAACTAGTATAAGAAACAGACTTATACAAGGATACACACATATTTTAAACCAAACTGGTTAATCTATCACACAGTATGGAAATTAATCAAGAAAGCAGGAATGATCCTTCTTGCCAACACATTTAGAACACTAGATTAATTACTTCTTTATAATTTATATATTTTCAAATAGACATCTTGATTTACAACTGACCATTAGAACTACTCTCAGCGAAGTAACATTTTATTACTTTGAATTATGTTGCACGAATTTAGTTATGCTAAGGTTGGGATAGATATTTGATAAATAATCTTATAAAACAGCATCATTTTATAAGTTTTGCCACAGTGTCATTCAAATATCTTCCAACAGCCAAAATTTTTTGAAAAATGACAAAAAGCTTCTTGTAGATTTGAGCACTTATGGCTTTTAAAATGCCCTGTTTCCAGTTTGTTTTTGATCTTCCTCTCCTTCAATGTCCTCTTAGTTGCCATTTCATTATTTGCTTAGGAAGTCTCGTTTCTGATATGTGCTATAAGTACCCATATCATGTTAGCTTTGGTTTCTACGTCATCCATAATAGTTCCTTCAATGGCAACCATTGAACCTAAGAAGGATATCATGAAATCATGACAAACTTGAAAGACAAAAAAAAAGAAACAAACGTCGGGGACATAATAATAATAACAACGCTTTTAGAAAGAGCGTCTTGATATAATGCGAAATGCTTTCGGCTGTAGGAAACCACAGAACATATTACGGCTGAATGTTCTGCTGTAACTAATAGAAAATATTTGGCGAGACTTAATCAGATCACCAAAATATTCCATATCCAGCTAGGAATATCATATATTCTCCTGAAAAAAGCAAAACATTACTAGAAATATTCACTTAAGGCAGTCCTCGAATCAAATGAAGCTATCTTCTATTGGGATAACCCCATACTCACTGATAAGACAGGAGATTTCAATAGCATTCTTATAGACAAGAAAGAAAAAAACCCAAATAATGGAAATTGGCATTTTCGTGGCACTAATTTACAAAAAAAAATAAAAAAAGCTGCAATACTTAAAAATCTAGTACTGCAAGTAAAACGAATATGAAAGCCACAGGAAGTAAAAGTTTTACCCATAGTTTTTGTCTATGAAAAAAATTGTCACCAAGCATATAAAAAATAATTTAGAATTAGTATAATCACAATCAGACCTTAATTTTTTACTCAAAAAGTTCATTAATCGTCAGAAAGTTGCTAACGAAATAATACCTCTTAATTTGATTGAATTATCCCTTAAGATCTATCTATTCCGACCAATATGGGAAAGAAACCGAAATCCAGTAAGATCCCGCTTAAGGCCATTCCGGTTAGCACATTTCTGTATTGCGAGGTAGTATTGGGGTTTCCCAAAGTCGAAGGCGGAATAGGGATTCCCAGAAATTGCTCACGATTTTGTTGTATTGACAGTCGCATGCTTATCATAGCAATATGACCTCATGCTTGCTGCATCACAGTTGTTTATTATCGGTCATCAACGGTATTGTGTGTATAAGGGTATAAACATAATATTTCATTTTATTCTGAGTGTAAAGAAAAAGAAAGTAAAGCGACAAGGAAAACCACTTCTCTGGAAACTAAAATGCAAATGCGGTTAAACGGAAATATAATATCGGGACTACATTAAATTTGTCAACTTCAACAATACGGATGATTTTAAACAATAAAGAAAAAATCGTATCGCCAGCAACTACAACGATTTCTGCAGCAAAAATTACCCATTCCAGAAGCAATGTGTTTGAGGAAGTAGAAAAACGACATCTGGATTCACCATGAAATTGAGAGCAATATGCCATTATAATGGAAAAAGGGAGAACAATTTTTAACCATATTCAGAATGAAAAAGAAAACATAAATCTTCATAACATACAAATTACTGAAGAAGCAGCAAGTGGAGATATAATAGCACCTGTTGAATGTTCTGCAAAATTAAAAGCAATCATTGAACAAGGGAATTACCCTCCCAAATAGTTTTCAATATTGATGAAATGGACCTTTTCTGGAAAAGAATGCTCAAAAATGTACATTTTTATCGCGTGAAAAAAAGGGGCACCATGATTTAAAACTGCAAAAGATCGTTTAACTCTGCTACTGGGTGGTAACGCTAATGGACAACTGCTAAATTAAAACCACTGCTTGTTTATTATTCCAAAACCCCAAAAGCAATGAAAGGAATTTTAAAATCATCATTACCGGTAATTTGGGATTCCTGTAATAATCTGAATGTGAACATTTTTCAGAATTGGTTTATCGAACATTTTTGTCCGTCTGTTAAACGCTACTGTGGATTTAAAAAACTAGAACCGTACTTTTGATTCATAATGCTGCAAGCCATCTAACGCATTTGTCCCCGGCTTAACAAGATACATTCCAGCAGAAGTGGTTTTCCTGACGCCAAATAAAACTTCGATAATCCAACCAACTGATCAAGGCGTAATATCAAATTTTGAAGCTTGTTATCTGCGGTGGACATTATAACAACTGATTGATGAAACTGATGAAGAAGATAAATCAATTGATTGAAGATTGTTAGAAAAACTGCAATAGTAGACAACATCAATCTTTCCTGGAATAAGGTAATCGAGAAATGTTTGAAAGTAGTATGGCAGAATGTATAGCCAGAGCTAAGTAAGAAAGTTGACAACACACACGACCCATTGTTGATGTCGACGAAATTGTCAAACTACCTAATGAAACAGGGTTGGATAATATAAATGCACAGGATATTGAAGAATTATAGCAATTTATAGCTGGAAAATGTATTTCCAAAATGATCTTAAAGAATTAGTAGAACAACAAAAGTATGAAGAAAAGAGAAATTATCGTTTCTGAAGATGAGGAGCAGACGGAACTTTCAACGGATATTCTAAAAAAAGTTTAGCTACTTTAACGAAAATTATGGATCAGTTTATACAAAATGATTTAAATTTTGATAGAAGTTCATAAACAAGACGAGGTGTCATTGGTGCGATGTCTTGCTATCGGCAACTGGTTTCTCAACGAAACAGGAAAAGGCAAACGCCGTTACATTTACACTTTATCGCTAAAAAAACTAATTCACTCAAACTTTTTTGATTTTCATGAATGTTTTATGATTCAAAATCGATATTAGCAATAAATATGTCTATAATTAATGTAGTAAAAAAAGTGTTTAGCAATAAATGTTACAAAATAAAATAAAAAAGCTGATAAATTTTCTTATTCTGTGTTCTGTTTCACCTATCTCCATTATTTATGTGTTAAGATTACCCCGTTTAACACTGTTTCGTTTTACGTTGAAACTTATTGAAACGTATTTCCCGCGTTAAACGTGGTCTTACTGTATTATTAAAAATATTATAAAAAATTATTAAAAAAACACTTATTGCCCTGCCCTGTATTGTCACTATTGTGACATACTTCTTCAAATATTTACATTATTTTTCTACGAAAAGAAGTTAAAAACTAATTAATCATATTGACAAAAATAGACAAAAAACATTAAATACAAGTAAGCATTACTCTAAGAATAACTATCCAGTACTATAAGCCGCATAATTAAACATGTTGCAAATATTTAAAAACTGTCTCCAAAAGAATTTGGCGTACTTATTAAAATTATCAGTCTTAATAGACTCCAATTTCTTTGTTATGTAAATAATTTATTACACATGTAAATTTATGCACGATACTTTGATAATAATTTCCGGTAATAAATTGTACAGGGTTTTTCAGTGACATTATTTTTAAAATATTACTAAAATATTCATTTCTTGCTACTTTCCAGACAGCGAGCCTTAAAATATACCAGTGCTAATATAACAGTGCTTTTCTTCTTTTCATGTACCAGGCAGTAATTTTTTAAGAACATGGTGATTACTCGGTATGTTATTTTGGGTTTTCTTCCATATATTTAAGACAATTTACGTATAAATACAAATAACTCATTATTAAAGACAATTCACAATACCATCATTTTCACTTACGAATTCATTATGAATTCAATTTCAGATATGAATCACAACACAAAAATGATATATATGACAATTATTCAATTTCTTAAATGTCGAATATCAGCTGTATAATCTATCCCAGATTAGATACCAAAACAAAACTATATATTTATAATGTTATATAATTATACAATTTGTTTATGAATCATCACTGGTCTGTCATAGAGTTAAACATCTCTCCATCTACTAGACCTTGGAGTAACATCCCAATCCACTTCTAAACTTTTGTATAAGCTAAGGAAAAATTAAAAGGAGAGTTGGTTGTATTCGCTATAAACTCGCAGAAGAGCATAAGAGAAGATGCTTTGATAGTATGTGATTGTGTGTATAATTGCTGTCCAGAATCAAGAAGAAGAAGTTTCTGTATAAGATTCTGACCTGTGATGAAAAGTGGATCACTTATATTAATCCAAAGATGCGAAAATCGTGGATTAATCCTCGTGAGCCATTACCAATACGGCAAAAGCAAGTATCTACACAAAAAGATATTGCTGTGTATTTGGTGGTATTAAATGGGCGTTGTGCCTGATGAATTGCTCCAATATGATTGAACAGTCACTAATAACCATTATCAGTAGCAACTGATTCGTGTTAGTGACGCTCTGGATGAAAAAAGGCCTTATATTGACAAGGGAATATGGGAGTCATTTTGTGTCAGCGCAACGCACAGCCAGATACAGCAAAAATGAATCTGGAAACGATAACCGATTAGGCTAGGAGATTTTATCGCATCCGCATCCTCCAGAATTAGTTCCTTCTGGTTTTCCTCTTTTCTGATTCCTGCAACATCATCTGACTGATAGCTGCTTCACATCTCTTGAGGAAAACCACCAAAGTTTTGTCGATCTGGAATTCAACAGTTCCTTGAAACGTAGCAAAAGTGTATAGAAATTGAGGGAGATTACTTCGAAGAGTAAGATTTTGCTTTACTTCTTTCATAAATAAATGTCAAAGATAGTCAAAAAGGTCCAGAATTAACTTGAAAACCAAATATTTAATTAATTCGAGTTATGATAATTTCATGAAGATGCTGGCTGGCATCATTCAGAGATCGCAAACTTGTAATACGGTGAATTGTAAAGAATCTCAAAATATACCATCAAAGGCCTAACTATAAGGTCTACAGGAAACGGGCGTTTTTGGAAAGGGTGGTACTCGACTAGTAGAGAAAGAGGACTCCTGAGACAGGTGTCTATAGACTTCCCCTACGATGTTTAGTACATATCATGTCATGTGGACTCGAGAGCACCGCGTGTTTGCTTAGATCCATTGTCAAAAGTGATTCCCAGCCGTAAAATCATTATCAGATGGATAGCTGCAGCGCGAATGCGAATAGGAGGAGAAAAGCGAATCTGCACTAAATATAAAATAAGTAAATTTTACATAAAGCTATGGGCTTCCACTTATATAAATTTATGATTGTTTAAAAATTAAATTAAGGAGACTATAAACAACATCTTACATTTGCATGTTACATTGAATATTATCATATTAATATGTTTTTTCTAAAAAAAAAAAATAACTACATACAAACAACTACATAAAAAATAACGTCAGAGTCCTTTATTTTTAAAAACATCCGTTTCCCATGGACCACCTTCTGCAATAAAAAAATAACAATAGTCGTTTTGTATCCACAAAAACGTTCTTGCAAAAAAAATTGAATCACATCATTAATAAATAACAAATAGAAATGCAGATTTTAAGAAAATAAATTATTTTATATCAGCCGAAAAATATTTTGAGGAAATGCCAAAGAACTTTTATGCAATCTATGTATAGACATGAAAGAGAAATCATACAGCGACAAAAATTTTCAGTAGTATCATCTCTTTTAAAAAACCAGCAATAGTCGCCCAACCTAGATGAATTCCAGCGTCCCAGGTATATTGCTTCTAATTGTCCTGGTGTCCTGATGTAAAGTATAAAAATTACATTTTAAGGATATGCGACACCCTAGTATTTCAAATGCTTTCAAGAGTTATCTATGAGGTTTTTATAGTTTTCATATTTCTTGTTGCAGAGAAATCCTTTCACTACACTTACAAAACACTTTCTTTAATTAATTAATTCGACTTATTAAAAACATAAGTCACCTAGAAGCTTCCTTATCCAATAAATTTGCCTTCTTTTAGTTTTGCATCACTTAATTGAGGAAATATTTCTTTTAGGTACTTGAAACCATTACCTTCTTTATCCATGACTTTCACAAAATTTTTCGTTAGTCCAAGCTTAACATAGAGAGGTGGAAGAAGCACCTGTTTGGGTTAACAAAGGGGCATATTTTATGTTTGAAGTACCAGGTTGAAAAGAAGTTCTACGAGGCCAAACTTTAATTAATGTCCTTCTGTCCCACAGGCACAAAAAACACATATACTTTGTGTCGAAGTACTTCATCCCTTTGTACTCCACTCTACAGCCAGACAGAAATAATTTCAATAATCCCATTATATAAGGGTGAAACGGGTACTTGAATATGGGATGTGTTAGGTCATTTCGGTGACCAGGTGTTTTAATAACTTCCTAAATGAAAAGCCAAAAGAGCATTATCATCAATGTTACAAAAATTATATCGACCTGTGTAGTCAAATGTGTTTAAGAGGTGCTTTTAAAATATTTTTTGTTGTTTAAGAAACACAGAAACTATAAAAATTTTACATGTTTTTTTATGACACCACATTACAACCGGAGAACAAATTTCGATGACTGATCCAGGGGAAATTTTAGTAAAAGTTTAGGTGATAAATGTTACCACCTGCAAATAATTCAACATCAAAAATTAAAGTTCCTAAGTTTAAATAAATCACTAGCAACGTGAGTTACAGGATTAAATAAAGGATCTGTATTATTCTTTGCTATTTCGATATCTATTTATTTACAAAATTTATAATAAGAACAATTTTAAATTATATAAAAAACCTACTAACAAAGACGACTTTATCTATTATGACAATAAAACTTTAAGTTAATTTGATTTGTTTTTTTTTTAGAAGAAGAATAATTAAATCTCTACAGTATTGTTAACAATAAGCCAAGAATCATCGCACCAACTGCTACATCAGCGCTAAGTCACAAAACAATACATAAACCTTCTAATTCTTCCCACACGTGGCAACAATGCTACGTCTTTTGATCCGGTTAGCCTTGACTCGAGAGGTTGAGTTTCTGAAGAGATGATGATGCTCTTTCTTTACCGAGAATCGGGCTTCTCGGTATTTTGCTATTACTCCGTCTAAAGGAATCAAGGATTTGACAATTATGATAAATATTTCACCAATATTAATTGAAATATTAGGTTTTATTTTTTAATTCCTTCGTAAGAAGAGTATTAATTTTTAAAATATACAATAAATTGTTTCTCGATTAAAATTTAAAATTTTCAATCTAAATTTGCACTATAGTTAAAAATTGCATCTATTAAAATTGTTTCAGCACACTGTGCCTTTTCAAAATACGATATATACTAAACTTATATAATAATATTAATTAGTAATAATAATTATATATCAATTATTATTAATAATTATATATTAATTGTTAATAATAATGAGATATTAATTATTAATAACAATTATATATTAATTATTAATAATAACTATATATTAATTATTAATAATAATTATATATTTTATTAATTGTTAATAATAATTATACAGGGTCGCTATTATGTCTGAAAATGATCAAATATCTCGACAACGCTCCGGGATTTCGTAATAAAATTTTGTACACAATCAGGAAATGTTTACCACTTTTTAGGTACATTTTCATTTTTTTTCCTGTTTTCGATGACTGTTTTTTCCTGTCGCATATTTGAAATCCAAGGCTGACTTGATTTTTTAAATGACAGTAGTACTTGAATTTGGCATTGTTGGAAAGAGCATTTTTTCTGAATTCCACGAAGTAAATATTTTGTTTTTTTTTGGTCAAAATAGATTTAAACAAATGGCTACCTTTTAGCGACTTTTTTAAGTCTTTCGATCTGTTTTAAGGTAAGCATATTTTTCATTTAGTAGGTTATGAAACAATAGATGACAGATGAAGTATTTGATTACACTGTTAACGTCAGTTTGTTAATTTCAAATTTCCTTCAATATTTATATGGAGTTAATTTGTATTTAACTGAAAGAGAAATAATTGAAATACTAATAATTGTTGACAGAAAACACACTTATACTGAAATTTGTCGAGTATTTAAAGAAATAAAGTGCTTCCCAATAGGCACGATAGGATTTTGACAGAGCGTGCGGGCATATTTGATATCCAATTCTAGATATATGCTGTCAATTGTATTCAGTAAGATTTACCATTTCGAGATAAACAAGTTTTCGTTGCTACAAACTTTGGACATTGTCCAAACATTTTATCAAATTTCGAGACGTTTTGCTGCTACTCAAAGAACATTTCGTTCAAAACACGGTCATAATTCTTCTCCTTCTTCAAGCCATCCGCCGTATAATTTATAAGTTTGAACTTTGAGTTTGAACATGAGTTTAGTCTTTATGACTAAAAGCTACAGTCACAACTTCGTAGTGGCCGTAGTGAAGAGAATATCGCGGCTGTTTGTGAAAGTGTTGCCGAGAACGATAATGTATTCTTTCTGCGCCGTTCTCAAGAATTGGGCTTATTCAGGATGACCACCTGGAGTATTTTGCATTTGGATTTCGGTTTATACCCATACAATATTATATTGGCACAAGAACTTAAGCCAACTGACCATCAATTAAGTCAGGAGTTCGCAGATTGGACTTTGGAAGCAATGGAAAACGATCCGGATGTTCATCGCAAAATCATCTTCTCCGATGAGGTTATGTCAATAAACAAAACTGTCGTTATTGGTGTAACTCACACCATCGTTATTGATGTGAGTCAAACCCGCAAGTGATTCATCAGGCCCCATTACATCCTGAAAGAATCACTGTTCAGTGTGGATTTTCATACGGTGGCATTATCGGGCCGTATTTTTTCAAGAACACCGAAGGACGGGGGCCGTCTCTGTGAATGGCGAACGCTACCGTGCCATGTTATCCGATTTTCTCTTTCCGAAAATTGATGAAATTGATGCGGGCGAACTATATTTTCAACAAAGTGCTACACAGTACGCATTACCATGGACTTATTAAGCACTCAATTCGGAGAATCGGTAATTTCACGGAATGCCACTTGCAACTGGCCATGAAGATCTTGAGATTTAACACCTTTTTATTTCAAAAACGGTGAAACTATTCAATGATACAGGCACCATTAAAAATCGTCCAAAATTAGGAAGACAAAAAACAAAAACTAATGATGAAAATTCTTTGAATGTTTTGATTGATGTAGTAGACAGAATGACAGAATATCAAGTACTGTTGTTATTAAAAAAAAATCAAGATAGCCTTGGGTTTCAAATATGCGACAAGAAAAAAAAAGAATATATACCCAAAAAGTGGCAAGCATGTCCTGATGTTTTTGTACAAAATTTCATTAAGAAATCTCAATATATTTGACCGTTTCCATATATAATAGCGACCCTGTATATTAAGTATTAATAATAATTGTAATTATATAATATTATTATATGCACTTATACAAACTATTAAAATTTATAACTGAGCTCTATAAAAATTAATTTTACAAAACTATAGGAATCAAATGGTTTAAAAGTGGCAAGAAAATAAACATTTTTATAAGGATTAAAATTATTTTGGTATTTACGGCCTTTAGTGTACCGATAACTATATAGAAATGATGAATTGTTTGTGACATATCCGGTTCCCTAAAAAAACTAATCAACATCATTTGGTGACAGATCAATAAACATCGTCAAATACATACTCGTCAAATATTGCATTACGTAGACATCAATCATATTTTACCTTCAGTACATTTGGGTTTTCGATCAGCAGATTTGGTCCAAATTCTTGATGATGGGATTTCGACAATTCACAGTTCGATGTGCACTATATTGATTTGAAATAAATAAGCAAAGATTAATATCTAAAAATTTTCACTATATTTAAAATAGTATGTATGACAATTGTTTTGACACACAGTGCCTTTTTCAAATACAAACTATGCTAAACTAACAGTGAGAAAAGTAATTACAACCTAATGTGTCCATCGACCTAATAAAATAAATATGATAGCGAGAAATAAAACATGATAGGGAGAAATCAATTTTTTGTCAACATCTAGGAGGGCAATATAAGTATAATAACGGTGAACCATTCAAATCTAGCTAATCATTTAGCAAAATATCCCAATTTTTCTTTTATTAATTTCTAATAAAAAAAGTTATAATAAATCCATTAATTTAATATATCCGGTCAATAATATCAAAAATGCAACGTTCAAAACAATTACATATACAGGAAAAGTTACTAAATTAGTGTCAAGATATTTATCCAAAACAAACAATATAAATATCGCTTTTAAAACAAACAATAGTCTAGGACGCCTCATTAAAAACAATAAAAGTCAAACAAATAAACTGTATAAATCAGGAGTTTATTTAATTGAGTGCGGGTCGTGTCCAAAAATCTATATTGGTCAAACAGGAAGATCTTTCTCTACTAGGCTCAACCTACATAAAAAAGTTACACTAAACTACAAAATAATTATCATTATGCTAACCACTTAATTAGAAAATTAGAAGCAATATTAGAAAAGCATACTGTCAATGGTAATTTTATAATGTTACATAATGAGAATAAATTAAAAACATTCAATCTTTTAGGGAGTCTAGAAATTAATAAAAGACAAATTTTTAATAGTTTGCTAATTGACCAGCTAGATTTTAATGGTTCACCGTTATGAAACTTATATTGCCCTCCTAGACGTTGACAAAAAGTAGATTTCCCCACTATCATGTTTTAGGTCGATGGACACTTTAGGTTGTAATTACTTTTCTCACTGTTAGTTTAGCATAGTTTGAATTTGAAAAAGGCACTGTGTGTCGAAACAATTATCATACATACAATTTTAAATATAGTGGAAATTTTTAGATATTAATCTTTGTTTATTTATTTAAAATAAATTTCCATCAAGTATCGGCTACCTCAGTTAAATTTATATTGGTTTTATCAAGTCAAAGTTAGCTCTTGATATGAATAAATTTCGAAATAATAATTGGAAAGACAAAATATATCGAATACGAGCTACTACCATATAATGGTTCAGGTATTACTTAAACAAAAGGCACCAGAAAGTTAAAATTAAAAAAAGGTGTATATCCGAATTGAAGAAAAATAAATGTTTGTAGGCAATATTATTAAGCCACTTTCCAAAAAAAAATTCTACATTGATGATACCCAACTGTACATTCCCGCAATGTGAATGATATTGATATGTTGCCACTGGCTCGATGAATGAATGAGAGATCAGTAATTTTAAATCATGATGCATTAACCATGGTCTAAAATTAATTTGAAGAGATTTACCACTAAAAAACAAATCACTTCATTTCATTTCTGGACGCGCGATTCGCTAAACATGTTAGCATCATCAGGAGATGATTCAATCTCAATGAGATGGTTAGCGAAACGCGAGTCGAGAAGTTAAATAAAGTGATTTGGTGTTTGGTTGTAAATCTCTTCGAGTTTAGTATTTCGCGCTGAAGGTTCTAACAGAAGAATTGGCAGATCGAATTTCTATCTGGCTATGAGGCCTCTCATTACCATGCTGCAGAATAACACATTTTCGATAACTGAGTCTTGGATGTTTTTAAATCAAAGCTATGTTTAGTCTATCAAACTGAGCACAATCACATTCAACACTTATAACTGAAACTTTATGGTTTCATTAAACTTCAAAACCTCACAACCCTTTTTAACGTTTTTTTTTAGGGTTGATGATCTGATGTTAACCATTATTTTTTCTTAACTGTAGTAACTTAACAATTTGTTAAAGATAAGGATCTCTACCTAACCTGGATAACAATAGACCTAGACAACAGTACACTGGACTACAATGTAGTGGACAACAGTGCACTAGACAACAGTGCACTAGACAACAGTGCACTAGACAACAGTGCACTGGACAACTGTATACTGGACAACTGTATACTGGACAACAGTGCACTGGACAGCAGTGTTCTGGACAACAGTGTTCTGGCCAACAATGTACTGGACAACACTACACTGGTGCATTGGTGCAGATTGTCATTCGTTGAATTTTGTTTTCAATTGAACTTGTATTGTGGATCATGAAGTTTTTGGAATTGTGGCCAATTCCTCAATGGTTTGTTTGGGATCAGATTCAATTTAAGCCAATAACAGATCCTTATCAAACTCAACAGGTCTTTACACCGACAAAAAAATTGAAATCACCGTTCTTAAGTGTTTTAAAGGTGCTTTGCTATCCAGGGCATCAGGATTGTTATGATTTTGAATCTTATAACTTATGAAATGTATAATATAGATCTTAACCTAATTTTTTCCAAAAACTTAAAAAAATTATTTGATAAGCATATTAATTTTTCATTTAAATTAATGGTTATGGTTAAGATATGTGGAGGAAAAATATTTGCAATTTCCATTCAAAAAATGAAATTTAATTTCAGAATATCGCCGAATTTTAAATGGAATATCGCAAACCATACCGTTCAATGTAATATGTAAATGTGTATTTTTGTGTACGTGTGCGTGTGATATTTTTAAAGCCATGGCTCAAACCATTCCATACGTTTGAGCATAAATTTGATTTGTTTTGATTTAAAAAAAGAACTTACACATCATTCTCATTTAATTTCAAAGTTGAAATTACTAGCACTAATTTTTCACATTATAACACATTTTCAACAATTCACATTACATCAAGAAAAACATGATTAATTGTTTTTTGACACCGTTTTAAACTGCTTTTACCAAACACATTGAAAAAGTTCTGGTATATTTCTAATCTGGTCGGCAACGGCAAAAATGCGTACTTAATACGAAGTTCTCCGTAAATAAGAATATCGCGATATTCGCGTGCAGAATACATTTTTGGCTATAAATGGAACTTAAATACAGGCACTGACATACACTGAAATAACTGTCGTGACCATTTTAAAATAACACTCTTTGTCGTGTGGATCATCTCACCTTGCCACTTCCTTTTTGACCGATGTCTGGGGTGATTCTTATTTAAAAAAAACAAATTCTAACAATGTCCATTATTTTATTTACATTTTATTTGTTAATTAATAACCAATTAATATTTCGATTTCAATTTAAATAATTGAAACAACTACCGCGCCAATGCGGTTTCGGCACAGCATCGGCAGACCGCCGCTCTACCGTCCGCGCTAACGCGACTGTCTAAACCAGATTTGTGACCCGTGTTATAAGACACTTTTTCCTTTCAAATATCATAAAGAATCGTCAGTTAAATTTACCGAAATATCAAAAATTATCTCAGCTGGAGGCAATATCCTATACTTCGGAAAATTTACTTCCATCGAACATATATTTACTTCCATCATATTTACCATCGAACTCCTATGGGATATTCTCAAACTATATATATCAGCTAGAAATGCAGCTCCTAATTCAATTGGAACATTACGAATAGTCGTTCAAGAAGAATGGGATCAAATTCAACAAGAGACCATAAGAGATCTTCTGCGAAGCATGCCCAGAAGGATGCAAGCTGTAATTAGAGTTAGAGGAGGAAACACCCGATACTGAAACATCCACATATTAGCAAAAAAATTAAATAAAATTGCTACTTTTATTGTTATTTCAACTAAATGTTGTAACAAAAAATACACTCTGTTTCATTCCATTAACCACGAGTATATTCTAACACTACCTTATGCGAAGAAAACGGTGTTACTGTACATAGGATACTTCAAAATACAAGAGTTAGTAATGAAAATTACAACAAATTTACAATAGAACTTAAAAAAAATATATTCAATATTTTTGTGCAGCATATAGTATTTGTTGTAATATTTCAATAGAAATTATTTTTTTTAATTCTGTAACCACTTATTATCAATCCTGTTTTTCATATTATTGTGAACGTTTTAAGGCACTTACGACACCTGAAGATATTGACACAGCTGAATAAATTTTTACAATTATACAGCTTTGGCAGGCCGGTCAACAATTAATCATACATACAAAATAACACTTCGCCTGCTTCAACCTAATAGTCATGGTGTATATAGTGCGGTTCAAGATATATCGTTGACGGAATAGCTGTAATAAACTGTTAACAGCCCCTGTCGTAACGAAACCCGGCAAAGTTGCAAAAAAAATGTAAACAGGGCCGGGTCTAATAAAATAACAGGTAAAAAGATACAATTAATTTTATATCTAGTTTAGTAGTTTCGAAATATTTTAGTTTAGTTCGCATTCATTTCTTAAAGCCCTGCAGTTCTATAATTTCGATCGTATTTTTATTATTCCAAATGTGCTAAAAATGTGGCGTTCTTGGCAAGATAATGATCATTGGCCTCCGGTAGTACTATTTTTTAAAGAAAACATTTACCTCCGATGCTAAGCAAATTGTTAAAAATGTGTATGTTTCTTTATTAAATAGGGAGCTTAATGTAAATGCAGCCTCACCAGAAACGTCCTCATTAACGAAAACGCCGTTGTCTGTAATTAAAGATATTGTGACGAAACCAATTAAAGCCAAAAAAGTTCGTAGTGATTCTGGTAAAAGCAAATGTGTTGACGAAAGCGACAAAGACTTAATTCAAACCAAAATGTATGCTGTATATGAAGAGCAAACTGTGCTTGCATTGCATTCATTGCAACAGTGACTAAGGAAAGATGAAACCAACATTATTTGCAGCAAAACTAGGCTCCGGAGAATATTATCTCTAATGGGTTTTGCATATCGGACCATTAATTAAAGACAAATATTAATGCAGTCACAATGATTGCGACGATAGCGGTTTGACTACTTAGACTCTATAAAAAAATACAGATTAGAAAATCGTCCCATTATCTACCTTGATGAAACATAGTTTGATACACATGAGACGCCAGCAAAAGGATGGGTTGATACATCATGAAAATGCCAAACCAAAGCCCCAGTAAACAAGGGAAAAAGAATTAGAATTTTACATGCTGTTCCCGAGTATGGATGGGTTCCAAATTGTTTACGGTTGTCCTCCAAAAATATTAAACATTCATCTTTGGACCACCATGACGACACCATAGGAGAACTATTTGTAGATTGGTTTATAAATAGCCTTTTGCCCAATGTGCCTAAGGAAAGCGTAATTGTAAAGGAAGTTCCTAATGCAAATAAAACTAAATTGGAAATTCAGAACTATATGTTATAAAAAACGATATATACTTCGAAAATACATATAAAAATGTGATCTTCTAGATATATTAAAGACATTTAATATTAAAAAGGAATATGGATGTTATACCATTGCTGCCGTTATTTAATCCAATTGAGCATGTGTGGCATCACGTAAAAACCAGTATTAGAGCAGAAAACATTTATCCGACTCTAAGTGCAAGTGCTGCAACACTAATTAGGAAGGTTGTAGATAGTATTCCCAAAGAAAGTTGGATAAATTCGATTAACCATGTTATTAAAATAGAAGATGCCCATGTATCCTTTACTAATAATATAAAACCACTTATTATTAATGTTAATCAAAGTGACAAAGAGAGTGAAATCGAATTAAATGTATAATTAATAGAAATATAAAATAGAAATAATTAATAGAAACATTTATTTATTTATTTTTATTGTGCTAATAAATTCAAAATAAAAAAACCAATAAACAATGTTTTAGTCATACATTATAATAATAATAATAAAACTAACTAACCCCGAATCTATAACGCATTTTTTATCTGAGGGTAATACATATTTACTATATAAGAAAAATGACAAGATGCAGCCAAATAACTATCAACCTATAACTTGTTTTTCAACCCTCTATAAGTTACTTATATCATTAGTAAACGAAAAAATATATCATCACTGTTTAGATAATAATATCCTAAAAGAAGAACAAAAAGGATGTGTAAGGCAATCTGCGGGATGTAAGCACCAACTTACCATGGATGCAATTGCCCTGAAGCAAGTCCAGAGAAAAAGCGTAACCTTAACTGATGTTGCATTGACTACAGTAAGGCCTTCGACTCCGTCCCTCATGATTGGGTCATGATGACTCTGTCCCTCAATTTACTAAATCTGTCCTAAAATCAGAGCAATGCTTACTCACTTAATGAAGTCTTGGAAGACGAATATATGGATATCGGGAGAAAATGCTGGAAGAGTCAACGTTGAGAAGGGAATTTTGCAGGGAGACTCTTTGTCGCCAATAAATCCTATGTCCACGAATATCAATCAGTCTGCAAGCGGGTTTAGGTTCCAGTTAACAAACAGCAGAAGATCATCATGTTATATATGAATGTTATATATGAATGACTCATGTTATATATGAATCATGTTATATATGAATGACTTAAAACTGTACACAGAGTCCCAGAGCAAACTCCAATCGCTTATTAAAATAGTAAAAATATTCAGCGATGATATTAAGATGTCCTTTGGTCTAGAAAAATATTCTATCATCAATATACAAAAAGGACAAGTTAAACAAAATCAAGAATCAGTCTGTCACATTCACTCATTGAAACCGGATGATACCTATCGGTATCTGGGAATAGCACAAAATCAAATGCTAAACCGACACTCAAACCGACACTCAAACATGAGTTCCAAGATACAAGAAAAGAATACAAGAAAAGAATAACGAAGCTTCTTAATGCAAAACTCTCCGGGGGGAATATATGTAAGGCAATCAACACATGGGCAGTGCTGGTGTTAACATATTCATTTCGATTGGTCAAGTGGTCAAACATAGAACTGGAACAGCTAGACCGCATGACTAGACGACTTTTAACAAAATTCCGTTGTTTGCATACCAATTCTTCTGTGTTGAGATTATACATGATCTCGAAGATCATACTTAAAAATATGGAGGTAGAGGGCTTATTAATATCAAAGAATTGTGTCTTAGTCAGGAAAAAAAGCTTCGTCAATATTTTCTAAGTTAGAAAGATCAACTTATGAGACTCGCAAACACTAGACTATGCAAACTACACTATCGAAATAGGGACAATACAAAACAACATAAATCTCTGGGAACATAAATCAATCTATGATAGATATGTAGAATTATTAAATGGCAATACTATTGACACGAAAGCTTCTCTGCTCTGGTTAGACGAGAATCAACTATATCCGGAAACTGTGGGTTTTGTTATTGGTATCCAGGATAAAGTCATCAAAACCAATAATTACTAGAAATATATCCTTAAAGAAAACACTGAAGATGTATGTCGAAAGTGGTAATCGGTGGATGTCCTACTTTACCAGAAAACGCATATTTAGGAAGGCATAATCAGCTTGCTAAAATAATCTACCAAAAGCTGGCACTTAATAATGGTATTTTACCAACATCTACTCCGCTGTATTATAAATACGGTCCTCAAGCTGTTCTGGAGTCTGACGATGTGCTGCTCTACTGGGATAGACCGATAATAACTGACAGGGCTGTCGACTACAATAGACCAGACATAGTGTTAATAAATATAAAAGAAAAGAGGGGAACAATTATTGATATTGTCATACCACTGTCTCACAATATACATAAAACGGAGGTGGAAAAAGTTTCTAAGTATGAGAATCTTTCTTATGAATTGAACATCTGGCAACTTGAAAAATTGGTGAGCCACAGATTTTCCAAAAGTTTAACCAACTGCGGGCTAAATAGAAATGTCATAAAAGTGGGACAATAAGCTATATTGTTGCAAACGTGCCACATAGTTCGAAAATTTTTGTCTTAATGCCAACAGAATACTGGGTTAATAATGGATATATGGATATCCCCAAGCTCCGAGCCGAACTCCAACGTCACGAGGAAGGAATCGGTTTATGGTTTCCAGCTCTTTGAGCTGAGAGAGTGACACCAAGTCGATAATAATAATAATAATAATAATAATAATAAAAATAATAATAATAGTAATAGTAATAGTATAGTAATAGTAGTAATAGTAATAGTAATAGTAGGTATAGACCGGCTTGGGCTGGGATGCTGAGTGCAGTGCGAGGATAATAATAATAATAATAATAATAATAATAATAATAATATATCCTGGCAGGGGGCGGTTAGTCCGCTTGGTGAGTGGCGCCACCACCTTCCCGAGCTGAGAGGAGTGAACCTCTGAAAAAAAAATCCCCAAGCTTAAGGTGGAAATCCATCGTGCCGAGGAGCTGAATGGCACAGGGTTAAAGTGTCTCAAACGATGTCTCCGGATACCAAGCGCCCTCCGGTAGTAAATAGCTTTCCCATGGTAAATCGGGGCTCTGCCTTGGGTGACCGTTTTTCCCTTGAACCCAAAAATTTTATGGAGACTGAAACAGATAATGGTATTATACAAGGCGGTAGGGTTTTGCGGACAAGAACCCTTCGGAACCGTCGGGAGGATTTGTCCGGGGTTGGTGAATCTGGAGCGAGTGGCGGTTCCCAACTCTATGGCACCACAAGAATGGCAATGAAAGAGGCACTCGAACAACAATTAGATCATCTAAGTCTAGCAACACCAAAGACTTTACTACAAAATCAACAGAGAGCGGAAATTAATAATGGAGTAGAAGATCAAAATACCCCGGGGCTCGCCCCTAATAAGGAAGGCTGTCACTAGGACCGAACGCACTCCACGTATCAGATGGACACGCGAAATGAATATTGATGTAATGCGTGCCTATTACTACGTAAACCAGTGCGGAGATAAGCCGCTCCCTGGATGGAGGCATGCACTCCACCAAGAATATAAAAAGAGGTTCCCTGAAACTCAGCTGTCGGAACAAAACTTAGCCGACCGTAATAATGTAATTCTAAGGAAAAACTATCTAACCGAATCGGAATTAATGAACATCAAGAGAGAAATCGGTAATGAACTACATCAAAACATTACATATCAACAACATAAAGAAGATACTATAGACGTTCTTAACTCGAATACAGAGGAGAAACAAGTAGAACAAACTCAAAATGTATCACCAGAAGCATCATCGTCTAAAAATGAAGAATCAATCTCGCAACGTAACTTTTCTTACATACGAGAGAAGTTTTACAGCAATTTGGCCAGTTTTACTGGCTCAAACCCATTGAATAGACCAAAAATTCCAGTACTGCGTAATATTGCAAAATCACGTATTACTCTAATGCAGATTAATAGAGTTTTGGAATCGCATCTATCTGGGATGACAAATTTAAGCGATATACATCTTGCATTACATTGTGCAGCAGTGACTGTCATCAAAATTTCAGGTCAAAAGACTTACCCCCATAATGCGGCTGGTCGTAGTATCCAGAAAAATACACCTGTCTGGAAAACGCGCCTTGAAAACAATATCAATGAGTTCCGGAGGAAAGTTGACATTATCTCAGAGTATCTTTCTGGTAATCAGTCAAATAAAGTAGCGAGAAAAGCAAAAATAATTGCCAATAAATCTGGCATTGACTTCGATGATTCAAACCTGACAGAAAAATTGTTGGATCTAAAAGATAGGTTTAGGCAAAAAGCTAAATCGAAAGGAGCCAGGCTAGCAAGATATAATGAACTAGAAAAGCAAAAACATCAAAATTCAGTATTTGCAAACAGCCAAAAGAAATTTTATAGACAACTCGAAGCAGAAGGTAACAGCAAGTCAGAGTCACTTAAGAATATCGATGTGTCTTCCTTTGCGGAATATTGGAGATCCGCTTGGAAAAAATCAGACGGCTACGAAAAATTGGCTCCTTGGGTTAAAACTATTCAAGAACAGACAAATGCTCTCCCAGATATGGAGTCTAACGATTTCACAGAGATTGACATTTGCACTGCTGTCAGGAAGACTAACAACTGGAAGGCGCCTGGACCAGATGGATTGCATAACTTCTGGATTAAAATCTTTACAGCCGCCTATCCCGTACTTGCAAATGCATTTAAAGAGGTTTTAATAAATCCAGACACTTTCCCTGACTTTTTAATGGAGGGCAATACATACCTACTGTTCAAAAAAGGGGACGTTAAGCAACCCAATAATTACAGACCAATCACATGTCTGTCAGTGTTATATAAACTGTTTACAGCCCTACTCAATGAAAAAATCTACCAACATTGTGATAAAAACAACATTTTTGAAGAAGAACAGAAAGGATGTATAAGAGAAAGTATGGGCTGCAAGGAACAATTGACGATCGATGCTGTAGTTCTTGAGCAAGCGCGAAAAAGAAAACGCAACTTAAATATCTGCTATATAGACTACAAGAAAGCATTCAATAGTGTCCCTCACGATTGGCTGGTTGAGGTTCTGAATTTCTATAAAATTAGCTCCCAGATTATTAATTCTTTAAAGTGCCTGATGGGGAAGTGGAAAACGAATCTTTTTGTCGGCCAACAATGCATTGCTGCTACAAATATCGAGAGGGGAATTTTTCAGGGAGATTCCCTTTCTCCAATTTGGTTCTGTTTAGCATTGAACCCTTTGTCCACACTACTCAACAACAGCCATATTGGATATAAACTTAACATGAGGAATCCAAGAAAGCTCTCTCATCTACTATATATGGATGACCTTAAATTATATGGAGAAACTAGAGAAAAATTAAACTCATTGATAAAAACGGTTGAAACATTCAGTAGGGATATCAGAATGTCATTCGGACTGGACCAATGCTCTACCATTAGTATACAGAAGGGAAAGGTTCAGAGTCAACATTCAACACTTTGTAACATACAACAACTAGCACCAGAAGAATCCTACAAATATTTAGGAATAACCCAAAAGCATAAACTTGATCATAACCAGTTAAAGAAGGACTTTTCCACTCTATACCAAAAGAGACTTACAAAACTTTTAAACACCAAACTGAACGGAGGAAACCTCATTAGAGCGATCAACGGTTGGGCGGTGCCAACTCTGACATATTCTTTTGGCATAGTTAAATGGTCAGAAACTGACCTTGATGAACTCGATAGGTTGACGCGCCGAACATTGACAAAGTTCCGATGCCTGCATCCAAACTCACCTACGAAAAAACTATACATCCCAAGAAAGTTGGGTGGTAGAGGCCTTGTAAACGTAAAAAATCTCTGTCTCAATCAAGAAAATAGAATGAGAAAACACTTCCTTGATTCAAACAGTACGTTAATGAAATTGGTTGCAAATGAGGATCGGGATTTCACCCCACTGAACCTAAATAAACAAAATCGTATTGATAGCAGAACAACACTCACGGACTGTGTTCGAGAATGGAAAGGACAAACATTGCACGGAAGGTTTCCTAAGTCA
This sequence comes from Cosmopolites sordidus, assembly GCA_031761425.1. Lineage (NCBI taxonomy): Eukaryota > Metazoa > Arthropoda > Insecta > Coleoptera > Curculionidae > Cosmopolites > Cosmopolites sordidus. The sequence continues at coordinate 752,997 of JARFXV010000172.1, read as the reverse complement.
CTCGAAGATGACACCATTGACGAACAATTGTCTCTGAAGTGGCTGACCGATGGACTCTTGTACACAGAAACAGCAGGTTTCGCGATATCTATTCAAGATAGGGTAACAAGAACAAAAAACTATGAAAAGCACATACTGCATTTGGACGTAGTCGATAAGTGCAGGAAATGCGGTACTTTGGGGGAAACAATTGAGCACCTTATTGGCGGTTGCCCGGCCCTTGCTCCTAATGCTTATTTAGGACGGCATAATCAGCTGGCAAAAATTATACATCAACAAAATGCAAAAAAATACTCGCTATTAGAAAATGCACCTCCTCCATATTATAAGTACTCGCCTTCTCCTGTACTTGAATCATCCGATACCATTCTTTACTGGGACAGACCAATCACTACTGATCGAACGGTTGATTATAACAGGCCGGATATTGTTCTAATCAACAAAAAGGACAAGAGGGCTTTTATAATTGACATCGCAGTGCCACTATCTCACAACATTAGAAAAACTGAGATAGAAAAATCCACAAAGTATGAAAATCTGGCATACGACTTGAAGAACCAGTGGAAACTGAGTAAGGTAGATGTAGTGCCCTTCGTTATATCCGCCGAAGGCCTGATAAGTAAGAGATTTTCAAAGAACCTCGAGAGCCTCGGGATCTCGAGATCGATTGCCATAGTGGGACAGCGTGCCGTGCTCTTGCAGACGTGTCACATTGTTCGTAAGATATTATGCTAGGGTGAGAGGAGCTGAATGGCTTTTTCATCTTGGCATTGGAGTGCCGGCCAGCATGAGCTGAGATTCTACAGTAAGGATGAGCAGAATAATAATAATAATAAAAGGCAGGGGGCAGATAATCCGCTTGGTGAGTGGCGCCACCACCTTCCCGAGCTGAGAGGAGTAAACCTCTGGAAAAAAAAATCCCCAAGCTCAAGGTGGAAATCCATCGTGCCGAGGAGCTGAATGGCACAGGGTTAAAGTGTCTCGAACGATGTCTCCGGATACCTAGCGCTCTCCGGTAGTAAATAGCTTTCCTAAGGTAAATCGGGGCTCTGCCTTGGGTGACCGTTTTTCCCTTGAACCCACAAATTTTTTTTATGGAGACTGAAACAGATAATGGTATTATACAAGGCGGTAGGGTTTTGCGGACAAGAACCCTTCGGAACCATCGGCAGAATTTGTCCGGGGTTGGTGAATCTGGAGCGAGTGGCAATTCTCAACTCTATGGCACCACAAGAATGGCAAAGAAAAAGGTACCCGAGCAACAATTTGAAAATCAAAGACTCGCACCACCGAGCACTTCATCACAAGATCAGTGCAGAATGCAGATTAATAATGAAATGGAAGACGGAAATGTCCCGGTTCTTGCTGGCTCGCCCCCCATAAGGAGGGCTGCCACTAGAACTGAACGCACTCCACGTATCAGATGGACACGCGAAATGAATATTGAGGTAATGCGTACCTACTATTACGTGAACCAGTGCGGAGATAAGCCGCTTCCTGGATGGAGAAATGCACTCTATCAAGAATATAAGAAGAGGTTCCCTGGAACTCGGCTGTCTGAGCAAAACTTAGCCGACCGTAAAAATATAATTTTAAATAAAAAGTATCTCACCGAAACAGAACTAATGAATGTCAAGAGAGAAGTTGATATCAGCATATCAGCAACATGAAGAAGATAATATAGGCGTCCTCACCTTAACCACACAGGCCCAGCCTATAGAACAAACTCCTAATTTTCCACCGAAGGCCTCACCGTCTAGCAATGAGGAAGTGACCTTACAACAGAACTTGTCTAATGTACGAGAGAAGTTTTACAGTAATTTGGCCCATTTTATTGGGTCAAATCCACTAAATAGACCAAAAATTCCAATACTGCGAAATATTGCAAAAGCTCGTATTACTCTAATGCAGATCAATAAAGTTCTGGAATCACATCTGGCTGGGATACTAGATCTGTGTGATATACATCTTGCGTTGTACTGTGCAGCAGTGACTGCGATCGAAATTTCAGGCCAAAAAACATACACCCCCAGTGCGAGCAGGCATAATTTCCAGAAAAATACGCCTGCCTGGAAAACACGCCTTGAAAACAATATCGACGATTTCCGAAGGAAGGTCGACGTCATCTCAGAATACCTTTCTGGTAATCGATCAAGTAAAGTAATGAAAAAAATAAAAACAATTGCCAATAAATCTGGCATTGGCTTCGACGATCCAAACTTCTCCGAAAAATTATTGGATCTTAAAGATCGGTTTAGACAGAAAGCTAAATCTAAAGGGGCTAGGCTAGCAAGATATAACGAGCTAAAAAAACGAAAGCACCAAAATTCAGAATTCATAAATAGTCAAAAGAAATTTTATAGAGAGCTCGAACAAGGCAGGAGCAGGTCAGAACTTGAGAATGTGGACATGTCCTCCTTTGCAGAATATTGGCAATCGGTTTGGAAAAGATCAGATGACTATGAAAAAGCAGCACCTTGGATTGAACACACAATTGAACAGCACATAACTGCTCTCCCAGAAATGGAGTTTAACGATTTCACGGCGACTGACATTTGCACCGCCGTCAAGAAAACTCATAACTGGAAGGCTCCTGGACCAGATGGACTACATAACTTCTGGATTAAAAACTTTACGACGGCCCACCGCCCACTTGCTAGTGCATTTAAAGAGGTAATGGTAAATCCTGATAATTTCCCGAATTTTTTAATGGAAGGCAATACATATCTTCTGTACAAAAATGGTGATGCTAAGCAACCCAATAACTACAGACCCATCACGTGTCTGTCAGTATTTTATAAATTGTTGACAGCCCTAATCAATGAAAAAATGTACAAACATTGTGATGAAAACAATATTTTTGAAGAAGAGCAGAAAGGATGTATAAGAGCAAGTACGGGATGCAAGGAACAGCTAACGATCGATACTGTAGTTCTCGAGCAAGCGCGGAAAAGAAAACGCAACCTAAACATCTGCTATATAGACTACAGGAAAGCCTTCGATAGTGTTCCACACGATTGGTTACTAGAAGTCCTGAAGATTAATAAAATAAGCCCTCCCATCATTAACTCCTTAAGGTGCCTGATGGGGAAATGGAAAACAAATCTCTTTATCGATCAACAATGCATTACAACTGCGAATATCGAGAGAGGAATTTTTCAGGGAGATTCCCTTTCTCCGGTTTGGTTTTGTCTAGCCCTAAACCCTATGTCTACATTACTGAACAACAGTAATATAGGATATAAACTAAACATGAGGAATCCACGAAAGCTCTCGCACCTACTATATATGGATGACCTTAAACTCTATGGAGAAACTAGAGAAAAACTAAACTCCTTAATAAAAATGGTCGAAGAATTTAGTAGGGATATCAAGATGTCATTCGGACTTGATAAATGCTCTACCATTAGCATTGAAAAGGGAACAGTCAACAATCAATATTCAACTCACTGTAACCTACAACAACTGGCACCAGAAGAATCCTATAAATATTTAGGTATACCTCAAAACAAGAAATTTAACCATAGCCAGTTAAAGAAAGACTTTTCTACTATGTACGAAAAGAGGCTTACAAAACTTTTAAATACCAAACTGAACAGTGGAAACCTGATTAGAGCGATCAATGGATGGGCAGTGCCAACTCTGACCTATTCTTTTGGTATTGTTAAATGGTCAGAAACAGACCTTGATGGACTGGATAGATTAACACGTCGAACATTGACAAAATTCCGATGTCTGCATCCAAATTCATCTATGAAGCGACTGTACATTCCAAGAAAGTTGGGAGGCAGAGGCCTCGTGAACATTAAGAACCTTTGTCTGAACCAGGAGAGTAAGATGAGAGAACGCTTCATTAATTCAAGCAGCACGCTAATGAAGTTGGTTGCTAAGGAGGACCGGGGTTTCACCCCGTTGAACCTAGATAAATTGAATCGTGTTGATGGTAGAACAACACTTACGGATTGTGTCCGTGAATGGAAACAACAGACACTGCATGGACGGTATCCAAAGTCACTCGAGGATGATACCATTGATGGACCATTGTCTCTAAAATGGCTGACCGATGGGCTGTTGTACCCAGAAACAGAAGGTTTTGCGACATCTATTCAAGATAAGGTAGTAAGAACACGGAACTATGAAAAGCATATACTACACATGGATGTTGTCGACCGATGTAGGAAGTGCGGTATAGTGGGGGAAACGATTGAACACCTTATCGGTGGGTGTGCAGTTCTAGCCCCTAATGCTTATTTAGGAAGACATAATCAGCTGGCGAAAATTATCCATCAGCAAATTGCATTAAAGTATTCGCTCTTAGATAACGCACCTGCTCCATATTATAAGTACTCACCTTCTCCCGTATTGGAATCATCTGATTCAATCCTATACTGGGACAGACCAATCACAACAGATCGAACGGTCGATTATAATAGACCAGACATTGTTCTAATTAGTAAAAAGGAGAAAAGGGCTTTTATAATTGACATCGCAGTGCCACTCTCTCATAATATCAGGAAAACCGAGTTGGAGAAAACCACTAAGTATGAAAACCTTGCGTACGATTTGAAAAACCAGTGGAAACTACATAAGGTAGAGATAGTGCATTTCGTTATATCCGCCGAAGGCCTAATAAGTAAGAACTTTTCAAAAAATTTGAAGAACCTTGGTATCTCAAAATCGATTGCCATAGTGGGACAACGTGCAGTACTCTTGCAGACATGCCACATTGTTCGTAAAATTTTATGCTAAGTGAGAGGAGTTGAATTGCTTTCTCATTTTGGCATTGTAATATAGACCAGCTTAGGCTGAGATGCTGAGTTCAGTACGAGGATAATAATAATAATAATAATAATAATAATAAGTTGTCGACAAGTGCAGGAAGTGCGGTGGTGTACTAGAAACAATTGAACACCTTGTGAACACCAGCAAATCGCTTTAAAGCACTCGCTATTTGATAAGATGCCTCCACCATATTACAAGTACACGCCTTCACCCGTACTTGCGTTGCGATACCACTCTCTCATAACATCAGAAAAACTGAAATGGAAAAGGTCGTAAGATACTAAGCCGAATGGAAGGAGCTGAACTGCTTTCTCATTCTGGCATTGTAAACCCGACCAGCCTAGGCTGAGAAGATCGATGAATCATGTTTGTGATAATAATAATAACAATAATTATTATTATTATTATCATTATTAATAATAATAATAATTATTATTATTATTATTAGACCTGAAAGATCGATTTAGACAGACGGCTAAAACGAAGGGAGCCAGACTAGCCAGATTCAATGAGACAGAAAAACGAAAACACCAAAATGCAATGTTTCAAAATAGCCAGAAGAAGTTTTATAGAGAAGTAGAAGCTCAGGGTAACCAGTCAAAACATGAAAATGTGAATGTATCTACCTTTGAGAAATACTGGAAATCTGTCTGGAAAAGATCTGATGGTTATGAAATAATGGCCCCGTGGGTTGCAGCAATTCGAAAACAAACTGATGCACTTCCACAAATTTAATTCAACGGTCTTGAAGCGATTGACATCTGCACTGCCATCAAGAAAACTCAAAACTGGAAGACACCTGGGCCAGATGGATTACACAACTTCTGGATCAAAAACTTCACAGCTGTTTACCAGGTACTTGCTGATGCATTTAAAGAAATAATGGTGAATCCTTATACTTTCCCCGACTTTCTGATGGAGGGAAATACATATTTGTTATATAAAAAGGGCGATGCTAACCAACCCAGTAACTATAGACCGATAACATGTTTATCCATGTTGTATAAAATATTCACAGCCCTGCTCAATGAAAAAATTTACCAACATTGTGACTATAATAACATATTAGAAGATGAGCAGAAAGGGTGTATTGGGGCAAGTATGGGATGCAAGGAGCAACTGACGATTGATGCTGTAGTTCTTGCCCAAGCCCGGACAAAAAAGCGCATTTTGAATATGTGCTATATATATTACAAGAAGGCTTTCGATAGTGTCCCACATGACTGGTTATTAGAAGTTTTGAACATCTACAAAATTTGTCCACAGATTACAAACTCTTTAAGGTATCTCATAAGTAAATGGAAGAAGATTTATTTGTCCATCAACAGTACATTGGAACAACAAATATCGAGAGAGGAATATTTCAGGGAGATTCATTTTCCCCTGTGTGGTTTTGTCTAGCGTTGAATCCGATGTCCACATTACTTAACAATAGCAATATTGGCTACAAATTTGACATGAGAAATTCCAGGAAACTATCTCATTTGCTATACATGGACGACTTAAAACTCTATGGAGAAACAAGAGAGAAACTAAATTCATTAATAAAAACAGTCGAAATATTTAGTAAGGATATCAAAATGTCATTCGGACTCGAGAAATGCTCCACTATCAGCATACAAAAGGGAATAATAAAAGAACAACATTCAACAGTCTGGGGTATACAAGAACTAGCATCAGAAGACTCATACAAATATTTAGGAATGCTTCAAAATCATAAATTTGATCATAGCCTATTAAAGAAGAATTTTTCCACTTTGTATCAAAAACGGCTGACAAAACTCTTAAATACCAAACTGAACGGTGGAAACCTCATTAAAGCGATCAATGGCTGGGCGGTGCCAACTCTGACATATTCTGTTGGCATTGTTAAATGGTCTGAAGCAGATCTTGATAAACTGGATAGATTGACACGAAGAACATTGACAAAGTTCCGATGTTTACATCCCAATTCGTCCACAAAAAGGCTATATATTCCAAGAAAGTTGGGGGGCAGAGGGCTTGTGAATGTCAAGAACCTTTGTCTCAATCAGGAGAATAGGATGAGAGAGCGCTTCATTAGTTCACATAGCACACTAATGAAACTGGTTGTTAAGAAGGACCACGGTTTCACCCCACTAAATCTAAATAAACAAAATCGTGTTGATAGTAGAACAGCACTGAAGGATATCGTTCAAGAATGGAAACAACAGACATTACATGGGAGATTTCCTAAATCACTTCAGGATGACTCCATTGACAAATATTTGTCTCTAAACTGGCTTACCAATGGACTATTATATCCAGAAACAGAAGGCTTCGCGACAGCTATTCAAGATAAGGTAGTAAGAACAAAAAATTATGAAAGACATATTCTACACATGGATGTTGTCGACAAGTGCAGGAAGTGCGGTGGTGTAGGAGAAACAATTGAACACCTTGTTGGAGGGTGTCCAGTCCTTGCCCCTAATGCTTACCTAGGCAGGCATAATCAGCTGGCGAAAATTATACATCAGCAAATCGCTTTAAAGCACTCGCTATTTGATAAGATGCCTCCACCATATTACAAGTACACGCCTTCCCCCGTACTTGAGTCAGCCGATACAATTCTTTACTGCGATAGACCAATTACAACAGATCGGACCGTTGACTATAATAAGCCGGATATTGTTCTAATTAACAAAAAGCAGAGGAGAGCTTTCATAATTGACATTGCGATACCACTCTCTCATAACATCAGAAAAACTGAAATGGAAAAGGTCACGAAGTACGAAAATCTTGCAATTGATCTGAAAAATCAATGGAAAATCCAGAAAGTGGAGGTGTTACCTTTTGTTATATCCGCCGAAGGCCTAGTAAGCAAAACCTTTTCCAAAAATCTGGAAATTCTTGGTGTTTCAAAATCGATTACCACAGTAGGACAACGAGCAGTTCTCTTACAAACTTGCCACATTGTTCGTAAGGTACTATGCTGAATGGGAGGAGCTGAACTGCTTTCTCATTCTGGCATTGTAAACCCGACCAGCCTAGGCTGAGACGATCGACGAATCATGTTTGTGATAATAATAATAATAATAATAATCAATGTCAATGTGCAGTACTCTTGCAGACATGCCACATTGTTCGTAAAATTTTATGCTAAGTGAGAGGAGTTGAATTGCTTTCTCATTTTGGCATTGTAATATAGACCAGCTTAGGCTGAAATGCTGAGTTCAGTACGAGGATAATAATAATAATAATAATAATAATAATAATCTTTCTGTCGAATATGCGGAGAGAAACCAAAAACCATTCAGTATATCTGCAGTGGTAGTGTAATTGCACCGAGGGATTATTAACTAAGATACTTAACTAGGCATAACAATGGGGCAAAAATGATACGCAGCCAACTGGCTTATAAAAATAACTTCATGGGCACTACCACACCTTATTATAAGTATACACCTAAGGCAGTAATGGAAAATGAAAAATGGAAGAACAGATTTGTTCCGGTTATAAATGTATTGCCGGGAAATTCCGTGAAATTAAAAAAAAATTAAAAAGAAAATAATAATAATAAGTATGAAAACCTAACATACGATTTGAAAAAACCAGTGGAAATTACAAAAGGTAGAGATAGTGCCTTTCGTTTTATCCGCCGAAAGCCTAATAAGTAAGATCTTTTCAAAAAAATTGAAGAACCTTGGTATCTCAAAATCGATTTCCATAGTAGGACAACGTGAGAGGAGCTGAATTGCTTTCTCATTTTAGCATTATAATATCGACCAGCCTAGGCTGAGATGCTTGAATTCAGAACGAACATAATAATAATAATTTAACAATATTTTATTTTTTTTTCAAAATTATTCGGAATTAACCACTTCGACTCTGGCGTCTTTGAAGAAATTAGGAATATTTTTATTGAAATTTATTGGAGCAATTAACATTTTGCCGAAAAGCAAAAAAAGCAAATATCTTGAACCGGGCAATACAAAAATTACTAAATTAATCCAAAAATATATAGTGTTGCATTTTTTGGTCTCTGGTATATTTACTTTAAAATGTAAACGCTTAAAATATCAATGCGGAAATGCTTGGCATTCAAAGAGAATTTCCCCAACTAATTTTAAAATATCTAAAGTATGTTCATAAAAGTGAAAGTGAACGTGCTCATTTGTTTCGAAAGCATATGTAACCTAATATGCACGTACCCATACACATATATCACGCCAAATTCGATACATCTTAATACCAGTTTTGGTAAATATGCAATCTATGAATGAATTTGACTGTTGAGGTTAGTTTAAAAAACCACAATTTATCATCTCACAAGCACAAAATCATTCTCATTTTACAAAACGTAATAAAAAGGCGTCAGAGAGATGGGCGAACTGTTTCAAAAAACTACGTTACTTATGAGTACCCATGTTAACATTATCCACAAACAGATTCTATTACTGCCAATTCTTCTATTGGAACCTTCAGTGTGAAACACTACTCTCGTAGAGATTTACCACCAGATTTACGTTTTCGTGGATTTTTCGTACCAGATTTACTACAAATCACTTTATTTAACCTGCAGTATAGTTTTATAGATTTTCTCAGTGTAATTTTATGCTCGACTTATGGTATTTCCTTCAATGCGGGCAGCGAACTGTACTGAATGGTTTCTAATAGCTCAAAACGGCCTCCTCAAAATTGTTTCTTCATCATAAGGAACAGAAAGTCACACGATCCCATATCTGATTAATATGGTGTTTGTAAAACGGTATTTGCTTGATTTTTAGCGAGAAATTCAGCAATAATTATTGTGTGCGATGGTGCGTCATCGTGATGCAAAAAGAATCAATGTTTTGCCACATATCGGGATGTTATTATTTTTTTAGATGGATTTACTCAAATAACGCATAACATTTAAATAATATTCTGTATGAACCACTTAATCAATTGCATTGAACTCTTTGTGGGTAATACCACAGTAATCGAAGAAAACAAGGAAAAAAAACTTTAATTTTTAACCTGTTTTGACGTGGGTTTCTCAGCCTTGATTCATCTTTAAAACAATACTCGCTTAATTGTTCAGCTATTTCTGGATCATCTACAGTTACACATACATCAATAGTTATGCATTTCCTAATATCATCATTCAAAGAAAGTATCTCTTCAGAAACTTCAACACGACGATGTTAAAAAAAGCCTAAAAAGACGAAAGACTAACTTATTCATCAAAATTGATTGAAATGAACTAAATGATATTCCATTAATATCTACAACGTCTCTAATACTAAATCGGCGATTACTAAATTTAGCATCTTTGATTTTGATAATGTTTTTTTCATTGGTTAGCGTGGAAAGGCTTTGTAAACAAGATTTATTTTCATCTGCTTCTATACCATCACTAAAGCCCTTATACAACTAGTTTTTTAGCATAACTTTACAGCCGCAACACTTTGTTAACATTTTAATGAATCTGCACAAAAAAATTGGTAATAATTTTTAACAATTGCAAAAGATGCAATTTCCAAAATTAATCATAGATGCAGCAGTTTAAAAGATAAAAACCTGTTAGCTCCAAGTCTGGAAAATAGGATATGTATAAAAAACTTACAATTCCTTGCAATATTTGCTATTCATAATCTTCAAACTTATGTGGAAGAGCTCTTCCATATATCACAGTTCATAAAGCATTAAATTTTCATTGTTTATTCTTTTTAGTCGCAAAATAGTAAACAAATCGTTTGAAAACTTATAATGTTAATAACAAAAGAACAATATATTATTCAGATATGTGTTGTACCAACAAATACCAGGCTATAAATTGTATTGTATTGTTGATAAGACAGGAAAGTGACTAAGAATTAAAACATTTTTTATCCTACTAATATCAACATTAGTTTGAAACACTCATACATTCTCGTTCAATTATGAAGTCATTAGCTGATATAATGATAATACAGTCGTAGGCGATTATGATATGAAATTTCCAAACAGGTAAAACTAGCGGGGTTATGCTTTGAATAACTAAATATTGACATTTAATTTGTAATAATTTTTATATTTGTTTTATTCGTAGACTTCTTTAAATACGATAGATCTCTTCATCTAATGTGATTTTTCATATACATTCATCATATCCTGCGTTTTTCTTCTACTCAATTTTGGATACATTGAAAATAATAAGACTTTTCCTCAGGATAAGAGTTATATAGGCTGTCAATGATGCCTTCTCTAGCTTCCTGAAGTACAAGCGGTCCCATAAGAAAGTTTCAATTACATTGGCTCACTGCGAAAACGTAACAACTATGAGGAGCGCGGGGAGCATATCAATCGATAACCCCTCGTTTAGGAATTTAATCGGTATGGGGCGTTTCTCGGAAGCAGACCGTGCGTTGTGTGTGCGGGAATTTTTTGCAAGAACAATGATTTGGTCACTGTAGCGCAGAGAAAGTTCTGTAGTCATGGTGAAACACACATCGTAAAACACAAGCATCAAAAACCTTTATATTCGCCTAAAGTCACTGTATGGACTGCAATGTCAGCACGAGGAGTAATCGGCCCGTACTTTTTTGAAGGCGGCAGGAGGACGCTCAATTACTGTCAATTCAGAGCGTTATGTAGAGATGTTAGATACTTTTTTGGTACCTAAACTGCAAAACTTCGCTGGTTATAATCAAAGAATATGGTTTCAGCAGGACGAAGCAACGTCAAACGCTTCCAACATGTCTCTGCCACGAGTTCGTGAAATTTTCCCAAACAAATTGATTTGCAAAGGTGATATAAATTGAGCCCTAGGGACTTTTTCTTGTGGAGCTGTCTAAAATCGAAAGTTAAGTCAATAAACCAGGTTATTTGGTGCAGTTAAAAGAAAATATTCGAAGCAAAATGACAGCTATTCCAGAGATTATGTGCCGAGCCGTCCTAAGGAATTTTGCTGTTCGTTTAGATGAGTGTGAAGGTTTATATTTGGATGAAATTATTTTTAAAGAGTAATTTCCTAAAATGCATATTTCAATAATTAATCAAGGTTTTGTTAATGGACGTCTCTCCTTTATTTATGTCGCTATATCACCTTTTATTTACGTTGCCTCTGGAATAGATAATAAATTATGAATATAGTTTTCAGTTAATATAGACTCTAACCACTTTATGGATATATATAGTCAGATCTCTAGAACACACAGAAAAAGAAAATAGAGCAACCTCAATGCGATATAACCTGAAAAAATCTGAAAAACATGAAAATAAAACAGCATACAATGTAAACAACAAAACAAAGGAAACAAATGAACAAAACATCATAACGTATATTCGAAGAATTATCAACAAATTCCGAACTCATTTCACGCTGCTCGATTTAAAAATAAAAGACCAAAAACTGTGCTTTCCGAAGAAAATATCGCCGCTCTTGCTGGCAGTATTAATGAATATCCAAATTTATTAATTCATCGCCGCTCACAGGAAGTTGGGCTATGTTATTCGGCTGCGGGAATTATTTTATTCTGAATTTGAATGGTATTGATCTGGAGGAGATGTGGTTATAACGTCATACAGTCATACATGGCTCCGCACAAGATACAACCAACGCAACAATAGGTTTATTGGGGGAACAATTGGGTGAGAAAATTATTTCGAGTAACGGACTTGTTAATTGGACACCAAGATCATGTGATTTAATGACATTAGATTATTTTCTTTAGGGTTATGTTAAATACCAATTAACCAGTAACTATTAACGCCTTGGAAACAATTCAGACAATTGCGGATATAAGACACCAATTGCTTCAAAAAGTGGTCGGAATTGGATTGACAGAATGCTCTTTGTCAAACTAGCCGAGATGAACATTTGTCCGAAATTATTTTCAAACATTAATGCCACTGAATGTTATTTCACATAAAATCACATCTAATTTAGTTGCTGTTTTATTTGAATTTAAAGTTCGGACGCACTAAAAAAATTACCCTAAAATTATTATAAATATATATATATATATATATATATATATATATATATATATATATATATATATATATATATATATATATATCATCATCATTCAGCTATTGTCGATCCACTGCAGGATGAACGCCTCCCCAGCATGCTTCTAACTCGCGAGGTCCTGAGCTCTCATCTGCAAGAGAGAGTATGGCAGGACGCAATCTCAATACAACTTACGCCATCCTACGGTGAATGTTTGCAGCAGTCGGAACTCCGCGATGACACTAAACAGAAGAGACGATGCCCTCAATCTGCCAGACACGTAAAAACCAGTAATCAACTGACCGAAACTCACCGGCCGCAATCGGGAGAGCAACTGACTATCACTGAGATACTCCAAACAACGCCCGAGGTAGCGGGTCCAATACCAGAATCAATAGGCAACCCAGAAGAGTATAAATATTACGGAACGATTTCCTCAGCCTTCAGCTTCAAAAGTCTGCACGCGCCAAACAAACAGGATACAAACGATCGGACTTACTACCGGACTAATTTCATCCGTACTCCACGAGCCTGTTCGCTTCAAATCAGCCGTCGTCAACTGAGCTCGAGTCTAACGCAAGGAGGCAGCTGATGAGAAACGATCAGAGCCAGGTCAAGTCAACTGGCCATGTTGATGGCAGGTCGCAATCTCAATACAACTCATGCCATCCTACGGTGAATGTCCGCAGCAGTCGGAACAACGCGATGCATTCTTCCCACAACCTTGTATGTAAGTATCAAGTATGCTCCAAAGTTAACTTGGCATGGCTTTGGCTCGTTTCTCATAAGCTATCTCCTTGCGTTAGACTCTAGCTCAGCTGACGACGCTATTAGGCCAGAAACCGGTCCTAGAATATACTTGTTTTGACGCGATGGCAGCGGCTGATTTGAAGCGAACAGACACATGGAGTATGGATGAAAGATTTCTATTATTATCAATCAAAATCTTGGCAACTAATTTAGAAAATCCCCTATATTTGATATTGTCTATTTTATTCTTTGGATTACGTTATTACTTCATTAATATATTATATGGTTTGTCCATTTTTTCAAAATCTTGTCTAACCCTATTCTTAATTGGATCATCAAACGGTACTACCATGAATTTATTTTTATGTTCCTTTTGAAAAGATTTTTTCAATAATTTTCCTAAACTTATGTTTTCTAATTAACATCTCTACTACTATGTTGTTATTATAACCATTCACTTCGGCCCCCTCCCTAATCAATCATTCACTGATGATGCTAACGTGGTTAGCAAAACGTGGATGGAGAAGTTATATATAGTAATTTGTTGTTTAGTGGTAAAACTCTTCGAGTTTAGTATTTCACACCCGAGGGTTCCAATAGAAGAATTAACAGAACTTAATGTTAATTCTATGTTCATTGTTTATGATTTCACCGAGGTATCCAATAAATTGTCACCTAAATGTACTGCCTTATATCACAAAGCTTACCATTTTTAAAATACATTGTTAAAAAACTTAGCGTATCATTATTAAAAAGACCATTTACAATAAACTTAGTATTTGTATATACCGAAAAACAAATTTTAAGAGGAGTAAAAGTCGACGTAAATATGAAAGTAATTATTGAATTGAAATATTAAATTACTTTACAGGCACCTTGTAAATATTACTACAATAATTCAATCCACAACTAATTCATGTAAGACTGATTCGTAATTAAAGACAGATTAAAATATCTCACGTATCGGCATGAAAACCGCAAGCAATAATATCGATTTTCTAGTCCACCATAACCTTGAAAGAGCATCTACGAGAAAGGTTTTGGTTTCAGTTACACCTCGTTAAAACATGCAGAACAGGGACACTATATTTAAAAATACCAAATTTATGTTATAGAACCAAAGTTAGTTATGTAATTAAAACTTAAAAAAAAAATCATTATAACTAAAGATGAAATGAAGAATATAGGGAAAATACGTACAAAATGACACATGGTTTTATTGTTAGGTCATAACCCTTTATTGGAAATACACAGCAGAGTCATATTTTACACCAATCATCTTTAGTTATTTATTTATTGAGACTAACAAACATTTATAAGATAAAAATAAAAGAAAAAAATATATTCTTAGTAAGTGAGATCAGTCAAAATCCATTATGTCCATATGCTATGCACAAAATGGATAAAAATTAAATTCCAAAATAAATACAAGGAAGATTTATTTTTTGGAAGAAGTTATTTGAGGGCAACAACAAATTCTTGAGGGATAAAATAAATGTTACACACATAGGTGAAACAGCGAAAAACTTACCATTTATACAAAAAAAACTTGTCGTAACGAACAAACGCTTGTTGTCTGCCATGACACCGGGACGAATGAGAGGGGCGCGTTCACGTTTTAACAGGTTAGTAAAAGTCATCCAAGAGCCGCAAAATTCGAATTATGCCACATATGTCAATTATACGTATTTCCCCTACTACAGTAATACATATGCATAAGATAAGAGTATAATATTAACAGAATAATGAATGAAAAAGAAATGGAGAACATTTACTTGTCTTAAAATGCCATTATTACTTATAATTATTATTAAATAGAAGTCGTTATTATTGTTATTAATATTCTAATAGCCAAAAGCTATTATTAAAATTATTCCATTACATAGCGTAGGATAATTGGTTATCTGGTTATCTTACAACGCTCTTCAACTTTTTTTTTAAACCAACATCCACATGTCTTATAATTACAAGGTATATAAATAAAGTTTAATATTATATTAAAAATGGTTTAATCTGGCAATACTGTTGGCTTCCCTTTTGGAAAGGAGGAGTCCTCTAGAGTCATTTGGAAGTCCGTGGCAATACCTTTTGCGAACCGGACCGGACAATAATTTCGAGCAACGGTGTTGCTAAAGTTCATTAAGTTTTATTTCAGATTTGGGCACAGAACGGCGAAAACTTTTACAAAACTCTTCAACATTCTAATGGAAACAGAAGAGAAAAAGTGTAAAAGGGAAAAGGAAAAAACCTTGTGTTTGTATTGAATTTTGTTTTATTTTTTGTATTTTTATATTAGAGGTCAATTTAAGAATATAGCTCGAGTTATATATGAGCTATGTAAATAAAGTAATGACATTGATGGCCTAGTGTTCAGTCTGGCAATACTGCTGGCTTTACTTCTGAAGTGTCTTTAGTAGGAGTTTAAACTCCCTAGTCACTTGGAGGCCACTTGGAGGCCACACAAGGAGGAATTTGTGCGTCAAGTCCAAACGATAAACCTGGATTTTTACTGAGAATTTTTTGAAAGATTTAAGAAAGGGTTATTTGTGTGAGACTAGACATCAACAGCACCTGGACGATAATGCACCCTACCAAACACCGAATTGGGCTTTTGAACAATTTTTTTGTCATAAATGGAAAGATCATATATCAGTTTTATAACAAAACTATTTTTATTTTTATTTTTTGCTTATAATTAAAAAGTTATATCAAATTGAAAATAAATTTTTAAACCTAGTACCGATGACACGCCGACAATTCCCGAAAAAAACTGGAACCATTGCGACTTCACAATTGTACCGAAGGCCAATATAGACTCGGCTCGGAGCAATTCGGAATTTTCTTTCGCGCTTTTTCTGACGTTCGGAAATAATCGGAGTCTCGGATAAATAAAACAATTTATCGATCTTAATCATTTATTAAGTATAGGTTTAACTTAAATATTTGACTGCATTTGTTGGTTTGCTATCCACTTGAAAATATACTTGCTTTTAATTGTTATTTAGGCTTTCGGTGCTGTTTTCGACGTTATACTCATAGATAAGGAGGAGGAGCCTCATAAGATTATCAAAGGTAATTTCAGAATAAAATCAGATACGGGTTCCTTTTGTTTTTTTAATTCGTTTTTATAACTTTTATTTATATTATTTAATTTATGTAGGGAAAACAAATTAACGTGCCAAATTTATAAGAAGGGATATTCCTGCGTGTCCGCAAAGAATCTACATGTAGCAACACAACCGAGGGTAGTAACAATGAGAAAGCCCTACAGGATCGTCTATTTTGTACGATACGAATAATAATATTCAAGAATTAGAGAAGAATAAACAAGAATAAAATTCAACTACCAATTTGTAAGGTCTTATATGAAAAATCTTATACTTATGAAAGTTTTACAGGATAATCTAATTTGTAGATGATCGAAGAGTACAGAAATTTGTATGATCAGTTGGATGAACATCAACTAGTTAAATTAAGGACTGGCAAAGGAGTTTTCCATGGAATGAAAATAAACATGTGAAGGAGTATGCAAAAAAATAGAAAAGCAAACCTACTATCCAAACAAAAAGTAAAAAAAATGGTATATTTCTAGTCTAAATAAAACAAAACAGTTAAAATATTTAGTGTTTTTAAGGATTTTGGTAGATTTAATCTATTAATTGAACATATGTATTTGATAAGGTATGTTTAAACATAAGTCAGAAATTAATTATAGGCATTGAAGACTGATAGTAGGCTGACAGTGGTTCTAGGATATGTTGAGGTACATAATGATTTTCTAGTGGGTAGACCTTAACAGGAGAGTCTCACACTTCGACTATAAAAGTTTTCCATTCAAAATTACCCTTCTCTTATTTGGAAAATCTCTAGCTGGTCATGCATTAGAGTTAGATGGCAGCCAGATTTATTTATATTTGCAAATATTATTGAGAGTCTAATGTGGTGGTATATAATTTTGTATATAAATATGTATATAAAACAAATATATGTATATGTAAATATATATATGTATATATATATATATATATATATATATATATATATATATATATATATATATATATATATATATATATATATATATATACATATATGTATACATATATGCATATATATATATATATATATATATATATATATATATATATATATATATATATATACATATATGTATACATATATGTATATATATATATACATATATATATATATATATATATATATATATATATATATATATATATATATATATATATATATATATATATATATATATATATGTATATACAAACAAATATGTATATAATTTTGAATAGTGATTGTTTCGATTCTGATTTGATTAAGTTTAGTTTAGTTATTATAAGTATAAAGTTATTATATAAATTAACTTTAGTTAGCAGTTTACATATTATGACCTACTGTAATATATTATCCTAGTTAGGGGAAGTTTTATTATGCATGTTTAACCGAGTATTTTTTATTTAAATAAAATTAGCGATTTAAACAGTATGTGTTTTGTTTTTCTAATGATTTATATTATTTTGTCAGTTAAAAAATAATGACAAAATTAGAAAATATCTTTTGGTTATTCAATATTTAACTTTGTTCATTACTTTTTAAAAACCAATATTACAAATATATAACATTATATTTCTTTTGTTTGAATATTTATTATCTGCTGAAGCTGCACAATCGTGACATTGAGTGTCTTGAGCTTTTCTTAATGTTTCATTAATAAACAAAGTAAACTGTATAAGTTTTATTCCGAACTTTATGTTCTGGACATACACGTCCTTTTACAGTGCAAATACCATTTTGCGTTTAAGTTGAACAAAACTTATAACCTTGTCACCGTAACTTTCTCGTGACATTATACATTTACAAAATTATTATTGTTTTAAACTTACATCAATGCTTTAGCACCTCGTACTTCAGCTGAATTAAACCAAAAAATATCCACAGCAGATATATTATCAGAATTACCCTTTATGAACTGTTTGTCACACATTACTGAACTGAATTACTAATCAACAATATTTTATTTTGTATTTAACCAACAATAATTTTGACAGAATAAATATGCATAGAAGCCGTTAACAGTACTGACGTGAAAACACTTTGATATTCTGATGTCACAAACATAGCAGCCAATCGCGGCGCGTTCGTAGTCACGGGTTTTTTTTATTTTATACATTTTAATTTATTTATAATTAATTGTAAGTTGTAGTTTTTCGCATCGATTATTAATATTATTTGTGATAAAGTTTTAAAATAAAGTAAAAAAATTGATAATTATTTTTTATTTAAAAACCCAATTCAATTAACGAATTTTTGGCAAGTAAAAACATCACTGTAGCTCCGCAACTCCCTTATTCGCCAGACTTAAATCCTTGTGAATTTTTCATTATCACAAGATTGTCAGTTCACCTCAAAGGACACCATTTTGGAACATTGGAGGACATTGAAAAGAACGTAACAGACCAGCTCAAGGCCAGTCCGATATCTGCGTTCCAGCACTGCTATGAAGAGTGAACAATTAACTTGAATTAACTTGACATTTACCGCAACCAGGATAGAAAGAATATTGTGATACTAAAATATTTAGTTAAACAAGTAATTTATCAGGATGCTACGACAATCCTTTATTTCAGTATTTGAATCTTAATAGATTTGACCAGTACCATACTTGTGACCAAAATGACATATATTTCATTTAACTTTATTTTTAGTGTAGTAAGCGTTGAGTCTTCTTCAAACCTCTATAATGAAATTCCTAGCCATATTAATACCGTGTAAACAAAATGAATTTCACTATCTGTTCTAATTTTAAAATTGATCCTAATGCGGGCATGATGAAGTAATTGCACATTTTAATGGCGGATAATCACACGATCATCTCTTTACTATACCGCTAACTGATGAGAAAACAATACGAAAAGTTTTTAATTGTCACAACAATCAATTCAATAATAATTTAATCAGTTATAAGAAAGACCAACATTGCAATAGATAGTTCGAGAAATCATGTATTATTATTTGTTGATTGAACCTGAATTGGATTACTCACCACATTGGTATGAGAACCACCAGTTATCCCGCAGACCGAAACCTTGAAAGAATATCTGAGCAAAAGTTCCGTGTCATAAAATTTAAAAGAGATGGTCTGAATGAGAGAACGAAATACGTTTAATCATTTTCTTGTAAAAACAATGATAATATCAGTTATTATTTAGAACATAGAATCAGTATAACATAGACTAGATTCTGAAAATTAAAATAAAACAACATAAACATTATTAAGTAACAGGAAATATTATAATGCGAATAATGAATGAATTAATGGACTCATACATATCACGATGTTGTTGATTTCCAACTAGGGCACATTTCCAACTACTACCATAACACGGAGCAGTTTTTATAATAGTACTAACGCAACCGCCCAGAACCTTCCACCCGCGAAAGTCCGTATTATAATCTGAGAATCTTTGTGTCGCAGTGATCTGCCCAAAATTGACATCATTATTGCCATGCTAAACAAGCACACAAATTTTGATATAAGTATAAAATTC
Source organism: Cosmopolites sordidus (assembly GCA_031761425.1). NCBI lineage: Eukaryota > Metazoa > Arthropoda > Insecta > Coleoptera > Curculionidae > Cosmopolites > Cosmopolites sordidus. Next base: position 732,957 of record JARFXV010000172.1, on the reverse strand, counting down.
GCTGAAGGACGCTACCGCGCTATGACTTTAATTTTAAAGTAAATGGATGATTTTTTGACAAAACAGACGTCCTTATTATATCTAATTAAAAACTAACATAACTTCCTACTGTTTTAATACAATGGCAATTTCATGCAAGGTATTAACAGATGACATCTTTTTAATATTGTAATCATCATTACTTTATAATAAAACAATTATCCAATTCAATTGAATTTTCCCAAATCAACAATAATTTTTTCAGAGTCATTATAAGAGTCATTTTTTAAGACAACTTTAATTTACTTTACTATATCATATCTTTGTATTCAAATGTTATGAGCATAAATAGGCTTACGACGTATATTTTTTAAATAAGGTCCGTTTTTTTAATAAGAAAAATATAAAAATCATTGAAATATTTTTTCCCATATTTTACATACTTTTATCTACATTTCTAGATAATTTATTTTTTTGTTCAAACATTTGTCATACCGTACAACAAATTTTTGAATTCCGACGTCAAAGAAATCTGCCGCCTGTGAGGAAGGCCAATCCATGACAGGAGATTTAACTTCTTCGTCGTCGTTGAACCGTTGATCACCAAGGAATTTCTTTAAGTACCGAAACAAATGAAAATCACTGGATGCAAGGTCTGGACTGTAAGGTGGATGATCCAGTTCATCCCATCCAAAAGATCTGATTAGTCCTCGACCTAGGTCTTGCATTGACATGGCGCAACATCACACTGGAAGAGAGTAAACCACGCTGCTTGTTTTGTATGGCATGTCGGAGTTTTCGCAAGATGACAGAATACGAATCAGAATTGATTGTTGTAAAATCCACTAACAAAATCCCTTTCCTGTCCCAAAAGATAGTTGCCATGAATGATGAACTGATATGTGTAGCCATTCCATTGACTGTTGCTTGGACTCAGGAGTCATGTGATACACCCAAGTCTCATCTCCTGTAACTATGTGGTCTAACAATCAATCTCAGTCCTGATTATATCGAGTCAGAAGCGATAATCTAATTTGCAGGATAATCTAATTTGTGGATGATCGAAGAGTACAGAAATTTGTGTGATCAGTTGGATGAACATGAACTAGTTAAATTAAGGACTGGCAAAGGAGTTTTCCATGGAATAAAAATAAACATGTGAAGGAGTATGCAAAAAAATAGAAAAGCAAACCTACTATCCAAACAAAAAGTAAAAAAAATGGTATATTTCTAGTCTAAATAAAACAAAACAGTTAAAATATTTAGTGTTTTTAAGGATTTTGGTAGATTTAATCTATTAATTGAACATATGTATTTGATAAGGTATGTTTAAACATAAGTCAGAAATTAATTATAGGCATTGAAGACTGATGGTAGGCTGACAGTGGTTCTAGGATATGTTGAGGTACATAATGATTTTCTAGTGGGTAGACCTTAACAGGAGAGTCTCACACTTCGACTATAAAAGTTTTCCATTCAAAATGTCCCTTCCTTAGAAGAGAGTAAACCACGCTGCTTGTTTTGTATGGCATGTCGGAGTTTTCGCAAGATGACAGAATACGAATCAGAATTGATTGTTGTAAAATCCACTAACAAAATTCCTTTCCTGTCCCAAAAGATAGTTGCCATGAATGATGAACTGATATGTGTAACCATTCCATTGACTGTTGCTTGGACTCAGGAGTCATGTGATACACCCAAGTCTCATCTCCTGTAACTATGTGGTCTAACAATCAATCTCAGTCCTGATTATATCGAGTCAGAAGCGATAAAGAACAGTCCAATTTTTTTGTTTTGTTATCGTCAGAAAGCAGTGTTGGAATCCACCAAGAACACAATTTTCGATAATTCAATTTTTCCGAAACAATGGTGTACAAAGACTTTGAAACCTGTGGAAATTCACTTGATAATTTTGAAATCGTAAAACGCCGATCCCCTATATTTTTTTTATTCACATCACGAACCAAATCTTCATAAATCAGAGATCGACCAGGGCGTGGCTCATCATGCACATTAACCCGCCAGACCTTATCTGATTTTCTCTCCAATCCTCCATTCTCACCGACTTTTAAACTTTACTGTCACTCATAACATTATCACTGTAAACTTCATATAATTATGACGGTGAATTTCCGCTGCTGCCCAGTTTCTTGCACTCAAGAATCGAATTACAAATCGTATCTCACAGTCGACGAACGACTCAATTTTCTTAAATATTATAAACTTCTAGAGCTCAGCACACAGACAGACGATACGGCTACAAATGGCGCCTAAACACGCGCAAAGCAAGGTGTGAGCAGACGCGCAAGCCCACTGTCGCGATTGCGCGTCATTTTCAATCTCATTCACAAACGGACCTTATTTGAAAAATACCCCTCGCAATTCAAAAACTATAAAACCCAAGAATTGTAAAATAAGTCGATGATTATTCGTTCCAAAGTTACAGTTACAGACATAAAATTATAAAGACTCACGCTTGTTTTCTGATAATTGATGGAGAGGTTGCTGAGTGTTGCCGATCCCCTATATTTTTTTTATTCACATCACGAACCAAATCTTCATAAATCAGAGATCGACCAGGGCGTGGCTCATCATACACATTAACCCGCCAGTCCTTATCTGATTTTCTCTCCAATCCTCCATTCTCACCGACTTTTGAACTTTACTGTCACTCATAACATTATCACTGTAAACTTCATATAATTATGACGGTGAATTTCCGCTGCTGCCCAGTTTCTTGCATTCAAGAATCGAATTACAAATCGTATCTCACAGTCGACGAACGACTCAATTTTCTTAAATATTATAAACTTCTAGAGCTCAGCACACAGACAGACGATACGGCTACAAATGGCGCCTAAACACGCGCAAAGCAAGGTGTGAGCAGACGCGCAAGCCCACTGTCGCGATTGCGCGTCATTTTCAATCTCATTCACAAACGGACCTTATTTGAAAAATACCCCTCGCAATTCAAAAACTATAAAACCCAAGAATTGTAAAATAAGTCGATGATTGTTCGTTCCAAAGTTACAGTTACAGACATAAAATTATAAAGACTCACGCTTGTTTTCTGATAATTGATGGAGAGGTTGCTGAGTGTTGTTTTGTTTGAATGTCTGAAATGATTTTGTCTGAACGTTTGTCGTCGGTGTTTCGACGACAAATGTTTGTCGTCGAAACACCGTCGAGTAAACGCTTTGAAAATCATGGATGAGATTCCATCGAAACGTCAGTGAAACCGTCCACCAGTGGACATTCGTCGATTAAATTTACGTACTAATTACAGATTAGATTAAATTACAATAAGATTAAAGTACTTTCCCTTACACCCTGTATATCACAAATTCAATTAAATATTGGTTTTATTTACAAATATCTATAATTGTTTGTTAATGCGACATGTTTTGCATAGGGAATGTTTGACCGTGTGTTGCAGGCCAAATATTACAAAACATTCGATGAATATCAACTATTAAGGAATTTAAACGACATCCTCCCCTTCATTTCCGGTCGTTTTCGAACATTGAAATGTAAGCGTAAAATGCTGCAAGACCTTCGAGTAATATATAATTTCGCATTCGATCGATTTCCAACAACAAATTTAAAGTGAAAACAATTTACTATAATACTCAATTAAATGAAAAAAAAACTATTGTTCGTTTCGACAAAATAAAAAATAAATGTTAATGATATTAATTCAATTCCGGTTTTTAATTCTTGTACATATAAATTGCCATAGAGGAAAAAACGGCAATAAATACTTTTATTGAAAAAGATTACAATTATTATTATAATGACTACGTTGAATCTAAAAATGTGCATTAAAACAAAATATTAGATAGCTTATGCTTAATCCTTCCTTTTAATACCCAGAGGTGTCGAGGTGAAATTACATTTCATGTGTTAATGAAGTTTCTTCATAATTTAGGATCCTTGGCCAGGTTAACTGCTTCCTGCCATGGGCCCCACCCAACTCTTCCATTGGAGGACACATGTTTCGTCTCTTGATGTTTAGACTTTTCAGGGTATCGGCATGTGCTCTCTCGTCTAGAATAGGAAGACCCTATCCACAGTCAATAACCCATAATTTTCGCCGACTTCCCGTCGGAGTCGGATGGCGTATATATGCAGTGTTAGAATTCTTAGGACTTCGTCCAAAGAGACAACAGTGCATAAATATATATATATATATATATATATATATATATATATATATATATATATATATATATATATATATATATATATATATATATATATATATATATATATATATATATATATATATATATATATATATATATATATATATATATATATATATATATATATATATATATAGCATAACCATGTCAACAATATAGTAAAAAGCTCCTTGCTCTCCTTTGATTATTTCCTTGCAAGCATTTGTTTGTCCAGTTGGGTGCTCCATGCCCTGGTTCCTGAATTTAAATGTCGCTTCCAGCAAATAGTGGTCACTATCAATTTCATACCCTCTCCTTACTCTTACAGCCTTTATTTCTTTCCGTTGAGTTTTTCTCACTATGGTATAATCTATTATTAATGTTTCCCCTGCTACTTTCCTTATTATTCTGTGAACGTCTTAATATTGGAACTGACCATTTGCGACTATTAAATTATTGTCAAGGCAAAATTCTAGTAATAGCTTTCCGTTTTTGTTCAGGTCCTGTCTCCATAAGGTCCTATTACATTGCCCAATATTTCTACATTTCTTCCCACTCTAGCATTCATGCCACCGGTTATAACAAGTGTTCCCTCGCATTCTGCGATAATGTCTTGTAGTGTATTCTAGAATTCTACTTTTTCAGTTTTTCTGGCGCCCTCATCAGGCGCATAGCATATGACAAAATTTAGCATTTTATTTTCTTGTATATCTAGATCTATTCTAAAGTTAAAAGTCTGAAATAAAACGAAGAACTATAAAACCGATTTTCACATGTTCCAAAAGGAGCCCACATCGAAGCTTGTTCGTATAAAAAGTTTTCCAATAATAGTCACTCATTAGAAAGTTTGTCACTCATAGAAACTTTGTTTCTGTACCTAATATGAAAATATATCTAAAGAACAAAAACATTATTGATAGACGATAGCCAATTATGGACTTTATGGAATTAACTACGAAGACAATGCTCCCAATTAAATTTAATTTTGTTTCGACTGTCTTCAAAAATATTCAATATTTTTGCTATCATGGAAAAATACGAACTTCGTATGTTAATTAAACACCTCTATTGCATTTATAATGACAATGACAAGTACCAAATGTTTAAACTTGGTATTTGTTTCATAATCTATTCAAGATATTCTGTGATATGTTTCGGCCTCGCGACCATTCTTAGAGTTATGTAGAAACTTTACATTGTTATTTTTTTGCATTGGTCTATAAATGGTTTACTCAGTGATTTAAGTGGTTCACTTAGTTTGGATGTGGCCGAAACAGCAGAAGCAATGCTGCACGCTCACGACCATCCAGATAACTACAGAAGTGAACAGTTAAACAAGCTACAAAGTTATTAAACTCAAAGAGATTTACCACTGTACACCCAACATGAACTACGTTCTATTTATATGGGAAGCCTAATTGCTAACCTACTAGCTACGAAGCGTACTGGCTACCTAATGAAGCGTATAAAACAAGATACAAAAAAAACAAAAAAGGGGAAAAAGGAAAACAAAAAAAATGAACCGTGAAGTTTTCTGACATTTATATTATTAATTGAAAAAATTGATTAAACGAATTGAATAGATTGAATAGGTCCTTTTTCTCGGTTCATTATGCATCCAAAGCCCTATTATTGTTTACACTTTTAACCAGTCTTATATTACTAATGTCTATATGAGGTCATGTTCGATTGCATGCTGGGCAACACAAAATTTTTCATTTCTACCATATCTAATGTGGGCAATGTCTTCTTTATATCTCGTTAATATGGATCTTTTTGTTTGCCCAATATACTTTCGATCAAAATCTTAACAGCTAATTTCTTAAATCCCCGACTTTTCATGTTGATCTACTTTATCCTTTGGATTACCCAGGATGTATCTTAATTTATTATATGGTTTGTACAGAATCTTAATGTCCACTTCCACTGGAAGTGTTGGTGTTATTTCTAAAAATATCAAACTCTAACCTATTTTTATTCGACTGACTAAAACATCCAGAAATGGTAAACAGGCATGAATATTATATTTTGGGATTTACTATTTAAGTTCTTAATAAAATCATCTAAGTTTTCATTTTTTGATTCGAAAATTGCAAAAATGTCATCCACATATCGTAACCATACCTTCGGAAAGTAATTGAATTCATCTTTTGCCTCGGTTTCAAATTTACTCATAAATATGTTGGCTAAGAACTGTGACAGAGGATTGCCCATTGCCGTTCCTTCTTGTTGTTCGTAAAACCTGTTATTAAGTTGAAAATAATTTTGCTTCATACATAATCTTGTTAAGGAGATGTACTCAGAAACAAACTTGTTATTAAAACCATTTAACTCGAGTAACTCCCTTAGGTATGTCAAGGTATGTGGAATCGGGACACTCGGAAATAACGATGATACGTCAAAAGAAACCAAGGCCTCGCCTTCCTGTAGATGTGTTTTTGACCTTTTCTATAAATTTTGTTGAGTTTAACACAGAACCGGAAGGTAGTTGGTTTGGTAGATTTTCAAATTCCTTTGTTAATCATTTTACCAAGTTGTATGTTGGAGAATCAATCGCTGATAAAATTGGTCTCAATAATTTTCCTCGTTTATGAATTTTTGGTAGAGCATCCAATCTTGACTCTTTTGGATTAGACGATTTCAATGTTTGTCTGACTTCGTTAACCATTTTTGACAATGGATTCCTCAGTAACCGTTTATATGGATCGTCTTGAAATAAGTTTTCAACGTTTTCAAAGTAATCAAATTTGTCCATTACTACAACCTTATTTTCCTTATCAGCTTTTAAATAAAAACAATCTTTCTCTCGCAGATACTTGACAATCTTAGAAATGTTTGGTATATTTTGACTTTTATTTGAAATATTTTTTGCAATTTTGCCATTACATGACTCTCTGACGAAAACTATGAAAAACTCCGGTAACCGTTTAATACTAATTTCAATACCAGCTGCTATATCCTCCAAAGCACTACGGGATGCCGGCAAAACAAAATTGAGGCCTTTACTTAAAAGATCTAGTTTTGGATTGTCGAACGTCTGTGTTAAAAGAAAAGAAAAAGTGATTCGGTGTTTAGTGGTAAATCTCTTTGAGTTTTCATTAAAGATTGATTTGAATTCAGATTAGATTTGAGATTTCATTAGAAGAATTGATAGAAAGTTATTATTAAGATGATGAATAGGTCAGACAAATAAGAAAAGTTTCAGCGCGATGAGCGTCGCGTTTACTCACTGCGGACCAAAATAATATTTAGTGGCCACTTCACAGTTGTGTTAAAATTGGTTTAAACGTAATCCAAATGATTTTCTGTGGTGATTCGGATTATTGATGAAACTTAAATTCATCGTTATATACCAAAAACGAATAAGGAGTTAAAACACTGGGTAGTACCCGGCGCAAGTGCTACAGTTTTCTGAGATTTGCAAGGGCGTTATCTTCCTCGACTATTTGGAAAAGGGAATAATAATAATTAGTCCAATTTTACGAAGAGCTGATAAAAAACACCGTCATTTTACGAAGGAAAAAGTGTACGACACTACACGAGATTATTTGTTATTATATTACAAATTAATGTCACATACGTCCATTCTCTCAACTTACCCCCCCCCCCTGTATTATTTCTCTCCATGAAATCTCTTTCTAACCATGAAAAAATATCGTACTGGAAAAAAATTCACATCAAATATAGAGATCAACGCTGGAACAGAGAACTATTTTCAAAGTCTTAATTTTTCGAAGGCATAAAAGGAAACTATAGAGAAAAATAATCAATTTTCGATGAAGAAAACAATTTTTCATTTAAGAGGCATCTGACTTTTCGCTCTACCCTCGTAAGCTCCTACCTCGTAAGCTCCTACCTCGTATATAAGTAAATGTCATAAAATTGTTTAAACCTATGTGATCAATATCAATATGTATATAATTAATATTACAGTTTATAAAATTAAAGCTTGATAAATGTGATCATAACAGCACTATTGAATGAGCATATAGACCAGAAAATGTCGAAGATCTCAAATTACGAATTCGACAAGAAATTGCCGATACACCTCTTATCTAGTGGGAAAACGCAATGCAAGGCTTCGTCCGACATATGCATTACTGCCAGGAAGGTAATAGAGAACACTTTTAATACATTTTGTAAATAGTTCTTTAATTAAAAAAATATAATTTTGATATTGTTTTTTTTTAATATGATATTTACAAAAGAGACCGAAACACATTTTAGTCATTTTTTTAAACCTATATTGAAAAAAAAATATGCAATACTTAACTCATTGAATTAAAAAAAAAGCTCTTTCCAACAACGCCAAATTCAAGTAATGTTATTTAAAAAAATCAAGTTAATCTTCGATTTCTAATATGAGACAAGAAACAAAAATAAAATATACCTACAAAGTGGCAAGCATTTCTTGATGTTTGTGTACAAACTTTCATTAAAAAATCTCAAAACGTTCTCTAGATTTGACCATTTCCATATATGATAGCTACCCTTTATTTCAATATATTTCTACTTGGTCTATTTGAATTATTGGTCCTTCTTTTATTTGTTTACTGCTAATTTAGTTTGTCTGATATTTAATTGTGAATGCATTTTTTAGGTTATCGTTTAAACTCCATATTTTTCTTTTACGTGTATTTTAATGTATGTTTAAACTTTCGTTAGTGGCGTGTTGACTCACGAACCGACCCGAGAAAAATGTTCAAATAAAAAGGGGGGAGGGCATCTACAGCGGCGCGCGTTTATGGACCTCTCAATAAACGCATCTAGGATACTCCGGGTTAGTTACAGTGCAAACTTTGTGTATACAGGTACATTTTTATTAAAGATTTTGGGTCTGTTTATGATGTTTTGTTCTTTTTTAATAATGGCTTACAAACGGGAACAGCAGCGACTCTTAACATTAATGGAAGAAGTTTTACTTGAATTTGATGATGAAGCTGAAGAGGATGAAGATGTACTAGGAACCGTAAAACTAAATGGGAAAAGCATGTTATACAGAAAAGCAACGTTAGAAAAAGATCTATTAACATTATCAAGCATCTTCCAGACGTAAAAAATAAGTACTGAGCTATCAAAGATTCAGTTGCTATCTGGGTTCTATTTTTTAGCGAAAATATACAAATAATTATGGAAAATACGAACAAATTTATAGAAAAAAAATGTAGGCAGTCATGTGGGCTGCCGACAGAAGTGAAAACTTGAAACTTTAGAATAAATGTGCTTTTTTGTAATTTTAAAATTAATCTCTAAATGTATAATTTAAAAATGTATCATTTTTTATTTCACGTAGGAGCGAGGATCTAAACAAATATAGAAAATGGCCATTCAGAAAAACTAATTATATTACAATGCTTTTTTCTAAGTTCTAATGGTGAAATTGAATGATATAAGTTTATAAATAATCATTTTTCAAAAAATAACAAAACACGTATTTTATTTGACTGACTATTTAAGCCAATAGGCAATAATTTTGAGAAATTAAAATTATTATAAAATTTTTAATTTTAAAATCCGCAACAAATATAATATCGAATAACTAGAAATCTGTTTTACCACGCTAGTAAGATAACTCCTAAGCCACATGAAATATTCATTGCACGATGTATTGCAGAGATTAAATATTAGAAAAATAAATAATATAAAATTTTTCAACGCAAATATTGATACCAATATTGGAAATATTCGAAAATAAATGCTTTGTTTTTGTTATTCATTTTTCTACATAAAAATATAAGCATATGAAGCACTCACTCTTGTACTGCACAGTGATTCTACAATTAAACAAATAAAATAATGATTATCTAAAACACAATTTAATTTAAAACACATTAAAACACAATTGGCGTCGCCAGTCTGGCGCAACACGTCATTAGCATGTCGGTGACGCGAACCCATAAGTTTTGCTCCTACCGAAAATCGCTCAACGCGCCTAAAGAAGTTTTCACTTAAAAAATAAAGCAAATTATATCCGAGAACGAAATTGTAAGCCGACTTTCCAGGAATAAAAGCATTACTTGGATTATAAGGACAGTCGTAAGGAAAGACAACAAAAATGATAAGCTCGCGGCGATAAGGGAATTATTTAATTGTTTTGTATCCAATTGTAAGAAGCCTTATTCGTTGTCAGAATTTACAACTATTGACGAAAAACTCGAAGCATTTAGAGGCAATTGTCGACTTCGATTGTACACGTAGGAACTCAGAACCCTCATCTACAAGTAGATGTACTCAGAATCCTAGAACTTAGAATCCTGTGAACTCAGAATCCTAGGCCATTTGAAGTAAGTAACCGTCTTTATGAAGTAGTATGACGTTTATGTGAGCCTATAGCGGGAAGAGAACGTAACGTGAACAATTGGTCTACAAGTATCGAATTAGCCGATAAACTTAGGATCAACTATAAATTAAGCCTATTAGGCACTCTTCGAAAAAACAAAGCTCAAATACCCCCATTACTGATTCATGGAAAAATTTGGCCAAAAGGATCAAGCATTTTTAAGGTGGTGCAGGTGCAAAATTGCTGATATCAACGCCTTTATAATTCATACCGCAAATGATAAGGAGAAAATTGTCACTCGCAAATATTTTCTTCAGCAGCTAGAAAACCGTTTACTATCTGAACAACTTAGGATTCGAGCAACATCCGAATATATTCCCTTGAGCCTTGAGAAATCGAATATCAAAGGTATGTGGTTTGGATCAAGTCCGCGAAGATGATCCAAGAGTAGCAGTTACAGAACGTTGTGCTAAATGTGACTCAAAGAAAAATATTTTAGGAAAACACGATTTCATTGTAGAATGTGTAAAAAGTTTTTATGTCTAGAGCATATTGAAGTAATATGTGAATTTTATTTTAGAAATTTGTAAAATAAATTTAATTTAGCAATAGGATTTAAAATTCTTATAGTTGCATGTGTTTTTAAAATGGATCTCGTGTATTAGAATAAACTTTTATTTTTTTATGTTTTTGAGCTTTTGTGCCTCTAATAATATTATTTTCTTCTCAAATAAAGCATCTAAAGTAAATCTGAGTTTGTTTGTTAAATAATTAATAAAAAGTATCCTAATATGCTCTAAAAAATAATTTCTGATCTGTCAGACCTACGCCACTAATGTACTAGAAATTAGTCACGCCACTAAAGAAAGGTTAATGAAAGACGTTTTTTGTCTAATTTCCAATTTTTTGCATTTTTATTTCACGTGTTTCTCTAATACTGTTAGACAGGGTTATCTTTTGAGCCCGCTATTGTTTATTGTCCTTATCGATAAATTGGAGCCAAGGAAGTTGAAGAATAAAGTGGATAAGGCAGAGGTGATGGTAGTTTCAGAATGCTTGGAGGATCTTCATATAAGGCTGAACAACGTAAATGTAAAACAAGTTGATAAATTTAAATATCTAGGGGTCACCTTGGAACAGAAGAGAAATGGAGAATGCGATCTAACAAACAGAATAGTTAATGCGACTAGAGCTTATTATGCAATGTACAAACCCTTTTTCTGTAGAAGGGAAATCACTATGGAGAACAAAGTTAACGTTTATTTCTCGATGATAGTGCCTATAGTGACTTAGGGTAGTGAATCATGGGTGTTGTCTCAACCACAAAAGGCAAAACTACAAATATTCAAGATGAGAGTGTTACAAAGAATTGAGGGGTGACATTGTGGAATAGACTGAGAAATACCGAGATAAGGGAGAGATTGGGCATTAGAGAGATATTAGAGGTGATTGAGAAAAACCAACTGAGATGATTCGGGCACCTCGTGTGGATACCAAACGTTCGGGTGGTGAAGAGCGTGTGGGCCTTGAGTGTGTATGGAAGGAGGAACAGAGGAAGACCGAAGAAAACTTGGCACAAGTCGGTCGATGAAAGCCTGGCGAGGCAGAAAATTGGGAAGGAGCAATGGTAATGGCCAGAAACAGAGGGAGATGGAAAAGATTCCACCAAGCGGGCTGATGGATGGCCCAATCCTCTACACCCAGTAGGGTAGAAGAGGTGAAGACTAAGATAACGGTCTATCGCACACAGCAAAAATTATTCGTTATTTTTTGCTGAGAATCATAGAAATATCGTTCCACAAGCACCATATTCACCAAACGTAACACCGTGTGACTTCCCGGTTTCCTTGGTTGAAGAAACCACTTCGTGAACGCCGTTTTCCCTAACCGAAGTCCAGAGAAGTCAGTCAGAGAAAGTTCGCAGGTCGCTTTGAAGGATAAAATAGAGTCAAGTATAAAAACTGTTTCGAAAACAGAAAAAAAACGTTGGATGAGCTTATTGTTGTGAGAGGGGATCACTTTGAAAGAAGTAAAGTAAATGTGGACAAATATATAAATAATTTGTGTTTTATTTAAAAAGTCACCTTACTTGTTACTTTTTCTCTACTTTTGTAATACTTCAGGTTTTCAAGCTCTCCAAACACATTTTAATGTATTCCTATTTCTATGTCATCTATTTTCATTACCAAATCAATCACATTCATAATAAGGGTGATGGAATGAGCATGCAAGCCTGTCTTAGCCCTCTTCATATTTCAATTCCTTGGATGAGTTGACTTTCTTGTTATATATTATTTATAATTCTTAAAGTGCATATTTAGTAACTAAAAGCTCCAATAAATCAAAATCCTTCTGGGTTTTCTTTTAGTTTTTCGTTAATGTGTCCCAATTATTACATTACGATCTATTTCCCATTTTGGAAGAATGTAAAAGAATTCCGTCCGGCAAGTCGGAATGTTATCTGTATTTTATGAAGTAATCGATAAAATAGTTCTACTTAGTAATCTCCTACCATCTGCCATGGCTACCTGATAACTTTTTTTTTAATATTTCTTCTCTCTTCTCTAATATTTAGTATTATATGATGAACATCTATGCTTGAACATCCCTGAGAAATATTTCTCACTATTTTTTCTATTTTTGAATATAGTGCCTTTTTACCTCTTGACTTCGTTGAGAGAACCTGAGTGGGCTCATTTTAGCTTTTTTATTATCGTATATAAAGTTTTTGAATAATGCTTTTTCTGCCATTGTCGCGATGTGATCGCTATGTCTTGTCCGATACTTTTATCGCTTTATTATTTTCCCTGATATACTGTTCATGTCATGTCTATTTCTAATGATGTCCATTTCTTCTTTTATATCAAATTATTTGAATTACAGTTTTGAAAAGAACAATTTTATGTTTTCCAAATATCATCTATGCTATACTACTATTATCAAAAAAACAAAGTGACTTTTAAAATAAGACCCAAAGTTTCACACAAAATATATTTTATCTCCTCAAACTAATCCCCTCTTATTGCATACCGCCTATTACTTTATATCTTAAGTCTGCGAAACAATTTTTATATTTAACTTCCCTCAAAGTATCCATACATATATATATATATATATATATATATATATATATATATATATATATATATATATATATATATATATATATCGCTTCAATATGTGTATGTTATTTTGATTTAATTTAAGAAATCAAAAATATTGTTTGCCGCCATAGTTAAAAATCTCTCAAATATTACACTTTCTTTCCTGATGTTATATGCATTAGACGTTAAAATTTTTCTAAAAACACCCATGATCGCCATCTAGACTGTAGGTCAGACGGTTGGAGGAACCGGTATCTAGCCCACTCAGCCAGAACTGCGGCCTATTACTAAGAAAAATAAAGTTTGAATATCAACTAAACCATTAAAATAATCATATTTAAGAAATATAACGAAAACTATTTAACGAGAAGTAAAGAGAACGAATATTAGTAATGTTTAACAATGAAATGTACCAAAAGAATTAAAAATTGCCAACAATTAGGCCTATTCATCAACTGATTTTATAATTACGATCATAAAAATTTTAGACTTGAAAAATTAAATTATTCTTTAAATATTGTCAAAAAGTTTAAATATTGATACAACTATTCTAGTAAGACACCGAACACAGAATAATCAAAATAGTATACATTTAAATGATTTATGTGCCTTTATATTTCGTTATTTATAACATCGTTAAAAATATAAATAATTTCTCTTCCTATTGTGGCTTGTGAAAGTATACCGTTAAGATCACAGATCTATAAATAGTTTGGCTACGAAGTCGACATAACTCCACAAAACAATTGCTGTTGCAAATCCTATTTGAGACATTATCTTATTTGCCTAGCTAAGTTAAAGAACAGTATTAATAAAGTTATAAACATGTTCTGCGCCTCTCTAGTGCAAAACACTATAACACATAAGACGCGCAAAGAGTGACACCAAACGTTTCATAATGGAAATTTTGATCTTTGCGGTCAAACATATAAATTGGACTACTAATTAACTCGAGCAACTATTAATTAAGCACTCTGACTGACACTAAAACTGCTTAAATTCAAATAGTTTCGATTGATTGCGCGGTTGACACTTGGTGAAACATAGTTACAATGATAATAATTAAAACACTTGGTATTTGTTTCACAATATATTCAAAATATTTTCTTTAACTCCCTCTGACAATGGTCGTGAGGCCGAAACATGTGAGAAAATATTTTAAATATATTGTGAAACAAATACCAACTGTTTTAATTATTATCATTGAAGCTCAAATAGAATGCATCACAATACCAAAACCCCAATAATGTGTCTACAATAGTCTAAATCAACTTGGAAAATACAAGAATTTTGTAAAATGTCATATACTTTTTAAATGAAATATTATTTTTATATCAAAAATCGGTTTAGTTTTTAATGTAGTCTTCTTCTAGCTCGTTATACTTCGCCTAACGATTTTCTAACTTTTTAATGCCTCCCAAAACGTTAGATTTGCCGAACTCTGGAAAACACGAAGGTAGTCTGAAAAGTTTCCTGCCTCAACATGTCAAAAATATTCTGGTAATATAAGTGCGCATGCTTTGAAAGATAACCTTCAAAATTAGCGGTATTAGCTGCTCAATTATTGTTTAGCAGTAATTTATGTCAGTCGATATTAGTGTTTCTGTAAAGATGCAAAAAATTGGATATCGAGTCGTCTTTAATTTCTTGCATTTGAAAGGCAATATGCCTACGCAAATTAAAGCCGAGATGGATGCTGTTTACGGCGACTCTACACAATCATTTACCATTGTGAAATTTTGATAATCGTTCCAGACGGCCAAAAACTGTAACCACTACCGATAACATTGAAAAAGTTCACAAAATGGTGCTAGATGACCATCGAATTAAGGTTAGAGAGATAGTAGAGCCTGTCAGCATCTCGAAAGAACGAGTCTGTGATATATTTACTGAAGATTTGGGCATGAAAAAGCTAACCGTGCGTTGGGTGCCGCGATTGCTCACTCAGGACCAAAAACGCAGTCGAATGAACATTTTCGAAACCCTATTGAAGCAGGGCGAAATAACTCGGAGTTTTGGTATCGATTAATAACTGTAGATGAAACTTGGATATACCACTATATTCCTACACTCCAAGGCACAGTCGAAACAGTGGACTGCGATCGTGAATCGACTTTAAAAAAGCGAAGACTGTTCCATGGACTGGGAAAGTGATAGCGACTATTTTTGGGATAGTCATGGAGTTGTGTTAATCGACTATCTTGAAAAAAAAACAATAACAGGGGTAACAGGGCATCATTATTTGACAATCTGAAGGCAAAAATTGCCACATTAAAAAAAAAAAAAAAGTTTTGTTCCAAGACAAAACACCGTCTCACACTTCAGTGGTCGCCATGGCAAAAATTCACGAATGGAGATTTACATTAATTGACCAGCCACCGTATTTACCAGATCTGGCCCCCAGCTACTTTTTTCTTCTTTTTAGGCTCAAAGTTTCGCTCGAAGGACAAGAATTTTCATCGAATGTGGAGGCAATCACATTCCTAAAGGAATAATTTGCAGAACAAAATACCAACTACTATTTGGACAAATTAAAGAGATGGAAGCATCGCTAGGAAAAGTGTATAGAATTACAACGAGACTACGTTGAGAAATAAAACTGGATGGAAACTTTTCAGACAACCCTCATAACTACGAGGGTTGTCTGAAAAGAGGATAGCAATACAGAGGACTCTCTGTATTGACAATGATCTATTCATTTCATGTCAATTACTATTACATTTTTTCACATTTAGAAAGAGAAGGGACTTTTCACTTTTCACTTTTTTTCTTCACAAAATGCGAAATTTTTTAATCAACTCTTCGTAAAAGTTTCACCAACAATGTAGCATAATACTATCTTCTGACCGTCGTCCCTTTTCCCAATAGGTGATGAAGATAATGCCTTGTGAACAGTCGACCTTTCCGATCTATGGAAACGTCTTCGCCTTCTACGCACATTCGCCGGGTAAAATCTACTGTTTTGACTGTTCCTTCATTTCTAGTGTGTAGTGATGGATCCAATTTTTATCGACAATCACAAATCGCCACGGAAACTCCTTAGAATTATTCGATTCCCATCGCGCTAATAGCATTTTCATGCCAACATGTTCGTTTACGATATTCCGAACGCATTTTTCCGAGATAATTATCATCTCAGCAGTCTCTCTAACCTTTACTCTGCGATCGGCCAACAGTGAATATGGTTGACCATTTCCTCAGTAGTGACCTCAATGAGGAGTCGAGCGCGAAGCCTCACTCATAGTGGTTCGATCACATTATGATGTTCGATCACATTATGTGATCACACAATGACCACATTCGACCACATGTATGAACCATGAGATGTAAAAGAACGGACACTCCATAAAACTTTTCTTTTTCTTTTCTTGTGCTTAATCAACACATGAATTTTTCGATAGTAGCAAAAATATCGACCTTATCTGATTTCAATCTATCTATATATCTACTATCTATAGATACCTTTGTGATCACAATCACCTTGTGATCCTATCAAAAAAGTGTATGACTTTTTACTATATCCTCGAAGAAGGATTTCACAGAATTAGGCCTAATTTTTTTGTCGGCGACAAACAAGTCAACAAGACAACGTATTTTCTGAAATTATACAATTTCAAATACAAACATGGTTGAACAGTGCCAATAGTGAACATCGATTGAAAAAAGCAATATTCATACAAAAAGATCCACGAAGTATCTGATGAAATATGAAGAGTGTGATGCATTTCAACTTGCAGAATCCTAACCAGGCTAGTACTGCTCGGTGGAACGAAACTTTTTTTCAGATTTTCTTTTACATGGACATTTGTCAGTTGGACATCATAAAATAAATCATGGAAAATAATGGAATTTACTTTGAAACATTAATTTTGTATTTCCTTGAATAAATTAAGAATTAAATATAAATACTACCAGATTAAATTGTTCATCTATTAAAAACATCACTCAAAATACCGTATGGTAAACTCAAAATAGATCAATTTTTTTGTTGAAATCTTTGGTGCGAAACACGAAACTCAAAGAGGTTTACCACAAAACTTGATATTACTTGTTTTTAATCTCTCGACGCATGTTCAACGTGATGTTCTGATGAACATGATTTGAAAATACGTTTATCGCTTGCTTAAGTTAGTCTTAAGTTAATTTAACCATTTACATTAAAAACTTTTATACTGGCTGTCCATAAAAGCTCGAACACATTTGTGGAAATTATAGATACAAATGAAATCAGTTGTTATATCAAAAAGTTATACACAAAAAATACACACAAAAACTTTATTAATTTAAAGTTACAAATAAACTATATTTTATAATATTCAATTAACAATACACAGCAGCTTAGCGTCTAAAAATTGCAACGTAAAATACGTGCAAAATACAAGTAATTAATGCGTCGCAGGGCGATAGTTTCAATATTATTTATACAGAAGTTAGAAAAAGAAATATCAAATGTAAAGGTAAATTTGTCACATTCCTACCTCCCCATAATTCCTCCCTCCTTAAGTTTTTCATCATCCTCGATGATTTGTTTGAGGGTTGAAGGGCCGGAAAAAGGGGCGTCTTCTTTTTTCATATGATCCCTAAGGAATAATATTAAGTTCGCGATATCGGTATTGCAATATCATTGTCTTTTTGAATGATGCGAGAAGTAACCAAGGGTGATTAGTACTAGTGTTGTCGGGGTTTGGAACAAATGTGTTTAGTTTTTCGTTTCTTTTGTTCATTGGAACTGCTTGTTATTTTCTTAAAGTTTCTTATGGGACATTGTAACGATTGTACTATGATTTTCGAATTGGGTGAAAAAGTAGGAAAGATGAGGAAATAAGATTAATATTTTTATGATGATGAGCATTTTTTCTTATTAATCACATATACCGCTAATTTTTGTATATTCAAATACTAGTTGACGATCCCGGTGTATTGTCAGGAGGGTCGTCCTGAAACAGGGAAGAGTTTATTTCCTTTCTGACTCTCTTTATTCGTCCTGGCATTATGTCAGCTAAGTTTTTTGTCCTAGGGTTCTGAACTGTAATTTATCAGAGTCCTGCTGTAATGCCAAAGCTGAAGCATAGGATGGTTTATCCTTAGCTTGTTTTTGTGAAGAGCGAACAAAAATTGTTTTATTCTTCAGTGCACTTGGGGCTTCATCTTGTCGTTGAAGGTTTAAAAAAAGGTTAAAGAAAGGTGTTCCTAGCATTGTTTTAACTGTTTCTGATAAACATCGTGCAGGAACGGTTGAAGTTCGTTTTTATGTTGTTGCACATAATTCTGATAAAGTGTAAGATCTTCATCATATAGTATTTCTTCTTCATAAGGCCCATAGAGTAATGAAAATGGAAAGTATTGAGTGGCAGAGTGTATAGACTGGTTATATATTAAAACAGCATGTATAACTACATTTTCAATTGTTTCGCTGGTATCTTGTTCAGGTAGTGTTCTAATATTTTCTATTAGTGTCGAATGGAATCATTCTACTAAAGAGTTGGATGTGTAGTTGCCAGTGGTTGTGAAATGCAATTAAATTTTGTGGAGTTGCATAAATTCTTTAAATATGGCATTATTAAATTATGTGCCTTTATGACATACGATTTTCGTAGGATAGTTATGGCGGGCAAAATAGTGTCTAATTTTTGATATAATACTTGATATAATCTGATCATTTAAGGCATAGACTTGAACATATCGAAAAAATGAGTCTATTACTGTTAAATACAGGGTTTTTCTAATTGTGAACACATCAATATGAACAATGTTGAACGGTTTTGTCCTTATCAATGGCCCTTTAAAAGGTAAAACGTAAGGATGCCGCTCGTATTTGTTTTTTAAACAATTCACATTTATTTATTTGTTATTAATTTATTTATTATTATTAATTATTTAATTCACATGTATATCACATTTATTGATTATATCGGTTATTGTGGCTTTCATCTTAGGCCACTAGTATGTTCGTTTTAATGTGCCAGAGTCTCGTTAATCCCATTATGAGTTTCTTTGTGATAGTCGTATACAATTTGTTTCTGTTGTTTCTTTTTCTACGTCTTTAATTGGAGAGTCGGCGATTACTATTTTTACTGTGTTATCTAGTAATGAGGGTAATTCCTTGTGAAAAAATGATATGAGTTCTAAATCGTCGGTGTATATGCCGTATGTGATGTGGAGTTTTACAATTTCTTTAACTGTTTTGAAGAGTTCTTTTTCCCAATCAATGGAGAGTTTTATATTATGAATGAATCTTGTTCCTTTGAATTTGTGTACAAATTCTGTTTGTTTCTCGGATTGATTAATTTTTATATGAAGTTGATACAGAATCCTCGTGTGATGAGTGAACTGTGGCATTAGGGTCTGGTGGAAGCATATTTAATATTTCGTCGTAATCTTCTTAATATCGACATCAAGCCTCGATAACGCGTCAGCGACTTGGTTTTTCTTTCCCTTTCAGTATCGAACATCGAAGTTATATTCCTCTAGAAGTTGGGTTTTTTAATTTAAACAACCAAACTAATGGGTTATGATCAGTTTCTATGGTGAAATAACGTCCGTATACGTAAGGTCGAAAATGTTTACATGCTTATATTATAGATAACATTTCCTTCTCAATCGTCGAGTAGTTTCGTTCGGCAGAATTCAATGTTCTTGAATAATAAGCAATGGGTTTATTGTCCTGAGAAATTACTGAACCCATGGCGGTGTTAGAGGCATCTGTAGTTACAGTAAAGTTCTTTGAAAAGTCCGGATATTGTAGAATTGGTGCGTTGGTAATAAGTTCTTTACATTGTTTGAAACATTCTACCTATTCCTTGTTTCCTGGGTCAACAACTGTTCCTTTCTGTTACTGTTCCTTTTCGTGTGCAGCGAGTGAAGGGTGTTGTTACTTTCGCAAAGTTCAGTATGAAGCGTCTGTAAAATTCTATCAATCCGAGGAAGCTTTTTATTTCTTTTATTGCTTTAGGAATTTTTAATCTTTTAATTGCGTCTATTTTCGCAGGGTTTGGTTGAATTTCATTCGGTGTGACTATATGTCCAAGGAAAGCTACTTCCTTTGTCAGGAACTCTCACTTGTCTAGCTGAATTTTGAGACTAGTGTCTCTGCATTTTTGCAGTAATGCATTTTTGAAGTAATCGTGAAAAGATTATAACATCATCCGTATAGACAAAACAAAACTTGTAGAGGTAATCTCGGAGAACGGTGTCCATCATGCGTTGGAACGTAGCTGGAGCGTTCTTGAGTCCGAAGGGCATCTGGGTATATTCCATGAGGTACTGTAAAGTCTGTTTTTGAGATAGAGTTATCGTCTATTTCAATTTGATGGAAGCCTTGAGCAGGATCCAACGTAGTAAAATAAACTGATCTGCCCAGATTATCTAATATCTCGTCGATTCGGGGTAAAGGGTATTTATGCTCTATCGTTTTTTCGTTAAGTTTACGGTAATCAATGACCATTCGATACATTCGCTTTCCCAAAGCATCGAGTTTCTTGGGCACTATCCACACTGGAGCAAAGTAAGGAGATTCTGACGGCCGGATTATTTCTTTCTCAAGTTTGTTGATTTGTGCGGCAATTTCTAACTGCATAGACTGTGGATGTCTATAAGATTTCGTATGGACGAGAAGTTCATCTGAGGTTGTTATAGCGTGCTTAACTGATGAAGTAAAAGTTAAATCACTCGTATCTGAGAAAAAGACATCTTGAAATTGTTGACACAATCTTAAGATGTGATCTTCCCCTTTGTTTAAATTATCTATTCGAATTAGAGTTTTTACATTTAGTTTTTCCTGTATCTTGTACGGAATTTTACTGATAACTTCAAAATAGTTTATTTATTGAACTCGTATTGGTATGGCGCCAAAGAGTTGACCGGGTGTTGTATCTTTTGTTTCGATGTATCCGTTGGTAACCTTATAAATTCCTGCGGGTACAATTTCGTCGTCGATTTGAATTTCTGGGACGAATACGTCGCCTTTTTATGCGTTGACTTTTATTTGGGAAGGCCGATATTGTGTTTTGAATGAAACATTAATTTTATAGCAGTCTATTCGTAACCGATGTGTATCGAAGTCAATTAATGTCACCAAATGGAATATCAAAATCTTCATGCCAATCTGCTATTCGGGCATTAATTTTTTCTGGTATTCTTATTTCTTGAAATATTGGGTGAAATGTATTCCTATAGAAAACACTTGATTTCTTCATTGAGGTCAGTATAAATTTTTCCTCATATTCGTCATTTGAATTGAAATATTCGGCAGCTTTTGGGGTTAGGACTTTATTAGATACTCCACTATCAAACAAAATTTTTAAACGGTTTTTTGCTAGGTAAAAATAAGGAAGTCGGAGAAGAATGTGTGTATTTAATTCCAATCGAGGGGTATTTCTTCTTCTGAGGCGTATTCTGGAAAATCCTCGTATTCTTCGTAGGTGGGTTATTCAGCATAGTTATCTGTAGATTCTAGATTATGATTCTGCATATGCATTTATGATATGTAGACATGGACATCGGCGAATTTGTATTGATCTTTGCTTGGATCGTCGAGACGCCAAACATGGGTGTCGCTTGATTAGCATCATTCACAGGTGGTCTGCTTTGAGTTTTTGCTTGATTTCGCCATGGATTATCATTGTTGAATTCAGGAAATCGAAGTGGTCGTTGTCTTTGCAGAAGAAATTTATTTATATCTCCTTGAAAAGGTTTTGGTTTCTCTGTTTGTTGAGAAACAACAGGTTTCTTCAGATAACGCATGTAGTTGACTTACTATTGGTAAATATCGTACTCTATGCACTTCTAATATGCTTCATCAAGCGAGGTACATTTAAAATCATCATAAGGGTTCATAATAAGGGTTGTTAATACCTGTGCAAAACATTTGCAATGTTAAATTATGAAAATACGGAATCTTGAAGGTTTGCATTTCAGTATTAGAATGCAAGGTTACGTTTTGTAGTAAATTATTCAGCAATGTATTTACTCGTTGCAAATACTCTTGTTATGTTTCATTTGTTTTCTGAACAGTACTCGTTAACTGTGTAACCAGGATCGATTCCAAGCGAGTGTCGCCATATTTCTTTAAAAGGCAAGGCTTTATATCGGTCCATAGAAACTTTCGTAGGTTAGATGATCGCGCGGTTCGCCTTCGATTTTAGAGATAATATTTGCAGCCAAAGGGACGCCTGTGTTTCAGTTAGGGTTTTTTCTGTTAGAAATCCAAATAGAGTTTCTACACTAGTAGTAAAGGTCGATAATTTTTTCCCTTAGAAAACTTAGGTAATGTTCTGCAAAGATTACTAAGATCTGTATCTGAGATAGTGTTCATGTTTTGAACTGATACGTCTTCTTCTTCGGAAAAAGTTTCTTCTATAGGTGTTGTCGCGTAAGGTGTATGCCGGGTAACGTTTGATCGTTTCTTAATATTTGTTACTCGATTGGACTTAATTACAGATTGTATATTTTTGAACTCAATTACAGATTGTAAAGGACTAGCTGGTATAGTATTGTGATTGCTCATCAATATAAAAATAAAATGACAAAATAATAGTAAAATAAAACTTACAAGGTGAAGAGAATCTGCTTCTGGATTGCTTCTACACTTATTTATCTTCTCTGGTGGTAGGGTGGATGGTTGCAACTAAATCACTGAACTAAACCGTTAGATTTGCGATGAATTAACGTGTTGCGTATCCTGTTCGCAGCGCCAGTTATATTCTCGTCCGACAAGAATACACAAAAAAAAACTTTATTAATTTAAAGCTACAAATAAACTACATTTTATAATATTCGATTAACAATACACTATCAGCTTAGCGTTTCAAAAATACAATGTAAGACAAACAATTAATCAAAATACAAGTAATTAATGCGTCGATAGTTTCAATATTATTTATACAGAAATTAATAAAAAGAAATATCAAATAAAAGGTAAATTTGTCACATTTCTGAGGTTTTCATCATGTTGTTTGGATATCCTAAAGGAGGCCTTTTAGGCGGAGACGCCGGTTGTATATAAATATAGGCAACGGTTGGGTGTGTGATGACACCCAGCTACTGCTGTCTCATTGGACGCAGTCCAAGAAAACCTAACACTACATATATACGCCATCCGACGGGAAGTCGGCGAAAACATGGGTTGTTGGCTGTGGATACGGTCTCCCTATTCTTGATGGTATAGTACATGTTGGCGGCCTGAAGAGTCTCAACCTCGAGAGATGAAACATATGTCATCCAGTTGAAGGTCTAGGTGAGGCTCCTTCCCGGTCAAGCAACCAACAAAAGTGTTCATATATAGATATAGATATATATATATATATATATATATATATATATATATATATATATATATATATATATATATATATATATATATATATATATATATATATATATATATATATATATATATATATATATATATATATATATATATATATATATATATATATATATATAAAGGGTCGCTATTATGTATAAAAACTTTTTTTTGAGACTTCTTAATGAAATTTTGTACACAAACATATGTTAACACAGGATATGTTTGCCACTTTTTGGCTACATGTTCATGTTTTTTTTGTCGCATATTTGAAATCCAAGACTAACTTGATTTTTTAAATGACAACAGTACTTGAATTTGGCATCATTGGAAGGAACATTTTTTCTGAATTCAACGATGTAAATATCGTATGGCTTTTTTTTAAATAGATTTAAAAAATTGGCTAAAAGGTGTTTCGGTCTATTTTAAGGTAAATATATTTTTAATTTAGTAGACTAGGAAACTATGGATGACAAATGAAGAATTTAATTACAATTGCCAACTGTTAACGTTAATTTATGAATTTCAAATTTCTTTCAATTTGTATATGGAATTAATATGTATTTAACTGAAAGAGAAGGAATTGAAATACTAACACCTGTTGGATACGGTGGCAGAAAGCGCACTAATACTGAAGTTTGTCGAGTATTTAATGAAGTACATCCGAATTAAAACATCACTGAGTCAACAGTTTCAAAAACGGTGAACAGATTTCATGATACAGGCAGCATTAAAAATCGTCCAAAATTAGGAAGACAAAACAAAAAAACACAAAAGTACTGAGTCAGTACAGCAAGTACAACAAGTTGGTTTACCAGCAGACTATGTCATTAACGTTAGAAATTTTCTTAACACTACTTTCCCAAACCGATGAATCAGTCGACGAGGAGCTATCGAATGGCCGGCAAGGTCACGAGACTTGGCACCACCCGTTATTTTGTGGGGCTATTTAAAAAGTCGTGTTTACATTAATGGATCAAAAAATCTCGAAGATCTCAAATTACGAATTCGACAAGAAATTGCCGATATACATCTTATCTGGTGGGAAAATGCAATTCAAGACTTCAGACGACGTATCCATTACTCTCAGGAAGTTAATGGCGATCACTTTAAACACCTTTTATAAGTAGTTTTTTAATAGAAATGAATTATAATTTTTATATTGTTTTTTATTGTAACTAATGTTAACTGAAAAGACCGATACACCTTGGATTTCCAACATGCGACAAGAAAAAAAAATGAAAATATACCCAAAAAGTGGCAAACATATCCTGATGTTTGTGTACAACCAGCTAAGGTTGTCCAAAAAGAATATCAGAACTTCAAAAGCAGGCACAATAATAACTACAAGTGATAATCAAACAATTTTTATTTCATCTTAAGAACAAATAATAGCCTCATATTTTGAAAAGAATGTCGTTCAAATACCCCAACCTCCGACTTCGTCTGGCAGACTGCATTCTGAGAACCCAATTTTCGATTATTCTTTCACGCATAACACGTGATAAATTTTCAATGGTGACCTGAATGTTTCGTTTAAGATCAAGAATTATTCGGGTTTTATTTTAGTAAAATACAGATTTAACATAACCCTACAAAACTAATCCAAGGGCGTGGGATTACATGATCTTGATGGCCTGTTATTATTTCCCTAACCATTTCGCAAAATATCACATCCAGGAATGTTTTCTTCCAAAAAATTGATTAGATGACAGTTCATATCAAAGATATTCTATTAGCGTATTCCTATAGCGCTCATAATCAACAGTAACACAATTTTCATTATTGTCTTCAAAAAAATGAGTTACAACTACCCCTTCAGCTCAAAAACCGAACCAAACAGTGACTTTCTGAGTATGAAGAGGTAACTACTAAACCACTTGAGAATTTTTATCGGCCCAAATCCTTAAGTCATGTTTGTTCAGAAACCTATTAAGCCAAAAATGCGCCGAAAGTGATTCCCCCAGATTTTGATGCTAGATAAGAAAAATTTCTACGCGCTATTGAATCATATATCTTTCCATAGTCAATTGACACAATGTACCGAACGCAGTAATTTATGAGTGACATTCACATTTTAAACAACGTTTCTGCTATTACGTTTCAAAGTTCTGACACTCTCACTGAAAAACTGGAGATAACTTAATGAACAATTATGCAATAATATAATTCGCTAGTAATATGGTCAAAATTAGAAAACCTGATCGTAAAACAAAAACAAGTATAACTAGTTCTAAATGGAGCAGGAAGGCTAGTAGTATCAACAATAAACTGGTCAATTAAAGCCTAATACTCGTTTGACTTGTATATTCCTACATACCTAACAAAACAATAAAAATTAAACTTTATTAAAATTATATTCATCATATAAAAATTCGTCGGTGATATGAAATGATTAATGAATTTGTGGGGCAAATATTTCAAGAAATTTTATGTAACATGTTTTCTAAGTGTGCTTTTAAATTAAAATACTCAAAATGCGTCAAAGTTTTATTTTAATAGATTTCACATATTTTGTTTTGATGATATTGCGAGATATTATTCGTATGATGTTAACCTGATAAATATTCTTATGGTTCTGCTAAAAGTGTTAAAATCTCACTCTCTCAAAATCATGCATCATGTCGTTACAGGCAATTATTGGGTTGATGCAAAAATTCTTCCCATTTTTTGAGAAAAATGAATGAAAAATTAAATATTCAATATTACACAATTAAATATTGCGTTTAATCGATATAGTATATGCCGTTCGTTCGATGACCTTTCACCAACTCTTCAGTAACTGCATAATAACCCACTCATATAAGTTCTTGACTGATCCAGGTGATTTTTCAAGTATTCCAAGGAAGTAAAGTTTTTTTTTCATCTAAGCTATTTTGAAGCGATCTAAATCATAAATTCCCAAAGTAGTCTATATCGACCCCCAGTGGTCGATTCCGAACTGCATTGGGTCCATGTCAGCAAAAACAAAAATTGGGGGTGCGTGAAGTGCCATTTAAGTAAGTTGTGACCATTATTTTGACTTTCCGTAAAGGGAATAATCCCCATAACACAGATAGTACCTAAGTACTTACATAATAATTTCTTATAATAGACATATAAATTACCTATGTAGTAAATATGTTCAAAACATAAAAGGTTATGACTCCAAGCTTCAATCATGTCAACGAGTCAAACCAGCAACTTCATTGCTTTGAATTTTAATTAGAGCTAATTGCTATAATATTCTATTAAATTCAATCATCCTATTTCGTTTTATTTCTAAACTTATTTTTATGATTTTGTTGTTCAAATGTAAGTTATTATTTTCTAATATATCAAAATGTTTAAGAATTATTATGAACTCGATAGTACAAAATTATTTTATTTACTACACCCAATTACACTAATTAAGTAATTTCTTAAAAGTGTGCAAGTAGGCAATTCGCTTTATAGTCACAACACTTGTAACTTGTAAAAACTTGCACATTTGATACCAGTATATATTCCGCGCATACGCGCAGTAGCAAGGCTTGTCCAAACTTGTACCAATTAGACTTGCACGGACTTGTTTAATTCGTCAATTATAAATACGAATGTCAGAGACAAACACTGTTTATTTGTTTTTGGAATTTTGAAAAGAAAAGTGTTGCAAAAAGTTGTGCAAATATTTCTAAAAAATGTCTGAATGATTGTGACGTGTTCATATTTTTTTTCCTTTATTTGGGTTTTTCGCCACTATCGAAAACTCAATTTATTTTTTGAGTTTTAGATAGTGGCGAAAAACCCAAATGAAGAAAAAAAGAAATATTTCTAAAAAATACAAAAAGGTAGTTAGGTACACAGGTAATACAAGTTAAACTGAATCAATATCATTTTGTATGGGAGTGTCTGTGAAAAATAAGTATATTTTTTTTAGAAAATTTTCTTTTTGTAGTTCCTCCGATTGTATAGAGACACCGATCATGGCTTGAGGTAATAGTAGTTCAATATTTAAGTCAACCACAATTACACGAGTGTTCCTTAATAGTTTTCTTTTTCAAAGTTTTCTTTTTAGCAATCGGTATTATATACTTCTCTATATTTAAAAATAAGATTCTATGGTACATGATTCCTCTCTCAATATACATACAAAAGATATCTAAAGATTAAAATAAGGTTTTACACCGACAATTAATTTTTATGGCTTTGTCTTATCATATTTAAATAGTTGAATTTTTGTCCACAGATAACTGATACTAAACATGACCGAATCTAAAAAGAAACGTAGACAGACAGTACAGTGTTGATTACTTGAATTTGACTTCATTCCTTCATTGTCGGACAAACAAACAAATTGTCTATTTGCCTTTTATGCAAGAAAGTTTTAAGCAATGACGCTATGAAACCATCCAAGCTGAAAAATCATCTGAGAAAGTGTCACCCTGATAAAATACGTAAAGATTTAAAATACTTTCAAATTCTTAAAGAAGACTTGAGAAGACTAAAGAATACTACTTAAGAAAAACTTCATGAGACCCACGAAGTTCGTCTTTGCTTCAACGTCACCAAGAAATGATGATGGTTTGCGGGCATCTTACATTATCTCGCTACTTATAGCAATGTCTGGAAAATCTCATAACATCGGGGAACAATTAATTTTGCCAACCAATTTTGCCATCAAACGACTAATTTCTCTATAGAACTGGACGAGTAACTTTACCTGGTTATGAAGTATTATTATTGGCATATGTTCGTTTTATTATGAACCAAGAAATCCATGAAGATCTGCTCTTTGCGAGAACTTTGACAACAGACATTAACGACAAATCAATATTTAATATTATACTCAATATTTAATATAAAAAGCGATCCTTTTATCAAATATAATATCAGCGGCAGCAGATGGAGCACCTGCCATGTTTGGGCGTTATCGTGGATTTATAAGCTATTGGAAACAAAATGTACCTGAGGTGTTTGTAATAGACTGCACCATCCATTGACAACAATTAGTTTGTTTAGAATGTTAAAACATTTTAATGACGGTTTTATAAAATTAATAAATTTTATTTTTCACACCGCAATATTTAATCGCCAATTTTTTGCTAAAAATCAGATTCCGTTCCACATGCACCATATTCAGCAGATACGGCACTGTGTGATTTTTTATGAGTCACACGCCTCATTATGCCATGTTGTTTTCTTCGTTTATCGTGGTATTGGCCACATGAGCCCTTTTCAACTGCTTAAACAGTTAATAAAGAGTATCATTTAAGCGTTATTGCATCACGATAATATACAATCGCACACCGCAATATTTATTCGCCAATTTTTCGCTAAAAATCAAATTCCGTTCCACAAACACAATATTCAGCAGATATGGCACTGTGTTTTTTTCTTCTTTTATCGTGGTATTGGCCACATGAGCTCCTTCCAACTGCTCAAACAGTTAATAAAGAATAACGTTTAAGCACTATTACATCACGATAATGTAGTATCGCGTCCCGCAATATTGATTCGTCATTTTCTCGCTAAAAATCAAACAGATTCCGTTCCATAATATTCATCAGATCAGATATGGCATTGTATGTTTCTTCTCCAAAAGTCAATGGAATTAGTCTGAAGGAGACAAAATAAATTTGGTGATATAAATAAATGCTTACAGTATTATTTAAACAGTTTTTTTTGCGAGAGTTGAATTAAAATATCCATATCTTAAAATAGTGCGAGAATTGTCATGGTACTCATCGACTCATCGCATCAACGATAACAAAAAAAAAGCAGCAGGTCGTTATATTATACTAGCTTACAAATTTTAACTTTTTTTATATACACCGAAAGAAATGTATATAAATATGTTAACCTATCTTCCTTAAACCTAAGCAGAAATATTATATCACGTCACATTTTTTTTACAATCAAATCATTTTTTCAACTACCCCACATGGTGACTTTAGTTTAATATTTATTATTCGATTCAAACAACAAATATCTTATTTTACATTGAATTGAAATGTCAAATAGAAAGTGTAAACAAAGTTCCGATCGTTTTAGCTACGTTTGCAGACATAAAATTTTCAAAAAAAGAAGACCCATTGTAGGTTCGTTAAAAAGTGCATATCTTCATTATTTTGGATTTCCTATTGCGAACCAAGATAAAAAGTGTGTGCCTCATTTGTTTTGTAAAAGCTGTAGAATCATTTTACTCCAGTGATCATCAGGAGGTAAAGTATAGCTTCCATTTGATTCTCCAATGTTATGGAGAGAACCTAGTAATCATGAAAATTACTGTTACTTTTGTGTTACTAAGACAGATATAATACAAAAAATAAGGCGAGCATTGTATATGCCGAAATTCCATCTGTTATTAAGCCAACTCTATATTCGAAGGATCTTACATATCCAATTTGTCCCGGTAATTCGAGTCAAAATATACCAGAAGATGACAATGAAAGTGATGTTGAAGTTAAATTGATTTCTAGTGATTCCGACGATTTCTCTCTTCAAGAACACAAGATCTAAAGCAAAGTTGCTTGGTTCAAGCCCAAAACAATGGGATTTATTAACACCAGACACGAAAGTTACGTTATCCAGAAACAGGAGCAAAGTTTACTCAGAATTTTTCAAAAAAGAAGGGGAATGTCCTTATTGTACTGATATCCTGGGACTTTTTGAAGCGATGAATCACAACTATAATAAAATATAATAAAACAGAGTGGCGCTTATTCGTAGACTCTTCAAAATATAGTCTGAAAGCTGTTTTATTACACAACGGGAATAAGAAACCATCTATAACAATAGTACATGCAATGAATTGTAAAGAGAGCTATAAAACAATGTGTGCTTTAATAAATTTAATAAAGTATGAAGAACACAAATGGAAAGTGTGCAGCGACCCCAAAGTCATCGATTTGTTATTGGGATTGCAGGGTGGTTGTACAAAATACTCTTGTTTCCTTTGTCTGTGGATCAGCAGGGCCAGAGAGCACCAGTATGTATATTCCGAGCAAAATAAACATTAAACATGAGTCGTTGGTAGATCCAAAAGACATTATTCTATTCCCTTTACATATTAAATTGGGACTTTGTGAAAGCATTAAACAAAAATAGTGATGCCATTCAAAATGATTGTCGAAGAATTTTTGGAAAATAAAAAAGTGAACATTATGAAAATATTGTTGCTGATTTATTGAAAAATTTTCAATTTTGAAACAGTTGGGATTGAACATGTCATTGAAGATCCATTTCCTGCAGTCGCATCTGAGTTTTTTCCCTGAAAACTTAGGAAGTATGAGTGACGAACAGGGGCGACGTTTAACCAAGATTTAAAGATTTTCGAAGTACGACATCAAGGATTTTGGGATGAAAACATGTTAGGGGATTACTGTTCATTATAAGAGAAACCGATCCAAGAAAACTATAAAAAGAAAGCGAAAATTAGTAATTTTTATTTATTTTTTAATTATTCAAACTATGATTTTTTTTAATTTTTAAGTAAATAAATATTTCTAAAAGCAGAGGGGACAGAATTTTTTTATTATTTTTTTCTGGATAAGTGTTACCTAAATAAACAATAATTAACAACTTTTAGCTGGGGTATAAAAACCGTGTAAACTAGTGTTATTATATCAAATTATAATTAATTACGAATATACTATATTAGCTTCAAAGTTCAGCTTGGTCTTCAATTTAAAAAAAAATGTTGAAAAGCTGTGCAATTAAAAAGAACTATACAATATCGTAAATGCATTCACCCAATAATCTAGTTCTAATATTTGAAAATTATTATTATCCGATTTTATTTATACCTTAAAATAGAAAACGACAACAAAAAAAAAACATTAAAAGACGTTTCATAAATTAACTATCCTCAGGGACAATACTGAAATATATTAACTTTTTTCATCACAGTTTCAGTAATTTGAATTCTAGGTCAAGTCACGAGAGGTTATTCAGACATTTAAAACCTCACCCAGATGGTCGCGCATACACACGAATATTTTAATTCACGGAATAAAATAACAAAAACCACAAACCTGTCAATCCAGTTTTAGCCAAAGGAAGGTAATTGACACCAGAAACAAAATTTGAAAATGGATAAAAAACAGTTACACCCAAATTCAAACTACGCAATCCACACGCTGGTTGTTCAAGACACAATCACAATCACATTAAACTGCTTCATGTCGGCACAAAATCATCCGGCACCAGAAAACGGGAAAATATCATCGTCGGGAAAGAAAAAGCCACTACCGATCTCTAAACTTGCCACGACAACCGACGAAATTCGATGTGAAATACAAGATCGACTTTTTTTCGCGCCGCGAGAGCGCACTTACGGTTCACGTTACAGTGTACGTGTGACCCGCGGAATCGAGCGTAGCGTATACGCGGCTATTTCACCTTTATTTTACGTTTACCTGGCTGAGTCGTGGTCGGACGATGGCGAACGATGCCGAATCGCGACGAGCTTGGCATTTCCTCGGTCGGAAAGCGACTGGCGATGCACGAATACGTTTACGCGTTTTAAACAATAGTCCAATCAATAAAGTCACTTTACCAAAACTAATTACTAAAGGAACAGGTGAAATGGCCGCTTATATGAAAAACTCAACCGTGATTTTTATGATGTTTAAGCATGAGATGAGGTAGTGTTGAATATTTCTGTTTTTGCGATTTAATTGACTCTCAGATACAATACGAGAGTCGTTCGAAAAATTCTCGGTCTGAGAAAGGCAACAAAAGGATTTCGGGATTTTTTACCAATGACGTTTTCAGTACTTCCAGTAAAATGAGATTTGTACAACTCTGCAAGATAAGCGGATTTATAGCAAGTGCCGCAGACATGTGTACAGGTTTATTTTGGTTTCTCTTTGGTTTAGCCTAAATAGCAATCTTCCATTGGTTCAGTAGTAAAGCGTAATACTCCCCGATGATGGACCTACATTTTGCTAGGTAGTCTATGAAAACCATATAATGATAATTCCAAAAAACCATAGCAATAAATTTTCCTGCAAATAAACCCGTTTTCTCTTTCTCTAGAGCACTTGCACTTGCTTCCACCTACTGTTTGGACTTCTGGTTTATCCTTGACATAAAATAATAAATCCAGGGTTAATATACTGTTATAAAAGTTTGCAGAATCGCCTTTAACCTTTTGAGAACGACATTACTTTACTGACTTTCAATGTTATAAAATATATGATGTTCTGCTATGATATATCTCTAAAATGTGAAAATACATATAATTTATTTTTCAGATATTACCTTTACAACATAAAAATAACAAGTAATTTATTTTTCTAACCAAGTACGATATTGGACATCATCACCTATAATATACAATCTGTAGCCACCGAAGAAACTTCGAAAAATATTAGAGGTCAAGAGAAGAAGAGGGGATTGCTTGACACTACCCTCAAGACATGTTCTATTATATAAAGAAAGAGACACTATGAAACGAAAAACATGCCAAGGGACAATCCGAGACGGTATTAAAGTAAAAAATAACAAATGTAAACTCAGAAGAAATGCCAGACATAAGCGAAGACAAACTATCCGCAGTAAGACAAATGAAAAGAAACAAATCTCCAGAAAAAGATAACAATGCCTGAACTGATTAAAAGAGGACAAAAAATTATAAAATATCTTAAAATCCTTCTTAACCCCCGAGTGAGCGCGTAGATGACAATGGTCATTCGCACCTATATAACTTGCTACTGCGCATTTGTTTTGGCGGCGATGAGGTTAGACGGTCAGGAGTCTGCAAGGGAGGGGTGGGGGTCCAATCTGGAAACATCAGTCAGTTGGTGTTTGGCCTCATTGATGTTCAGTGACATTTTGCATTGAGTGGGTGAGTCATCAACGCGACCTTTCATATAAATATTTTTATTTTTGTTTCTTTCCTTAATTTGTGAATAATGTGTACGTTTCTAGTCTTACATCGTCATTATAATTAACATTTATTATTATTATTTTGTGAAATCTAATTAATTTGTCATTCTGCATTTGGTGGATTTACTTGTGTCTAAAAATCACATCTGATTTACTTATGTTATTTTATAGGTAGCAAATTTATACTATGAACTACTGTTTCATAGGTAGCCCATACAAAGGTAACTTTTATTAATTTGTTTGTTTCGTCAGCTTAGCCCTTATATTACAGGGGCAGGGATTATTGTAATTTGCATTATGGCGGAGAAGAGTTCAGACCCTTCTGTCTGGAAGAGGGCAATTCAGAAAATGAGCTTCTCGATGACTTTAGTGACCTCAGTGACTGCAAGGGACTACAATAATTTAGAAGCAGATAACCATAATTCAAAGACAGTACAGGAAGCAAGTGATAATGAAGAGAATGGCCAAGCTAGTAAAAGTTCGTTCGCACAACATTATAAGCCACATACCGGGACCTAAAGATAGAGTTAAAGATACTAACTGAAATGGACACGACAATTGACATGGCAGTCAAAATCATCATGGTTAGTACAAATCTCTATATTCGCAAAATAAAGGAGAATTTATCTAAGGAAATAGATGCTTGTTCAACTTATGAACCTGAGATTAGAGCCCTCTTAGAAATAGTGTTTCTTATCGGTTCGTCTCATTGTAGTAGAACCAGTACATCAAATATGTGGTATAATTCCAAATAATGTGGAATAGAAGCCTGTTACCTCTCGCCAAAACTGAATACAAATGTCGTTTTATGTTAAGATTACTCCGTTTCGAGGACTACCGTACGATAGAAATAAAGAGGAAATTAGACAAGCTGGCTCCTATTCGGGAAATTTTTGATGAATTTATAAAGAAGTTCCAACGCTATTTGACACCAGGAGAATGCCTCACGATAGATGAACAATTGCTTCATTTTAGAGCGAACTGTTCATTTTGGTAATCTATACCAAGCAAACCTGCCAAATATGGGATAAAGGTATTTGCACTAATGGATTGCAGGATGATGTACACAATAAATTTAGAAATTTATTGTGGAAAATATGAACCAGGGCGGCCATATTTAGTCAGCAATACATCAAAAGATGTCGTCCTCTGCCTAGCCAAACCAATTTATGTATGTAACAAAAATCTAGCGGGGGCAAATTGGTTTTCCAGCATTCCTCTAGTGGAAGGATTGTTTGAAGAAAAATCACTTATGTGGGAACCCTAAGAAAAAACAAAAGGAAACTGCAGAAACAGTTGCTCCCGAACAAAAACAAACAACTCAGTTTTCCTCACCTCAGTTTTTGGGCTTCAAAAAAATAAGACTCTCGTATCATACACTCAAAGGAAAAATAAAACAACAATTTTGGTAACTTATATGCATGAGGATGATTCTATAGACGTATCTACTGGGAAAAAGGAAAACCTGATATAATCACTTTTTATAATCATTCAAAAGTTGGACTCGATGTAGTTAACCATATTTGTGCTAATTATTCCGTTGCCAGGAATACAAGGAGGTGGCCTGCTATTGTATTCTTTAACCTTTTAAATTTGTCAGGAATAAATGCTACGTGCATATTTTCGGCGAATAATTAATACAAAAAAAATAATAAAAGAGACCAATTTATCCAATCTTTTTCTTGGAATCTGATTAACTCTCAAATAGTAAGACGCATGCAAATTCCTCAGGTGCCAGTCGAAATCAGGAGAAGAGGTGTACTATTACTCAAGGTTAATATACCGAAATATAATCAACAAAAAAATAGAACATACGGTTCAAGGAGAAGGTGCCAGATCTGTGGCCGTTCTGAAAATAAAACAACAAGAAGACTCTAAGTGCCAGAATTGGGTATGCCCTGATCACTGGGTTGATGTTTGTGACGTATGGGTTTACTTGTCTAGTTTCAAATATTACATTTTATTATTCTTATGATTTAGCCTAAAGGCATTCGCACTCCCTCTAAAGGGAACATTGACTTGTCTCAGATATCTTAGATATCAGAAGGATTAAGTTCGGTGCGGACCGTTTCCCTGTTATCGGGCCGTAAGGTGACGCTAGAATTCTTTGATGTTTTTGAGTTGTTCAAGATCTTCCGGACGGTTCTCGCTGTTCCCAGTAGTGCTGTTTTCTGCATGGGCTTGAAAAGATGCTCGCTAAGACCCAATGCTTTTATGTTCTTCAGCAGACTCTTTGGAATAACACCCGTTGGTGATATTATCATGGGAACTATATCGACACTTTTCATACCCCATTGTTTCTTAATTTGTTCTTGAAGTTCCTAGTATTTCAGAATTTTTTCTATTTGCTTCTTTAATATATAATATATTTTTATCTATTAATGTTATTATTTATATATTTATATTATTTTTCTGTCAAATGTTTTTTACCAAAAAAAACATTGTTAATTCAGTCTAATTCTTTATACATATTCACCAATATTTAGTAATATTAAAAACACTATTAATGTTTAATTATTTTTTTAACCTATATTATGTTAACAATACATATGATACTTATAGAAACCAAAAAAGGTTTAAAATTAGAATAATTTGTGGATTACTATTGTCATCCACGCGACCTCTTATGTAACTTAGTTACACGCGACCACTAGAGGGTTAACAAATGCTTGACTGAATTCTGAAACGTTAACAAGTTGGGGTTGAATCGAAAATTTTTAAATTTGCTCTCTCTGGAAATATATGTCCAGTATATGTGAAATAATTCGCAAAACTAAAATTTTGTTTCTTTAGTAGGTGCGCAAATTGGTGTTCTTTGAATCTGCTCTGAAAACTTCAGCCTGTCTCCCCCACATAGCAGCTACTGCACTCGTTGCAACTTAATACATAAACTGATTTTTTATTTTGTGGTGTTCTATCTTTGCCATTAAAAATTAATTTACTGGTTGGTTAACTGTGGGGTTTTAAACACTCTATGTATATTATGTTTTCTTAAAGAGCGAGCTATTTATTCTGAAATTGGACCGAAATATGTAATTTTACAGTATTATTTATCGTTTGGTTGTTTAACTTTTCAGTATGTTTGATTGATTAATAATTGTTTTTGTTTTATACTTATTAAATAACTGATTTATTTTTCACTGAAACCGTTATTTTGTGCTATGACTTTTATTTTTTGTTCTATTTTTCTATTATTTTTGGATAATAGAATTGTGAATGGTCGGTGGATAATAGATTTGTATGCAAGCATATGTAATGAGGTGGATTGATTGTTTTGTAGTTGTTATATCAGTCGATGCGGGCTTTCTATATATATATATATATATATATATATATATATATATATATATATATATATATATATATATATATATATAGATATATATATATATATATATATATATATATATATATATATATAGATATATATATATATATATATATATATATATATATATATATATATATATATATATATATAGATATATATATATATATATATATATATATATATATATATATATATATATATATATATATATATATACAGTCCGTTTCACGAAACCTGACGATTACGTCGGAGCAGTAATCTGAAAGCTAGGAAATCCTTATTTCAAATGTGCTACATGTTAGACAAAGAAGTATTACTGTAAGTTCAAAAACATAATCAATACATTTAACACTAGTTAGAAAGAGAGAGCAACAAAACCGGTTATCCTCGCTATATTGTGAAATTTCGTATGTAGTTCCCATTGGTCACCTCATGTCATATATAAGATATATATATATATATATATATATATATATATATATATATATATATATATATATATATATATATGAAAAAGCTACTATGGCTGCACAACGTAAAACATTTTTGAGAACTTATGTAGAAAATTTCGAAAAAAAAATATCGTAAAGTCGTTTTTCTAGAAAAAACTTGGATATTTTCAAAAGGAAATCCTAGAAAATCTTGGCAAGATACTTCTGTAAAAAATGTAAAACGTCCATTAGGCTTTGAAGAAAAAATACTTATTGCAGTAGATGCAGGTTCTGAGAATGGCTTTATTGCAAACGCGGGCCTGGTATTTTCTTCAAAGAATAAAAATAGTGATTATCATGGGGAAATAAATAACTACTTATTTCTGCAGTGGTTGAGAAATAAGCTTTTGTGTAATTTAGAGGAACCATGTCTTATAATAATGGATAATGCTCCATATCATAGTGCATTAAGTGAAAAAAATCCCAAACCTAAGTTTCAGAAAACAGGACATTATGGAATGGTTGGAAAAAAATAATATCGATTTTCAAAGAAACCTAACAAAGTTAAAATTATTAAAAATTGCAAAAAAAGTATAGAAATGAAAGAAGGTATATAGTAAATGATGAAATTCGGTTACATGGGCATGAAGTTCTTGGTACACCACCTTACCCGTGCGAATTAAACGCCATGGATAATATGGGCCAATGCAAAACAATATTATGACAAACATATTGGAAGGGATGGGCATAGTGATAACAATATTTTAGCTCTGTGGTAAGAAGCCTTAAATCAAATTACTCCAGAAAAATGGAAGAAGTGTATAGACCATACAAATATAATCATACTAGATTGGTACAAAAAACAATAATTACAGAAGTGACACCCTTAATTATTACCATTAATGATGAAGATACCGACTCTAGCAATGATTCTGATGCAGAAAATTAATTTAACAGTTTTTCTATTTAATTTTATCCTAGAATAAGAATATGGGGCTCTATGAAGTGGGGAAATAAAAAAAGAAGAAGCCAAACATGAATTTCTTAGCATCATATATAGCAGAATTCATATGGGAAATTGAACCAAATGGATTGTGGAATTTTATGCTTACTGAAGAATTTAAATTCAGGAGGTTAGTGGAGAACAGGGTAGTAAACTATATTTACATGAGTTTAGTACATGTATTCTTATATTTTAAGAAACCCGCTGTTGAATGATATACATGTTGGTTTCTATAGGGTTATTGATTAATATAATTGGCGGTTCAATGTTCGCTATTTTCAAAATAATGCAAAAATACTCTTTACATTGGGCTTTTATTGTATCATTGTATTAAACAATATAATCCATAAGTATATCTAAAAAATAAATAATGTATGTAATGCTTGTTCCAAAATAAAAAATAAAGCTGAAACGGTTATTATTTTAATGTTTTAAAACCTTTTAGAGTTTGCTGGTTTCCAACTTTATGCAAATTCTTTAGATTAGGTAATTTTATTATTAATAATTAAAAAAGTTCCCCATTGAGAATGTGCTGAATGGTTCATGGATTCCTTGGCTTGTTATTCCTCTTTTTCTAGTTGATTCACTATTATAATGCCTGGATCTATGACAGTTGGAATGAAACACAACTTTTATATAAAAGGAAGCATTCTCCCCAATTTCTTGATTCTGTTCTTTAAAATGTGTAATTAAAAGTTGCCATATATTATTTAAAAACAAGCAATATTCACGATGTAATTTGGGGAATGTAAAAGAACAACCAAATTAATACTATTGGCATAATTAAGTACTTGAAAAATCTGCCTTTAAGACTGGAATGACAACTTTTCTCCTTGCACTTGAACTTGACTTCTTGGAGATCACATTTTAGACCAAGATATTTGATTTTACCTTTATAACCAATGCAAGAGTTCAGCAAATGTTCTTGTATTTTTTTTTTCACGTAGCTTTTCTCATGTAGCTTTTCTCATGTAGAGTTATGTTCCATTTATATTTTAAAAATGGCGTATATCACCTATTTTACAAAGAAAGCAGTGTTAAAATAGTTAGTTCTAATAAAAAATCAGTAAAAATATAGGTCGTAACGTATTCCTGACAAAGCAAAACAAAAAACATGTTAGATGTACAGAACCAAAATCATAGATAAGATATATATATAATAATAATATAATATATATCTCTATATGTATATCTATATCTCTATATATCTATATATAAATATATATATATATATATATATATATATATATATATATATATATATATATATATATATATATATAAATATATATATATATATATATATATATATATATATATATATATATATATATATATATATATATATATATATATATATATATATATATATATATATATATATGTATATATATATATAAATATATATATATATATATATATATATATAAATATATATATATATATATATATATATATATATATATATATATATATATATATATATATATATATATAAAAATAGAGTTTTGGAGGAGTAGCATTAATATTAACTATTTTATATTTCTCTTCGTTTGACAAGATTGTGTTTATGTTTTTTATTATTGATTAAATTGTATTGTTAAATTAAAAGATGACCCTACAACAAAAATTCAAATCTTAACCATATTTCAAGTTTTTATGGTCCCTAGGAGGTACTAGGGCTCTAGGAAGACACCCAAGTTAATCAGTAACCAATGACCGTAATTTGTAGTCTACTATACTTCTAAGGTTAATAAAGATGTGACCCCTGCAATATCGATCTAAAAACCCATGATAGTCTGAAATGATCTTTCTTATTTTCTTTCTTTCTTTCTTTCTTTCTGTCTGTCTTTCTTTCTTCCTATCTTCTTTTTTTCTTTCTTTCATGTACCCGCTTCAGCGGTACATATACTAAAATTGGAATTTTCTTTCTTGATTGTTTCTTTTTTGTTTCTTTTTGGTTTCTTTCTAACCATGTAGCTCTAATCATAAATCATTTGCATTGAAATTTGTCATGTGTTTAAAGGATCTCAAAGAGAAACGAAAGAAACATTGGCCCAAAAACAATAATTTTCGGAGATAGTAATGGCAACACGTAGGTGGACATTGCAATGAAAACTTTGTTTTTAATTTTAATTTTTTCATTTAATTACATTTATAAGAATAATTCCAAAATGAAAGATTTTGTTCAAATCAAAATAGAAAAAACTCTTTGGACAACCAATCCGTTCCGTGATAGTGGAGAACAAAATCTTGTTAAAATCAGGTACTTCAAACTACAAAGAAAAAGTAAAATACTAAAACTAGTTTAAAAAATGAATAATTTGCCTCTAGGTTAAGTGCTAGAAAAATATTCATTCAACTATCAGAGACTATCAAAATGATAGGTCATTTTATCAATCAATGGTAAGCCAGTTTATGAATGTAACCCAGGCACTGGTAGGAGTTCCATCATTGCAGGACATGGGGAAAAGTTTAAAGAAAGCAAAAAAAACAGAAGTAGAGTATGCACACCGCCTAACCATATTAACACGATCGCAAAGAGTATTAGGAGAGATTATGAGATCATTAGAAGAGAGATATGATTAAATAAAGGTAAAAGCAGCAAGAACCGATCGAAATATAATACAAGTTAAATAAATATAGACGGAAAAGATAATCAATCAAAGAAAAGAATGAAATCAGCGATGCTAACATTGAAGTTGTGAATGAATTTACTAA
Source organism: Cosmopolites sordidus (assembly GCA_031761425.1). Classification (NCBI taxonomy): domain Eukaryota; kingdom Metazoa; phylum Arthropoda; class Insecta; order Coleoptera; family Curculionidae; genus Cosmopolites; species Cosmopolites sordidus. The sequence goes on along the minus strand of JARFXV010000172.1, from coordinate 691,769 downwards.
TCTGGAAAGCAAACTAGATGAAAATAACATCTCTGGAGAAATCGATTAATGCAGCGTAACAAAAATACTTACTCCCTACAATCTGTCTAAAATCTAAACTTATACAAAGAAACACGAAAATGATTATCTATTAAATACTCATTGGGTCACTAATCGCTTATAGTAATGAGACGTGGACCATCCTAAAGAAAAGCGACCTTAACAATATTTCAATTGTTGTAATAAATATGAGAAAAATAAATGTCCTATAAAGAAATAATATATCTCATTAGATGTTTAAAAAAACAAAATCTTAATTTTATATATAAAATTGATTCTTACCTAAACGTGCCCCACTTCTCCTCTTCACTCGAAGACATATTGTTCTAGATCTAATACACTGCAACAAAAAATTGTATTTTAAAACTTGTACTTGTACTTCTAATATCATATATAAAATTTAATGTATTTTATTATTTAATTATACGTCTAAGATTAATAAAGATGTAACCATACAATATAGATCTAAATAAACCATGATAGTCTGAAATGATCTTTCTTACTTTCTTTATTTCTGTCTGTTTTGCTTTCTTCTTTCTTTCTTTCTTTCTTTCTTTCTTTTTTTCTTTCTTTCTTTCTTTCATTCTTTCTTTCTTTCCTTCCTTCTTTCTATAGTGTTAGTAAACCTTAACCTCCTTTGACCGATAGCTTTCAGTATTGAAGCCTTTTACCTTTGTTACCTGCTTTTTACCTACTTAATCTGAGCCCTGCATCATGAGAATTTGAAAAAACCAGAGCCATGATTTTTTCTACATGTGGAGCACTCGTCTCTGACGTGTAATGGTAAATCCATGTTTCTTCTGCTGTTTTTTGTTCTGTGCTAACTTGTTCCTATGCTAACATGGTGATAGGTCATCATCTTCCTAACACTAGAATGTTAACTTAAAATACTAATGTTCCTGGACCTACTCCACCCCGTTACGGCTGCTAAATGGCCTTAGATACCGATGCGGCATAATTCATCATCATCATCGTCTAAACTCATTCAATCACAAATGTATTTATGGATATTGATGTCATTAATTTTGAGAACGCACTAGAAAAAAATCGGTTCATGAAAAGAATTAACCAACTAACTCTAAGCAGTTCAAACTCATACTGAAGGCGTCATACTCAAAATCTTTCAGAGGGAGTCGGAGACCTTTGGCCAATGTCTGAAACCGAAAACAAAAACTTTCTTTGGAACGGTAAATATCAATTCTCTCCTGCGTCCAGGAAAACTACACGAATTGGGGCGAACATTAAATCAGCAAAAAATCCAAATTTTAGCTTTGCAAAAAACGAGATTGGCAAATGATAACACCTTGGAATTCGGCAACTACAGACTTTTTAAAAGTAAAACGGACAAAAGAATACTCAAAATACACCACATCTCGGTGTTGCTTTCGCTGTCTCAAGAAACATTCTTGGTTCTATAACAAATGTACAGCCAGTAAATAATCGACTTATAACACTATCCCTCAAATGTGTTAACAAAAACTATACATTAATCAATACACACCTCCCAGTTAACGAAGAAAATAAATCTAATCCTGAAAAAGTAAATAAATCCTGGGAAATTCTGGAAAAGACTCTCTCTAAAATTCCTTCTAACCATGTAAAAATCCTATTGGGTGATTTCAACGCCCAACTAAGGAAAGAAAAAAAGTACAGGAAAACAGTCGGCAGTTTTCCCGCTCATAAATGGACTAACCATAATGGTAGAAGATTGGTTGAACCATGTTCGCAGTTTAAGCTAAAAATAATGTCAACCCATTTTAAGAAGAAAATAACAAAACAAAAGACCTGGAGGTGCCCAAACACGTACATGGGTGAATTTCAAATTGACCATGTTGCCATTTCGTACCCCAATTATAAAGATATTTTGAATGTTCAAGTCAGGAAAGGAGTAAATATAGACACGGATCACTACTTGACTAGAATCAAACTTAGCTTAAAACCTCGAAAACTTATTCAAAAGCGGCTGCTAATACCAAAGTTTGACCCAACGAAAATAAAACCAGCCCTAACAGAATAGCTTAATAAACAACCAGCACAGAACTGGCAAGAATTGAAACAAAAAATTATTAAAACAGCCGTAAAGTTAGTCTCTTTACAAAAACGTAGAAAACATCCGTGGTGGGATGAAGTTTGCGAGCAAACAGTATTAAGCCGAAGTAAAGCATTCATAGATTGGAACAGTCAGAAAACAGCAATAAACTATAACATCTTTTTGGAAGTAAGAATAGAAACATCGAAGTTAATTAGACAAACTAAAAGAAAATATGAAAACAATCAACTGAATGAAATAGAAAAATATTTCGAAAAAATAACACTTGAAACTTTTACAAAACATTTTAAACTAAATTAACAGGCTATCAACCCCAAAGTCTTTGCTTCCAAAAGGAAAACGGACAATTAGCTCTAAATAACCAAGATAATTGCAAAGAACTGGCGAAATATTTTGAACAAATACTAAACTGTCCTGAGCCCTTAAACAAATTAGCAACACTAAACCCTAAACAAACAAACCCAGATTCCTTACTACCGAATGAAGATGAAATAATTAGGCAAATCAAGCGGCTTAAAAATGACAAGGCTTCTGGTGAGGATGGAATCACTGCTGAACTTTCGAAATCCGCTGGTCCAGGTACAATCAAGGAAATAACCAAAATTCTACAAGAAGTTTGGCGAACCGAACGGATTACGGAAGATTGAAAAGATGCTCAAATCCATCCACTACATAAGAAAGGAGATAGAACGGATGTAAACAACTATAGAGGGATATCTCTTCTCCCAGTTTGTTACAAGATTCTATCTCAATGTCTACTAGACAAAGCACAGGGACAGTTAGAACCTAACATTGGTGAATATCAAGCAGGTTTTCGACCAGGCAGATCCTGCCCTGAACAGATCCTGAATCTAAAGTTCATTCTAAGACATCAAAAACTGTACAACAAAAATCTCGTCTGTACATTTATGGATTTCAAAAAAGCATATGATTCTGTTGACCACGAATCTTTATTCCGAATCTTGAAAGAACAAGGAATAGATCTGAAAACGCTGGCAATTATTAAAGCAACGTTAACTAACACAAGGTCAAAAGTAAAATTCATGGGTGACATCTCAGAGCCCTTCGAAATTAAAACTGGAGTGAGACAAGGGGATGGACTCTCGCCACTCGTATTTCGTATTTCGTATTCTAGAAAAAGTAATACAGGAGTGGCGTGAAAAAAAGTCGGCCCTGAATATTGACCAGCCCCTTAAACTGGGGAGAACCAACATCAAAATTGATTGTCCGGCATTTGCTGATGATCTAGCAATTTTAGCTCAAGAGGTATTAATGGCACAAAAACAGATTGAAATCCTAAAAGAAATAGCAGAAAAGGTAGGACTCCAAATTTCCTTTGAAAAGACACAATACATGACCTGCAACAGACTAAGAACTCCATTTCTAAAAACAAAATATGGTAACATCAGACGAGTCTTTCAATTCAAATATTTGGGTGAAATAATCATGGAAAATGGGTTGGAAAAAGTGTCCAATAAGGGTAGATGTCAAAAAATGGAAACGGCATTGAGACTTACACAAAATATTTACAACAAAAAATGCCTATCTAAAAACACAAAACTGAGACATTACAACACAATTATTAAGCCAGAATGTCTATATGCTGCAGAAACGCTCATTTTGAATAGAAAGCGGAACATCGAGGATATTGAAAAGAAGGAAAGAAAAATCATAAGAAAAATCCTAGGCCCCAAACAAATAAATAGCACAACATACCGACTTCGAGAAAACCATGAAATCAAAGAGTACACAGATATACATAGCGATATGAGAAAAAGAAGACTTAAGTTTTACGGACACATAAAACGGATGAATCCGAGTAGGCTAACTAGACAAATAGTCGAATTTTATGAAAATAGGAGTAGAGCTAAAGTAGAAATAATTAAATGGATTGCTGCAATTAAAGAGGACCTAAGATCAGCAAATATTACACAAAGTGAAATTCAGGATAGAGGCTGTTTCAGACACAAGGTTAACATTTGGAAGGTTCGCCAGAGAGAAAAATGTAGGTAGACTGCAACAACTTGGTCTGACGAAAGGAAAAAAGCTCATAGCGAAAGAATGAAATTAGTATGGGCGCAAAGGAAGGCTAACAACAACAAGCGCCTCTAATTGTACTTCGCGTGGTCCACCAGGGCCCATACGTGAATAATAATAAATAAATATATATATATATATATATATATATATATATATATATATATATATATATATATATATATATATATATATATATATATATATATATATATATATATATATATCTATTTTCAGATTTTTATATTAATTCTAAGTTAACTTACCTGATGAATATGATTAATTACTTCCGTATGCGTAGCGTCTTCTAAAGTTTTACCATTAACTTCTAAAATTTCGTCTCCAACTTCAAGATTATCGTTGTCAGCAGGAGATCCTAAAAAAATTATAACGAGTTTAACTTAGTGAAAAACAAACACCGTAGGATATGAAACTATGTACATCATTCTACAATGCTTTAAGAATTTTTTAAAGAAAAATTATTTTTACTAGTAGTACTTTCATCGAATGTATACAGCCCCTATTCATATTAATGTGACCACTTGTGTTTTTCAAGCAAAATCCAAGTTATGCGAATTTCTAAAGCATTTTAAGTTACTGAATGAACTAAAAATGTTTACTAAACAAGAGATTAACATTTATCTCAAACACAATGCCAATATTTCTTTTTATATTGCCCACACTGATCGCGAACACCGCCATATCTGAGTATACGGTACGTTTGCTATTTCAAGTGTGTTATTCTAAATTCGAATATCTAAAATTGGAGTTGTTAAAGGTCTTTTGGTCCAGGAACCATATGACAAAGAGAAACTGCCAAGAGCAGAACATATCCAAGACATCGGTGACCAATAATGCCCGCAAAATGAAAATGTGCATAACCTTGACTCCTAAACGTCCGGGTAAATGGGGTGTGTGAAGACCATTAGTAACTCGTCGCGGATTGCGTATTTTGGCCAAGGTAGTCAAAAATGATGGAACGGCCAGAAATACGATCATAAAATATAAAAGGGCCGAGACCTCCATTCGTACAGTGCGACGAAGATTGGTTGATTTGTAGTTGAATAGTCGCTGACCAGTGAACAAGCCAAAACTTACGGGCCAGATAAAGAAAAAAGTTTTAGCATGGGCTAAAAAATATCAAGGTTTTACAGAGGACGGTTGAGAAAAGATACGTGATAATATTTAGTAGAATAAAAGACTTTTTTTATTTTAAACATGTTAATAAAGTCATTATCTTATTTAACAGGTTTGCTTTAGTGATGAGAGCACCATTCAAATCTTAATGAACACAACCCAATAAGTTCGACGAAGACCCTCCGAAAAAGATCATTCAGACTGTACGATAAAAACTGTTAAACACTCAAGATCAGTTATTAATTGGTCGGTGATTAGCAGCAAAGGTCTTGCGAGACTTTACTTGTTCAAGGGACCATGAGACAGCAGCAGTAGATTTGGATCCTAGAAAATAGATTGATACCTCAATTGAGAGAACAGTGCCCTAATAATAAAAATATGACTTTCATGCGAGATGGAGCACCATGTCATACTACAAAATCGGAGATAAAAATTCAGTTGTTGGACTGGCCTGGAAACTCACTAGACATGAATCCAATAGAGAATGTTAAGTAAGAGATCTTGAAACATTAGATTGCCAAGGAAAATGTCACAAATAAGACACAATTAATTGAAAGAGTAATTTTCCATTGGAATCATAATGAACACCTCAAAGAAATATGTCTTAATTGCATTCGAAGTAATATAAATAAAGTAATAGAAAATATTAAATAAAATATAGATTTGTTTGCCTATGAGTATTATTGTACTAAGGGATCCATGTAATAAAGAAGTATTTAATATACTGAGTAACTTTTATCACCCAAACACACATTTTTCTAAAAATCAAGCAAAAAAAAAGATTTTACTTAATTATTTCAAGTGGTCACATTATTATGGACATGAACTGTATATTATTCTAGTTAAGTAACCTTTAAATCTAACAAAAAGGTTTTTTTATTTAACCAAATTTATTTTGTCTATTTCAAAGTAATGCCCCCTTACTGCAATACACTGAAGTCGACGTTGATAAAATTTTTAAAATAGGTCCAATATTTGACAAGATTTTATAGATCATAAAAACCGTATTTTACCCAGATCAAAATGTATTCATTGGCGAACATATGAATTGCTGACAAGGCCGTCCATCATATAGAGAATATATGGTCAATAAAAGCCATAAATGTGACATCAAATTATATAACATACATGATGGTTTTATTTTGAAAATCCTGATTTATAGAGGGAAGAATATCCTGCAAGATAACAATACTTCTCATACAAAATGGGTCGTTAAAACGTTGCATGGAAATTTCCTTAAAAAGAACATGCGGTATATTTAGACAATTTTTATACAAGCGTGCCCTTAGCAGAAAGCATGTGAGTGGAGAGTTTTAACATGTGTATGGGGAGGCTTCGAAAAAATAGGAGAGGAAATACCAAAGAATTATTAAAGAATGTTAAAAAGTATTACTGATATAGAAACGTATTTTTTTACCTCATCGATCTTAATTTTATATCTGGATTGTATATTATAAGTCCCAAAAATAATCTTTTTGATATAGCCATATAAATATAAGAGAGACGTCAATCAAAAAAACCGTTATTAATTATTGAAATATACATTTTTGGAAATTACTTTTTAAAAATAATGTCATCCAAATGTAAACATTCACGCTCACGGCACTCATCTAAACGAACAACAAAATTTCTTAGAGCGGGTCGGCACATAAACTCTGGAATGGCTGCCATTTCGTATCGGATATTTTGTTTTAACAGCACCAAAGAACCCGGTTTGTTAACGTAAACTTTCGATTTTAGATAGCCCCCAAATCCGAACTACGTAGAGAGCAATTTTATGTCACCTTTCCTGGAGATCAATTTGTTTGGAAAGATTTTACAAACTCATGCTAGAGACGTGTTGAAAGTGCGTGACATTGCTTCGTCCTGCTAAAACCATGTTCTTTGATTATAACCAGCAAAGTTTTGTAAGTCAGGCACCAAAAAATTGTCCAACATTTCCACATAATGCTCTGAATTGACAGTAACTGCGTCCCTTTGCCGTCTTTAAAAAAGTACTGGCCGATTAGTCCTCGCGCTGACATTGCAGCCCATATAGTAATTTTAGGCAAATGTAGGGGTTTTTGATGTTCGTTTGCATTTTCGGCTTTGTTGTATTCCATTAACGACAGTTCTGCTTGTTTACATGACCGCTGAGATGAAAAAATTCTTGCACACACAACGCACAATCTCTAAACGTAGGGCTATCAATTGACATGGTCCCTACGCCCCTCACAGTTGTTGCGCTTACGCAGTGAGCCAATGAAATAGAAACTTTTTTATGGAACAGCTATATACCTATAAATAAACCATAAAAAAAAGATCAAGCCTTATTTAAACTTATATTATATTTCTTAATAACACGCACTGTAATAATAAGCACTGTTTTTGTAGCACGAATTTTGTAATGATATTTGATTGTACTTATCTATCTACTCTCATTAGAAAAACAATGTCAATTTTTTTCAGTCACCCTCATTTTTTTTTCATGGCAGCTACATATTCAATTTCTCCTCAATATGTGTTTATGTGTGAATAACGTCATTTCTGAAGTAAGATAGCTATCATAGTCAACAAGTTTAAATGTATTGATATTCGATAAGGCTAAAAATATGCCATGAAAATTAACTTTTATCTCTCAGCGTCGAAATTTCACACCATTAGTAACCAAACATTTTCGGTTTTCTTATGCGCTATCAAGAAAAATCCTGAGTCCCACATATCTGCTGTGTAACATGTGTGAGACTTCTGCTGGGCTTAGGGATCTAGACCAGTGGCGGGAAAGTGTAGAAGAAAATAGTGCTGCTGTTTTGCTTTCCCCTTCCTCCTTTTTACTTTTCAAGCTATTGAAACCCTATACAGGAGGTGAACCAGGAAAATTAGCTAAATGGAAGAAACTGAACGGAAATACATATCCTGGTGTTTTTCTCTGAAAAATTGTTTACTATGATAAATGCTGGTGGCGCCCCAACGCCCTCTCACACGAGCCGCCACTGATTTAGATATATGCTCTTTAATGTGTCAATGATTTGGACGGAACCAACAGATGACGTTAGTGATTATTATTTTTGTTTGACTGCAACTTAATAAATGAGATAACAACTAAGTTGAAACACACTATAAAGCACCCAGACCTGTCATCCTGTCAATAAATTTTGTAAAAGCGATGGACAAAAGTAGTAGTGAATTTTTATATCTGGAAGAGAAATTCCCCAAAATTAGCGACGCAAAAATTAAAGAGAGGATATTTGTAGGTCCTCAAATAAGAAAATAAGGGAAATGAAGGATAATAACTTTGAGCGAAAACTGAATGATTGTTAATGTTGTTAAAACTGTTCGGTTAACCATAGGGCAGAAAATGACAAAGATTTAATTAATGAACTTTTGATATCATACAAAGCTTTAGGGTGCAATATGTTCTTAAAGATACATATCCTGGATTCACATTTGGATTCTTCCCTGAAAACCTGGGTGCTATGGGTGACGAACACGACGAGAGATTTCACTAGGATATTTCTCTCATAAATATGCGATATCAAGGGATATGATTTCCTGGGATGTTAGCCGTTAACTGCTGGGGATTGAAAAAGGACTTACTACTAGCTAAGTACTCGCGAAAATCATAAATAACATGTATAAATGGATAATTGCATAAGGGTAAGTGTATTTCGTACATTTTTATAAAATATACAGGGTGTTTTCAAAGTCATTTATATTAACAGGTTATAAAACTCGTAAAAATATGTAATTTTACCAAAAATCATTTATATAAAAGTTGCAAAATAAAGAAGTTATTAACAGTAACAAAATTTGAAAACAGACCTGATTTTTTGTTATTCTCGACCACTGCATTGTAAACACACAAAGTATTTGTTTACAGCTGAGACTGGGTATGACTAGATTTTTGTATTCTTGTACGATATTTCTTTTGAGTGCGATGTTCGATTTCACCAGTGGCAATAATTCCTTAAAAGTGCGTGTTTAATTTTTGGGTATTTTCTGCAAATTAAAATGCCACACGTTTATTGAAACAATGAATTAATGGACATAATATTAACTTACGAGGAGTACCAACAAAAAGGCAGCCGCAGCATGTCGTTTGTACGGGAAAAGGTTTCCTTTAAGAAACCATCCGGCTCTGCGGATGTTTGTAAATTTTGTTACCAGACTTCACGATACAGGGTACTTACAGGCACAATGAGAAGGTCACGCTGGAAGATCACCTTCACGCGAAACGGCAGAGATTGAAGAAGAAATTTTAGAAATCGAAAACGAGCCAACAACCAGTACTAGGTCTATAGCAGGTCAAGTTGAAGTTGGTCATAGTAAAGTGTGGAAGACAACCGGTACAAGCGTTACAACCCAAAGATTATCCTAGAAAAGTTGAATTTTGTCAGTTGCTTATACATTAGTACAACAGAAATTAAAATTTTACTAAATTCATTTTGTCTACCGACGAGGTCATATTTACAAGAAAAGGAGTAAATAATTTCCACAGCAACCATGTTTGGCAAATCCGCATGCTGCGAAAAAAACCAATTTTCAGCACAGATTTTCTTGAAATGTTTGGGCTGGCGTAGTAAATGACATGTTTTCTTTCTTCCAGATCGACTGACAGGTGAAAATTATTTACACTTTCTGCAAAACAATCTGCCACAATTAATACAAGATGTTGTTTTAAATGTTTGACAGAATATCTGGTTTCTACATGATGGAGCTCCACCACATTTTAGACGAGAAGTTTACGAATATTTATATAATGAATTTCTTAACAGATGAATAGGGCGCAATGGATCCATTTCTTGGCCTGCAGCCTCTCCGTATTTAACGCTCTGCGATTTTTTTCTGTGGGGCTATTTAAAAAAGCTAGTTTATCACGATGGAGAAATAAATACGGTGGAAGAAGTACAACAACGCATCGAAAACGCTTGTGATGTTATTCGTGGACATCGGGATTTTATTTTTGACGCATGTAGTGACGCATGGGTACGCCGAGCCAGATTTTTTGCTAACCGAACAAATGGTGACAATTTTGAACAATTTTTGTAACATGTAACATTTTAGTTTTTGTTATTCTGCAACTTTTATAAAAATAATTTTTGCTAAATTGACTTCTCTTTGCCAGTTCCACAACGCAATGGTGGAGATTATCAGAATGTCAGGTTTGTTTTCAAATTTTGTGACTCTTAATAACCACTTTAACTTTCATATAGATGATTTTTGGTAAAATTACTTATTTTTACGAGTTCTACAACCTGTTAAAGAAATGACTCAACTTTCAAGGTTTGAATTTTGTTGAGTGTAATGTGAAAATATAGAGCAAAAAACAAAAATGTCATGTTAAAATGAAGACAATGTAAAAAAAGGAAAACTGGATATTTTTACACAGTTTATTGTAAAAGACCTGGACTCTGTGTTCATCTTAGATTTAAAAATCAGCATTCAATATTTTATTTGAAAATGTGATTATGTAAATGTTTCCATTATGAGTTTGTTTTCAATATATTCTAGTCTGAGTTGCAGATTTTTAATTAATTGTAGTAGTTCATTTTAATGTTTAAAATGTAGCAAAATTAGGTGAGATTGGACCATTTGGGATAACTGTAGCCAAAATTATAAATTATCCTAGTACACAGTGTACTGGATGGCCATCAATAGCTCTCAAAATGTCCAAAAAGTAGTTTTATACAAACACTTACATCAAAAAAATAATATATCAACACGAGCGAATTGGTTTTTGATATATTTTCCAGTGGGTCCTGATTAGTGCAAATTCATTTTATTGCAGCAATCAACCTGTTAATTGAGACTGAATCATCATATCCCACTGCCTTATTACTAAAATGCATCAGAATTCTACTTGTTCTTTTTTTGGACTTATTCATCAGAATCTAATTTTTTAGAATCTATTTTGATTTGTTTTCACTTTCACGTGTTTTCACGTCAAGATACCCAAACATTCCAACTAATTGTTAATGTTTATTATAAAAAATATAAATGACTTACCGTAAAGCTTAATTTTTTTGTCCTTGGTTTCGACCAGAATGATTACATAACCTCCTAAATCCACCATGGTTTGGATGGCAGAGAATCTGGAACAAATAAAATACATGAAATTCTTTAAAAAAATGTTAACGTGTGAAACAAGAAACCCGAAGAGATTTACCACTAAACACCAACTAACTTTTTTAAAACGTCCCGACTCGCTTTTCGCTAACCATATTAGCATCATCAGGAGATGATTTCATCTAAAAATTTGGATGTGAATTAGATTAAATCATGTCCTGATGATGCTAACTTGGTTAGCAAAACGCGCGTTGAGAAGTATAAAAAAAGTGATTTGGTGTTTAGTGGTAAATCTTTTCGAGTTTAATGACTAATATTGTTATACGAGTCTTTGAAAACCAACAAGTTCGATGTTTTTGCTATCATAGACAAGGCTAATTTAAATGTGTTAAGTAAATATTATTTTTTGCTTTAAATAACTATCTCGCAAATCGAAGAGAAGTTGAAAAAGTATTATGAGGACTCTATCTACTCCTATATATTTCATGGTTAGGAAAAGAAAACAAAATGTTCTTGCAATTTTGCAAGCACGGCAAAACGGTTGAAGATATCAGGTTAAAAATCGGAGTAGTTGGGTGGGTTTTCAAAGGCGACAAATCCGAATTTGGTACTAGCTTAAGCCTAGTTTCTAGAGATCTCACATCGCTCATAGAGAAGATCTCACATCGCTCATATTTTTTGACTCTATAAAGCTGGGAATATTTTAACTTAAAAAAAAAGAGTCATAATTCCCACGTAAAAAAGGTACCCTGAGTTAATATCGCCATTTGCGAGATATTTGTGTTCGAATATTCCAAAAATCTACAATTTACAAAGTGTGCGGCGGTTCGTGAGGAAGGGCGTTTGGAGAGCAGCCCCTCCAACATTTATCACAGTAAACAATTTTTCAGTAAACAATTTCCTAGTGCACCTTCTATACAGGGTTTCAGTAGCACGAAAAGTAAAAAGGAGGAAGGGGAAAGCCGTCGCTGCTTTCAACAGCCTGTATCTTTTTAATAACTAACATTTGCCAATACATTTATTGACTAAATCCTCACACACCCTGTATGGTAGAGGAAATGTCTAAGAAAATCCGTTTTTACTGCCAACTGGTACAGAGTAAAGATGGTTTTGGACACTGATTTTCTTGTTCGATAAAAAGTAAGTTGCTTTTGATTTCCTTGAAGTGGTTTACTCGGTTTCGATGTGATCGAACCTGCAGGAGTATCGCTCAGCGCTCAGGAAGCCCTATTGAAATTACTATTGAGGACATGATCAGCGCTGCCTATGATATTGTATTAGCCGATCGCAGAGTGAAGGTTAACAAATTAATGAAACGGTTGGTAAAGAAATTATTGAACATCTCAGACGAACACGTACGGAAGATCCTACAAAAACATTTTGGTATTAGAAAACCAAAAAGGGAATCGAGCGATTACTTAAGCGCAATTCGAAGCAGTATTTATACTGATTCGTAACTGTTGATGAAACTTCTATTCATCAGTAGACACCAAAAAAGGGAAGTCGAGACAGTAGATTTTACTCGGCAAACATGCTCCGAAGAAGCTCGCTGCATTATTAGTCGAATTTCACAAAAAGGTTAAAGGAGGCACCCTCATTTGTCGAAGATAAAAGTGTTCCACCAAAAGCAAATTGGTCAATTTGCAGATTGATTGATGCCATCCTATTCTTCGGATTTTGTCCCCTTCGACTTCTTCCTTTCCAATGTATCTTCAATGGAAAAGGAAAACTTCAATATCAAAGGAAGAGATCATCTCTAAAATAACTATTTTGCACACAAGTCGTAATTTTTGTGAGACAAAAAAAACATTAAAAAATAAATCGATTTTCAATTAAAAATTAATTTTTTATTGCAAAAGTATATGTTTTTTCACTCTACCCTGGTATATTTTCCGCTATCGCTTAATATACACATATGGCCTAATTTATTGCATATGTCGTTATAAAAACGCTAAAACAAAACTAAACGAATTTTTTTTATATACATATTTTTGATATCGTATCACAAACACTTTTTTGCCAAAATAAGCTACAAGGGTCGTTCAATAAGTCCTTAGAAAGAGATGGCGCTCGTAACATCGGAAATGATTTGTGTTTTATAAACATCATTATTCACCAGAAAACTGTCAAAGTCTCAGTTATATTCGTTACAGGGTCTTGTCGGTTAAAGCAAGAAACTTTTATTTATTTAAAAAAATGAAAAAAAGTGAGTTTCGAATGATGATTAAATACTTAAAGGGTTAACACTAAAAGGGTTAACATCGAAAGAAATCAAACCTCAGTTGGATGAAGTTCATGGCACATCTGCTCCTGTGGTTGCAACTGTTTATAATTGGGTAAATGAGTTTAAACGTAGCCGTACATCCACAAAAGATGAACATTATCCAAGACGTCCAGTGGAAGTGACTAGTCCGGAAATGATTGACAAAATCCACAACATGGTTTTAAGTGATCGACGAATCAATGTGCGCGAAATAGTTGCGGTCACAGGCTTATCGCAAGGTACAGTGTTTTCAATTTTGAAAGAAATATTAGGTGTGAAAAAAAAATCGGAAAAAAAAATCGGATTTTTAGGCATTTATTGTAAATCCATATGCAAAATATTACTTATAACGTATTTATTACAAAGTAATGAGGTTAACAGTGTTCCTTTGTTAACATTTAGATATCTTTCTTGTCGCTTAGTATCTATTTAGTCTTTTAAACAAAATAACAATATTTCTATCAACAGTCGAAATAAACTTCAATAGCTTAACATAATTTTTGGTCATTGAACTTGCATAGTTTTTAAATGTACCTAAATCAAATGGCTTCTCTAAACTTTTGATGGTTAGAAATCATCATTAACCAGTTTTGAAACTAAATTATCACAATCAACGTGACAAACTAGTCTAGCTTCATAGAATATTGCATATTAAATGCAAATTCAGTCTTTAGAATCACAGTTCGCACAAACGTATGACACAGGATCGCCTTTTACACATTTAATGTGTGATCACAATTTGCAAATCAAACATTCGACCCAGTCATATCCGTCAGATTTGCCGTTTTCTTCTCCGCAAATCAAACAGAACCACTTTTCTGTTTCTGAATCTGATTCGTCGTTTCAAAATCCTTTTCTTCACTTTAGAAATATTTTCTTTTTCGATCGATTTTCGTTTTACCTTTCCTATACCCTTTCTTGCTTCTGTTTCTTTTTCATTTTGTCTTCGATATATTTTTCTAAAGCTTCTTTTTCTGGAGTATCAGTCAATATAGCGCATTTTCGCTTGCATCAACCTCTGATAATTTTTTTCCTAGGTGGAGCCTTAGGTAGTGGTTTGATTTTTGAGGGTGAAAAACCGATTAATTTATTTTGGATGCCTAACGGTCCTGGAACTGATTCACTAGATTTTTCACCTGTCGGCTGGTTAATAACATCAATCATATATCCAACTGCGGAGTAGAATGTAGCAATTCGGGGTCTTCCAAATCAAATATCTAGTCTTCTTCACTTTGCATTAAAATAGCTTTTTGTGCGACTGTTTCTGCAGCAAGGTTAGGACGATCAGTGACAAAAGAGAGCGCAAAGTTAGAATCTTGAAAGATATTTGTATTCAAAGGCCAAATACCAGCTGCTCTGAAACCACTCATAATATGTGGCCATCACTCATGCATCATGCATGCCATAGTTAAAGACAAAACTGTCTCTCATTATGGCGGAAATGTTCATGTTCATCATAAATAGTCATAGTTTTACCAGGATTGTTAGCTATCCTAGAAGTCTGTGATGTGTTCACATAGTTTTTAAATGGGCCGTATACCCCCACATCCAAAGGCTGCAACTTGTGGCGTGGATAGTTGATTGATAGTGGATGGTGCAAATATTGACGTGGGAGCTGTGATTATCTAATATGAAAAGGACGGGATGCTGTTCTGTCGGTTTCACGTGTTGGATGAAATGGTCAATGAATTTTGAAAATTCATTTTCAGTCATTCAGCCCGAAGAGCCCGAAGCCTGTGTATCGGATTCATAGGAACACTAACATTGGGGAACACTATTGCCAGAGGTGTTTACAGCGCAAGCAAGAGACACTAGCGTTCCTCTTTTGGCAGACGTCGTCGCACCAACTTGCTTTTGACCACGTGCAGCGACTATTCTTTTCGGTTTCTGGGTGGTTGCGATTCCTGTCTCGTCCACGTTCCAAATGCGATAAACAGGAATGTTGTATTATTGTAGAATCGTTTCATACTTTTGAAAAAATCTGTCACGTTAGTTTGATTGAATGATGTTGCTCTGCTAAGCGACGTAGCTTCTGGCGTCCTGCCATACCATTTTTGTGGCAAGACGGAGTTGATGTTTTTAACGCCAATAGCTACAGAACACTGCTAAGCTAGCTTTTTCACTTCTAATAGAAGCAATCCGAAGTAGATATCAGCACATTGAACCAGATACGCGGAAATTTTCTCTTCTTCCTCTGGCGTAAGTACTAATCTTGGTTAGCGTATCCAACAAAAAGAGGTTTGTCGTTTTTCTTCTTTTTGATGTATCTAAACAGCGACACATAACAAAGGTCAAACATTGCAGCAGCTTTTCGAATTTTTGTTCCCTTTTCTAAACTTCCCTTGCGGCTATTTCGTAGACGTCTGGAGATTTAACAGCCCTTTCTGACTTTCTCTTATAATTTCTCATACCTAAGTAACAAAAAGAAGTTTGATTAAGAGAAATCCGTTAATTCTGCAATAGATAAGGCCTTTGCCCAACTGTGGAATATGTACACGCTATTAAAAAGGAAAAGGAAAGGAAAGTTGTAACATGTTACAATGTGCCCCGAAATTTTGTTATTACTAGCCCCATGACAAAATTTTCAACATTTTTGTTTATTGAAAAAAAAAGTTTATGTTATTGTCAAACGAAGATAACTTAATAGCTATTCATTTCAAAAAGACATTGCAGTAGCTTAGAATCAAACTTAAACTTAACTTCATTTTGTTGTTATCTGGCAAAAATGGTGCGCCTGCTCACAACCACTTACTGCGCTCTCCCGAGTCTCACTGGCTGTGTTTACGTCATAGGCCTCGTTATAAGGAGCAAATTAGGTGTAAATTCAAAACAAAATATTGGAAACCTGTGAAGTAGTTAAGCTGCTACTGCTTACCCCTGTTACTACTAGCTCCCTGCTGTCCTACTACCGATGCTCAAGATCGCTAAATATCCGTCATTGCACGACGTAACCCTCTACTTTCTACCAGTACTATTAAAAATAAGTTAGCTCGTCTTGAAGGGTAAATGGTTCAAGAAAAACCATATCGAGAAGACTCCATGACAGAGACTTACATCTACGAAGACCCTTGCGTGTTCCTAAAATTAGTCTACACCAAAAATTTACGTGGGCTGTGAGGGGCCGAAGAAATGAAGTCATGTCATGTTTGGCGGCGCGACAAGAATAGGCCTAATGTCGGATTTGCGACCAACTTTAGTTTGGAGGGCATATGGACGATAAGCCCGCTCGAATGCAACTCAACCCCGCGTTCCATTTTAAAGATGGAGCATTATGGCATGGGGGGTTATAATGCATGGAGATCGAACACTTCTTGTTTTTAGTGATGGCACAATGACAGGAGCATCATATTTTAGAAACGTTCTAGAGATTATTGTGCGTCCGTTTCGAGTTCGGCAGTGGGTGATGAATTTGTATACGTAGACGACAATGCACCTCCCCATCGCACTCAAACGAGTTAGGAATCGGTCCGCGTGAATAGTGGGAAGCCATTCCTCGGCATCTTTTAAACAACTTAATTGACAACGTGGTGCATCGACTTACAGATTGCATTGAGGCTCATGGAGGCAATGCTGACTAATAAAAACCTAATCAAGCTGTTGATATATACTTGTTGTAGTCAATTCGACCAAATGTATACCCAGCTACACTATAAAATATATTTTTCATAAATGGAAAGATCATATAAAAGTTTTATAACAAAAGTATTTTTATTTTTTTCCTTATAATTAAAAAGTTAATCTTAAATTTAAAATAATTTTTTAAATCTGGTACCGATCATGCATCGACAGATCCCGAAAAAACTAAGGGCATGGGGCATCACAATGTTTAGTTCCCCTCAACATTATAGACAGCTGATACAAGTGTTAAGTAGGTATACTACAAAAACAACTCCCGAAAAAATGTTTTTAAATGTGCCACAATATGTTAAACATCGAAATCTATGGTTCCAAACAGCACGATTAATCCTAAAACAACATCAAATTTTTACAACCACCTGTCATAATATATACCAAACATTATTATTTATAATATTATATAATATTTTTGTTTGAGTATTTATTACCTGCTGAAGCTACACAATACACACGTGACATTGAATTTATTCAACTTTTCTTAGTTTTTCATTAATAATTATGGTAACTGTATAAGCCTTACTCAGAATTTTATGTTCTAGACATACAAGTCTTTTCACCCTGCAAATATAATTTTTGCGGTTATATTCAACAGCACCTATAGCCTTATAACCGTAACTTTCGCATGACACCCTTCAAATAATTTAAGTCTATTTAATACAAATATTTTGTTTTTTATTTACATTTACATTATTATTAAAAAAAAACTCAAATTGGTGCTCAGCACCTCGAAATTAAGTTTTATTGCACCCCCCGTCATTTTTGAGAAAATCTGTGACCATAAAATATCCACACCAGGTATATTATCAGAATTGGCCTTGTTGAACTCTTTGTCAGACATTACTGAATTAAATTAATAACCAACAATATTTTTTTTGCCCTAAACTTCAATAATTTTGACAGTATATACGCAGATAAAAGCTGTACTGCACAGTACTTCCATGAAAATACTTTGACATAATGACGTCTCAAACATAGTAACCAATCGTGACGCTTTCGTAGTCAATAAATATTAATTAATCTATAATTAATTGCAAACAATTGTTTTTAAGTTTTTCGCATTGATTATCAATATTATTTATGATCAAGTTTTAAAATAAAGTAAAAAAATCGATCGTTATTTTTGAATCAAACACACAATTGTCGTTCGATCCCACGTAGAATCGATTTACTTATCGATATATGGCTGCAAATAATGCAATCAAATGATATTTATTTTAAAAAACAATGCTTATTGCAACATTTACATTAGATGTTACAATGACGAACTTATAATAATAAGATTAAAAAGTAAGGTGACTTTTTAAATAAAACACAAATTATGTATTTATTCAGTCAAATTTATTTTGCTTCTTTCAAAGTAATCCTTACTGACTGCAGTACATTTATGCCAACGTTTTTTCGAGTCTTGGAAATAGTTTTTTGGCTCGATGTCTAGTACCTGCAGGCAGGTATGGTGTTTTCGAAAAAATTGACACACTCTTATTTTTAAATAAATATCAAAATGTATTGCTTTTATACATTAGTGGTATATTGCCATTTTGTCGGGGCATTCTTGTAGATGGGTAGCAAAATCGTCCATACTCCTTTCTAGCATGGCACGACAGGAGTCGTTCGTGACTACTTTTATGGGGCTACTTAAAATCCAAAGCTTACATGAACTAACCAACAACTCTTGAAGCTTTTTCCGAGACCATATCGCGCAAAATTGGAAGGATTCCTCGTGCCATATTCGAAAAGAGTATGGACGATTTTGCTACCCGTCTACAAGAATGCCTCGACAAAAATGGACGCCACCTAGCAGATGTGATTTTTCGCACCTGACTATGTTGTGTATACTTTAATAGCAATATACCACTAATGTGTAAAAGCAATACATTTTGATATTCGTTAAAAAAAAAGAGTGTGTCAATTTTTTTCAAAAACACGATACCTCCCTGCCGGTATTTCTTTCAAAGCGGCCAGCGAACTCTTCTGAATGGGCTGGACTTAAAACGGTTTCCGCGAAGTGGTTTCTTCAATCTTCTGTAAAAATTGAACATTTTTGGAATCGACTCTAATAGTTAATCGGCGATTACTTGATTTTGGCAAGATTTCATTTACTTGTTAAAGTAGAAAGTTTTCCTGAACGAGGTTCATCTTCAACTGCTTCTTTACCATCACTAAAGTCCTAATACCACTTTTTTTCACATTTACATTTGACATTTTTCACTTAATATTTTTCTTTGATATATCTTAATCATCGTAACACTTTCTTAACATTTTTAATGTATCATCTGAACTTTAATGCAATTTGTTTGCTCGTTAAACGTATACATTTTAAAATATCGCCAACAAAATGTATTAACTACACAAAAGACTCTATAATTTCTAACTTATTAAGCGAAATAATATGAAATTTCTGTCAGATCGTAAAGAGTCAAGTACCAACACTGGCCTACAATTTTTGTTATATTTTCTTCACTTCATGAGCCAAATCATACTAATTTTTGGTTGATGAAAACAAAAGTGACAAAGAAAAATTTGTATTGGCTGTTTCTGTTATATATGTATAATAGGTGGAAGTATTTTATTTAAACGGATTAAGAAAAACCGATAAATTGTAACTACATACTAATAGTTTAAAAGCCTAAAGCCCCCCCCCCCCCCCAACCAACCCTATGTTGTGGCTTCATGTGATCGTTTTCTTTTGGCTTGCCTCTTGAAAATAAGTTCCGAAGAATCTCTACACATAAATCAACAGTAATCGGCAAGCATTGCTTCATTCCAACGGCCCTGATATCTTTATTCGATCGCAGAAATATCCTCACGGAATCTTTCTCCGTGTTCATCATTGACAGCTCCTCTACTACGATGAAAAATCGGGGTCATGGGATGTTCTTCTTCTTCCATAGTGTCTTCATTTTACTTCATTTTACTTCAAGCACATAATTTTGTGGTGGAGTAGGAACTGGTAAACTATCTGAATGTCGAATAGGTCGAATAGACGATGGAAGATTCGGGTGTTAAACGGTTCATATTTTTTTCATTAACAATCCTGCCTTTATAAGTGGAATCAAGCAGAATAGCAGTAATCTGTATGGTTTGTAGGCTCCCGTCAAACAACAGGCACAGCAAAAGTCATAGATTGTGCTTTATTTTTCAGCCATTCTCGTAGTATAACGGAACAAGAGTTGCAACATATATGTGAAGCCCATGACTTATCCTGGTGCCCATACCAAAAAAGTTGTGGTGGGCATTCTTCACAATAACATTAGATTGCGTTTTTATGACGAAAATGTTATTTCACCACAAATGTTACAAAAATTATTTTGATACATTATTTTGTAAATTTAGCAAAAATTATTATATACTAAATTAACACATTTCCGAGACACTTTGATTTAACAAATTTTAAACTTCAAAACCAGAAATTCTGCACTAATTACAACAGAAACAATATGAAACTCACAGTCACACCAACAGTAATTGTGTTTCTAACCTACAAACAGCTGGAGAACATTGTGTTTTGACACAAAGCAAGAGCCAATCGGTCATTTTTCTGCCGAGTTTTTAATTCAGCAGGTGGAAATACGAGGATTGATCAATAAGTACCCGTGTTTGATAACAGATGGCGTTGACCAGTGAAATTGTTAAACGACCTCATGCAGAATTTCAGATAAATTTATAGGTCAGTTTTTTTTTGACAGCCAGTTATATCAATCGTGTTTTATATTTCTCGATAAAATGGAAAAAAAGCAATATCGATCCGTAATTCGTTTTTTATTTATGACTGGAAAAACATGAGAAGAAATAAAAGTGAAGTTCGATGCTATCTATGAGGACCCTTCACCATCTGTGACAACCGTGAGATATTGGTTTAACGAGTTTATGCGTGGTCGTACAACTTTTTTCGATAAAGAACGGCCAGGACGCCCGTCAGACGTGGTTACCGAGGAAATCGTCGAAAAGGTTCATGACATGATTCTCGCTGATCGCCGAACGAAAGTGCGCGAAGTAGCTGAAGCCGTAGGTGTCTCGTACGGAACGGCAATCAATATTTTAAATGATAAGATAGGTGTGAGGAAAGTGTCGGCCCGATGGGTGCCGCGATTGCTCACGGTGGACAACAAGCGGGTACGACTAATAATGTTAAAGCAGTGTTGTAGAAAATCCGCAGGAGTTTTTACGTCGAGTCGTCACCGTTGATGAAACCTAGATACATTATTACACCCCAGAGCCCAAGAAACAGTCAAAACAATGGATTTTTCCGGATGAATCTGCTCCGAAGAAGACAAAAACGGTTCCATCAGCCGGAAAGATTATGGCCACGATTTTCTTGGAATTCCAAAGGAATAATCCTCATGGATGCCTCAGGGCAGTACTGCAGTGGGTTGTTGGACAGACTCGATAAGAAATTGAAGGACTCACGGTTTGGCTAAGAAAAAAGTGCTCTTCCATCACGATAACGCACCGGCACATTCATCTTTAATTGTAGCGGCCAAATTGCACCAAGTGCGCTACGAATTGCTTACTCGCCCGACCTAGACCCCAGCGACTTTTTTTCTGTTCCTTAACCTGAAAACATGGCTCGCAGAAAAAAAAAATCAGCTCAAATGAAGAGTTTTCGCCGAGACAGAAGCGTATTTTCGATAGTTTGAAAAATCGTATTTTTTTTAGACGGCTTTAAAATGTTGGAGAAACGCTTGGAAAAGTGTATAGACCTAAAAGGAGACTACGTTGAAAAAGAAAAATAAATTTGTGAAAAAAATTACGTCTTTTTTTCAAACACGGATATTTATTGATCAACCCTCGTACATAAGAATCAGCTATTTCTGAACCCGAAACATTTACTTTGTTGGTCAGTGTTATACCTTTTGATCATAACTACTTACAAAATAATTGGTTTTATGATACGTAAAGCGTACGAATTTTTCAAACAAAAGAACTCGACCTCCAACTTAAAAAAGCGTAACTTAATCATTTAATTAAGCAAGTTACATTTTCTCTAACATATGTATAAATAATAGAATTTACTTTATTTTCATTTTTATTAACAGCAAAGTTTGCCATCATGCATTAAGTAACGACAAAAGTCTATTTTCCTCATAACTGAGTTCACAAACAAGAATAAAGTGTAAAGTTGAATAGTAAATGTACTATTTGACTTCGCAACTAAGCTAAGTCTAATTATACGTTCGTCAATAATACTGAGGTGAGACAGAAGAGCTTTACTGAATAAATACTCGTAAATAGATAATTCGAAGTGGGATGTTGTTAAAGCTGCTTTTAACTGTAAACTAAAATATTAATAGTAATATGAGAGTAGGTGTATCAAAATCCTGAATAATGTTAATTTTTGTGTGTAAGAGGATTACCGAGAAAAAATTTATTATATAATATTTGTAAAGATTTTGAATTTATACCGTATTTAGAATAATCTTTATTAATAAAAAAAGTATAGTTCATTAACACCTAATCACCATATGTGCGGACACGTGAATGGTGCTTCAAATAGTATCTTTTTTCTCTAAAGAGCAACCTTGTTTTCTTTCCTTGCAATTGTATATACCAGGTATAGCGGTTAATAATTCTTAATTTTTCCAAAAAAAACACGTTTAATTTGAGGGAAAGGCAAAAAATAGTTTGTTCAAAGTATGCGCAATCGTTAGCTGCACATTTTTCCCATCTCTCTGGGAATTTGTGGATGCGTTTCGAGAAAAACCGTACATCTTTTGAGGTGGTCCAGTTATCAAACCATTTTTGGACATATCCGTAATAGTTAAAGCGTTTCATGAAAAGTGCGTGACACATCGATGAAAACAAGTGATAGTCGGAAGGGACTAAATCTGGTGAGTACGACGGGTGGGTCAAGAGTTCCCAGCCTAATCCACAAATGGTGTCTCTGGCCACTTTCGCTGTGTGTGATAGGGCATTGTCGTGCTGCAAAATAAGTTTTCCGTGTCTTGTAGCCCATTCTTCAGAAGCTCATGGTACACCACATCCTTCTGATCCCACCAAAGCGATTCGGTCTTGCGGTCGGTGTAGATAGTTGTCCTGGGTAATAAGATTTTCTGAGTTTTGCGTTCTCGAAATATATCCATTTTTCGTCTCCAGTTACCATTCGATGCAAAAAAGTATTTCTGTCAAGCCGATAAAGCAAAACTTCGCAACACCGTTTTTCGCTTTTCCATCTGTATGTCGTTTAGATAATATAGTACCCATTTTCCTGCCTTCTTGATCTTTCCCATTGGATGCAAACGATCACAAATGCTTTGGCGACCAACATTTAACGTCTCTGACGTTTGTTATTGAGTTTGAATATCGTCTTCTTCCAACAATGCTTGTAATTCGGTATCTTTTTCGATTGACCTAGGCGTTATTTGTCTTTCAAGTCGAAATCACCACTTTTGAATCGTCTAAACCAAGGGTCCCCAAACTTCCCAGCTTCAGAGCCATATTGATTACTCCAGTAAGTTCCAAGGGCCAAAACCGTTTTATTTTTCTGCCATTGTCTATAATTTCTAAACTAGTCGCCGAGTACGCGCCATAAACGAGCATACGCTTGCTAAATTCGCTATTATGATCGTGACATTTGACGAAATCTAGTGGTCAAAAGCGGAAGTAGGCAGTGGCAGTACCATCTATCGCTAACAGATGGCGCTAGTAGTACTTTCAAAAACGCAGTAACAAACATTAATGAATAACCTCGTTGATTTAAGAAAGTTCTGGTGTGTTCCACTCACTTCGAGATGGAGGCAATTCGAGATTCAATAGAGCAATTCAATAGACAGTAAATGCAGAACTTTCAAAGATCAATGGAACTTTCAATATTTCGTGATTGAGTCCAGTAATAAAACGCTATGTTTGATTTGCAATGAAAGCATAGTCCCAAAAAATATAACATTAAACCTCATTATGAAAAACAACATTCTCAAAATTACTGAAAAGATACAGGAAGTTTTGGGACCGAAAAATCTGATGCCTTGAAGCGCGGATTGAAATCGCAGCAATCTATGTTTACGAAAGTCAATACTGAACAAGAGGCTACAACTCGTGTCCGCTTTCGCAAACATCGCAGAAAATATATCATATCAACTGTCTGACAAAAATGGGCCTCTTGCGTGGTTTTCTCTGGCCTTGGATAAGTCCACGAATGTGTCGATACTGCTCAGGTGTTGATTTTTATTCGAGGAGTTACTTCTTGGTATTGATAGTATTCACGGCACGACTACTGAGGAAGATATTTTTAAGAGAGCTGAACATGCCATTAATAAGAAGAACCTTCGATGGAAAACTTGAAATCTATTACAACTGATGAAATCTATTACACATATGTGGTAAAAATAAAGGGGTGGTTGCACTTGTGTCAAAGGCTGTAGAAAATAATAGTGGTTCAAAACCATTAGTCTTACATTGTATTATTCATCAACAGGCTTTGTGCAGAAAATGTTTAGATATGTCTAAAGTTCTAAAGCCAGTCATATCAGTTGTTAATTTCATCAGATCCACTGGGCTGATGACTGGAATTGCCGACAGCTCCGCGAGTTTATTAAAGAGATTGGAGAAAATGATTTACCATATCATACTGTCTCGTACGCTGGCTTAGTTGCGGAAAAGTCCTTCAGCGCTTTTTGGAACTTTGAGCAGAGATCGAAATTTTTTTGAATGAAAGGCATCGCCCTCTTACCGAATTATAAAATAGCGAAAGCTGTGGAAGTTAGCATTCGATATCGATTTGATAAGACATATGAACGAACTGAATTTGAGATTGCAACTTGAAAACCAGCTTCTCCCTGATTTTATGTTACCGGCAAAGTTCGTTGTGTCGTCTAACTTAAGTTTGCCTAGGTAAACCGCGCATTTCGGGAACGATTTAGGCAAAACCCGAAATTATTTTATATATCGGAGTTTGCCTACTGTATAGTACGGCAATCTTAGGTTTGTCAAATGTGTAGCACGCAAAGTCCGAAACAATTCCAAGCCATTGTTCTGATTCATCCGTACGAGTTGACTTGTGACTGTTGAGGTGACTTGTTATAAAAACGATGCAGGCGCATTTATGCTCTTTACGTTACAAGTAACCAGTATTAGTTTGGCTGTCTAGCTTGTATTAGTTTTGCGCGAATTATTGATTTCAAGTGAATTTTGTAAGAAAATGAGTGAAAGTGAAGTCATCGGTCTAACTAATGAAACTGTGAGTGATGGTGAAATGAGAATTAAATTTATGGAAAAACTAGCAGGCGTTAAGAAACAAATTAATTAATTTATATTGAATCACAGGAGCGAGATGGAGAAATAATTAAAGAAGTGAAAAAGGCTACCAAGAAATCAACACTACAATATAGACGACTTAGGGGCTACGATGGACTTCGAGTTGGAGATGTTAAGAAGTTAATTACTCCACTGACTCAGGAAGCGACTGATGTAAGATACTTTGTTTCAAACGAAGAGTTGTTTGGAATAATACATAGAGTACACAAAGAATGTGGGCATTCCGGAAGGGACATTATGATTAAAGCATCAGGTGAGAAATATGCAAATGTGACTCGAGAAAGTATAGTATTTTATTTAGAACTTTGTGAGGCTTGTCACAATAAAAAGAAACATCTGAAAAAGGGAATAACCGTAAAACCTCTACTATTTAGAGAAGTGAATTCGGGAGGACAAGTCTACCTTATCGATATGCAGACCTGTCATAATGGGGATTTCAAATACATCCTCAATTATCAAGATCATCTCTCAAAATACCTTATTCTACGAACCGCTAAAGATTTGTCTGCTGCTGTTTTTGATCTGTCTGCTGCTGCTTTGCTGTTTTTGAACAGCAGAAGAGGTAGCATACACTTTAATAGATATTTTTTCTACTTTGGGAACCCCATCAGTGCTGCAATCTGTTAATGGACGTGAATTTGCAAATCGTGTTGTTGAAAAGTTAAAAATATTATGACCGCAGCTGTCTATTGTTCATAGTAAACCGAAGCACTCCCAAAGTCAAGGAAGTGTTGAGTGGTCAAATCAGGATGTTCAAAATATATTATTCTCTTGGATGAAAGATAATAAAACCAAACGCTGGAGTGAGGGCCTACGTTTCTGCCAGTTGCAAAAAAACAATGCATATCGCAGCCGGATACGACAAACTCCTTTCGAGGCAATGTTCGGTAAGCATATTTTAATGTTTAAAAAGACATAGCTGCACCGTTTGTTGTTAATTTTTAGGCAGAAAAGCTCATATTGGAATTCAGTCTTTACCGGACTCTATTAAAACGATATTGAAAACTGAAGAAGACCTGGAAGAAGCACTTGTTACAGTGGGTACTGACGAACGTGAAAATTAATTTACCTTGGAGACCGGGGATACTGAAATCACCAACGCAACCGACTCTCTAGTCGATTTGAGATCTGCAACGTCAATATGCATTATTTGCGAAATGGAAACATCGGGTGCACATAAGTGCAGAAACTGTGACGAGAGTGTTCACGTCACTTGTGCTCAAAGCACTAATAATGTGGAAGAAGGTTATGGATCAAGAGTTTTGTGTCTGCGTTGTGCGCAAAAGATATCTATAAAAATAAATAAGGATATTGCTTATAGCGGGTTGAAGTTCCAAGCAGAAAAAATGAAACAATTATCAGAAGCAAAATTCCCGGAAATCCAAGTCGGAGAATCAGTTACAAGCAAAGCAGATGATCGTAACGTAGTTGGCGTTGTGATGAAAAAGACAGACGACGGTTTTTATCAAATAGGCACTAGACAAGGGACGATCAGTTCTCTGTATTCAAGAAATCAGATTCAAAGTTCTAAAGAAAGCTTTATAAAAATCAATGATGTTCCAAACAAGGAATTATCGCTTCGAGAGGTTAGCAGTCGGAACTCTGTGTTTGGAGATCAGGGGTTTTTAAAATGCAATCGTACTAAAAAATGTACAACTAACTCATGTAGATGTAAGAGAGGAAACTTACTTTGTAATTTAAAATGCCACCATTCTACATCATGTGCTAATAAATAATTTGTGTTGTAGACTACGCGTATATTATGGTATACTTTGTATTATTATTAATATTATGTACTTTTTCTTCAATATTCGAATGTTTTTTGCTTCGTGTTCTAATAAATACATATTTCACTACAACAATATTTTGAACTTTGCCTAACACACATTCGACAAACCTAAGATTGCCGTATTATACTCCAGGTAAACTCCGATATATAAAATAATTTCCGGCTTTGCCTAAATCGTTCCCGCAATGCGCGGTTTATCTAGGCAAACTTGGGTTTGACAGAACAACGAACTTTGCCGGTAACATATACACTAATAACAAATCGTTCCGGAAAAAATAATACTGTTTCAATCACAATTACGTAAAAAATGTTTCAAACATTTTAAAATATGTGAAATATTCAGCCACACTACTGAGACTGAGTTTTCCATCGATTTTGCAATCGAAGCTTTCAGTGCGATGAAAATAAATTTTGATATTCGTTTCTCAGACTTTGATGTCATTGCGAATGAAATTAAAATTTTTCAAAATCCTTTTGATACTGACATTGAAACCCTAGCCCCGGAACTTCAAATGGAAATTATTGATTTTCTTACTCAAAATTATTGAATTTTGATTATTCAGTGATATAATTAAGAACAAACATCAAAACTCATCTTTGTTGGAATTTTATAAGAGTGTTCCACTGATACAATTTGATAATTTACATAAATTTGCTGTTTTCTGTTTTTGGTACTACTTACTTGTGTCAGAAAACATTCTCCAAATTGAAGTACACAAAGAATGTTTACAGATCTAAATTAACCCATGAGCATCTTAAATCTCTTTTAACAACTGGTACAAGTAAAATTGGTCCACAACTATAAACTATTGTCAGTAGAAAATCACAATTACATAAATTTCATTAGTATTTTTTACAAGTGGACACCCCGCGGTTTCATTCGCGTTAATTTAGTTTTTACGTTCCTTAGGGAACATCCCTAAGGAATAAAAATAATATGTATGATTCAGGATATATACATTCCAAACATCGATATACATACATATACGACACTCTTTACCCCAACATAACTACCGAGGATAAAACCGCGGGATGTTACTAGTTTATAATTTAGTGGGATTAATTTCAATTATTTGTTAGTTATTATGCTTAAGTTAAATTTTCTGCGTATTATACTTGCCATTAAACTTTACCCAGCGAGTGAATAAAACCGAGTTATTATTATTCTCTGTTAATTTATCTAACTTATCACAGCAATAATAAACCATTAACTGTCGCGGGCCGGATTGATGGCACTGGCAGGCAGAATTTGGCCCGCCGACCATAGTTTACAGACTTTTAGTCTAAATCAACACCCCACAGGCGTTTTGTGTTGGAACGTTGTCACCGTAAGTTTCCATAAGTATACGACGGCTTTCAGCAAAATGCTCTTTATTTAGCTAGAAACTCGACATGTTTACCACACGAAAAAAATATGACGCTAACCCGAAATCGTTAAAAAATCAATGGCATTTTGAGAGGTACTGTCGTAGCAACAAAATGGTTTAAAAAATTAAACTGTGAACCGACCCTTGTTTACAGTGCCACACCTGGTTCACAGTATCACATTCACCAATTTATACCAACATACTTTAGTACCATGAACATTTGCAACATCCATCATATGGACAAGACTGTATGTCATTGGACTTAAAATACTTGAAATTTTAACAAATAATCCAACGAACTTTCGAAAACTTCGTCGACTAACATATCACAATAACGTCAAGTCGATCACCAACTTACAAATAAATTAACTTAATGATTTAATTAAAAAAGGTACATTATAAGTAACGCGTAATTCATATGTGATCGTTCAGATTTATGGTAATACATTTTACTTTCATTTTTATTAGAAACAGCATAATTTGTCAACATGCATTAAGTCACGAAAAATTCTAATTTCCTCATAAATGTGTTTACAAACAACAATAACATGTAAAGTGGAATGGTAAATGTACTATTTGACTTGGCAGCTAAGCTAGATCTAATTATATCTTCGTCAACAATATGGAGGTGGTACAGAAAAGCTTTACTGAATAAATATTCACTAAACCTCGAAGGTGAATATTGCTCAAGCTGCTTTGAGCTGTAAAAACATGTTAAAAAAAGTAATACGGTAGTGGGCGCATCAAAATTCTGAATAATGCAGATTTGTCAGTGTAATAGGATTATAGAGGAAGATTACAGGGAAATGACGTATGAGGATTTTTGGAAATGTTCTCGACCTGAGACTGAGGTCAAATACTAGTGTGTAAAAAAAGTATTATGGTTTTTCGGATAATTAGTTGTTCAGCGTTTAAAATACTTATACCTGTAGGTTATTTCGTTATATATAGACCGTTTGCTTTCAATGCCCTCAACACGTTTTTTTTTTCGTCGCAAGTGAACCATGAACCGGAACAAAGCGAGGTATGGGCTGTATGCTGGAGAGAGAAGTTCGATGTCCGATTCCTTTATTTTTGAGGTGGAGTAATATGAAGTGTGTTGTTTTGCTTTGCTGTAAGAATACTTTTGCTGTAAGAAGACTTTTTTACGGCTGGCCATAAGAGCCAGAACAAAGTGTACTCCCCAGTGGCGTAACTATACCGTTGAGGCCCGTGGTAAATTCATCGGATTGGGCCCTCACTCAATGTAAAGAAAGTCAACCAACGTTGTAGTTTCTTTTTAATAAATCACCACGTAAAGTATGTACAAACGCTATTATAATTATTGTATACATTTTTGGTTGATTTTCTAGTTTCTAGTAAAGTAGCTTTCTGTTCAGCAAAAGTGTTAATGGCATCTTCAAAGTTCAAATTTCAGGCCTTGAAATGTCCAATAGATAGAATCGCTAAGTTACGTAACTTTTCCTGTCCCATAAATAATTTCTTAACTAAGTTTTCATCAATTTTAATTTGGAAAATGGTCGCTCGGCACTAGCCGTAGTCACAGGAATGGTTACAAATATCAGAAATGTAGTGCACACTTCAGGAAAGCTTGAAGACATAAAATGATTCTTTATGATTAATAAATCAGCAAGTTCTCCTATAGAAGATAACTTTTCTATTTCGTGTCTAAAAGTGAATCGAAAACTGAGAATTTCCTTCTCCAACGAGACAGATATGTCTTTTTTATATAAATCAACAAATTCTAAAGCCTTTTCCAATAAATCGATATCGTTAAAAATTTTGCAACATGGCAGATTGCAAGACACTGAAATTGGAAACAATTTCATTCATTTAGAGGAAACGCGATCTCAGTTGTTTAATGATAATGTCGTATACACGATGGAATACATTCACGCTAAACAAGCTTTCGAGATCTTGGAGACGTTCATCCTCGCAAATTTCATCAAAATGACTTTTCAACCTTCCTCTGACAAGTTTTAGAAAATTCAGGGTTGTTAAACCATTTTTCTGCTACACTATTTGCTTGCGTTGTTAAATCTCCAAATTCACGTCGATACTTTTCAAATTCTTTAAACAGACTTCCAAACGCTTTGAGGCATCTGAAAGATCGATGGCTTTAGACTAAACTGTTTTAGAGGCCATGTAGATGGTCTGTAAAATGTTGCAATAGAAAACCAGTAACATAATAAAGTTGTAGCTTTCGACCTTCTTCAGTGAAATAGCACGCTTTCTCTCATTTGCTTTGGAATTTAATAAAATAGTTTTTGTTAGCGCTTTTTGAACTGCAACAAACCGAACTTTTTAAGCAAAAATAGCACCTAAACTTCCTGTCCATATTAATACTTAATATATTGACAATAAGAGGAATAATATCGGATGTAAGGCAAACACACAAAATATGGTTAATTATGCATCTTGTGGTAGTTCCCTGGCACGAAATAATCAAAATTCAGTAGTAACATTACATAGGTCAGTGCTTTTAATTGTCTAAAAACGTACGTATTTTAGTTGAATGAAATTTTAAGGTTATGAAGCCAACAAATCGCATAGACGTAGTCAAATTGATTTAGGTACAATAATGTAATTATAATATTATTCAAGCTAGTGATTATCTTTTTTTAGAACTTAAGTTTTTAACGTATGTTCTAAAATGTTTAGTTTTCTGAGATACTGGGCCTTAAAAATACATATAAAATACATGATACATATGATACATATAAAACATGTTGCTCTGCTTATATAAAGAACCTTTAAAATATTACTCATAATACAGAGTGTTAACTTTTTTTACAATCCTATTTTTTTTCAGAAATTATTGTACTAAGTGTAAATGCTACTTCTATTTTGATATAGATTTCATGGTATTAAACTAGTTTTTTTCAAGGTTTCCCAAAGATCCAAATAGAAGAACACAGTAGATTAATTTTTTTAAAAAGGCAAACTTTATTCCAAACCGCAGACGCTTTTTTATCTTCCCATAATTTTGCTGAGAATTGTTTTGATTGGACATCTAAGGTAAAAGTGAGACTACTACCAAGAGCTATTCCAACAGTTGAAGTGAACCTTTTAAAATATGTATTGTTTTGTTTTATCATTTTAATAATCATCTTAAATATCATATATTCTTGAAAGTTAGCTTTTTTGGTTGTTGTGGAAAATGAGTTTATTCTCGAGTTTATATCTTCCACTTTAGTTTATTTATTGTCTATTTACACTACAAGAATTAATTATGTTTGTAAAAACGCTATAGTAGATGAAAAAATTCGTAATATACATACAAAGTTAATTTTGTTTACGAGACAATAAACACTAAACAACTAAATACAGAAAGGATATATGTATTTTGATAATAAATTATTTTGTGATATATTGGTATATCATCATTGGTATATATTTGTGGTATCTTTTATTATTTATATATATATATATATATATATATATATATATATATATATATATATATATATATATATATATATATATATATATATATATATATATATATATATATATATATCATCATCATCATCATCATCATCATCAGCCCGTATCGATCCACTGCAGGATGAAGGCCTCTTCAGCATGCTTCCAACCTTCACGGTCCTGGGCTTTCCTCTGCCACTCGGGTCCAATATACTTAACGATGTCATCAGTCCATCGTGCTTTCGGTCTTCTTCGCGGACGTTTGCGATCAAGCGGTATCCACTCCAGGATTGCCTTGGTCCATCTGTCGTCCCATCGCCTCGCTATATGGCCTGCCCATCTCCATTTCAACTGTTTTACTCTTCCAATGATGTCACAGACTTTTGTTTGTTCCCTGATCCATGCGCAGGACTTTCTGTCTCGTCTTGTAATGCCAAGCATACATCTTTCCATTCCCCTCTGTGCCACCCGAAGTTTTTGAATTGATTGCGATGTGAGTGTCCAGGTTTCACTTCCGTATGTCATAACGGGTAGAACGCACTGATCGAATACTTTTCTTTTCAGGCAAAGTGGGAGTCTGCTCTTAAACACTATGTTGAGCCTACCAAATGCCTGCCAGCCACATTTAACACGCCGTTCCACCTCCCGGGCGGTATTCCCCTCCATGGAAATCCTCTGCCCAAGATATACAAAGCTGTCCACAATCTCTAAATCCCTTCCTAAAACTGAAATTCTTCTATCCTGAGCGAAGTTATTGAACATAACCTGACTCTTTTTCAGGTTTATTTTCAAGCCAAATGGTTCGCCAGCTCTTTGCAGTTCTTGTATGCGTCTTTGCAGCTCCTCCTGTGAAATGAGAATAATATCATCTGCAAATCTAAGATGGTTTAAGTTTGCACCATTGATCTTTACCCCATCCTGTTCCCAATCCAGTTTACGGAATACTTCTTCAAGGCCATCCGAGAAAAGAATAGGCGATATTGCGTCACCCTGCCGTACACCTCGTTCTATATTAATTCCCACTTCAAGATCATCAAGGTGAATTGTGGCTGTAGCTCCATCATATATCGATTCTAATAGGTTTACATAGGCTCTCTCTACACCTTGGCTAAGCAGTGCATCCATTATAGCATGCTTTGAGATGGAATCAAATGCTTTTTCGTAGTCGATAAAAGCCAAGCACAGTGGCATAGTGTATTCGTTGTGCCTTTCTATGACCTGCTGTACAACCTGGATGTGATCCATTGTACTGAATCCACTTCTGAATCCTGCTTGTTCTCTTGGTTGTGCGTCATTCAGTTTTTTTAATATTCTTTTAGAAATTATCTTAGTGAAAACTTTGTACATCACTGATAGGAGGCTTATTGGACGGTAGTTCTTTAAATCTTCCTGTGCTCCTTTTTTATGTAAAAGGATCACTTCTGCATTTTTCCATAAGTCAGGTACTTTTTGTTCTTTGAGGCATTTTGAGTATAATTTTGCCAGTGTTTTATGTAACGTCCGACCACCAGCTTTTAGCATTTCGACAGTTACACTATCCTTTCCTGGAGCCTTGCCGTTCTTCATCAATTCTATAGCATTTGTTACTTCCTCCACTAGGATATCTGGTATTATATATTGTTCTTCCGTGGGTATTGCTGTCCCTGACTGGCTCTGATCTTCATATAACTGGGAATAAAACCTTCTGACAATCTCTAACATTTGGGTACGCGTCCTGCACATTGTGCCATCCTCACGCTTTAAAGCATATATTTGCGTTCTTTTGTTTCTCAGCTTCTGTTTAGCTTTGTTAATTCCTTTGTTTTCTTCCAGGGTTTTTTGCACTAGCTGCATATTGAATCGGCGCGTGTCCTCTCTGATACGTTTTCTTATAATTTTGCAGAGCTCAGTGTACTCGACCCTGCCAAAAGGACTACCTGCATTTCTCATTGCTCGCCGTTTCTTCATTAAATCAATGGTCTCACTGGAGATTTTTGTTTGTTTGAGACATTTTTCCTCTGGTGGTATTGAAGCAGCCGTTTGAAGTACATTGTTGGTGATTTCTTCATATTGAACTGATATTTCCACCTCCTCTGGATCTTGTAACGCAGCAAACCGGTTTGACAAAGCAATCTCAAAATCGCTTCCTCTCTCCAGCAGTTTTCCAGAATCCACCTTGCCCTTCTTTGATCTTACCATTTTTTCGCGCTCTTTTCGACAGTCAATCCGAACCCTTGCTCGTACAATTCGGTGGTCACTTCCAACATTAAAATTGTTAAGGACAGTACAATTGGTAAATATTGTAGTGTGTGTTGTGTATTGTATGTAGTCAATTTCGCTTGTGAGCCCAGATGGACTTTTCCATGTCCATTTTCTACTGATATTTTTCTTATAGAATGAATTCATAATATATAGTTCTTGTCCTTCAGCAAAATCAACTAATCTGTCACTTCTATTGTCTCGCTCACCAGTTCCATATGGACCAGTTGCATTTTCGTCTGTTCTTGTTGTTCCAATTCTGGCATTAAAATCACCCATCAGGATTTTGTACCTACATTTCTCCTTGTATATATATATATATATATATATATATATATATATATATATATATATATATATATATATATATATATATATAT
Source organism: Cosmopolites sordidus (assembly GCA_031761425.1). Lineage (NCBI taxonomy): Eukaryota > Metazoa > Arthropoda > Insecta > Coleoptera > Curculionidae > Cosmopolites > Cosmopolites sordidus. Next base: position 657,112 of record JARFXV010000172.1, on the reverse strand, counting down.
ATATATTTAAATATGAACATTAACTCAGTGCAAGATGCAACTGATTACATAACCAATTTTTACAAATATGATTTTATGACCACATAAAAGACACTTCACTCTTTGAAAAAATAGATTATTATTAAATTAATTTAAATTTTTACAGGACAGGAATCAACAGCATCAACTGATTATTACTCCCCTTCTAAAACGATTTTAATTTAAATTTAAAATTGAGAATTAAATATTAGTTGACATTCTCTGCCGTATCTAGTAAGTTTTCATTAATTTCATACACTAACTATAATTAAACAATAATTTATCACTCTAAATAACTGTAAACTGTTATCAGTTTCTCGTTTTTATTCATACGGCCCTATACCACCTCCAAACCGTAGTCGGCAATATGCAGATACCATTCTGGTCTCACTTACAGAATATGATTTTTCTTGTAGTTTTATATTCAAAGATTTCAATCAATGAAATGCTCCGATCTTAATAACCTAGCTTTGTTGTAACCACCAGTGCTGCTGTTTTTGTTATAATGCAAATATTAAAACGTATTTTAATTTTGAATAGTTTAATGTTAATACTACAATAATAATGAAGTTGTTATTTTTGTATATTGATTACCCAAAAAAATCAACATGGTGCGTGGTAAAAGAATGATTAACATGGCATTGACCCAGCTTAAAAAAGATACAGCAAATACAATCATTAAAACTACTACTGGTTCAACATCCCGTAAATACAAAAAAAATTCATCAGTAGGTTGTTTTTAGTAGCTGTTTTCTAGAAATAAGTATCTTATTGGAACCTTAGTTTGTTAAGATTGATGCAGAATTTTTTATTTTGTGTTGTGAGTACCCTAGGTAATTTTTACAAATTTAAATTAATTTTTTTAATTTAATAAATATTTGAAAAATTTTTGGAATATGCAAAATTTAATTTAATATAATGAATATTTGAAATCAAAACTTTTTTCTCAAAATGTTTTGCTTGTTTTGTTTTCGAAAGATTTGGAGAAAATTGTTGAGACAATGCTGAACATTTTGGTTGACTCTGAAGGGAACAACGATTCTGACTCCGTTGCTTAACTTATAAATATGAAACGTCCCGGAATTTAAGCCGCAGTGGAAACCATGACATTGCTTTTATTTCTGATGAATGAAACAACCGGCAATTTAAACCGCAGTGGAAACCATGACACTAATTATCCTTCTGATGAGTGTGTAACGCCGAAAAATATAAACACTAGTGACAAGTTTTTGGTTTTATACTCCTCACCAGATTACTCATCTGAAGAAGAGTCGAGGATTACTAATAAACCAAAAAAAGCAACGATGGTGCATTTCCTGGAAGAAAAATTCTACGAAGCTGGCAAATCTTGCTGGAACTCAGCACATCTCTTTTTACCTTCACCTTGCTCTGAAAGGTGCAGACTGAAATGCTTTACCATTCTGGAAAACCCTGGACATTTTTGATGATTTTTGGAATGAAAAAAGAGACTCGAATTGAAAACGACAATTCTTACCAAACTGCGATAACAAAGGAAGTACAGCACAGAAAGCCAAGAAAAAGTGATTTAAAAAGCACCTTAAAGAAAAGCTTTATACAATTTTACTCTCCCCATTGATGGTAAGAAAAAAGTAGTTTGTATGGTATTCGTCAAATTCGTCAATCATTTGTAAACACTGTGCTGAAAAGACTCTTCCTAATGAGTTAGTGTCACGATTTAAGCATATACTAGGTAATAAAATCCCCGAAAAGATTACTACTGGGGTCATTGATCATATAAACAAATTTCCATCTTATACGTCATACTCAGTAGAGAAAAAACATCAAAGAGATAAACATTAACAAAATATATTTAGATTACAAAGAAGATTGCTTACAAAAGGCTCTGAGTGTTGCAAAGAGTGGTATCATCGACAAATTTTTAAAAGTAAATTCAATATGACTTTTCATTTACAATAGTATGACACGTGTGATCAATACGATCTTTACGAAAGTCATTTAAATGATCTATCATTTTATGAAGCGCAGAAAGAATCAACAAAAATAGAAAAGGAATTGCATATTGACGATGCTGAGACTAGATATAAGTTGAAATCTAAGAACAAACAAACATGCGCTGATGACAGAAAAGAAGTTGTTACTGTGGATCTACAAAAATGTTTCGCGACGCTCTTTTAAACAAATAACTATAATTATTATTTACTAAAATTGTGAACTTTAAACTGCACGATTTTCGATGCATCTACGAATCTATCTTGGTGCTTGATGTTTGATGAAAGTATTGCAGCCAGAGGTGGAAACGAGATGGTTTCATGCTTTTATATATAAGCTACCTTAGTGTCAGGCAAACAACTTTGCGAAAAATTGACGATTTGGTCAGACAACTACGGTACCCAAAATATAAACCTACAGATGATAATGATGTATTTGTGGCTGCTGGAAAGTTCTGAAAGATTTCCAAAATTAACAACAATTAATCACAAATATCTTCTGAAAGGCCATACCCATATGGAGGTCGATAGCACCCATGGTGTGACTGAAATAAAAAAATCAACTAATGGAGACAGAATATATGTGCCTCAAGACTGGATTAATTTCGTCTACTCAAGTGGGAAAAGTATTAGACCACATGCCACGAAACTAGAGGAGTTTCTCCAATTTATTTCAAGAATCGAACTAACCTTTCAATAAAACGTAAATTTCTATCTCAAAAATGGTGTGGCTTCAAGTTCGAAAGCGAACTTACGCACTGTACTACAAAACTTCCTTCGCAGAAGAAACGTTCAAAGAAGTTTCACTAAAAAAGAATAAAAGAGAGTAGTTCAGAGTATAGAGTGCAGTTCCGTTGGCTGATATGATTCCTATTATCAGTAGTTGGCTTAGGCCAATTAGTAGTGAAAAACACAGAGACATACTAAAATTGATAAAATGAATGGCTTTAGGATATCATGATTTTTATAAAAATTTGAAGGTAGAACAAAATATCAAGAAAGAAAAAATATAGTAATGAAAAAAAATCGATGAAGATAATGAAATTCTGTAAATTTGGTACATTATGAAGAATGATATTGCAATATACAATTTTTTCTTTCACAATATTTTAATCTTTTTTAAGGTTTTTGAAACTAAAGTTATTAAAAATTATAAAAGGAATTATTTTATTTTGCGGCTTTTATTGAATTCCTTTATTAAATCCCAACAGAGTGGTGTATTTTTAAGTAAAAAAGTTCTAGAACAGTATAGACCAGAAGATACTAAGTCCTAACTTACAAGACTAAGTCCATACTGTTTCAAGGCCAAACTATGCTAAGTCCGGCACATCTGAATAAATTGAGTATTATTAAAATATCATTAAACTTAGCAAAATATCAGGTAGCATTTTATATCAGTATATACCATAGCCTTAAATAAATAATTTAACTATAAAAGTAATCACCAAAAGTAATTAAAAATACTCCGAATCTTAAATGTGTTTGTTCTATTTTACTTTTTCTGTATAACTTTCTATATATTTTAATTTTTCTGTATGAATTTATTTTAAACATCCTTAACGTCTTAATGAATAAAATATCATTCATTTTTCGTCAGATTTCGTAGTAACTGTTATGGGTCATTAAAATTATAACTAAATAACGTGTTATCGTTGTTAATATTAATTTGTACGTGATTCATTAATATTCACATACCCTTTCGACCTTGATTTACCATTAATAATGAAACGTTTGTTAAAAATTTACAATGTCTATTGCAATTCCATGGTCCATTACGTTCTAATTCCAATTGTTGTGGTTTTCGATTAGAAAATTGACTTTAATTACATCATTTTTAATTCGACGTTTATTGACAATAATCCATGACGCACATTATGTTTAGGAAACTAACTTTATCAGGAAAATAACACATACTATTTAACTTAATTATACGAAATACAATAAATTATGCAGAAATACATTCGTTTATTCGTTACTGAAACGTGTTACCACGTTTAAATTGTGTAATCGCGCAATCTAGATATGAACATGTCTATTAGATAGTTTCATCACCAAAAACCACTTAAAGACATTTGATGGCTATTTCCATGATAGCAAAAATATTAAACCTATGTTTCGAAAACTGAGAAGCATAGTGTACATCAAAAGCCAATGTACACGATGGTACCCTTCGTCATTTATTTGTTGAATTCAAACGTATAGCGACAACCTGATTGATGACGGCTAAAGACAAGAAACTGGTCTAAGGAGACGATTGCTGACGTTTAGGGGGCAACTGGAGAAATAAGCAATTATCAAGAGGAGCACACGCAGTCTGGCACGTTCACCACAGGGTAGCGTAAGCTACAGAGCATTACAGACTTCATCCAAAAAAGCCGATATATACGGTCATACCTTTGGTAATTTCTTCAGCTGCGTTCCTAACGTTCAACTTGAACCCAATTAATGTCGGCTTAAGGCCAGAAACCTGGCTCGGGAGACTCTTGCTAGTGTTTTAGAGGCAGCTGAAAAATTCCCTTTTTATAACATACATAATATATTCTTCAAGAGCACACTTACAACTTGTCAACTAAGAATACGTCATAGCAACAGTGAAACTACATAAAACTACCAGAAGTTTTCCGACCGGATGTGATATTAGACAAGGAGATACAATGTCTCCAAAAACTTTTAATAGGTTTTTGTAGTATACAGTAAAACTTCTGGGCAGACACTTACGGGACCCTAAAAAGTGTCCGTTTCAGGGAGTTGAGACAAGGTATAAGGGCAAGAGAGATAAGGCATAAGAGTGAGTTTAATAAACATTTAATATTAAGTATATAATATATTATTTATTAGAAACTACAAATACATATATAATATAAAAAAAATATTATACGAGGTTCGTTTAATAAGTCCTTAGAAAATCCAAGAAATGGCACTCGTAGCATCGGAAATGGTTTGTTTTTAATAAGCATCATTATTTACCAGATAGCTGTCAAAGTCGCAGTTATATTCATCATATGGTTTAACTTTTATTGTCGATTTAAGCAAGAAACCTCTGTTTATTTAGAAAAATGGAACAAGCGAGTTTCGAGTGGTGATTAAACAGTTATACTTAAAAGGTTTAACATCGAAGGAGATCAAAGCTGAATTGGATGAAATCATGGCACGTCTGCTCCTGTGTTTGCAACTGTTTATAATGAGGGTAAACGAGTTCAAACGTGGCCGTACATCCACAAAAGATGAACATCGTTCGGGATGTGCAGTGGAAGTGACTACTCCCGAAATGATGATGAAAATGAAATGATGACAAAATCCACGACATGATTTTAAGTGATCGACGAATCAAATTGCACGAAATAGTTGAGGCCACAGGTTTATCACAAGGTACAGTGTTTTCAATTTTGCAGGAAAATTTGGGTCAAAATTGGGAAATGGTCAAATTCGACAGAGGTACCGCGTTTGCTCTCAACGGAAAATAAACGCAATCGTGTGGTCGACTCTGAAGGCTGTTTTGGCACTTTTTCGTCGCAATTCTTATAAGTTTCTGCGTTTATACTGTGGACTGAACTGTGGATGAAACATGGATAAACTACTATACTCCAGGAATACTCAAAACAGTGGGTTTTTGAAGCCGAACGGACTCCGAAGAAGGCGAAGACCGTGACGTCGGCCGGCAAAGTTATGGCCACAGTTTTCATTTTACACTGATTACTTGGAAAAAGGAATAGCAATAACTAGAGAGTATTATGCGTCGTTATTGCACCGGTTGAACGAAGAAAACAAGAAAAATCGTCCTCATTTGAAAAAGAAAAAATCTTCTTCCATCAAGACAATGCACCGGTTAGAATTAAAAGAAAAAGGTTGAAATTAATGTTGGAAAAGGTTGAAATTAATGGAATTAAAGTTTGAATCATTATAACATCCACCGTATTCATCGGATTTGGCCACCAGTGCCTTTTTTAATTTCCGAACTTCATCGAACGAGGAGGTCATGCTGGAACAAAGCGTTTTAATTGCTAAGTCACATCAATTGCCTGTATATAGATATGTATCAATAACCTCTTCTTCCTGTGTGTGTAAGCACTTGGCCCATCCCGTCCGGCGGTCAAGTTGCGGAAACACCAAGGAAGAGAAGATATAGTGCTATTCAAGATATATCATTGACCGAATAAACTGTTACAAATCCCTGTTTGGGCAAAGTTGCAAAAAACCTAAACAGGGCTGAGTTTAATAAAATAACAGGTAAAAAGATAAAATTAATTTTATATTTTTTTTAGTAGTTTCAAAATATTTTAGTTTAATTCGCATTCTTTTCTTAAACAGTGCAGTTCTATAATGTCGATCATATTTTTATTATTCCAAATGTGCTAAAAATGTGGCGTTCTTGGCAAGATAATAATCATTGTGCCTCCGGTAGTGCTAATTTTACAAGAAAACATTTATCGTCCGATGTTAAGAAAATTGTTAAAAATGTGTATGTTTTTTTATTAAATAGGAGGCTTAATGTAAATGCAGCTGCGGCAGAAACGTCTTCACTAACGAAAACGCCGTTGTCTATAGTTAAAGATATTGTGACAAAGCGAATTAAAGCCAAAAAAGTTCGTAGTGATTCTGGTAAAAGCAAATGTGTTGACGAAAATGACAAAGACTTAATTCGTAGCAAAATGTATGCTATGTATGAAGAGGAAACTGTGCCTGCATTGCATTCATTGCAACAGCGACTAGGGACAGATAAAACCAACATTCTTTGCAGCAAAACTATTCGCCGGGATTATCTCTAATGGGTTTTGCATATCGGACCATTAATAAATGACAAATATTAATGGAATCACAACGATTGCGGCGATGACGGTTCGACTGCTTAAACTCTATAAAAAAATACAGATTAGGAAATCGTCCCATTATCTACCTTGATGAAACATGGTTCGATACACATGAGACTCCAGCAAAAGGATGGGTAGCTACATCAAGAAAATGCCAAACCAAAGCCCCAGCAAACAAGGGAAAAAGAATTACAATTTTATGGATGGATGGTTCCAAATTATTAACGGTTGTACTCCAAAATATGTAACATTCATCTTTGGACTACCAGGATGATACCACAGGAGAATTTTTTGAAGAATGATTTATAAATAGCCCTTTGCCCAATGTGCGTAAGGAAAGCGTAATTGTAATAGACAATGCTAGTTATCATAACCGCCAAAAAAATAAAGTTCCTAATGCAAATAACACTAAATTGGAAATTCAGAACTATATATTAAAAAACGATAGATACTTCGAAAATACATATAAAAAATGTGATCTCCTAAAAACATTAGACATTTAATATTAAAAAGAAATATATATGTGATACTACTACTGCCGATATAGGACATACGGTTCTACGCCTTCCCTCGCATTACTGTATTTTTAATCCAATTGAGCATATGTGGCATCAGGTAAAATCCAATGTTAGGGCAGAAAATATTTATCCGACTCTAAGTGCAAGTGCTGCAACATTAATTGGGAAGATTGTAGATAGTATTCCCAAAGAAAGTTAGATAAATTCGATTAACCATGTTATTAAAATAGAAGATTTCTATGTATCATTTACTAATAATATAGAACCCCTTATTATTAATGTAGATCAAAGTGAGAGTGAGATTGAAACCGAATTAAATATATAATTAAATTTAAGTTATAATTTTTATTGTACTAATGAACCCAAAATTATTCAGAACTTAAACAACTCTGACTCTGGCGTCTTTGAAGAAACTAGTAATATTTGTATTGAAATTTATTGGGGTATTTATCATTTTGCCGAAAGGCAACAAAATATCTTGAGCCGGACTATAATGGTTTTGTAAGTAGCATCTCGGGTGGATGGAGGGTTCGAACGCGATCGAACCTGTGTGTGTTCATCGCCTATTCAATCAGACAGTGTTTCTTATATAGGAACCACCAGACATACCGAGTCATCACTTTCTTCCAATATTAAATTTCCATATTCGAACCGAAAGTAACAATGGGATGTCGTCTTCAACATCTGGATCTTCTGCGTTTTGTGTTGGATTTTCAGAGTTATTATGTCTAATTTCATATTTGGAAAAGCAATTTTTAATTGTATTCTTTGATACCTGGTCCCATGCATTTTTAATAAGATAAATTGCATCCAAAACGTTTATTTTCTTTGAGAGTTCATGAGCTGATTCAGCAGTAGTAATGGCTAATAAAAGTTACTTAACAATAAATATTCTCTAAATAGTTTTAAAACTTTAACTAATGTGCTAGTCTAGAGGTTGACACACAGACGTGCAATTGGGAGGTAAAAAATCAATTCTATATTTTCTAATTGTATGTTTCTTGTTGGGTGTGAACACGCGTTGTCTAAAAATAATATAACTTGACGTTTCTTACGTTTCAACTTCCGATCAAATTTCACCAACCATTCTGTCATTAATTCCCCAGGCATCTATGTTTTTCTACTCCATCTCCAAGTAACAGGTCAATTCAGATTGACGTGTTTCAAAGTTCTTGGTTTTGCGGTTCTTCCTATTACTAGCGGCTTTTGTTTTTCTCTTTTCATGTTTTCACATTCATGTTTACACCAAACAGTATAATAAACCTTTCTTTCGAAAGTTTACCTCCACAGCATTTTTCGTATCTCATTTTTAATGTTTTATTGGAAAGTGCAAGAAAAATAACCCAGATTTATCTGCATTGTAGATATCTTTGGGTGAATAATTGTTTATAATTAAGGGAATCTTGATCAAAAAAGTGTAGCTTTGAAAGCAATTGTGCCATATACAAACCTTTTCCATGTACGAAATCCCATCTCATCTGCTTGTGCGTATGTTGCCATCTTAAAGCTTTGTTCTCGAGCCAGTTCAAGAAGAGGATTAACGTTGATCGGACTGCGTTCGCGTGTCCGTGGCCGTCCATGAGAGGTATGAATGAATAAGAAATTAATTTGATGAAGTCAAGACCGACAAAAAGTGTCCACTGAAGAAAGTAATTTTTCCTCCATTTCTATCTTGTTTGGCCAAGAGTATATATGCATTCGAAAGCCATTTTCTTACTCTATCAGAACCATTGACATCATTTTTCTGAAAAACTGAATTTTAATAAACTTTCACGCTTTTGAAAAGAAAATTCCAGGTAACAAAAAAGTTCATTTCTGACCCTTGACACATTATATTACACTACAGAAACAGTTCGAGTATAAGGAGAGGACGTTATAGCTTATCGGCTTACTAGAAATTGGTTTGCCAAGTTTAAAAATGACAGCTTTGATCTGGACAACCCGCCCTGCTCTGATCGACTTTTCGACTTCGACAAGAACCATTCGTGAAAGGGGACAGTCGTCAAACATGTCTCGAATTGGCTGAGATTCTGTGATTTTGAGTTCTGTACAGAATCGTAACGGAAGATGAGAAATTGTATCACTATGTCAATATGAAACAAATGAAGGAGTGGGTGGTCATAGGAGACACGCCAAAACAGAGAGTTACGCAAGATCTCCATCCCAAGAAGACCATGATCTGCGTTTGATGGGAGTGGGGGGTCTCATGTACTAGGCCATGCTGGAGAAGAATAAGACGGTCGACAAGGAACACTACCTCGCCTAGCTACACCGTATAATGAGGTTACTCAACTGAAACGACACGATCGACAAAACCAAATCATCTTACTTAACGACAATATACAATCTCACACAGCAAACATCGTCAAACAAGCCTTGAATAATCTCGAATGGAAGGTTCTTCCACATGCTCCTTACTCTCCAGATCTTGTACCAACTGATTATCACCTCTTCAGCTCGCTGTCCAACAAAATGAGGGGCGTAACCTTCGTTAACGATGAGGAGAAGGTTGTGAATAATGACGGAGAATACATCACTGGTTAGTTTGTTGCTATAATTGTTGCTTTTTTCAATAAAACTTTTTAATAAAAAAATGCAGAAATTTACATTCTCGAAAAAATTATAACGTGTCAAGAATGGAAACAACTAGGTATCCTACAAAAGGTAATCAGATTAATTAATGATCCTCAACAAAACAACAAATCAAATAGCAATTAAATAGCATGGAAATAATACAAACAAGAATAGAAGACTAGACAAAGTGAAAAATTAATATTCTAACATTAGTAGCCAAATCCAAAACAAAATATTCATCCGAAAAAGAAGTATCCCAAAAATTTGGAATCAGAAGCAAGAAAAGCCAAATTAGAGATAAAGTTGAGTAAGATATATCGATATATCGTATAGTGATAAAAAACATAACAGGAGACAAAAGAAGTAATACAACTCAGAACATACAACGGGAAAGAATATAGTCTACAAAAGATTTACAACCCAAGACTAAAAATTAACAAATCTAGTATAAATAATGGAACAAAGGGATAAAAAAGATATGAATATAAAAGCCAGAATAGCAAAAATTTGAAAGTTTAAAAATACTGATGTAATCAAAATATGCCATAAAAATTAAAGTGAGAATATACATGACAATAAGTTTTGTATACTACCTACTACAACATGTACCTGGAAACTTAATAGAACCAATGCCAAAATGATTGGCGGAAGATGTAATATGCAATTTACTGAGGATAACACAAAGAAAAGCAGGAACGGAAGAAAAGAGAAAAATAGAGCAAATATAGAATGAATCCGAAATAAGTATCTTCATCAAAACCCAAAAATTAAGATACTCGTAGATAGGAGTACTCAACCTTTGTATATACAAAGGTTAAGTAGAAAAAGAATGGTAAATAATACGTTAAGTAATAACGAGACTGACGCTGCTATAGAAGAAGAACGCATGGGCCAAATGCCAGCGACCAACAGCTGTTTAGCGTGAAACCTTCTCTTTCGAATGCAGTACCTCTCGCTCCTGTAAACAAATCTTCGTGTGCATTAGAGTTTTTTTTGTTTCGCCGGTAAAATATTAATTTAACAATAGAGCAAAGAATTGTTGTGAAATTTCACTTGAAACTTGGAAAAACCGCTACTGAAACTTTTAATTTATTGAAAGAAGTGTATGGCAATGAATGTTTATCGCGTGCACGTGTTTTTGAATGGTCTAAGCGTTTTCAAGATGGCCGAGAAGATGTTGAAGATGATCCAGGCCCGGGTCGCCCTCCCACGTCAAAAACGGATGACGATATCGAAACAATCGTTAATCTGGTTCGATCTGACCATCGGTTAAGTATTCGTAAGATTGCTGAAACTATAGGAATTGACAAAGAATGCGTACGGCAAATTTTACATAACAATTTTAAGATGTAAAAAGTGTGTGCTAAAATGGTGCCAAAAATTATCACGTTTGAACAACAAGAAGCTAACAAAAATATTTGTAAAATGGCCAAACTTATTGGAAACGATAGTAACATGTGACGAATCGTGATTTTTTACTTATGATCCTGAAACGAAGCGCCAGCCCATACACTGAAAGAACCCAAATTCACCGGGTGCCAAAAAGGTCGAATGAGCAAATCAAAATTCAAAGCAATGATGATTTTTTTGTTCGATATTCATGGAAATGTATACCTTCACTGGGTTTCTGAAGGTTAAACTATTAGTCAACATAACTACATTTACGTTCTTGCTGAACTCCGTGAAACGATAAGGAAAAAATGAGCCGAATTGTGGAAAGACAAGTCATGGGTTTTCCACCAAGACAATGCGCCGGCTCAGTCCGCATTATACATCAAAAGGTTTCTAGCCAAGTACAGCATCCCAGTGTTAGACCGCCTTATTCGCCGGATCTTGAGCCGTGCAACTTCTATCTGTTTCCTAAGGTAAAATCTGCATTAAAAGGAACAATATTTGAGTTCGTTGAAGTTGTGAAAGAAACAGCAGCACGCGTTCTGAAGGAGCTGACAGCAGAGGACTTCCAGCACTGTTTCGAGCAATGGAAAATTCGCATGCAGTGTTGTAGGGAAAGAGGAGGGGCGTATATTGAAGTTGGTAATAAGTAAATAAGCATAAAATCAAAATAAAATGTTTTACAGCGTCAGTCTCGTTATTTTATAGTCACACCTCGTTTGCTACTATAACAACATCAGTCAGTCAATACGTCCCCGGTCTGATATATAGATGGCGTCACAAAAACATTGTCGATTGTACCAACCTTTAATAGTCATGTCTCAAAATTTCATGACAATCTGTCTACTAGTTTCTGAGTTGTGCTTTAAGTGACGTAACTTTTTTATTTTCAAAACAATAAACAAAAATAATGCGTTTATTAAGCATTGTTTTTTGAAGAAAAATACAGTTGAAGCAAACCAATGGCTTAATAAACATTACTTGGACTCTACCCCAAGAAAATCAACCATAATTGATTGGTATGCTAATTTCAAACGTAGCCGTACAAGCATTGTTTTTTTAAAGAAAAATACAGTTGAAGCAAACCAATGGCTTGATAAACATTACTCGGACTCTGTCCTAAGAAAGTCAACCATAATTGATTGGTATGCTGATTTCGAACGTGGCCGTACAAGCACCGATGATGCTGAAAGGTTTGCACGTCCAAATTAGGTGATTATCACTAAAAATGTACAAAATGATTTCGAAAACTCGGCAAATAAATCTGCAGGAAATAGCTGATATCATGAGGCTATCAAAAGAAAGTATTTACACCATTTTGTATGAACATTTGGGAAAACGTAAATTGCCATCAAATTGGGTACCCCGTTTGCTCACATTGGACAAAAACAACAAGGAATTAATGATTCTGAGCAATGTTTGGAGCTGTTTAAGCGATATAAAAAGAATTTTTTCATACGGTATGTGGCAATGGATGAAACATGAATCCATCACTACACTCCGGAGTTAAATCGGCAGTCAGTTCAATGGACAGCAGCCAGTGAAGGCCATCCAAAGCGACCAAAAACGCAACCATCGGCAGGTAAGGTTATGGCCTCTGTATTTTGCGATACACATGGGATATTGTTCATAAATTATCTCGAGAAAGGTAAAACTATCAATAGTGAATATTATATAGCTTTATTGGTGTGTTTGAAAGACGAGATTGTAAAAGAAAGTCTCCAAATGAACAAAAAAAGTGCTGGTTCAACAAGACAATGCAACGCTTCACCCAGCGACTATTCTGTTCTCAGATCTAAAAAAAAAATGAAGAGGTAATTGCCGAAATTGAAGGATATTTTAAAGAAATAACAGAAAATCGTTGAAATGGTTGTATTGCTCTTCAAGGAGAATACATTGATGAATAAAGTCTAAATTTGCAAAAAAAGAATGTTTCATTAGGCAGACCAGAGACTTATTAACCAATGTGCTAAATAAAAACTAAGGTGATTTGTTTTAAAAATTCGCCCACTTTACGTATCTATACAACCATTTGTTTTTTAAGTTGATATGTCTTTGATATTTAACAGAAGTTTCTTATTATTTCGCTTTTTAAGTTGGAAATTATAGCGCCTTTTGTAGAATTTGTAATAAAATTTGTCTAAAAAACGAAATTTTTTGTGCTGATACATTAAAAATGGCAAGAAAGTGTATCGGTGATGAAACTGTATTTAAAAAATATGATTACAAGTAATACAAGGACTTTAGTGATGGTAGAAAAGCAGTTGAAGATGAACCTCGTTCAACAAGACCTTCCATGTTGAGCAATGAAGAAAACATTACCAAAATCGAAGATTTACTACCGAGTAATCACTGATTAAGTATATTTCACCGGAATATCATTTAGATCAATTTAATTATCTTTGAAGAACAATTTAACCTTGCCTTGTATCGGCTCGCCTTGTTCCGAAAACAATTATTTTTGTTTTTGAAAAACATCGTCATGTTGAATTTGATGAAGAGCTTTCGTTGGATGTTGATATTTTGAAATACACAACTACTGGTGATAATGAAACATGAGACATAGATCTATGATGACGTGATGACATACCTCAAATGTATAATAACTGATGATGAGGCATCAATCTATGCTTATGACCCAGAAATAGCTCAAAGATCAAGCGAGTATCGTGCTAAAGATGAATCAAAACCGAAAAATATATAAAAGCTGATCAAAAATCAAAATCAAGTTAACTGTATCCTTCTATTACAGTAGTATTGTTTACAAAAAGTTCCTTCCGACTGGTCAAACAGTTAATAAAAAACATTATTTATATATCCACTCAAAAAAAACATCCAGATTTATGGTTAAACAACTCATGGTTCTTGCATCACGATAACGTAACATCAAACACCGCAGTACGTATTCGTCAATGTTTCAAACATGAAACACAAGCACCATAATCGCCAAAAATGGTACCATATGATTTTTTCCTGTTCCCTCAATTAAAGAAACCATTTAGTAAAAAGTAAAAAACCAATTTGAACACTGCAAAAAACGTTGGAATAATTACATTGTCGTGAAAGGGAATTACTTGGAAGGATACATTTGAATTAATAAATAAATATTTTGTGTTTTATTTAAAAATTCACGTTACTCTTTGATCATATTATATGAGATGAATATTTTGGTACAAATATTTGCACCAATGTTTAACATTTACCTTCTACTCCTAAAATATGATATTTTGTAATTTTATTATTATTAAAACAAATTGTTATTTTATACTAATAATTAAATATTTCGCTCACTCATAGACGTGATATTTCTGAAGAAAAAATAAGTAATAGACATATTTTTGATTATTGTGAGAATTATCGTGCGATGATTTACTACGACTTTCGACGTGAATTATCAGTGCATCGATCAACTCACTTCGACTTTTGGCGATGAAGCACCATTTAAAACCATTGTATATCACTGGTTTAGTAAATTCAATAATGGCCGTCGTTCGCTCATGGACGAATTTAAAGAAAGTCATCCAAAATCGGTTGTTGTGTCAGAAAACATCGATACAGTGCGCGAACTGATAAAGCAAGATCATCATGTGAGATATCGTGATATTGAGGCATCCCTGAGCATTAGTATAACAAGCGTACACAAGATTTTACATGCACATTTAGCCGTTAAAAAGATTTGTGCGCGTTGGATTCCGTATAATTTGACAATCACTCAAAAAAGACTCGTATCGATTGGTGCACAGAAATGCCCAAAAAATACAATCGCAGTACGTCTAAAACCGAGTATAACATCTACACAGGTGACGAATCTTGGATCTATACGTATGAACCCGAAAGTAAACAGCTGTCGACTGTATGGGTCTTTCAAAAAGAGCCAAACCCAACAAAAATTGTTCTCGCAAGAAGCACTTCGAAACAAATAGTTGTCTGTTTTTTTGGAAAATGGGCATGTAGCTACAATGCCACTAGAAAATCGTAGAGCGGTCAATTCTGAATGATACACAACCATTTGTTTGCAAGAAGTCTTCAAAGAAATAAAAAAAATAACCAAGGACGCAAGATCATTCTTCACCATGACAAGAGATACGCGAATTCTCACACATCGGACCAAACAACTTAATATTTGACCGGTCAAAACATCGAATTGATGGATCATCCGCCGTACAATCCTGATTTGACACCCAATGATCTCTTTTTGTGCGCGTCCGTGAAGAAAACACTACATGGTTAACGATTTTCGACGCCAGAAGTAGCAATTGGTACGTTCAAAATGCATGTTTTAGATATACCGCAATCAGAATGGAAAAAATGCTATAAGAATGAGTTCAAATGTATGCAAAAGTGTACCGATCATCGCGGAGAATATTTTGAAAAACAATAAAACCATTTTCAGTGATAAATACTTGTTTTTATATATTACTCCGAATTCATAAACTGTACCCCTCGTATTATACATACACTTTTGAATTATGAATAACTTATTATATATAAACTTATGAATAAAATTAAATACATAAAATATATTGAAAATTACAAAAACACAAACGAATTACGATGGTTAAAGCCAAGTTAAAGTTTCAACTTTTGCATACACTACAGTTTTGTTATATTTAATATAATTGATTGTGAAAATCGAATAAATCTGTAGTTTTATTTTAAAGTAACCCATTGATTTAGATTGCATGAATTATAAACAACTGCATTATATGATACATCCGAATTCATTTCCATGTTAAAAAAAAAACTTTGATACAATATTGAATATCAGTTACAGATCGAGAATGTGTCTAGACTAAAAATAAATGTCAATGTCAACGTAACAGAATTATATATGGTTAGATAGTTACAATGCCATCTACTCACAATATAACTTAATATAACATATTCTAGTTAAATATATTAATATTTAAAGTGTTTATTGTTAAATTTTGGAAAAAAATAAGTGAATGGAGAAATAGGAACTATAAGAATGGAGGAGTAAAGTGTTGTATATTAAACATTTGATGCTTTATGAGTTTCGAAACCATAACAATGTAATTTTTACTGTTTATTGTTATACATGGGATAACAAAACATATTAACGTTGGTTTAAAAAAATTAGAAATTCTGATTTCAATATTTTCGATGGTATAAAATGAAACACTTGTTGGGTTTGATATTGAATTTGAATTTGTTGTTACTTGAAATTGAAGCTAATCCCAAACAAGCCATCCAGGAATTAGCGACAAAACTTAAAACTTCAAGGTCCACAAGATGTTTAAAACAACTAAACCACGTGCAGAGAGAAGATAATGTGAATTCAGTTGGATTTGTAGTGCAGATTGTCCAGGCTAGATTGAAATCCTTTTATTCCTGGATTATGTGCAGAAATCCACATAAGAAAAAACAATAGTTAACAAGATGATAACCACCGTTGCCCTCTTGAAAACCAGGTATTCATGCTGAAAAAGTTTTACTGCCAGTATAGTGAGATTTTTCAAAAATTATTCACTATGAGGTTCTGAATTCTAATGAAGCAATAAGTGCTGAATATTATTAGGCCCAGTTTGATAGACTAAACATGGTTTTGTTTCAAAAACGTCCAGGAATGATTAATCGATGACATTACTTATGGATAATATATTATTTAAAGAATGATATTTTAGAAGCATTAATATGGATTAATTACACAAGTCGACATGATTTTTGTAACATCATGGCATTGTAACCCTGACCAGCATAATATGATATTCTATATTGAAAATAACCAGGATAATAATAATCACACAGGTCGACATGATTTTTTGTATCATACGTTTCCGTTTCATTTAGATAGTTATTAAAATACCTTTTCACAGATATGGCCTAGCACGTCCCATTTTCAAGTACCTGCTTGTCCTTTATATCATGGCGATTTGAAATTAATTGTACCTGACTTTAGACTGAATAATGCAGGAATTGCCACAAGACCGTAGAGGGGGTATTTTCACAGTATTGCACAAACCTTTAAAGGCAGTTTTATTGTTTTCTATATTTTAGATTGTTTCTATCTCATTTACAGTACAGTCAAGTACAGTCAGTCCAAGTTTAAATGGTAAGTTCTAGTCGTCGATTTTACAAAAATTCAGGGGATAAATTTTGTTATATATGTGAACAATCAATTTTAAAGTCACAAGCTAGATCTATATTCGAGGAAGTCAAAAAAGCCAATCTTTTATATTTTAAGTGCTAAATTGGAGATCAAGATAAAAGTTGGGCTCCTCATGTTTGCTGTGTGAATTGTCACGTAAGTTTAATGCACCGCAAGAAAAATTCTATGCCGTTTACTGTTCCTATGATGTGGAGAGAACCTACTCACCATGTAAGTGATTGCTACTTTTGTATCACTAAAACAGAAGGAATTTCAAAAAGGCAAAAGGACAACATTCAGTATTCAAATTTGCCTTCTGCACTTCCTTAGACTCAGGCCAGTTCCTCATAGCAGGGAACTAACGGTACCGATCGCTTTATCATTCATAAAATTCATATAATTCTTTATCAGGATCTGATCTACAACTTCCTGAGAACGCCAGTTGTGACCCAACATTTTCAACAAGTACCAGTGAACCTCACTTAATAACTCAGAATGAATTAAATGATTTGGTACGTGATCTGGGAGTTTCACAACAAAAATCGGAACTTCTTAGTTCCAGACTTCAACAGTGGAACTTGTTAGATAAAGATGCAAGTGTTTCACTTTGCCGAAAACGGAATGTAAAATTTACCAGTTTTTATAAAATGGAAGGATCGTTAGGTGCCTATAAATGATCTTAATAGGAGACAGGTGCCTTCCCAGTGGTGTATTTTCATAGATTCATCGAAATACAACCTAAAAGCAGTCTAAAAAGCATAATGGAAACAAAACTTCAAATGGAATATTCAGTGGCAATAAAAGAAACCTATAACAAGTTAAATATGAACAGTATGAGTGGGATATTTGTGGGGATTTAAAAGTAAGAGGTATATATATATATATTGCTTGCTTACTTCAACAGGGTTTTACAAAGTATTGCTGTTTTTTGTGTCTATGGGACAGTAAGGCAACAAAAGATCATCACAATAAGAAATATTGGCCTCATAGAACTCCTTTTCAACCTGGTACTTCGAACATATTATATGCCCCCAGTGTTAACCCAAAAAGGTGCTTATTCCGCCTCTCCATATTAAGCTCGGAATAATGAAAAACTTTGTCAAAGCCATAGACAAAAAAAGTAATGATTTCAAGTACCTGAAAGAAAAAGTACCTAAAAGAAATATTTTAAAAAATAATGAAGTGATGCAAAACTAAAAAAGACATATTTATTGGGCCTCAAATAAGAAAGCTTCTAGGTGATTTCCGTTCTCAAGAAAAATTAAATGAAAAGGAATTGGCAGCTTGGAAGTGTTTTGTAAGTATAGTGAAACATTTCTGGGTAACAAAAAAGATAAAAACTATAAAAACATCATAGATGAACTCTTGAAAGCTTATGAAATACTAAGGTGTCGCATGTCTTTAAAAATTCATTTTTTACACTCCCATTTAGAGAGAGGTTTTACCAGGACATCAGGACGATGGAAGCAATATATCAGGGATGCTGGAACCCATCTATGTTAGACAACTACTGCTAATTTGTAAAAAGAGATGTTGCTACAGAACACGAAAAAAAACTGAAAGTTTTTATCGCTGTATGACATCTCATGTAATATATGTTTTACTCGCATAATCCTCAGTATTGTATTTGTATAGATTTAACACGTTTTACATGTTTATAAATGTTAGATTGTTAAAATTTGTCGTTTTCTTTTTTTCCACCACCGACCCCGTGTAACAAAAAAAACTGTACGTGTTACTTATCATTTTCGGATTTAGAACTACAAAATACTTCATATACACCTATTTTCATCTTCATATACACCTCAAAAAAGTTTACATTTATTGGCATGTGTTAATAAATATCCTGAAATATTAAATATCATAATAAGAATGTATTTTGTAAGATCGATTTTTAGGTATTTTTCATTTAGAACCAATACATTGACGTTTAAGCTCTATATTGAAAAGATGACCTCAAAATATTTAAAATAATCTAATTTAATATTAGACGTATATATGTATATATAATTATTTGTATTTAAACAAATAGTTCACATGGACATATGTTTATACAATTGGATGTTTTAAGTAATGGTGTTCATAAAATTTCCGAGCAACAAGAAATAGCCCTTTTCCTAAGTAGATCAGGGTAAAAATATAAAATATATTTGTAAACGAATTACTTACATGGATGTTAAAACCCGCTTAATTTAAATTGCAACGAGTCTTCCTCACTAGGTCCAACGGCCGCATATCACAAATCCGAGTTCGCTTCCAGGTTTTAAGAGGAAAACACCGAATTGTTACACCGGTTACAAGTCGAGAGTTTTCAGCAAAATCCAAACCAAAGAAAAAGAAAAATTTGGCTTCAACTTAACGTTATTAAACGTGATTAATTAGCGACCGAAAAGTGCAGTGGAAATTCAGAGAGCTGAACCGCTCCGTCAGCCGCGCGCCATACCTCGCGACCTGGATCCCGGACCCATCGCTGCTGGTAGCCATGTCCGATGTTCCGGAAGCTGGTCCAACGATTATGGATCGCTCGCGACAACGGTTCGCGACATCGGTTTCGGAAGTTCGCGGGTGTGGACGAAGATGACTTCGAAGGCCGCTGACAGTCACTGAGAACTGATCAATAAGGCGCGCGGTCCAAATCGCACAGCATCCCCCGTTTTGGGCCGTAACGTTTCGCGAGCATCACCTCAACGGAAAACTCGCGCATAGTCGGTCGGTCCAGAAAATCGGAAATTTAAATCTAATTTGATGGATGTAGGGCGGTGTTATAGGTCAGTTTAAAAAAAAATAAGTCATTGCATGTAACACTAAGGAACAAATAAATAAAAACAATCCATGTCTTCCAGTTTCAGACCAATTCTAATAATCGTTATGGATATAAAACCAATAGTATGCACTTTGATTTAGAAACATAAGAGTGCAGTCTGAATCTATTTAACAACGCTGTACCATCCATTGGTACCATTGGCTTTAACTATCCCACTAATTCGTTTCTGTTATTGTAATTCTCAATATATTTTATATATTTAATTTTATTCATAAGTTTATACATGATAAAAAATTCATAATTCAAAAGTGTATGTATAATACGAAGGTTGCTATTTATGTATCCGGAATAATAAATAAAAACAAATATTTCTTATTGAAAATGGTTTTATTGTTTTTCAAAATATTCTTCGCGATGATCGATACACTTTTGCATACGTTTAAACCAATTTTCGTAGCACTTTTTTTATTCCAATTGAGGTATTTCCAAAACATGCATTTTGAACGCATCAACCGCTTCTTCTGGCATCGAAAATTGTTGACCACGTAGTTTATTCTTAACGGACGGAATAAAAAAGAAATCATTAGGCGCCAAATCAGGACTGTACGGCGGATGATAAATCAATTCGATGTTTTGACGAGTTAAATATTGAGTTGTTCGGTGCGATGTGTGAGAGCTCGCGTTGTCATGGTGAAGAATGATCCTACATCGTTGGTTGTTTTTTATTTCTTCAAAGACTTCTGGCGTGGATGCGCCCCATTCAGAATTGACCGTTCTACGATTCTCTAGCGGCATTGTAGCCACATGCCCATTTATCCTAAAAAACAGGCGACCATTTGCTTCGAAGTGTTCATTGCGCCAAAAACTTTTGTTAGGTTTGGCTCATTTTAAAAGACCCAGACAGTCGATTGCTGTTTACTTTCGGGCTCATGCGCATAGATCCAAGATTCGTCACCTGTGAAGATGTTATACACGGCACCACGATTGTATATGACGCACCACGATTTTATATGACGCACCACGATTGTATTTTGTGAGCATTTCTTTGCACCAGTTGACACGAGCCTTTTTTTGAACGATTGTCAAATTATTCAGAATTCAACACGCACAAATCTTTTTTATTGCTAAATGTTTATGTAAAATCTTATGTATGTTTGTCATACTAATGCTCAGGGATCCTCAATCTCACGGTATGTCACATGACGATCTTGCTTTATCAGTACGTATACAGTATCGATGTTTTCTGGTACAACAACCGATTTTGGACGACCTTCTTTAAATTCGTATATGAGCGAACGACGACCACGATTGAATTCACTAAACCAGTGAAATACAGTGGTTTTAGATGACGCTTCATCGCCAAAAGTCGAAGTAAGTTGATCGATGCCCTGTTGTTGAGATAGTCCACGTCGAAAGTCGTAATAAATCATCGCACGAAAATTCGCACGAGTTAATTCCATTTTTTGACTGAGATGAAATTTTCGACTCAGTAAACAACACAAATAGCGTCTGTATGACAAAATATTTTGTATACGTATGCAATGAAACAATGTCAAACTTTACGATGTATATATCAGATAACATCTAGCAACACCATTGTTGCCAATTCCGGATACATAAATAGCAACCCTCGTATGGGTCAATTTCCAACTACTGCAAATATGTTTATCCCATAATATCATATCTACCAAAAAGAAATTGCATTTTTGCTAGACTATTTGATAATTTTGAATTTGCAACTTTTATTGTTAAATAACTGTATACCGACCACTCACACCAAAACACATTGAAATTAGCTGACGCGCGTTTCGCTAACTAGGTTAGCATCATAAGGACATCATTGACACTAAAGCTTACTACCTACTTTGTTTACAATTCATGCATAAACCTAGAGCTATGAAGAGTAACAAAGTCGCTGAAGCGTACAAAATTACTCCTCTGGAAGAAAGTTAACAAAGGACTGTGTGGGATTGGCCCTTTGTCTCATCTAATAATCTCGTATCTTTAACATATTTAAGTAATTTTAAGTTGCTTATACCTACATTATGATGAGTTTCATAAATATGTTCGGCAACCACAGAACAACAATCAATCAACAATCAACCACAGCAACAACAATCTAGTCTATTACATCTTAGTTGAGCCATATGCAACTAGTGTTATAAGACACACATTTGGTTGATGACATTTTACGAGTGCCACATAATGTTGCTAAAAACCAAGCAAAAGGTCGTAGATAACAATAATCAGTATACACTTAAAAACATTTTTGTATGATGGGCCATAGGAAACGAACGTTTTTAGTAATTGAAGAAGGGGCCTATCTCAGATAGAATCTAGAACGCTACTCTTGAAAACGTCACACCAAAGTCATTCTAAGATCCCCAGTTACAAATATTCTCAGATGTGTGGCTGAAGTTTATTAATGGAAAGAAAGTCGCCCGGACCTTCTCGATCGACGTGTTCACTACAGAACATGAATAACTTCTGAACTGGGAATGAGTAAGAGCATTGTAAAGAGTATTTTACATAATGTTTTTTACTATTACCCAACTCAATTGATGATTGTTCAAGAGTTAAATAAAAGAGCCTATCAACAACACATCTTATTAGCATCAAATAGTGCTTGACATGTTTGAAGAAAATGAAGATTTGACCTATCTTGAGTGATTTTCATTTATATCATTTCCATTTAAATGTGATAGTCCATAAACAATACTCCCGATTGTGGATACGTCGTTTAAAAACGATGGCGCCTTCTGGAATTGTTGGAGCACTTTATTTGAAGATGGAGCCACAGTAGCCGTTCGCTATATAATCATATTTTTAAACTTTTGCACTCCAGAACTTCGGAATCAACAGAATGGAAATATGGTTTGAACAAGATGGAGCTAGTTCTCATATTGCCAATGCTTCCATGAATGTTATTCGAGCTGAATTCCCTAATCGAGCAATTTCTCGCTTTGATTATGTTCCCGTGGACTCCTCGACCACCGCACTTTTCCAATTGTGATTTTCATCTTTGGAGTTATTTAAAATCACACACACTAGGAAAATTAAAAACCGCTATACGTGATCGAATTGAAAAAATCTATGAAGAAACGCTAACGAAACGTTCGATAATGTATCCAAGCGTGTGTTCGTGAAAATGGTCATCACTTAAAATACATTATTTTCCGTATATAAGCAATGAAAATAGCATATTATACTACTTATATTTAATACTTTTAAAATAATTTTATTGGAAAAAATTAATGGAGTTCTGCTTCTTTAAAAAAAACGTCTATTTACTTACATTGAAAATATTGTTTTTCTGTTTCTACCCAGATTTGTTCTATGGGAAGAATCATTTTGGATCAACTTTTTATCACTTTGAAACTTAGTGTCAATCATGTCCTGATGATGAGCATCCGGTTAGCAAAACGCACGTCAGCTAATTTCAATGTGTTTTGGTGTGAATGGTCTCTATAAGGTTTGACAATAAAGGTTATTTTGTCTCTAGGTGATGAAAGTTCGTGTTTTCAATTGGCATTTATAATATTTTTAGTGTGATACACTGTTTTCGGAATGTTTTAAATGTTGCTTTAATAATAAATAAAACAAATAAGTAAAGTTGGCGTTGTAAAGTAAATATATCATAGCAGGTCTTCTGATTGTTTTGTTCGTTTTTATGCAGATTTTATATGAAAAGTAAATAATGAAAGGATTAAGTGAAACAAATTAACAGATGATTATATTTTTATGTAGTTTAATGAAAATACTCCAAAAGTATATGAAGAAAAAGCCTTGTCAGATATTGAAGATGAAGTATTACTAAAATTATGCTGTGCTAAGATAAAGAACAGCTAACTAAACCCGAATAAGACTGTGTTAAGTTCAGGTGAGCAAAAACCCACTGTGCTCACCTGAACTTGAAATAGACCCACGTCACACTCCCGAACCTGAATTTGAACCAGAAATGAAGTGTATGAATCCACACGCCTAAATCTGAGACAGGCCCACTTTACTCAACTGACCCAGATGAAATTGATCCACCTTACTAAAAAGGAGCCCTGGTAAAAAGGAGCGAACGGCTACACGACAAACGGTGCGAAAAAGCAAAGCCAAAAACAAAAAAGAGCGAAAGACAACCAAGGAAAAGCAGCTACAAACTACAGAAAAATGGATTTTCCCAAAATGTAACTTTATGCCCCTAGCAAGTGAATGGGGTAGTTTCATGACACTACCTCCTGAAGAACATAAAACCCTTTATGAATATTTTTAAATTTTTATTCAAGTAACATAATCAAGAAGATTTGAGAACAAGTCAATAAACTAGTCAGAAATTGAGCAGCTGTTTGGCATACTTCTTCGAACTGAAATTGTCAAAATGCCCAGCACGAGAATGTATTAGACTACAGAATGTATGTACCCACCCATAGCGGATGTTATGTCGATGAATCACTTTCAAAAACTATTAACTTATCTACACCTTGTAGATAATACAAACCAAAACCTAGCTCTGATCCAGAGCACGACAACCTGTTCAAGGTACGACCTTTAATTCAAGCTCTCTTTGAGGGCATGAGAACCAAGCCAGATGAAGATTACAATAGTCTAGATGAGCAGATGGTTCTTTTCAAGGGCCGTAGCGGCATAAAAAATACATAAAAAGTCTCATAAATGGACTTCAAAAGTTTTATTAGAACAGGACCATCTGGCATAATGTATGATTTTCTGTCTAACGTGGGTAACGGGAATTTTAGGCTCGGATTTTCAGGAGATGTGGTTATAGCCTTATGCCGAAGTTTACCATCAGCTGAAAATTTTAAAGTTTTCTTTTACAATTGGTTTTCTCCACTCCAATTGAGTGCAACACTTTAATTACAAAGAGGGCAATCAAACTCTCCCTGAAAAAATGTTAATCACAAATAACAAATTTATTAATTATAATCTAGTAAACGAGACAGAAACAAACTGAACTACAGGAAGCAATAAAACTGCCCTTGAAGGTTCGTAGAATACTGTGGAAATACCCCCTCTACGCTTTTGTGGTAATTCCTACATTGTCCAGTCCAAAGTTAGGTATAAGTAATTTCAATTAGCCCATGATATAAAGGAGAAGCAATTCCTTGAAAATAGGATGTGCTAGGCCATTTCTGTGGAAAGGTGTTTTTATAATTATCTAAATAAAACGCAAAAAAACACATTATCATCAATAAACTTGAAGAGATTTACCACTAACACCAAATCACTTTTTTTGAACTTCTCGACGCACGTTTCGCTAACTATATTAGCATCATCAGGAGATGATTTAATCTTTGTTATCTAATGATCTCTAATTATCATCAATGTTAGAAAAATCATGTCGAGCTGAGTTATTATTATTATCCTGGTTATTCTCAATATAGAATATCAGACAATGCCAATGATAATGCAATATCGATGACAATGCCGAGATTTGCAAGGGCGTTGTCCTACCATGGCAATCGGCTTTGAGACACCAAGGCTCTCCAGATTCTTTGAAAATATTTTACTTACCAGACCGGAGGATATATCGAAGAGCACTATCTGTACCTTACTCAGATTCCACTAGTTCTTCAGGTCGTACATCAGACTTTCATACTTTGTAGTTTTTCAATATCGGTTTTTCTAATATGATAGAGCGGCACTACGATGTCAATTATTAAAGCCCTTTATCACATGTTTGTTGATTAAGACAATATGTTGCCTATTATAAGCGATCAGTTCTGATTGGTCTATCCCAGTAAAGAATGGCATCGGACAATCCAAGTACGCATGAAGGAAAGTACTTATAATATGGTGGAGGTGCCTTATCTAATAGCGAGTAGTTTAGTAGTACAATTTGTTGGTGTATAATTTTCGCTGATTATATCGTCCTAAGTAGGCATTGGGGATATAACCAATAAGGTGTTCTTTCTGTACTGTATTTCCTGTACCGGTCAACAACATCCAAGTATAGTATCCATCCAGTGTAGTATCGATCCAAGCATAATATACAAGTATAGTATAGATATCGCTAAGCCTTCCATTTCTGGGTGCAACAGTTCATCGGTCATTATTATTTTTATGTAATTTTCTCTTTCTCTTTAACATAGATATAATCTGGAATGCCTGTCATGAACAGGTGAGACCAAGTCCATATCAGAATTTTATTGTAAAAATTACCTTACTATTATAGTAGTATTCAAGATTATTGATTTTTGTATCGCTGAATGGGGGTAATTTGGCAAATTCAACATTTGTAAGCTTTGCATAAAAGAGTGTGGTGTTATCCCTGTGACTGATAGTATAAAGGGTATTATCAAAACTCGTTCTTGCTTCCATATTTGTTTTATTTCTTGAGCTAGCGGGGTATATTTCTTCAGTTTTCGACAAACTTTGTTTTGGTGTTCTGATCACTGGGAATTGCGACATCAACAATATATGTTATATTGTTTATTTTATCAATGATCGTGATATCAGGCCTATTAGCTGCTAATGATTTATCTATTAGTATAGTATTGTCCCAGTATATTTTGTGTGTGGTATTTGGTGTGGTATTAACTGGTGGTGATGTATATTTATAGTACGGTTCTGTAATTGTTGCAATTTCGTATAGCTGTATTAGTGCTTTGTATATTATTTTTCCAATATTATTGTATATATCAGTATATTCGGTTGCCGCAAGTAATTTACATCCAGATGTTTATGGTCTATTTTTTCACTATATAGATTACAGTTTCTGCATTTGTCATTTATTAATGTTTTATCACATATTATATATTTTCGATAATGTCTTGTATTTATGACCTGATTTTGTATAGCAATAGTACTTTTCATACTTGAAAATTTTTGTGCGCATGTATCAACTTCCGCAATGTGTTTAGGGCACTTTATGCGTGTATAAGCTGTGAATATTATGTTTTCAATTTAATTAACAAAAAAAAACATATTTAATTATTAATTCACAATCAATAGTACAGTTTTAATTGTTATATACTTGAAGTAAAATATTAATACAAGCATTTTAATAAAAATATGTAATGTTATCAGCAAAAGGTATATATGTACTATATGTGTAGTAAAACATTTTCGGAGCATTTATATTAGTTTATTAGTTTTCCAAAGTCTCGTCTTGAATATCATCGAAAACTTAATAAATGAACGAAATAAGAACATAAAAATTTGTCCAAAGTGTACTAAATGTGATTTGTGAGTTAAAAAATGTAGACAAGTTGATGGTCGATTCCAACTGATTGATCATATTAACAAAGATACGCATATTTGTTCACTTCATTTCAAAGAAAGTGGTCTAACAACAGAACGCTCTGACCCCATCAGTCTGATAAAAAATTATCATGTAATCAGGTAATTTGAATCCATTTAATTGTTAATCTAATAACTCATGCTATAACCTCAAATGATGAATGTGTTTGTAGGTAAAAGTATCAACTGCCTGTTTAGCTGAAAAATATAAACAAACTCCTTCCGCAAGTTAAATATTTTAGCTGCTGCTAATTGATCCTTTGTAAAGTATAAAAGTTTTGAAAGAAATGAAAATTAAAATTTGCTCCAATCTTAATATAAAAATAAATGTAATTTTATAAAAATAAAGTTAAAAATGTAGATATAATGTTATAAATATAAGAAATATAATGTAAATATAATAAATATAAAACTAATATGAATATAATTGTGATCCTAACATTTCAACAAGTTCTGCTTAATTTCCATATTGGGTTGGGCCATGGCATTTTTAACCATCGTTGTAATCGAATACAATTATGTGCTTCTATCGTGGGATGCACTAATAAACCACAATCAATTAATTTTTCATTTAACTGCACTGATAATAAAGGTAATGATCCTTGTTATCCAGCCATATTTATAAAAAAATGTCCGAAACTTTCATATTAAAACCTCGTTAACATGGTGGACGCGCTTGCGCGCAACTAGTCCTGAAAAGGTCTATTGCAAAACCTTCCGTTTCAGGGGAGATCAAACTTTCTTTTAGCTATTTATACGTCATTTGATTATTAATGTTTTCTCACAATGCTTATATGTTTTCCGTGAAATGCTTTTGATGACCATCTTATAAAGGGTTCTGACTGATGACAATATTCCGCCTCTTCCTGTATGTTCGCATAGAGTGGTGTGTAGTTTTTGTTACATCTGATAATCGCTCTGTGAATGGAACTGTTGGTCTTTGAGTAGAAATATTGCCTGAGATTCGTAATTTGCTTCTGATGCAGCCTTTTGAGATCTATAATACCTCTTCCACCTAGCTCTCTCGGTAAATATAGTCTTTATGTGAACGCTTTTGGGTAGTGGTTCCTGTAGTGAGTTAATGTTGTTCGTGTGCTTCTATTTAGTTTATCTAGGTCTGTATCGCTGCATCATATACTTTCGAAGGAGTAAGTATTGTGTTTGTGTTGTATTGATCCAAGTATTTATATGTTTGTGTTTGTGACATATTACCAATTGTTTCGTAATTAAGTGCTTCTGTTTCATCTACCTGCGTCCAGGTACCTTTTCTTATATGTAGTATTTTACACTTTTATATACCGAATTCCATCCCTGAGTCATTTGTTATCGCTTCTACGATTTTAATCAATGATTTCATTTATTGATCGAAATCTCGCATGTAGTTTCATATCGTCCATATATGGTGATGGTGGCTGACACGATGGTGTGTTGTTTTCTTATTTCTAATGTCAAAACCATATGATGTTTTGTTTAGTGTTCTTGGTAAGAGGTTTAAACATAAGCAGAATAACAGAGCACTTAGGGAGTCTCCCTGAAATATTCATCTGTTTATTTTGATAGTTTCAGTTTCGATATTTATATTTCTTGTTTGAAAGTATATTCTCTTACTATATTGTGACATTAGGTGATACAATAGGTTTCGGATTATTAGATATACCTTGTATATTTCTATTATTTTTAAAAGCCATGTATGCGGAATCGAGTCGAAGGCTTTTTTGTAGTCTATCTAACATGTAATAAGATTTCTTCTATCTTTTTCAACTTGTTTAAGTATAACACTCTCTATTACTAATAGTTCCTTGCAACTTCATTTTTTTACAGCCCTTCTGTTCTTCTTTTGCTTTATTAGTGCCATTATGATCTTAGACATGGTCGGTACGAATTTGCAGGATTTTCCGTTTCTTCATTTTTGGGCTTGATGTATGTTTTTCCTTCGATTAAAAACTCTGGTAAAGTATATGAGTTAAGTATTACGTTGTTTATAACTTTAGTAAGGTGTTTATGTATTGATGTTAATTGTTTATACCAGAAATTGTGTATATGATCCATTCCTGGAACTATCCAATGATGGGTTTGCATGGTAGCTGATAAGCTTCGTGGAATTTCTTGTAATGTTTGTTCTTGCAGGTTTTATAATCATTTCTCTCTTCGGTAATCCATATAGGCTTGTTTTTATATTATTTTGCTTGCATCCATATTCCTGACCAGAATTGTGTAATTTTGTTTCTAGTTAGAGGAATTATCTTAAACTCTTCTGTTTTGTTTACTCGTCGGTAGAATGCCTTTTCATTATTTTGAAACAACTTATTTTGGATTTTGCGTTCACGTGACGTATATTGGTGGATCTTATTATACATATTATTATTATGTGCGAAAATGATAAAATTCGAACAAGTAAGTATATTTTTGTTTCTTCTCCAGCTGGTTTAACCTAATTCACCTTTTAATACAATTAAAGAGATTTTTCACCGCTTAGAAAGATTCAGCATAATCTACGTGCAAATAGCTATGTTTTGATTCAAAAGTTTCTTTAAAGAGAAGTTAGGATTGGAATTTTGTAGAGTCCTGCTAACAGACCTATTCATATTATCAGGAAATGGCACTCTTCTCTCAATTTGACAAACATCGTCTGTTCAACATATTCACCTGATTTGATCCCCCTGATTTATTCTTGTGGGGTTATTTCTTAGATTCATTTAATAAACTAAGAGCTATTAAACAAGAATGATATTGCCTAAAACACATGAACAAGCTGTGAATAACGTTAAAAAAAACCCGTATTTGTACCGCCAATAGAGATGGCCATTTGTCCGATATTTTATTCGACGAAAAGATTATTAATTTCAATTCAACGCTCATTTAAAAATCATTGTTATTTTTAATTTGGCTATATACATATTTTAAATTCAAATTGCCCTTAAATGTAAATTACATAAAATTAAAAAAAACACCATTACATAGTTATGCAACACTCAATATATATATATATATATATATATATATATATATATATATATATATATATATATATATATATATATATATATATATATATCCATTATAATTATGAAGGGATTAAGCTATTCGTTAATAGATGGCGCTACAGTAATCCTATGTATTTATTTTATACCCTTTAAAATTCGATTCTCAAAACAAGAGATGTGTCAAAAGTGGTCAAATTTAAAGCAATTTTACAAACCTTCATTGCAAGTAATAAAATAATGGCAGAAGGTTAGCCATGCAAAAATAGCATAGTATTACAGTTCGAATATAATTTCTGAAAATGTCTATTGTGTGTGAAGAAATATTTGATGAAACAAGTCACCCTTCAGTTGAAGGTATGTTTACATTTTTCTTATACCGAAAATTAAGTTCAATATTTAGTTATCTGGCTGTATTCATATTTCTTTTCAAGACGTTGAATATATAATTAATTTTTGCAAATTTAGATACACAAAAAATAAAATATTTAAGGTTTTATTTTTGAATATTTTATTATTAAGTAATGCATTTAACACAATTGTACATTGTATTATTTTTAAATTGTTGGGATAAAAAGAAAACAAATCTGTATTAAACTTATATAATGTACTGATTGACAGTGTTAATTTTCCTTTGGGATTTTAAGTATTTATTAGTAAACCTAATTTATATAGCTTAACTCAATAATCAAACTTATTTCTGATCTGTGTTACTTATTTACTTTAGAAATCAAAGACTATGCAGTTAAAATTGGCATTGATCCTGATACTGAACCCCAACTCTTACCTTTAGCATCAGAGGGATTAATGAAGGCATTACCTGCAGGATGGAAACCTTGGTAAGTAAAATAAAATATCTCTCTGTCACTTTTTCCTTTGTATTAAACATTATTATATGGCAATGAGCAAATGAAACAAAGAAAATATATTTTTGCTAATTTATTCTTTCAATACATTTATTTCAATTAACAATTAACTATTTATTTCTTCATTCTATTATATATTCTATTTTAACTATTTTATTATTTTATTTTTGTATGTTAAGTTTCCTCTTAGTCATTACTATTTTTAAAATGTTTAACAAATTTCAGTTATTGGCTGAAACTTTTCCTTGCATATTATCTTTTTCATTGTTATCTTCCTTTTGTGATCTAACTTCATTATTATCTTCCTTTTGTGATCCTGTTTCATTATTATCTTCCTTTTGTGATCCCATTTCAGTATTATCTTCCTTTTGTGATTCCATTTCATTATCATCCAAATCATCGTCCCCTCCACATTCATCATCACTGTCATCCTTCTCCTCTGTATCATCATATGAATGTCTGGATAACTTTCTATCTATCCAAGATACCTTTAAAATATATAGATAAAAATTAATAGTTGCACTTAGAAATATGCTTACCATCGCCAGTGTTTCAGTTTCAGTATGAATGATCGTAGGATATATGTATTTTTCTTTAAAATGTTCTACCTCTGTTTCAACTTCTTCCCATGTTAGATTACCATGCATTCCATCACTTCCATAACGATTATTATACCTATCATAATGAACATAATCAAGTAACAAGCCTAATCCTAGAAAAAACACATAAGTTTTAATTTTTGTTCTTCAAAAATTGTTAATATATCCATACCAGGGGCTCTAGGAACATTTACTTTTTCACTAGTAAAGGCTTTATTAACAACTTCCACTGGAGCTATTCCTCTTACTACAGCTAACAGTAATCCTACCATTTTTCTAATCTGATGCAACATAAAACTTTGTCCATTTACTTTCAGAGCACAAAATTCAGTATCATTTCTAATAAATGGTTTTTCACATACAAAGCTTCTGATGTAACGTTTTGCACTTGGATCATTATATTTCTTCTTTGCTGTAAAGTTATGGAAATTCTTTGTTCCTACATACATGTTAAGAATATTGTTAACTTTTTGAAGTTTCTCCTCTGGCAATCGAAATTCTTTTTGTAAAACTGTTTCATTATGATCTGCAAAGACCACAGTAGGTGTAAGATAAACATATGTTCTACCATCACATTGAACTTTTGAATTAAATCCTTTTGTCACTCTTTTAAATGCAAACACTCGAATTTTTTCTGGTAATTTTTCATTGACCTTCATTAAATCAAAATTTTCACCAAGCTTTAAGGAAACTACTTGTCTTGCTGCACTTACACCTTTATCCGTTCGTGCGGCTCGTTGAAAATGCATATTTTGAACTTGTTCATAGCACTCTTTATTGATAAAATTGGTATCAAATAAAGCTTTAAATAAGTCTTCTTCGATAGTTCTTGTGTTAGGATTTCTTTGCATACCATAATAATCTGAACCAGAATAACCCATCAACAAGCAAAATTTTCTTCTTTTTATCTTGTCACCATTTGGTTGAGTAAGTGTTTCATTTGGCCTAAGAAGTTTTGGTAAAGTAGGATCCAAACCAGCCCCTTTATCTGATCTACGTTCTTCCCATTGACGCTTTTTAGTTCTCCCGTCATATCGGGTTTTTCTAATAACCGTACGTTCACTCATTTTACTATTTGAAGATATTTCATGAATTGTTCTAAGTAAAATGTTCGAATTTGTAGACAATCGAATTATTTTTGAAATTAACTTCATGTGTAAGCAACTCTACGAAAACATTCGACAGGTGTACTATTTAGTATTTAAAATGGGGCATTCTTTTTTCAAGAATTAAAGGAACATTGTTTTGCAGACATTTGTTTATTTTCATAAAAAAAAAACGCGTGCTTCAACAATCTGCCCAACTAAAATGACATTTAAGGTTAGAATGGCGCTAAGGTATTAGGCATGCGTCATTTTTAAATAATGGGACTATTTTTTATATAACAAATAATTATTTTAAAATATAAATGTTTGTAAACCATATATTTCAAATTAATTTGATATTTAATTTCAAAACATATCTACAATTAGAAATAATTTCTAATACACTGTAGGCAAAAAAGGATTTACACAGCTCAAAACTTATTTGTAAATATAAATAGAAATTAAGTAATATACGATAACAATTTACTTTAAAAATTATTCAGTGAAATAAACTATGTTTTTAACTATAATGTTTGAAACCCTCAAAAATAATATTTGCACATCGCCCAGTATCACTAGTAATTTTTTAAAAAATCTAATAAAAAAAAAAAAAAATTATAAAAATTTCCATTGGCCCCTACTTTGTTTAATATTTTGTGTTCATTCCATTAGCATGAATGACTGCTTCCAAACATCTACACCAGGGGTGACCAACTCGCGGCACGCGTGCTACAGTGTGGCACGGTGGTGTTTTAACAGTGGCTCACGAAGACTTATTGAGAAATTAAAAAAATTGAAGAAATAATAATGTTGTCTTCAGGAACTTTCAATTCTTCTATTGGAACCTTTGATGTGAAACACTAAACTTGAAGAGATTTACCACTAAACACCAAAACACTTTTTTGAACTGCTCCACGCACGTTTCGCTAACCATGTCAGCATCATCAGGAGATGATTTAATCTGACGAGGATTTCGTGAAGTTCTTTCCCCGGAAGAAACGGAAGAGGATGGTGAGTTACTCCTTCATTGTAGTGTGCGCTGGCTTTCCAAAGGAAGTGCGCTCGCGAGATTTTGGAATTTGGGGGAGTGTGTTTTAAAATACCTGGAAGAAAACAATGAATTGCCCAATGAGTGCTTGCTACTCAAGAATGAAGATTGACTATGAGATTAAACTTTTCTCACCGATATTATAGGGCATTTAAATAATTTGAATTTAAGTTTACAAGGAGAAGATTGTATTTTTCCTGCCATAGTTTGTTCATATATGTAATCTTCTTTTGTGAACAAATGTTTGCTTTTTTGTCTCGATTTTGGAGGAAAAAGATTAACACATTTCACATTAATGCAGGAACTAGCTACCAAGATCAATAATGCTCCGAACTATGATAGATTTAAAAATTTAATATCCATTTTGCAGGATTCATTCGGTACTAGGTTTGATGATTTTCAAGATGATAAAAAAAATGCTGATCTTTTTTACAAATCCTTTTACAATTTCTCTGCAAGACGTTAATTGCTACCCACCTGAAATATAATTCGAAATTATTGACCTACAGCACCATAGTACATTGAAAAGCAAATGTAAGGTACTTATTTTATGCATATACATACTTATTAACTGCATATGTTCCAAATTATATTGAATTTTGGAAATTTGTACCAGTAAGCAATTTTCCAAATTAACTCGATTTAACCGTCAGATATTGTTGTAAGTTTGGATCAACATTTGTTTGTGAACAAATGTTTTCTATTGTGAGCATAATAAAATCAAAATATCGTTCAAGATTAACTGATATGCACCTAAAACACCTAATTTTGTTAGCATCTTCAAGAACTAATCCTAATATAGATGACTTGGTAAACTACTAATTCAAAAACTACAATAATTAAGTACTGACTATTTAACAGTGGCGGCTCGTGGGTTTTTAAAGTGGGAGGGCGTAGAAGAAAATAATGCTGCTGCAGATTATTTTTTGCTTTCCCTTTCCTCCTTTTTACTTTTCGTACCATTGAAACCCTATACAGGAGGTGAACTAGGAAAACATTAAAATTTTATATTGTTACTACTTACAAGGACATTGGAGGATGAGTTGTTGCGCAGATAAAGGAACGAATAAGTAGGTACTTACCGTTTTCCGAAAAGTAAACCATTCACACAGTTTATTTTGACTGCAAACCAATACAGAAAATTCGAAAAAATTCTTGAAAAGTTCGAAAAGTTAAAAAAATATCAACGTTTTATTACAAAAAAGGGTTATTGTACACATTTTTGTCGGCAAATAGTACCTTGCCGTTTCCTAGTTTTTAAAGTGAAATTCCATTCGCCTGTTTTTGTCCAAAATAAATTTTTCAATAAAGTCCGGAATTAGTTCGACCATAGCACTCTCAATATTTAACATACCTAAAGTATTTAGTCTATCTTCCCCCAGTGAATTTCTTAAATATGTTTTAATCAAGTTCAAAGTCGAAAAGCATCTTTCTTTTCTCAATGCCTTAGTGATTGCTTTAAAAGTTGTATCCAGTCCCATATTCAAAATATAATTCAATGTCTTTAAACAGCTTTTAATGTATTCATTTTGACAAATCTCGGACCTTTTTCCAATTCAGTCTTCAAATTCTCTTTTTCTATCGTCGGGAAACTTTGACATTTTGAACTTTGACCAAATTTTCGCGTAAAACTTGCCCTATTTTTACATTCTTTTTGAACTGACTCAAAATCAACAGAGGCGTGGGACGACCGTTAGTTTTTAATTTAACTCACTGCTCCAAACTTAAATTAGCCATTATTAACTGTTTTAGAAATCAGACACCTTCATGTTTGCAATTAAAAGTTGATTATTTTTATTTATAAAGTACTACTCAGTGGGTACACACGTAGCAAATCCCAAATGAAAACAAATATTCGCGAGGCGAACGAAATATGCGACGTGGGACATACCAAACGCTACATACTCGCCAAACTAGCATTTAAAATTAATTACCAATACACTCGGTCGCAGTTAAACCCCCGAATTCTGGCAACCGACAAAACATGTAACACCAACGACGGGAAAAACTGACGGGGCGTACGGTCGCTGGAGGTAAACGTCCGACCAACGATGTAAAAATTGCATCGAGGGGATGGAATTTTTATCCGCATTATTTGGTGTGATGGGTTGACAGATGTTCTTCTACATATGCAGATTTTAATTTTGAAACGGAACGGAAATAAAATATGGTGTTTTGGTCTGAAAAATTGTTTACTCTAATAAATGCTGGGGGGACGGTGCCCCAACGCCAACCCTCACGAGCCGCCACTGCTGTTTAATAATTATTTAGAATTAAATGTTTTTTTTTTAATTTTTATTGACAATAAAACCTAAGTTTGTACTCTTGTTTTATTTATTATATTATTTTTTAAATATCCACTACTGAGGCTTACATTAAAAAAAATGTGCTATTTGCTTTAAAATCCTATAATCAATCTGTAAATAACATTGTTTCACCTTTTTATATATTTTAGTATGTTGGAAGAGGTAAAAGTGGCACGCATATTTTGATTGTGACTTTGATTTGTGACATGGATTTTTCTGTCTAGAATGTTCCATGAATTTTCTATGGGATTACGATCCGGTGACTGGGATAATATTTGCAACCTTCTAGGTAAATTATAAAAAATCCACTCCTTGGTTATGTTATCTGTATTTTTAGGGTCGTTATCTTGTTGGAAATAGAAAATACCTTCTAGCCCTAATTTTACTGTTCGGTCGCCCGTTACCTCATTCACACTTCCACATAAGACTCTGCTGTCGTGTTACCGTTAATAATGTAAAAATTTTCTACTCCACTGAAAGGACCCAATCACGACCGTGCTTAACCGTATTTAGTATGTTCTCTCTAGTAAGTCTAGTATTCTTTCTCGGCCATAATTTTAAAATGTTGGCTGACTTAAAAACTTCAAACCTGCTCTCGTCGGCAATAAAATCATTTTAAAAATCTAAATGTTTGTCTTTATATGTTTGTGCGGACTCTAGTCTTTTTCGAATATTAATTTCATTGAACAGGTCGGCTAACTCGAATACCTTTGTCATGGAGAATATTCCTTATTGTCTGTAATGTGACCTTCTCCGAGTATGTCTCAGTCATTAGCAAGCTGTTGGAAGCTCTGTGTAGGTTTTTTAATGCGTTTTTGACGTTTTCCCATCACTTTTTTAAGTATACCGCTCTGCAGAAAATAATAAATTACGTTATCTTCCAATGTCTCTACAACTATTTCCGGCACGATACAATGCCACTATTTCCCCTCAATCACACAGATATATCTTCTTGCTTCTGAGTCATTTCCAATGCACAAATTAAAATCACTTGCTAAATTGAAATCTGACTGTGAACTGAAAGTATTGACAGGATTAGTAAGTACAATAGACCACACTAATCCTCACATGTGCATGTGCATGTGTTTGCGTTGAAGCAATCTTTATGCCAAGTGTACAAAGTATTTCTTTTCAGTCCAACATAACATTGTTTGTGTAATTGATATCGGTTGAAACAACTTAATTTTTAATGTCAGATACCTTCCTGTTATATATACAAATAAAATATTTTTTTAAATTTCGCCATAATTTGTGATGCACGTTAAGATAAAATAAAGCAAATACTTTTTTTGCCTACTATAAATTTTTACATTATTTCATTTTATAAATCTTTGAGGATATGGAAGACTTTTAGATCTTATATAGCCTCATTTACCCCACCATTTATTTATTAATCCGCGATTTAAAAAATTCCCGAAAATATCCAAAATTATTAACGGGTCTTTCAAATTGAACGGTTTTTTTTTATTCTTAAATAAAACATAGATGGCATTGTGAATTTTCCTAGGTCTAAGACAATATATAAGAAGGTATTCCAATCCTACAAGGGATTATGGGAAATGTGTCAAGAGGTGGCGCCATCTCACGTGTATCCAAGGCATCAATTCAAACTTTTTATGGTGTGCCGACTTAACAGTTTCGGGTTCAAATCCTCACCATTGCTATATTTTTTTTTGTTCAAAAATTGTATTAAAATTATTCTGTTATTAATTTCTGATTATTAAGTTGTAAGTTATTTTTCAGTCTCTAGGATTAAATAACTTTTTTTTAATTCAGTTTTCATTTTTTTTTTGAATTTTTCAAATATATAATTAAATAATCAACATAAAAAAATCTGTTGGCCCAATAATGCTTTATGGAGGCTGAGGAGATAGCAAGACCCCTCCTGTCGGCCATTTTAATTTGGCAAATACACCAAACACCCTGTATAACCATAAAACCAAGTAATAAAACCGTAATATCGTCGTTTACAACTCTCGAAGTGCATACATGCAAACTTCAACTAAAATCACTCGCAAATCAGTATATTCAATTTTTTTTTTTTTTTTGACTAGTATAGTGATTCTTTAATGTTACTGTCTTTTTTATATTTTCCAAATAAATTTTAATATTATAATTATAATATAAATTATAATAATTAGAATTATTGCAGGCCTTTTCGATTAAAAAAACAAATGTATATGGTGAATGACGTACATTTTTTTATTTTACTAATTATTTAACCCTAGAGACTGAAAAAATAACTTGCAACTTAATAATTATCAGAAATTAATACTAAAATAATTTTAATACAACTTTTGAACAAGAAAAAAATAAAGCAATGGTGAGGATTTGAACCCCAAACTGTTAAGTCGGCACGCCATAAAAAGTTTAAATTGATGCCATGGATACACGTGAGATGGCGCCACCGCTTGACACATTTCCCGTAATTCCTCGTAGGATTGGAATATCTTCTTATATATTGTCTTATCTATGTCTAGATTGCATATTGATTTGGTTTGGAAGTGTT
This sequence comes from Cosmopolites sordidus, assembly GCA_031761425.1. NCBI lineage: Eukaryota > Metazoa > Arthropoda > Insecta > Coleoptera > Curculionidae > Cosmopolites > Cosmopolites sordidus. Next base: position 618,317 of record JARFXV010000172.1, on the reverse strand, counting down.
GCTGAAGACTCAAAAATTTCCATTAGTCGACGTTCACAATTTGCATTTTGAACATGCATTTGAACGCAGCAACCTCTTTTTCTGGCGTCGAAAATCGTTTACCACGTAGTTTGTTCTTCACGGACAGGAACAAAAAGAAAACATTGGGTGCCAAATCAGGACTGTACAGCAGATGACCCGTCAATTTGATGTTTTGGCCGGTCAAATATTGAGTTGTTCGGTCCGATGTGTGAGAGCTTGCATTATCATGATGAAGAATAATTCTGCGTCGCTGGTGGTTTTTTTCTTATTTCTTCAAAGACTCCTAGCAAACAAATGATTGTGTACCATACAGAATTGACCATTCTACTAGTGGCACTGTAGCCACATGCCCATTTATCCAAAAAAAATAGGCGACCATTTGCTTGGAACTGCTTCTGCGCGAACAACTTTTGTTAGGTTTAGCTGCTCATTTTGAAAGACTCATACAGTTGACTGCTGTTTACTTTCGGATTCATACGCATAGATCCAAGATTCGTCATCTCTGTAGATGTTATACACGGCTTTTGACACACCACGATTGTATTTTTTGACCATTTCTTTGCACCAACCTTTTTATGAAATCCAACGCATACAAATCTTGTTCACCTTCATGTAAAATCTTGTGTATGCTTATCATACTAATAACCAAGGATACCTCAATATCACGGTATGTCACATGACGATATTGCTTTATCAGTTCGCGCACGGTATCGATTCGATATTTTCTGGCACAACTACCGATTTTGGACGGTCTTCTTTAAATTTGTTCGTGGGCGAACGACGACCACGATTGAATTCACTAAACCAGTGATATACAGTGGTTTTAGATGATGCTTCATCGTCAAAAGTCGAAGTGAGTTGATCGATGCACTGTTGTTGAGATAATCCACGTCGAAAGTCGTCGTAAACCATCGCACGAAAAGTATCACGAGAAAACGTTCTGAGTACGTATACAGTCAACAATGTCAAACTTTACGATGTTTATGTCAGAAGGTGCCTACCAAGACCATTGTTGTCAATTCAGGATACATAAGTAGCAGCCCTCGTAGTATATCAGCCTACTGTGAGTATAATCTGAAATGTTAGTTTATGATTTACGATGAGGAAGTATGATTACAACGTGGAGAAGTTTATCTCACTCTCAACCACATTATTGCCATAAACAAACGCTGAAGAACTCGACACTCCTCTTTATTTACAACTAGTGCATAATTTGACAATGAATTATACTATAATACACCTGTAGACTTATTGAAACCAATATCTCCATGTTTCCACAGCCTGAAATGCCGCCAACATAAGGTCTTTCACCGCTTGTCTATATATAGTGTTGTACCTAACGCTAATTGTTATAGGCACTAAGCCGGCATAGGTTGTAAAAGCAATATTGTACGAAAAGCACCATTTGAAGTACTGCTTTCTTTTCACCCTTCAACTTAAAAACAAAGATACTGCGGATGCTCAGGATATGATTTGTACGACTTCTGGAGATAATGCAGTTTTGTACAGTAAATGATGTATAATGTCTCGGACACCCAAAAAAATAGAGGATGAAGACTTAGTAAGTACTGCTGAAAGAATTATTAACTGCTAAAACTCGAACAGGAACTCAGAGTAATACCGCAAGCCGCTTCTAAACATTTACACATGTTAGGAATTATTTATAAATGAATTACAAAAGGAGATTCGTTAGGTTCCCTATGAATCCGCCTCAAAAAGCATGTTTTATCGCACCCCGCCTATTTTCCAGACTTTACCCTTTCGAATTTTCATCTACTTCGATCGCTGCAACATCACCTGGTTGGTAGCTGCTTTACATTTCTTGAGGAAGTCGAAAAAAGAGCCAAAGTGTTTTGGGATTCCCAAGATCTGGGATTGGACAGATACGTAAAAAGTATCGAAAGTGTACAGAAACTAATTGCTTCGAAGATTATGTTTTTATTACTTTCTTCATAAATAATTCAATGGTAATTAATAAAGACCGAAAATTAAGTTATATACCTAATACATATTTTTTAGAAGATTTATATTGATTTTTGTCACTTTTTGCAGCTACGACGACAAATCAAGATCATATTATTACTATAATCAGATTACCAAAAAAACCCAATGGGAACATCCATTGGATGATATATATCGCACTTTGGTGAAGAAAGCAAGAGCTGAAAGCCAGTCCTTATCAGTAAATGAACCAACTGAAGACGCCACCTACGCCAAAGATGATGAACTGAAAAGTTTTGAGGAACTGATACCGGGAAAGTTGCAAGGATCCACGTTAGGAGTCAAGAAAAAGGAAATTAGATTGTCTCCATTGAAACTTAGTCCAGTTCACAGTCCAAAACATGAATCAAAATTATTAAAGCAAAGATCTGAAGATATTTTATTAGGAAATACCAAATTCCTTCACAAATTTAGTAGTTTTGATGAAGATAAGGATATGGGGGTTTTTGATAAACATCCACGAGCGTTAGAAAAAATGGAATTGAGGGTGAGGATATATTCTAATTGTTCTAATAAGTTTTTGATACATAGATAACATCTTAATAAATTTTCATTTTTGATACTATTTTAGGTCACTGGCGGTGGATCTATGTTTCTTAAATCTAACTCCAGGAAAAATGAGATTCTTTTTACTTCGAGTCCCAAAGCTGATGGATTAGACTTACCAAAAAGTATTTTGAGAGACAGAAGTATAGAGCATTCCAAAAGTTTGGATTTTGATAAGGTATGAATAAAAATGTGTATTTTTCTCTTTTTCTGAAAAATGTTTTAATTGTTGATCTTTCAAACAATTCAACGATTCATGTGTCAAGGATAATTTAAAAAGTTAAAGAACCACACATAAAAATACATTTTATGCGCATGGTCGATATATTGTGGACACGGAAGCTGGAATTGCCGCAAAACAATGTATATTTGTACAATAACATCGACGTTCAAAAATATATAACAAGTGGTTCAAATTGAGCGGTTTTTATTCTTGATTAAACACGGATGGCGTTGTGCATTTGCCTAGGTCTAGTTTCATTTCAGAAGTGATTGAGATTACAGAACAGTGACAGAAATTGATTCGTACACAATACAACAACGCGTTAAAATTGTTAAATTATTTTATATAAACAAGTAAAGATTAATATCTAAAATTGTCACTATATTTAAAATTTTACGTATAACAATTGTTTCGATACACAGTGCTTTTTTTCAAATACAAACTATACTAAACTAACAGTGAGAAAAGTAATTACAACCTAAAGTGCCCATCGATCTAATAATATCATAAAATATGATAGTGGGGAAAGCTATTTTTTGTCAACCTCTAGGAGAACAATATAAGTTTAATAACTGTAAACCATTCAAGTTTAGATGGTCATTTAGCAAAATATCCAAATTTTTTCTTTTATTAATTTCTAAGCTCTCTAAAAGATTTAATTATTTGGATTTATTCTCATTATGTAACATTATAAAATTATCATTGAAAGTATGCTTTTCTAATATTAAGTGGTTAGTATAATGAGAATTAATTTGTTGTTTAGTATAACTTCTTTTATGTTCGTTGAGCCTAGTAGAGAAAGATCTTCCTGTTAGATAAACTCCTGATTTATACTGAGTTTATACTGAGATAATGAGTTTATTTGTTTTATTTTTATTGTTTTTAATAAGACGTTCTAGAATATTGTTTCTTTTGAAAGCAATATTTATTTTGTTTGTTTTGGATAAATATCTCGACACTAATTTGGTAACTTTTCCCCTATATATAATTGTTTTCAACGTTGCATTTTTAATATTATTGACCGGATATATTAAATTAATAGCTTTATTATAACTTTTGTTGTCATCAAACTAACTGTTTGATGACATTCAATTTCTTATAATAATTATCTATTGACATGGGGATATTTAATAATCTATGTATAAAAGAGTTAAATGCTGCCATCTTTTGTGAATAAGGATGACAAGATTTATCGTGTATAACTAAATCTGTATGTTGTGATGGTTTATGAACAATTGCAAATCATGTTTATTATCTTTTTCAGTAATAGTTAAGTCTAAAAAGTTAATACTATTATGTTGCTCTTCTTCAATTGCGAATGTTTTATGTAAAGAATTTATATGAGTTAAGAATTGATTTAATTGTCTATCAGAACCTGTAAAACAAATTAGAATGTCATTCACATATATGTACCAGTAAAGAGATGATTTAAATAACTGATGTTGATTTATCTTATTTTCTAAGTTGTCCATAAAAATGTCCGCTAGTAAAGAACTAAAAGTGCTCCCACTATCAAACCGTCATTAGAAACATAAAACAACTAATGATATTACTTCGTTTGGTGGTATACTCGGTAATATATTTTGTACAACGTAAAAAATTACTTTGGATTTTTTGAGTAATTAAATATCTTTTATTTTATTGATAAGGTAATGGGTATTTGGAATAGAATATTTTGGTTTAAAATTCATATATTGTAAAATGAGTTTAAATAAGCTTATTTGATAATTTGATTCACTTTGATCACTAATTGATGAAACGAATCTACTTGTCTTATTAGGTAATTATATTTGTGTAATTTTATAAACGAGCATAATTTGGTTTCTGAGGATTCGTCATTATTAATTGTTGTTTCTCGTTATCGTTAAACTAGTGAAGAATCTAAGTTAATTCACATAGGTTTTCAATATAACATAAAGCCCAAAGATAATGATTCGAATAGAGAACACCTTGGAGTGGAGTGCGAACTCGTTCTATCAAATTCAGATACATCACAAAAACACGTATTGACTCACAGAATCAAGAGTCTTCTATATGAAAAATGAAAAAAAATCACATCTATGAATACCATATAGCGAAAACGATTAATAAGAAAATCAAAGAAAATAACATCATGACTGGAGCAGATAAGGGTAAGTCCATTGTTGCGATGTCTAGAGATAATTATATATGAAAAACTAATAATTTTTTAAAAACAAGGAAATTTACAAAACAACAAAAACATTATGGGAAACAACAAAATTAATTATGATCCTTCGAATACCTTTTAAAAAAGAATTAAACAAATAGTAAAAGATTCGTCTATTTTTAACGATTATGAAAAACAACAATTAATGATGAATCCTCGGGCACCACAATTATACTCGCTTATAAAGTTACACAAAGATAATTATCCAATTTGACAAGCAGTTTCATTTGTTACAGCTCCTTCAATCAAATTATCAAATAAGCTCATTAAACTTATTTTATAATATACGAATTTTAAACCAAAATATTTCATTCTAAATACCTATGACATTATCAATAAAATATAACATGTACAAAATTTATTCCCGAGTATACCACCAAACGAAGTAATAGAATTAGTTGACAAATTACTTATCAAAAATAAAACTAATTCAATAATAAAACAAGACATTTTAAAGCTACTGTCTATTACGTTGGATCAGAATGACTTTGAATTTGATAATTCTAAATAATATGTTTCTAATGAAGGTTTGATAATGGGGAGCCCTTTAAGTCCTTTACTAGCGGAAATTTTTATGGACAACTTAATTTTTATGGAAAATAAGATAAATCAATATCAGTTATTTAAATCATCACTTTACAGGTACGGATATGTGGATGACATTCTAATTTGTTTTACAGGTTCTGATAGACAATTTAAATAACAATTAACTCACATAAATTCTTTACATAAATACATTAAATTCACAATTGAAGAAGAGCAACATAATAGTATTAACTTTTTAGATTTAACTATTACCAGAAAAGACAATAAACATGATTTTTCATTTTTTCATAAACCATCACATACAGATTTAGTTATATACAATAAGTCTGGTCATCCTTTTTCACAAAAGATGGCAGCATTTAACTCTTTTATACGTAGATTATTATATATCCCCATGTCAATAGATAATTAAACAGATCGCAGTAAATAATGGATACTACCCAAACATAAACAAAATAATTAACAAAACAAAGTTATTATAACTTTTTTTTAGCCATTAATTTAATATATTCGGTGCAATGCAGCGTTCAAAACATTTACACAAACGGGAGAAGTTACCAAATAAGTCTACATATTTATCTAAAACAAACAATATAAATATTGCTTTTAAAACAAACAATAGTCTACGATGCCTGATTAAAAACAATAAAAATCAAGCAAATAAATATATGTGTATACATCAGAAGATTATTTAATTGAGTGCGAGTCGTGTCCAAAAGTATATGTTGGTCAAACAGGAAGATCTTTCTCTAGAGGCCCAACGAACATAAAAGAAGTTATGCTAAACAACAACTTAATTCTCATTATGCTAATCACTTAATATTAGAAAAGCAAACGTTCAATGATAATTTTATAATATTACATAATGATTATAAATCGAAAAAAATTAATCTTTTAGAGAGCCTAGAAATTAATAAAAGAAAAAATTTTGATATTTTGCCAAATGACCAGTTAGACTTGAATGGTACACGGTTATTATATATTGTGCTCCTATACAGTGATAAAAAAGCATACATCTTTCTTTGTCACTTCACATCGTATTGTAACAGATCTTTCAAATTGAGATTTTTTTTAATTCTTAAATAAAACACAGATGGAGTTGTGAATTTGTCTAGGTCTAGTCCTATTTCAGAAGTGTAACGTCGGACATTTATAAAAATGGGTTCGTACACAATAGAACAACGCATTAAAATTGTTGAATTATTTTATGAAAATGGACGTTCAGTGAAAAATGTTTTTAGACAATGTCATGATATTTACGGTTTGCACAATTGTGCATCTAAAAGCACTATCAATCGAATTTTTCAATGGATCGAAAATCGAAAAAATAGAAAAGTTCAGTGGAAGATAAAAGAAGAACAACATATAGTCGTAGTGATCATTCACAAGAGCATATTGATTTGGTACGTGAAAGTGTTGTTGAAAACCCAGAAGTTTCCATTAGTCGACGTTCACAACAATTTGGATTCGGTGATTCCACAACATTGCGTATTATACGAAAGAATTTAGCTCTGAAGGCATATAAGGTTCATTTATTAATTGAATCGAAGAACAAACAGATAATTTTTCTGAAAAAAAACCTCTTTCCAAATTAGGCACATTGAAATTGGTGGCTATGCTAATCAACAAAATTGCCACGAAAATTCATGACTGATTCATGAAAAACCTTTGCACCCTAAACGACTCAGTCACGTTTGGTGTGCATTATAGTCAAGAAGTGTAATTGGTGTTCGATATCGTGAGGTGATAATTGGATTTCTGGGGACTGAATTGAATAACATTGGTCTGGAAGATTTGTAGTTCCAACAGGATGGCGCTACACCGCACTCTTCTAATGAAACAATTGATTTATTGAGAGAGAAATTTCCTGGATGAGTTATTGCAAGAAACGTTAATCACCAAGATCATGTGATTTGACATTGGTGAGCTATTTTGTCACCAAGATCATGTGATTTGACATTGGTGAGCTATTTTGTTTAGAGTTGCGTAAAAAGCCAGGTCTATAAGAACAATCCACAATCGATTCCTGAACTTATTCGAGTCATTGGTGAAATAGAGCCATAATCACAGAGGTTATGCCGAAATGTCATCCAAAATTTTGATAAAAAAGTGAACGTCTGTAGAGCTGCAAGAGATGGTCATTTGACAGATATTGCCTTTCGGGTTTAAATGTCATACACTATACTTCAATTATCAATAAAAAGTTTTTTTTTAAATCAACGCAAATTCTGTTTTGTTCAAGAATTAAAAAGGAACGCTCAATTTGGAAGACCCTTTCTACTATGGTCAAAAGTAAGGTAACTTTACTGCAAATTTATTTCGTGTCCTTCAAAATAATTCACTCTCACTGCAATACACTTATTCCAACCTTTTTTTCCAATCCGGTGAATATAGTTCTTGTGAAAGGATATTTATTCGATTTTTAACGAAACATTTACGAGTAATTAGTGCCTTATCGTGTTGCAAAAAACATTAATTGTTTTGCTACAAATCTGGACATTTTTTCGAATTGACTCTTTGTGGGCAATGTGGGTAATCAAAGAAAACAGTTATCATGATTTTTGAACAGCTTTGGTGTGGGTTTCTCGGTTTTAGTTCATCTTTAGCACGATACTCATTTGATTATTGAGCTGCTTCTAGGTCAGAAGCATAGATCCATATCTCATCACCAGAAATTATACATTTCAAAACGTCATAATCCAAAGGAAGCATCTCTTCAGTAAGTTCAACACGACGATATTTTTCAAAAATATTGAGTGGTTTCGGAACAAGACGAGAAGACACACGAAACACTTGTTTTTCATTGATTAAGTTGGTTCAAGTGATATTATAAAGAAATTGACATGATGAAGAACCATGAATTGCTCTGCCACAAATTTGGACATTTTTTCTACAATGTCTCTAATATTTAATCGGTGTTTCCAGTGGCGTAACAATAGAGTAGTAAGACGGGCAAAATGACAGGGGCACCCGGCTCAAGAGGGCCGGAGCACAGGAGGATCCTAAGATTTATTATTACAAAATTTATTAGTTTTGTATTCAATTAATTTAAGTTACCTACTAAAGTACATACACAAATTAAACAAAAAATGTATCAATATTTGAGCGCATTTGTAAGAAAAAATAGATATCGCCCAGTTTTAGAACGCATCCGGTACACAGTAATAAAATCCTTGCCACCTGTAGACGCAGCACTGTAGCAACGCTGTCAGCTATGGAACCAGTGTTTTGTCTATGGTTTTTTGTTAGTTCATATTTTCACCACGGGACTTCTTTCGTGGCGTGAGCTCTAGTAATAGTGACGCTCGGGGAATCCCAGCTTTCTGTTTTGTAGGTATAAGAAAGGCTCCACTACGCATACATCATTTTGATTGTTATGAGAATTGGTTGTTTGTGACATAGATTTTTTTTCGATGTCATAGTTTTTGTTTTATCGGTTTAGCGGATCCGCGAGCAGTCGCAAAGTTAATTACACATTATAAAAATTAGATAACAATATGTCTAGTTTTAGAAAATATCTAAGAGTGAGCGAAAAACGAAAGAGAAAGGTGTCTGAAAAAATATATAAAAAGTTGCCTAAAATAAGTCAGTACATTAAGAATGAAGATTTTATTAACAGACGATGAATCAAATTAACAGTGCGGCGGAAATGAAGAAAATGAGAGACTAAAAGTGGCTCTATTGCCGAGGCCGACAACAGTGAATATCTAGATCCAGAGCAACCACAACTAAGTACCAGCAAAACTCAAAGCGAATCAATTTTTGGTGTGGAAAAAATTACATCTTTGGCATATGTTACTTATAAGGATAATTTTAAAGAACTGAATGATCAAGTGAAAAGGTTTGCGATCGAAAACGGATACTGTAAACTTAAAGGCCCCTTCTTAAAAGGCAGTAACAATAGATCTTGCTTGGAAAAATATTATATTGTTTCTAAGTCTGGCGTAAAACTAGAACGTACATGCCTGACCTATTCCCTATTGCTAAAAGGCATATTGTGAACCACGTTGGTTATTCGCAAATAGGGCATCTAAAAAGTTACAAAATGTTTGGACAGAAGGCTATGACGATTGGAAACATATTGTAAAAACCATAAAAATACACAAGACATCGAAAAATCATTTGCATTCATGTCTTGTATATCGACAATGGCAGTTACATGGAACACTAGATGAAGAGCAAAAGTCAATAATCAAGAAAGAAAAATCTTGTTGACGCCAAGTATTCACTAAACACCTTAATGTTACTCTGACACTTTCAACCTGTAATTTAGCTTTTCGTTGCCATAAAGAAAAGGCATATAGCAGTGATTCAAGCCCAAGAGGAAATGTTTTGAGTATTGTTGAGGTATTAGCCAAATACGATCCTGTTTAACAAGAATTGTTAAGTAAGCCAGAGGGCCAGACAAAATACTTAAGTCCAAAAATACAAAATGAGCTCATTGCTGTTCTGGTTCAAAAAGTGGAAAACACGCTGGTAAATGAAAAATAACGGCACCATTTTACTCCATTATATTTCATTCTGCTCACAATATTTCAAAAACAGATCACTTGTGTGAACTTTACCGTTACTGTGTGTTCGAGAAAGATGAAAATGGAACTCCGAAAGCGCTCCTAATTAAAGAGTAATGTTTAGGATTTCATGAAGTTAAGTATCAAACTGCCCTAGCAGTGTCCAATCAGATTATAAAATCCATAAATGACAAAGATATTCCTCTGAGTAAGAGCCGTGGATATGACAGTACTAATAGCATGACAGGCACTTATGGTGGAGTTCAAAAACTCATAAGAGATATCGAGCCAAATGCGGTGTATGTCCATTGAGCTGCTTATAATTAAAATGATATAATTATAATGATGATATAATAAAAGAGGTTAAATGCAAACATTTTGTAAAACTGTGTTTACTGACCATCGACGCGGCCTCTAAAGCACTTCAGTCTAAAGCCATCGATCTGTCAAATGCCTCAAAGCGTTTACAAGTCTGTTAGGAAGAACTTGAAAAGTATCGACATGAATTTGGAAATTTAAACACGCAAAGAAATAGTATAGCAGAAAAATGGTATATCAACCCTGAATTTCCTAAAACTAGTCAGATTAAGGTGAAAAGTCATTGTGATGAAATTTGCGAGTATGAACGCCTCTAAGATCCCGAAAGCTGGTATTATATCGTGTATTAGACATCATCATTAATCAGTTGAGACCGCGTTTCCTTGGAATGAATGAAATTGTTTCCAATTTCAGTGTCTTGCAACCTGCCACGTTGCAAACTTTAAATGATACCGATTTGTTGGAAAAGGCTTTAGAATTTGTTGATTTATATAAAAAAAAAGACATATCTGTCTCGTTTGCCAAAGAGATTCTCAGTTTTCGATCCCTTCAAGCTTTCCTGAAGTGTGCAATGCATTTCTGTTATTTGTAACCATTTATGTGACTACGGCTAGTGCCGAGCGATCATTTTGGAAATTAAAATTGATAAAAACTTATTTAAGAAAGTCTGTGGGACAAGAAAGTTACGCAACCTAGCTGTTCTATCCATCAAACATTTCATGGTCCGAAATTTAAACTTTGATGATGTCATTAACACTTTTGCTGAACAGAAAGCCCGAAAAAATGAATTTTAATAATTAAAATTTTTACTAAAAATAAAATTATTATTTCAATCCAATACGTACGCTCTTTAAATTAAAAGTTACTAGAAAATCAACGAAAACTGTACAAAATAATTATAATAGGGTTTGTACGAACTTTATATTGTGATTTATTAAAAAGAAAATACAACGTTGGTTGAGCTTCTTTACATTCAGGAAGGGCCCCACCCTATGAATTTGCCACGGGCCTAGACGGTATAGTTACGCCACTGGGTATTTCTTCGTTCTTCTTAACAGGTGCTTCTCTACCATCACTGAAGTCGTACCGCTTGTATTTTTTTTCATAGCTTCATTACTTTAACAGTTTCATAACATTTTAATGCTTTAGCACAAGACATTTTAAAAAACACAAAATCTTTATTCCTTTCATTCTATTCCGAAGTCACAAACCTATGAAATATGTTTACGGTATGCGAATATACATTTCAATTATGATTAATGTACGTCAAACAGTTAAGGAATAGCGAAATTGATTTACAAATACACGATTTACAAATACACGAATAAAAGTTTTTCTATACGTACAAATACACGTATTATAAGCAATTTTTTTTCTAGTGATTAAAGACAATTTCTATATTTAATTTTAAAAGCCATCAAAGACGAGGACCTTTTTTTCGCATAAGTAAGAAATAGCGAAGGGGATCAATGTTTTAGGACATTGATGATTGATTGAGCCAGTGTTCTGGTCCAAGTTTTCGTTTTGCATTACATCAATAAAAACTTTAAATAGCCCTTCGCCGGTTCCATGACTAGAGATTGATTTGCAAAATAGCATATTTTCTTTAATCGATCCCTCGCATCGATCAAAATACAAAAACTGCGCCAAGTTTGGCCCCAAGCCAAGATACATCTGTTGACTCATCGAACTGAATAGCAAAAAATTCACTGCATTTAATCTTTTCAATTATTTGATCGTAAACATCAGTGACCATTTCATTAATTTCATTAATATATCGTTATTGTGTCATTTGAAAGTGGTATAGTTTTCAACTTTTTGCTTCTTCCGGACTTATCATCACATTAACTATAATCATGGCAACGGGTAAAATTAGTTTTTCCGTAATCGTGTGGGGCTTAGACTTCCTGGTCAATCTTAATGCTACTAAATACAATGCTTGAAGTGCTACGATCTCGTTAAGGTTTGATTTGTTGGTAGTAGTTTGTTGATTTTTCAGGACGAATGATTTACGCTACGAAAAATTCTTATGGCTTGTTTTGTGTGCACATGCCGGTTTTTTTGTTTGCAGATGCCGGACTAATCTTGAAGGTTTCGTGCTTTCCCCGAACAGAACTTGATAATAAACAACAAATTGTGGCTTGTCATTCAAAGCAATGAATCCATCTTTTAATTATGCTTCATTGTACAATCTGATCTTTTTATTTACTGATTCACCAGATGTACACGGTGCATTTTGTTTTGTCAGAAATTTGTCCATTTGTCTAATATTATTAATTTATTTCATAAACACTGTCATAAATTTATTTAACATTGACGAAGAGAAGAAATCACAGTATTTAACGCTGGGTGAGAGAAGAAATCGTAATACTTGTTTTCGCAAAAACGTAATTAACAATGAAACTCTTCGTCTCGTTCCATTATTTTTCCAAAGCGCATAGTTTGTATGAACTTGCCTAAACGTGCTCGGGACGAATGATCCATATCGCATGGGTGGGCGGGTGGCGCGAGGTTACAAGTACGTGCAAGCACATGTTCGAACTGGTCAAACTATTATAAGAAAAAGGGGTTACACAAGTCTTGTAGTTTTGTATCTGTGACTGTGAGCGGTATATCCGTATTATGCTGGGTCCACACCTATAAAATTTTGCGTGTGTATTGAATATACTGGAACAATTTATTTGATTTATTTTGTGGACAACAGATAGTTCGTGTGCAAGCTATGCGGCGACAATATTTGTATATCAGAGCGTCTATATTATGTCTAACACATACAGCCCGCACAATGCAAATTTGTATTGATGTGGACCCATCTTAAGCATAACGGCCCATTCGCACATACGTCCGTAATTTTATACAAAAACAAATAGATTAATCGGAGTGATATCAGCCCAAGCAGTTTCTAGAACATTTTTTAAATATGCCTTGTTGGATGTACCTTATTAAATATCGTATATTCGCTTTTGTTTCTGCTCGATTGGTTCTAAATCAGGTGACTGGGGTGATTAATAAAGTTGCTCACCAACATTATATAGGATTCATACCTTGACAAGTGCCGCTGTGTGTTTGGGACCGTTGTCTTGTTGAAATATTCATCAATTTCCCAATTCCCAACGTTGAATTGTGGATTACAAATTATCACACAAAATTTGGATCCATATTACTCTCAATAAAAACTAGATTTCTCACCCCATCCGCTGCAATTGAGCCGCACACCATCACACTACATCCACCTTGTTTGACAGCTTGTATCAGTTTTAACTCTTGGTTTGCTTTTTCTGTCAGATCCAAAAATGTTACATTTACTATCATCAAAAATATCCTTGCCCACTCCTTACCTGGCAAATTCTAACCGTTTTTGGCTATTTTTCTTAGATATAAGTGATTTTTTCCTTGGTCTTGTGCCATGCAATCCTTTTGATCTGAGGACCATACGTACCATTTCTGTACTGACATATTTTTCAGTTTCTTGTAAAACATAACCTGCCAATTTGGGGGCACTAGTTTTGGGTTTTAGTCATTTTTTTTTTTTGAAAATTGAGCGGATATCACGTTCACCCAATTTTTTTGGACGATCAGATCTGGGCTAATTCTGCATTGTACCACGTAAATTAAACTTTTTTTATTATAGTGGGACTCGAAGCACGACTGTTTTAACAAATTCTTTATAAAATTTTCCTTTACTTCAAAATTTTGCAAGTAAGTTTCTAATTTGAGCAAAAATTTCGTTTCTAACCATTGTAACAAAAATAATACACTCTAAAAAACCCAAATATTACTATTCCCTTTAGGTGGATGCCTAAGAGGTACTAAAATATACTTTGCATTTATGATAAGAATACCAGAAACAGAAAATAATATTTTATTTCTTCAAGTTGGTGTATTTCTTGCTACATATTAACTTTTGTGAGGTTTTATTCAGTACTATTTATTTAATTTGAATGTAATTTGCAATTAAAAATTTGATTCCATTCCTATTGTTGTTTGTTTGTATTAGGAAAGTAATTTAAAAATAAAGTAAAAAAGCCAGGAATTAGACCGTTTTAAAAATATAACTGATTTGCATGATGTATGTCGACTTTTGTGACTGACTGTAATTGGAGAGTTAAGCATTTAAAAATGATCGACCACTACAGGTAGTATTGATTTCCACATATCTTGCTTCAAAGCGCACCTGTATACTCCGAGATGAACACTGAGACAGTAGACCTTGCCTCGTGCTGAACACTCGTCTCCATACCAAAAAGACTGACAGCGACCTAATAGTCGATGCCGCAGACAGTCCAGCTTAAGTTATCCTGCCATTAGAGGTACTTTTATTAGTTGGCCAAGCCCTACACGGGCTTTTTTTAAAATTTTTTTTTAGGGCATTTTAGCATCCGACCGTTTTTAAGATCCAGACGTTTTAGGATCCGGATATTTTAGGATCTGGGCATTTTAGACTCCACACATTTTAGACCCCAGACATTTTTTGATACGGGACATGTTAGTTACAAGACGTTTTTGATGTGGAGCATTTATGGTAACAAACGTTTTGGACTCCGTATATGTCAGTCACCGCCCGTCTTAGGTACCGGACTTTCGATACCCGGAACAGCATCACAGAGAATAGACTTTATTTAATGATTATCTTCACTATTATTACCCATTTGTTATTCAATCAATATTTGTTTACCATCATTTAGAGATTCCAGAACGCTAGATAAGAGCTCTTATACTTTAGTACTGTAAGTTTAATGTTGAACACTTTGATCTTTATTATGCCTAGTTAAGTAGGGTTGTGATGCTTGCATCACAGTTAAATTTCTTTTTTTTTTGTGTTATAATTATTTGTTTTTGTTTATCTCTGTAATTTTTGGCGCCCAACGTGGGGCAGTAATGTGTACAGTTTGTGTTTTTTAATAAAAAAATAGTTCTGTACATAAAATGTAGCGCCCAACATGGGAAAAACCGCAAGTGCGGCCACTTGTATTCGTTTTCTTGACTTACAAATCACGCGGTTAAAAACCATGACGGTTTACCCGTAGTGGGGCCTCGGCCTTAAGTGCATTTTTGACTATTCAGTTCGATGAGTCAACAAACGTGTCGAACTTGGCTCAGTTTTTGCGTTTTTTCCGATATGAATGTGAGGAATCGATTAAAGAAAATATGCTGTTTTGCAAATGAATCCCTATGGGTGCGAAGTGCCCCGAAGTGTGCTGCAACTGGCGAAAGACTCTTTAAATTTTTATTGATGTAATACAAAACGAAAACTTGGACTTTAATAAATGCATTGCGGTATGTATCGATGATGCGATAACGATAACGGGAAAGAACAGTGGTGTGATAAGTGGTATGAGTAAAATTAAAAAATATCGTTCCCCATATGGAATAGACGTAGGGAAAGTCCAGATATAGCGAATAGCCCAGGCAAAGTGAATACCCTTCACTATTTCAAAATAGCGCGTGCAAGCACACCTGTCGCATGCCACGATGTTCGTCCCCCACCCCTCAGTCGTAAACAAACAGAACTAGCACAAGTTCACGCTTCGTTTGAGAAAAAAATAATAAAAATTCAAAAGTGATAGTTTGTTACGATATTTCAAGGTACGTATTTTCATAATTACTCATGTACATATGGTGTTACTGTTTTGGCTTCTTTGTATCCCTAAAGTGCATACTTTCTTGTTGAAATACTGCAAGTTTTATTGAGATGCTGTTTCTGGATTTCCTTGTAGGTTAGGTTAAATTCAACAGGTTTGGGCAAATTGGGCAAAGCGAACACAGGCAAAGTGGATACGGTATCCACTTTGTCCAGTAGCATCCTGTTTACCCGGTAGGCATTTTGATTAATGGTTTTCATTTATATTGTTATAGATGATTTACAAATATAAAAGAAAAACAAATCAAGCCGAATGGAGTGAGGATGTTATAAAGCTTGCTATAGCAGACTGCAATGCTGGTTTTAATGTGAGAACGACGGCAAGAAAATATGACCTACATTATGCTACTTTGTATAGACATTGGAAAAAAAAGTAGTTTGACTGCTCAGTTTGGACGTTCTCGTAAAGTTTTCAGTGATCAACAGGACGGAGAACTTATTTGCACGAGTTGGACAACATTTTTTATGGCTTAACCTGAGAAGATTTTTAAGCATTGGTTTACATTTGCGCAAAAAAAAGCAGTCTCAGATATCCACAAAGTTGGGACAAAAATTAAAAGGCTGGTGATAATTCGATTTGAGGATTTATGAGCAGAAATCCGCAAATCACTTTAAGAGTGCCAGAAGCAACGTCGATTGCTAGACTTAAAGGCTTCAACCGTCCGCAAGTGGTAAGATTGTACGAGTTGTTGAATAACCAAATAGAAAAACATTGTATTGATGGCACTAGGATCCACAATGTTGTCGAACCTCTTCAGGAGACGACCTATGTAGGGATTACAACAACGAACATTAATGTCAGACCTTCGACATCAAGGCTCCAAAGTTCATCTGGACCAAGTAAAACTTTGGGTAATATCCCCGATGATTCTTCGATTGACGACAATGTCGAACCTACGAAATCCATGACTGGTAACAGTTCAAGTTTACAAGGCAATGAGAGAAAGAGGTGTATCGCCATCAACAATTTTAGAATTACATGTAGAAGACCCTCTCAATAGCATCCTTACTAATCCAAGGTCTTTTACTCCTTATATTCAAGAATTATTTGGACATAATGGCAGTACATCTACTGATCATGTGAATCCCGCAATTAAAAATGCAATGGTGGACCAACATAGTATTTTGTCTATTTTGTCTATGAAGATGGATTATTTACGCGAACTAAATCATTCGACACCACCTTCAGTCATTAAACTCTGCACTCCTACTGTTCTAGAAATGTCTACTGGGCACGTAAATCTAGCGGTTCAAGATACACAGACAGAACAAAGAAGTACCTTGGACTCTATGATTCATTCCACGCTACCTTCAAAAATACCAAATGAAGAAGATTGACTCAAATATAATACCAATGTTATAATACTACAACCATCTACTCCTCCACCTGTGTCGGGGGACTCGCAAAAGAAAAAATCAGAAGTCTGGGGTGCTTACCTTATAATGGAAGAACAGAAAGCTAAATATATTAAGGGAAACACCAAAGTTCTGAAAAAAATTGACAAAGATTTAAAAACAAAACCAAAGACTGCGTTAAAGAAAAATATTAAAAGAACGAAAAGAAGAAAAGAAAAAGAAAGAAAGAAGCTGTTAAAACGACCAAAAATACTAAAATTAAAAAAACTAATATCAAAGAAAATGTTGAAAACCACACATGCTATTTTTGTGGAGAAAATTACATAGAAATCAATAGCCAGTTGATGATTGGATCCAGTGCAATTCCTGTACGAAGTGGAGTCACGAAAAATGCACGGCTTACGAAGAGGAAGGCGTATTTCTTTGTGACAGCTGCACTGATAACTGAGTACTTATATTCATCATTAATTTGATCCTTCTTATGTTAATTTCGGTAAATGTTCTTTAATTAACCTTGTGTTCACTTTTCATTATGGTCCTATCCACTTTGCCCGCTGGGTTGGGCAAAGCGGATAGCGGTACCAATTGCAATACTATTAATAATTTTTAGTAAAATGTTGATGTTACTTATTTTTTGTTGATTATATTAAAAACTTTAATAAACACTGATTGATACTCAGCTATTATTTTATTTCTGTGTTTATTAATTTTCTTGTCATAGGTCGTCAAAGCTTAAGGTGTCTGCTTTGCCCGGACTTCCCCTACTGCTTTATTTACCGAAATGCGCTTGCTAGAAAAAGATGCCAAATAATTTACAAAATGTTCTTTCAGAAGCCATAAAAATTATTAATTTTATTAAAGCCGACAATTCCAGACAAGATGCTTTCCACATTGTGCAAAGAAATGGGTGCCAAATACAACTGCTTTTCTATACTGTCATATAAGTCAGTACAGAAAAATTCTAACGAAGCTTTGTGCATTGCGAGATGAATTGAAAACTTTTTTACATATAAAAAAGCTCATTTTCAGAGTTTTTACAAGACGGAGAAACTTTATTACTGTTGGCTTACTTGAGTGGTATATTCTCACATTTGAATGACTTGAATACATACATTGAATACATTTACAAGGTCATAACAAAAACATTTTACTAATTACAGACAAGGTCTGTAATACTGTTATTGATCGCGTGTTGGAGAGCATGAAAACACATTTACGCGAATTGAAAATTTTGTTACTGGAATATTTTCCAGATAGTGTTGAAATGTTCCAGATGTTTTGTTGAAAACATGGGTTGTCAATCCGTTTGATGAAAAGGTTGCAGCTGTTGAATTACCTCTACATTTAGAATTTTTAACTTAAGATTTAGATAAGTTTTGGCTTGCTTGACGATGTGGATACGGAAGCCTAGTAGCGAAGCCTAATTCTTACTTATACGAAAAAACTTCTCGTCTATGGTAACTTTAAAAACTAAATATAGAAATTGTTTTTTATCACTGGAAAATAATTTGCTTATAATGCCTGTGTTTGTATGTATAGAAAAACGTTTCAAGTGAAAAACAAAATCAACCGTCTCATTAAATTATTATTTCAGACAACTTTGGTTATTACTTTATTTAATTTTATTTTATTATGTTGCTATTATCTGCTAATATTTAATTTTCTAACACTTGTTTTTAAATTAAAAATACTTAAAATAAAGAAAATTAAAAAAAATATCATAAAAAACCATGGGATATATGTTGGGCACCCACGTAGTCGAAAACTCTGCTGCGATGAGTAGGACAATAGCGGATATATCGTTCAATCTTTGTCGTGAGCATACGCGTTGTCAAAGACGTAATTGTAATGAGTGGGACCCTAACGAACATAATTTTCTATCTTTGTCGTAAGCAGTGGTATAGGACGTAAATAAAATTCAACAAATGATTGAATGATTGAATGAATTTCTACCTGAAAATTAAAGATAAAAATAAATTTTAAAAGCTATTTTTCATTATTTAAAATACGGAATCAAACAATATAAAAAAAACTATTTTTTAACGCTATTAAGTCATTATAATTAACAATTTAAAATTTTAAATTGTTATAACTTTTTTAATAACAAATTTTTACATAACAATTTTACAATAACAAATTTTAACAAAATGTTATGCTCTATATTTTATGCTCTATATTTATGCTCTAACTTTTATTTGAAACTTTTTTTCCTAACTCTTATGGTTCTTGAATTATTTTGAAAAAACACTTTGTTAATTTTTTTCCAACCCTCGCCGGGGGTTGGTAACAAATTTACTTGTATGCATAGTTGTAGAATGCCGCACACAAACTTATATCAAAAAGTCAGCCTTTTATCTCAAATTTCGATTTAAATGCTTCGTTAACTGGACTATAGTAATAGATTTCGTTATTCGGAATCAATATCATCGTTGTCGTTTTCTGGTTCATTGGTGTTGATATTGGCAATATTAACATGCACAGAAGATATAATGCTGTATGGCTTTTGTTTCATGTCATAGATATAAAAGTCCATAAAATTTTAAAAATTGCGAAGACTGTCGGGGTATTCAAGATTGAAAACAGTTCAATATTTGTAAACAGTTCAATATTTTGTATTGTAGATCAAAACTCCTCATGCTGTTTCCTTTGTCGGCTACATTTAAAAAATCAACCATATCATTATCGGAAGGTAAAAGGTTTCCTTCATCGCCATCGTCATCACCATCAGTTTTACAGACCACCATCGACGTTTAGTTTATTCTATCTTGGATCCTACGACAGTGTCAGCTAAATTTTGATATCTGCAGTACAATACTTTGGACAAATGAAGCTTCGTGTACAAAACATATCGGCGATATCACAAATCTTTGAAACCTGGGAAGAGATGGGAACTAGAAACCCCCAAACCAATACTTACGTCTAATACGATCTTTCTATGACATTAAATGCGAACAAGTACCTACATTTTTTTTTGAGGAATGAAAAACTTTTAAAGAATGTCTCCCTGATTATAAGAAGAGACCAGCACATGGATCTGGACTTTCTGAACAGTTATCCACGATGGATGTATACCCACGCAGATCCCCTGACCATAATCCTCTTGATTTTTCATTTTGACGGTACATAAAATATTTAGTTACGAACAAGTTTCAAAAAACAGAGAGGAATTATTGGAACGTACTCAGCTGCCCAATAATTACGAGGGAATAAGCGTGAAATAACAAATGGCGCTTCATGTCACGATCATCACCTTCTCATCATCACGATATCGTCAGCATCTATCGGCATACGAGCACGAATACTTGTAGTATTCAGCAGAGGAGGGCATTTTAAAATACGATTAATTACACATTCCGGAAATAAATTTTTCTTTGGTTTTCAAATTTAAATCTGATTATTTACAGTTTACAATTTCATAGGTCCGTAACTTCGGAACGAATAAAGATCGATCTCCTACTTTCTTTCCCCACTTCTTCTCCCACTTGTTTTTTTAGTCTTAACCCTAGATCACTATAGGGTAAGAATGGGTATTACCGGTCACTTAAGGATAAATAATCACAAATCAGATGATAATCAATATTTCTTTATTAATCTTTTTCCTAATTAAACTTTAACTATTCTTCTAACAAAATCACAATAATTCAGATCAATAAGTAAAACAAATTTGGCATAATCAATATTTAAAAAATAAACGACTGACCGGTATTAAGCACTATGGAAGGTAATATCAGGCACACACCTATACCACATCTCGTTGTTTTGCCCATAATCATCGCAGATTATACATTTATTTTCCAATTCCTCATCAGCGTCATTATCTTCATCATCACGCAAGTCTGTCATTTCATCTTTCTTGTTTTTGTCTTGAAGCACTCTCTTTTTAACCTTTTTCACATCAATCGATTTTCCTTTTCTTTTCCTTATTTTTTTTCAATTTTGGTTTTGAGAGTTACTTTTTTCTTCTGTTTTGTCATTTTTCTATTTTCTATTTCAACCAGAACTTCTTTGTTAGGAGTTCCTGTTAGGACAGTTACATGCTGTTTGCGAGATAATACACATTTTTTCTTGTCTCTTGACTTATTTGGCGGCGACAGTAGTTTTATGATCTCCTGAAGTTGAAGGAATGGGATTGTTATAAAAGTTAGTCCATTGCTCGAATTTGGAAGGCGATGATGCATTATTTACGATTGAGGTGAGTTAGTCTGGAAATGAGTTGGTGGATCACTAGGTTCATCTAATATTATTTGGGCCTCTGAGGTCTTATTATTCCGGTCTCGTATTTCTATATAATATCAGCAGCCACAAAATCTTTATCTGTAAACACGTCCGGGTTTAAAGGATATATTCCTTTAGCAGCAAAACCTACTTCAGCCTTTGGGATGGTTGCTATTTTTTGAAAAGATTACCTGAACAGTGAAGAGAGATCATTTTGTGTGATCTTTTTTCCCAATGATTTTTCATGAAAAGGTTGCATTCTTGTTTATAAGCGGACCATAGATGGAAACATCCAGAGGCTGTATCCTATGCGAGCCATGTGGTGGCAATGATAACATCACTATGTTGTTGCTTTTGCAAAATTCGCAAGCTCTCAAAGAGATGTGAATGGAATGATTGTCGAGAACAAGCAACATGGGCTCATTTTCTGAAGGTTTGGTGAAATCCGCAAAATGTTGTGACTCTCTTTCTTCTTTCTCCGCTAGTTATAAACCCCACCCGTTGTTGTCCTTTCTCAGTCACAATTTTACCAGGGTCTTACACTGAGGAAATTCCAGTCTCGTCTACATTTCATATATTCCTTGGCAGAAACTTATATTTATCCATTAGCTCTATAAGAAAAGTATAGCAACTCTATTCAGGCTCATGCCTTGAGCTTTCCTCATGGACAAATTATTTATTTTTATGAATCCATTGAGCCAGTCTTTGCCAGCTTATTCAAGAGTTTCGTTAAAATTATTCTTAATATTATTGTTTTACAGCATATTCATAAGCCATCTTTCTAATTTGAAGCGAAGTACTCCCATAAAATATTTTACCGAGGAACTTAACTTGGGAAGCCATTTTATCTTCTTGTTCCCTTGTGAAGACTGGATTTCTTCCCAGATGTGGGCTATCAAGGTTCTTGTTCTTCAATCTTTCTTGAAGCGTTGAAAATGACACGCTAGTAGATCGAGCTGCTTCTCTAATAGGTTCCCCTTCATCCACTAGTTTAAAAGTTATTCAAACAATGGATTTTTCTAGGTGAATCTGCTCCGAAAAAGGCCAAAACTGTTCCATCAGGCGGACAGGTTATGGCCACGATTTTTTTGGGATTCCAAAGGAGTAATCCTCATGGGTGTCTCTAGGCAGTACAACAGTAAGTTGTTGTACAGATTCGATAAGAAATTGAAGGGGACACTGCCCCATTTAGCTACGAAAAAAGTGCTCTTCCATCACAATAACGCACCGGCACATTCATCTTTAATTGTCACGAACTGCGCTACGAATTGCTTCCGCACCCAGCTACTTTTTTCTGTACGCTAACTTGAAAACATGGCTCGCAGGAAAAAAAACAGCTCAAATGAAGAGGTTATCACCGAGACAGAAGCGTATTTTGCAGAGTTTGAAAAATTGTATTTTTTTAGAGGGCTTAAAAAAGTTTGAGAAATACTTGGAAAAGTGCTATACACGTTGAAAAATAAAAATAAATTTGTGAAAAAAAATACGTCTTTATTTCAAACACGGGTACTTATTGATCAATCCTCGTATGTAATGCTACACCATATTTAGGTAAAAGTACAAATAGTAGCGAAAACATGCATCTTGCCGTACACTTTGTGAAACACCTTTGTAAGCCTTTCTATGAGGCCTACAGAAATATAACCATAGATAACTGGTTTACGTCCGTGCCAATTGCTTCAAAACTGCTTCAGTCTTCTTACAAACTAACAATCGTTGGCACATTACGTAGCAATAGACGTGACATCCAATCAGAAATGAAAAACACAAAAACTAGGAATGTCGGCACTTCAATGTTTAGTTTTGATACTGAGAGTGCCCTGGTATCATATAAACCGAAGTCAAACAAAATGGTTTTTCGTTTATCGACAGTGCATGAACAGCCAGATATTAACTCCACCCCAAAGAAACCTAAAATCGTGCATTTCTACGAAATACAGTACGAAAGCAGCTGTCCATACTATCGATCAGATGTGTTCAGTCATTAGCTGCAATCATAAAACAAATAGATGGCCTCAATGCACATTTTATGATATCCTGAACTTGCATGCATGATCAACGCGAATGTTATATACGTCTCTAACTTGGTTAGACAACTGCAAAAAACCATTCAAACCCAGAGCATTCGTGCAAAGTTTGGCCGATAACACTAGTTTACACGGTTTTTAAACCCCAGCTCAAAATTTTTAATTATTGTTTATTTAGGTTGAGTTATCCAGAAAAGATTGTTATCCAGAGAAGAATCACGTCTGCTTTTATAAATATTTCTTTACTTAAAAATGGAAAAAAAATATATATATTTTTTTTGATCGGTTTCTCTTATAATGGACCAACAGTGATCCCCTAACCTAAATGTTTTCATCCCAGAATCCTTGATGTCGTTCTTCAAAAATCTTTAAATCTTGATGAAAACGTTCTCCCTGTTCGTCGGTCATACGTCCTAAGTTGTCAGGAAAAAAACTCAAATGCGAGTGCAGGAAATGAATCTTCAATGACATGTTCCATTTGTTGAAAAATTTTCAATAAATCAGCAACAATGTCTTTATAATTTTATTTTTTTTTATTTCCCAAAAATTCTTGGACAACCATTTTGAATGACTTCCAAGCTGCTTTTTCATTAACAGATAAAAGGCCTTCAAACTGAGGATCTTTTACAACCTCACGGATCTTTGTTCCAACAAATATCCCCTCTTTCAGTTTTGCTTCTGTAATACTTAGGAAGATTTTTTGTAAATACAAGAAAGCATCACTATTTTTGTTTAACGCTTTCACAAGATTTTTCGTAAGTCCCAATTTAATGTGTAAAGGGGGTAGAATAATGTCTTTTTCGATCTACCAACGACTCATGCTTAATATTCATTTTGCCCGGAATATACTCGTTCCGAATAGGCCATTCTTTTCTTACTTAATGCTTTCTAGCCCTGCTGTCCCACAGACAAAGGAAACAAGAGTATTTTGTGTAACCACCCTGCAATCCCAATAACAAGCCGATGACTTTGAGATCGCTGCATACTTTCCATTGGCGTTCTTCATATTAAATTCATTAAAGTATACATTGTTTCATAGTTCTCTTTACGATTAACTGCGTGTCCTATTGATATAGACGGTTTCTTATTCCCGTTGTGTAATAAAACAGTTTTCAGACTATATTTTGAAGAGTCTACGAATAAGCGCCACTCTGTTTTATTATAATTTTGATTCATTGCTTCAAAAAGTTCCGTGATATCAGTACAATAACAATATTCCCCTTCTTTTTTGAAAAATTCTGAGTAAACTTTGCTCCTGTTTCTGGACAACGTAACTTTCATGTCTAGTGTTAATAAATTCCATTGTTGTAGGCGAGAACCAAGAAACTCTGCTTTAGAGTAAAGTTGTAAATATCTTATAAGATAATTTAATTCGGCTTGGTTAATTAAATGTGGAGTGTTTCCTTGAAGAGAGAAATCGTCAGAATCACTAGAAATTAATTTAACTTCAACATCACTTTCATTGTCATCTTCTAGTATATTTTGACTCGAATTACCGGGACAAATTGGATATGGAAGATCCTTCAAATGTAAAATTGGCTTAATAACAGACGGAATTTCGACATATACAATACTCGCCTTATTTTTTGTATTATATCTCACTATCAAACACATGAGGCATCCACTTTTTATATTGGTTCGCAACGGAAAAATCCAAAATAATGAAGATATGCACTTTTTAACGAATCTACAATGGGTCTTTTTTTTTTGAAAATATGAACTGTCCACAAACGTAGCAAGAACGATCAGAACTTTGTTTACACCTTCTATTCAACATTTTAATTCAATTTGTAACAAGATATTTGTTGTTTGAATCGAATAAATAAATATTAAAAAGTCACCACGTAGAGTAGTTGAAAAAAATGATTTGATTGTAGAAAATAAATGTGACGTGATAGAATGTTTCTGCTTTAACACTTTTACGTTGAAGGAAGGTAGTTTAACATGTTTATATACATTTCTTTCGGAGTATATGAAAAAAGTTAAAATTTGTAACCACTTTAATCTTACAGAGCCGTGGTTGTGCGAACGGTACGATACTGTGACTTTGAGGAGATATATCAAAACCAGTATGAAAGATATTTTAAAAATTGAAAGTGTGTTTCTCAAGCACAGCCAAACAAATGCAAAATTTGCTCAGTTTGCCCGTGCTAGAAACACAGAGTGACCAAAGTCGCATACCACTCCTAAAGAAAGGCAATTTGTGAAGAACACACCATTTCCGTTTGCATTGAGTGCAAAGATTGACTTTTTTTAAATTTTGCGGTAGTTTTTCAGTACATTTAATATTTTTTTTCATACTAGTTACTTGTTTAATAATAAAAGCTATGATTCAGAATAAAAATGAATTTTCATTTTGTTAGTCATTATGACTGATGTTTAGTTACACTGTTTCTGGAAAATATGTTTAATGAGCTAGGATTCATATTAAGTCTATTTTGTACTGCCAAAATTCGAACATAACGATACGGAACACCATAAATAGTTGTATAAATGTTTATTATTTATCCAAATTTATTTTCTCGCCTTCAAAGTAGGCCCCTTCCGAAATAACACACTTATGCCAACTATCGAAACATTTTTTAAATGCATGTTCCAGAATCGACTTAGTTCTCGCCGCAAATTCTCTTTTATGTCTTCTATCGACTGAAAACCGGTGCCTCGAAGCGGTAATTTGAGTTTCGGAAAGAGAAAGAAGTCGGCCGGAGCCATATCACGTGAATACGATGGTTGTTCGATGGTGTTTGTTGAGTTTTTGGCCAGAAATTCATTCACAATGATAGCCTTGTGAGATGGCGCGTTGTCGTGATGCAAAATCCAAGAGTTTTCTTTCCACAAAACTGGCCTTTTTCGACGAATTTGTTCTTTCAAACGCCGAATAACGCTCAGATAATAATCTATATTTACCGTCTGACCTTTTAGCAAGAAGTCCGAGTGTACAACACCGCAACAATCGAAGAAAACAGTCAACATTACCTTAACTTTTGATCGACTTTGACGTGGTTTTTTCTGTTTCGGCTCAGTTGGAAGGCGCCATTCCGAAGCTTGTTGACTGGTTTGCATGTCAAACTCGTATACCCATATCTCATCGTCAGTTATAAAGCGTTTTATGAATTTGGGGTTGAATTTGACTCTTTCTAGCATGTCTTCAGCGACCATTACGCAATTGAGTTTCTGAAGAAAATGCAGGTCTTTTGGCACTAGTCGAGCGGCGACGCGTTTCATGCAGAAACAATCGCTTAAAATGGTACGAATTGATTCGTCAGACAAAGAAAGATCAGCGGCAATCTCTCTCAAACTTAAATGACGATTTTCAGTCACCATTTCCTTCAGTTTAACGATGTAACGATGAGGCAAATCTTCTACCACATCTCGATCGCTTTTGAATGCACTGTACCACTCATGCACGTGTTTTTGATAAAGTCGATTCACCCTAAGCACACGAAGTTCCATTTGCAATGCAACTTTAAGACAAATTCTTTGTTCATTTTTTTTATCTATTGTATATATCGCAAAACACACTTGAGATGAGCTGACAAAATCCAGCACTGTAAACAGACTAAATGACAGATGACGTTCAAACTCCGCGTCAGTATAGAGGGTAGTTGTACCAACTTAACGATAAAAAGAATTTTGACCATCCCTTTAAGCGGAGTTTTCAAATGATCAATTTCCGGTACTTTTTTGACAGAATTTCATTTTTAGCTTTCTCTTGCTGATAAATCTGACAAAGATGACGAAGATAAAAAAAGTGTTAGATTTAACCTGGACAATAACACAACAGATGTCGGTATTACATTCTCCGACAAGAGTTCCAGCGAAGACGACATGAATATGGATAAACAGATGAAAACAGAGGATGTTTTGCAGGTGAAAGTTACTCCAACAAAAAGTAGGTTTTCCGTAACTGCTGTAAATGAACCTGTCTCTACCTTAAAACTCATCAAGGTCCCAACTGACTTTGTTAAACCGAAATTAACGATAAATAAAGGTAACATCCCATTTTATCAATTGAGTTTTTCGTGTAAAGTGCGAGTTTCAGGTTCTGATTCAGACGAAGACACGAGGAGCCTTGAAAAATTAGAAATAAAGGCACTCGATGATCTTTTCGATAGCGATAGTCATTCTAGTGGTGACGACGACATAAAAACCAAATTTGAGAGAAAGGCGGAACGGAAAATTTCATCTATTAAGCAAAAATTATGGGAAGAGAAAAATGAAGAATTAGCCAGCTTTAAACAAAAACTTGAAGAATCTCATAAGCATGAATTAGATAGGATTTTAGAAGTAAGGAATATATTAAAAATATGGTATAACTTTTTCTTATTTCGTAATTAATGATTACATCTAAAGGCTCTTTCAAATTAAGCTTTTTTTTTAATTCTTGAATAAAACATAGAATTTGCGTTGATTTCAAAAAAATTTGATCGCTTGACGGTTTTTTTTAATTTAGTAGCGATGAATCGTTTCACGGGGCCACAACGCGCATTTTGCGTGCGAGCGTTTTATAAAATCAATAATTATTACACAATTTTTTTTAGGAATATTTATTTTAATTTAACGATCTTTACAATATACAATACAATAATTTTCAGTACAACACCATACAGCCTGTATGTCTAGATCTTACGCTAATACAATAAAAATACTAACCTACGACTCACAAAGCACTGTTTGTGCGTGTGTAAAACCCAAGAAAAGAAAATAAATAAATAAAAAATCGTCTCAACATTCAGCACAGGCATTCACATTACATGAAATAGGACAAAAGGATGAAAAAGGAGACAACCCCTCCCCATATATTTAGGCTCAAAAACAAATGAAATCAATTCAGCCATGCTGACAAACACCGACCTGAATGAGGCGTGCACGACTTCTTTATATTTTACTTAAATGCCAGATAACTGATGTTTTTCTTCACAAATCAATTTTTCTTCTGTTATCTTTTATGTTTTCCGGCAAGGGTTAAATAATCGAGGGGTTAAGACGTAAGAGGACTTCCTCACTCCAGTTCTGTTAGTGAATGGAATGATTAGAACAGTCGCACCATCAGCCCTTGTGTCATGATGAACTTCTTGCTTATATGTATACCCCAGAGAGCCAAGATGTTTATATAAGAGAACAGCTATCGCCACATAATAGTGGCATTTCAAAGGAAGAATTCCTGTTATAATAAAAAGTTCCCTACTCGGGTGGTCCCTCGGTCTTCTGCACATTATCCTTAGAAATATGTTTTGCGTTCTCTCAATGGACTCAAGGTGGCTGTTATATGTGCCACCCCAGACAATTCCATATATCATCTCTGATGCGTTCCTAAATTGGGCCATCATAACAAAGAGCCTTTTCTTTAAATTAAGTATATATGGTTTCCAAGAAAGTAGCCCATCCAAAGATACTTACGTGCAGCAGACTGTTTCACCTCTATACAATCACATGATGCACATCTACAGTTTAAATTATGCCATTTAAACTGCTCATGGAAGTGCCAGGGTTTCTAAAATGCAGAGTTAACATCCATGTTAACGAGCATTTTATTTGCAACAAACCAAATTTTTAATATTTTCAAATCGCTTTGTATATTTTCCAGCACTTTTAATTTTGTATCCCCTGCATATAGCAGAGCTGTGTCTTCAGCAAATGTAAAAATGTGGCCCGTTATTCTTAAGAAACTAAGGTTATTTATATAAATTATAAATAATTTTAGGCCTTACACAGTACCCTGAGGGACACTGGTCTCTTTGTGCTTTTATGCCCATTCACTTTAAGAATCTGAGTTCTTCCATATAAATAACTATGGAACCACTTGCCGATAGTTCCCCTTATCCCTAATGCTTCCAGCTTTTCTAATAAAATATAATATGACACAGTATCGAAAGCCTTACTAATATCCAAAAATAAATTACTTACATATTTCCCTTCGTTAAGGTTTTTATACAAGTAACTTGTAAGCCGAGACAAGGCTGCATTCGTTCCCAGACCCTTCCTAAAGCCGTATTAAGTTTCTGCAAGAAACTTTATGTTGTCTAAGTAATTAGTTAACTGTTAAACCATTAAGTTTTCAAAAACTTTTAATATCACCTGCAAAATCGCAATAGGCCAATAACTCTCACAGATCGAAGTGTTACCGCCTTTAAAAATTGGCACAAGCTCAGCTTTTTTAAATTGAGTGGGATATTCTCCTGTTAAAATTGATATATTAACCATATAAGATTTCCATATTGGAGTTCCAAGTTCATCATACCCCATACTCTTACTTGCATCTAATTGGCTGATAACATTCTTCACAGAATCGTGATCAACAGGAATGGCTGCAAAGGACTTCACCGTATGCAGCAGAGAAAGTCTCTCGCATTTTATGTATTGCTATTCTTGCTCAACTTGCTTTGCAACAACCTCAGGTACATCTTCAAAATACTTAGAAGATGCTTCCAATACTTCCCCCCCCCCCCCCTAAGATGGTTATGCCCTAGACATCAGACAGAGTAATCTCGTTGCGCTTCGTCCTTCCTTGACCCACGGATTCATTAATTGTCTGGGGAATTTTTTTCATGTTACCATCACGGTTGGCAATTTGTCTTTCAAAGTATTTCCTTTTTATCAGTTTCAGTAGTTTGTCTAAATAATTTCTGTAACTTCTATAGTTATATAAAAGTTCAAAATTGTCTTTCTGATTAGTCCACTTTTTATATAATTGCTCTTTGGTTCTAATACTATTGACTAAGTTGACATTTTTCGACGTCTATACAAGAGACATTTTAAGTATTGTCTAAATGATTGTGGCGTGTTCATATATTTTTTTCATTTTTTGAGTTTTTCGCCACGATCTAAAACTCAAAAAAATATATGTTCTTATGTAAAGAAAGAATCACTGGGTAAAAGACAATAACAAAACGGAGACAAATTTCTCAGTGATTCTTTTTCTGTAATAAATTTGCCTAAGGAACAAAAATTTTAAAAATACAATTTTTTTAACATAAATACAAACTATTGAAGATTAACGTTTCGGAAGGTCTTCTGTTTTCAAAACGAATCTAAAAAATAATTTATATTAATTTCTAGATAATAATGGTAAGATAGTAAGTAAATATTTGTTACCCGTTTTGGGGCTTCAAAAAAAAGTACCCTTCAAAAAAAATACAATATATATTAATATGGTGAATATTTCCCAGGGCTAATTACTGCTCAGAGAACATGAGATTCTCAGGCGATAAAAGAAAACATTATTAGGTACTTAGACATTTATTATCATCATTTAAAAAAAAATATCGTGGAAGTCAAACAATAGGAGAGGGATTTTTGGTTATAATCAGAAATTAACTATGTTAGTAAAATACAGGCACTTTAGTAAAGATGTCTTATAGATAAGAAACAGTAATAAACCTAATATAATATGACTAGTAAGATGATAACTTATCTTTGGTCAGTCAATCCACGAAACTCCCCGATGAGTGTCGCACGGGCCACGTGAGGCGGAACGTTGGTCTGTCTACCCCTTACGGTTTCCGATATCCCGTGGGTCTGCTCCTGTGGGTCGTGAGGACTTCGAGGACACCCAAAGACGTGCATGGAAAGAAGCCAAAGATTCACCCGGATTAACCGCGTGTACAGGAAAATATGAAATTAGGGAATCAATCCACTACCAAAAAAAACTAGAAAGAGGTTTTATAAATATTGTGACAAATATTTTAATTAGATTAAATTATTCTTACCCCTATCTGGGTTAAAAAAGAATTATTCGTCGGACGACAAATAATCGTACGGCCACGAGGGTTCTCTAACTACGATGGTCCAAAATATACCTCGATAGGTTTCGGGGGCAGCTCGCAGTGTGTTAGCAATAAAAATCCAGCAAAGCTGACAAATAAACTCGGCCCTATTCCCAAAATATCCCGAACTCCAAGATTCTAATCAGCGGAAATTCTGCACTGGGTCAAGGCCTATTGCTGCACTGTCGACTGCTCTCGAAGGTGGTCGGAAGGAGAAGAGATAGGAGAAGACCAAAAATGGTTCCTTTCAAAATCAAGCCAGCGAAGTAATTTTGTAGCTCTCCGCTAGAGTACTGCCAATCAACCAAACTAACAGTAACGGACTGAGATGAATGAAAGTGAGTGAAAAGTGTTTTGTAGTGATTCCAGGAAGATAAACTAAACTTAAATAAAGATAAACTAACGAAACATGGTACCGACCCTCTGCCAAAGCCTAATCAAATATGAGCAAGAAAATACGTAATCAACTCTTACAAATTATCGATACGGTCGCAACAAAGTACGGCCCTATATCCCGACTTACTACGCAGTACCGGATATGCAAAATAACCACGCACCAGGCTCGATGCAAAATGTACTCCATTTCCTTTTCAGTACCTTCGCCAAAATGGCAAAATATGGAAAGTCTAAGTAACTGAAATTCCAACACAATACACCCAAACCTGGTAAGCAAATATAACCGTAACATATTTTTTTTGTATATGTCAATGATACATTGACAATAATATTTTGCACTGACAGTGACATGCTACAAAAAAAATTATATAGGTGGGGTTTACTGTATGATTATTGTATATTGAAATACTTAAAAGTTTTTAATTGTATTTTTTAGAATTGGGAACCGTATTGAATTTAAATCTACCGAAGGCATAGTAATACAGTTATTTTTATTTAAATTAATTATAGCGGTTTCTTTTAATCTTCTGTATTTTGTTATTCTTTTAATACCGTTTTGGAATTATTCCAATTGATTTTATGTCCTGATTCCCATGCGTGTGGGCTAATTCTAGATTTATTAAAATCACCCTTTCTAAGAAGGTTTTTATGTTCTTTTATTCTAACTGTAACATCTAACGGCCTAGATGTCTCAACTGTATACAGCGGCGGCTGGTGAATTTTTAAAGTGAGAGAGCGTAGAAGAAAATAGTGCTGCTGAAGAATTTTGTTTGCTTTTCCCTTCCTCCTTTTTACTTTGCGTGCTATTGAAACCCTATACAGGAGATGAACCAGGAAAACATTAAAATATAGAATTGTTACTACTTACAGGGTCATTGGAGGATGGGTTGTTACTTGTTGCCTAGATAAAGAAATGAATAAGTAAGTAGTTACCGTTTTCCCAAGAGTAAACCATTCAAACAGTTTATTGTAACTGCAAGTCAATAGAGACAATTCGAAAAAGTTTATGAGAAGTTCGAAAAGTTCAAAAAAATATCAAAGTTTTATGACAAAAAGGGTTATTGTACACAGTTTTGTCGGTGAATAGCATCTCGCCGTTTCCTAGTTTTTAAAATGAAATTCCATTCGCCTGTTTTTGTCCAAAATAAATTTTTCAATCACTTTTTCCTTAAAGTCCGGAATTAGTTCGACCATAACACTCCCAATATTTAACATACCTAAAGCATTTAGTCCATCCTCCCCCATTGACTTTCGTAAATATGTTTTAATCAAGTCCAAAGTCGAAAAGCACCTTTCGGCTTCGACTGTGGTCATCGGTATAGTCACTAGTATTATCAATGCTTTAGTGATTTCTTTAAAAGCTGTATCCAGTCCCATATTCAAAATAAAATTGAATATCTTTAAACACCCTTTAAGGTCTTCATTTCGACAAATCTCGGGCTTTGAATATAAAATTTCCAATTCGGTCTTCAAATCTTCTTTTTCTATCGTCGGAAAACTTTCACATATAGTTTACTGGCAAATTTTCTCGTAAAACTTGCCCTATTTTTACATTCTTTTTGAACTTGACTCAAATTCAACTAGTTTTTAATTCAACTTTCTCCTCCAAACTTAAATTAGTTATTATTAACTGTTTTAAATCACACACCTTTATGTTTACAATTAAAAGTTGATTATTTATATTTAAAAAGTACTACTCAGTGTGTACACTGCGTACACAAGTATTCGCGAGGCGAACGAAATACGCCGTTCCCGTTTTGCTCGACTCCGTGCAGCTGGTCTAAATTTGCACAAATTCACGATTAATCGCATTATTCGCAAAGATTTAGATTTCTACCCCTTCAAAATTGTTATTGTGCAAGAGATGAAGTCCGATGATCCAGCTAAATCAGTCAAATTCTGCAGAACAATACAATATCGTATGGTATTCAGATGAATCAAATTTCCACATCAAAGGCCGCATGAATAAACAGAATTGCAGATATTGGGCTCCCGACAATCCGATAGAACTGCAGCAGAGCATTACACTCGCCTAAAATTGTCGTTTGGGCTGCCATATCAAGCGAAGGAATTATCGGCCCCTATCTTTTTGAGGATAACCATGGTCGTGCTCAGATTGTTAATTCAGCTTGTTATTGCCCTATGATTCGAACTTTTTTGGCTTCAAAAATGTAAAACCAGATTGGCTACAACCGCAACACCTTTTTCCAACAAGATGAAGCAACTTTCCACGTCATGAATGAGTATTTAGGAGCTCTTCACGATTTATGCCCTAAAAGAGTGATTAGTCGCCGAGGGACTGGTCGCCGACAACAACTGGACACCGAGAAGTCCAGATTAAACACCTGCTGGTTTTTTTCCTATGGGGCTACTTAAAAATTAAGGTTTTCAACCCATTACCACTCAACTTAAAGGTTTTAAAGCAAAGAATAACAGACGAAATCCACGCTATTCCAAGAGCGATGCTCTAGCGAGTGATTGAAAATTTTAGTTCCAGGCTAAATGAGTGTGGAGAAGCTGATGGTGCGCATTTACGAATGGTTGTTTTTCATAAATAAACATTCAAAAAGTACTCTGTAATTTAACAGCAATTAAACTAGTTTGAATTAATTGTGGTGTTTTTTTAAGTATCCAAGACGAAGAACATTCTGAGACACCCTTTACATTACATTTCCGAAATGAGCCCAGACAAATTCATAACGCCATTGTATTTTATTCAAGAATTAAAAAATTACTCCATTTGAAAGACCCGTCATACGAGAATAGAGTGAAAAGTTAGATACTTATCGCATAAATAGCAGTGCGCTCCCAAAGGGTCTTCCATTTCTGAAATGTAACTACCTTTCTAGTGAACCGTTTCATGAACCTGCCTTTCCATGAACGAATTTCAAGTCGATATGACATTTAGTTTTGTTTCGACAGTATTCGGAAACAAAAAAGCTCGATGTTTTCCTATCGTGGAAAAAACGAATTTCGTATGTTGGCTATACGCTACTTTTTGCATGAAAAAAAACTAGCGCGCAAATTCAAAAAAGAAAAATTTAAAAAGTATCATGGCAATACTGCTTCTTCACATTCCAAAGCAAGAGTGACGTTGCGCGGTCAGACGCCCGGTTGAAGTCACTATTTTTCGAGAGATTGTGGTGGTGATCAAAATCTCGGAAGAACACGCACTAATAACGCGATTGCTTACTACAGACCAAAAACGAGAATCGAGTTACCGCTTCTCAACGACGTTTAAACGTGCATAAGCGCAATTCAAATGAGTTTCTACCACGATTCGAATCTGTTAATGAGACTTTGATTTATCACTACACACCACAAATGAAGGAGAGTCAAAATAGTGGAAATTTGCCTTTAAATCACTGTTTTTAACTTCACGGAGCGCGGGTCGCTAACCATGTTAGCATTATCAGGAAATGATTCAATTTCAGCAGATCTGGGATTTCACAATCAAGATTCCAATAGAACGGTTGAATTATCTTAGAACTTTTCCTCCAACCGTTTAATCCTTCTAATTTTAAATTGAGGTGAAAACTAGATATACTTCAATCATCCCGACAAACTCTTAATTATTATATTCTGAATAAATAACGAGACCTTTGCATAAACGAGACGGGTTCTCCAGGAAAAATATACATTCCAACTAGTTCCAAGCAGTCAAGGAGACAATTTGAGGAGACATTTTTTTGAATTTCTGCCACATTCAGTATCCAGGCAATTAAGAGATTTTCCATCGATTGGCATTCTTCTTGCAAGAACGAAACGCCATTAATTTGATGCTATACAGGGTGTTTGGTGCATCGTTTGCCAAATTAAAATGGCCGATAGGAGGGGTTGCTATATCATCACCCTCCATAAAACATTATTGGGCCCACAGGTTTTTTTATGCTATTTATTTAATTCTTTATTTGAAAAATTTCATAGTCAGCATTGAAAGTTGAATTAAAAAAAAGTTATTGGTATATCCTCCAAATTATTATTTGGAGGTTATTTACGCAAATAAGTAATATCGAATATCAACCTAATGAGTCCAGATACACAAAGTTAGCAAATTACTGAAGTTAGTAAAACGTTTTTATGGCATCATACATCATACCGTTAGGAAGAGGATAAACCAAAGACTTTTTTAAAGAATGCGAAGAACATGATACCTTTTGGTTTTTTTTAATATGCAGTTTAAAATTGAGTTTTAAATTTATTTTTACTTCTTCCAAAAACTTTGCGAGTCCTTAAAAAAAACTAGATGTCATTTGCATGTAATTTTGATTTTCATAGAACCCTACAACATTACACATTAAAATAAAAAAAATATTTGACGGATATACCAATAACTTGTTTTTAAATTCAAGTTTCAATGCTGACTTTTGGAATTTTTCAAAAAAAGATTTAAAAAATAACATAAAAAAACCTGTTAGCCCAATAATGCTTTATGGAGGCTGAGGAGATAGCAAAAGACCCCTCTTATCGGCCATTTTAATTTGGCAAGCGATGCACCAAACACCCTGTATACGAGAGGAAGTCAGAAGGTTTTTCGCTATATTTTTAGGATCAATTCTTCTGTTAGAATCTTTGGTGTGAAACATTAAATTCAAAGAGCTTTACCATTGAACACCAAATTCTTGTTTTAAATTTCTCGACGCACGTTCAGATGATTCAATCTGAATTCAGTTCGACGGTCTGAACGGGTCGAGATATTAAAAACAAGGCTCTTAGTGTTTAGTGACAAATCCGTATTTATTTTTAATACTTCAGATTTATTCCAACTTTTTTAGATGTAAAATAAATAATGCATAACTTACTACTAAATCATATCGATAAAATTCTTCAAACTTTTACGTAGTACTGCCATAACTTCTGTCCCTTGCACATAAGTGTATAGTTTATAGAACATCAAAACAAAAATGAATTAAGTTTACGGTATTTTATTTCTCACTTAAAGTTCAAAAATATAAAACTTATTCAAAATGTCGACTTTTTGCTTTCACGCATTTTTTCAAATGGTCCATCCTCGTCTACCGCCGAATACACAAGTTCCAAGTGTATTGAAGGTGCTACTTTCACCAAATTAGAGTTTAGGAGCAGTGAGATCTAGAACAAATCTTCACCTCTAAAACGTTTTACAGTCGATAGTCCAGCGGATTGACTTCCGGACTTACTGAAGGCGAATCTTTAACAGCAATTAACTCAGGCAAATTAGCCTCCAACCAAAGCTGTGTGAATCTCGTCTTGTGGGTTGGCGCTAAAACTTACTGGAATATCTAATGCTTTCCTGCAAACAAGATGTTCTTAAACGGTTTTATTGCATTTTCCAAAACATCGCTTTAGTAGTTTACAACACCCGTTTTGATATTTTGTTCGCAGAAAAGCGGTTGGGTGACCCGTGATACGACACTTTCCACCAAACCACCACTGAACCCGGATGATAACTTCTTTTCGGTTTCCGAGTGTTTTCAACAGCTTCCCGAGAGCTCTGAGCGTAAACACTGTCGTTTTAACGGTTGAATTTTTCTTCAACAGTGAAATGCGCGATGTGGTCCTCGACGTTATTTCCATCTCTAGGGCCATGATTTTTTTGTTTTCGGAGCGGATTTTCCCGAATTCTTTCAGCGACCGCTTTGACAACTACTGGAATCCTGATCTCGCCAGGTCGGCCACTTCTTGTGCTACCGAGAAGTTGAAAATCTCGACCCCAGATTTATTTTACCTGTATAGGGTTATAACTGCAATACAATTATCTTTATTACCCTACTCCATGTTTACTGCTTGATGTATTGGTACGAACTGTGCTTATTTACATTACTTTAGAAATCTAATTAGCATTGTTAAGAAATAAATTCACGGGTGCCATTTGAAAACATTCTAGCGGGCCTTCGCAATTAGAGAGATAATTTATGGCATGACTACTAAGTGTGGCGGTTAATAATACTTATTTTTTTTAAGATATGGTGCTGGAAATAAGGGTCGGTTCACAGTCTAATCTCTTCAGTGGCGGCTCGTCACAATTTCCGAAACAAAAACTTACATTTTATTTTTATATAAAACATAATTGGTATAATAATTTATTTAATTACGTATAATGCCAAATTAATACAATACTATTCTTAAAGAATAGAGCGACGACTGCGGCGAGCGGCGAGCGCCGTTTTTCAGTTAACTAAACAGTCAGAAAACTCTACCTCGTATGAGATGCCTGGGAAGCGCAACCAGCACGATCGATAATACCGCTGCCAAATTCAAAATTTGTTTACGGGGGTTGCCATGGTAACGCACGAAGCCGTCTTCTAAATACGTGTGCTAAAAATAGAAAACGGCGCGGCGCGTGGATGCTGCTGCAGCAGGCTTTATTGCACGCGTTTCGTTTCCTTAAGAATAAAATTTAGTGAATTTACATCGTATCGCGCCGTGCGGGTGGCTGGTAAAGTTTTTGAAAATGTTTCCATTGTACGATCCGGTGTGCATTTTGTTGGAAACACCATTTTCCAGATGGAAAAATGATGACAAAAAATACTTTCTGCATACAGAGGGACCTAACACCAAACCTTTTCTTGAAATAGAAAAACAAGGAAAATCAAAAGACAGAGTTTTCGTTCGAAAGTTTCGCAATCAGTGGTATGCTGATTATAAGTGGTTGTATGGAAGTGTTTATTTGAAAAAACTGTTTTGTATGCTCTGTTTGACAGTAGGTGTAAAATCAAGTGTGTGGAATAAAGAGGGTTTTAACAATTTTGGAAACGTAACAAGGGGTTGTAGTAGACACGAAGCTTCTTCAGATCACATTCACTGTGCATTATCGTTTGCCAAATTAAAGAAAAACCTCAGCACAATTGAAGACGCGTTGAAGGAAAATTCCAGGTTGTATTTAAAAATGTTCAATGACAATGTCAGTGAGCAGTGTGGCAGTGTGGACAATATCAGTGAGCAGTGTGGACATTCAAGAACACTATAAGAAGATATCCCCCATTTTTTCTGCAAATTCAAAAACAATCCAGGACGAATTGATAGACTGTATTTCGGATTACATCGATGAACATGTGGATCGTGAAATAAAAGACAGTGATTTTTTCTCTATTCAAGTCGACGACTCAACGGACATTCTTCAGAAATCTCAGTGCAGCATTATACTTCGATACGTTAATAGTGCGGGAAAGTTAGTTGAGCGGTTTTCGGGCTTCTTTGATGTTAGTATCGACCGAACAGCGGATGCTCTTTTTGATTTGGTGACTAAACATATTGCAAAATACGATTTCCGTTCAAAATTAGTAGGACAATGCTACGACGGCGCTAGTGTCATGTCAGGACATATAAATGGTCTCCAATCAAAAATAAAAACCGAAGCTCGACAAGCCATTTTTGTACATTGTGCATCTCACCGTTTCAATTTAGTGCTTCAGCAGTGACAATTTAGTGCTATTTTTAGTGACATTTTCAAAATGACTGATATTCTGTTTGATGTGTTACAGAAACGTTCACTTAACATTAATCTTTGTATAACACAAGTTAGGAATACTCAACGTCTTTTAAATGGAAAAAGAAATGAGGAAAATTTCCAAAAACTTTTTGATTCAGTCAGTGTAAAAGTGTCAGTACCAACTAATTATCGTGAGGGACGAAAAACTTTAACGACTGAAGAAATCTGAAAAATACAAAGTGTTGTATTACGAAATTTTAGATACTATCTCTGGACAAATTGACACACGATTTCAAGACATGGATAGACTTATTTTCGTTACACTCATGGACACAGCACGGTTTGCAGAGTATGCAAAAAGCTTTCTTTTAGAGTCAGTGAATAATTTAAAAGCATTTTTTCCCGACCTATTTCCCGATATATCAAGGCTGAAAAATGAATTAACCTTCATTTATAATGATGAAAATTACCACAAAATTCAATTGGATCGAATATTGGAACTTTTACACGAGAATAGAGATATCTTCAAGGAAGCTTCAAGATTATTATGCCTGATTGTGATGATTCCCTCGACTAGTGTCTCAGTTGAACGTAGTTTTTCCTGTTTGAAAAGAATCAATACATTTTTACGAAATTCAATGACAGAAAACAGACTAAGTAATTTGGCGAAAATTTCTATTGAAAAAGGACTTTTGAACGAACTTTTAAGTGTGGAACCATTTTATGAGGACTTTATTGAAAGATTTGCAGCTTTAAAAGACCGAAGAATTGACCTTACATTTAAAAAATAGAAACATTATGTGCGGTTGCAGATTTTGCAGTGCCCGTACGTTAGTCGCTGTTTAAGTGCGGGCGAGTAAGCTATTTTTTTTATGTTATTGTTATGTTTTTATACATTTTTGGATTTGCTGCTTATGATATACCTATTATTTTTCGTGCTGCGCTTCACCTCTTATTTAGACCACGAGCCGCCACTGAATCTCTTATATCCTTTTGTTGCTACGGCACTACCATTCAAAACATCATTGATGTTTAAACAATTTCAAGTTAACGTCCTATTCTTTTCGTATTTTTTCTCCATTATTTGAGTTTTTCGCCACTGTCTAAAACTCAAAAAATATCAAAAATACCTGTTCGTATTTAAAGAAAGAATCACTGGGTAAAAACAAAAAAAAACAAAAAACCAAACGGAGACAAATTTATCAGTGATTCTTTTTTTTTGTAATAAATTTGCTTAACGAAAATCAAAAATAAAAAAAAAATCATGAAAATCCATTGTTGTCAATGTAAGTATCGTTGACATACAAAAAAATATATTTACTTTCACTCGTTACTTTATATATTACATATTAATATAATTTATTTTTTAGTTCAGTTTTGAAAACGGGGGGAGATTACCCTTCGAAACGTTAGCATTAAAAGTTTGTAAATTTTGTATAATATTTTTATATCTTTAAAATTTTGTTCGTCAGGCAAATTTATTACAAAAAAAAAGAATTACTGAAAAATTTGTCTCCGTTTGGTTTTTTGTTTTTACCCAGTGATTCTTTC
The DNA here is from genome assembly GCA_031761425.1 of Cosmopolites sordidus. Lineage (NCBI taxonomy): Eukaryota > Metazoa > Arthropoda > Insecta > Coleoptera > Curculionidae > Cosmopolites > Cosmopolites sordidus. Next base: position 577,600 of record JARFXV010000172.1, on the reverse strand, counting down.
TTTAAATAAGAACAGGTATTTTTTATCTTTTTTGAGTTTTAGACAGTGGCGAAAAACCCAAATAAAGGAGAAAAAATATATGAACACGTCACAATCATTCAGACATTACTATTCTTTTCGTAATGATTCCAATAGAACGGTTGAATTATCTTAAGACTTTTTATCTAACCGTTTCATTCTTCTAAGTTTAAATTGTAACGAGACCTTTGAATAAACGAGACTGGTTCTCCAGGAAAAATATACATTCCAACTAGTTCCAAGCAGTCAAGGAGTCAATTTAAACATTTTTATGCCCAATTCAACCGAATATATGCGAGCTACACCGAAAATACCAAGCTTTACTCAACAGAAAACGGATACTACCAGACAAATTCCAAAAACTCAACACAAATTTCTGCCACATTCAGATACAGGCAATTATGAGAAATTTCCATCGGTTGGCATACTTCTTGCAAAAACGAAACATCGTTAATTTGATGCTATATAAGATAAGAAAAGGGAAGCTGTAGAGGAAGTCAGAAGGTTTTTTGCTTTATTTTTAGGATCAATTCTTCTATTGGAATCTTTGGTGTGAAATACTAAACTCAAAAAGATTTACCATTGAACAACAAATATCTTATTTTAAATTTCTCGCCGCACGTTCAGATGATTCAATCTAAATTCTGTTCAATTCTATTCATCTCATTATGATGCTAACATGGTTAGTGAAACACGGGTCGAGATATTAAAAACAAGGCTTTTAGTGTTTAGTCACTAATCTTTTTGAGTTTATTTTTAATACTTCAGATTTATTCCAACATTTTTAGATGCAAAATAAATAATGCATAACTTACCATTAACCCATATTGATAAAAATAATTCATCCTTACGTAGTCCTCCTATAACTTTTGTTCCTTGAATATAAGTGTGTAGTATATAGAAAATCAAACAAAAATGAATTAAAAACATTCAAAAAACGAGGAAAAAAAATGCCTGTGCTCCACGTAAAATTCTCAATTCTTTAGTTGCCATCAAAGGCCAACAAGCATCTCCCGAAACCGGTTTCTGGCCTTAAGCCGTCATCAGTCGGGCTTCGAGTTGTACGTTGGAAAGCAACTGAAGGATTTTTTTTATTATGATGGTCAAATTTTCAAGACACCCAGAGAGCTTATATAGGATGCATTGTTTTCCGGACAGTGCCGGATTTTTACCGGCTAAAACCCCACCAAGTTCCTCCGGTTTTCGGGCCTTAGACCTATAAACCTTTGGTCACTCGTTTTTAGCAAGAAATTTCCACAATCGGCGTTGTGATTACTTGTTGTTACTCCTATATCTGCTACTGCGATATAGGGAATCTCACCTGAAATAAAGGGTATTATTTGATTGCTTTACTTTGCATTTGCAAGTTGTGTCCCATATCTTTTACTCGTTATAGGAAATTTTGCCCAAAAATAAATGTTATTAAAGATTAAAGTTATTTCTACTTACTTGGTTGATGTTATGGGTGGTATTGCTAGGATTTATATCCCGTTGTTGTGTTCTACGAAATTTAACTATTTTAATTGCTTTAATTGAGTACGTAGATTTTGGGTCTTTTGTAATATCTCGCTTTCCTCAGAAGTTCATTTGGATCATAATCCATGAACCTTCTTAGTTCTGCATTTTCATATCTACTTGCAATTAATAGAACTTTTTCTGCTTTCCTTTTCTTGAAAGTACGCAGGGGTATCCAGTTGAGATCGCTGTATATCCTTTGATTTATTTCGTATGGTGGGGCATTTGCTGCCATCCTGTTTATATGAGTTCGGGCTGTGTATCCCCATGCAGCTGAACAATATGTTAATTGCGGCCTTGCTACACATTTGATCATGAGCAGTTTGGTCTTGAGATTCATCTGGCTTTTTCTGCATATCAGCGGATAGAGCCTGTTCATGGCATTTTCGGTTTTATTGATCGCTTCTGGTATGCATTTTTCCCATGTGAGTTTGGAATCCAATTTAAATCCAAGGTATCCTGCTTCTTGGCTCCATGGTATTATTTCGCCATCTGTTTCGATATTGGTTCTAGATACCAATCTCCTTTTTTGCAGTAGGATGGCTGGGCTCTTCTGCCTGTTGATCTGGATATTCCAGTCACTGCACCAGTCAGCTATTTGATTTATATGCTCTTGAAGCATTTTGCAGATGATGACTTCTTTTCTGTGCCTGATTGTCACTGGTGTATCGTCTGCGTACAGTGACAACTTGATTCTTGAGTTTCTTGGTATGTCGTATCTGTAGATCGTGTATAAGTACCGATCCTTGTGAGACACCCGCTTCCAGTTTTCTTTCTCCTGAAATGTTTTTTCCTACTTTGACTCAGAATGTTCTGTCCGTCACGTAACTTCACGTTAGTCTGCAGATTTTCTTCGAGTAACCAGCTTTTGTCATCTTGTATATGAGTCCTACGTGCCAGATCCTGTCTAAGGCTTTGGTTATATCTAGAAGGATGACTCCTGTGGCTTCTTTAATTTCGAACCAATCGGTAACTGAAGGATTGACCAGGGTCCTGACCATATTAATCGTCCAAATGGGATGAGAGCAGCATTGAAATGCAGCTCACGCCATCCGGTGGTTCAGTACAGTACTGCTGTCTGAAACCATCCGGACCCAAACCCAGACCCTATATTCAGATACCAGATATGCATGAAAATACACAGTGGGAATGTGGAGAATATTAGAATTATTCAAAAAACAAGGAAAACATTTTTCCTGTGCTCCACGTAACATTCTCAATCCTTCAGTCGCCATCAAATGCCAACAAGCATCTCCCGAGACCAGTTTCTGGCCTTAATACGTTTGAAAACAACTAAAGGATTGACCAGGATCCTGACCATATTAATCGTCCATAAATGTTGTCCTTGATTTTTGAATATTTTTAATATTCTCCCCCTGCCCATCGAGTATTTTCAAAGGTGAGTTTAGGGTATTTCATTTTTCACTTAGAATTCAAAAATATAAAACTTATTCGAAATGTTGACCCTTTGCTTTCACACATTTTTTCAAACGGTCCGTCCACTCGTCTACCGCCGTATACACCAGTTCCAAGAAGGTGCTACTTTCACCAAGTTAGACTCTAGAGCAGTGAGATCTAGAACAAATCTTCACCTCTAAAACGTTTTACAGCCGATAGTCTAGTGGATTGATATCCGAACTTTCTGAAGGCGAATCTTTAGCAGCAATTAACTCAGGCAAATTAGCCTCCAACCAAAGCTGTGAGAATCTCGCCTTGTGGGTTGGCGCTGAAACATACTGGAATATCTAATGCTTTCCTCGAAACAAGATGTTGTTAAGCGGTTTTACTGCATTCTCCAAAACATCGCGTTAGTTTACCTCACGCGTTTTGACCTTTTGCTCGCAGAAAAGCCATTGTGTGACCCGTAATAGAACACTTTACACCAAACCACCACTGAATCCGGATGATAACTTCTTTCCACTTTCCGAGTGTTTTCAACAGCTTTCCTAGAACTGTGGGCGTAAACACTGTCATTTTACCTGTTGAATGTTTCTACAACAGAATAAATCTTTGTGAAATATATTTTCCTGTGCCCCCATCGGCATACCGATCAAGTAGCGCCTTCCCTCTCATATCTGTTATGTTACATAGTGCTACCGTCAATGGATGTACGCTAGATCGACGATAAACTCCACAGCCTAGATCATTTTTAATGATACGAGAGATTGTTCTCGGCGTTATTTCCATCTCTAAGGTCATAATTTTTTTGTTTTCGGAGCGGATTTTCCCAAATTGATATTTTTAACAATTTGAACAAGTTGTTGAACAATTTGAACACTTGTGGAGGACTATAACCGCTATACGATTATCTTTGTTACAAAATACTTGTTTACTGCTTGACGTATTGAGACGAACTGACTTATTTACATTACTTTAGAAATCTAGTTAGTATTGTTAAAAAATAAACGCACGGGTGGCACTCGGAAATATTCTAGCGCGCCTGAGCAGTTAGAAACGGAATTTATGGCATGACTATGTATACCGCAGTAACATTTAATATTGTAACAATATTAAAATAATTCGCACTAATGCTATATCACGTATTTACAAAAATAAAACCTTTAATTGAAATAAAATTATCATCAAGATATTGTGCAAAGAAATTATTTTTAGGAAGAAAAATTGAAACAGGCAGAAACTATTAAGACTGAACTAGTGAACATTAAAATTGAATTGGATAGTAGGACCAAAGAACAAAGACTGAATTTTGATGAAGAATTAGAAAAGTTAAGATATGAATTATCTGAAAATGTCGAACACGAAAAGAAAAAAATTATCGAGCATTTTGAGGTAGCGCTCATTTCATCACTCGATATCGATATTACTAAGCCTGTATTTTCGTTACAGGCTAAAAGAGAAGAATTGGAAAAATATTATGAAGAAAAATTAGTTGATATTGAAAAAGATCTAGCTGAAAAAGTTGAAAAACAAAAGGAAGAAATTATTTTCAATCATAATGCGGATATTGAGCAACTGAAACAAAATCATTCAATCATTATCCAGGATATTAAGAGAGGTTTTAAAGTAGAGGTAAGTAACACAAATTGCCACAAATGCCAACTGTTTTATTAAGTGTACTCATGAGTAATGTCATTTTTTCAAATTTTAAAAACATTGCCAACTACTGAGGATAATTTAATTTAATATAACATGACCTATATATATATATATATATATATATATATATATATATATATATATATATATATATATATATATATATATATATATATATATATATATATATATATATATATATACATATGCCTACAACAGAGGAAAAAGTAGGGTAATAAGCAAAGCTAAAACAAAAATGGTAAAAATTTGTACTTGGAATGTGAGAGGCACAAATTCTGAAGGAAGATTCGCCGACGATGTAACAATTATAACACGGGAATTGAGAGAAATGAAAAATGTACCTCAAAGATTAATGAGAGAAGCAGGAATGGGCTCCGAGTAAATACAAACAAAACAAAATACATGAAAATGTGCAAGGAAGGGCTGAAAATTAAAGTAGGACAAGAAACACTACACTTCGACAGGATTGATCGTTTTTGTTACCTTGGTTCAACTATTACTGACAAACATGGAATGGAAGCGGAGGTTAAGGCCAGAATAGCAAAAGGAAATAAATGTGCAGCGAGGCTGCAGAGACTCCTGAGAAACAATAATATATCAAGAAAAGTCAAAGTAAGAGTTTATAAGACAATAATGAGACCAGTTGTAATATATGCCGCCGAGACCTGGACTTTAACCAATAGCAATGAAAAAATGTTGGAGGTGTGGGAGCGTAGACTGAGAAGAATATACGGTGGCAACAAGGAGAAGAATCAGTGGAGAAGAAGAACCAATGAAGGACCATATCAATATGTTGATATATCCAACACAAGTTTGTCAATATGGGCCCTCCAAACCAATCTCGGTCGATCACTAATCCAAGTACTGAAACACATTCTGTCCTTTTAAATACACTGTTGTTGTAAACAAAATTGAGGTAATTACTTATGCGATTTTCAAAAATAATGCACTGTGTTTTTGATACATTCAATAGGAGATCGTAAGCAGAAAAATACTGATCAAGAGCCTCGCACGCTCTACATACACTTGCCCGTACATCCCCAATGCTCCTTCACTAAATATAAGGTTCAGATCATCTGCATACATAAATAATTGTTTGTTCATTCAACACATTTAGTGATATTATTAATATATACATTAATATATACAAACAACAATGGACCTAAGACCGAACCCTGCGGAACACCCTTGGTAACGTGTACCCTCTCTGAGAGAAAGGCCCTGCCATCAGTATCCCTTATTAATACCTGTTGTATATGATCTTTCAAATACGATTTAATTAGTTTTAAAACATTACCTCTTATGCCATACTTACTCAATTTGGTATACAGTACTTCATGGTTAACACTATCGATAGCGTTAGACAAATCAATGCACCTTGTAATCGTGGTTCTTTTAGTATTTAATGAATTGGATATATACGGGATTGCGTGAAAAATACCCTGGTTATTGATTTTCCTTTTCTGAAGCCATTTTGGTTATCACTAATTATATAGTACTTTTTTAAAAATCTTATCAATCTTTTATGAAATGCCTACTCTAATATTTTATTAACGCTGTTTAATAACGCTATAGGTCTATAGTTTTTTCCTTCATCTGATTTGCCCTTTTTGCCTATTGGTTTTATAAGCGTATTTTTCAATAAATCAGGAGGATATGCACTACTGGAAAAACAGAGGTTCACAATATAAGATAACGGCTTATATATATATATATATATATATATATATATATATATATATATATATATATATATATATATATATATATATATATATATATATGCCCACAAGATAGCGTAACGGAACCGTGGAGGGAAAATATTACAGAAATCTTTCATCCTTTCTCCACGTGATGCCACCGATCGCCTTCGCCGAACTGTCAACAATACGACGTCACGTGTCTCTCGGGACCGGTTTCTAGCCTTTCAGCCGAGCTCTAGACGAACGCAAGGAAAGCAGTTCGGAGAGGCAATCGGGGCCAGACCAAATCAACTGGCCATTTTAATGACGGGTCGTGATCGCACACAACTCACGCCATCATACGGCGAATGCTCGTAGCAGTCAGGACCGCTCGTAACATTCTGCCTGGAACCTCGGATAGTACCAGGTATGCCCACAAGGTAGCGTAACGGAACCGTGGAGGGAAAATATTACAGAAATCTTTCACCCTTTCTCCACGTGGTGCCATCGATCGCCTTCGCCGAACTGTATATGCATATGTATATGCATATATATATCTATATATATATATATAGATATATATATATAGATATATATATATATATATATATATATATATATATATATATATATATATATATATGCATATACATATACATATATATATATATATATATATATATATATATATATATATATATATATATATATATATATATATATATATATATATATATATATATATATATATATGCATATACATATACATATATATATATATATATATATATATATATATATATATATATATATATATATATATATATATATATATATATAGTTTACAATCTCCTTAATTATTTGTGTTGGGAGATTGTCATCGTCGGCTGATTTTTTATTCTTTAGTTCTTTTATTATTTCCCAAACCTCATGCCAATCCGTAGGCGCCAAATATATTGTCTGAGCCACAGAGCTAACTCAAGAAGCATTGCAGGCTGTAATCGGACTCATATCCGAACATGAACGAGATATCAGAGCTAGATATCAATTCTTTATTCGACATTTTTTTCTTGATTTTCCAATTACTTTTTTCAGTATGTTACTGTATGTATTATAATATTGTTTAGAAACTGGCATCTTTATTGTTTTATAAGACACTCGTATATCTCTCATGATCCATCAATTAGTGGGAACTTTTTTAAAACAAAAATAACATTAAACAAATTTAAAACTGGTGTAATAAATGCATTATATTCTTCATTACTTGTTTTAGTATCATATACACTAGACCAATCCACATTTGCAATTTCGTTTTTATAGGACAACACCTTACTCTCTGGATAAACTTGTTTATATACATAATTTAGTTGTTGTTTATTACTACAAAATTCCTGAATAATAAGTATCTACGCATAATGATCAGAAAGTGTCAGGTTCCAATCATAAGATACCCTGGAAACATGTTTTACAAGATATATTATCTATCAAACTATCAGATTCACTAGTTTCACGAGTTGCTTCAAAAATAAATTGACATAAATTATAGCTATAAAAATATCGTAAGAGTTTCTTTACACGATAGTTATGCTTGTCAAAAAAATTAAATTATAATCCACCCCAACAATGATACCCTATTTAGAGTAATGTATATGCAGATACTCCAGCACCCGTTCAATGACAAAAAATATCATAAGAACCATCTCCCCCTACGATACAGGTACACAATCACCACTTTGTAAACATCATCCAAAGCAGCAGCTTACTCCACAACACCCTCCACACTGAAACCATAAACTAGCATTTACTTTTTGAAAGTTTCATTTTCACATCAGAATATACACACACCTCTATGTTTCATTTCTTCTCTCGCATATAAAGAAATGAGCCTGTATCCCTTAATATTTACATATGGATCTTCGTTCTTTTCCAGCCAATGCTCTATAAAGAGGAATACCTGTGATCTACATTCCATCCTCTTCAATTGGCATTATATTTCCAACATTTTATTTTTCAATGATTGTACGTTTTGATGGATGATCGCTATTCCCGACACGTCTGATGTTCCAGAAATCAACTCTTCACTTTGTAGTTGCTACTCAGGAACATCAGTATATCTAATTTGTTGCTTCTCTTTGTCTAAATACTTCAGATATGTTGGGCACTTAATATCATGTGATCCATGACTTGTATCAAGATGCAACTGAAATCTGTCGTTACACAGCCTACAATTTATACACTCCATCTTGTTTGTATTGTAATTTTTAATATTATGGTTATTACATCCACATCTCCCATGGCACTTTGAATTTTTACACTCTTTAGCTGTATGCCAATATCGGTTAGAATTGAAACATTGGACAAGGCTTATGTGCTCCAAGAATGTGCATGATCTGCACTCAAGAAATAATCTATTCTCACTCTCCTTCATTATTCGTATAAATGTGCAACTATCACACTCTAGAAAAGCAAAATAAGAAAGAGAAAGAAATAAGACCATTTTCTTTAAAACAATATTTTTTATTCGACTTTCTGCTGTTATAATATCACTGTCTTGCATTTTTAACTTCTAAATAGGCTTCTTCACTAAATTGTTCCTCTATATCTACAATCTTTATTCTAGGGCATTTTTTATTAGGGACAACCATCAAGTAATGCTTTGTTATCTTCGGTTCAAGGTCAAACATTTAATTTTCCTGGCCTCAAGCTCACTTCTACACTGAATTATTACTGCACCGTTTTTAGTCTCCTTTATTCCACGGACTCCAACACTAAACCCCGCCGAATCAACTTGCTGTCTAACAATTCTCTTTGTCGCCTGACTGTCACACGCTGTCGTTGGCTTCACTACCACTGCTCCACACTGTAATGCCCTCTATATGTCTCCTCTATACCATTATTAGAACTTTTTTCAATTTTTAAATCGTTAATCTTGTCATAACTGCATCCATTTTGAGTTCGATCTGCTCTATTTTTTTGGCCATATTTGAGTTATTCATAATCCCGATTAGCAACCTTTCCCCAGCAACCATCACAGAACCAAAGGACATTCTTACAGTCAACAACAGTCTTTGAACCGTTTTATTGTTCACAATAAAATTATCGTTACAAATTTCACAGTGATCTGCAGCATTTAACATCGTGTCTAACAACCATCTAACAACACTGTCGCCGCCACAATATAAACAACACCATCTTTCAGGTTAAGGAATGTGTCTCTGTTCTTCCTATATCATCTGATTAAAAGAAATATTCAGGAAAACAATTCACTAATAAACACCGCCAATATCAATGTTCTCGTATTTAAACGATGGGGAAAACATGGGGAAAATTCGATATTTAAATTACTTTTAACTCGAGCTATGCAGCACAGCTATACACGCGTGAATCTGATATATGGGGACTTAGGTTCTTTATAACTATAATAGTGGAATAATCTTAATTTTATCTTAAATTCTATAGCTTCTCTAAAGGATCACAGCGTTTCAGTCTCTGTATATTTTGGCTATTATCCAGGAGACTGATAGCAATCGCGATAAATATTTCGCACTCGCGCACTCGGCTTCTAGCACAGGCTTTATTTTTAGATCGCGGTGTAAAATTTGATTCATCAGGAACCAATGAGGGTTCTCAGGATTTTGGATTGGAATCTTTGAAACATTTCTATATTGGATACACTCGCAGTACCTCACAGTTATATGCCGGAACTCTATACGAAAGGATCACTTTGTAGATGGTTAACTGGTTAAACAACGCTAATTTAAATTTTCTACCAATTAACCAGTAGAGTAGATAATTTTAAACCAAATTGCTTCCTCTTCGTAAAAATGTGTTGTTTCTAGTTTAGTATTCGGCCAAGTCTCCTTCCAAAATATTTTGCATAGTCTACCTGGGGGAGTTGATGTCCATTAAGTGCTACACTCGGACATGATTTCTTCCTTAAGGTGAAAGTGACTTGCTGAGGTTTTACCTCGTTGAATGTTAGGCGCCACTTTTTTACCCATTCTTCTATTTTATCAAGAGCCTCTGAAGCTGCTCAGATACATATATTGGTACCCTGCTTATTGCAATAACTGTGGTATTATCTGCAAAGATGGGTATAGACGTGTTTAGCGTTGTTGGCAGGCCAGCAGTGAAGATTTCAAAAGGTATTGGACCCAAGACAGTATCTTGAAGTACTCCTTATTTTATCGGATATAGATTAGTTATTTCTCCTTTATATTTGACAGCGAAATATCTGTTTGTCAAGTATGATAACAAGCATAACAATACTATGAATAGCATTAATGTTGTTTATCCTGATGCTTTGGATAACAGAACATGTCAGTCAGTCAGTCAACTGAACAATGGGCAAGTAGAAGGAATGTAGATGTCATATCAATTTTCAGTTAAAACAAAATTCAATGAGTAACCATCAACAGTGCCCTTTTGTCAAGTTAGACAGAGATCAACAACAACAATCCACATAAAGAAAAACAATAGTTAACACCCACCACCTTTAACCACTCCAAAACCTGGTCTCACTATAAAAAAATATTACTATCAATATGGTTGGATTTTAAAGGAATTAAAAACAATAACAAAACGAATACTGATTAATTAAAAAGGCAAATTATTCTACAGTATGACAATATAAGACCTCATAGTGCTAGAGCTGGGCTGGGAACTACTTCTTCACACATCGTAGTCTTCTGATGCTGCATGATCAGATTACCATATTTTCAAATCTATGTAACGTTTTCTTCATGAAAAAAATGATTACTACAACTATCAAAAATTACCCTCATTTCACAAAGAGGGAACAGAAAGCTTACACAAAAATAGGTGTACATGCAATATGTTGTACTCCGAAATCCGAAAATGATCAGCTAATTACTGTAGCAAGTACAGTTTTTTTGTTTCTAATAGTTATTTAATATAAATATGTAAAACGTATTAAATATATGTAAATACATTACTGAGGATTGTGTGAATAAAAAATATATTACATGAGATGTTATACAGCGACAAAAACTTGAATTACTGTGAAAATTATAATTCACAAATGTCTCCTCTTGTGTTATATAGCATCATCTCTTTCTAAAAACCAGCAGTAGTCGCCCAACATAGATTGGTTCTAACGTCCCTTGTATCTTGCTTCCATCGACCTGATGTCCTGATGAAACCTCGCTCCTTGTTCGTCTCTTACTGCATCCAAATCTTCTGAAAAAAATCCAAATGGGAGTATAAAAAATGCATTTTTAAGGACATGCAACACCCTAGTTTTTCATAGACTTTCAAGAGTTTATCTATGAGGTTTTTATAGCTTTCATTTTTCTTGTTGCACAGAAATACTTTCACTACACTTACAAAACACTTCCAAGCTGCCAAATCTTTTTCATTTAATGTTTCCAATCCAACGTCAGGTGTAAATAATTTCAATGATCTCGTGAAATAAAGAAGCAGGTACTTGAAAATTGGACGTGCTAGGCCATTTCTGTGAAAAGATATTTTAATATATACCCAAATAAAACCCAAAAAGGCATTCTCATTAATATTTCAAAACTCAAATCGACCTTATTAGAGAGATGGGCGAAAATTGTCAATATCGATGGAAATTATATCGTAGGTTAAAACTGTAAGAACTCTTAAATAAAATAAAATTTTGTACAGTATAAAAAACACATTACTTATTAATACTTATATTAGATTTAAACAAATAGTCCAAAATGATCTTGTTCAAAATGGTTTGTTATATATCTAATTATTTTATTATATTAATCATTTATTATAAATTTGTTAGGAACAAATTATTAGGCAAGAACATCAAACTGAAATGTCAGAATTAAAAAGTAAATTTCAAAGTGAAATAGATGTGTTAAAAAATAAACCAGTGAATGATGATCGTCAATACGATAAACTCAGATGCGAAAAACGATTGTTGGAGGACAAATACAGATGCTTAAAGGAGAAATATATAAGGTAAGAGAATGTTTTCAGGTAATCCTTTGGTGCACAAGTAAACGTATGGCAAACTTACGAAAAGTCAATGAAAAATATACTACTATGACCAAAATACTACTACTTTAATCAAAAAGTAAAGTGACTTTTTAAATAAAACTCGAAAGTATTTATGTATTCATCCAAATGTCTTTTGTGTCCTTCAATGTTTTTATACTCGTTTTCTGGGATTTCCTTTCAAGCGACCAGCGAACCCTTGAATGGTTTCTGTGGACTCAAAATGGTGTCTACAAAGTAGTTTCTTTAATCGAAGAAATAAGAAAAAGTTACACGGTGTGATATCTTGTGAATATGGTGCTTACGGAATGGTATTTTTGGGCGTGGGCCTGATAATCCCATCTAAGAATACAATTGCCACTACGAAACCTGATGCGAGGTGTGTAGCTAGAGCAATGAGACTAATTTTTATAATTTTTTATTAAATTGAAAGTACAATTCTACTTTGTCTCCTTTAAAGTAATTGGATTGAGAAACCACACAATACTCAAGATGGTTTGTTGACTTTTTATAATAGACGGGGAACTTAGACACTGGAAGCGCCTTCAGCTAATCGGTTGCGACATTTTTTAATATTCTACAATATCTCAAAATGTTCTACAATATCAGCAATCTTGAGAAAAGGAAAAAGTCTGACGAATAATGGGACTGCAGAGCCACAACGATATTTTTACTTGCAAAAGATGTTGTTCGGGCTCACATGAAAGACCCTTTTTCGTTTTTCAAGTGCTTCTCGATGAAAATGCTAGTTTTTCATTTAGCATTGACACACAAATTCCTTATAATCATCTTTGTGAACTCTTATTTGCTCATTCTGTTTTTTTTTAACCGCGGTGAGGCTGGAGTGTGCCATTACTATGGATCACCTAATGACTTTAAATTTACAATTTTTCAACTCTACAGACCGACTTGAACCATGGCTTGGTTTGATCTGGTCACCTAACCAGATCAAGACTGCTATCGACATAATTTAACTTTAGTCATCGCGAACTGATGTTCGACGTGATGCGACTCGCCCTTAGGCTAACCAAATGACTCTAGGTAGTGCAAACTGTGTTGCTTTATCGAACGCTACACCACCAGTCTCATTGCTTTGTTTGCACGCCTCGTACACAGCCCTCAGATTGGATTGATTCAATATATCGATCCGGTTGGAGATGAAGGTTGAAGTAGGTCAATGCTCATGTACGAACTGTAGCACCACAAGAAGAAGAAGAAGGCATTGAATTTGATTGATTTTTAGCGAAATATTGACGTATAATACAGGTCAACAAATTTAAACTTTTTTGAGGTAACATTGATGAAAATAGGTGTATATGAAGTATTTTGTAGTCCTAAATCCGAAAATGATAAGCTAATTAGTGTAACACGTACAGTTTTTTTTGTTATAGAGGTTTGACATTAGTGGGGATTATGTGAATAAAAAATATATTACATGAGATGTCATACAGCGATAAAAACTTTCACTTTTTCCTCTTGTGTTCTGTAACATCATCTATTTTTAAAAACCAACAGTAATTGCTCAACATAGATGGGTTCCAGGGTCCTTGGTATATTGCTTCCATCGCCCTGATGTCTTCTTGAAACCCCCCTCCTTGTTCGTCGCTTACTAAACCCAAATTTTCCGGAAAAAAATCCAAATGGGAGTGTAAACATGCATTTTTAAGGACATGGGCACCCTAGTATTTCTTAGGCTTTCAAGAGTTCATGTATGAGATTTTTATCGTTTTCATCTTTCTTGTTGCACAGAAACCCTTTCATTACACTTGCAAAACAGTTCCAAACAGCTTCCTTATTTGAGGTCAATAAGGAAGGAACAATCACTTACATGGTCAATAGGTTTTCTCCACAACACAGGAACCGCACACAGCACTCACACAGCAAACCTAAGGAGCCCAACTTTTATTTTGACCTCCAATTCTCCATCTCCATCTGCAATATAAAAGATAGCCCTTTTTAACTTCCTCGGATATAGATCTAGCTTGTGGCTTTAAATAAGTCTTCCGCATATATAACAAAACTTAAAAGCTGTAAACAAGACAGAAACAAACCAAACTCTAGAAAACAATAAAGCTGCCCTTAAAGGTTCGTAGAATACTATGGAAATACCCCCTCTACGGTCTTGTGGTAATTCCTCCATTGTCCAGTCCAAAATTAGGTACAAATAATTTCAATGAATCCATGATATAAAGGAGAATCAGGTACTTGAAAATGGAACGTGATAGGCCATTTCTTTGAAAAGGTGTTTTAATAAATACCTAAATAAAACGAAAAAAAAACATTCCCATCAATGTTACAAAAATCATGTGGACCTGTGTAATTATTGCAGTGTATAATGATGCATTATTGTAATGCAAAAATCATGAATCGGTGTGTTACAATTCCGAATGGTTTTTTTTTAATGAACTCACAAAAATCAACTGTTTGCCTCCTTAAAAGGTACTCTTTGTGGACAATACGACATTAATCGAAGAAAACAATTAAGTTTGATTTTTGACTGACTTCGAAGTGTTTTTTTCTACTTTAGTTAAGTTACGTAAGCGTGATACGCATTTGACTGTTCTGGTGTTGAGGGTCATAAGCATAGATTTATGTCTTACAAACAGTAATTATCCATTTCAGAATTATCTCTAAAGTGAAAGCTTTTAACCGCCTATGTTCTGGAAAAAAATTTCTTGTCTTCTTTTTGTCGTATGCTTTTTGGTATTTTCCCTATTCGCGTTTTTGGTAACTTCCATTGCATACACATTTGACCCGCCTTCACAGTCTCTTGCTATTCTTCTCTTTTTGCTCTTGTGAATATATATGGTGTTTGGTGCATCGTTTGCAAAATAAAAATGGCCGATAGGAGGTTAGTTAGTTTTGTTATGTTTATTATTTAATTCTTTATTTGAAAAATTCCAAAAGCATTGAAACGTGAATTAAAAAAGAAGTTATTGGTATAGACTCCATTTTTTTTTAAATTTTAATGTGTAATATTGTAGGGTTCTGTAATGTGTCGGAAGGATTTAAAGTCTTGATGTTGGTTTTTCTCAAAGGATTTATTTAAAGATATATAACTTTAACAAAACTACGTATAACTAAGTTACTTCTTAATATTTAATTAGAATAATAGTCGCGAACAGTGTATAATGAACTAGCGGACGGAATAGAATGGAATAGAAAATGTACTAAGTGTTAAAATGTCCTTTTATATCTAGAGTTCGGAGAGGACTAACTATATTTTCGTAACCGCACCAAACGGTCATTATGATATAATATAATTCTTGGAAGATGTGGTCATTCCTTGGGACCTAGGCCTGTTTATTATTTAGTTAAGGGGTGTAAATACAGCAATAATACAATACATATAAGCGTTTATCATAATGATGTTTGTGGACGGAACTAGGATTAGAGAGTTTTATTTCAACTACGTATATCTTAATTGTAAACACCAAAATTATACACAGGGCGTTTTCTTATTTTAATGCTATTGATATATTACATTAACCTAATGCTACGGGTACATTACAGTTCTATGAAAATCAAAATTAGATGCAAGTGACATCTACTTTTTTTATAGACCAAAGTTTTGGAGGAATAAATTTAAAGCTCAATTTTGAATTGCATATTAAAAAAAACTAAAAGCGATCATAGTCTTCGAATTCATTAAAAAAATATTTGGTTTATCCTCTCTCTAATTGTATGCATTCATGCTATAAAAACGGTTGACTAACTTCACTATTTTGCTAACTTTGTGTATCGGGACGCATTAGGCTGATATTCGATATTACTTATTTGACTAAATAACATACGCTAAGTAGGTAAAATATGCTATCTCACTCTTGCACAGTGAAGTCCGACTGGTATCTCTTTCTTACGTAACGTACTAATGTTCCTTGGACTTGAAGTAATAATAAAATCTTAATAAACAAAGTTTTAATTAATCACAAATCTGCCTCGTTGCGTATCAATTTCTATCGTAGTAGTACGTAAAATAATTTCTTCTTTAATTATGACTCTATGCGTTGGAATAAATCTTCTCTAGTTAAAAATCGGATAACCTCCCAATCAACGAATTTGGGAAAACATTATTTAAATACTCCCTGACTGTTAAGCTCCAGTGTACAGGACAACCGTCATTTTGGATCACAATACTCATGTCTTCATTAAATTCGGATAAGACGTTTTGCAGGAACTCAAGTTAATTATTTCCGTTGAGATGATCAAATAAATAATGTGATCCAATTACATGATGTCCAATTTTATCCTGCATATCGTGTATCAGCCTCATGCGTCCCGATACACAAAGTTAGCAAATTAGTGAAGTTAGTAAAACGTTTTTATAACATGAATGCATACCGTTAGGAAGAGGATAAACCAGAGATTTTTAATTCGATGAACATGATACCTTTTAGTTTTTTCTATATGCAATTTAAAGTTGAGTTTTAAATTTATTTTTACTTCTACCAAAAACGTTGTGAGTCCATAAAAAAACTAGATGTCGCTTGCATGTAATTTTGATTTTCATAGAACCCTACAACATTACACATTAAAATTAAAAAAAATATACCTATAACTTTTTTTTTATTCAAGTTTCAATGCTGACTTTTGGAATTTTTCAAAAAAAAGATTTAAAAATGAATTATCAGCTGACCAAAAATGAATATTGTGGGAATTGTGAATTCCATTTCGGATAAATAAAACCTCGTTCATAACCAAAATGTTTCTGGTAAAGTTTTGATTCGTCTCATGTTGGTGTAAGAGCCACTCGCAGAACTGAACGCTGTTAGGGCGGTCATAGGGTTAGGTAGGTAGCTCTAAGGCTTGAACTCGTTGCACGTGAAATAGTTATAACTGATTCTCCCGCAATGTTGTAAAAATTTTTTTTTATTCAGTTCAACTTGCCGTGCTATTTCTCGAGTACTTGTTGGATCTTTTTCGACAAGATTCAAAATTTGTTTCTCCCGTTGCACGTTTTCAGGTACTTTCAGTACACGATGTTCCCCCAAATCACAGGTGTCTTTGGCTCTTTATACAAACCGAATAAATGATTTCGACAATGGATGAACCCGAAAAGGAAAACGTTCAGCGTATAGCTGAGATGTTGCATTGGCATTTTGAAGGCATTTGATTCACTGATTGGGCATTTTATATATATATATATATATATATATATATATATATATATATATATATATATATATATATATATATATATATATATATATATATACGGATTATCTACGGCTGTCGCCGCCTCTCCGTCCCCAGTTTCCAGTTCGTTCTGTCGTGACACATGTCCTCTTGCAAATCTCTTGCTTGCATGGCTTCGTCAACGCCGTCTCTCCAACTTCTTCTTGGTCGTCCTCTCTTTCTTCTTTCTGGAGGTATCCATTCCAACACTTTTCGTGGCCATCTTGTCTCATTCATTCTTTTTGCATGTCCGAACCAAGTCAATTGTTTTCTCTCTATGTCGTCCACAATATCTCTCTCGATGTTCATGTCCCTTTTAATGTTTATATTTCTTATTCTCTCAAGTCTCGATCTCCGACAGCTCCTTCTCAAAAAATCCATCTCCGTGGCCAGTAGTTTTCTTCTATTAGTATTATTTAAATCCCACACTTCTGAACCATAAGTCAAAACACTCTTTACGATTGAGCTATATATGCGAAGTTTTGTTTCTCGCCTAATTTTTCTTTCCCACAGGACAGAGTTGAGTGCTCCAATGATTTGTCTACCTCTTATTATTCTTGTTTGAATTTCATCATTACTATTACCTTGCCTGTTGAAGATCACCCCTAAGTATTTAGCCTTGTCAACGTTTTTTATTGTTCCGTTTTCCAAGGGTAAATCGTCGTTGTCATTACTACTCACCGCTAACTATTCACATTTATTTAAGTTAATTGTGAGACCAGCTAGTGTGTACTCTTCATTTAGTTTCCTCACCATATAGCTCAAATCCTGTTGGTCTTCTGCAACCACTATCTGATCGTCGGCGAAATAAAGAGTATATAGGGTGTCATCCCCCACCCGAAGGCCCATGTTCCAACACTTCCGTGCCCAGCCTTTCATGGATTGGTCTACGTATAGTTTGAATAAGGTGGGAGATAGACAACATCCTTGTCTTAGCCCCTTTGTTGTATTGAATGATTCAGATAGTGATGTTCCAATTTTAATAACCGCAGAATTCTGTTCATAGTAAAGTTGGACGGCCCGAATCAATGTTGGTCTAATCTTGAGAGTTTCCATTGCTTCCCATAATTTCGATACTGGTACACTATCATAAGCTTTTTCTAGGTCTATGAAAGCTATATGCGTCTCCCTGTTTCGCTGGGTTCGTTTTTCTAGGGCTATTTTTAGAGTGAAAAGGTTGTCTGTGGTGGATCTCCCTGCCCGGAAACCGGCTTGTTCTTCCGCTTGTTTATCCTTGATGTCTTCTTCTATTTCATTTCTAAGGATTCGGGAATATATTCTTCCTATTGTTGGGATTACCGCTATACCTCGATAATTCTTAGGATCATTTTTTGAGCCTTTTTTTGTGAATGGTTGATATATATGATGTTCTCCATTCGATCGGCGTTTCTTCCCCATTCAGGCATCGTTGAAACATATTCTTCAACATTCTTAAAAGTTTTTCGGATCCATACCTTATGAATTCCGGGTGGATCCCTCCAGGTCCAGGGGATTTTTTTATTTTTGTGTCTTTCACAGCTTGTTGCACTTCTTTTAGTTGGAGATCTATAGGAGTTAGATTATTTATTTGGTGTTGTTTTCCTAGAAAATTTTCACGTCTCTCTTCCAAAAGGTCTTTAAAGTGGTGTACCCAGTCTTCATTTGTTATGCCCCCTAAGTTAGGTATTTGTTTTTTTGATGTTTTTACCGACTTTATGGTCTTCCAGGCTTCTGAACTTCGGGTTCCTCCTAATTGTTGTTCTATGTACTCACATTTTTTCTCCCAAGACTGATTCTTTCTCTTTAGGACTTCGTTTTTAACCTCCCTATTTGCTCTTTTGTATTTTTGTCTCGTCACATCATCGTTCTTTTGAAGGAGTTTCTGGTAGAGTTGTTTCTTTTCTTTAATTTGTTGTTCTATTTTATCATCCCACCAGTCAGGTTTGATATTCATCCATATTTTTCAGACAGATTCGTCCGCAGCCTCAAGAATACAAGCTTTTATATGTTCGTACTCTTCTTCTATTGTTCGTTGAGTTTCGATTAGTTTTTGATCCAGTCTTCTAAGATATAAATATTTAGTACTTTCATGTTCAAAACTTTGTAAGTTATATTTTGTCGTTGTCAATCTATTCTCAGTGAGACTGCTGGTGGTCGATTTGAAAAGATGTTAAAAAGGGAATGTGTATCTTTGCCACCAGTAAGCGGTGATCAGATCCACACTCGGCACCTCTCTTTACCCTAACGTCTTGTATCTTGATTTGGGAGTTTTGTCGGGCAATGAGATAGTCAATAATCGATTTTAGTCCTCTTGTCTGTTGGTACCAAGTGTATTTTGGAGCGTAAAAGGTGTTAGTTATTCTCAAATCGAACTGCTCACAAAGATTCACTAATCTTTCACCATTGTCATTTATGGTTTCTTCCCCGTGTCTGCCTACTACTCTACTATGTCTCTGTTTTCCGACCCGACCATTTAGGTCTCCTCCTATGATGACTTCATGACTGCGTGGAATTTGATCGATTATATCTCTGAGGGTATCTTCAAACATATCTTTAACGTGAGCTGTAGCATCGTTATTAGGAGCATACACACCGAGAATTGTCATAGTTCTTCCCCTTATTTGGATCGTCAGCTTAATTATGCGTTCGTTCATTGGTTCCCAAGATTTAATGTATTTTTTCAATTTTTTGTGGATTAGAATAGATACTCCAGCACGTGCTCTTTCGTGTTTTTCCACTCCAGTGTATAAATGTATAAAATCGTTGATGTTTTCGATTCCGCTTCCCTTCTTCTTTGTTTCCGAGAGGATTGCTATATCAATGTGACGTTGGATGAATTCCATGATAACTTCGTTCTGTTTATTTCTTATACCTTGTATATTCCATATACCTAAATTCACTGTCCATTTCCGTTGCGGTTTTCGTTTACTGTTATATCCGTCCGACATCCGAGGCGTATTTCTACTGGGTGTTTTAGCGTTTTTTTTTTGTGTTTTCCGAATGTAAGGTTGCTGGCCTTACGACTCAACCCCCATGCTTGGAGGGCCGTCCAGTTTTTGTTTCACGGTGGGTATTTTATTTCCCCACTACCCTCCGATACTGCTGGTTTGCAGAACCGGCGAGCTTCCCCCAATTCCAATGGGGACGCACCCGATGGAGGTAACTGGCAAATCCCCACACGGGCTTTTTTTATAAATTATATATATATATTTTTATAAATTATTTAATACCAACTCAAAATTGGAGAAACTTGTTTCCGCCTACCTTTAATAGGAGAGATAGAAAACAATGACAGTTGTCATCTAGTCGTAATAATTTGTACACAACGTTCAAGGCACACTTTGTGAATTGCAAATTTTTCAGCCATCCATAAGATGTGCAATGGAATATTCAAACTCGAATATTTCGCAAGTGGCGTGAGATATCGATGTTCACCAAGGATACCTTTTTTACGTGGAAATTGTGACTCTTCTCTATTTTGAAGTTAAAATATATATAAATTAACAACATGTCAACTAATACACTATTCTCATACACATGACCCATTTTATCTTTCCAAAAATCACCGTAGAAATCCACCTTAAAATTGACACAAAAATACAAGATAAGAAAATAAAAGGAATACATGATAAAAACAATAACATGAGTTATCTTCTGTTCGTTTTAAGTTATTTTAAGGACCGGGCTTGAATTTTTGAAAATTTATTAAAGGCTGTAGAGGCCTAATTTTAGAGGTATTTTAAAAGATGGAATTAGAAAAAAATGTTTTTTTATCGAGTTTTATACTCTGTTAAAAAGTCTCAACTTAGGAATCGCCCTGTATATGAAGGAAACAGGTTTATTAAATAACCTGTTTTATTTATGATTTTTTAATTTTTTTACAGGTTAAAAACTGATGTAAAATTGTCAATTGAAAAGCGCAATAAAAGAAAGGAACAGAGTAGTTTAAATACCACCGCTACTAATACCACTGGTTCTGAAACTGAACAAAGCCATTCAAATAACAAGGAAAGGTATGAATTTATAATTTCTATTTTATAATATAATATTTGTAAGCTGTATATTTTAGAACACCGTTAAATTCCCCATCAAGGAAGGTAGTTGACAAACCACCTACTCAGCCCAATAAAAGTGAATCAAAGTTAACTAAACAGGTCGTCATACAAGACTTAGACACTTCTGTAAGTGACAACTGTTACCAAAGTGATGAAAAGCCCATCCAAAATGATTCTTCCGATAGTACAAATCCTGGTAGAAGTAGAAAAAAAATATTTTCAAGGTAAGTAAATATTGGGCAGGGTTATCCATGGAAAACGAACGTTTCTTTTTAAAGAAGCACATCTCCATAATTTTTTGCTATTATGTGTTATGCATGTCATTTAATAACATACTATTTTCAATGCTTAAGTACGAAAAATAATGTCATTTAAGTGATGGCCATGTTAATGAACACGCGTTTGGTTTGGAAATCACAGTCTCCATCCTTTCATTAGCCTTTCTTCATCGATTTCTTCAATTCGATCACATATAGCGATTTTTAATTCTAGTGTGCATAATTTCAAATAACCCCAAATTCTAAAATCATAAATGGAAAGGTGCGATGGCCGAGGAGGCCACAGAAACATCACCAAAGCAAAAAATTGCTCGATTAGGGAATTCGGTTCGAATAACATTCATGGAAGCATTGGCAATATAAGAAGTGGCTCCATCTTGTTCAAACCACACATCCCTCCTGTTGATTCCGAAGTTCTGGTTTGCAAAAGTTTTCAAACATATGGAAATGAATTAACGGCTACTGTGGCTCCATCTTCAAAAGAAAGTGGCCTTAAAATTCCACACAGCGCCATTGTTTTTGAACTACGTAGTGGTCTTTGGTGTAATTCACGGAGATTGAGATCCACCATTGGAAATTTTGTTTATTGATTAACCTATTTAAATGGAAATGAGCTAAATGAAAATCGCTCATTATCGGCCTTCAAACATGTCAAATATTACTTGATGCTAATATAATGTATTGTTGATCGGCTCTTTCATTCAACTTTTGAACAGTCATCAATTGATACGGGTAATAGTCCAAACCCTTATGTAAAATACTCTTTACAATGCTCTTACTTAACCCCAGTTCAGAAGCGTTCATCTTAATAGAGCGAGTGAGATTTCGCAGATTCACCTTCGTCGCCCTGTTCATATTCCGCGATGAACACGCATATCCTGTTGGTCCAAGTGACTTTCTTTACATTAATAAACCCCAGCTACCCCTCTGAGCATAGTGTTGCAACTGGAGAGTCTCACCATGACTTCGGTGTGACGCCTGAAGAGTAGCTGCGTTTTAGATTAGACACCTATCTCAGACCCCTTCTACCATTACTATAGCTCATTCATGGAAATAATACGTCATCAAAATCTATGACCCACTCACGTTACAACGTTGCCACATCAATACCAAAATACCCAGACTTTGGCTTTTGTATGATCGATAAAACTGTAAATGAAAAAGTAACACGAAAAGTTTTTTCTTTAAAAGTTTTAATCAAAAATCTCTTTCGAAACTTCTGTTTGTGAACATGGCGGCTTTTCATCTAGTTCACACAAAGTTTAATTGTTCGATATCACTAAAACAACTTTCAGCATCCGAATCTCGGTTCAAGTAAATTATTAAGGGATTAACTTCTGGTCTATCAAATACTCTTTCGCGATTCGATCATCTTTTAACCTATTCTTCTGTATGTCGGATGCTGTTTATCCAGATATGTGGTGTAACTGTTGATAAAGCTTCTTTTCACATAACCAAACAGTTATCAATCGTTCTTCCATATCTCAACCTATATGACAATTGTAATAATTTTTGACCATCCCCCATATCAATTCTATAGGATTGAATATGCAGTGATAAAGGGGAAGACGTAACACTTTGTGCCCATACTCTTCAGCCATATGATCTGCCACATATTCTTTTTTAGGCTTGTTCCTAAAAAGAACATTATGAAACACAAACCTGTCCCTTTAATTACTACTTACCGAATAACGATTTGCAGAAGTTCACAGTGCTTTATCCATGACAATAACTGATGGCTCCTCCAAGATTTTCAACAGCTGGTTTCCAAAGCAAAACAGAAAGTTATCTTGATTCATTTCCCCATGATAATCGCATTTTGTTTTAGAAGAGAAGACTAATTCGGCCTCTGGAATAAAGCCATTCTTGTTCCCAGCATGAAGAACAATATATCTGCAATAACATGTTATTATTGACACGTCTTAAAACAACTATTCATGACAACATGACTTTAATGACACCTAAGTATTACGTATAGCACTCATCGTTCTCCATCAACTTTTGTAGTCTTTACACTCCTCTTGTTATCATCTTGTCATGAGTGACTCAAGGTACCATTTTGAAATATCCATGTTTCATGCAAATAAACAAAATTAGAGATTCGTCTTTGATATTTTGATACTTCAAAAATTTGATTCGTTTATTGGTGTTTTAACATCTGGAAGTTCAATCAGGCCCGTACGTCGATTATCCTTACAACATTTGAAACCAAATTCTTTATTAGTATATGAAACGAAGTTGTACATCTATCAAAGAGCTGCATGATCTTTAGTGATTTTATGAATACTTTCAAGATTAATCGTTTGTTCAGAAATATTTCAACAAAATTTCATAAAAATACAATATTACCATGTCAATCTAATCCAATATTACCACATCAAGATGATCTATCTAGATTAGTTACTCGTTTTGGATGTAGACGCTTTTTCTTCGGTGATTTTAAAATTTCGTTTTTCTACAACTTTTTCGAAACTGCACTAACTGTACCAATACTAATATTTAGTGTAGCTGAAACTCTAAAAAAACTCCGATTAACCCTGAGACCTACCAAGTTATTAATACATACTTCTCTCACAGCGTTTAATGGCAAAAGAGGAGCCCCATTATCTTGTTCCTGTTCAAAATAACTAATAAGTGACGAAACAAGTCGCTTACACCGACTGCTTAATGATTTTGACATTTTTTGCAATTATGGCCGTATTTTTACTACAGAACTCACAAAAACAGAAACTAAACCAGAATATAGTTAAAATAGCAAAGAATATAGTAAAAATAATTAAAAACATTTGAAGGCACAACTCAAATACGATCAGAATATGAAAATGACAGATTGGACGAAGAAAGTTGTGTTAGGCCGGCAACATTGTCCGGAACCACAAACCTAAATGTTATATTGACAGCAAATTCGCAGAATGTGATCTACCGGATCACCGCATTTTTATCCTATTCTAATAGGATTGTAGGAAGAAGAAAAGAAAGTGCGTCGAACTTTAAATCATTTTTTTCTTTCTTATGGATTTAAATTGGCAATAGATTTACCTAGATTGATGACGTGCAACCATTATATCCATGAATCAGCTATAGTCGAGTACAACACATTCCAAAAACTTTCGTTTTCCGTGGGCCATCGTACAAAAAAAATATTTAAGTATATATTAACTATTGTTATATGGCCTCTGTCTAGCTTTTTAGCAACACTATGTGGTATTCGTAAAATATCATCAACGAAATCTGTGTCTTATAACACTATTTGCCAATGAAAGTTTTCCCCTTTGGAGAATTCTGCAACTACTCAAATAACCCATTATCAAAGAGTACTACTAGTAGTATTAAATCATTTTCACTACTTGAGGAATATAGGACATCCTTGAATGTTACCAGATTATACCAGAGCTTGTTCTCTTCTTCGATGTTCATTCTTTGAGTTTGCAACTTTCGCTTCAACAAATCCATACCAGTCCATTATATTTAATTCGCTTCATATCATGCTGATATGATCATACTGTGATTGAGTCATTCTCCTACAGGTTATATCTGGGCATCCTCTGCGTTTTATCATTTCTGGTTAGACTCTAAGGTATATCTGGTAATGTCAGAGTTACTAAACTTGAAGAGATTTACCACTAAACACCAAATCACTTTTTTTTAACTGCTCGACGCACGTTTCGCTAACTATGTTAGCATCATCAGAAGATGATTTAATCTGGAGATTATGATTTAATCAGGAGATTATCATCTCCTGATGATGTTAACATGATTAGTGAAACGTACGTCGAGCAGTTAAAAAAAAGTGATTTGGTGTTTAGTGGTAAATTTCTTCAAGTTTCGTGTCTCACACCGAAGGTTCCGATAGAAGAATTGAATGTCAGAGTTGTTTTTCCTGAGTGTCTGTCCTATTCATCTCCATTTTCTGCAGTTAATTGTGACTTCGACTAGTTCTTATTTAGTGATTTGAAGTTATGTTGGGCCAGTATACTTTTATAATTCTTAGGCATTTATTTATTAACGTTATTCATTACCCATAACTCACAACCATAAAGCAGTACTCCGTTAACGTTTGTATTAAGGATTCTTAGTTTAAATATGTTGTTTAAGCTTTACTTATTTTGGTTTATATAGGGGGCATTAATAAATCACGTGACATTTTTGACGTGTGGGAGGAATATGCTCTTATATTATGTGATGTTACATGGGGGGATACAACTGCATGGCACGTAACACAGATATAATATTTTCCAACCTTTTGTTACCTACCTTCGCGCTACTAGTCAGTTTAAGAAATATTCAACAATCAATCACATCCCGTCAGGCTTTGAAACTACGTCAATTTTATTGTTCGTTTCTTATTAATTTTTCTTTATTGATTATTAAAAACGGGTGTATTCAAACATAAGAGATTAATGTAATGCTTTATTTACTGCATTTAAAAAGCGTTATCCTGAAAAAAACCCGAAGAATGTCAAAAAGTAGTGGTACTGATATCGAATGAAACAAAACCAAAAAAAATACTAGGAATTATATATGTACAATTCGTTATTTCGTTTTTAAAAGTAATTTATTTAAAAATGTACAGTAAATTCTACTTTATGAAAAAATAACTGTTACAAAATAAAAGTAGTTTCTAACAAAACAACAAAAGGGCACTTTTGTTGAGTCTTCGTGTGGTTTTCCTGAGTATTCAAATGTCTTCAATCGTTGTGGCCAACTGACAATAGTGGACGCCTTGAATCGTAGCACACTTATCTTTGTAATGGCTAACGGAGACTTGACTTTCGGAAGCACTGGTACACTGGACTCAAGCACTAACAACTGACTTTCGCGTGACAGCTAATAGGTGAAGTCTTCTTTTGTCTTGTGGTCCTCTGTATTTATAGCCCTGTTTAGATTGTGAGGAATGCACAAGAATTTTATCAGCTTACTGAGTAAACATTATCATTTATCTCTTTACATCTTGTTCTTCAACTAAAACCATAACCTAGACAATTGTCTATTAATTTACAATTACTTATTCATTTGTTTTTTGTATGATGAAATCTCTGTTTAAAGTAATTTTAATTACGAGGGTTACTCTTTATGTATCCGGAATTGGCAACAATGGTGTTACTAGGCGTCATCTGACATATACATCGTAAAGTTTGACATTGTTGACTGTTTACGTACTCAGAACGTTTTCTCATACGGACGCTATTTGGGTTGTTTAGTGACTTGAAAATTTCATTTGTCAAAAAATGGAATTAACACTTAAGAATTTTCGTGCGATGATTTACTATGACTTTCGTTGTGGATTATCTCAACAACAGGCATCGATCAACTCACTTCGACTTTTGCTGATGAAGCACCATCTAAAACCACCCTATATCACTAGTTTAATGAATTCAATCATGGCCATCATGACGTGCGAATTTAAAAAAAGTCGCTAAAATCGGTTGTTGACCAGAAAACATCGATACTGTGCGCGAACTGATAAAGCAAGATCGTGATATGACATACCGTGAGATTAAGGCATACCTGGGCGTTAGTATGACAAACATACACAAGATTTTACATAAACATTAAGCCACTTGTTTGCATGACAATGCGAGCTCTCACACATCGGGCGGAACAACTCAATATTTGACCGGTTAAAACATCGAATTGATGGGTCATACGCCGTACAGTCCTGAGTTGGCACCCAATCATTACTTTTTGTACCCATCCGCGAAGAACAAACTATGTGGTCAACAATTTTCGACGCCAGAAGAAACGGTTGCTGCGTTCAAAATGCATGTTTTGGAAATACCTCAATCGGAATGGAAATTCAAACGTATGCAAAAGTGTATCGATCATCGCGGAAAATATTTTGAAAAACAATAAAACCATTTTTAATAATAAATATTTGTTTTTAGTTATTATTCCGGATACATAAATTACAGCTATCGTATACCTTGTTTTGAGCCGAACAACCGAGCTTTAAAACAACTATACGCCGGGAAAAAACTTTCCGGATACATAAGGGATACATAAATAGCAACTCTCGTATTACTGAATAAAAATTTAAACAAATTTAATGAATTGAAAAGCTGCTGTTACTTATCTTTTATCATTCTGCTATTTTATATTGGTTTAAAAAGTTACGTAATACAAAACAAGTAGGACAGGGGTGGGGGGGGGGGGGAGTTGGCTAAATGTCTACATAGTTAGGGGGTTAGGTTAAAAAAATTATGGAAAATGTTACGTGGTTATGGAAAATGTGTTATGGATAACGTCATGCCTTTGTAACTATTATCCCCCTCCTTTAAAATGCTTCTCTAGTATTTCGGCCTTTCAGTATTTACCTCGTTAATTTTTATGTTGGCTTTGAAGTGTGATACTACTTTTTCCTGCAATATTTCTGTTATCACGCATACATCATCCGCGAATTCTAGGTCTTCGAAATGTCTAAATCTCCAAACTAGACCATTTTGGTTTTTCCTTGCGTACTTCATTACCTAATCCATTGATATTAGAAAGAGGGTGAGGAGAGTAGACAACATTGCCTTAGTGCTAATCTTCTCTGGTAACTCTCCATTATATTCGATTTTAAATCGAATAATACTAGGTACAAAACTTAGCAATATCTCCCGGGTAGTTAATTATGTATGAGGTCTGGCAATATGGTGAAAGTGGACACCGTTCCAGTTTTGGTTAACATCAAGAGGTATACACTTAAATCAATCATGTCCAACGCTTCGTAAAAAAATGGACACGCGTTCTATTAAGGCATCAATCTCCATATACACGATATATATTTTTCAAAATATGACAATGCAGGTTTTTTCCGCCCAAAATATCGTATTGAACATAGCTCTTCAAATGTGAATTAGCTCAGAAAAAAAAACACGAGTAAATCGGAATAAAACTACACTGAAAAGTATACCGAAAAAACTTATTTGTGTTAAAGTGCATGCAGCATCCATGATGCGTAAAAACAGATAGACAAGAAGGAACACTAGTTTTCATGTAATTTAAATTTAACCTAACTAATTTATTAGACTGAAGAGCTCTTCAACATCAAGGATTACACTCAATTCAAAACCGAGAAAAAATCAACAAAGGTCATGTTCTCCTGTGGAAAATTTAAGAAGACAGTTGCAGAAATTGGAGGATTTAGAAGACCAGTTTCCACAGAACTCCCAGAGTGAAACATATCACTTAAGGTAATTTACGATTCGTCAATTCATATTAATTATTGCTATTTAGATTATTAATAGGTGTTTCTGTACACATATACATATATACAGGCACTCTCAAATTACATGATTGTACAACTATTAAACACCTAATGTTAAATCGACTCGTTCCGTAAAATCTAAAACCGATAACACTAAAAATGTAAATGAAACCAAGTCAAAATTAGCTCGAAACAGAAAAGAACTTTATGCAATTTCACCCTACAATAGAGCAATAAAATATAAATAGGTGCAATATTTTAAAAACTCAAAAACCAACCGCCAAGCAGCTGGAAGCCCCTTATTTTTTGACTTCCTAGACCCCACTACTCACGTTTCTTTGTTTCCGAATCTTTATATTTATAATTATATTTATGTATGTGGTCCTTCAACTCCTGCGCGGATCATACGGCTTCAATAAAAGCGCGCCATCCAGTTCTATTCTGCGCCAAAACCTTGACTTCCAGCATGTCCACTCTTTTCAATTCATCATGGATCCTCCCAAGTCTGTGCGGGCCTTCCAATACCTCTTTTACCTTGCGGAGTCCAGTCCAATGCTGTTTTGGCAATACATTGGCTATACTTTTGTTTCCTGAGTATGTGCCCAATCCAACCCCACTTATGAAGTGCTATCTCGTGGTCAATTTTCTTGTGGTTTGTGAAATGAAGCAAGTCTTCGTTTCGTTTCTTGTTCGGTCAGAATATGCGGAGTATTTTTTGCAAGCATTTGTTTATGAAGACCTGAAGTTTTTTCAGGTGAAGCAATTACAGACGATCGATACAGACAACAATTGATAAAATTGAACCGAACATTGAAGGAAAAACGACCAGAATGCTCCCAAAAACACGATAAAATAATTTTTCCACATGACACTGTCTGCCCCATGTTGCAAAATATATAAAAAAAATATTTGGGAAACCTTAAATGAGACGTCCTACCACACCCGCCGTATTCACCGGTCTTAGCCCCTTTGGACTACCACTTGTTTCAATCGATGTAACATTGACTTTCAGAACAACAGTTACATTCTTAAGAAGTAAAAATATGCCTTGATTGAATCAAAAGTTTTGACGCGGAATCCATTATTTGACAGAAAGATGGGAAAAGGTAATAGCTAACGATGGCCAATACGTTGATTATTAACGGAATATATTTTGTTATAGAAATAAATACTCAATTTTTGCGAAAAAATCGATATTATTAACCGAAACACCTATTACTATATTATTTATTCACATTTTTTCTTATAATCATATAAAATGTAATATTTATGTAATATTTACTTTCACGAAATATTTATAATATAAAGGGTTGTCCAATAAAACTGTCAGATCTTTAAAATAACATACAATGATAACTATAAATGATAATCCGGTAATTTGTATTTTATCTGAATACCATTTATCTCAGCTTCGTCTGGTGAAATACATTTTCGAGACTCAATTTTCGATGACTCGTCCACACGTGGTATAATTTCAATGGTGGTCTAAATATTTCGTTTAAAGTCACGAATTGTTCGGGTTTAATTTCTGTGGACTAGAAATTTAACATAACCGCACAAAAAATAATCTAAGGGCGTGAGATCAATTGATCTTGATGGTCAGTTGACATTAACATTTCGCGAAATAACGCGTCAACTTTTCTTACAATAAATCGATTATCTGGCCAAATATGTGACAAGTCGCGCTTTCTTGTTGAAAGAAGACACTATTTATATCCACATTTATCAGTTCAGGCTAGAAGATATTCTCTTAGCATACTCCTATAGCACTCATCACTAACAGTAACACTATTTCTATCAAAGAAATAAGGTCATATAACTCCTTCAGCAAAACCACATCAAGTAGTGACTTTCTGAGAATGAATAGATAACTCCAAAATCACTTGAGGATTTTCATTGCCCCAAACTCATTAAGGAAATATCAGCAGTACTTATTAGTCAAAATAATGATGAAATTTTTTGTTTTCCTTACATGTATCTGTATATATAAATATATATATATATATATATATATATATATATATATATATATATATATATATATATATATATATATATATATATCATCATCATCATCATCATCATCATCATCATCATCATCAGCCCGCATCGATCCACTGCAGGATGAAGGCCTCTTCAGCATGCTTCCAACCTTCACTGTCCTGGGCTTTCCTCTGCCACTCGGGTCCAATATACTTAACGATGTCATCAATCCATCGTGCTTTCGGTCTTCTTCGCGGACGTTTGCGATCAAGCGGTATCCACTCCAGGATTGCCCTGGTCCATCTGTCGTCCCATCGCCTCGCTATATGGCCTGCCCATCTCCATTTCAACTGTTTTACTCTTCCAATGATGTCACAGACTTTTGTTTGTTCCCTGATCCATGCGCAGGACTTTCTGTCTCGTCTTGTAATGCCAAGCATACATCTCTCCATTCCCCTCTGTGCCACCCGAAGTTTTTGAATTGATTGCGATGTGAGTGTCCAGGTTTCACTTCCGTATGTCATAACGGGTAGAACGCACTGATCGAATACTTTTCTTTTCAGGCAAAGTGGGAGTCTGCTCTTAAACACTATGTTGAGCCTACCAAATGCCTGCCAGCCACATTTAACACGCCGTTCCACCTCCCGGGCGGTATTCCCCTCCATGGAAATCTTCTGCCCAAGATATATAAAGCTGTCCACAATCTCTAAATCCCTTCCTAGAACTGAAATTCTTCTGTCCTGAGCGAAGTTATTGAACATAACCTGACTCTTTTTCAGGTTTATTTTCAAGCCAAATGGTTCGCCAGCCCTTTGCAGTTCTTGTATGCGTCTTTGCAGCTCCTCTGGGTCTTGTGAAATGAGAATAATATCATCTGCAAATCTAAGATGGCACCATTGATCTTTACCCCATCCTGTTCCCAATCCAGTTTACGGAATACTTCTTCAAGGCCAGCCGAGAAAAGAATAGGCGATATTGCGTCACCCTGCCGTACACCTCGTTCTATATTAATTCCCACTTCAAGATCATCAAGGTGAATTGTGGCTGTAGCTCCATCATATATCGATTCTAATAGGTTTACATAGGCTCTCTCTACACCTTGGCTAAGCAGTGCATCCATTATCGCATGCTTTGAGATGGAATCAAATGCTTTTTCGTAGTCGATAAAAGCCAAGCACAGTGGCATGGTGTATTCGTTGTGCCTTTCTATGACCTGCTGTACAACCTGGATGTGACCCATTGTACTGAATCCTGCTTGTTCTCTTCCTGGAGTGGATACCGCTTGATCGCAAACGTCCGCGAAGAAGACCGAAAGCACGATGGACTGATGACATCGTTAAGTATATTGGACCCGAGTGGCAGAGGAAAGCCCAGGACCGTGAAGGTTGGAAGCATGCTGAAGAGGCCTTCATCCTGCAGTGGATCGATACGGGCTGATGATGATGATGATGATGATGATATATATATATATATATATATATATATATATATATATATATATATATATATATATATATATATATATATATATATATATATATATATATATACGTTTCTAGATCATTCGGGGTGTCGATCCGTTGATTCTGTGGAAGAGTCACGACGTTTCGCCAAAATCTCATTTGACATTTTCAAGTGTTATCCGCTTCGACTGAAGAGTCCAACTGACGTGCACCGGTCGTTGTGATGTGTCGTCAGATTATATCGGGGTGGTTCGGGACTATTAGCGGCGCTCGGCAACGCTGTCGGGCGTCCGTTTATTGATTTTTTACCTCGCCGCCACGTTGCCGCGTTTCTTCTTTTTTCAGAACGGACTTCCATACTTTTGGAATGTTGCGAGCGTCGTTTCGCGTATTTAGCTCACCCCTTTCGTCTATTTCAAGGGCTTCTCTGATTGTTCGAACCTTGTAGTTTTCAATATTGGCTATTTCTTTGGTTCCTTCAAAATTGATTTTATGTCCTGTTCGTAGTTAGTGCTGGAACAGAGCGGAAGTGGTTTGTTTGTTTTTTAGTTGTTTTTATGCGCTTGTATTCTGGCCGATATTCGTCTGTTTGTTTGTCCTATGTATGTTCTGTTGCAGTCGGGACAAGATATACTATACACCCCATGATTTTCCAGTTTAACTTTGTCCTTGGGGTTTTTAAGATATTTGCGACAGTTTTGTGCGGCTTGTAGGCTATTCTGATCTTATGTTTCCTTAGTAGTCTACCTATTCTATCTTTTACGTATGCTAGCAGGACCTTTGGTGTATTTGGCTCATGATAGTTTTTCGCTTCATGTATCTGGTAGTGTCTGTCGGAAGGATTTGGAAATCAAGGTGTTCGCTACTGCTTGGATTTGAGAAGGATGATAATAGCGTTGAGGTATCGATCGGTGTGAGTTGGTTTTCTATACACTGTGTATTCGAGGGTTCCAAAAAGTTTCCTTGTGATACGGAGATCCAAAAACGGCAGTTTTCAGTCCTGTTCTGGTGGATTCTGTTTAACTGGGTTAGGAAGTTGTTCAGAATTTTTGTTTCTGTGAGACCATATTATAAAGATATCATCCACATAGCGTTTCCAAAGTTTAGGTTTTAAAGGAGCGTTGGCCAATGCCAATGCGTTTGACGATCAAGCGGTATCCATTCCAGGATTTCTTTGATCCATTTGTCGTCGCATCGCCTCAATATGGCCTGCCCACTTCCATTACAATTCTTTCACCCTTTCAATGATGTCACACATCTTCGTTTGTTCTCTTATCCATATGCAGGTCTTTCTGTCCCGCTTTGTGATGCCAAGCATACACCTTTCCATTCCCCTCTGTGCTGCCTGAAGCTTTTGAACTGATTGTGTGTGTGTGTCCATGTTTCATTTCCATATGCCAAAACATGCACAACGCACTGATTAAAACCCTTTCTCTTCAGACAAAGGGGGAGTTTGTTCTTAAACACTATACTGAGAGCCTGCCAGCTGCACACCAAATCTACTTCCCGTGTAGTATCACCCTCCATTGAAATCCTTTGCCCAATATATATGTAGTAGTCCACAACCTCTAAAGTGCTTCCTAAAATAGAAATTCTTCTGTTGGCAGCAAATTTGTTAAACATAACCTGACTTTTTTTTAGGTTTATTTTCAAACCAAATGGTTCTCCCGCCCTTGGCAGCTCTTGTATGTGTTTTTGTAGCTTATCTGGGTCTTGTGAGAGGAGAATGCTATCATCTACGAATGTAAGATGGCTTAGGTATGTACCATTGATTTTTATTCCCTCCCGTTCCCAATCCAGATTACGGAATACCTCTTCAAGGCAACCTGAGAAAAGAATAGGCGATATTGAATTATCCTGATGTACATCACATTCTACGTTGATTTTAACTTCAAGGACATCCTTATGAACTGTAGCTTCTACAAACGTGGCTCCCCATAGGATTCACATAGGCTCTGTCTATCCCCTAGTTAAGCAATGCATCCCTTATTACGTTGATATTGATTCAAATGGCTTTTCATAGTCAATAAAAGCCAAGCTCAGTGGCATGGTATATTCATTGTGCCTTTCTATGGCCTGTTGGACAACCAATATAAAATTTTGTAACTGCTAATAGCTTCTTTATTTTGCAACTTTTATATAAATCATTTTTTTACAACCTTTACTTTAATTCTACAACCTGTTAAAATAAATGACTGTGACAACTTTGAAAACATCCTGTAAATACATACGTACATGTATCAAAATTTATAGAAAATTTATATAAAAAATATACATTCTAGATACAAACGTAGATTCTATAAGAGAAACAACTTTTTTTAACCTCAAATTCAGAAATGTCATACATAGTAATCTCTCTTTTTAGTTATAACTCTATCTCTTTTTTTCTCAGCTGGTGGCGCGACGTTGCCAGACCTTTGGTCGAATGTTTCGTTATCAGCAATCAAAAGTTGAAAAAAAGTTTGATTTCAATTATTTAAATAATATTGGTAAACCGATATTATTCGTATATAATAACATTCCGCAAATATTAAACTTTATCATGTGATATTTTTTATTCTATAAATTTGGAAAATTAATAGTGTAAAAAATTGAAAAATGATAAGAACAGCTGAAAATATCATTTTTCTAAAAAACTAGACGGTGAATAATTTTCAGATGTTTAGCATAGTTCAGTTACATATCCTTCGTCCCAATTACCGACTTTCAAGTTCTACACTTGGAAACTCGTTTGTTCCTGAGGTTATTGTTTCACGTAAATAGTGGTCGCCTTGGAACTTCCAACTTCTACGCGCTGTTCGATTGCCTAGGAGTGACATTTCCATTTTAACCAGTGTTGCCGCTATTAAGTTTCAAAGTTCTGTCACTCTTATTGGAAAACTCTATATATTCTATAATTTGAAATTATCAAATAAATTGTTTTTATAAAGGTATCCATTTTCTGATGGGCAAAAATTCGAAGGAAGTTCAGAATTGGAATTTTTCCGCCATAGAATTCATTTGGAAAGGGACTCCATCAAAAGAGCTAAAGAAAGTTTGAGAAATCAAAAAGCTCTTTTTCAACAGAGACAGAAAGATTTGAAGTTGAAACATGGATCAATGGCTAGACATACTTTACAGCAACTCTGTCAGGTAAAACATTTAATATACTAAAATTAATTTTAACATTTAGAAAAATAACTTTCTATTAGTGTACCAAAGGGTTTTTTTATTTTATTAAAATTGTTGCCTGTTTAGGAAGAAAAAGAACTCACTGACATGGAAGTCAACTTACATCGCACAAGAAGTTTACTAGGCGAAAAAGTGATTAGATTACGTCATTTAGAGCAATCTCTTCACAGAGCCAATGCACAAAATGACCACAGCAAAATACAAGACGATGCTACGTTAAGTGATCTCTCTTCACATAGGTAACACTAAAAGAAGCGACTACCTAATATTGAAGAAATTATTTCTGTGATAACTGTTATAGTGCAAGTTCAGGAATTAGTTCATCAGAGTTTGTCGCTGCCGAGGCCATAAGTTATCCCAGGGGTTTGTCCCGAATGGAAATTCAAGAATCATCCGAAATAATTCAAAGTTTAGAAAATTTAAATCTAGAAATCAGAGAAATATGGGACGTTTTGCGCACCCAGCAGCAACATTCTAGTATTGCCCAAGGTATATTGCACATTTAAATCATTATTATGAGATATTCAAAATCTTTTTGTTATTAGTATCTGTAATAATTAAAATTTGAACCTTAACTTTTTTGTCAAATACAGTGATTCCCCCTCTAGTCTACCCCGATCTCGGTTGGCCTGTTTTGGCAGGTACAGCAAATGTTCCAGCTCCGCCATCGATTCCCACTTTAGCCGATAGATTGCACAACTATAGACAGCATGTCGCATTAGCTAATGCCCAAAGTACAATTGTAACTCACGCTTCCCAGGTACGTAGTCAATTCATAATTACAGTCAAAGCTTCTTATTCGCGATGGATACGTAATGTAAATATGCCGCGAATACAGAAACCATGAATAGGGAATGATATTTTATACGGGATTATTGGGGATATTTTCAAAGGTTACGAAATAAAACGAATATATGCGGAACGCGAAACTGCATTGCAGCGACGCAAACGAGCATTTCAGGAGTACAACACTAAAAAGTCGCCAGAAAGTCAACAGGTTTTTGACGAGACTAGAAAACAGACCGCAAAGGTTATCTCACCAACAAAATTATTACATACATACAAGGAGTCAAGACCGCAAAGGTTTTCAACTAAACTAAGAGGAAGTACATGAGGGAACAACTAGACTCTATAGAGGAGAATTTCCGCAATTATAACACGAGAGACTTTTATAGGACTTTCGCAAGAGAAATCCGTCGACACACACCACAAAATCTTTGCTTCAGAAAGCGGAATGGGAGATTAACGCTAACCAATCGGGAGAATTGTCAGGAGCTGACACACTTTCTCTGATATCTGATCTGAACGCGACACAAGATTCCCCAAGAAAAATTGTATCTATACCTACTCAGAATCATCACCACTAACACACGAAAAAATTCACAGGCACATACGCAAACTAAAGAATAACAGGACATCCGGTAGAAATGGTATCACCGCGGAACTATTGAAAAACCGCGGACCAAATTCACTGCAGGAACTCACGCAAATTATCACGAATATCTGGCAAACAGAAAAATTACAAGATGAATGGAAATGTGCTCTTATCCACCCGGTACACAAGAACGGAGGCAGAACTGATGTAATGCGTGCCTTCTCCAGAAAACACAAAAACAACTAGAACACAAAATTGGCGAGTACCATACAGACTTTCGCCATGATCGCTTATGCACTGAACAAATGTTTAACTTAAAAATAATACTGAAATACAAAACTATCAGGAACGTCCCAATCATCTGCACGATCGTGGACTTCAAGAAAACATATTACTGCATTGATCGAAAATATCTGTTCAACATCCTAGAAGAACAAGGACTCGACCCCAAAACATTACGATTGATTAAGCAGACACTGACCGACACAACCTCTAAAGTGAAAGTTATGTGAGAAATTTCCACGCCCTTCCTGATTAAAACCGGAGTACGCCAAGGTGATGGGTTATCCCCATTCCTCTTCAACCTGGTCCTGGACAAAATTATAAGGGAATCGGAAAAAACTGAAAAATCAAGGACACTGGAATCCAATATGACTCGGACGACTCAAAGCAACATAAAAATCGCATGCCTAGCCTTCGCAGACGACCATCCATACTCGCAGACAATGAAACAAGGGCAACCAAACAAATAGAAGTCCTCAAGGAATGTGCAGAGAAAGTTGGCCTACAAATTTCCTTGCAAAAAAACCAAATTCTTCTGTTCAAAATGAGATGTCCAAAATTTGAACACCAAATACGGCAAGATAAATAGGGCGACTTAACTACTCACTCACTTCAATTACCTGGGCGAGATCAACGAACCCACAGGAGGAGAGAAGATAGCACAGAAGACTCGATTACAGAAGATGAAGAAGGCATACGACAAGACACACAATATCTACAATAAGAAATGAAAAATATCTGAAATAAAATCTTCACACGCAAAAATAAGACACTACAACACAGTAATCACACCAGAGGTACTATACGCAAGCGAGACCCTTACACTCCACACAAAAAGCCGCATAGAAAACATACTAAAAGAAGAACGCAAAATCATGAGGAAAATTCTCGGCCCAAAACTAACAGAGGAAAGAGACAGACTACATTCCAGAAAGACCACACAGAGACTATCAAACGTAGCTGCGGACATAAGAAAAAGAAGGTTGAAATTCTATGAACATATCAGTAGACTCCCACAGACAAAACTCACCAACAGAATTATTACATACATACAAGGAGTCAAGTGAACAGTACCATGGATCGCATAAGTCAGAGCTGATCTGGGAAAGGCACAAATGGGCCGACAGAGATTGAGGATAGAAGAATGTACAGAAACAAAATACAAATGTAGATCATTGCATCAGAGAGCGAAGTTTCGGGGTCAAGGTGGACGGAGGAGAGAAAGAGAATCCACCGAAAAAGGATGAGAGAGATCTGGAGGATCAGAAGTAACACTCGAAAATGAGTCAGAATGCTTTGCGTGATCCAACCGAGTTTATACGCGCCTAATAATATATATAACAAAAGCAATTTAATGAGAGATTTTTTAACAATATTAATGGTTTAAAGAATTTACTAATTTTTTCTTGTTTCGCCGATTTTAAAAGGCATTTAATTCGAATTGATATTCAGCTGTGGCATGAACAATTTACTGTTTCAAAACAAGAATTATTTCCATAGACATTCGTAAGTCTTTACCCAGATTTTTTTAGTTCAGTGTCACCTTTTCAGTGAGAACGAAAGTTGAGGCTTCTTATTCTATGGAACGGGGATTAAGCATTTCCTCCAAGTCAAATCTTCATCTTGCGATTCAAGCAATTCTTGAATTACACTTGAATCTAACTATTCGAAATCATCTCGTCCTATGCCAATCGCAATTTGAGCAATGTTTTCCATTAATATTTGAATTTGCACGGATTCTTTATCATTATCGACAGTAAGATCAGGCCAGTTTTTTCCAGCAGGATTTCAATGTGTATGGCTTCAGCTCTTACAATGATTATTTTACATTACAATACAAGAAGTGGTCACATACTGGTTGAAGAACCAGTATTCATTTTATGTATCGAATTAAATGAAACAAAAATAATAATCAGAAATTGAGTAGAAATTATATAAACATATAAAATATCTGTATTTTGATTTGTATGTTATTGATTTTACACAATGGAATTTTAATAGGTCTGTAATACTTCACTCCTCAGAACTTTAATCGAATTTCAACTTTTTACTCCGACAAATAAACATTCCGTGCAGAATGCGCCTAATATCGTCATGTACTAATAATTCTAACATGACTAGCGAAAAGCTCGTCAATAAATTGAAAATAAGTCTTTGGTATTTAATGGTAAATATGGTAAATGTTTTCTTTCCTTGACTATTTTAAATCTTCCTCGTGAGCTAGCAAATGCTTCTGATATTATACTTGTAATAATTCTTGGTATCATAACTTTGCTTCTTTCAAATCTGCTATAACTATTCTAGCGAGAGCTCAAGATATTCTACTTCAACCCTTAGTATTGGGATCCTTATTCGTGCAGCTCGTTATTTTAGGCTTAATATAATTCCTCGTGTTTCGTTCAGATCCTTGTTAAACAAGCAGTGAACTTCGATTTATGCAACAAAACCTCGAGCTAACAAAATGATCTTTTATATTTCAATGCAAGATGGGATAAAGGAAATGTGAATTTGGGGAGCAATTTAATATTCTTAATCGTACTTTAATAAAAATTATAAACATTGTTTTGAAATTATGTAAAAAAAAAGTAAAATATCTTATCGTTGGGGCCAATTAATTGTATACCTGATAACTGACATAAGCACAAATACTTCTAGCTATTTCATCGTGGTAAATAATATAGAAGAAATGCATGAAAACAAATGAAGCCATAATTTTGTTTTAAAAAGTACATGGTCATAACATTTAAATAAAAATATTTGTTCAGTTTATTGTAATTTAGTCCACTGTGTATATGTCCTGCTATTCTAAGGCAGCAAATAAAATTTTCTATAGTAACTAAAGCAAACTGTTTTGTTTTGTTGTTTATTATATAATATTCTAATAATTATATTATTTAATTATTATTTAATTATTAATATTATATAATATTGTTGTTTATTATATATATTGTTTGCAGTTACATTTCCACTTTAACTTATAAACCAATGTTTAATTAATAATCGAATATAGAAAGTTGAAATTTTTAATGTTTTATACATTATTACTATATCAACAGAAAATTACTACAATTGGGTTTTTGAATAAAAAGTAATCGATAATCGATGCAAAAAACTAAAAAAAAAATTGTTTGCAATTAATTATGAATGAATTAAAATTTATAAAATTAAAAAGAAAATCACGGGACTGCGAACGCGCCGCGATTACCCGCTTTGTATCTGTGACATCATTGGGAGAGTAAAGCAATTGAAATGGAGATGGGCAGGCCATTTAGCGAGGCGATGGGACGACAGATGGACCAAGGCAATCCTGGAGTGGATACCGCTTGATCGCAAACGTCCGCGAAGAAGACCGAAAGCACGACGGATTGATGACATCGTTAAGTATATTGGACCCGAGTGGCAGAGGAAAGCCCAGGACCGTGAAAGTTGGAGGCATGCTGAAGAGGCCTTCATCCTGCAGTGGATCAATACAGGCTGATGATAATGATGATGATGATGATGATGATGATGATGATGATGATGATGATGATGATGATGATGATGATATATATATATATATATATATATATATATATATATATATATATATATATATATATATATATATATATATATATATATATATATATATATATATATATATATATATATATATATATATACATATATATATATATATATATATATATATATATATATATATATATATATATATATATATATATATATATATATATATATTTTGTCAAAATTAGTGTGCAAAATAAAATATTGTTTGTTACTAATTTAGTTCAGTAATGTGTAACAAACGGTTCATAAAGGCTAGTTCTGCTAATATACCTGTTATGGATATTTTTATGGCCTCAGAATTTCTCAAAAATGACATTTGGTTCAATTCAGCTGAAGTTCGAGATACTGAAGCAACAATGTAATTTTTTTTTAAAAATGATAATCTAAATGTAAATAAAAACAAAATATTTTTATTAAATATAATTAAACTATTTGTAAGGTGTCACGAGAAAATTACGGTGACAAGGCTATATGTTTAGTTTAAGTTAACCGCAAAAAAGTAAAAGGACGTGTATGCCTAGATCATAGAGGTCGGAGTAAAGCTTATAATATACACATAATGTTTATAAAAAAAATATATAAATCATAATTAGAAAAACAAAACACATACATATTGTTTAAATCACTAATTTTATTTCAATTAAAAATACACTGTTAAATATATAATAAAACTTCTCTCAACTAGGATAATATGTATAATATATTACATTGGATTATAATATGTAAACTACACAGTAGCGGCTCGTCGGTTTTTGAAGTGGGAGGGTGTAGAAGAAAATAGTGCTGCTGAAGATTTTTTTTTGCTTTTCCCTTCTTCCTTTTTACTTTTCGTGCTATTGAAACCCTATACAGAAGGTGAACCATGAAAATGAGTTAAAGGAAAGCAACAGAATGGAAATAAAATATGGTGTTTTGCTCTGAAAAATTGTTTAATGTGATAAATGTTGGAGGGGCGGCGCCCCAACACGCTCCTTCATGAGCCGCCGCTGAAACTACATTAATAATCAATTCAGTACAAAAACAATCACTACACTATATATATATATATATACTTATATTACATGATAGTTTGATTGCTTTCATGAAAGTTTGCAGTAATTTCAGGGCCAATTCTTCAAATAACCTCACTAAATTCTATTAACAATATTTTTTGTAAAAAAATCCATCTATACCTTATTGCTTTAATTAAGGTTTTCAGTATTTATAAAACGATGGCGATTTTTCGTCTTACATGTTTTACAAACTCACAACAGACTTTTATATATATATATATATATATATATATATATATATATATATATATATATATATATATATATATATATTATTTATTTATTTTAACTTTATGGTCTGCATAGGACCACTCTAGTCAAGTTATGGTTCAGGTCCCTTTTTCTCTTCTCAGCCCAATACTTCTTCATCCACTCTGATCGTAATTTCCTTTCCTCCTCCGGAATCACTCTTCCTGTCCTCTGTCTGTTGATCCTTGCCTGTAGTGCTGTCTGTTTGTCCTGCAATATCTTAAGTGCATCTGACTTGCACCTTAAATCTTCCATTGTGATGTGCAACTCTCTCATGTCTTCCTTAAGTTCTGTGATCCATCTAATATTGCTCTTACTATTCCAAAATTTCTCTATTATTCTCCTACTGATTCTACTTTCCGGTGTCCTTACTAGATGCCCCAAGAAAGATATTCGCTTCTTTCTCATAGTGCTCGTCACTGGTTCTATTTCCTTATAGACGGTTTCATTGGAAGCCAGTCTCCAGACTCCATTTACTTGATAATTTTTATTCAAACAAGTTCTCACTATTCTCCTCTCTGTCTTTAGTATTCCATCTATTGCAACGGTGTTTGTTGTTTTGAATATTGTTTCACATGCATATGTAATTTGAGGTTGAGTGACCGTTTTGTACTTTTTTTTTTGAGACATCTTTTGTTGTATGTGTTCTTGGTCACATGCTGTGCTCTAACCAGTCTATCTATTCTACTTTGCCATGCTGGTTTTTCATTCAAATTGTATGTGATTATTTCACCTAAATATTTAAATCTTTCCACAATTTTTATCTCTTGGCTACCCAGTTCAATTTTGTTTATTAATGGAAGTTGAGTTGACATGATTTCTGTTTTTTCAAATGAAATTTTCAAACCAATATTCTGAGCTATTTCCTGTAAAGATTTTATTTGTTGTTTTGTTTCCTGAATGTTATTGGCCAGAAGAGCTAGGTCATCAGCAAACCCTAGACAATTCAAATGTATGTTGTCCTTTTTGGTTCCAATTTTTATATTTTTTGGGTTGTTCTTGTACCATTCTC
Organism: Cosmopolites sordidus; assembly: GCA_031761425.1. Lineage (NCBI taxonomy): Eukaryota > Metazoa > Arthropoda > Insecta > Coleoptera > Curculionidae > Cosmopolites > Cosmopolites sordidus. Next base: position 534,480 of record JARFXV010000172.1, on the reverse strand, counting down.
TCATTATATACTCCAGTGCACAGTTAAAAAGAAGAGGTGATAATCCGTCACCCTGTCTCAAACCAGTTTTTACCAAGAATGGTTCAGAAAGTTCTCCCCTGAACTTAATTTTAGAAATTGTATTAGTTAGAGTAAGTTCTATCAATTTGATCAGTTTTGGGTGAAGTCCAAAATGTCTTAAAATTTTTAATAATGATGGTCTGTGGATGGAGTCGTATGCTTTCCTGAAATCTATAAACGTTATCCAAAGGGGGTTGTTTCGTTTTCTATAATATGCCATGACTAGCTTCAAAGTAATTATTTGTTCTGTGCAGCTTCTCCAGGGTCTGAAGCCTCCTTGGTATTCACCTAGCTCTTGATCTAGTTGTTGTTTAATCCGATTATATAGTATCTTAGAGAAAATCTTATATGTGCCGTCTAGTAAGGAAATACCTCTGTAGTTGTCTGGATTACTTCTATCACCTTTCTTATGAAGTGGGTTGATTATAGCTGTTGTCCATTGTTCCGGGAACTTTTCTGATATCCAAACCTTATTTAATATCATATGGAGGGAGGTCTGGGTTGTACTTCCGGCGTATTTCCACATCTCTGCAAAAACCTGGTCTTCACCACATGCTTTGTAGTTTTTCATTTCCTTAAGTGCTGTTTCAACTTCTTTTGCTGTAGGTGGGTTTATATTTTCCGGTTTAGTTTTTATAGGGGTCTGTGTATCAATAGATAAAAATTCCTCAGGTTTATCACAGTTCAAGAGCTTGTTAAATGCTTCTACCATGATCTCTGCATTTTCCTTATTATTATGTGCTGTTTTTCCATCCATATTTTTCAACAATAATGTAGGGGGGGTTGTATTTTTGCAATTGTTTATCAAAGGCCTTGTAATAATCTCTCGAATTTGTTTTATAATAATTTTCCTCTATTGAGTTTATTAAATCTTTTTGATACTGTCGCTTAATTTTTTTAATGATTTTGGTGAATTCTTTTCTGACATTCTTGAGGTTAGTGGCGTTTTCTTCTGTTTTGTGAGTTTGAAATTTCAACCAAGCTTGATGTCTCTCCTCATGCATTTTGTCACAATCAGAGTTCCACCAGGCATGTCTCTTCCGCGGATTTAATGGGGCTAGATCTTTTGCATTCTGTTTAAGAATTGGTATTAGTTCTTCTAAATTGTCTGTTAGTCTTGTGGCTCCTGTTCTTTTCTGGTATTGGTCATTCTGGATTAACTGATGGGGGCCGTATGTCCTTTTCTCTCCCTCTGTGTTTTGTCTCTTCCTTCTTAAAGGGGTAAATTTAATCTTGATTTTTATTAAGTAATAATCTGAGCCGGTGTCCGTTCCTCTTAGAACTTTGACATTGTGGATTTCCTTGTGAAAGAACTTGTCCATGCATACGTGGTCCAGCTGCCATTCCCCTTTTGTCCAGTCAGGATGTTTCCAAGTTTTGAGTTTATTTGGTTTTCTTTTAAAATATGTAGACTTGGAGATGAGTCCATGCGTTCTACAAATTTCGATGATTCTTTGGCCATTTCTATTGGTATATCTATGAGGAGCCCACTTTCCAACTACATCTCGATACTTCCTTTCTTTTCCCAATTGAGCGTTAAAGTCCCCTATAAGGATCTTGACATGATTCATATTTACTTTATTCATTGTCTGATCAAGGAGATCCCAGAAATTATCTACTTCTTGCATAGTTTTTGTTAGGAAGTTTTTTTCATTAGTGGGGGCATGGGCATTTATGATGGTGTAAAATTTGTTTGTGGTTTGTAAAGTTATAGTTGCAATTCTCGGTGAAATGGCTTTAAACTCAATTATGGAATCTATGATTTTCAAATTTACTATAAATCCTGTACCAAATTGGGGGCATTGCTTCATGACTCTTTGTCCTGGCCTCCCATTGTAAATTCTATATCCTTGTGATTCAAACGGATCTTCTGTTGAATTTCTCATTTCTTGGAGCCCTGCTAGTAAAATGTTTTGCCTGTCTAATTCATCTGTGAAGTTCTTGAGTTTTCCGGTTTTCAGTAGAGAATTTATGTTATGTGTTGCGATGTAGTTAATATGCTTATGTTTGATTCTGAATACATGTGACTTCGAATGCTCCGATTCATTCTTGCCTTCTAGGTGACTACCCACCGAATCCGATGTAGTCTTCTCCTTCCTCGAGGGGTTGGACGGTGGAAATTTTTTCCTAAAAGACCTTTCCATATCTGACTGTCGAAGGTTATCAACCTTAAGTGGAGCAAGCTCCAAGTTACAACTACGGTTGTTAACCATAGAGGATATTTATTCAGCCGATATATATATATATATATATATATATATATATATATATATATATATATATATATATATATATATATATCGAGGATATATATATATATATATATATATATATATATATATATATATATATATATATATATATATATATATATATATATATATATATATATATATATATATAAGGTTTGCTTTTCTATTTCTCTTTTTTTTGCATATTCCTTCAGATGTTTGGTTTGATTCCATGGAAAACTGCTTTGCCAGTCCTTAATTTAACTAGTTGACGGACTGATCATACAAATTTCTGTACATTTCAACCATCTACAAATTAGATTATCCTGTAAAACTTTCATAAGTATAAGACTTTTCATATACGATTATCTGCCAAATTGGTAGTCGAATTTTGTTCTTGTCTATTCGCGCATTCTTGAATATTATTATTCGTATCCTACAAAATAGACGATTCTGTAGAACTTTCTCATTGTTACTATCCTCGGTTGGGTCGCTACATCTAGATTTTTTGCGGACACTCAGGAATATTCCTTATAAATTTGGTACGTAAATTTGTTTTCCCTACATGAATTAAATAATATAAATAAAAGATATAAAAACGAATGCAAAAAACAAAAGGAACCCTAATATAATTTACTGTTTCATTCTGAACTGACCTTTGAGCCTTCATATGTTATCTAAAGATATATGAGTATAACGTCGAAAACAGCACCGAAAGCCTAAATAACAATTAAAAGCAAGTATATTTTCAAATCGCCAGCAAACCAACAAATGCAGTCAAAGGTGTAGGTTAAACCTTTAGAACATTGACTAAGATCGATAAATTTTTTTATTTACCCGAGACTCCGATTCTTTTCGGAAAGAGCGCGAAAGAAAATGTTGGTGTAACTTCCGAATTGTTCCGAGCCGACCCGATATTGGCCTTCGTTACTATTGTGAGGTCACATACGTTCGGATTTTTTTAGGAAACTATCGGCGCGTCATCGGTACTAGGTTTAAAAATGTATTTTCAATTTGATATAACTTTTTAATTGTAAGGAAAAAATAAAAATAAAAAAAGTTTTTTATAAAACTTATATATGATCTTTCCATTTATAACAAAAAAAATGTTCAAAAACCCTGTTATGAAGGGATGTCCTATAAGTATCAGATTCCAAAATATTGCACAATAATAAGTACAAGTGATAATCCGGTAAATTTTATTTTATCTTGAAGGACAAGTAATTGCATTATGTTTTGATAATAATGTCGTTCAAATGTCCCCCTCGGCTTCGTCTGGTGAAAGAAGAAGAAGAAGAAGAAGCGGAGAGTCCCACCTATCCCTCTCCACCGTGTGACCCTGAAGGGGCAGACCGTGCCCCTCTTGGTCTATTATTAGTTTAGTTAATTAATTAATTACGTTTAGTAAATTTATATATTTTAAAGGAGAATAGGTCATTTAGACCTTGAACGAGGTATGCTATATAAGTGCTTCTTGCTATGCTTTCTTAAATAAATAAATAAATAAATAAATACACACTTTATTTATCATCTGCAGCTAATAGTAACAAAACAAAATCAATATACAAAAAAAAAATAAAAGTAAGAAAAATTCTAAAAAATCTTAACAAAAGAAAATACAATCAAAAGGCAATAGCCAACATTGTTCAAACGATAAAACACTCTATTGCTTCAAATAATAATTTAACAGTCTATTAAATACATGCACGTTAGGAGCGCTCCCTATATGGGCGGGCAAAGCATTGAAGAGACAAACACCTTCCCAAAACAATGTCTTCTGGAGAGCACTAGTTCTCACAATTGGTACATCATAATTGTTCTTAGAACGGATATCGTAAGAATGCATATTTACTCTTTGTACCAAAAAATTATTCAAATAATGGGGCAACAAATTATGTTTTATTTTATATATCAATCGAATGTTAGCCCCTTCAATGGCCCGCGCAACTGAAAACCAATCCAATGACCGCAACATTACCTCTATCGGTGTATACCTATTACAGTTCAATAGTACATGCATAGCCTTGTTCTGATGTATTTGAAATCTACCAATACTCTCCTTATTACATGATATCAGCACAGACATACAATAGGTAAAATGGGGTAAAACTATAGTATTATATACAAGCCTCTTGGACCATGGTGATAAATGTGACGATATACGACTAAAGAACCCTATTTTTTTCCCAATCTTTCTACATAGATAACTGACATGATTACAAAATGTTAGCTGAGGATCCAACAGTACTCCTAAGTATTTAATTTCATTTACAATTTCAATATCACAATTATTTATATTTATTTTTAACCCTAACTCATTAAATATTTTGCAGTTTGTTTTAGACCCTATCACCATGCACCTTGTTTTCAGTTCGTTTAGTTTAAGTTTATTTTTACATAGCCATCTAAATAGTATTGCCAGTTCACTATTCAATGTTTCAACCATCTCAGGCGAATTATACCCAGACACAGATATGAGAGTATCATCTGCAAGAAGACTAATAAAACATTTATCCAATATTGTAGAAATATCGTTGATATATATCAAAAACAGCAACGGGCCCAAAACACTACCCTGAGGAACTCCCCACGCACTTTCACTCTTTGGCGACACTTTTCCCTCAACCCTCGTCCTCTGATGTCTGTCTGTTAAGTAACTCTTGATCCATTTTAAGGCTTTCGATCTTACACCATAACTTAATAATTTTTTACACAGTATATCCCGGTCAATAGTTTCGAATGCTCGCTTTAAATCTATAAATACACTAAGCACAGTTTTTCCGACCTTTATATCGCTCCTCCATATTGCGCAGACATACTGAATAGCCGTCTCACAAGAATGTTTTGTCCTAAACCCTGATTGAGCAGAAAATAACAATTTATTGGTTTCAAAATAAGTTTTCAACTCTGTACATACGATAGTCTCAATGATTTTATCAACAACAGGTAATAAATTAATTGGTCTAAAGTCACTTGGTATACTAGGCTTTGGTATTTTTGGAATTGGTACAATAATGCTGGTTTTTAAGTCCTCAGGAAATGTATTCGTTTCAAAACTTGTATTAATTAAGTACAATAAAGGATAACCGATGACACAAAAAAAAATTTTCATTAACCTTATCGTAATTTCATTGTCACTCGTACTTCGGCTTTTTAAACTAAACACAACTTTTCTTAATTTGTTTAGAGTAACATGTTTAAACTCAGAAAAATCGTGAGTCTTGCATACTTTGACATCACTGCTCCAGTCCTGCTCTTCGATACTCTGTTCTACTTCATTCAAACTATCGAAGTAAAAGTTATTGAAGTTCTCCTCCGTAGGTCCGTAGTGAGTATCAAAGTCGATTCGCGAAAAATCGGCACGCCCCTTACCATTGCCCAGCAAATCCTTTATTGTTCTCCACATCTTCCTCCCGTCCCCCCTACAAGCATCGATATTATTATTAAGGTACTTTTTCCTCTCAAGTCGCCTCATGGACAGTGCAATATTTCTTTTCTGCTTATAAATTCTCCAATCATGTTCATTCTTTGTGAAAGAAAACTTTCTATACGCTCTGTCCCTCTCAACTTGAGCATTTCTTAGCTCTTTGCTCATCCAAGGGAACTTTCTAGGTTGTACTAATTTTAAGGGAGCAGCCATATCAATAACATCATGTAGAGTTTGCATAAAATCAACATATAATTTACTAACGTCAACGGAATTGTAGTCCCAATCATTCCCCATGAACTCAGTAATCAGCCTCGAGACTGCTTGCTCATTCAGATTCCGAGCATACGTATGTTGAGGTGTTTCACATACAATACCCTGAAGTTTAAACTCGGAACCAATAATCTCATGATCGCTTATCATCGGAAAATCTCTACCAAGCTCCACAGCTGCAAAATCATTGGTAATTATGTGATCAATCAGTGTTTGTGAGATACCACTATTTTGGGTTTCCCTAGTAACAATCTGTGTGAAACCTGCTCCACTGATAATGTCTTTCAACCTTCTAGACTCACTGCTGTTCTTCAATAAATCGATATTTATATCACCCAGAAAAAAGGTTTTATTTCTTTGAAATTCATTGTCACTTAGAATGTCTTCCAAATAGTTTAAAAAGTCACCTACAAAAGCACTAGGCGATCTATAGCAGGCCGCTACCAAGAAAAACAGCTTATTTATCTGTATCTTAACTGTTACGACCCAGTAACTGGTTAGAACTGTCTCGACAGAAACCACCTAATATTTCAAGCCAGATTTAATATAAATAATAGCACCCCCCGTATGACGACTATCCGAATAACAGACAACAGCCGTATATCCAGTTATGTTAACTTCGTTCTCTTCTACATCTCGTGTTACATGAGTTTCAGTAACACACAAGATCCATGGGTTTCTATCTTCTACAAACTACCTCAGCTGAAACATGTGGGTCGTCATTCCCTGTATATTAATATGTAATATATCTATATTGCTAGTGGACGCACTGAAGCAATCAAGTGGTTGCTATGCATACTTAGTTCTGTTCTTCATTCTTTCAACAGCTCGTTTATAACATTCGCAATTTTTTATCAAACACTGTGTGATCATATTTAATGTTACATAAAGGCCAAACATCTTGTTGACTGCACTTTGCCGCTTTATGTCCATACCTCCAACACTTGTAACATCGCAGCACTCCCAAATATTCATAGACTGGAAAACTGTTCCAGTCAAAGAAAACTCTCTTACTACTCAACATGCACTTATAGATCTCTGCCGACACCTCCAGTATTATATTACACAGTTTATTTCCTTTAGGAATATATTTTCGAACTACTTCAATATTCAGATCTGTATTTTTAAGAAAACTCTGATTTTTTATGCGCTCTAAAAAGTCTTCATTAATTGCAATATATTTATCTTGAACGCCAACCACAATTATTCTGGGGTTAATATATTTAGGTATTTCTACCTCATAATTATCGGATAATACTTCTATTGCTGTTATTTGCAGTTTCTTCAGAGAATCGTCATCCTTACACTGAATCATAACGGATCCCTGACCTATCGATTTTAATTTGTTTATTTCTACCGATAAATTGGACGGATTAATTTTTTCCGTGATCGCACTCCTCGTCGTAGTACTATTTTGTTGCTTATTTTTCGGTCTAATTATTAACGGAGGATTTTTTTTTTTACAATATCTGTCCATGATTTTCCTTGTGGAGTCGAGATGTCATTATGTTGCGAATTATTTAATAATGTCTCTGTATTCACCTTACACTCCTCAGTATATTGTTCCAACCTTTTTAATCTATTACTAAGGTCAACATTCACCTCAAACACTGACAGACATCCATCACATACCCAAAACAAATTTTTACAGTCATTTATGGCTTTAGATATTGGCTCTTTGATGTTAACACAATGTAAATGATATTTATTATCACACACTTTGCACGCCACGAATTTTACTCGCCCGACAATATTGTCATTGCACCCGGTACATGCGTGTGTACCCGGCCCTGCCATGGCGACGACTTCTTTGTAGAAAAAGTTTACAGTATTCTGAGGGACTGATCTGATTCTGGCTCTGAATTTAATAGGATATGAAGGAGGATCCCTCAAGTGTGGGCCTTAGCCCGGGAAGTCCCTAAAACCTTCCCTTAGATTATATGTGTTATTGTTCTAATTTTGACGAGCTATTATAATTTGTGAACCTTACACAGTGCAAAAATCTTATCAGTCTTGTATACATACTTATAGAAACTAAAGCTTTATTCACAATTTAAATTCCTAGCCTAACCTAGTTAACATAAATTAACAAAAATGCTTGGTCTTGATTAAGTTAATTGCACCAAATCATCTAAAAGTGGATCTGAACTAAAAGATTACTCTCTAAATTGAAAATGAAAATAAATTCTAACGGTCAAATTTTCTCCAGTCTTTCCGCCACGAAGCTTCCCAGCAAATTTATCTTGTTCATGTCAGTCAATTTTTTGAGTAGTTCTTCTGTCCTCAGCGGCCACTCCACTCCTACCAATATCATTAGGTGTTCTCTTTCTCTTTCGTATTTCTGACATCGGAATATTCTGTGTATTGAGTCATACTTCATTTCTGCAAACTTGACAGTCTGGGTTCTCCAACATGCCTATTCTGTGGTAATGAACTCCAAATTGTCCATGTCCAGTAAGAATTTATATAATTTTCTTATTTAGGTCCAAGTGTAACTCTTAGTACCCTTTAATGCTTGGGACGAAGCCGAAGATCCGTCTCCCAGTCTCCCCAGACTCACAGGCCTCCTGCCATTGACCATAGTTCTTTTCCGGAGTTACTTTTTGATTTTTCTTTTACATAAACTGGGCACGCCCAGGATGGATAACGACTCACCAGCGCGCCTCTTCTATGTGTTTTCATATCTAAATGTTCGTATAGAAGATCCTCTATCGGAGGTATGCCAGCTAGGAGAGCAGATGCCACTGTAGAGGTGGTAGTATAAGCTCCTATTATGGTGCGAGAGATGGCCCCCCTCAGGGATTCCAAATGATTCAAACTTCTGGCCTGAGTTAACTTGTCTTGGAATATTTTCAGTCCATACGTCAATGTAGGGATTACCGCCCCATAAAATATAGTTCTTAGCGAGTCGGCAGGAACCGTATAGACCTTGTTCAATGATCTCTTAAGTGACTGTAACAACGACTTCTCTTTTGTACAAATATTTTTGATATGTGTTGAGAATGTTAGCTTGTCATCAATCTGAATCCCCAGATAGGGGATTGCCTGTTTGGTTCCTGTTAGTTCTTGCCTGTTTAGTTCTTTTAATATTTTTCTGTCCAATTTTGACTGTGGGATTCCTCGTTAGCTACCTTCCGAATACTAGGTACTGAGGTTTTTTGGGGAGATTTTAAGTTTACTGAGGCCCGCTCAACTGTCTATTATGGAAAGAGCCTGATTCGTCTGCACCTCTAAGGCTGTATGTCTATTACCCCCTACAATTATTGGTAGATCGTCAGCAAAAGCTATGCTGTTAAATTCTGGATGTTCATCAAATTGTTTCAGGTCATCCACGAACAGGTTCCAAATACTGGGTCCCAGTTTGGACCCCTGAGGACAACCCTTTTTCATTGGGAATCAGGTCCGGTGTCCAGCCTGACATTCCCATCTCTGACGTATCATTAGCTCAAACAAGTGACCTGGGAGTCCCCTGTCCTTAAGAGCATGGAGCACAGCCAGCCACCACACATTATTAAATGCTCCTTTGATGTCTAGAAGGATGGCCACGGTGTATTGTTGCTATTTTGTAACCCAAGACTACAATGTTTGCACTAAACAAGAGGGTTCAGCCGAGGCTCAATGCAAGCTTAAAAATTTTCTGACTATATTCGCTGTGCCCAGCAGAGTAGCCTTCTGCATGACTGGCATATGTCTATCATGTAATTCAAGCTTGTCTTTGGCGATTTTCCAGTCGTTTGTTATCAACCCATTTGTAGATATTACTACTGGTATAATGTCGACATCTCTGAGTTTGTACATATTAGTATATGTCGACATCTATTAGTTCTATAGCTAACGGTTGATATTTTCGTTGTTTCTCGACAGTGGTCTTGGTCAAATTGTGGTCCAACGGTACCGCTACATCGATAATAAGTCCTTTGCGAGCCTTTGTGTCGATTATAATAATATCGGGCCGATTAGCCTCCACCGTCCGATCAGTAATCATTGCCGTATCCCACAAAATCTTTACAGTTTCACTTATATACACTTGTTTTAGTTTCCACTATAATAAGGTATCTCAACATCCAACAGACCATATTTGTTCAATGATGCTTGATGTATCACCTTAGCAATATTGTTATGCCTCTACATATAGTCTGTTTGAGTCAGCGCAGGACACCCACCGCTTATATGCTGTATTGATTCTAAATCTTGTTTACATAAGCGTCATTTTGGATCGATATTTTGTCCTAATATATGTTTTTTTATATGCCCTGGTACTTCTGTCTCTCCATAAAGTCCCGATGTTTGAAGCCATTCTGTAGAGTATTTTTTAATAATGTGTTCAGAATCGAGGAGAGCTGCAAAGCGACCATGGAGCTCCTTTCGTTTCCAAACTGAAATACGCCCATGGGAAATTATATGGCTTGCCTTGTTAGTTGCTTATACTAGACTGAGGGGACTATAATTACTATCCCTTGTACAGACAGCTTTATGAAGATTACTATTTTGGCTGAGAAAATAGGATCTTAGCCGATCCTCCTATTGGCGGCACATTACTTCTACATTCTGTAAGCCTCTTCCTCCCATATATCGAGACAAATACACCCGCTCGATGGAACTTCTTGGGTGATGCATACGATGTTGTGTTAATTTGGTTCTTATTTTCTGATCAAATGCTTTCAGAGAGGTGTCTGACCACTTTATTACACCAAACGTATAAGCAGCCACAGGCAAAGCCCAAGTGTTGATTGCCAATATTTTATTTCTGGCGCTGATCAAAGATTTATATATTCTTTCAACTCTACTTATGACTTCATTTATAATCATTTCCCTAGCTGTTATATGAGATATTCCTAACAATTGCGTCATACCAAGATACTTATAATTTTCTCCACTATTGAGACTACGAATAACTACATCTCCATTTAATTGCATGTTTTCTGTATGTTCCAATACCTGTCCCTTGCGGACATGGACAACTGCACGCTTATCAAGGCCAAACTCCATACAGATAGTATCGCTAAATCTTTTGACAAGCTTTCTTTCACTTTGAAGATTATTAAAGTTTGATGTATATAATTTTAGATCGTCCATATAGAACTAATGTGATACCTGAATGTTTGAATTTCTCTTCATCATGTAGCCCATGCTGGGCTCTCTCAACATTCTACTTAACGGTGTTAAAGCCATACAGAACCATAGAAGACTTAAATTATTCCCCTGAAATATTCCCCTGCGTATTCGTATCTCTCCAGTGGTGTACGAAGTATTATTATTATTTACATATAGGCCGGTTTTCCATTTATTCATACAAGCGGAAGGAAATTTTAGTAGAGTTGGATGAATCCCATACAATGAAAGGATATACCGGAGCCACGAGTGTAGTACAGAGTCGAACGCATTTTTATAATCAATCCACGCCATTGATACATTGTGGATTTTTTTCCGTACTTGCTCTGTTATTACCTCATCAGTTACAAGTAACTCCTTACAACCTTAGCCTCTTTTACGGCACCTATTTTGCTAAGGCGGTAAAAGACTATTTTCTAATAGATGTTCATTTATTTTGGATGAAATAATACAGGTAAGGATCTTGTAGAGAGTTGGTAGACAAGTTATTGGTCTATAATTTTTTGGATTCAAACTGTCCTGTCCCTTTGATAACATATATGTCATTCCCCTCTTTTAATAAATCTTGAAAAAACTTTGCCAGCGTCCTATGTCTACTAACAAAATACTTCCACCACACATTTTGGATACCATCGATACCTCGCGCTTTCATGTTAAGCGTTTTTTGGACTGCCTGGTTTACATCGCCTCTCTTTATTATAACTTCTGGCATTTCCTTTATGTTTTGTCTCGCTTCCTCTTCTTCGTGTATCCAGTAAGCCTGTTCATTGCGGGTTTTTGGAAGTGACTCAATATTTGACCAATACTTCACCATTGTATTCTCGTTTGGTATTTGTTGCTGTTCTGTTTTTTCTTGTTGTTCCAATTAACGGTAAAACTATTTCTGGTTAGTCGAGTATAGGAATCCTTGTTTTTTTTTTTCGCTTCGAGGATTCATTATATCACCTTATACGAGCTCCCCATGCGGCTATTCTCTGTCTGAGACCCTTAATATGGGAATTGTTCTAGGATGATTTTATACTGACAATTACAGAATTACAAATGGTTTTCCGAAAATGGCTCTAGCTTTTTAAATAATCGGCATTTTCGTTTGGCGATATATGAGATATATTTAAATTGTTCTTATTATGCATAGTTTGACAATCACTTAATTATTATATTAAAGTGCTTATTTTAATTATATGAAGTAAAAAATTATAAGAAGTAAATATAAGAAGTAATTATAAGAAGTAAAAAATGTTAAATTTTTAAAAATCAAAAATTTTAGCTTTTTCATACTTAGTAAATGTTCTGGAAATGTATTTAAAATATTTTCCGTTCTTATCCAATGCTTTGACAAACTGTTTCATGATACCTAGCTTAAGGTGGAGTGGCGGAAGTATAATTTCGTCCCTACTCTATTAAGTTATTTACTACATTAGCTTTATCTATAGTTAAGGAATCTCTCAAAGGCCAAAACTTTTGTTCCCAGTAATTTTGTTTTGCATCTATTGTCCCAGAGACAAATGAAGCAAGGGTATTTTGAGTATCCACTTTGCTGACCAAGTAAGAAATTTACCATTTTTAAATCCACACAACCTGACCATTGATGTTCATAGAAATTAATTTTTTCAAGAAATAATCGAATATTTCCGTATGCTTCTTTGAGTTTGGTTGAATGGGCAATTGGGATAGATGTATATCAATTTCCACTGTGCAATAAAACACATTTTAAACTTCTTTTCGAGATATCTATAAAGAGCCACCAATCAGTAGATTTATATTCAGATAAATCCATGTCTAGAAGTAACTTTGCAATGTTGTTACAATAGACAAGCTCTTCGCCCTCACTAATATACGATCAAATATTTTTCACTAGTTCTACAAGCTGTTATTAATACTTCTGGCTACAATACATTCTTTTCCTTTACCCTTGACGCTAAAAGTTCCAACGCGTGTTTTGATAAATTCAGATACTGTATTAAATCGCTGAGTTCATTTTCAGAAAGAAACTGTGGTACTGACGAGTCTACCACATATTCACTTCTACTTGTACTTATAGACTGTTACTTCTGATGACATACTCTCCTGCTGTGAGGCGTAAATAGGCGGAAGTTCTTCGTTGTGAAAAACAGGACACGTTAGAGATTCTAAATCTGGATATTTTTATGCCGATTGAAGACTTTGGCGTCTACTACGCAAAAGTAGCAATTATCGAAATGGTTTTTAAGCTCCCTCAAGATCATAGGAATACCGAAATGTAAACCTCAGCGTTCTCTTTTCTTCCACATGCGCAAAAATTCAACACAAGATTTAGAAACCTTGTGAGGAACCCATGGCTTATCCTGTTCGTCAATTTGTAGTCCGAAATAGACGGTATAAACTTCCTTAATGAAGTCGGTGATATTTCGTCTCTGTTTCACTCTTACATACACACTACAGATGTAGCAAAATACATCAGATTAATGTCGATATTTTCTTCGCGAGGAACTCATCATTCTATTAACAATTTATATGATAAAAATCAATGAACAAAATTTTTATATTTTAAAAATTTGTATGATAAAATTTACATAATATAATGCGTCAGTAACTTACCAAGAAGCACTTTGTGCGTCCATCAACTTTGTCAAAAAAAACGGAATGCCTAGGCCTGTTACACGAGGTAAGAAAAACTATGGTAACGTGGACAGCGGCATGATGTGCAGATGCGCGAAATTAATGCGCATTAACTGCATTCTAACTTGTGACTATGGTTAAAAATTTGAATATTATTACGACTGCTAGGTATACTTCAACAACAGAAAAATTAGAGCCAATCTGATACACTTATGATTTAATTCTTAAATTGTGTATTCTAAAGTACGAAAATTTACAGAGATAGCGAGAGCAACAACATTTTTTGTTTTTTTGTAGAGTCGTGTTATATTTTTTACATAAACTTATTTGTCGTTATATTTGGAGGTAATAACTATTGTACAGTTCTTATTGAGATAATACAAGAAGTTCCCGGGGAAATGGACGTTTTTGGCATGGGTAGTAATCAAGTAGTAAAGAGAAAAGGGGCCTGTAGCAGGTGTATATCGAATCTCTCCACGATGCTGATTAGTATCCATCATGTTATTGTGGACTTGAAAGCACCGCGTGTTTATTTACAATAGGTTTGTCAAAAGAGGTGAAGTCCGTAATTAAAACGCAACGATTCGATAGACGTCATATAGGACGTCATGGTGAGATACCCAGCCATAGCACCATTCTCAAATAGGTAGCTGCATCAAACGACGGATTCGTTATGAAAACGGAACCACCTTTTTGACCATAATGACGCGCACTCCGCGAAATGTGAATAGGATGAGGAAGGCAATTCTTTGGAGTTCCATTCGCTCGTGATAATAACCAGCACTCGAATGGCATTATTTTCCGCACTTAAACAATGAAAATCGCATGTTACACTGATTACACAGGCCAAAATTTTTACAAAAATTATCCACAGTTCTCTCACAATATGACATCTGTTATATTTCAAAATAGGAAAAATTTAATACATAAAAATACAAACTTAAACCGTACTTTTATTTGATTAGGCTACAATTTATACTTACAATAACATATTTTACTTCAATGCAAATATTTTAGGTGCTTATTTTTTTGTATTTCCTTTCCCTTTTCTCTGTAAAGTTTCTTGTATAGCTTTTTCTCCGATGTGATGCATTTTGTTGTTCTCTATGAAGTGGCCAACAGTAATCACCCATCATCTTGATATTCCACCGTCCCTGGTACCGTATCTCCATCTCCTTTATGCCCTGATGGAACCGTTCCCCCCGTTCACTCCCATCGCCCAAGTTTTTAGGAAAAAAGTCAAGATGTTTGTTCAAGGAGTGGACTTTAAGGCTCATCAGACAACCCAAATTTTTGAATTTGTCTAACTAACATAGTTAGGATCTTTCACATTGCCTAAAAATTTAGTCACAACTTCTTTAAATGATATCGAAGCCTCCTTTTCCTTTGTAATCATCCTTGCTTCAAAGCAAAGAAAACCCCTTCTTTCAGTTTGGATTCTCATAAATAGGAATTATTTTATACAAATATTTAAAACATTTACCATCTTTATGCAAGGTTTTTACAAATTGTGTCATTAAGCCTAACTAACAAAATTTTCTTCTAGCCAGGCGTTAAAGTTTTTCTTACAGGCCATTGTTTTTTTGGACCAATGTTGATCCCTTGCTCTACTGTCGTACTCACATATAAAACATGGAAACTTTATAAATGCCTTTTTGTTGACCAAGGATTATGAAGCCAATTTTTTAATCTCCACATAGCATCCAATCGTGAGCTGGATAATTAATTTTCTGAAAAATCATGTTAAAATTTTCGTAATTTTCCTTCATATGAACTGAATGAATAACAGGCAGTGAAGAATAAGTATTTCCGTTATGTAACAGAACACCTTTTTAAAGTAGTTTTTATTGAGTTTATAACAAAGCCTCCATTCTTCCCTCTTGTACTCAATGCTAATTCTTCCTTCATTAAACTACCAATATCATGGCAGTAAAACAAATCCTCTTTCTGCTTGAAAAACTGAGCACACTGTTGATCTATTGTTCTATAATGGTAAATAGATGTTCCAGATTCCATTAAATGTTTTTCTTTTAGCCTAGAATCAAGCAATTCTGCTTTTTCCTTAGTCAAACCCAAATCTCTCACTAAATCATTCAGCTTGTGTGAACAACTGTGGTTTAAAATTTTCTGGAGAACATTGAAACTTACCATCACCCGGTCGACTTGCATTAAATTCGAGACTAGACTGTAAAATGTCATCACTAGACTGAGGTGGCTCAAGGACAGGAAATCCCAGTCCATATCCTACCGGCCGATTAGCTGAAGTAAAGTTAAGATAAACAATGACTTTCTTATTTTTGGAGTTATACCCAGAAACATCAACGCTGCAAAAATAACAATCATTTGAATATTTTTTTTTACTCTCTCCATACTATGGGTATAGGAAATCTAAAAGCTTTTTTTTGTTTCTTTATACCATTTCCTAAAAGCCTCGACACAAACTTAAACTTTGTCAGGAGCCCAACATTTTTCTTGATTACCGATTTCTACACCAAAAAATACTAAGTATACTTTTTTTACAATGTCAGTAATGTTTTAAAGTGTAAGGGGAGTTTTTACAACCACGATTAGCCATACTTGGAGTGTGAATTAAAGCACTTTTATTATTATATTCGGACTTAGCACACCAAAAAAATATAGGAATTAGATAAAATTATTAAAAAACTTTTTTCATCGTTGGCCTCTGTTATTTTTAAGCTAATAAATATCCTTTTTGCAAAATAAATAATGGAGTCATGTCATAAAACGTCCATTTCCCACAGTACCACTTTGTGCAATACGAGTATTAAATAACATAAATATATGTTTAATTTTTAGGGTGCCACAACAACTTTAATTGAGCGAACGAGAAATTTACGGCATTGGCTGAGACAGAATGGACCAGAAACTGGTCCTGAAGTGAATCCATCTCAAACAACTTTATAATCTTTTCTCCGATTAATCAACTACTTAAAGTAACCCAATATCTTTAAAGGACAACATAGCAATGTGAAAACTAGTCAATGAGTATATATTAATGAAGAAATTACTTAAGAAAATTTTAAATGCAGGCAAGGACAAAGTATTGCTTATGTATGCATAATTTTTACAAACTATTACTACATTTATGTCTGTTTTAATGTTTCAACATATTTTTTATAGCCGGTCTTTATCGATAATCTTCCACTATTTCGGATCAGCTTGTAGTTCTCGCACTACTAATAGAATATAGGAAAAACGGTATTAATGCAATTTCAACATTACGATATACATTATAAAATAAACTAACATATCACGAGGATTTCCATTATTTTTTTACACGCTTTTATTAGCTTCACCTGTATCTATCTATGTAACGGAATCTTTGAACGTCCCTTTTACCCACTTCAAAACGTCAGATTAAATTGAAACTGTACACACTTATCAAGGACCGATGACAATACAATAATAAGTTCGTCCAATTATCCTGAACAGGATCGTTAAGATCAAGAATTTGCTTTCGGAGAGGGAGCCTGGGCCACGATTACAACACGCAAGTAAGGCAGTAGGCGCGCAAATTACCCACTCCCGCCACGGATAGATAGTGACGAAAAATTAATTATAGTTTAAAAAAACTAAAAAAACACGATTTAAACGTAAAGCGAACTAAAAATTAAAAAATAATTTTTAGTATAAGAATAAAGTAATGAACGGGAAAATTAATGTGTCATTGTAAAAATAATAGTTTAAAAAACCACGCTTTTATAGCAGATCGAACTAAAATATTAAAAATAAATTATAGTTTAAAAAAACTAAAAAACACGCTCTAAAGGGAAACCTAGCAAAAAAGTAAAAAATAATTTTTAGTATAAGAATAAAGTAATGAACGAGAAAATTAATGTGTCATTGTAAAAAAGCGTGGGGCGCTTTGTGCCATATTTTCATACTAACTCTAGTTATCGAAACGGTACTGATGGAATATTTATAACTTTTTTTTCTTTATTTGGGTTTTTTCGTCACGATCTAAAACTCAAAAAATATCAAAAATATCTGTTCTTATGTAAATAAAGAGTCACAGGGTAAAAACAAAATACCAAACGGAAAAATATAAAAATGTTCTAAAAAAAATATACAAACTTTTAATGTTAACGTTTCGAGAAGTATTCTCCTCCCGTTTTCAAAACGAACCTAAAAATAAAGTATATTAATTTCTATAAATTATGACTACTGACTACTTTGTTTTTAGGTTCGTTTTGAAAACGGGAGGAGAATACTTCCCGAAACGTTAACGTTAAAATTTTGTATATTTTTTTAGAACATTTTTATATTTTTAAAATCGAGCACCTCATGCTTTTTTACAATGACACGTTAATTTTTTCATTCATCACTTTATTCTTATACTAAAAATTATTTTTTACTTTTAGTTCGATTTACCATTAAAACGCGTTTGTTAGTTTTTTTAATATATTATATATTATTTCTATAATTTATTTTTAACAGTATCAATTTTGGTTGTTATACTTCATATACCAGGTGTCCAGTATTGTCGTTCATTTTTGTTGGTATAATTAATAAAAGTCAATTTAAGGTATAATAATTTTGTTATTATAACATTATAGTATAGTTTTTGGAAATTTATTTAGCAAAAATAATACTGTCGAGATGACTTCGCTTCCGTACGGATTAGGTTCGATTTTCTCTAACCAACTCACGCACCTGTTCAATGTCGTTTGCACCTCTGCTTGACCTGCCACGACCCGTAGATGGTAAATATAGAGTTGATCCTGTTGTTTTAAACTTTTTTATCAATTTCTAAAATTATTAAATTGACACTTGGTGTCTCGTTTATGTCGTGTAAATTATACTCGGCCCTATAAAGACAATGAGCCGTAATAAGCGAATTGTTGTTTTGATAATACGCGCCAACACAGAAAGCACGTTGTTTTCCGGTGACACGCTCCATATGCAACGCAACAAATTTTCCTTGAACCAAGCTTCAATGTAAATTTAATACGACCACCACGTTATGTGCCACCTAGGAGCAAACAACTAATTAAATATAAATGACATTTCTGGACACCTGGTATTAGCCTGACTCAAAAAGAAACTCCATAAAATTGTAAATACGTTCAGTAGCCTTGAAAACATTAATTCTTTCATTTTTTTGTAATATGTACCACGGATTGATTGAATATTTCTGCAATCTCTCAATTTTTTATGTAACAATATAAAGCTATTAAATTTGATATACGCATGCAAAGTGTTCCATGTGCAAAAGTAGGTCAACAAATTTAAACTTTTTTGAGGTAACATTGATGAAAATAGGTATATGAAGCATTTTGTAATACTAAATCCCAAAATGATAAGCTAATTACTGTAACACGTACAGTTTTTTGTTACAGGGGGTCGGTGGTGGGCAAAAAAAGGAGACGGCATATTTTGACAATCTAATATTTATTTAATATAAACATGTAAAACATGTGTTAAATCTACGCAAAGATATTACCGAGGATTATGTGAATAAAAAATATATTACATGACATGTCACATAGCGACAAAAACTTTCACTTTTCCTCTTCCCATTGTTCGTCGCTTATTGCATCCAAATTTTCCGAAAAAAAATCCAAATGGGAGTGTAAAAAAGATATTTTTAAGGGCCTGCGCCACCCCCGTAGTATTTCATAAGCTTTCAAAAGTTAATCTATGAGGTTTTAATAGTTTTCATCTTTCTTGTTGCCTAGAAATAATTTCACTACACTTACAAAACACTTCCAAGCTGCCAATTCATTTTCATTTAATTTTTCTTGAAAACGAAAATCACCTAAAAAGTTTGAGGTCCTATAAATATGCCTTCTTTTAGTTTTGCATCACTTAATTGAGGAAATATTTCTTTTAGGTGCTTGAAACCATTACCTTCTTTGTCCATGGCTTTGACAAAGTGTTTTATTAATCCAAGCTTAATATGGAAAGGCGGAAGAAACACCTTTTTGGGTTAAAAAGGCGGCATATTTTATGTTTGAAGTACCATGTTCAAAAGAGGCCAATCTCTCTTACTGTAATGTTCGTTTGTTGTCCTACTGTCCCATAGACAAAAAACAGCAATACTTTGTAAAACCCCCTTGAAGTCCTAGCAATATATCTATCACTTTTAAATCCCCATAAATATCCCACTGATACTGCTAATATTTAACGCGATTTAGTCTAAGTTGTCATAGGTTTCTTTCATTGTCACTGAATGGGCTAACGGAATAAATGGGTTTTTGTATCCATTATGAAACAAGACTGCTTTTAGACTCTATTTCGACAAATGTATGAAAATACACCACTCGGAAGATACATGTTCCATATTTATTCATTAAACCATCAATATCACAACAGACACATCCATCTTTCGATTTTATGAAAACTTGAAAATGTTATATTCCGTTTCTTGTAAAGTGAAACACTTGCATTTTTATCTAACAAGTTCTACTGTTGACTTCTGGAACAAAGTTCCGATTTTTGTTGTGAAACTCCCAGATCACGTACCAAATCATTTAATTAATTCTGAGTTATTAAGTGATGTTCACTGGTAGTTGTTAAAATGTTGGGTCACAACTGGTGTTCTCATGAAATTGTGGATTAGATCCTGATGAAGTATTCGATGTTTTTCTTTCTATTCAAAATGAGCGTTTCTGCCCCATATAAATATTCTCTGTTTTCTGTAAGTATTTTTTAAGTATTAAGTATTAAGTATTTTAAGTATTTTCTGTAAGTCTCAATGCAGTTTCCATTTTTTGACATCTACCCTTATTAACCTCTTTTTCCAACCTGTTTTCCATGATTATTTCACCCAAATATTTGGGTGAAATAATCAAAAAATTTTCCTGCTGTTTCATTTAGGATTTCAGTCTCTTTTTGTGCCGTTACTATATCTTGAGTCAAAATTGCTACATCATCAGCAAATGCCAGACAATCAATTTTGATATTGGTTCTCTCCAGTTTAATGGGTTGGTCAACATTCAGGGCCGATTATTTTTCACGCCACTCTTGTATTACTTTTTCTAGAGCACATTTAAATAAAAGTGGCGAGACTCCATCCCCTTATCTCATTCCAGTTTTAATTTCGAAGGGATCTGAGATGTCACCCATGACTTTTGACTTTGTGTTAATTAGTGTTGCTTTAATAATTGCCACCGTTTCCAGATCTAGTCCTTGTTCTTTCAAGATTTGGAATAAAGATTCGTGATCAATAAAATCATATGCTTTTTTGAATTCCACAAATGTACAGACCAAATTTTAATTGTACAGTTTTTGATGTCTTAGGATCAACTTTAGATTCAGGATCAGTTCCAGGCAGGATCTGCCTGGTCGAAAACCTGCTTGATATTCATCAATTTTAGGTTCTATCTGTCCCTGTGCTCTGTTTAGTAGACATTTAGATAGACTATTGTAACAAATTGGGAGAAGAGATATCCCTATGTAGTTGTTTACATCCATTATATCTCCTTTCTTATGTAGCGGATGGATTAGAGCATCTTTTCATTCTTCCGGAATCCGTTCGGTTCGCCAAACTTCTTGTAGAATTTTGGTTATCTCCTTGATTGTACCTAGACCAGCGGACTTCAAAAGTTGCTCATTGATTCCATCTTCACCAGAAGCTTTGTTATTTTTAAGCCACTTGACATTAGTTGTAGAACCAAGAATAGTTTTTGAGATAGCGAAAGCAACACCGAGATGTGGTGTATTTTTGAATATTCTTTTGTCCGTTTTACTTTTAAAAAGTCTGTAGTTGCCGGTATTATCAAGTCCACGGTATTATCATCTGTCAACCTGGTTTCTTGCAAAGCTAAAATTTGGATTTTTTGCTGATTCAATGTTCGCCCCAATTCGTGTAGTTTTCCTGGACGCCGAAGAGAATTGATATTTACCGTTCCAAAGAAAGTTTTTGTTTTTGGTTTCAGGCGTTGGCCAGAGATCTCCGACTCCCTCTGAAAGATTTTGCGTTTAAGCCCGGACGCCACAGAATCCGAAAGTCCGGTTGTACCAGCAAAGCTGGCAAAGGATTGTCTACCTCCTGGGGTAATTTTGAAATTACTAGAACGCTTCATCTTGTACTTTGAATTAAAGGTTTGAACCATGACGGTTCAGAGATTAAGGCTGGAGGGGTTAGTTCCAGAATTTAAATATCAGCCGCACTACTGGTGAACAGACGCTGACCACTCAACCACTTGATACAAGTCAGACGCTAAGTGGATTTAGTTTTTTTTTGCCTTGGTTCGGGGCTGCTTATTTTGAGATATTCGCAGCTGTCCATTAATATCTAATGGAAATTCACTATCCACCACCCGTGACCCGTCCAGTACCTTAGGCAAGGTATACTGGAAAATCTCATTTAACATTTTCAAGTGTTGTGCGCTTCGACTGGAGAGTCCAACCGAAACAAACTTAATAGCTTCTTTCAAATTATTGATTGATTTGTCCGTTACTTTGTGATAATACATTTTTTAAAAAAGAATAAAACCATTTTTTACTTTGTTATCTATCACTTTTATAAAAGTGATAGATAGCAAAGTAAAAAAATGTTTTATTCCTTTTTTTAAACTTAATAGCGTTTCTGGAGGTCTTACCTATATCGCTTTCCAGGGCTAAACATTGTTCTCTGTTGGTGTATGTACCGTAGGAGAATATTGGCAGATTTAGAAATTTTCCCTACGTTCTTATATAACAAACCTTCTCAGTCACTGGGTTAAAACCTACCACACTTGAGTTTTCAACTCAAGTTTTCTTCCTATAACTAACATACATCCAAATTCATGCTTCTTGTCATGTCCGATACATTATATTTGATACTTTTCTCCGAGGTCCTATACTTAACCATCTCTAGTAGTGTCACTAGATCTAGATCGTATTTTCTTATATGTTCAAGGGTATTGTTTAAAGCTCCTCATTGATATAACATTTTTATGTTCCACTTTCCAAATCTGATGTATCCACATTTCATTGTCGAGTCTGTTTATATTAGATCAATCCAATTTGAGGATCAATTTCAGATTTCGCAGAAACAATTGTTTCGAGATGGAACTGGTAGACCCTCGCCCAACTCACCTATCCTGAGACCCGGCCCGGGCACTCTTCTGTAGAGGTCGTCGTAATGCTTAGCTGACTAATTCCAGTTTTTGGAAATTGGGGATTCACCCTCGCTCTTCTTCATTAGCTACGTTCCGCACATCCTAGTATAGGCACTCCATGGTCCGGGACTTTTGACTTTGCTCAGAATTTTTTTAGTGCCCCAAAACTGAAAACAGAGTACCAATATATTTTTAAATTATAAATCAATACTTGTAGTTGAAACTTGACATGATACAAATGTTTTCAAATTTACACCTTATACAATACTACAAACAATACTGTCATTGCAAGAAAATCTATGAGGAATACAACATTCTTTCCTGCATTTAAAATATTTTAACGCATTTACAAAAATCAAATTTAGAATATATTTATCTTCAAATCAAAGGCGATATAATTCTAGATGGTATACCTCTTAACTACCATATAATGGATTATAAAATAATAATAATAATGATAACTCGAAAATGTATTACTAGAAAATTATTTGTAAATTTATTTTTATCATACAATTTACAACAAAAATTTAAAGCTACCCTGATCGTCCATCTATGCATACATCAATCTCTAATTATATAATGAAACGTTAAAGAAACAGCTTCTCAACCATGTATAATCTAAAATCCAAATAACTGAATTTTTAATAAATAAGACTCTAATATCTAATTCAATATGTTATAATTTACAGATATTTTTTAGTAAGCACTATTGGGATGAGCCAACTTTTAATGATATAATTCTCATACATTACAATTATTATTAAATATTGCTAATTAGTAAAAGGACGTATTTAAAAAATTGCTAGATGTTATTATAATGTCATAACACAAACTGAAAATGATAATAACGTATATGTTAGGATACCTTATTCCTGCGTAAACCTAGCCTAATTTTAATTTATCATTGATCTCCATCCTGACTGAATATATATTGTGATAGATAGGAATCTCTAAGTTTAATTATTATGGCCCTATAAATATATTATATGTATGCATGTCGTTAAAAAAATATTAAATTTAAAATCGATATAAAAAATGTGTTATAGGGATATGCCAAACAAGTAAAAATAAACTCTTTGTTTTTTATTTGTTAACTGAATGACATGTTTTCCAATTAGCTTTTAATTCACTTTCATGGAAGTTGTAGCAAATTGGCGTTTGTTGCGTAAATTGGTTACAACTTATCACGTAGCAAATGGTAACATGTTATAAAGGGTGTTTGGTGCATCATTTGGCAAATTAAAATGGCCGATAGGAGGGATCTTTTGCTATCTCCTCAGCCTCCATTATTGGGCCCACAGGTTTTTTTTATGTTAATTTTTAAGTCATTTCTTGAAAAATTCCAAAAGTCAGCATTGAAACTTGAATTAAAAAAAAAGTATTAGTATATCTGCCAAATTATTTTTTTATTTTAATGTGTAATGTTGTAGGGTTCTATGAAAATCAAAATTACATGCAAGCGACATCTAGTTTTTTTATGGACTCAAAGTTTTTGGAAGAAGTAAAAATAGATTTAAAGCTCAACTTTAAATTGCATATAAAAAAACTAAAAGGTATCATGTTCTTCGAATTCTTTAAAAAAATATCTGGTTTATTCTCTTTCTAACGGTACGCATTCATGCCATAAAAACGTTTTACTATGTGTATCGGGACACATTAGGTTGATATTCGATATGCAGGATAAAAACTTGTTTTTGTGTAAACAACACGCGCAAAGCAGGTAAAAACTGTTATCTCCCTCATACACAGTAGAATTGCATCATCTGTCTCGCTCTCTCTCTCTCTCTCATTAGGTAAACGGAAAACCAGCTCAAAAAACGCGTCCCGTGGTTTCAGTTTTTTAGACGAGGTTTGACTGTCTTTGCTGATTAACACATTTGTTCCAACGCAACGCTGCTAATCTTTTAATTCTGTTACTTATGTTATTTGTTTTTGTTTAGTTTTGTTAGTTTTTTATTAACATTTTGTTGATTTGATGATCGCTACATTCTCTAATGAAGAATACGCGGATATTTTGATGATATGGAAGCGCCAATGGTGTTGCACGAGAAGCTATTAAGAACGCTTTCCTAACAGACGCTTACCTACCCGCACTACGTTCCAAATCATTTGCCGACGCTGTCATGAAACTGGGAATTTTAACATTAATGAACCAAGAGAGATTGTGACGCGAAATTATATGTAAGAATGAGATAGCAGCCAGACTTCACTACGCAAGAATGAGATAGCATTTTCTACCTACTTAGAGGTATGTTATTTACGCAAATAAATAATATCGAATAGCAGCCTAATGCATCCCGATACACAAAGCAACCCCGATTCACTAGCAAATTAGTGAAGTTTGTAACACGTTTTTACGGCATAAATGCATGCCGTTAGAAAGAGGATAAGCCAGAAATTTTTTTAAAGAATTCGAAGACCATAATCGCTTTTAGTTTTTTTTTTTCAATATGCAATTTAAAATTGAGCATTAAATTTATTTTTACTTCTTCCAAACTTTGTGAGTCTATAAAAAAAGTAGATTTTTGATGATTTTCATATGATTTGATTTTCATTTGGAGGCTACTAATAACTTTTTTTAATTAAAGTTTCAAAGCTGACTTTTGGAATTTTTCAAATAAGGAATTAAATAACTAACATAAAAAAACCTGTGGGCCCAATGATGCTTTATGGAGGCTGAGGAGATAACAAAAAACTCCTCCTATCGGCCATTTTAATTTGGCAAACGATGCACCAAACACCGTGTATGTGGTGGATATTGATTTATGTTTTTAACCGCTTGCCTTACCAATTATCACATCACTCAACAAGTTCGTAGAATAACTAATAAAACAACCACTTTTAGGCAAAAAAATTTGACTTTATCATCTACATAGTCTCCTTCAAGAGTGATACATTGATACCGACGTTTCTCTAACATTTCGATGCTTTTTTTCTAAAATGATTTATCTTTGGCCTCAAAATGGGCTTCAGTTTCGGCAATCACTTCTTCATTGGAGCCAAATCTTTTTCCCTGGAGCTTTCTTTTTAGGTCTGCAAACAGATTGTAGTCGCTGGGAGCCAGATCCGGAGAATACGGTAGATGGGGAAGCAAATTCAAAGTGCAATTTTGCCATCGTTGCGAGCAACTTGTGACATGGTGCATTATCCTGATGAAAGAACACTTTTTTCTTCTTCATTTGGAATCGTTTTTACGCAATTTCTTCCTTCAAAACCACCAATAACGCCATATACTATTTGCTATTGATGATTCTTCCTTTGTCAAGGTAATCAATGAATAAAATACCTTGGGCATCCCAAAATACGGATGCCAAAACCTTACCGGCTGACATTTGCGATGTTAGTCGCTCTGGGCGGCTTTCGCCAGTTGCTGTCCACTCACCTGACTGCCGATTTGACTGTGGAATGTAATTATGGATCCATTGTCACACGCCACATGAAAAAATTATTTTTATTGCGCTGAAACAGCTCCAAACAGCGTGCTGAATCGTCGACGCGTTGCTGTTTTTAATCGACTGTAAGCAAACGCTTTATCCACTTCGAACAAAGCTTTCTCATGGACAAATTTTCACGCAAAATGGTGCCTTCTGATATCTTTAAAGTATCAGCTATTGGACATAACTTCAATTTACGATCGGGCAAAACTATTTTGTGGTCTGTTTTTATGTTTTCTGGAATAACTGTCGAATGTGGGCGAAAAGAGCATTCAGGATCATCGGTATTTGTACGGCCGCGTTTAAAACCTCAAACCACTTCTTTATCATTTGTCTCGATGGACCAGAGTCCGAATAACACTTGCCTAGCGATTGCTTTGCTTGAGCGGTATTTTTGCCATTAAAAAGCAATGCTTTATTATCACACGAAACAGATATGTCCATTGTTTTCAAAATTACAAGAATAGCATCACTAAAACTACTGTAACTTGTGAACTAAACCTCAGATTATCATGAAATTTTGACACGTATCATTTGAAGATTAGTACTTACTAAAAATCATATGGATTTGTCAATAGTGGCACCATCTATATGTCATCCTACGAACTTATTGAGTGATGTGTTAAATCTAAATTTTCCATACAAAATTTACCATTTTTTTTTATCAGTGCAATTGATAGTTCGAATCAAATTAAATCGATATGTAAGTTATATTTTATTAATTCTTCATTATTTTGTTTGTTTTGTGATCTTGTTTTACCATTTAATTGCTAAACCGAAATAACTCATTTTTTTGCGTTCTGACGTATACAGGGTACGGCAAAAAGGTTGCCTCGATTTCAAAGAGTCGTTGTTCGTTTCATGGGAGGAGTAGCGTAGTCGGAGGGTCGCTCTAATTCCGTGGGTTCGTGCCTTTTTTTGTTATCACTATGGATTGGAGCGGGGTGCATCGCGCATCAGATCAGAAGCCTGTAGTGAAATCGAGTACAGTGAAGACGTGCGTTTTTCAGCATCTCATGTAGAAAGTAATCAATGCGGAATATGTTTAACCGAATTAACACTCGCATCAAACATCAGTGAAGAAGTCCGTTCGACAGAAAATTTAGTTGATAGTTTCGAGTTCGGAACTGTTGAGCTTTAAAGACGGATGTGAGGACTTCCTCACATAAATATTTTTCTTTTGTGTTTTTCAATGTTATTTTTGTGAATTGAGTGGAATGACTTCAAAGCAAAAGATTCACGAAAGAAGTAGAAGCTAAAGTAGCTCGAGAATCAGGTGGCGGAGCGTGACTATCTGATCGAGAAACTTAGAGAATTTAGAGCTTAGAGGCTATGGTTAGGATGTTGACGGATAAGATGATCAATGGAAAGACTAAACCTGAAGTTGCTATAGCCGGCCCATCCGGCCTACAGAAGCCCACGAAAACAAGAAACTGGTAGTCCCGTCTGAGGAAGGAGTCTAGAGAAAGTGAACGCAAATCGGACAGCAGAACTAGATCGAAGACGACAAAAAGCAAGAAGACTAAGAAAGTAGAGGTCCAACAGACGAGGCAAAGGCTCCCCAGCCGCCACCATCTGTCACAATTGCATGCTTTAGCTGGTCAAAATATTCGAAGATTCGTACATGGCAACAAAACTCAATTACCCCCAAGCAAATATGACTAAAGGGGGTTTAGAGTATTCTCACAGTCGGCCAGCAAGTATCGGGCATGTGACAATCAAAAGCTGAGCTGTTTTACATATATCCTCAAAGAGGATAAGAAGAACCAAGTTGAACTCAAAGGGGTACCTGAAACCACTCCTGTCAAAGGCATTAAAAAATTACTCGTAAACCAGGGCTTTAAAGGACGATAGCTTTTCGAGGACGAAAAAACAAGATTAAGGTCCCGAAAAAATGACACACAGCCCGTCCGTTCCCAAGGGTACTCGTCAAGATGAAAAATGAGTAGATATTCTATCTAATGTATCTTAACAGGTTGACTGTGAAGGTCAAGAAGAAGCTGAAGATAGACCGAGCGATATAATATTACCTGTACCAAAAATATGGACACATGCAGAAAATCTCGGATACCCAATCCGGTGCGTCAAGTGCGGCTTCAAGCATAAAAGCTCCGAATGTCCGCGCCCCAGAAATGTTCGCCCACGCGAAAGGACACGCTCTTCATAGAGGACCTGCATGCAACAAATTATTCTGTACAACATTCTGTGCTATGTCGAACAGCTAGTTGAATACGATTTAGATTCCTTGCTTTGCAAGAGAGGCCCGCCTGGATTCAGGATTAAATATCCAAATTGCCAGATATTCAGATTCGACAGACCCAACCCAGTTGGGGGCAACAGGCAGTATTAACAAACATATTTTCGCTACTGGGCTGAAACTAACCGACCGGAACTCTACAGCCCAAAAGTTACAGTTTACTATGCGATAAGTGATTTCGATAGTAGGGTGGGGAGCATGAAGTAACGGTAACGATCATCTCAAATGGCCACTGTGAAATGCTCGAGAATTTTTTCCGTCCAAAAGAAAACTAGTTATTTAACGATCATGATCCAGAAGATGTATGGTCACAAGAAGATGAAACCACATCGCATATCTTTCGTCATTCACTTGGAATCCGGGATTGCTATGTTTTTACGGAGTGAGATTGATTGCCTCGCACCTTGGCCTGATTAGAACCCTTGTGATTTTTTCTGTGTGGGGGGGGGGGTAAACCTAAAGGCATAAATGTATAAACATCAACCACGAAATATGGAAGGTCTCAAGGTAGCGATAACACAGAAAATGCTGCAAGCTGCATCCACAATAAATTTAAGTGACGTCATTTTCAAAATGACATGAATTCTATTTTTCAAAAACAAGGTTTTTTTTCTGTCTCTTATTTGGTTTGGTTTTTATTGACCTCCCAAATCCTTTTTGCCGCACCCTGTGTTTGAAAAAAACTAACTGAAAAGTACAATAAAAATCAAACCTCAGTCTAAGTGAAACGCCATAATTTTGATAAAACAAACAATTTAAAAGGTCAATTCTTCTATTGGAACCTTCGGTGTGAAACACTAAACTCGAAGAGATTTACCACTAAACCCCAATTGACTTTTTGAAAACTTCTCGACACGTTTCGTTAACCATGTTAGCATCATCAAGAGATGATTTATATCATCGAGTTTAGTAATTTAAAAGGTATGGAAATTTTTAAAACATGGTAATCGCAAAAATGATGGCTTTTCCTTCTGACAGGTTTTTCAGAACTATCCCGTCTTCGGGGACACATTACACATCTTCGAGCTGGATATTCCTTTTTTTCTATCCCTGGAACATAATCCAGATAGTGCCGTTATTTTTCAACGTAGTCTCATTTTAGGTCTATTCCCTTTTCCAAACGTTTCTCCAACTTTTTTAAGCCGTCTAAAAATATGATTTTTTAAACTCTCCAAAATACGCTTCTGTCTCGACGAAAACCTCTTCATTTGAGCTGATTTTTTTTCCTGCGAGCCATGTTTTCCAGTTAGGGAACAAAAAAGTCGCTGGGTGCCAGGTCGGGCGAGTAAGGTGGGCACGGAAGCAATTCGTAGTGCAGTTCGTGCAATTTGGCCTCGACATTCATATTTAATTAAATATGAATTGCGTTATTATTGGTGCGTTATCGTGATGGAAGAGTACTTTTTTCTTAGGAAAATGGGGCCGTGTCTCCTTCAATTTATTATCGAATCTGTCCAACAACTCACTGTAGTACTACCCTGAGTCATCCATGAGGATTATTCCTTTAGAATCCCAAAAAATCGCAGCCATAACCTTTCCGGCTGATGGAACCATTTTTGCCTTCTTCGGAGCAGATTCACCCCGAAAAATCTATTGTTTTTACTGTCTCTTGGTCTCTGGCGTGCCATAATGCATCCAGGTTTCATCAACGGTGACGACTCGATGTAAAAAGTCCTGCGGATTTCGCTTAAAGCGGTCCAAACAGTGCTTTGATATTGTTAGTCGTACCCGCTTGTTGTCCACCGTGAGCAATCGCGGCACCCATCGGGCCAACACTTTCCTCACACCTATCTTATCATTTAAAATCTTGATTGCCGTTCGGTACGAGATACCTACGGCCTCAGCTACTTCGCGCATTTTCGTTCGGCAATCAGCGAGAATCATGTCATGAACCTTTCCGACGATTTCCTCGGTAACCACGTCTGACGGGCGTCCTAGCCGCTCTTTATTGAAAACAGTTGTACGGCCACGCTTAAATTTGTTAAACCAATATCTAACGATTGTCATAGATGGTGAGGGGTCCCCATAGACAGCATCCAACTTCACTTTTATTTCTTCGCATGTTTTTCCATCCAAAAATAAAAAACGAATTACGGATCGATATTGGATCTTTTTCCATTTTATCGAGAAAAAAAAACTAACCTATGAATTGATCTGAAATTTAGCATATATATTCAGAAATATATTCAGCATGAGGTCGTTTAACAGTCTGTAGTACACGATTGTAATGTCAATTTTACTCGTCAACGCCATCTGTTATCAAACACGGGTACTTATTTATCAACCCTCGTATATTATAAAATATTCTTGCTACCACCACTATTTTTTGTAAATAATATAAGAATTCCAAAGAGCCAAAGAAAAAAAATCCCACGCTTACGAGTTATGGGATAACCTGAATGCTTGTCAACTTTATCCATTCCGCGCATCTTATGATTAGAATCCAGCACCGATAGTGGCTTAGTTCTGTTCTCTCTTTTTGGTACAGTTTTATTTCTCTGTACTGTAGATAGAAGACTTACAACTTTATTATTTTTCAAACATATAATCACTTTTCCACTCTGATGAGCTCTTATTTCTCCATATTTTATTTTAAATTTGAAAGCCGGAGGAATTGCCTTCCGATTAGTTTTCGGTTTCGTAGGTATCGGTTCTGTTAGAAATCAAAATATCGGTTAATTCTGGCTACGTGTAAAAGTTGTCGATAGTAAAACAACATCGCTTACCAAGAAGCAGTTTTATCAATGAGGGTACTGCTTGAGAACTCATTCAGGATTAAGATTAACAATTCAAATGATTGTATTCCAAATTGGCATCTTTTGCAATGTATGTATTAAACCCAGCCTAACCTACCTTTATAAAGAAGAGACTTTCATCGACTTTGATGTCTCTCTTTGAAATGTAGAGACTTGAGAATGTTTTTAACAAAACCGGATATATAGACCATATTTTATTTTGCTTCGGATTTCTGTGATTTTTGGGATCATAATCCAAGTTTGTCGATTGATTTCTTGCTAGAAACTTTGGAATTATATGGCATTGGTTCACGAAAAAACGCGGTAGCCAAGATATAATTTTTGGTTCAGTACTAATAATTATTAGTACTTGAATAATTGGTTTCTTAAAAAAAGATACGAATTTCATCTCTTGTTACATATTGTCAATGAGTTTTTCGGTTAGTGCCCGTCTTATCTTGTCCAGAATAGATATTAGTCTGAACAGCAATTTCGTTTACTACTTGGTCGTCAAAATATGAATTGATAAACAGCAACATCATATTTTCTACAGACATTGTATCTTATTTCCTAGAATTATTGCATATATGTATAAAACTGTACCCATAACAGGAAACCGAGGAGACAGAAGACCAAACTGCAACGTCGCGTTAATTTCATTCCAGTCTCCGACTTATAACAAGATATCTTCATCTTCACTGTCAAAACCAGGTAACTCGCTTTCTGAAGTACTAGTTCCCGAATCTTCTAATTTATCCTTCCAACACGAACTCCTCGTTGCTCAATTCAAATTCGTTTTCATTTTTCATAAAAGAACGATAAAAAAGTACGCATCTAGAACTTAAAATACATAAAATAAAAATACAGGGACAGCGCCACCTGCACGCAGCCAGTAATAAACATTTTGACAGCAATATCTGCACTCGACTACTAAAAACATTCCAATTTAATAGGGGTTTCGGTTAATAATGGCAATTTTTTCGCCAAATTTGATAGTTTATTTCTATAATAAAATAAATTACCTGAATAATCAAAGTATTGGCCAGCGTTAGCTATTACTGTTTCCCATATTTCTACAAAGAATGGATTCCGCGCCAAGAACTTACGGTTTTTTGACGCCAACAATTCACCAAATCAAATTATCACTTTTTCATCAGAATGTAAGTGTTGTTCTGAAAGTCCGTGCTGCATCCATCGAAGTAAGTGGTAGTCCGAAGGGGCTAAGTCCGGTGAATTTGGCGGGTAGGGTAGAACGTCCCATTTAACATTTTCCAAATCGTTTTTTACACATTTTGCAACATGGGGCCGAACACTGTCATGGTGAAAAATGATTTTATCCTGTTTTTTTGGCGTGTTCTGGTCGTTTTTCTTTCAATGCTCGGTTCAGTTGCATCTATTGTTGTCGGTATCGATCGCCAATATTCGTTTCACCAGGTTTCAGCAATTCGTAATACACAGCTCCCCTAATATCTCACTAAATACACAGCAAAGCCTTCTTTCCACGTATATTGTGCAGTGCTATTGGTGCTGAAGGCTGGCCTCGGTCTACCTGTGATTTTTGCGCTTTGAGTCTTCAAAATAGATCCACTTTGCATCGCCTGTCGCAACTCGATGCAAAAAACAAACTTTTCTGTCTGGCAAGCAAAATTTCACAAGTGGTTTTTCACCCTTCAATGCCCCTTTCCTTCAATTCATATGAAACCCATTTTCCTTCCTTCTGGATCTTGCCCTATGCATATAGACATTCGTAAATGGCGGATTGGGCAACATTCAATGCTTCTGCCAACTGTTTTAACGTATGACTTGAGCCTTCATCCAATAATGCTTGCAAATCTTTATCTTCAAACCTTTTTCGGCAGTCCTGGACGCTCCTTGTCTCTTATATCAAAATTACCACTTTTAAAGCATTTAAACACATCGTTCACAAGTTAGGGCATATTCACCATAAGCTTCAACCAATAATAGATAACTTTCAGCAGTTGTTTCTTCAAATGAAAGAAGGTTATTAAACTTATTAGCAAAATGTCTTATTCTGGTACATAATTCGACATATTCACAGCTATGAAAAACTATGTTTTTTGAATAAAGACAATTGATAACGAACTGGCGAATCAAAAGATAACGTGTTTATCCTTCAAAACGCTATAGACGCTACAAACGCTATATACGCCATACACGTCATAACCAACAAATGTATTAGTAACGTTATCTCTTAGCAATATCGACATTCAATTCTTCTATTGGAACCTTTGGTGTGAAACACTAAACTTGAAGAGGTTTACCACTAAACACCAACTAATTTTTTTGAGCTGCTCGACGCATGTTTCGCCAACCATCATCAGATCAGATGATTTAATCTCTGATTAAACCATTTCCACCACACCAAAAATTATTTGTTGTTTAGTGGTAAATCCATAAATGATTTAATCAGATATTAAATCATCTTCTGATGATGCTAATATTGTTGGCGAAACGTGCGACATTATTAACCGAAATACCTATTATATCTAAGGAATTATTTTACCGTATTACGCGACATTAAGCTGAGATTATACCCTCCATCACGCTGGAACTCGCCTTAAAGAATACTCAATTTTCTTTGCTTATTTTTGCCTGCAAATGATGCTAATAAATATAGTATAGTTCATTTTTTTTGAAGTGTCAGTAATTATGCAGGAAAAACAATAGATATTGTTCAAGGCAGTAAATATTGATAATAATACGAAAAATAGCGAAAAATTAAATTAGTGCTAAATTGTTTGTAGTTTATTGTAGTCACAAGATTTTTTTTAACTCTATTCATGGAAATAAATTTCGGATAAAATCGAAAATAACGAAGTTGTCGAAAAAAGCGACCCTAACCCAGAAACTACAAATGATATAAATGTTTCTAGTAGAACGCGTATATTTATAGTGACTGTTAAACTCTTGTTATACCTGATTTCTTCTGACGCATTTCTTGATATCGAAGCAATGCAATGCAATGTAACCTTTCTGATGATACTCAAACATTGTAAATAAAGAAAAAAATCTACTAACAGAAATATTCATGTGCTATTTTATGTTTCAAAATAATTTAATATTACTTTAGTTCTACTAAGTTGATATGTTATGAGTTATGATTTTATATTATATTATGAGTTATGAGTTATTAAATGAAAGTTTATAATGTTATAAGTTATGATATAAACATGATAATTAAAGAACTTATTCGATATTAATAACTGCTTTTATTTATATTAGTGTGTATCATTTTGAGATTAGAAGTAAATCAATGAGTATCGAACTTTAGAATGTTGTTCCTGGAACCTCTTACATCTACATAGGCGACTGACAATTAGCTATTAAACTCGTGCTGAGAAAATTACAAACGTCAAAAAAATTTACAAATTATTGGCTTAGTAATGATTTTATATAGATACAAGGTTCTACAAATTATCGAATCGTTCGTAGTTAGAGATTTTTTAACAAAAAATTTCTTGAACTGATATGATATGATTTTCTTGAACTGAACTGATGATATAATCGTTTCAGTACCACATGTTCTATGACATTTGAAAATTGTCAGAAGAATCTACGCTCGATATAATCGTTTGTAGTGAGCTTCTAAAACTGTATCAACTTCAGTGCTTCCCACACATAATCAGTACCGTGGTTTGTAGGTTTTTTTTTCTGTAACTACATAAAACTACAGACAATTTCCATTAAGAAACGATTTCATCGACACGTCACCTATAATAAATTCGGTGATAAAAGTACTATCGTTTCAGTAGCACGTGTTCGATAAAATTTGAAAATGGATAGAAGGATTTACGTTCGATATAATCGTTTGTAGTTTATAAATTGTTAGTAATCATTTAATCGAACTCTTGTTGAAACCGTTTAATTTCTTAGGCTGTAACTTTTTTAATCATAATATTTTTTTGATCAGTTGATTCTTTTGTTTACAGTTATAACAAGAGTTTGGCAGTCACTACAAATATACGCGTACTACTACAAACATTTATATCATTTGTAGTTTCTGGGTTAGGGTCGTTTTTCCGACAACTTCGTTATTTTCCATTATATCCGATATTTATTTACATGAACAGAGTTTTTTTTTTCCTGTGACTACAATAAACTACAAACAATTTAGCACTAATTTCTTCCCTATTTTTTGTATTATCATCAATATTTACTGCCTTGAACACTATTTATTGTTTTTCCTGCGTAATTACTGACACTACAAAAAATTAACTATAGTACATTTATTAGTATCGTTTGTAGGCAAAACTAAGCAAATAAAATCCAGTATTCTTTAATGCGGGTTCCAACGTGATGGTGCTAAGATTATACGGTGTAAAATTGTGCGGACGAATAGGAATAATTTTGACGAGATAACTGGGGTCAATACTATTCTGCAAAAAATGTCAGGGCGAGTTATCTCGAAATAGTAAGGCAAATGGGGTTTTGGTTTAAAACAATTAAATGGTAATTTTGGAGATGTAATGGTCAAAGTCAAATAAACTGGCCGAAGTTTGAAATAAATGTAATGATATAAGGACTCTGATAGATGTATAAAGCAGCATATCTACTTAATTTACATGTATACAAATAATTAACAACAGTGGATAACCTTATGAAACTCCTAAATAACCGTTCGTGTTTAAGTAAAAGGTTTAGAACTTTGCTGCCGCCGGTTTCCTATAGATGGCGTTAGCGGTGAGTAGTTGTCAAAATAAATACATCATAGACGACATGGTACGGCACCTTTGGGCATCTTGTAAACATACCCCATAGCACCAGTAGTCTATTTGTGTTTACAAATAGACTACTGGTGCAATCACAAAGTTATTCGCGGTTAAAAATATCAGTTTATGAGCCAAATTCTCGTCATTTGCTGGAGGTGTTAATTTATTTCTTTAATATGAAGAAATCTGCAGCTGAGACTCACTGAATGCTTTCAGATACTTATGGTGAGGCCGCTATGAGTGA
Source organism: Cosmopolites sordidus (assembly GCA_031761425.1). NCBI lineage: Eukaryota > Metazoa > Arthropoda > Insecta > Coleoptera > Curculionidae > Cosmopolites > Cosmopolites sordidus. The sequence continues at coordinate 498,311 of JARFXV010000172.1, read as the reverse complement.
ATAAACGTGTCGTGAGTAGTTTCAATGCTTCAAGAGGTGTGCTTTTCATGTTCAAGACCTGCATAATGGTGGAAAAGCGAACGTTTTTGAAGATGAAGAATTAGAGGCATTGCTCAATGAAGACTCGTGTCAAAATCAAGAAGAGTTGGCATGATCATTGGGAGTGATTCAACAAGCAATTTTAAAACGCCTCAAAGACCTGGAAATGACCCAGAAGCAAGGATATTGGGTGCCGTACGAGTTGAAACCGAGAGATGTTGAACGCCGTTTGTTTGCTTGTGAACAGTTGCATGCAAAACAGTTGCATGCAAAAAAAAGGCAAAAACGGAAGGGACTTCTGCATCGCATTGTGACTGGGGACGACAAATGGCTTTAATACGATAACCCCAAGCGTCGAAAATCATGGGGATATCCCGACTACGCTTCCATGTCGACGGCCAAACCGAATATTTACGACTCCAAGATCATGCTCTGTATTTGGTGGGATAAGCTCAGTGTAGTGTATTATGAGCTGTTAAAAGCGACTGAAACGATCACAGGGGATCGTTATCGAACGCAATTAATGCGTTTAAACCGAGCATTGAAAGATAAAAGGCCGCAATACAGCGAAAGACACCCCCCATGTTGCGAAAGTGGTCAAAACATACTTGGAAACATTGAAATGGGAAGACCTACTCCACCCACAGTATTCTCCAGATGTTACTCCCTCTGACTATCACCTGTTTCAATCGATGTCACACGGCCTGGCTAACCAGCACTTCCGGCCTTATGAAGAAGTCAAAAATTGTATCAATTCATGGATCGCTTCAAAAGATGACCAGTTTCTTCAACGCGGGATTCGAATGCTCCCTGAAAGATGGGAAAAGGTAGTGTAAATCATAAATATATAACCCGTTTTTTTCCAATAAAGCCTTGAATTTTGAAAAAAACGGCGGGAACAAAGTTGTATACCTCTTATAAAAATCGCTTTCTGTGCACTCAGAACTTCATATTTCTATTTTTCTGAATGCCCATAATTACTGCAAGAAGAATTCACAATCAAACGGTAGAAAAAAACCTTATAGTATGTGCACATTTGCAATTACTACATACTTATAAATATTGCGGGATCCAATTAAAAAATTTGACTTTAATTAAAAACCTAAAAAGTACCTGGGAGTGGGTTGGTCTACCGGAAGCGGACGTTTTTTAAACAAGCCTAACACCAATTTTTTGTAAAAAATAGATATTTAAAAGTAAAGTTTTAGGGTTAAAGGTGCATCAGCAAGTGAGAAGACTATTTAGCGACTGGACCTATGGCTTTAAGGTGGGTTCCGAAGCACGGTCATCGCCCCCCTCGGGCTATCAGCCGTTGGTTTTTGTTCTTAACCATAAGTATATCTAGAAGCCTACCACTACGTGGCGAGTGACCAACGTAGAAAACCTCCCAAAAGGCATCCAGTCTTACCCAGCCTAAAACTGGCGTGACAGGGGTGATTCCTTGTCAGATGTTACACTCTTACCTAGAAACATTCACAAGAATTTAGAAAAAGTCCTTACCTAGTACGGGAATCGAATTCGCTCCACGCTAATTACCGTATCGTCAGGCTCACGCCTTAGACACCGCTGTTAACGCGGCTCCTTAATACAATATTAGTTCTCGTCTGACTTCCGATTGATCTGCTCGACTGACTGGTGTAGATTCCGCTGATGGCCAAAGATATATTATTTTTTAAATGGAAGATTAATAGAATCATGCGTCCATTTCCCATGGGCGACTTTGTATATTCTTTGAATTATAGTACCGTTTTCTACGACATATTTTATAATTGTTTTATATATTAAACATACATTTTTTAACAAATTGTGTATCGCTTAAATATATTTTTAGAATGGATATAATAATTGACAGTAGTGGAGAAATAATTCTTGGAAGCACGCATTTCGCGATCGTTTCAACATTATTAGATGAGATAACATAGTCTATATATCTGATAAAAGATTGCGATTTCATCAACAATAAACAACCAGTTAGGTGCTTTTTCAACTTCACCTGAGTTTTTAAACTAAAGATTTCGTTATAATAAATAGAAATGCTCTGAAACTAAACTAAATGTTGAACTAATTATAATTACATGCATAATGAAACTAGCTTGTAATTTGTCATGTTATTCGAAAAGAAGGGTAGTTTTACTTTGTGCACAGCAGATGGTTTTTTTCATACTAAAATAAATTTTATTTTGTAATAAGTGCCAAAGATAAATATAACAGTTTATTGGTAATTATTTATATGTCTGTTTTTAAATATGTTTTTCTGTAACATAACATATCCGATAAGAATTAAAATGCAAATTATTTATCCGTAAATTTTATTCTCGTTTCTTTTTTGAAGATTATTTTTATTAAAAGCATAATGATATAATAATAGTATCACTCTATGAGATTTTCTACCATAATCTTTGATTAGGCTGTAAAGAATTACATATTCGCTCTTGTTGATATAGGCGATGAATATTGTTAAAAATTATTAATAATATATACAGAACTTGCTTTCAAAATTATCGTTGGGAAATCCGTATACAATTTTCATCTTGAATTAATTTAAAAAACTTACAGTGTCCTATACAGAAATCAGTTCATATATTATTTATTTTCAAGTAAGTGAGCCAATATATATATATATATATATATATATATATATATATATATATATATATATATATATATATATATATATATATATATATATATATATAATATATATATATATATATATATATATATATATATATATATATATATATATATATATATATATTATATATATATATATATATATATATATATATATATATATATATATATATATATATATATTGGCTCAATTACACCTTCCTGTCCTTAAGCCATCATCAGTTGGGCTCAAGCTGGACACCTGAAAAGCGGATGAAGGAATGACTGAAGCCATCACCATTTAAATTGGCCATGTCGAATGGAGGCTACAATCACATGCAGCCACGCTATCCTGCGGTAAACGGTCGCAGCGGTCAGACTGTGCGAAACCGTTCGTGACCCGTCTAACCTCAGGTAAGTACCAGGTATGATCGAAAAATTGTGAACTGGGCCCATAGCGTGGCTACATGTGATTGCAGCCTCCATTCGACATGGCCAATTTAAATGGCCTTGGCTTCAGTCATTCCTTCATCCGCTTTTCAGATGTCCAGCTTGAGCCCAACTGATGACGGCTTAGGGCCAGAAACCGGTCTTGGAAGACGCTTGCTGACGTATATATATATATATATATATATATATATATATATATATATATATATATATATATATATATATATATATATATATATATATATATATATATTAAATCATTAGTCAAGTTTCTGTTATAGAATTTGGTTTTTTTTTTCAAAACATGTACTGAAAACCAATCTTGACGATTCATATATGTATTGTTCTAGGTGTTAATACTTTACACAGATTAATTATTTTTTCGTAATAATATTGAGTACTGGTAAACTCTAAATAAGTACCAGTAATACATAATATTATCCCATACCTATCTAAGACGAAATATAAACATATGGTCTATAACTGCGTAAGTACAAAACAATCCACCATGATATGCCAACATCCTCTCCGCATTATATTTCTATCAACTTTAGAAATAAATGAATATGATTGAACTACTTATTACCGAAAAATATCTAAGTTATTCAAACAAATTAATACGAGCCCTAAAGACTTTTTATTTCGAAATTCGAATAATTAATATTCAACATTTTCAATAAATTGTTTATATCAAAACATTAAATCAATAATATTCTGAAGTTACTATATGTTGCAATATATAAAACAAGATTTCTTTGTGTACGACTGTTCTTTATTGTAAATCAACTGTGATTTTGTTCTATGGGCTTTAAATATATTTTGTAAGTAATATTTAAAGATCTATATCTGCACTCTGTTAATTCTATTAGAAATTTATACACTAGCCACTACTGTGGAATAAATACATTTTAAAATCACTCTCTTGTGTTTTGTTTTCCTATACCAGGGGTCGCCAACCCGTCCATCGCGAGCTACCGGTAGCTCACGGCTATAGGTAATCCTCAGACGTCGAACTCATTATCTTTATAAACGAAAATATCGCAATTGTAATACTGTTATGGATTACGGCCTGATCAACGCATCGTAGACGCCGAAGATCAGCCTCTGATGTCACCACGCTAGAATCCGCGAAAACGTCAAGAAAATTGTAGCGAGTAACGTCCAATCGATCATTCAGGAAGGATCTCCGCTGCTTTTAACGGGATATATAGATAGACCTGTGCGACGACGCCGCGTTCGGTGTTCAGTTCGTTAGAATTACAATTACAACTATGGCAAGCATTTGACTCACCCTGCATGGAAATTAATATTGAGCAATTTGCCACTTGTGTTATGCAGCATTTTGGCGAGGATCGGGCTACAACAGAAATGGAAGTTATTACGCTTCAAAACGATTTAACCTTAAAATCCTTGAAGTTAAATACAAAATGTATCTGGCCTTTAGAAAGTAAATACAAATATTCAGTTTTAGTTAGTGTAGCCTTAAAAGTGAAAGCGTTATTCAGTCTGATTTGTGTAAATCTTCTTTCTCCGATATGAAAATGATTAAGATCAAATACTGCAATACCGCAACCGACTTACAGATGAACATTGGGATAATTGTATTCGAATGGCTGTAACGAACTATACCGCTAATATTTAAAAAAATGTTGAGGAGTCTGAGTGTCAACCTTCTCATTAAAAAGATATTTTGATCTACATTTGTTTTTATTTAAATTTTGAAATAAGACGTTACTTTTTTGTTATTTTCATGAGCCATGCGACTTTAATTTTATAAAAATATATGACATGCTGTTGCGTCAAAATTGTGATTATTTTTCAGACATGCGATTTGTATATTGTATGTACATCATATGTAATGTATAATATAGTTATAGTAAAATAAAGCTTGTGCGTCGAAAATTTGTTTCCATTATTGGATTAAACAAGTTTAGATAACCGGTCGCTTTGGCTGCGACGGTAAGGCGGTGGCTTGTCGCCACTGTGCCGAAATCGCAGTTGGCCCGGTAGTTGGTTCGATTTCTGCTCTCGGATGGTTGTTTATTATTTCCTACCCAACACATATACACTTACACACACAAGCACATACATATCTACACTTAAATGTTTGTGATTGTTTCTTCTTATTTTAATCCGACAACAAATTTCCACTCAATCACGCCAGTTAAAGGCTGAATAAGGCTGAGAAATTTCTGAGAAGTGTTCTACGTTGGCCACTCGCCAGTATGTAGGCTTTCTGATATACTTATGGGTAAACGCATAACCAAGGGGTGCTGGCCTGGGTGTTCGGTGGCTGATGACCGTGGTTCGGAACCCGCGTTAAACTGTAGGTTCAGTCACTAAATAGCCTTAGTTAGTGATGCGCCTCTAACCATAAATCATTTACCTTTAAGTTTATATAGCTATCTCTATTTGAATATTATTAAAGTAGTTTAACACATTGAAAAGGTTGGTGAGCGCTATACTATCAGTATAAAATAACCAAACTACGGTTTTTACACTACAGTTGGATTAACTTTTTTTAATACATTATTTTTGAACAAAAATTAAAACAAAGTATTATTCCATTTAAACTGTTTATTTTTAATGTAAAAGCTTATTCAAATATCCCGCCAAAATGGTTGTGATGGGTATCAATAAATTTTTGTTTCAATTTAATTTATTTATCCCAATATTAGGTAATTTATACACTAGCCAGTACTGTGGAATAAATAAATTGTGCTGTATGGAATACATAAAAAGTGCTCATAAGTAAATAATGATTTTTTAGCTCTACAAGCCAAATTGGCCCATGGTTTGGTTCGATTTAGTCACCCAACCAGATCTGGACCGCGATCAACGTCGCTTAACTTCAGTTATCGAGAATTGATGTTCAACGTGATGGATTAAAAACAAATAAATGAAAAAAAACCTATAAGAGCAGATGAGCAAAATGCCATAAATGCTATTTATCCTGGTGCCATGGATAGCAGAATATATCAGCGTTGGTTTAAGCAATTTAAGAACGGTGATTTCACCTACTGAGTTTGATAAGGATCTGTTGTTTGCTGAAATTGAATTGGACCATCCAGGAATTAGCCACAAAGTTTCATGGTCTATACTAGATCAGTGTTTAAAATTACTGAACAATGTGCAAAAAGAACGAATGTGGGTACCATATCAACTTTCAGTTGAAAACAAAATTCGACGTGTAACCATCTGCAATGTACTTTGGCTAGGTTAGACGGAGATCTTCAGCAAATTGCTACTGAAGATGAAAAGTGGATTGTATACAGTATTAGCAATTGTCATAAGAAAAAACAATAAGTGCCGAATATTATTGTACTCCGCCTGATAAACCAAACATGATATCCAAGACTGATTAAACGAAAAGGTGTTATTTTACAGCAAGACCTCATAGTGCTAGCATCACCCAAGAAAGCAAGACAAACAAGAGCTAGGCTGGGAAGTAGTTTCTCACCCATCTTAATCTCTTGATGCTACACCGTCAAATTACTATCTTTTCAGATATATGGAACATTTTCTTCGTGGAATAAAATGTCTCACTGCCACAGCTATCAAAACTGCACTTGAATAATATTTTATTTCAAAATCACCCTCAACTTACAAAAAGGGAATAGTAAGTTTGTTACTGAGGTGGCGAAAATTATCATAATGATTGAAGATTATATTATAGATTAAAACTATATAAGCTATTAATAAAGAAACGACATTACTTATAGGTACCCTTATTATTTCCTTTTTAAAATACATGAGAAACGTATATATACAAAAAGATCAATATACGAGTAGAAATTTTTTGGATGAAATACTTGAAACTACCTTTAAAATCTAAAAATACGAATAATAGAAGTATAATAAGATGAATAAAGAACACACTGGTACATTTCTATATTCGAGGTGTGTTAATAAATTAATGAGACTGGTGGCTTAGCGCTCGATCTGGCAATAGTATAGGCTTCCCCTTCAGAATAAAGGTGTACCAATATCTGATGCGTCTTCAGTATTAGTTTGACTCAATAATGAGACTGGTGGAGTAGCGCTCTACCTGGCTACACTATTGGCCGGCAAACAATTCGGAGTTTGAACCCCTACAATTCTTTTCTCTTCTTCTTCTTATAATTATTTTCGTAACGACAATTAAGTTTTGTTTCAGACTTGGACATAGCAGGACGGAAACTTTTACAAAATTTCAACGGGTCTATGGAAACAGTGTTTTGGCCCAGGTTTTCAGGTGATTTGGAGCAATCTCAGAGGGTCGAAACTCGATTCGAGATGACCCTCGCAGTGGAAGACCTTCAAGTGCAAGAAGTGACGAAAATGTCCACAGGATCTTGTGTGTTCGAATCGTCGGCTGACGGTCAGAATGACCAGGAAAGAGTTGAATTTGACTCACTCAACTGTCCATCAGATTTTGACTAATGAATTGGGAATGAAGAAACTCTGAGCGAAAATTATTCCGAAAAATTATTCGCAGGATCAAAAGGAAGTCTTGTCTTTTTGGGACGAATTGAAACTGACGGACATTTTCTGGCACACGTTAGTGTAGTGTTGTATTTTTGAATACGGCCCAAAAACGAAGCGCCGGAGCCAAGAATGGCTGACTTTAACTTCACCATGACCAAAAAAAGTCAGAATGAGCAAATCAAAGATCAAAAGCATGCTGATTTGCTTTTTTGATAACTAGGGGATGGAACCAGATTACAATTTGTGTGAGACAATTGATTTAAAAAATTGCATAAATATTTTTATATTTATTACATAAATCAAGAATCAAATTATTTAACGAACTAAAACCTCATATATGCATCCCCCAATACAAAAGCAATGTCAGAATTTGTCCGTTATTTTGTGATAGTTCATTTTTCGAATTAAATATTACCTAATAACTTATTTTGTGATATAAGTGATAAATAACAAAGTAAAAATTTGTTTTGTTTTTATTTGATGTTATATATTAACTTTTATTATTGCATATCTTATATTGATATATAAAAACTGTTTTTTTGAAAAGATCAATAAGACAATTGTTGAAAATATATATATCAAAAAAAAAAAAGTGATATATCAAAACCTAATTAAATATATTGAGAACTGCTCATTGAGAAATGTTAATATCCATTATGATAATTTTAAAAAATTGCATAAAATTCCTCCTGAATTACCATTCCCAGAAAGTGCATCTTGGAAACATAAAATCTTAAATTAACTTGATAGTCTTAAAAAACATGGAATATGGACAACAAAATTAAATAATTAATTTTATATAGTTTTTATTTATGAAATAACCTTATTACAATGTTAAAACTGCACTAGCTTTAAGTGCCTTCCTTTCATTGGCTTTAATTTGTGCCGCTAAACGATCAACGTCCCTTCTGCCTTGTTGAGTTAATTTTCTTCCACCATCTGCTGATTTTTCAATCAACTTTAAACCTACAAAACAAAAATCTAATAAATTCATTCAATTGTTTAAACATCTATAGAAACATATTTTTTCAGACTAAAGTAATTGTAACAAATAAATTTTAAAACTTGGAAGTATGCTAAAAGCCTATAATCAGTTATACCTTCTAAACTTTGCAAGGTTTTACGAGCAATGCTTCCAGCTGATCGACAGAAGTGGGAAGGCTTAGTTCCATTGCGTTTACGTGACCCGAAAATCTTGGTTACTGAACCTACTCCAATTGGTGATCTGATATAAATATGTCTGATTACAGCAGAACAACGAATGTAATACCAATCAGGATCATAGGGAGCCAACTCCTTAGCTTTAGATGTCTTAACTAGGTCTACCCATTCTGGTACACGTAGTTTACCAGTTCTGTAAAAATATAATGAACATGATGACTTATAATGATTGTAGTTGGTACATAAACTGTACCAAATTTTAATATGGGACATTGACTTACTTTTTAAGAAACTGGGCAAATGCCTTAACAAACTTATGTTGATCGACGTCTTTTAACGTAACAGAAGGCATTTTCTGTAAGAGAACAATAGTTTAATCACATTTCACAAGTAAAATCGTAAGCATGCATGTTTTCTAACCTAAAAAGTAATATCCTATATAAATTCAAAAACTAACTCAAACTCATAATATGTCGAAAGTTTAAATTGAAAAATATGAAATGTTAGTAAAATTAGAGTAATTTTTAATGTTAATTATTTAAAATAAAGGGAAAAAGCTCTAACCTGTCTCTTGTCAAACACTGACACGCGGAAAAGGAAACATAAAAGGCTAGAAGTATGAAGTTGGCCGGCAAAGTTAACCGCTATATTAGTATTCTGTATTCTGTAGCCAGGAAGACAACTAATAAATATGTAATATATTCAAATCAAATAACAAAGATATGTTATTATTCTTCTCAAGGATGCTTCAAAATTTAATTTATTTCAAAACTAATATTTATATTATAACGTTCAAATCTAATGTGTAGGACAGAAACTAAAGGATCATATATATTATGATTACGGACAGTTGACACAATCAGCTGATCTAATACGTCATAGTATGTTATGTCACCTTCAAATTAAAAAATAGTTTTGTAAATCTGGATTCAGTTTAAAGGACGTCCTATTTGCCTCTTGAACTTGATCTGATATAATTTAGAAAATTCCAAATATTTAATAAAATGGTAAGTCTTCATGTTTTACATTTCTTAAACTTAATTATATTATTTGTAAAAATTATTTTGTAACTGAATTACCAGCAGAACCGGTTTATAAATACGTTATAGACATTTTGTAAGTGATCTTAATAGCCTATTTTTTTTTTGATCAGAAACGTTTAACATATTAATTTAATATAAATCACAAGTAAAATAAAATATATGATTTTAAACGTCTTTAAAGTACAACATACTCTAATACATTTATAGAGAATTTTATTGAAAAAAATGTTATCTTTATTACAATTTTATTAAAGTATTATTATTCATATAAAACAAAATTACTTCAGTTTCAAATGTTTATTAGTAAAGTAATATTGGATGCCTTAGCAACACAAAATAATTTAAAAGCTATAAATATAATTTAAGCATTACACCTAATTGTACAGTGTCAACAACATTATTGAATAATCTTTTTCTCACATGAAATATAAGTTGAAAACAACTTTATTTTATAATTAGCTAATGCTGGGTATAAATAGGTTGTAGAAAACGTTAAAAGGTATTTTTATTTTTGGATGCTTGATATGAGTGAAAGTCATATTTACTTGGAGATAGATAAGTAAAAATATGTGACATAACATGTATGTTTAGTAAAAATATTTACGAAAATGCTTAGAAGACTTTAAGCAATAAATTCTAATAATTATCTTCTATTATTGCTATATTTTGTAATTTTTATCTACAAATATTAGAATTATATTGACAGAAGCTTCTAATTTAAAGGCACTACATTGGCGTATCTTTTAAGGTATACGTCTCTTCTCTTACTGTTTGATACATTTATTATATAATTGAATTTTTAAGACGGATATTTTCTTTTATTAATAACTTATTTAAAGATTTTCTATGGGGTAAAAATTCAATATATAAGATGAAGATGTCATATTCAAAAGTCAAAATTTGTCTGGGGTTATCTTTAATATGATTAGATAAAGAACACTAGTTGTTTATTAAAAATGATGCAATAATTAACAATACACTGACAGGAAGCCATATGTATGGCTACAATTATTACGCATCCTATAAAAGTGTAACTATCCTGTCGTAGTACTGAGTAAAATGAAACAAAGCATTTAAAGAATTTTGCAATAAGAGTGTCAGAACTTTGAAACGTAATCGCGACAACACTGCTTTTAAATGTAAATGTCACTCACAGACTGTTATGTTCAGTACATTGTATTTCAGTTGTGTCAATTGACCATAGAAAGATACTCACTGGATTCAACAGCGCTTAGAAATTAAAAATTGGAAGACGTCCCGCACTTTGGAGGAAAAAATCTTTTCCGACGAAGCGCACTTTTGGATTAATGTGTTTATGAACAAACTTAACTGCAGACAGATCTTATTTTTTGTAAAGACAATGATGGAAATCATGTTACTGTTAAGAATGAAGAATATCTTTGGCCTGAACTGATAAATGTAGATACAAACAATGTTTTCTTTCAACAAGACTTGTCACACATCTCGCCAGACAATCGATTTTTTGAACGAAAAATTTCCTGGACGCGTTATTTCGCGAAATGGCAATGTCAAATGGCCACCAAGAATATGCGATCACACACTTTGGATTACTTTTTATAGAGTTAGGTTAAATCTCTGGAATAGACCCCGAACAATTTTTGACCTTAAAGGAAACATTTAGGCCATCAATGAAAATATACCACGCGATATATCTGAAGTAATCAATAATTAGGTCTCCAGAATACATTCCAAAAGGCGAAGTCGAGGGGACATTTGATCGACATTATTTTAAAACCATACCAGCTGGCTAAATGCCAGCGACACCTATAGAGCAGTAAAAGAACTATATAGTCTACATTTTGAAGTTTCATCCTTCATATGAACATATGTGAAGTTTCAAGTCGATCTGTCAATTCAATATATTTAAAATTGTACAGTGATTAAATTCTTTGTAAAAAAAGGTTTAAAGGCAATGGAAATTCATAGTAAAATGGTAAATGTATTAGGGTGCTCCTTCTATCTGCACCTGCACTTCTTCTATCTGCACTTCTATAAAAACAATGGTTTGTAAGTGGGCAGGTGAGTTTCAACGCGGTCGAACATGTCTGGATGATGATCCTCATTCTGGACGTCCAATAAATGCAACTACTGAACAAATAATTCTCTAGGATAACAGACAATTGACTTTGAATGAAATTGCTAAAGCCATGAACATCTCAAGTGAGCGGGTATTTCAAATTTTGAAAAAGGAATTGGGCTTGAGAAAGCTGTGTGCAAGATTGGTGCCGCATTTGTTAAATTCTGATCAAAAATGACTTCGAGTAAAACTTTCTAACCAACATTTGGATCTTTTTCGAAAGAATAAAATAGATTTTAAACATCGTTTTGCATGGATGAGACTTGGGTTTGCTGCGGTTGTTCAGCTCCGAAACAGCCAAAGTGGTCAAGATAGACCAAAAAGTCCAAAAATCATCAATTTTTTGGGATGCAAAAGGAATTTTCTTAATTGAATACCTTCAAATCGGCAACACAACAGGACAGTATTACTCAAACCTTTTGGATCAATTGAATACAAAAATTCGTGAAAAAAGACCTGGTTTAGCGAAGAAAAAAAATAATTTTTTATCAAGACAATGCACCGGCTCACAGAGGTGTTCTTGCAATGGCCAAATTGAAACAGTTACATTACGAATTGTTGGAGCATCCACCATATTCACCAAATCTGGCCCCCTCTGACTTTCATCGTGGCAAGCGTTTTTCATCAAATGAAGAAGTTATAGCAGCCATAGATGAGTATTTTGAAGGACTTGAAGGACCAGAAAATCACTTTTTGGAATAAAATCCACACATGGAATAAATTAATTGGCGAACTACTAGAAAAATTGTATTGGGCTTAAGGGAGAATATATACGGAAGAATAAAGTATTTTTTTCAACTATAAACTTGTTTTATCATTTCCGCTTTGCGAACTTTTTAATTAGCCTAATAATGTCATTATTTGTTTTGCAAGATAAAATAAAAATTATCTGTTTAGCACTTTTAGTTATTATTGTGCCTCATTTTAAAGTTTTGACGCTCTTATTGGATAACCCTCCACATCAAACATCACTAGTGGATTCATCTTCCTTAGCAGCAATTCTTTGTGGCATAGTGCTTAGTAATTTGTCAGACTGTTCCTATTTTAATTTTCTTTTATTTAGAAGACCATTATTTTCTTATTAGAAAACAGTTAAAGCTATAATTACTTCTAAATTGGATTCATCAAACCATAAAAATGTCGTTTACAGATAAGTGTGTTGCCTTGGTTACCTACAAAAAGCCGTGCCTTCCAAACTCCATTTTCCAAACTCTTGTTACAGTTATGTAGCGAGCTTGGTTACAAGTTATCTTCTATTATTTTGCAACTTTCATACTAATTTTCTATCCATATACAATCTTTTTTCGACCTGTTAGTTTTGTATTATTGTGTAATCCAGTATCATCATATCAGTTAATAGTATATAGCACGGCTCGACGCGAATACAACAAATTTGAATATTGAAATTTAAACGAAAAACTTTGGAAAGTGTACTATAGTGTATTTTAAAATAATACCTACCATGTAAAAAGATATATGATAAATTTTGCAACCTCTATTGAACCTTCGTAATTAATGAAATAGAAAAAACCTGACCCTAATCTCCTTAGCCTAGAGAATGAGGCTACTTATTGGAGTATGCACGCCTCTTTGGTATGATATGTACCAGGTGTGGCGGTTAAAAATTCTTATTTTTTCTTAAAAAAAAAAACACTTTTAACTTGAGAGAAAGGTAAAAAATGGTTTATATAAAGTATACGCCATCGCTAGCAGCACATTTTTCCTATCTCTGGCTATTTGTGGATGCTCTCCCAGAAAAACCGTACATCTTTTGAGATGATCCAGTCATCAAGCCAATTTTCGACATCTCCGTAATTGTTGAAGTATTTCATAGAAAGTACGTGAGACATAGATGAAAACAAGTGGTAGTAGGAAGGGGCCAAGTCTAGTGAGAACGGCGGCGGATGGGGCAAGTGTTCCCAGTCAACTGCAGAGATGGTGTTATGCCCTTTTTGCTGTGAGTGATGGTGGCGTTGTCGTGCTGCAAAATCACTTTTTGACCCACGACACGGTTGACCCAGGCGTTATTTCCCTTTCAAGTCGAAATTAGCACTTTTGAACTCACAACCGTGTTGCGTTGCGACATGAGAAACCGTAAGTTTCCACAAGTATACGACGTTTTTCACACACATTTTTCTTTCGATTGAACAACAAAAGCAGTACGTGCCGCAAATGCTCTTTATTTGGCTCGAAATTCGACATGTTTACCACACGAAAATAATATGACGCTAACTCGAAATCGTTTAAACATCAACGGCGTTTTGAAAGGCACTGTCATTGCAACAAAATGACAAAATAATAGACTGTGAACCGACCCTTGCTTGCAACGTCATCTCTTTAAAAAAATAGAAATTATTAACCGCCACACCTAGTATAGTGCGGTTCAAGATATATCGTTGACCGAATGGATGTAATAAACTGTTAACAACCCCTGTCGTAACGAAACCCGACAAAGTTGCAAAAAAACCTAAACAGGGCCGGGCCTAATAAAATAACAGGTAAAAAGATAAAATTTATTTTATATCTAGTTTAGTAGTTTTGAACTATTTTGGTTTAGTCCGCATTCTTTTCTTAAACAGGGCAGTTCTATAATTTCGATCGTATTTTTTATTATTCCAAATGTGCTAAAAATGTGGCGTTCTTGGCAAGATAATAATCATTTTGCCTCCGGTAGTGCTAATTTTAAAAGAAAACATTATCTCCAATGCTAAGCAAATTGTTAAATATGTGTATGTTTCTTTATTGAATAGGGGGCTTAATGCAAATGCAGCCGCAGCAGAAACCTCTTTATTAACGAAAACGCCGTTGTCTACGTTAAAGATATTGTGACGAAGCCAATTAAAGCCAAAAAAGTTTGTAGTGATTTTGGTAAAAGCAAATGTGTTGACGAAAGCGTCAAAGACTTAATTCGAAGCAAAATGTATGCTATGTATGAGGAGCAAACTGTGCTTGTATTGCATTCATTGCAACAGCGACTAAGGAAAGATGGAATCACAACGATTGCGACGATGGCGGTTTGACTACTTAAACTCTATAAAAAATACAGATTAGAAAATCGTCCCATTATCTACCTTGATGCAACATGGTTCGATACATATGAGACGCTAGCAAAACGATGGGTAGATACATCAAGAAAATGCCAAACCAAAGCCTCAGCAAACAAGAGAAAAATATATAAATTTTACATGCTGATTCCGAGGATGGATGAGTTCCAAATTGTTTACGGTTGTCCTCCAAAAATATTAAACATTTCATTCACAAACAAACATTCATCTTTGGACCACCATGAAGACATCACAGGAGAACTTTTTGAAGATTGCTTTATAAATAGCCTTTTGCCCAAAGTATCTAAGGAAAGCGTAATTGTAATGGATTATGCTATTTATCATAACTGCCAAAAAATTAAGTTCCTAATGCAAATAACACTAAATTGGAAACTCAGAACTATATGTTAAAAAACGATATATACTTCGAAAATACATATAAAAAATGTGAAATATTAAAGACGTTTAATATTAAAAAGGAATATGGATGTGCTGCCATTGCTGCCGATATAGGAGACATACAGTTTAACGTCTTCCCCCGTATTACTGCATTTTTAATCCAATTAAGCATATGTGACATCAGAGAAAATCCAATGTTAGAGCAGAAAACATTTATCAGACTCTAAGTGCAAGGAAGGTTGTAGATAGTATTCCCCAAGAAAGTCGGATAAAATATTGGAAGATTCCTGTGTATCATTTACTAATAATATAGAACCACTTATTATTAATATAGATCAGTGACAGTGAGAGTGAAACCGAATTAAATGTATAATTAAATTTAAGTTGTAATTTTTATTGTACTAATAGATAAATTTATTTATTTATTTTTATTGTACCAATAAATTCAAAATACACAAACCAGTAAACAATGTTTTAGTCATACATAATAATAATAATAATAATCGTCTGTATTACCTTCGACATCCGATGTAATTTTCAGAATTTCAAGCAGTTCTGATAGTTCATTGTCGTGAGAAGTTTGTCTTGAATTTATCCAACGTTACTTGGTTGCAACTCGTCGAAGCCATCACCATGAATTTGGTATAAGAATATTATAATGTCTTCAATTTATGTTGCTTTGTGAAGAAGTTCTGACGTATCGGCCACAACCTCTGGCCATAACTTCCTCCAACAGGAATTCAATGTTGATGAACATAACTCTTCCACTGCTTCTTCAATCAATGTTATGCAATGGGCGACATTAAAAGCCTTAAAACTTTCAGTAACAGTGAGGACAGGATTTTGTTCCGTGCTATTCAATACATAACTGAAAGTTCGCTTGACATAATATCTTTTAAACGCTGTTATTATTCACTGATCTAATGGTTGTATCAGTGATGTAATGTTAGGAGTAGGAAGCAAACTTCTATGTTTGGATCAACAAACTTTAGGGATTCAGAATGGCCTAGAGTATTATCAATAAGAAGTAAAGCTTTGGATGGCAGCGATTTGGAGGCCAAATATTACATAACACTGGGTACGAAACAGTTCAGAAACCACTCTGTAAATAATGTTGCAGTCACCCAACCTTCTTGATTTACTTTCCAAATGACCGGTAGATCATTTTCGTTTTTATTTTTTAGAGCACGTGGGTTAAGAGATTTGTATAGGACCAGTGGCTTTACATGGTTACTTGAAGCATTAGAGCAAAAGAGGAGAGTAACCGTATCCTTTGCAGCTTTAAATCCTGATGCAGATCTTTCGATTTGAGACACAAATGTTCGAGCAGGCATCTTCTTCCTAAATAAACCTCTCTCATCGGCGTTAAATAACTGATCTGGTTGATAACCTTTGCTTTCAATCAATTGTTTGAATGTAGTCGTTTTTTATATTGTGTAGCAAAAAGCGCTTTTTAAAATTTGTAAACCAACCCTTACTGGTTTGAAAGCTCAGAGCTTCCTCATCTGATTTTAGACTTTCGAAAAGACGCTTAGCTTTTTCTTGAATAATTCGGCTGCCAAGAGCCACTCTTCTTTTTGTTTGATATTCGATCCAAATTCCATCTTTTCCATCGTTAGAGGACACAAGAAGCACCTAACTTTATTGTTGGTACTAGTACCGCACAGATTGCTCACTCTTTTATTGTTCTTACTGTGGATTTATTCTCTTTTAACAGCAAGACAGTCTAACAATTGAATTTTTGTATCAAGAGTCATTACATTTCGCTTCGTTTTAACAAAATCTTGGCCAGTGGACATTAGATTTTCAAATTAGGACATGTACATATAACTACGTAATTAAACTCATGAAAATGACGAGATTCTCACTAATCGCCAACTTTGTTTTAATAATGATACGTACAAACTATGTAAATGCTTAACCAACAGCCGTGCGTCATGCGAAAAAGGCAATGAAACAATTCGTAGAAAATTAGAGTAGCAGTTCTGGACGAGATTGCGCCGAAAACGTACAGCGCTTCTATATAATTCGATTGAAAATTTAGTCTTGGTGATTTCGCAAGACAAAAATGCGGTTGACGAGGAACTACTGTATATTAACTTTAATAAACTGTAATCATCATTAACGAGTTAGAAACCAATATAATAATAATAATAATAGTAATAATAATAATAATAATAATAATAGTAAGGCAGGGGGCGGATAGACCGCTTGGTGAGTGGCGCCACCACCTTCCCGAGGTGAGAGGAGTACACCTCTGGAAAAAAACCCCAAGCTCAAGGTGGAAATCCATCGTACCGAGGAGCTGAATGGCACAGGGTTAAAGTGTCTCTAACGATGTCTCCAGATACCTAGCGCCCTCCGGTAGTAAATAGCTTTCCCATGGTAAATCGGGGCTCTGCCTTGGGTGACCGTTGTTTCCCTTGAACCCAAAAATTCTTTTTATGTAGATTGAAACATATAATGATATTATACAAAACGGTAGGGTTTTGCGGACAAGAACCCTTCGGAACCGTCGGGAGGATTTGTCCGGGGTTGGTGAGTCTGGAGCGAGTGGCAACTCCCAACTCTATGGCACCACAAGAATGGCAATCAATACCAGAGACTTCAATACAAACCCAACAAAAAGCAGGAGCTAATAATAAGGTACCGGCTGGCTCGGCCCCCTATAAGGAGGGCTGTCAGCAGGACCGAGCGCACTCCACGTATTAGATGGACACGTGAAATGAATATTGAAGTAATTAGTGCCTATTATTACGTGAACCAGTGTGCAGATATACCGCTACCTGGATGGAGAAGTGCACTTCACCAAGAAGATAAGAAGAGGTTTGCTGAAACACAGTTATCGGAACAAAACTTAGCAGACCGTAAAAATCTTATATTAAGAAAAAAATGTCTTACCGAAACAGAATTAATGAACATCAAGAGAGAAGTCGGTAATAAATTACACCAAAGCATTACATATGACCCGCCTTAAGAAAATAACATGGATATCCTTAACTTGAACACAGAGAACCAACCGGTAGTACAAACTCCAATCCTAACAACAAAAGTATCATCAACTCAAAATGAAGACACAGTCATGAATGGAAACTTTTTTAACATACGAGAAAGATTTTACAGTCTATTGGCTCATTTTACTGGCTCAAATCCACTAAATAGGCCAAAAATACCGATTCTGCGCAACATTGCAAAATCCGGCTTTACTATAATGCAGGTCAATAAAGTTTTGGAATCGCATTTATCGGGTATAATGAACCTTAGTGACATACATCTTGCGTTGTACTGTGTAGCAGTAACTGTAATCGAGGTTTCGGGTCAAAAAACTTACACCCTCAATGCGATAAGGCGTAATATCCAAAAAGATACACCTGCCTGGAAAAAGCGCTTGGAAACTGATATCAATGATTTTCGAGCGAAGGTTGACATTATTTCTGAGTATCTTGCTGGAAATACATCTAGCAAAGTGACGAAAAAAACGAAAATAATTGCTAAAAATCTGGCATTGGATTTGAAGAGTCAAACTTTCGCGAGAAATTATTAGACCTGAAAGATCGATTTAGACAGAAGGCTAAAACGAAGGGAGCCAGACTAGCCAGATACAATGAGACAGAAAAACGAAAACACCAAAATGCAATGTTTCAAAATAGTCAGAAGAAGTTTTATAGAGAACTAGAAGCTCAGGGTAACCAGTCAAAACATGACCCCGTGGGTTGCAACAATTCGAAAACAGACTGATGCACTTCCACAAATGGAATTCAACGGTCTTGAAGCGATTGACATCTGTACTGCCATCAAGAAAACTCAAAACTGGAAGACACCTGGGCCAGATGGATTACACAACTTCTGGATCAAAAACTTCACAGCTGTTTACCAGGTACTTGCTGATGCATTTAAAGAAATAATGGTGAATCCTGATACTTTCCCCGACTTTCTGATGGAGGGAAATACATATTTGTTATATAAAAAGGGTGATGCTAACCAACCCAGTAACTATAGACCGATAACATGTTTATCTGTGTTGTATAAATTATTCACAGCCCTGCTCAATGAAAAAATGTACCAACATTGTGACTATAATAACATATTAGAAGATGAGCAGAAAGGATGTATTAGGGCAAGTATGGGATGCAAGGTGCAACTGACGATTGATGCTGTAGTTCTTGCGAAGCCCGGACAAAAAAGCGCAATTTGAATATGTGCTATATAGATTACAAGAAGGCTTTCGATAGTGTCCCACATGACTGGTTATTAGAAGTTTTGAACATCTACAAAATTTGTCCGCAGATTACAAACTCTTTAAGGTATCTCATGAGTAAATGGAAGACTAATTTATTTGTACACCAACAGTACATTGGAACAACAAATATCGAGAGAGGAATATTTCGGGGAGATTCACTTTCTCCTATTTGGTTTTGTCTAGCGTTGAATCCGATGTCCACATTACTTAACAATAGCAATATTGGCTACAAACTTGACATGAGAAATTCCAGGAAACTATCTCATTTGCTATACATGGACGACTTAAAACTCTATGGAGAAACCAAGAGAGAAACTAAATTAATTAATAAAAACAGTCGAAATATTTAGTAAGGATATCAAAATGTCATTCGGACTCGAGAAATGCTCCACTATCAGCATACAAAAGGGAATAATAAAAGAACAACATTCAACAGTCTGCGGTATACAAGAACTAGCATCAGAAGACTCATACAAATATTTAGGAATGCTTCAAAATCATAAATTTGATCATAGCCTATTAAAGAAGGATTTGTCCACTTTGTACCAAAAACGACTGACAAAACTCTTAAACACCAAACTAGACGGTGGAAACCTCATTAAAGCGATAATGGCTGGGCGGTGCCAACTCTGACATATTCTTTTGTCATTGTTAAATGGTCTGAAGCAGATCTTGATGAACTGGATAGATTGACACGAAGAACATTGACAAAGTTCCGATGTTTACATCCCAATTCGTCCACAAAAAGGCTATATATTCCAAGAAAGTTGGGAGGCAGAGGGCTTGTGAATGTCAAGAGTCTTTGTCTCAATCAGGAGAATAGGATGATAGAGCGCTTCATTAGTTCACATAGCACACTAATGAAACTGGTTGTTAAGAAGGACCAGGGTTTCACCCCACTAAATCTAAATAAACAAAATCGTGTTGATAGTAGAACAGCACTGAAGTTCAAGAATGGAAACAACAGACATTACATGGGATATTTCCTAAATCACTTCAGGATGACTCCATTGACAAATATTTGTCTCTAAACTGGCTTACCGATGGACTATTATATCCAGAAACAGAAGGCTTCGCGACAGCTATTCAAGATAAGGTAGTAAGGACAAAAAATTATGAAAGACATATTCTACACATGGATGTTGTCGACAGGTGCAGGAAGTGCGGTGGTGTAGGAGAAACAATTGAACAACTTGTTGGAGGGTGTCTAGTTCTTGCCCCTAATGCTTACCTAGGCAGGCATAATCAGCTGGCGAAAATTATACACCAGCAAATCGCTTTAAAGGACTCGCTATTTGATAAGATGCCTCCACCATATTACAAGTACACGCCTTCCCCCGTACTTGAGTCAGCCGATACAATTCTTTACTGGGATAGACCAATTACAACAGATCGGACGGTTGACTATAACAGGCCGGATATTGTTCTAATTAACAAAAAGTAGAGGAGAACTTTCATAATTGACATTGCGATACCACTCTCTCATAACATCAGAAAAACTGAAATGGAAAAGGTCACGAAGTACGAAAATCTTGCAATTAATCTGAAAAATCAATGGAAACTCCAGAAAGTGGAGGTGTTACCTTTTGTTATATCCGCCGAAGGCCTAGTAAGCAAAACCTTTTCCAAAAATCTGGAAATTCTTGGTGTTTCAAAATCGATTACCACAGTAGGACAACGAGCAGTTCTCTTACAAACTTGCCACATTGTTCGTAAGGTACTATGCTGAATGGGAGGAGCTGAACTGCTTTCTCATTCTGGCATTGTAAACCCGACCAGCCTAGGCTGAGATGATTGATGAATCATGTTTGTGATAATAATAATAATAATTTAACTATTTTTTATTTTTTCCAAAATTATTCAGAAATTAAAGCACTCCGACTCTGACGCCTTTGAAGAAACTAGGAATATTTTATTGAAATTTATTGGGGCAATTAACACAATATCTTGAACCGGACTATACTTTTTACTGAATACTAAATTTTCTGTCAAATTACAACAAGAAACTACAAAAAATTCAAAACGCCTGTATAAGGTTTGTTCACCTTCCACCCGGGGTTATTTTCTAAAATAACTCCGAAACTACACTTCAGGTAGATGAGGCAGTAATTTTCGGTAGCACAGGTCGACTATAAAACCAATGTCTCTCGTCCTTGGTGAGGACACTCAAGGTAGGATTTGTTGTTGCGTCTTTAGTAGACTGTGAATTTTGATTTTGTAAAATTTGATTACAGCCCAGACGTCGACACTCTAGACTGTTTTCGATCTCTATCCCTATATGATATGACATTGAACATTTTAGTGATAACTAAAACATCCAATACTTTTTTTTGGAAACCACATGGAATCTTGTGTGTTTTAAATATTGGTATTGATACTGAGAATTCGCCGCGAATTAAATAATTTTTTTTTTCAAAACACCGTTTATGTTGTAAACGATTTCAAATTAGCGTCATATTTTTTTCGTATGGTAAACATGTCGAGTTTCGAGTCAAATAAAGAGCATTTGCAGCACGTACTGCTTTTCTTGTTCAATGAATTAGTCAAACAATTAATACCGTTCGTTACCGTCGACGAATGATCAATGTGAACCATCTATTGATGGAAACCGGCCATAATGGACTATAAGACACGGAAAAGTAATTGCAGCACGACAACGCCCCATCACACACAGCGAAAGCGGTCAGAGACACCGTTTCTGTGCTTGACTGGAAATTCTTGCTCTACCTGCCATACTCACCAGACTTAGCCCCTTCCAACTACCACTTATTTTTTTCGATTGAAACTTTCCAACAATTATGGAGGTGTACGGTTTTTCTGGGCGGGCATCCACAAATTGCCACCGAGATGGGGAAAATATGCAACTAGCGATGGCGCATACTTTGAATAAACCCTTTTTTACCTTTCTCTCAAGTTAAGATAGTACTGTTGGTTATTGAATTACTGTTCAGAATGAAATGAAAACTTCGCATATTGGTACATTATAATAAGATAATGAACCAGTTAAATTTTTAAAGAGCTGCAGAGAACCAGAAAAAAGATTTGTGTCAATTTAATTGTCAATGTAAGTATCATTGACATATACACAAATATATATTACTTCCTATCTTTTCAGAATTTATAGAAATTAACAGAAAAAAGATATTAATAAAAACATTTTTGCCTTTACCATTGATCCGTATGAGAAATCACAGATTTTATTTTATTTCACAAAAAGTACCGTTCAGATTACAATGTAAGTGATATGAACGGAAAGAAAAAAAAATTTCGAACATTTTGGTTACTCACAAATCGAGCTTCAGAGCGTGTGATAAAGGTAATTAACAAATAATTAAGAAAAATATATTATGTTAATTACATATGGCAACGCCGTCAAAGAGGTTATGACGCGCGCGAAATTTAAACATACATCGAATGCGGTATGTGGGAATATCAGTGTCATACACATTTTTTGTTACAAAACATACGAAGTACTTTTTATTAATACAGTTGCATTTATTACATAAAGTAACACATAACAAAATATATAGTATTATATAAATAAACTTTAATATTGTAAGGAGCAACATTAGCTGTGGCGTCTAAGGCGTCAGCCTTACGTTAATGTGGACCGGGTTCGAATCCCGTAATAGGCAAACATTTTTTCTAAAATTCTTGTGAATGTTTCTAGGTAAGAGTGTAAAATCTGACAAGGAATCACCCCTCAGTCACGCCAGTTCGAGGCTGGGTAAGGCTGGATGCCTTCTGAGAAGTTTTCTACGTTGGTCACTCACCAATCGGTAGGCTTCTCGAGATACTTTCGGTTAAGCACAAAACCAAGGGTTGATAGCGTGAGGGGGGTGTTGACCGGGGTTTTCGGTAGCTGATGACCGTGGTTCGGAACCCACGTTAAGCTGTAGGTCCAGTCGCTAAATAGCCTTCTCAGTTGTTGATGAGCCTCTAACCCAAAACTTTACTTTACTTTAATATTGAATTTTTTTTAATTATTTTTATTCTTTATTTTCGAAGTAATTAAAAATGTTTTCTAAAATTTTTTTGGCTTTGGTAACTTTCACAGCACTATTCTCATATTCAAATATTTGAATACACAATCAGTACAATAAACAATCACACAGTAAACATTACCTATATATATTTTTTGGTAGTATGTCACTGTCATGAAAATCCATTGTTGTCAATGTATCTTTGACATACAAAAAAATATATTTACTTTCACTCGTTACTTTATATATTACAAATTAATATAATTTATTTTTTAGTTCAGTTTTGAAAACGGGGGAAGATTACCCTCCGAAACGTTAACGTTAAAAGTTTGTAAATATTTTTATAACATTTTTATATCTTTAAAATTTTGTTCGTTAGGCAAATTTATTACAATAAAGAATCACTGAGAAATTTGTCTCCGTTTGGTTTTTTGTTTTTACCCAGTGATTCTTTCTTTAAATAAAAACAGGTATTTTTGATATTTTTTGAGTTTTACACAGTGTTGAAAAACCCAAATAAAGGAGAAAAAATATATGAACACGCCACAATCATTCAGACATTACGTTTGTTTAGCGCGACATTTGCAAACAACGGGCCGAATGGTACAAAAAGACATAGAAGCAGACTTTTGCTGTCTCACTTACTACGCGACACCTCCACTTACAGATATTAACTATATAGTAGCATACTTCTATCTATTTTGCGCAGCGTTGCCAAATAAAAAGGCTACGGAAATAAAATAACACAGCACACATTTGACACTTGTACCGACAGTACTACCTTACCGTGTTGTTTTAAGAAAAAAATAAGAACTATTGACCGGCTCATCTGGTATACTGTTTCAATATTTTCATTAAATTTCTTGACTAAACGAACTAAAATTTGTCTAAATTTCCACTATATTTAAAACTTATATATATTACATTTGTTTCAGCACACAGTGCCTTTTTCAAATACCATTCAAATATTATTGGTATTTGAAAAAGGCCTGTGTCGAAACAATTGTAATATATACGAGTTTTAACCCTTTCTGACCCAAATTAAGAAAACAACTAAAAAGAAAATATTGCTTGGCATTTTTTAGTGACTATGGTGCCTATTAATCACAAAAAATTACTAATTACTACTTTTACTACTACCAATTATTACTTTTAATTAAACTAAAATAACTAATTACTTTTAGTAATTAAAATTAATCAATTAATCTTTTATTAATTGTTGTTCTCGAACAACATTGGCTTTTAAGGTGCGTACCATGTCAATTTTTTTTAGTCATAACTAAGGTTTTGTTCCTTCAGTAAAACTTACATAGGTACATCAAATAAAATATTTGGCAATTCAAAAATACCTACTGTAAAAATTCACATTTTTGTAAAACAATAATTATTTGGCGTGAAAGTTTTCGAAGCAATTCCTTTGTTTTATACAACGCAATATTAGTTTACATTTAACACATGTTATAAATGAACAACCCTTTGGACATAGTTTACATCTCCCCTGCTTTTCGACGAATTCAGGCAAATATCCTTGGGGTTAATGGAATTCTCTTTTTTTACTGCTGCTGCAGCTGTTCATTGCTAGGACGTCCCTTTCGCTTTAGGCCCATTTTACCACCCTTGGTCGGAGCAGTCGATATGCGAGCTTGAAATTGAAGCAGCGAATATTCAGCTTTTCTCCCATGTTGTTCTTAATGTCGCCTGTATAGAAGTCAACTTTTTACTATAGCGACTCCAAGACATCAGAAAATAATTCTCACATACCATCGCTTTGACTTAATATCTATTCTATGTAGTTCAAGAGGCATGTCGGCTTTATCAACGCCATCCACAAACTTATTATATTCTTTCACCACATGGCTGGTCAATTTCTATCGACTTTTTCTCAACAGCACTCCACCGTTTACACTTCAACTCTGGCTCAGTAGAAACATAGTTTGGCACAAAGTGTATAGCTTTTCGGTCATACCACCTGACTAAAGATTCTTTGTAGTTTCTACAATGTTATCTATACTACCACGTCCCATTTTTTTCAACTTATCTTCATCAGTGAGAGGGCATTTTTCTATCAGGTCTTTCCTAATAGTGCCTACACATAAAATTTTCTTATCCTTTAGTGCTGCACTCAGTTGGAGTAAAGAAAACCAATTGTCAAAGAAAACATTAAAATTTTCAGCTGATGGTAAACTTTGGCATAATGCCATAACCACATCCTCTGAAAATCCCTGCAGGGGATGTGGTTCCCAAATCTCCACAAATCCCTTTACCCACGTAAGACAGAAAATCATACATTGTTCCAGATGATCCTGCTCTTATAAAAATGTTGAAGCCCCACTTATGCGGCTTATTTTTTATGTATTGCTTTATATCGCTACGGCCCTTGAAACAAACCATCTGCTCATATACACTATTGTATTCTTCAATAGGGACAGTTCTCATGCCCTCCAAGAGAGATTGAGGTGAAGGTCGTACCTTGAACAGTTTCTCGTGCTCTGGATCAGAACTAGATTTTTGGTTTGTATTATCTACAATGTGTAGATAAGTTAATAGTTTTTAAAGCGGTTCCTCGACATAATGTCCATTATGGATGGGTACCTACATTCTGTAGTCCAATACATTCTCGTGCAATACATGCTCGTGAAACAATTCCATTTTGAAGGATTATGCCAAACAGCTACTCAATTTCTGACTAGTTTGTATTTAGAACTTCTGCATCTTTTTAATGGGCATAAATGTTGGTTTGTTCTGAAATCTCCTTGATTATATCATATTGAATAAAAATTTTAAAATATTCATAAGGAATTTTATGTTCTTCACAAAGTAGTGGCATCAAACCCTCCCATTTACTTGCTGGGACCACAAAGTCACATTTTTGAAAAAAATCATTTTTCTGTAATTTGTGACTACTTGTTTTCCTTGATTGTATGATTCTGTTTACTTTAAGGATTATTTTTTGTTTTTGGCTCCTTTTTTTTTACTTTGCTTTAATTTTTCGCTCCATTTGTCGTGTAACCGTCCGCTCCTTTTTACCTCCAGGGGAGTAAGGTGGATCAATTTTATCAGGTTCAGGTGAGTAAGGTAGTTCTAGCTCAGGTTCAGGTGTGTATAGTAGATTCATACTCTCCATTTCTGGTTCAAATTCAGGTTCGGGAGTATGACGTGGGTCTGTTTCAAGTTCAGGTGACCACAGTGGGTCTACAACATAGTCATATTCGGGTTCAGGTGGCGGTTCTTTATCTGTACGAAGCACATAATTTCAGTAATACATCTTCAATATCTGACAAGGCTTCTTCTCCATCTACTTCCGAAGTATTTCCACCGAACTGAATAAAAATATAATATAAAATATAAGTATCTGTTAATTTGATCCACTTAATCCTTTCCATGTTTCTACATAACAAAATCTGCATAAAAACGAACAAAATACTCAGAAAATCTACGATTGAATATTAGCAAAAATGCCAAATGTATAAAAAAAATATTTATCTTACAGTTCCAATGTTGTTACTGACCCATTTATTTATTTTTTTTATTTAAAAAACTATAATGTATACGATTATTAATTGAATTATTATTAAAACAACATTTAAATTTCATATGTATACCTTCCGCAAACAATTTATCACAGCAAAAATATAAATGCCAAAAGAAAACATCAACTTTCATCACCTAGAGACAAAATAACCTTCATGTCAAACCTTTCTACCAAAACATGTGATTTATTGCATATTTTAGAGAGTCTGATACCATCTAACGGCACGATTTGAAACTAATAATAATTTAATGTTAACAAACCACAATGGACTTTAGAGGGATGATTTGATTTCAGTTTTCTTTTATAACATGTAAATTGACGTTGTCGAGGAACGATACGAACTAAGAACGAACGAATGAACGAAACTAAGACAGAAAGGGTTAAATATCCGGCGAATAAGGTGGATGGTCTAACAGTGGGAGACTGTACTTGGCTAGAAAGCTCTTGACAGACAATGTGGAATGAACCGGTGCATTGTCTTGGTGGAGAACCCATGACTTGTCCTTCCACAATTCGGGTCGTTTTTTCCTTATTTTTTCACGGAGTTCAGCAAAAACGTGATTGTAATAATGTTGATTAATAGTTTGACCTTCAGGAACCCAGTGAAGGTACACAATCCTATGAATATCGAAAAAAACAATCATCATTGTTTTGAATTTTGATTTGCTCATTCGAGTTTTTTTAGCTCTCGGTGAATTTGGGCTCTTACAGTGCATGGATTGTAGCTTCGTTTCAGGATCATAAGAAAAAAACCACGATTGTTATTATGTTATTATTACATGTTATTATCCTTTCCAATAAGTTTGGGTCATTTTCAATTGCATTCAAAATGTCAGTACAAACGAGTTTTTGCGAGTTTTTTGTTGTTCAAAGGTGAGAATTTTAGGCACCATTTTGGCACACACTTTTTGCATGTTAAAATTGTTATGCAAAATTTACCGAACGCATTCTTTGTCAATTTTACAGTAACACCTACAATTTCATCAAGTGCACGAATACTTAACCGACGGTCAGATCGAATTAGATTACTGATTTTTTCGATATTGTCATCCGTTTTTGACGTGGATAAGCAACCCGGGCGTGGATCATCTTCAACGTCTTCTGGGCGATCTTGAAAACGCTTAAACCACTCAAAAACACGTGTACGCGATTAACATTCATTACCATACACTTCATTCAATAAATTATAAGTTTCAGTAACGGTTTTCCATGTTTTAAGTGAAATTTCACAAAAATTCGTTGCTCTCTTGTTACACTTAACATTTTTCCAGAGAAATAAAGAAACAACTCTAATGCGAACGAAGCCTATGGTTACACGGATTTGTTTACAGAAGCGAGAGGTACTACATTCGAAAGAGAAGGCTTCACGCTAAACGTTTGTTGGTGGTAGGCGTTTGGCGTACGCGTACTATTTCTGTAGCCGCGTCAATCTCGTTATTTATTAGTCACACCTCGTATAGTGCAAACGTTTATGTGGATGTGATTTTAAACATCCATTTGTTACTACTCTGACTGTTGCAATTAATTAACATCTGTAAATAGAAAGACCGTTTTGGGGTTACTCAACTAATTTTTCAGTAACCATTGATATGTTTGAATTTCGAGTTAATAAATCCTAATTCCATAAATAACCTTTGGCATCTTCAATTACAATATAATTATAGTACATTATGTGCCTGTCTATATGTAGGTGGTCAATTAAAATACATTAATGCATTTAAATGCACAAACAATGATGTGTTTTTTTTTTAATATTCATTTAGTACAATTAAATTAAAGCGCAGTTGAACTAATAAAGCATCTTCATTTATATATTGTCAAAATGTTATATTTAAGTAACAATAAAACAATAAATTATAGTGTAAGGAATGACATAAAATGAAAGGATTATTTTTTTAAACAAATATTTAATTTAGAGACAGATATACATATCTCCCGAATATTAACTGGGATGGCTTAACGGTAATTGCTCTAACTAGGCGGCTAGTTGGGTACATGAGTTTGACGAGCATGGTGGCGGCCAATTATTGCAGCTTTAACTACCTGGAATTAAAAGTAACTGAACACTCCGAATCCATCTAACTATTATCTGTTTACTATCTGTTTAAATGTATCAGATCGATACAAATCATACTTTAACACGAGGCTGTTCATATACTCAACGAGAGATACTCGTTAGAACATCAGTTACAATAGCCATGATAGCAATCAACATAAATTCAAATAGAGATGCTCTGCATAACTTCTACAATGATATTATTATCTGCCAATAATCAAATATCAAAATGGGTATGGGTCTGAGCGGGGTATCAAGGGAAAAACGCACGAGATACCCACCCAAGAGCTAACAAAACATAATGGATATCCAACCACACCCTAAGCCTAAGTAACCTCTAGTACTGGTACAGAGTAAATCTAAGGTGTACTCTAGTATACCATGGATACTCTCTCAACTAAATTACAAATCATATGAATGTACTGATGCCACTACTCAAACAATATTTGGATAATCACTTAAATGGAAATCATTTAATATTAATCAAATCATTAAATTAGAAACACTCTTTTTAATATTATTTAAAATAAACTGTAACAGATTTAGTTCAATTGTACTTGGATATTTGTCCATAATCAGAATAGTATTTTTTGAAAAATGGAAATAGAAGTAAGCTTGAAATACATTTTAAAACTATTAAAATCAATTGAAAACATAGTATTCAGTGAAAAGCTCACTTAAATGTAATCAGTTAATATTAATGAGAATATTAAATAGAAATAATTAATTATTGATTGATTTGTCCGTTATTTTGTGATAGTTCATTTTTTAAATCGAATAAAACAATTTTATACTTTGTTATCTATCACTTTTATTAATAAAAATAAATACATAGGATAGATAACAAAGTATAAAATTGTTTTATTCCATTTAAGAAATAATAGAGATAATAGAGCTTTAAATACATCTCAAAACATAGAACATCACATCATATAAATCGATAGAAACGAAAGTGTTCAGTGACAAACTCACCCGTGGAATTATTCTGGAACAATACAATACGACACTAAACCCATCTAAAGATGCTGAGTCTTGGTTGAGCTGTCATCGAACACGTATCGCTTTGGCAGCGGACCAAAAGTGTGGTTAAGTGCTCAAGTGTGAACAGTAAAAGTGTTTATAATGGGCAAAACGAAGAGGAGGAGGCTAGTAGCAAGGAGAGTTGTAGTGGGGACATCTACGCCAAGCTCATAGCCGAATCAAAAGAAATCGTGGAAAAGGTGAAAGCAGAAAATGTCAGGCTGAAAACCGCTCTTTCTGCAAAATCAAAATCTGGAGTCTTAATGAAGACAATAAGCACCCAAACTGATGACAGAAAAGACTGACAGCACCACACAAACATCCTTAGAGACAGAACTACCAACGATCGAGGCCCATTTGGACCACGAACCCAAAGTCAAACATCACTCAAAAGAAAGGCCGCAACGAGGACAAAATCCCCGCAGCACCAACCCAAAATGAAAAAAACCGAACCAAAATCAGTGCCAGTTTCCGATCAAGCCAGCGGAAACAACCTAAGCCCCGCCCACCATGCGGAGCAAACTCAACAGCAAGCCGAGGCCATGGCCGAGTTAACTAGCAAGCTTCAGAGAATACTGGTTCTAATGCAAAAGCAATTGGAACCTTTTGTTCTATACCATACTAGTGAAAACTAGTACTGAAATCAGACGCCGCCAGCGGAACCCCAAATGAAGTATCGCGATTTCTATCGTATTATCCACCGTTTTCGGGCCTTGCCACTTCGGGCGAATCCGGAGCAGCGAATCAAACTCATCATTCAATTACCAGAGGTCACAACATAGTGTACCTGTCGACACCGAAATAGCGAATATTTCGGACCAACTTAGGCTAGATAGAAGCCTCCTAAAAAGCAAACAACCTTCAACACCACGGAAGTCAACTTGATTGGAAACATGTAAGAGCCCCAGGGCTAAAAAAACTCTGGCTGAGGAAATAGAAAATAGAATCTGAAGATGCCCCACCTTTGTCGCACATCGGGCGGTTAACTACCCTTAGGGTGCACACACAAAGAAAGCAGGTTTCCTGCTTACTGGTAGTCGGCACCTATAAAAGCCGATTATTTACTTAAGTTTTAAATGATCGTGAACATAAACCCAGCGCGTCGGAACTTGTAAACAAACGTGAACCGGCACCGAGAATTTTACCGGAATGAATTTTTAATTATTGGTCGCTGATTTTCGGCGCCGGACGTGGATTTTCAGTAGAAAAATTATTATTAATGTGGCGGCTTAAAATCTTCCACACTCACATGTTGATTATTTTTCTTTCAATTATTTTATTATTTCGAATTTTTTTATGTTTATAGGATATTTTATTATTTCGAAATAAGTTTATGATAGTCTAAGGCCGCTATTTGTATATATTTTTATGTTTATCTTCACAAATTCTTTATCGGAGGATGAACTGGACATGTTGCCTTTATGAAATCTGCTTTTTTACTCGCAGATAACCAGCGTTATTTAATGAAATGATGCAATAATGGTAATGTATGAATAGTACATTGATATTCAGCGCCGAAAATAGGCGCTGGCGAACCTGCTTTCTTTGTGTGCGTACCCTAAGGGTGCACACACAAAGAAAGCAGGTTTCCGGCTTACTGGTAGTCGGCACCTATAAAAGCCGATTATTTACTTAGGTTTTAAATGATCGTGAACATAAACAAAGCGCGTCGGAACATATAAGCAAACGTGAACCGGCACCGAGAATTTTACCGGAATGAATTTTTAATTCTTGGTCGCTGATTTTCGGCACCGGACGTGGATTTTCAGTAGAAATATTATTATTAATGTGGCGACATTAAAATCGTCCACACTCACATATTGATTGTTTTTCTTTCATTTTTTTGTTTATTATTCCGAAATATTTTATGTTTATAGTATGTTTTATTATTTCGAAATAAGTTTATGAGTTCTTTATTCTTTTAATATTCTTTGTGTGTGCACCCTTAAGTAATATCGAAGCTTTTAGATAGAATAAGCGAACTCATATTGAGTATGAACACAACACAACCCAATGTCAATAAAGCGAAAAAATGAAATATAGTCGGCATCTGGTCCAATTGTGATAAAAAAAATCTTTACCAAAAAATGTGATAAAACTATCGTTTTCTCTGAGATAGAACAACAGACCCGAAAATGTAAATTAAACAGACATATTTCTTACATTTATATGATAAAAGACCTTCTAAACAAATGATAGACATATCTTTTTATTTGAAATGAAACCGGAGTCGGGAAAATATATACTAAACAAAAATATTTCTTACAATAGTTAATAAAAGACAAAATATTTTAATTAATAATATAATAAGTTATTTATTTGTAGGCCGAACCATTACGTGTAGTTGTAACTGGAGCAGCAGGTCAAATTGCTTATTCCCTGTTGTACATGGTAGCGAAAGGCGACGTTTTTGGACCTGAACAACCAATCATATTACACTTACTTGACATTCCCCTCATGATGGGTGTTTTGGAAGGTGTTGTTATGGAATTGGCAGATTGCGCACTGCCTCTTTTGAGTGGAGTTGTTCCCACTGACGACCCAGCTGTAGCATTTAAAGATGTTTCCGCGGCCTTTTTGGTTGGTGCTATGCCACGCAAACAAGGTAATAACTAAATATTATATTTGAGGATGATATACACTGATTTATTAAAAAAGAGTGATCTTCAAATAAGTAATGCCCGAATGATTGTGGCGTGTTTATATATTTTTTTCATTTTTTGAGTTTTTCGCTTCGATCTAAAACTCAA
The DNA here is from genome assembly GCA_031761425.1 of Cosmopolites sordidus. Lineage (NCBI taxonomy): Eukaryota > Metazoa > Arthropoda > Insecta > Coleoptera > Curculionidae > Cosmopolites > Cosmopolites sordidus. The sequence goes on along the minus strand of JARFXV010000172.1, from coordinate 465,416 downwards.
AAAAATATCAAAAATATCTGTTCTTATGCAACTAAAGAATCGCTGGGTAAAAAACAAAAAACCAAGCTTAGACAAATTTTTCAGTGATTCTTTTTTGTAATAAATTTACCTAACGAACAAAATTTTAAAAAATATAGAAATGTTCTAAAATAATTTTTTAACTTTTGAACGTTAACGTTTCGGGAGGACTTCTCCTCCCGTTTTCAACACGAATCTAAAAAATAAATTGAATTAATTTCTATATATATAATGTATCACTGGATAAAAAAATAAAATACAAACTTTTGAACGTTAACGTTTTAGGAGGTCTCCCGTTTTCAAAACGAATCTAAAAAATAAATTATATTAATTTCTATATTTACTGAAGAGATATATGAAGGGATAAGATAGGAAGTAAATATATGTTTTGTGTATGTCAATGATACTTACATTGACCATAATAGTTTTTAATGACAGTGACATACTACCAAAAAACTAAAAAAAATTAGAGAGGTTTCATATATTTCATTCGGGTTTTTCGGTTTTCATTCGGGTTTTTCGCCACGATCTAAAACACAAAAACATCTGTTCTTATGTAAATAAAGATTCACTGGGTAAAAAACAAAAAAACCAAACGGAGACAAATTTCTCAGTGATTCTGTTTTGTAATAAATTTGCCTGTTGTCTCCTTTTGGTTTTTGGTTTTTTACCCAGTGATTCTTTATATCCATAAGAACAGATATTTTTGATATTTTATTGTTTTAGATCGTGGCGAAAAACCCAAAAAAAAAATTATTTTCAAATAGTCTGACCATAGTTATCAGGTGTGGCGGTTAATAATTCATAATTTTTTTACACTTTCGCTGCGTTCCCAAAAAAGCCATTATGTAGCCAATTATGTCGGTAATTAGTTTATATTCTTTTTTTTTTTGCTTAAGGTATTGGTTCTAATAAGTAGTATTGTTGTTTAGTTGTTTTTAGTTGTTTTTTGATAAAATACTACCACTTGCGTATCCAATCATTTTTTTGCATATTACCTTATTGTACTAAAGAATAAACGATGATTGTAATATAACTTTTTATTTATAATATTTTTTGGGTAAATCGAATATATCAAGACAAACAGAAATAAATTTATCTCTAATAAATATAAAATAACAAAGTCAAACGGTAATAATTATTTTTCATGACAATAAAAACTGTAATTCTAACAAACAACCAAACTAAACGAAAATATTATTGCCTACCTAAAAAATACTGAAAAATAAAATCTAAAAAAAAGAAAACATTTTGTCTTAAATGTTTTAAAAAATAATTATTATTTTTGGTGATATCCCCTAAAACATAAGCCTGGTTTATGCCTGTACAATGATAAATTGTCCTTTCTTATTTTCTTTTGTGCGTATATATGACATTTTTTTCTAAGTGTTTCCCCTTTTCGTTGGTGTTTGTTATTTTAGTAGGCCTATGTTCAGGGTTCCGTCTCTCACGCTCACGGGGTTCCTCTCTTTTCTCGGATAAAAGTTTATCCAAGACTTTCAAACGAAAGTCATATAATGCATTTTTTTCCCACCGTATTTTTTAAAAAGTATTTGTGAATTTTGTAAAAGAAGATGAAATACGTGTATACCAATTTTCTTGTACCAGCGTATAGTTCTACGATGAGCAGGATAATATGACATTAGCTTATCTTGTCTATAAACGCCACCGCTGGTTATATTTTACTAGTGGCAATGGTTTTCCTTTTTTGAGTCATTATCATATCATTTTTGAATTCTATAGAAATATACGTTACTTCCATTATATCTTTCCACTTGCCAATTAAAACACCATTTAGGTATTTTGCTTTACACTCTCCTAAAAAAAGAAAAAAGATGTTCAAAAATAAATATCTAAAATTAACTAAGAAAACTTACCTTTATTTCGTTTTGCTTTGACAACATGATTTGGAGCTCCCTTGCTATCAGGACGTAACGTACCAGCACAATAAGTTTTCTGGTTTAGCCATATGGTTTAGCAAGTGTGGCCAACTCAAAGGAATTATAAAAATTATCCATGTAAACAGAATGCTGCACAACTTTTTGTGGGTGCCCTTTACCACCGATTATATCAAGCTGGCAAGTATAAATAAGAAATACTCAGTACTACACCATCTGATTTCGTGAGCATGTATAATTTAATATCATACTTATGGCGCTTGTTCTTTATATATTGCCTAAAAACAAGACGCCCTTTCCATAAAATTATCGATTCGTCCAGGGATAAGTATTTTCCAGGGTAATATTTTTGGTCCATTTTATTGTTTAAAAAAAACCAAAATTGGTCTTATTTTAAAAAGACGATCCTCTGGTGTGGGCTCTCCGATTGTTGGATTTTTTGAAAAATGCAGGCATCGCATAATAATTAAAAAACCATCATGGAATCAAATATATCATAAGAAAAAATATCTCTGCCGAATAGCGATAATTTCCGTCACAATTTCGAAGGTTCTCCTTTTTCTGGCGCTGCGACCAACAGTTTTTCTTTTATAAATGGAATGTTGGTCATACCATCGCTATGTTCCTGCCAGATTTTCAAGTCATGAAGTTCTTCTTCTGGTTCGGTTTATATTTTCATTATTTTGGTCAAACTGCGCTTCATCCTCAGATGAATCCGCTAAAATACGTCTAAATTATTATGTTCAAAAATACAAAAAAAAAAAAAATATCGTCTTCTCCAGAGCAAGTATCACAATAATCTTCATCATCAGATGCATACAGATGCCGATCAACGCCGCCTATAAACTGGTTATGTTTTACTACTGGCAATGGTTATTCTTTTTCCTGCTTTTTTCTGTTTTGAGTCTTATGATATAATTTTTGAATTCTCTAGAAATATACGTTACTTCTTTTTTAACTTTCCACTTGCCAATTAGAACACCACTTAGGTATTTTGCTTTTCAAGGAAAAGAGATGTTCAAAAAGAAATGTCTAAAATTAACTAAGAAAACTTACCTTTATTTAATTTTGCTTTGACATCCTTTTGAGGTCCCTTTCTATCAGGACGTAACGTACCGGTGCAATACGTTTTCTGGTTTAGCATATTTGTAACCAACTCAAAGAATTTGTAAGAATTATCCATGTAAACAGAATGTCCGTGAGATAATTTTCCACGCGATAACTCTAGCACAACTTTTTGTGCGTGCCCTTTACCACCGATTGTATCAAGCTGACCAATATAAATAAGAAATCGAAATCGCGAAATAACGATCCCGACTCATGTATTGTAAAAAGCATGTGAAATTGAAGAGTGTTTTTTCCAATAATCCTGGATTCGATTTATCATTACTGTACCCATATGAAGAGTAACTCCAATAAAACAAAGTAATTCTGGATCTGTATCGCACCAATGTATCATTGGAAAAAATATCTCTGCCGCATAATCGAAATGAAATGCGGCTAGTTTCCGTCACAATTTGATTAAAAAAATCGTCATTAAGAAGCATTCGAAAATAATTGTAAGGTTCTCTGTTTTCTGGCGATGCGATAAACAATTTATTTTCTTTTGTAAATTGAATGTTGGTCATGCCATCGCTATGTACCTGCCAGATTTTCAAGTCTTGAAGTTCTTCTTCTGGTTTGGTAATATTTTCATTATTTTGGCCAAACTGCGCTCCACCCTCAGATGAATCCGCTAAAATACATCTAAATTATTATGTTCAAAAAATACAAAAAATTACAAGTAACATTGTCTTCTCCAGAGCAAGTGTCACAATAGTCTTCATCCTCAGATTCATACAAAAATCTGATTTCTAATTGGCAGTTTTCTAAGCCTTTTTATTCCCGAAGGACCAGGCTAAGCATTGTCGTAATTCCCCATGTAAAATAAATAAATCTCTGACCAAAAAATCGCGAACGAAATTAATTTTCGAAAATTGTAAACCTCATATTACGTGCTGACAAAAATACAACATCCCGGAGTGGACGCATCCCATCTTTAAAACTCAACCGACAAAGGACACACAAGCGAGCCATACGCAAGTAGTGGAGGCGACCCTGGGCGCACATGTGCGCTTTACGCAGCGAATTTGTTGGTGGAAGCAAGGATCGGTTTACAATTCAATCTATTATGTCATTTTGTTGTTACGACGGTAGCTTTCAAAACGCCATTGATGTTTTCGAGCTTGCCCGTATTTTTTCGTGTGGTAAACATGTCGGGTTTCGAGCCAAATAAAGAACATTTGCGGCACGTACTGCTTTTCTTGTTCAATCAAATTAAAAACGTGAGTGAAAGCCGTCGTATAATTGTAGAAACTTACGGTTACAATGCCCAAACGAAAGATGTTTGTGGACGTTGGTTTAGACGATTCAAAAGCGATGATTTCGACTTGAGAGAAAAAGAACGCCAGGTCAACCGAAAAAAATGAAGATGCCGAATTGTTGGGAAGACGATATGCAACTCAACAACAAATGGCAGAGAGATTAAATATTGGTAGCCGAACCATTTTTCATCGTCTGTATGCCATGGAAAAGATCCAGAAGGCAGGAAAATGGGTACCACATCAGCTGAACGACAGACAGGCGGAAAAGCGAAAAGGGATGTGCGAAGTTTTGCTTTCTCGGCATGAAAGAAAGACTTTTTACATCGAATCGTTATTGTTGGCGAAAAATGGTTATATTTCGAGAACCTAAAACGCAGAAAATCGTGGGTTGACCCAGAACGACCATCAACAGAACGACCTCAAGACCGAATCGCTTTGTAAAGAATACAATATTTTGCATTTAGTCGTATCAGAAGGGTGTCATGGACCGTAAGCTTCTGAAACAGTTAATAGCATTCGCTACCGTTAACAAACGATCAATTGAAATACGACCAGAATGGGCTACAATACACAGAAAAGTGATGTTGCAGCACAACCGCGCCCAATCACACACAGCGAAAGCGGTCAGAGACTTTGCCAATTTGCCAGAAATATAGTAAAAATGTGCAGATAGCGATGGCGCGTGAATGAACTATTTATTTTAATTTGGGAGAAAGATAAAAACCTTTCTTCCAAATTAAACAGTTTTTTTTAAGAAAAAATTAAGAACTGTTAATCACCACATCTGGTAAAAATTGATCCTCTCGAGACAATAACATTATCAGGACCACTCAAGACAACTTCACGAATATGTTAATTAAAAAAACAGTGTTTTTAATTAACAAAAATGTTAATTAAAAAAACAGTTTGGAGGTTACTTTTGATAAACATACATTATACTGTATAAATGTTGTCGGTACTTGGAGATCTATAATAATGACAAATAAAACAAGAATATATATAGGATTTTTACTATTGTATTAGGGGTACCCATAAGTAATATCGTTTTTTGATACACCGTAAAATTGTAAAGTAAAGTGTTTGGGTTAGAGGCGCATCAGCAACTAGGCTATTTAGCGACTGGACCTACAGCTTAACGTGGGTTCCGAACCACGGTCATCAGCTTCCGACAAACCCAGGCCAGCACCCCCCTCGGGCTATAAACCCTTGGTTATGTGCCTACCCATAAGTCTATCAGGAAACCTACCGACTGGCGAGTGACCAACGTAGAACACTTCTCAGTAGGCATCCGGCCTTACCCAGCCTTTAACTGGCGTGACTGAGGGGTAATTCGTAGTCGGATTTTACACTCTTGCCTAGAAACAATCACAACCATTTAGGAAAGATAAACGGACAGAAGAAAGAAAAATAACCATCTGAGCGCTGGAATCGAACCAGCTACCGCTCCAGCGCGGATTCGGCAAAGCAGACGCTCATACCGCCGCACTAACGCGACCGGCCGTAAAATTGTATCTTATTTAAGAATTATTATAGTTTTAATCTATAATGTAGTCTCCATCATTATTACCAATCTTCACCCATCTCTGTAACGACCTTTTTATCCCTTTTTTGTGAAATGAGGGCGATTTTGAAGTCAAATGATTGTGAGAATGATTTGAAGTCCATATTTTGATACTGTCACAGTCGGATTTTTTTTTCCATAAGGAAAGTGTTCCATAGATCCGAAAAGATGGTAATCTGATAGTATAGCATCATGAGAATCATGAGAATATGCATCATAAGAATATGGCGGGTGAGGGAAGTACTTCTCAGCTTAACTCTTTGTTGATTGTTTCTTGAGTGAACACTTTTTGAGGGTAAAGACGCGGTTTTGGAGTGGACAAAGGTGGTTATTCTACTATTAAGGACATCATTCGATACAGAAATCCACTTTTTTCTCCAGTAACAATTTGTTGAATAAATGATTTCAGCCTAACCTGGACAAAAGCACTGCAGATGGTTACACGTTGAATTTTTCAACTGAAAGTTAGTATGACACCCATATTCCTTCTCTTTGCACTTCGTACAGTTGGATTTATGGCTAGTTCGCAGCTAGGTTATTTGGGATCAGGTTTAATTTCAGCCAACAACAGATCGTTGTTGAGTCTTCCAGAGTCAACAGTGAGTCTTCCAGATTTTATTCCGTCCAAAAGATTGAAATCACCGTACTATTTTTTTTTTAACCAACGCTGATATGTTCTGTTGTCCAACACACCATGGTAAACACCATTAATGTCATATATAGCATTAGTGGCATTGTTATGCTAACCTTCATACGGCACTTGTCAAAATTTCATGACAATCTGTCTACTAGTTCCTGAGTTGTTGTGCTTTAAGTGACTCTACTGATTTTATTGATTGATTGTATTGATTAAGCATTACTTTTTAATGAAAAAAATACCGTTGAAACAAAACAATCGGTTGAAAAACGTAATGCGTAAATTGCTGTCGAAATGAGTACCGCCTTTGCTCATAACGGACCAAAAATAACTAAGCAATGTTTGGAACTGTTTAAGCGAAATAAAAATTATTTTTTCATGAGCTATGTGCCAATGAATGAAACATGGATCCATTATTACAATTAAGAGTCAAATGGGCTGCCAGCTCAGTGGACAGCAATCGGTGAAAACTGTCCAAAGCGACCAAAAACCAGCACCATCGGCCGGCAAGATTAAGCACCTATGGTATAGTATTTTGGAATGCGCATGGGATATTGTTCATCGATTATATCGAAAAAGGTAAAACTATCAATAGCAAATATTACATAGGGTTTATTTGTGCGTTTGAAGAACGAGATCTCACAATGAACAAAAACAAGCCCTGTTTCACCAAGACAATGCACCGTGTCACAAATCGTTGGCAATGATAGCTAAATTGCATGAATTGAACTTCGAATTGGTCCCTCATCTACCGTATTCTCCAGATCTGGCCCCACCGATTATTTCCTGTCCTCAGATCTCTAAAAATGCTCGCTGGATAGAAGATCTCTAAAAATGCTCGCTTCAATGAAGAGGTAATTGCTAAAACTGAAAGGTATTTTGAAGGCAAAGAGAAGTCGTTGTATAAAAATGGTGTAGAAATGTTAGAAAATCATTAGAATGATTGTATTATTCTTCAAGGAGAATATATTGACGAATAAAGTCGAAATTTGCTTACTTATGTACCGCTGTGTTAATATGGAACTAATCCACATTTTGCTCTTCCATTCTTATAGAATTCACCTAATGTTTTTCAAATTTTAACAATAAGCACAATAAATATCAATATATTTAACTAGAATATAGATTATGTTGTATTAAGTTAAATTATTAACAGAAAATGATGTTTTGAAAATTGGAAAAAACATTACTTATTACCCCTAATATTATATACATTAATAATATATATAAACATTTCCCCTAATACTTATATATCTAATTTTTTCTTAACCATGTTTGCAAACAAAATATTTTAGAGGTTATGTGTATAATAGACAAAAAAGTTGTAAAGATAAACTAAGCACTCAAAGATTTTAAAAATAATCATCTAAACAAATATAGATAATAGGGTATGCATATAACCTAAACATTATCAACTTTATTGAAGGGAATAGTAACGGAAGATGAAAAACAGATTGACTAAGATAATGGGGACACAGCAAACATCTTCGATGATCTATCTTTACGCGGTGTAATTGTAAAGGTGGTCTAGTACGACATCATATCGTCAGATACCATAATACCAGATCGCATGCGTCATTAAACTTTAGGGTGAACCTCTTTAACTATTAGCCTTCACTGATATGGATAGAATTAAAAATCGACTATATCGTAGATATCACTGGTCAATATTTAATTTATTAGAATTTACTTTGTAAATTAAATATATTATATTTAGTTATACTTTGATAAAACAAAGAAATGTATTTACCAACCCATTATATAGAGTGGACCGTACTTGAAATATCAACTAACATTTGATTTTCATGTTGTAACATTTCAGGTATGGAACGTAAGGATTTGTTGGGCGCCAACGTAAAAATCTTCAAGGTTCAAGGTGAAGCTTTGGACAGATATGCCAAGAAGGACGTTAAAGTATTAGTAGTTGGAAATCCAGCCAACACAAATGCTTTGATTTGTTCCCGTTATGCTCCTTCCATACCTAAAGAGAACTTCACTGCAATGACCAGATTAGATCAAAACAGGTATCTTTATGCTTGAACAATTAATTGATTTATTTAAAGATGGAGACTTCCTTTGTAATTATTTATTTATTTACAACGTTTTGGACAGTAAAATGTCTGACTATTTTCTTGACTATATACTGCTGCTGCTGCTGCTGCTGCTGCTGCTACTACTACTAGTATTACTACTACTACCACCACTACTACTACTACTACTACCATTACTACCACCACCACCACTACTACTACTACCACCACTGCCACCACCACCACTACTACCACCAACACCACTACCACCACCACCACCACTACTACTACCACCACCACTACTACCACCACCACCACTACTACCACCACCACCACTACTACCACCACCACCACCACTATCATTACTACTAATGTCCAAATTTGTTGCTGTTTATCATTAATACCGCCTCTTTAAATTATCTTCTAGTTCTACTCGAATTATATTTCACTAAATCTGCTGTACCCGAATTCGATATTTCACCTCTCGTTATATTTCTTCTATGCTCCTGGAATCTAACTTAAAGACACCGTTTTGTTTCACCAATGTAAGATTCTTCTCATTACACAGAACTTAATCGGTAAATTTCTTCTCTTGATTTCATTTGATAGACTTGATTAGAGTACTTTCAGCTTTGAAATTATAATCCTTAGCAATTAGAATCAGCACGGGAAAGGGATACAAACATCTTCATTCTGCTATCTAAATAATGTTAAAAATACATTTTCAAAATGGAATTAGCAGAAGATGATGAGCCAGATGCTAAATTAAAATATTAAATAGTTCAAGACCAATTGTTTCCGGTAATAAAAGCGTTTTAGTCTAGAGGTTAGTTGATTTTTTTTTGCTGACAGGGTGTTGTACTATCAGGATTATTTCAATATTTTGCTTGAATTTAGTTATATTTTTGTCTTTTAATTGTCGAACAACGTATCACGAATGGTAATAATAAAAAAAATGTTAAAATTGATAACCGTAAATGTTTCCTGTAAACCAATATTCTGATATTTCAGCCTACATATCACGTTATTCTCCTTTTTCATAGTAGACTTAATGGCAGGTCATAATGAATTTTAATGTCGGAAAGAAACTCACACAGAAAACAAATAAACAGTGAGAATTGACGTTTGAACTTATTTAAGTTCAGTGCTTGATAGAGTAACCAATTTATTTGAAGTTAACTGAAATATTTTCAATGCGGAAAACAATTAATCATTAAAAGGAACTAAACTTCAAAGAGATTTATAACAAAACATCAAATCAAATCATTACCCTTGTTAGCGTCATCGTGAGATGATTAATCAGATTGATTCATCTCCCGATGATGTTATCATGGTTAACGAAATGCTCGAAATAGTCAATAGTCAAGAAATTAAAAGCAATAGATTTGGCGTTTAGTGTTAAATCTTTTTAAATTTAGTGATGCCAAGAATAAAAGTAGACCCTTGATGTTGATGTGTCGTTGCTTTCCACAATTAAGGAAAAGGACTTCCTGCATAAGATTATTACTTGTAGCGAAAAGTGGATCTTCGTAGATCAAGGGTCGCCAACCTTTTCAATGTGTTCAACTACTTTAATAACATTTAAATAGAGAGAGCTATCTAAAGTTGCTTAAGCAATAATGGAAACAGTTTCGACGTACAAGATTTATTTTACTATATTATACATTACATATGATGTACAGACGATATACAAATCGTATAAATACGATATATAATCTGCCATAATTATTTACGACCAAAGAAAAAAGTCTACCGCAATTTCTAGGAACAAAAACGGAACGTATCGAAAAAGCGGATCAAATCTTCAAATACGGTGACAGTTCCGTACATATGGGACGTATGGTAGCCCTAATTATACAGTGTACTGACCACTAGAGATATCCGGATCGGATCTGATCCGACACCCAGATGCGGATTTTTTAGAAGAGCCGAATGAACCGGTTCCTAAAATTACGATACACGGCTCTCGGATCCCAGACGGCTCTCGGATCCCAGACGGTTCTCGGTTCTTTTGGATCTTAGAAAAGAACAAGGACAGAAAGGTTATGTTCTATAACGCAGAGCATATATATAATACTACTATATTGCTAGCAAGGCTGGAGATCGGCGAAATCATTACGGTGCAGACATATATGCATCTGTTTCTCTCACTACTACTTTGAGTCTTATGCGCATGTCCGAGAATTGAGTATGCTTATGGACGTGCGTCAGTTTGCATATTTTTATGTTTTTGTGTCGCATTTATTTACCGCGACATTTGCGCACAACGGGTCAAGTAGTAGAAAAAGACAGAGAAGCAGACGTTTGCTGTCTCAGTTACTCCGTGACACCTCCACTGCAGATATTAGCAATATAGTAGTATTATATATATGACGCAGAGAATATGGTTTGTATCTTGTGGTGTGTGTTGCCTTCGTTCGTCCGCACTTATCGCATAGAAAAAGATAGTAGTAGTAGTAGGGTCGGACGGAACTCGGGTCTCGGGTCTTTTTAGATCCGTTGATCTGTGAACAGTGAGAGAAAAGATCCGTGGATCCGTAATGCAAAATAAACCGTTCGAAGTCGCCGTACTGCGGCTTAAAATTTGCAATCTATTATTGTTTTATGTACTTAAATATATAAATATATAGAATAACACACATAATAATTAAATATATTAATTTATTTTTAAACAATTACGTTTATTTATTTATTCAGCGTATGGCTCACATGGATTTATATTATCCATAAATTATAAAATAAACTATAAAAATATATAAAATATAAAAAAAAACGTAAAGATACAAAATATATAAAATAAAGTTCAACATCAGGTAAGACACATCACAATTAAAAAATTAATTTTGAAAATTAAAAATTTTAAACAATTACATATTTACATGTAAAAATATGATTTCATTTATCTTTTTAGTTTTCAATCGACTTCTTTGTTCTGTCACAATTTGACCAGTTTAACTGAAAATTCTTTCACATGGCACTGAAGTAGACATAAGACAGCCTTTTTTGGATAAATTCATATAGTCTTGGATAAATATTTTTTCTTTGAAACCACCATATTAAGAGTTTTCGTGTCGATCGATAAAGGGCTCATTTAAATATTTTTCTATTTCATTAATAGCTGCTGACGTTTCAAATGTCAATGATATACCGAAGCCTTTTAATAATTAATACGAATAATTCATATACGGACATGTTCATATTCTCAGATATTAAAATGTTAGGCTATATACTACTGCCAATCGTAAAGTATTTGTTTATCTGATTATGCAACTAAGTTATGCAACCAGTGATACGAGCAAAGATTCAGTGGGATCCTAGAACCGGCTCCGGGATTCGGATCTTTGAATTGATTTGAAACCGGTGATCCGACTCTCCAAAAAGATCCGTATTTCCCATCACTACTGACCACTATTTTACTTATCGATTGTAATTTCTTATTGGGAATATGCCGGGCGTACTTTATATAGAAGGGACCGACTGTCGGTCCAGATTTATATACTTTTTATGGCGAGCTGCTTTTATATGCGCGGGGTTGTGACTAGCGGCTCGTTGAAGCCAAGGCGGTAAAGATTAAAGTACTTTTTAGCAATTCGCTATTTGCTTTTTTTTTAATTTTCGTGGACATAAATATATGGAATTAGAAATCATTGTTGGTTTTGCATTCTACTCGGTAAGCCACGGTAGAATAGGGTATTTAATAAAAATTGGATTTTGTGAAATAACGCACAGGAATTAGAAAAAAATTAATTTTGTTTTCCAAGGTAAGAAATTTTAGTTTTGCTCTTAAACTCTTTATGTCAGGTACACCGAAATTTCAACGTACAATTTTCTTAGATACTATATATTGATTTCAAATCTAAGTAAAAGAAAGATGCGAATGGTTATCGCTGAATACGTAAATTTGCAACTCTATTTCTTAATTATAGATATCCGATAAACGCAAACGTCTATCAGGTTCGCAGTATCGGAAAATTAAGTCTGAAACATCTACAACAAATGTCTAGGTTATTTTTCTCAAAACTTGTTGAGGAGCGAAACATTCATTAACGAGGACGAAAATGCGTCAGAAAAAAGCCATCAAGGAGCTAATATTGATATTGATGTTATATCGCAAGAAGTCAAAATTTTGGTGATCATAGATCTAAATTCAGTTCCTTCCACTTCATAGCCTATTGTAAATAGTGATGCTGTAAACGTATTGATGCTCGAAGATCCAGGGGCTTGGCCCGAAATTTTAACTAAAAAGGAGAAAATACTAGTTGTTGAAATGGGTGCAAAGCAGGCTTGTAATTTGAATTATCCTAAAGATGCTTTAAAGAGAAGCTTTTCAGATAATTATTATAGAAAAATATTACCAAATGGTGAAATAATATCCCTAAGTAGTTGGTGTATTCTAAGCAAAAGGACTTAGTATTTTGTTTTCCATGTAAATTGTTTAAAAATGTATTAGATATAGAGAGTAATAGTTTATCTGAAAGCGGATTCAAAGATAGGCAACATCTATTAAGGATTTTAGAAAGGCATGAGCAATCAGTTAGTCACATTAAAAATTGTCAGGAATTAGTTCAGTTAGAACATCAAATCTAAATCTAAATCTCTCAAATCTAAATCATCCGTTACTTCTAGACACGAAAGTCATATTTTAGAAGAATAGAAAAGATGATTTGCGGTTTTAGAAAGAATTATTTTGGGTATTCAGTACCTGGCGAAGCAAAATTTAGCACTTAGAAGCAATTCTGACTCTTTATTTCTTAGCGATAATAGACATTTTTAACAACTTATTGAAATGGTATCTAAATTTGACCCAATTATAGTAGAACCCGTTCAAAGAATCCAATTAAATAAAAAACGCATGCCACATTATTTGAAGCATACAATTCAAAACGAAAAACTTTCAGTGATAGATGAAAAAGTAAAAAAATATATTAAGTATATGCTCGAACAAGCGAAATATTATTCACTTATATTAGATTGCACCAGTCTAGTAGTATGCCCTTTTAGTGGAATAATCTTCAAAAGTTTTTCTATAATCATAAAATCACCCTGACGAAAACAGCCCTCTGGGCGGATCACCACATCTGTGGGTTCATCAAGTTGCAGGGAAAAATAACAAGTTGCAGGCAAAAATAACTACTAAGTCACGTGTTAACTTAAAAAAATCACTACTTATTACTTCTACTCGTCTCACACTGTATTGGAAGAAAGTTGCATTGTTTTTATGGTAGACACTATCTCGTTTTTATTTTTAAAGTTGGCTAAAGTTTGTTAAAATTGGTTTTATTATTTATCCTTCTTCATAAGGCTTCTTATTTCCTTTCTAACAGTAAAATGTAAAGGATATGATTTTTCAAAAATTGATGAACAGTTTTATGGTGCGTTTCAATATTTCCCTTTGCCAAGATGTTTGCTTGCCCAAGATGTTGCTGTGTATATGGTGAGATCAACTATACGTCGTGCATTATGAGTTCTCCAATCTGGTCAAACGTTTACTGCTGCAACTGATTCCATGTTAGTGACCCTTTTGAAGAAAAAAAAAGCCTTATACTGAGAAGGGAAGTAATTTTGCTTCACAGTGCATACAGTAAAGCGAGCTCTGAAAAGGACTACCGAGTTAGGCTGGGAAATTTTATCATACCCGGCGTATTTTCCAGACTTGGCCCTTTCCGATTTTCATATCTTCCTACTTCTGCAAAATCACCTTGTTGATGACAGTTTCACATCTCTTGAAGTGGTCGAAAAAAGCCTCAAGAACTTTATCACACCAGCACCACCAAGTATTTTTCTATCTAGTATTTGAAAGTTGCCTGAAAGATAGCGAAAGTGAGGGATATTACTTCTAGGTATAAATTTGTCTTATTTATTTCATAAATAAATGTCAGAACTACTCAATAAACTATGCTTCATTGTTGAAGAGTAACCAAACCGCTTTGAAATTAACCATAGCACATTACTTGTTATCATTATCTCTGCTCACATTTTTTTTTAGTCTTTACCACTTATGTGTTTGTTTTAAGTTATTAAGGTCTCATTATAAAATTGAACCGAATTGGAGGTGAAGGCGTTATTAATATCATGTTTCATAACAAGTTCTGTTACAAATGGCACTGTATCTGGGGAATACGATAAAAGTTAAAACATATTCGCCCCAACGGAATATAAATAAAATTAATTAGCCGATAAAGCATCACAGCTATAATAATATTATGATATTGTATGGAGTTGTACGCGGATATCAGTTGATTTAAGATTAATTCAACAAATAGCAAAAATAAAATATTTAATCATTAAATTTCCAGTTAAAAATACTTATTTTAAGTTACTATAAAATGAAGGAAATATAGAGATTTATAACAAAATAAACATTGTATAATATAACAGTAAATGATTATGAGGACAAAATAATATATAAATAAATAATAATCTTTTGGAACATCTTTTTGGGAGTAAGAAATGAAACATCGAAGCTAGACAAACTAAAAGAAAATATGAAAACAATCATCTTAATGAAATAGAAAAATATTTCGAAAAAAATAACACCTGAAAATTTTACAAAACATTTAAAACTAAATTAACAGGCTATCAACCCCAAAATATTTGCTTCTAAAAGGAAAACGGACAATTAGCTCTAAATAACCAAGACAATTGCAAAGAACTTGCGATATAATTTGAACAACTACTAAACTGCCCTGAGCCCTTAAACAGATTACCAACACTAAACCCTAAACAAATAAACCCAGATTCATTACCACCAAATGAAGATGAAATAATTAGGTAAATCAAGCGACTTAACAATAACAAAGCCAGGTACAATCAAGGAAATAACCAAAATTCTACAAGAAGTTTGGCGAACCGAACGGATTCCGGAAAATTGGAAAGATGCTCTAATCCATCCACTACATAAGAAAGGAGATAGAACGGATGTAAACAAATACACAGGGATAGCCAGTTTGTTAGAAAATTCAGAGCACAGAGACAGTTAGAACCTAAAATTGGTGAATACCAAGCAGATTTTCGACCGGGCAGATCCTGAATCTAAATTGATCCTAAGACATCAAAAACTATACAATAAAAATCTCGTCTGTCCAGTTGTGGATTTCAAAAAAGCATATGATTCTATTTATCGCAAATCTTTATTCCAAATCTTGAAAGAACAAGGACTAGATCTGAAAACGCTGGTAATTATTAAAGCAACACTAACACAAGGTCAAAAGTAAAAATTCATGGGTGACATCTCAGAGCCATTCGAAATGAAAACTGGAGTGAGACAAGGAGATAGACTCGTGCCACTCTTATATAACTGTGGTGAGGAAAAAAATCGGCTCTGAATCTGGCGTTTGCTGATGATGTTTGCTGTCTGGCGTTTGCTGATGATCTAGCAAGTTTAGCTCAAGATATATTAACGGCGCAAAAACAGACTGAACTCCTAAAAGAAACAGCAGAAAAGGTAGGACTCCAAATTTCCTCTGAAAAAAACGCAATACATGACCTGCAACAAACTAAGAACACCATTTCTAAAAAAAAAATATGGTAACATCAGACGAGTCTCTCAATTCAAATATTTGGGTGAAATAATCATGGAAAACGGATTGGAAAAAGCGGCCAATAAGGGTAGATGTCAAAAAATGGAAACTGCATTGAGACTTACTTAAAAATAAAAAATGTATATCTAAAAACACCAAAACTGAGACATTACAACACAATTATTAAGCCAGAATGTCTATATGGCGCAGAAAACCTCATTTTGAATAGAAAGAAAGACATCGAGGAGATTGAAAAGAAAGAAAGAAAAGTCATAACTAAAATCTTAGGCTCCAAACAAGTAAATAGAACAACGTGCCGATTTCGAGAAAACCAAGAAATCAAATAATATACAGATATACATAGCGATATGAGAAAAAGAAGACTTAAATTTTACAGACACATAAAACGGATGAATCCGAGTCGCTAACTAGACAAATAGTTGAATTTTATGAAAATAGGAGTAGAGCTAAAGTAGAAATAATTAAAGGGATTGCTGCAATTAAAGAGAAATAGAAAGAAAAAGGAGAGAAAGAAAAAGATGAAGAGAAATAGAAACTATTTCAGACACAAGGTTAACGTTTGGGAGGTTGGCCAGAGAGAAAAATGTAGGAAAACCGGAACAACTTGGTCTGACGAAAAGAAAAAAGTTCATAGTGAAATAATGAAATCAGTATGGGCGCAAAGGAAGGTTAACAACAACAAACTCCTCTAAATGTACTTCGCGCGGTCCACCAGGGCCCATACGTGAATAATAATAATAAATTATAATATACAGGGAGTCCCAATAGTGCGATAACCGTTGATATCTTGATAATAGCTGGAGATAGAAGTTTAAGTATAAGAGTTGTACAACTAAATAGGGTTTGGTCGAAGCCGTTATCGAATTCCCTATATAAATCGAACACCCTATATGTTCATCCATTTTTGCATACTGCTATTGATTTTAAACATATTTCGTGAAACATTTTCGAACATTTTCGTGAAATGTCATATACCTAAACTCAATGGTTTAACCGATATCCGCCATTTTGTAAAAAATATTGTGGTTGCAGACTATTTTGCAGTGTAATATATCATTTATTTTTTGAAGTAGAATTATTATTTATAGTAGTATATTAGTGAAACTATGACTTAACTTTTAATGCAAACAAAATTTGTCTGCATTATACAGAGTGTCCAGATTAACTAAGATAGATGAAAAAAAAATCAAAACATCTTAATTTTTTTAAATGGAATGTCTAATATTTTTTAATTTTACAATATTCCTAACACAAAATACTTCTATTCTAGTTAAACATGTCCTATACCTATCTGTCATAATTTCCGAGATTTTTACATTTTTGTTTTTAATGGAATTCACCTTAGGCTTTATGTTATTATTAAGCTAATGAATAAATTTATGATAAGTCATGGTATATTAAGAATTTAAATCATCACATATTTAAACACCAACATCACCTCACATGTTTAAACAACAAAGTAACAAAATGTATTCTTATAGTAAACAAAACATCATCAATGTTTAGCTTTTAGTAAACAGTTTAAGTACAAACATTTATAAAGAAGAAGTCACTGTGTCAGTGTATTTAATTAAATATTTACCATTTTGTGCAATAAAACCCTCAAACCTATGTTTAAAAAACTATTGACTGTAATGAGCATTGCCTCATTATTATTCATACACATGAATTCTTATGCTTTCTACAGTTAAATGTAATTCTTCAATCTACTCTTCAAAATTATTTTGCAAAAAAAATTGAGAAAACTATTGCCATTAATTTAAATTTCAAAAAAATATGGTTCTAGGAGGCGATCTCCGATAATACCAGTCCACACATTAAAAGATCATCTATGCTGATGATCTAAAGGGATAACGAATCTTGGATTTTCACTGCTGTAATAGTGGAAGTTATGTCGGTTGCTGTACCCATTTTTGTGGAAAATTGCCCCACTTCATCCATGAATAAAATATATTTGAAAAAGTTAGGTTCTCCTCAATTTTTTTCTGTTGTCTAGTAAATTCAAGTCTTCGATCGAAATCATTTTGATTTAGTTCTTGAACTAATTTTATATGGTACGGATGAAATTTATATTTCCTAGTTATTCTGTTCGCAGTGGATTTTTAAACTTCTGTCTCGTTTTCTATCCGCCTGCATGGTGATTTTTAATTGCAACTTGATAAAACTAAATATTCATTTTCTTCACTCATAACTTTTTTCTACGTTTTCAAGTTTTTTGTTTCGTAATCGACACATCCAGTTCTTTCAAATCGCTCTTTCAGTCGTATAAACGCTAATACATTAGGATAACGTTCGGCATTAAGGAATCTTTGCGCATAAATTCTACTTGCCAAAAAAAAGTGTTTGGATCACTTGCGCCCAAAACATAGATCATGTTTATTAATTCCTCTCTAGAAAAATTCATTTTCGTTCTACTTTCTGTTAAAATAAACATCATAGTACACAATTTGACAGTTCACAAAGTCCAAATAATTAACCGTTTGATTCTTTTGTTTCTGCGCCATGATTGTCTAGGGCGTCTGGGCTATCTGCGTGCTTTAAATTGTAATTGGATATTCCCGTATTTTTTCGTTAGTTAAAATAATAGATCATAAAAATATTTTTCCTAGTTAATTATGAAAGTACACTCTTTTTTTTCTGTATTATATAAAAACAATTTTAAAGCTATACTAGAACAATATTTGCCATTTGAATTGAATTTTATGACGTTATTACTCTAGGCTATTTAGCGACTGGACCTACAGCTTAACGTGGGTTCCGAACCACGGTCATCAGCTTCCGACAAACCCAGGCCAGCACCCCCCTCGGGCTATAAACCCTTGGTTATGTGCCTATCCATAAGTCTATCAGGAAACCTACCGACTGTCGAGTGACCAACGTAGAACACTTCACAGAAGGATCCGGCCTTACCCAGCCTTTAACTGGCGTGACTAAGGGGTAATTCGTAGTCGGATTTTACACTCTTGCCTCGAAACAATCACAAACATTTAGGAAGTAAACACACAGAAGAAAGAAAGAAAAACAACCATCCGAGCGCTGGAATCGAACCGACTACCGCTCCAGTGCGGTTTCGGCACAGCAGCGGCAGACTAAGAAGAATAGAAATATTGTGTCTTAGAAATATTGTAAAATGAAAAAATATTAGACATTCCATTTAAAAAAACTGAGATTTGATGCTTTGATTTTTTCCATTTATCTCAGTTATTCTGGATACTCTGTACAACGTAGACAAATTTTGTTTGCATTCAAAATTAAGTCATAGTTTCACTAATATTACTACCAAAAATGATAATCATACATCAAAACATAAATGATATATGACGCTGCAAAATAGAGTTTGCAACTCCGATATTCTTTACAAAATGGCGGATATCCGTTAAACCATTGGGTATAGGTATGTTTAGCATGTTTCACGAAATTTGTTTAGAATCGATAGCAGAATGCAAAAATGGATGAACATATAGGGCGTTCGATGAGAAAAAACAAAACTATACCCCGCTACAGTTTTGTGAGACACTATAAATAAAATGAATTTTAAATAATGCAGTCTAACAACTCTTATACTTAAACTGTTTCTCTATCTTCAGCCACTATCAAGATATCAACCGATATCGCACTATTGGGACACCTTGTATAATTCTTATAAATATAAATCAAATGCCGTTTGTTGGTAAGCGCATCACTTGAGAACGGCAGGAACGATTCAGCTAATGTTTTTTTTTATTGGAATATATGTTTTTATGGAAAGAAAAATCGGAAAAGTTGCCCGGAAAATTGGAAAATTCGTGAAAAACTGAAAGTCCTTTTTGCTATGGGATTTTTATATGAACTGAAGACCATAACTGACGATTAGAACGATGGATATGCGTAATTCTTCTTTTGTTTTGTTCGTTATGATCCTGAAAAAGTTTTCAGGAAAAAAAAACCAGACATTTACAAAGGAAAGTCGGAATGCGGAGAAACTGCAAAAATCATAATTTTTGTATGCATTCTCGACTTCATATTCTATTCATATTTCTATTTCTATTTCATATTTCTATTCCAATTTATTTCGCTATGTGCGCAAATGTCGTTTGATAGTTGATTGTTAAATTGTGAATCGAGACAATCAGTTACATAGTGACGAAAAATTGATTCAGTTGTTTATTTTCAGTTGAATTGTGATTCTGTTTAAGTTCATCGCAATCATTTCATAAAATGAATTAAGTTTCGTCGTTTTATCTCAAACAAATTTACAGATATACCTACGAAATACGGTGAGTTTTGAAGTTACAAATGGTTATATGGCAGGAACAAAGTTAATAAATTGTCCGTTTTCAGCTGAATTGTGATTCTTCTCATTGCACATTGTGTCGCAATCGACAGAATTGAATTGAATTAACACAATTTAATCGCATTGTAATGCGATGCCAATAAGACGGAGCCAGTTAGGTCGCAAAACTCGCTATGCTACAAAACAAACGAATTTTGATTTAATCGAACTGCAGAGTAACGCGAATCGATTATCACAAACACGTTCAACGCGTGCACAAGAAGAAAGAGAAAATGCAAACGAAGATGATATGCATCGAATGAGATATCATCGGACAGTAGAAACCAATCGTGCGACAATAAATTTGAATAATTGTGCAAGAAGACACAAATGTTGCGTTGAATACTCATTATAAATCAATCCGTTGCTACTGGATCAATGAGCGTTGTGTGCACACATTATAAGGCATTAAAATACAGAAATGAAACCCCTGGATTCTGTTGCGCAAGTGGCAAAGCCAAATTTGTGCCTTTGGCTCCGCCACAAGAACCATTGCGCTCATTGGTTTCTAGAACAGGAACAGATTCTACAGTTACTTCCAAGTTACTATATTTGGCGCAACAAGTGTGGTTCGGGACAATTTGGTTGGAGATTAATTGCGATTTCAAATTTAATGGAAGAAAATAAATCATTTGGTTGACATGAAATTCTGACTTAATTATGACTTAAATTTTGGAACAAAACCGCATAATTTCAAGTCGGTTATATTCCAGGCACATCACACATTTCCAGTATTCCAACGGTGTATTGCCGATAGAATTCATCTCGAATGTAAAATTTCCCATCGGCATGCTTCTGACTATACTCCTCCTCAAACCATAACGAACAAAATAAAAAACAGAATTACGCATATCCAGCGCTCGAATCGTGAATTATGGTCTTGAGTTCATACAAAAATCCCATAGAAAAAAGCACTTTCAGTTTTTCGTAACTTTTCCAATTTTTCTTTCCCTACAAACTTTATTCGGACTATTACGAATATTTATTTTTTAATTAACCAAATCGGCCCAGCTGTTTTCAAGTGATGCGCTTACCAATGAACAACAGCATTTAATTTTTTAATTGTATAGATAGATTATCCCAATCCTTGAATTCTGCATCAGCCAAAATGGCCAATTTCTAAACAATCCAAGCCAAAAGCATCTGTACAAGGTGATAAAAGTTATTACTGTTTATACGTTTATATCTTGTAACATACTTTACAATTAAAAGTTATAGTATATAATTTTTCTTTCAGAGCTCAAGCTCAAATCGCAGCTGTACTTAGTATTCCAGTCCAACAGGTTAGCAATGTGATAATTTGGGGAAATCATTCCTCAACACAGTTCCCAGATGCCGCTCACGCCACCGCGAACCTTAATGGAAAAGTTACCCCAGTGCCTGAAGCTGTGAAAGGTATAAAAATTATTTATACTGTTGTGATCAAAAAGTAAAGTGACTTTTGTTTTAAAAAATCGCGGGGTTTACGTAGTTTTTTTAAGTTGATTTGGTAAATCGCTGACATAAGTTTCATATCATTAGGCTTGTTAGGTTAGAATTTATAGAGTCTTTTATAATAATTAAACATTTTTGTTGTCAATTTTTTAAAATAATTTTTAATTAATCGACGGAATAATTTATCGAACAAAAAGTTTAGAAACGAGAAAAACACGAAATTTCGAAACAATATAAAAAAAATGTATTGCTAGTGTACAAGGAGTTTAGATCAGGAAAACTTTCCGGGTCAACCAATTCAAAAACATTACCAAAATTAAATAAAGAACTTGTACTGAGTAGTAATCGCCGATTAAGAGCCGGTTCTATATTGCAAGAATATCCCAGGTATAAGCTATACTTACTATACGGGAAAAAGCCCGTAAACGCCGAGCGGACGTTTACAGGCGTTTCAAATTTTAGTATAAAAAAAAGTATAGCTTATACCTGATATATTCTTGCATTGTAGAACCGGCCCTAAGTATTAAATACATTATATATACTACTGGAATTGGGTTTTTGAATAAAAAATAATTATCGATTTTTTACTTTATTTTAAAACTTTATCATAAATAATATAGATAACCGAGGCGAAAAAATTTTAAAAAATTTGTTACAATTAATTATGAATGAATTAAAATTTATATATTTTTAAATCATGACGTCATAATAGTAAAGTAAAGTAAAGTGTTTTCAGGTCAGTACTGTCAACGGCTTTTACATGTACATATACTATCAAAATTATTGTAGGTTAAGTGCAAAATAAAATATTGTTTGTTACTAATTTAGTAATGTGTTACAAAAGGTTTATAAAGGTTAATTCTAATAATCTACCTAAAATACCCTATTATATATATATATATATATATATATATATATATATATATATATATATATATATATATATATATATATATATATATATATATCCTTGACTTTGTATTTGAACTTGTTAATATTAAAGCCCTTCCCAGCATGCTTTCATATCGCGCGATCATGAGCTTTCCTCTGCCATTCGGGTCCAGTATACTTGATCTCACGGATCCATCGTGTTTTAGGTCTTCTTCGTGGACGTTTATGATCAAGCGGTATCATTCCCAAGATTGCTTTGGTCCATATGTCGTCACAACGCATCGCTATAAGGCCTGCCCATCTACATTTCAATCTCTTCGCCTTTCCAATAATGTCGCATACTTTCGTCTATTCTCTGATCCATGAGATTGCCATTGGACTTTTGAAATTGCTACGTTTAATATACGGACTAGGAAGGCGGCGGCTCGATTGCAAGAACTGTTAATCGAACTTGACAACTTACAATGGGATATTATTAGGTTCTGTGAAATACGAAGAAAGGGCGAAGGGTTAATTAAACTGGAACCTGGGGCAAAATACAGAGGGTGCACAATGCTTGTCGTCGTCTTATCTTTGGACCTCGAAAAAGGGATCACATCTCTCAAAAGATTAATCAGCTTAACTAGCTTACTATGGCAACTTCATTTGGCTAATTTCACGTATAAGGTTATCAATGCTAACGATAATTCTGAAGCTCATTTGGAATGTTTGTATGAATGAATGAATGTTTGTAGCTCGTTCAACCAATCATACCAATCATTCTGTGAATATTAGATATAAAATCGAATTTACAGTACCACAACATACAATCAATCATACATCATTACAATCATCATCAGCCCGTGTCGATCCACTGCAGGATGAAGGTCGCTTCAGCATGCTTCCAACTTTTACGGTCGTGAGCCACTCGGCCATTCGGGTCTGCCGCTGCCTCTGCCACTCGGGTCCCATATACTTAACGATGTCATCAGTCCATCGTGCTTTCAGTCTTCTTCGCGGACGTTTGCGATCAAGTGGTATTCACTCCAGGATTGCCTTGGTCCATCTGTCGTCCCATCGCCTCGCTATATGGCCTGCCCATCTCCATTTCAATTGCTTTACTCTTCCAATGATGTCACACAGTTTCGTTTGTTCCCTGATTCATGCGCAGGGATTTCTGTCACGTCTTGTAATGCCAAGCATACATCTTTCCATTCCTCTCTGTGCTACCCGAAGTTTTTGAATTGATTGCGATGTGAGTGGGAATCTGCTCTTAAACACTATGTTGAGCCTGCCAAATACCTGCCAGCCACATTTAATACGCCGTTCCACCTCTCGGGCGGTATCCCCCTTCATTGAAATGCTCTGCCCAAGATATATAAAGTGGTCCACAATCTCCAAATCTCTTCCTAAAATTCTTTTGTCGTCAGCGAATTTATTGAACATAACCTGACTCTTTTTCAGGTTTATTCTCAATCCAAATGCTTCGCCAGCCCTTTGCAACTCTTGTATGCGTTCTTGCAGCTCCTCTGAGTCTTGTGAAAGGAGAACGATATCATATGCAAATCTAAGATGGTTTAAGTTTGTAACATTGATCTTTACACCATCCTGTTCCCAATCCAGTTTATGGAACACTTCTTCAAGGCAAGCCGAGAAAAGAATAGGCGATATTGCGTCACCTTGCCGTACACCTCGTTCTACATTAATTTCCACTTCAAGATTGTTGAGTCTTGAAGTATCAGGTATCAAGGTGAATTGTCGCTGTAGTTCCATCATACATGGATCCCAATAGGTTTACATATGCTTTGTCTACCCCCTGCTTAAGCAGTGCATCCATTATGGCATGCTTTGAGATGGAGTCAAATGCTTTTTCGTATTCGATAAAAGCCAAGCACAGTGGCGTGGTGTATTCGTTGTGCCTTTCTATGGCCTTCTATACAACCTGGATGTGATCCATTGTACTGAATCCAATTCTGAATCCTGCTTGTCCTCTTGGTTGTGCGTCATTCAGTTTTCTTAATATTCTTTTAGACATTATCTTAGTGAAAACTTTGTACATTACTGATAAAAGGCTTATTGGCCTTCTTATTAATTCTTATTATGTAAAAAGATCACTTCCACATTTTTCCATATGTCAGGTACTTTTTGTTCTTTGAGGGATTTTGAGTATAATTTTGCCAGTGTTTTATGTAACGTCCGACCACCAGCTTATAGCATTTCGACAGTTACACTGTCCTTACCTGGAACCTTGCTGTTTTTCATCGATTCTAGAGCATTTGTTTCTTCCTCAACTAGGATATCTGACATTTGTTCTTCGGTGGGCATTGTTATCTTTGCTTGGTTCTGATCTTCATACAACGGGGAATAACATTTTCTGACAACCTCTAATATTTGCGTACGAGCGTTGTACACTGTGCCATCCTCACGCATTAATGCATCAATTTGCGTTCTTTTCCCTCTCAGCTTCCGCTTAGCCTTGTTAATTCCTTTGTTTTCTTCTAGGGTTTTTTGCACTACCTGCATCTTGAACCGGCGTGTGTCTTCTTTCATATGTTTTCTTATAGTTTTGCAGAGCTCAGCATATTCGACCCTGCCAAAAGAATGCCCTGCATTTCTCATTGGCCGTCGTTTCTTCATTAAATCAATAGTCTCACTGGTGATTTTTGTCTGTTTGAGACATTTTTCTTCTGGTGCTCAATAGCAGCCGTCCGAAGCACAGTGTTGGTAATTTCTTCATATTGAACTGATATTTCTATCTTCTCCGAATCTTGTAACACAGCAAATCGGTTCGACAAAGCAATCTCAAAATCGCTGCTTCTCTTCAGCAATTTCCCAGAATCCACTTTGCCCTTTTTTGACCTTACCATTCTTTCGCGCTCTCTTCGACAATTAATCCTAACTTTTGCTCGTACCATCCGGTGGTCACTTCCAACATTAAAATTGTTAAGGACAGTGCAATTACAAAATATTGTTTTATCATTGGTCATGATGTAATCAGTTTCACTTGTGAGTCCAGATGGACCTTTCCAAGTCCATTTTCTGTTGATATTTTTCTTATAGAACGAATTCATAATATAAAGTTCTTGTCCTTCAGCAAAATCAACCAATTCCTCTCTATCTTCTCTCTCTTTCAATTCTCCTCTATTGTCTCGCTCACCAGTTCCATATGGGCCAGTTGTATTTTCACCAGTTCGTGCTGTTCCAATTCTGGCATTAAAATCACCCATCAGGATTTTGTACCTACATTTCTTCTTGAACAATAGCTGGGCCAGTTCATCATAAAATTCCTCAATTTCTTCATCCCTATGGCTTATAGTTGGTGCATAAGCTTGGACGATTTGAAGCCTAAACTTTTTATTCAGCTGAATGACGCATTGGGCTAGTCGGTCAGAACTACTTTCAAATTTTACTACTGTCCTTCAGCTTTCGATTGATGATGAATCCAATTCCCCCACATCGTCCATTCTCTGTACCTCGGGTGTAGAGTACGTGACCAGATGGTTCCAGTTTAATTAACCCTTCGCCCTTTCTTCGTATTTCACAGAACCTAATAATATCCCATTGTATCTTGTCAAGTTCGATTAACAGTTCTTGCAATCGAGCCGCCGCCTTCCTAGTCCGTATATTAAACGTAGCAATGTCAAAAGTCCAATGGCAATCTCATGGATCAGAGAATAGACGAAAGTATGCGACATTATTGGAAAGGTGAAGAAATTGAAATGTAGATGGCCATATAGCGATGCGTTGTGACGACAGATGGACCAAAGCAATCTTGGGAATGATACCCAATGATCATAAACGTCCACGAAGAAGACCTAAAACACGATGGATCGGTGAGATCAAGTATATTGGACCCGAATGGCAGAGGAAAGCTCATGACCGCGCGATATGAAAGCATGCTGGGAAGGGCTTTAATATTAACAAGTTCAAATACAAAGTCAAGGAATTTATATATATATATATATATATATATATATATATATATATATATATATATATATATATATATATATATATATACATATATACATATATATACATATATATATATATATATATATATATATATATATATATATATATATATATATATATATATATATACATATATACATATACATATATATATATATATATATATATATATATATATATATATATATATATATATATATATATATATATATATATATATATATATACATATATACATATATATATATATATATATATATATATATATATATATATATATATATATATATATATATATATATATATATATATATATATATATATATATATATATATATATATATATATATATATATATCTAGACAGAAAAAAAACAACACACCTATAAAATTACAAATATTTCCTCCCATGTTTCACATATATACCCTAATAAATATTATTATTATACATCCATCCGATCACCGCCAGAACCTCAAATGCCCATTAAACGATAATCTTACAAATTATCAGCACATATTGTTATAGCTGTTGTCGTAATAGAAATTCCTTGACTTTGTATTTGAACTTGTTAATATTAAAGCCCTTCCCAGCATGCTTTCATATCGCGCGGTCATGAGCTTTCCTCTGCCATTCGGGTCCAACATACTTGATCTCACCGATCCATCGTGTTTTAGGTCTTCTTCGTGGACGTTTATGATCAAGCGGTATCATTCCCAAGATTGCTTTGGTCCATCTGTCGTCACAACGCATCGCTATATGGCCTGCCCATCTACATTTCAATTTCTTCACCTTTCCAATAATGTCGCATACTTTCGTCTATTCTCTGATCCATGAGATTGCCATTGGACTTTTGACATTGCTACTTTTAATATACGGACTAGGAAGGCGGCGGCTCGATTGCAAGAACTGTTAATCGAACTTGACAGCATACAATGGGATATTATTAGGTTCTGTGAAATATGAAGAAAGGGCGAAGGGTTAATTAAACTGGAACCATCTGGTCACGTACTCTACACCCGAGGTACAGAGAATGGACGATGTGGGGGAATTGGATTCATCATCAATCGAAAGCTGAAGGACAGTAGTAAAATTTGAAAGTACTTCTGACCGACTAGCCCAATGCGTCATTCAGCTGAATAAAAAGTTTAGGCTTCAAATCGTCCAAGCTTATGCACCAACTATAAGCCATAGGGATGAAGAAATTGAGGAATTTTATGATGATCTGGCCCAGCTTTTGTTCAAGAAGAAATGTAGGTACAAAATCCTGATGGGTGATTTTAATGCCAGAATTGGAACAGCACGAACTGGTGAAAATACAACTGGCCCATATGGAACTGGTGAGCGAGACAATAGAGGAGAATTGAAAGAGAGAGAAGATAGAGAGGAATTGGTTGATTTTGCTGAAGGACAAGAACTTTATATTATGAATTCGTTCTATAAGAAATATATCAACAGAAAATGGACTTGGAAAGGTCCATCTGGACTCACAAGTGAAACTGATTACATCATGACCAACGATAAAACAATATTTTGTAATTGCACTGTCCTTAACAATTTTAATGTTGGAAGTGACCACCGGATGGTACGAGCAAAAGTTAGGATTAATTGTCGAAGAGAGCGCGAAAGAATGGTAAGGTCAAAAAAGGGCAAAGTGGATTCTGGGAAATTGCTGAAGAGAAGCAGCGATTTTGAGATTGCTTTGTCGAACCGCTTTGCTGTGTTACAAGATTCGGAGAAGATAGAAATATCAATTCAATATGAAGAAATTACCAACACTGTGCTTCGGACGGCTGCTATTGAGCACCAGAAGAAAAATGTCTCAAACAGACAAAAATCACCAGTGAGACTATTGATTTAATGAAGAAACGACGGCCAATGAGAAATGCAGGGCGTTCTTTTGGCAGGGTCGAATATGCTGAGCTCTGCAAAACTATAAGAAAACATATCAAAGAAGACACACGCCGGTTCAAGATGCAGGTAGTGCAAAAAACCCTAGAAGAAAACAAAGGAATTAACAAGGCTAAGCGGAAGCTGAGAGGGAAAAGAACGCAAATTGATGCATTAATGCGTGAGGATGGCACAGTGTACAACGCTCGTACGCAAATATTAGAGGTTGTCAGAAAATGTTATTCCCCGTTGTATGAAGATCAGAACCAATCAAAGATAACAATGCCCACCGAAGAACAAATGCCAGATATCCTAGTTGAGGAAGAAACACATGCTCTAGAATCGATGAAAAACAGCAAGGTTCCAGGTAAGGACAGTGTAACTGTCGAAATGCTATAAGCT
Source organism: Cosmopolites sordidus (assembly GCA_031761425.1). NCBI lineage: Eukaryota > Metazoa > Arthropoda > Insecta > Coleoptera > Curculionidae > Cosmopolites > Cosmopolites sordidus. The sequence goes on along the minus strand of JARFXV010000172.1, from coordinate 436,488 downwards.
GGTGGTCGGACGTTACATAAAACACTGGCAAAATTATACTCAAAATCCCTCAAAGAACAAAAAGTACCTGACATATGGAAAAATGTGGAAGTGATCTTTTTACATAATAAGAATTAATAAGAAGGCCAATAAGCCTTTTATCAGTAATGTACAAAGGTTTCACTAAGATAATGTCTAAAAGAATATTAAGAAAACTGAATGACGCACAACCAAGAGAACAAGCAGGATTCAGAATTGGATTCAGTACAATGGATCACATCCAGGTTGTATAGAAGGCCATAGAAAGGCACAACGAATACACCACGCCACTGTGCTTGGCTTTTATCCAATACGAAAAAGCATTTGACTCCATCTCAAAGCATGCCATAATGGATGCACTGCTTAACCAGGGGGTAGACAAAGCATATGTAAACCTATTGGGATCCATGTATGATGGAACTACAGCGACAATTCACCTTGATACCTGATACTTCAAGATTCAACAATCTTGAAGTGGAAATTAATGTAGAACGAGGTGTACGGCAAGGTGACGCAATATCGCCTATTCTTTTCTCGGCTTGCCTTGAAGAAGTGTTCCATAAACTGGATTGGGAACAGGATGGTGTAAAGATCAATGTTACAAACTTAAACCATCTTAGATTTGCATATGATATCGTTCTCTTTTCACAAGACTCAGAGGAGCTGCAAGAACGCATACAAGAGTTGCAAAGGGCTGGCGAAGCATTTGGATTGAGAATAAACCTGAAAAAGAGTCAGGTTATGTTCAATAAATTCGCTGACGACAAAAGAATTTTAGGAAGAGATTTGGAGATTGTGGACCACTTTATATATCTTGGGCAGAGCATTTCAATGAAGGGGGATACCGCCCGAGAGGTGAAACGGCGTATTAAATGTGGCTGGCAGGTATTTGGCAGGCTCAACATAGTGTTTAAGAGCAGATTCCCACTCACATCGCAATCAATTCAAAAACTTCGGGTAGCACAGAGAGGAATGGAAAGATGTATGCTTGGCATTACAAGACGTGACAGAAATCCCTGCGCATGAATCAGGGAACAAACGAAACTGTGTGACATCATTGGAAGAGTAAAGCAATTAAAATGGAGATGGGCAGGCCATATAGCGAGGCGATGGGACGACCGATGGACCAAGGCAATCCTGGAGTGAATACCACTTGATCGCAAACGTCCGCGAAGAAGACTGAAAGCACGATGGACTGATGACATCGTTAAGTATATGGGACCCGAGTGGCAGAGGCAGCGGCAGACCCGAGTGGCCGAGTGGCTCACGACCGTAAAAGTTGGAAGCATGCTGAAGCGACCTTCATCCTGCAGTGGATCGACACGGGCTGATGATGATTGTAATGATGTATGATTGATTGTATGTTGTGGTACTGTAAATTCGATTTTATATCTAATATTCACAGAATGATTGGTATGATTGGTTGAACGAGCTACAAACATTCATTCATTCATACAAACATTCCAAATGAGCTTCAGAATTATCGTTAGCATTGATAACCTTATACGTGAAATTAGCCAAATGAAGTTGCCATAGTAAGCTAGTTAAGCTGATTAATCTTTTGAGAGATGTGATCCCGTTTTCGAAGTCCAAAGATAAGACGACGACAAGCATTGTGCACCCTCTGTATTTTGCCCCTGTCACAGAATCGAGATATAGAAAATTAATAATCACTATAAAAATCTATAATTATTCGTGCTGTTTACCTATTGTAATCCGACGAGTCGGAGGTCGAAATGCAACGTCTTTGTTGCGATTAGTACTTGGATGAGTGGCCGGATATCCAAGAATAGATCAGCCTTGTGTACTGCATTTCAGTAGACTAGAGTGTAAAATCCGACAACGAATCACCCTTCAGTTACGTTACGCCAGTTCAAAGCCGACATCAGTAAGTTTCCGAGAGATAAAGGATTAAGCATAAACCAAGAGTTGATAGCCCGAGAGTTTATTGACCGGTCTTAATCGGTAGCTGATAAGCGTAGTTCAGAACCCATGTTAGTTTATTGTTTTTTCTTTTGCATACTTTCCCTTTTAAAATACCAACAGATCAGTCATTTAATATGGTTACATTATAATAATAATATTTAATGTCTGACAGAATAAATCCATTTATGAGACCACCTTACAAGGAAGAAAAACAAAAAACAAGACAAAAAAAAGGAAAAAAGAAAATCAAGACAAAAACAAATGTTTACACAAGAAGAGACTGAAGCAAAGCTACAACACCGATCCATACAATTTATGCAACAACTCCAATGTGACAAATTTCGCGAGCCAATCTATAGATAAGTGGTTGCCAATGCCAACATCGCTGCACAAATCATTGAAGAGTTTCATGTCCTAAAACAGTGGTGTTTTTGACCATGAAATTAGTTCTAGGGTAAATGAAAGGTGGGATTGAATCTGAGACACACCTCAAAGGCACATTGAAAGGGAAAAGAGAATATTCTGATTGTAATTTATATCTGTTATACAAAAAGTTCTGTACTACATCACCATACTCTAATTTTCATCTCACACAACTGCAATACAGAGTCTTAAATGTATGTATATTCTCATTCGCATTGCTTCGTCCATCTCAGTTATTTTTGATATTGTTATTCCTTCTAGAAATTGTTGATTTAGATCACAATTAATACTAAGAAAGAGAGAAGATGCATACAAACAAAACTACTTGTTAAAATGGCTTTTTATAGACAATGTACTTATGATAGATGTCCATCTATGTGCTTAAATCTAATAAACCACCAACCACCTTACACCATCAATGAGGCATCATATTGCTTAAGTCTCTTTTTCTCTGAATCAACCTCAAGATCCAAATATTCCTTAATCAAAAACTCTTCAGATCATTGTTATAGACATGAAAATGTGTATTTCATAAAACATTAAGAATCTGTTTCTGTGTTACTTTAGTAATATTACAGGAAATATATAATTCCATTATAATTGTAATTTGTTTAATGAAGTATTAACATACGTTCAATATTCCAATATTAATGTAACCCATAAATTCACGTCTTTTTTTTCAAATATACTAACGTAATTTTTTTAACGTTGATTTAAAAAAATTTTTTTTTGCTGTTATTTCAAAATAATGTACGTTTAATTCTAAGGTTAGAAGTTGTCTGTATGGATGTTGTTCGGCCCCACGTCAATAACAGTTCTTGTTCTTTCTACTACACTAAACTAATTTCGTTCAGATTATTCATACTTCAGCCACTTAAAAAGTACGCAAATGAAAACAGAAGTTGAACATCGCATGATTTAGACTGTATGTTGGCAGAATAAACATTTATCCTGTTAACACCGCATTATCCTCTAATTTAGGTCATTAACCTTCAGATTTCGTCATCTGTCTGGGATCTACACAACAAATCACAATTCGGTGGATGGAACGTTCCCCCTTACTTAAACCTTGAAGCTGTATCAGTCATGTTAAGTCTAATGGGTTCGCGTAATCCAAATAGTACGCACATTATTATTTCTTTTCAAAATTATTCGAAATCCATAAAAGCACGAATTTATATTTGTTTAACTTTAAGTAATGTACATAACTAAAAAGAAATTGAATAACTATAAAATAATATTGAACATAAATTGAATACATTAATTAACTTTAAACATTGATGTGTCAATTCATATGTAATATACCAGGTGTCCTATTAAGGATGGGTCGCAGCCGTATCTTGAAAACTATTTATCCCACAGCTTTGGGGAAAAAAAATTGTACTAAAAATGATCATGAGAAAATTCACCAAAAATATTTTTAAGCGTCTAAAACGACCGCAAGAGAGCGTGACGAGCTAAACATTTAAAAAAAATTTTTTTTGTGTATTTTCAAGTGTTAACCGAGTAAGAAAAATTCTCAGTTATAATTAGCAAACTGTCTCCTACAACTTTGTTTTATGACATTTTGTCGTAACTTTGCGAATAAAGAAGTGGGGGGGAATTTTACCTATTTAGATAAAAAGTCGTCTAATGTCTGTTTGCCTAAACCGATTTTCCTCAATTTGGATTCATTTAAAAGGCAATTGCTGGGACAATCACATAATCTGGGAGAAAAATTATTTAGTTTATAAATGAAACCGCGAGGTGGCGTTACATTCAACAATAGTTTTTTTGAAGTTTTGTTCAGTTTTTTCAAATGGAATGGTACAATTTTTACTACATGGCAAGAAAGGCAATTTAAAGAGGAATCGTCCAGTGAAAACCCGAAATCGATATCTCTGACATGTCAAGAGATATTTCGATTTTTCTGAAAAAAATCAGTTAGGAATATCTCTGACATGTCAAGAGATATTTCGATTTTTCTGAAAAAAATCAGTTAGTTTTAATTTTTACCGTAATATTAAGTTAAAAATTGGTCTTAATATTTAGGTCGCAATCGCAACCACAACAATTTTATTTAAAAAATAAAATTATCTATTCAGTATCAGTCATCATAAATATTCCAATCCTGACCTTGATAATATTTTCTAATTTAATTACATAAGCGGAAAAAATGCCTTTCCCCAATTGTTGCATTTTCTCTTTTGCGATGCTTAAATACTACTTGACAGAATATTGAAATCAGTAATTAATAAACTACCTTTCTTTCTACCTACTCTTTCTTTTACAGCTTACAGCGTACAGCTTTTATTACATGGCTAGAAAGGTAATTTAAACAGGAATCATCCAGTGAAAACCCGAAATCGATATCTCTGACATGTCAAGAGATATTTCGATTTTTCTGAAATCAGTTATTATTTCACTACTACCTGCATTAAGTTAAAAAAATATTAACCTAATGTTTGCCTTCCTTCACACTTTACCCAGGCTTAGGACTGGTCCAAATTCTTCGTGCCATATTAATTTGGAGCGTGTTTAAAAGCCAAGAGGCCAACAACGAAGATAATAATAACAACAGTCAAATAAAATTAACAGCACAACAGTATAATAATTAACAGAATCTGAATTTTAACGCCTTTCTAAATGTTCAAAATGCCTTCCATCCTTAAAAATGCAAAGATTTATTTTTCGACGAGTACTAAAAACGGCAGCTTCAATTTCCGCTCCATAATGCTGCTTATTGAATTTTGAATTATTTCAATCATGTTTTCTCGTGTGGTAGGACGAGTTTGAAAAACAAGGTCTTTTAGTCTTCCCCACAAGTAAAAATCGAGGACTATCAAATCAGGTGAGCGCGCCGGCCACGAAAATAAACTACCCCGTCCTATCCAACGATTTGGAAACGCAGCATAAAAGAAGTTTCGAACCACCTGCGAGAAGTGGGCAGGTCATCCATCATGCTGGTACCACATTTATCTTCTTGTTTCCAACGAAACATCTTCCATTAGTTCTGGCAGTCCATTTTGTAAAAAATTTAAATATGTTTCACTATTTAAATGTCCATTAAAAATAAAGGGACCAATAATTTTGTCTCCCAAAACACCACACCATACGTGCACACCATCTATTTTGGTGGTTGATTTCTAACATCCAGTAGTGCATATTATGTAAGTTAACGTCTCCATCACTGCTAAAAGTAGCTTTATCAGTCCATAGTATGCGTTTTAAGAATTGTTTATTTCCACTACACATATTTTTTAACCAGTGACAATAGTCTAACCGTCTGTCTAAATCGTTATCCAAAAGGGCTTGGTGTAAGACAACATGATAGGGGTGCAGCTTGTTAGCTCTTAAGATTCGATGAACGGATGTCTTGCTGACACCTAATTCTTCAGATATTTGTCTGATACTTAAATGGGGGTTGGTTTCAACATAAGCCAGACCATTTACGACATTATCTCCATTACGAATCGAACGTAACCTGGTGCGGACTGGATCTGGATGCACAATTCCTGTTTCTCGTAAGCGTCTTGCTAGACGTGTAAACACCTTCTTCGAATAATGCCTTCTTTCGGGATATTGACTTGCATATTGCCGCTCTACAATACATGCATTTTCAAAACATTGGAAATACACCGCCAATATGTGATAGGCCTCGTTATTCGTAAAAGGCATTGTTAGATATTAATATAATAATTATTAATAATCAATAAATGCAATGTTGAAAATGTAATGTATTTCAAAACTGACAAGTTAATTTGACTGTTTTTGTTTGTTTCTATGGTTCCCTTCTTACACTCTTTGTGTAATGTACCTAAGGATTGCATACGTTTATTTGGAAACCCGAAAACGCATAATTTCATTCATCCATTCATTTAGTTTAAAAGAAAGAGTAGGTAGAAAGAAAGGTAGTTTATTAATGACTGATTTCAATATTCTGTCAAGTAGTATTTAAGCATCGCAAAAGAGAAAATGCAACAATTGGGGAAAGGCATTTTTTCCGCTTATGTAATTAAATTAGAAAATATTATCAAGGTCAGGATTGGAACATTTATGATGATTGATACTGAATAGATAATTTTATTTTTTAAATAAAATTGTTGCGGTTGCGATTGCGACCTAAATATTAAGACCAATTTTTAACTTAATATTACGGTAAAAATTAAAACCTAACTGATTTTTGTCAGAAAAATCGAAATATCTCTTGACATGTCAGAGATATCGATTTCGGGTTTTCACTGGACGATTCCTCTTTAAATTGCCTTTCTTGCCATGTAGTAAAAATTGTACCATTCCATTTGAAAAAACTGAACAAAACTTCAAAAAAACTATTGTTGAATGTATCGCCACCTCGCGGTTTCATTTATAAACTAAATAATTTTTCTCCCAGATTATCTGATTGTCCCAGCAATTGCCTTTTAAATGAATCCAAATTGGGGAAAATCGGTTTAGGCAAACGGAAATAGACGACTTTTTATCTAAATAGGTAAAACTTCCCCCCACTTCTTTATTCGCGAAGTTACGACAAAATGTCATAAAACTAAGTTCGGTTAACACTTGAAAATACACAAAAAAAAATTTTTAAAATGTTTACCTCGTCACGCCCTCTTGCAGTCGTTTTAGAAGCTTAAAAATATTTTTGGTGAATTTCTCATGATCATTTTTAGTACAATTTTTTCCCCCCAAAGCTATGGGATAAATAGTTTTCAAGATACGGCCGCGATCCATCCTTAATGGGACACCTGGTATAAGGAAAACGACTTTTCAGTAACCTTAGTATTTAGCTATAAAAAATAAGTAACAGTAAATAAATGTTTATTTTTTAGACTGTGCCTGGTTGGGTTCTGTATTTGTTGAAACTGTACAAAAAAGAGGTGCTGCAGTAATAGCTGCTAGGAAGATGTCTTCTGCCATGTCTGCTGCAAAAGCTGCTTCAGATCACATGAGAGACTGGTTTTTGGGAACTTCATCAGGTAAATTATACTGTGTCTTTATTTAAACTTACAAATGCTCTGAGTTTAATTTTAAAAATATTTTTAAATTTTAGGTCAATTTGTCTCCATGGGTGTTTTGAGTGATGGTAGTTATGGTGCCCCTAAGGATGTGGTATTCTCCTTTCCCGTTACCATTAAGAACGGAAAATGGGAAATTGTTCAGGGTTTGTCAATCAATGATACAGCTAGAAAATTATTGGACCTTACCGGCCAGGAATTGGAAGAGGAGCGTCAAGAAGCCATTCAAGTTATTGAAGCATGACTAGTCAACAAGCTTTAAAAAGTTAAACTAAAAAAAGCACTACAACTTCGAAAACATAAAAGATAGTAGGAAATTGATCACTAAAGTAATTCACTCTAGCGCTTGTCGCCAATTAATAAGCTTGTTTAAATTGTCATTTTTATCTTCAGTAGGAACAGTTTCCTAATCAAAGTAGAAAGTTTTATTGTTATAATACAGTTTTACTACTGCCTAAGTGTAAATTACATTATCGTCATATCAATAATATAAGCTATTGTTGATAATTTATGATATTTTTTTAATTAATATTCTATTATTGAAAAGTAAATTGTAACTGAAGACTAAAAAGACAATTAAAATTAAATAAGCATTGCCTTTTTATTGGAAAATTGCGTAGAACTCCATTTTTGGTTATATCATTTTTAGTTTAACATTTTAAATCGCCTCGGAACGTATATTGTACACTGATTATATCAGGCTAAATTTAAGTGCCTATTTTTAAATAAACACTTCCCTCATAATTTATGTCTTGTGTTACTTATATCTATTTTTGGTGTTGTTTACTTGTTAATTACCCTGTGGCAATGCATTTTAATAAAAGATTATTTTTGGTAAAAATTTAAATTATGTTTCTTCTCCATTCATTTACCAACAATTTTATTCTTTACTTACTACTTACTACTTTACTACTTTACTACTTTAAACATATATTAGGCAAAAAAGTATTACTACACCCTGATCCATATGGCCCCTCTTCACTATGGGCCACGGCAAGCCATCACTACTGTCTAGAGGTAGGAAGCTTGTAGTGGCCAATGATGGTACAGGATGGAAATGGTGATGGCTTGGGGTGCAGTCTCACTGCACATATCAAAAGGGACTAGTATGCGCCAATACAATGCGCGGTAGGTATGTAATGTGTCCACATACTGAACCATCATTGCCTGGCTATTGTCAGACTGGGCAATGATGGTCCAACACAGCATGGACATATGGACAGGTCAACTAACCTTGTTGCTGTCGTCCAAAAACAAATTTTTATTTAAATATCAATTTTTATTATTAAACAATGAATTGTTGTGAGTAGCTATTTAGTTTATATTAAAATAAACAGTTTTAAGTTAATCATAGGGAAAGAAAATGTGTGGAGCCAACCCCATGCCGATGGTGTCTATCATGGCGACCACTGCAGTGGCCTGTCATGGCCCATGATGTAGAGGGACCATTAGGAATTTATAACAAATCGTGGAAAAATGAACCATTTTTTTATTTGTAAATATAACGGGATGGTACAAGGCATGAAAACAAAGTTGTTTCAATCACAAATAATATACCAAATAATGTTATTTTGGACTGCAAAGAAAGTGTTTCGTATACTTTGCATAGACTGCTTCATTATAAACTATGGCTGAGGATTAGTGTGGCCTATTTGTACTTACTAATCCTGTCAATACTTTCAGTTTACTAAGTGATTTTAATTTGTGTGTTGGAAATAATTCCGAAACGAAAAAGATACCTTCGGGAGAGAGGGGGGAAATAGCATTTTACCGTGCCGGAAAGTTACAGAGAAATGGAAAAACAAATTAATTTATTTTCTACGGTATATAGTAAAAAGACGAAATGACAGGAATAATTGTAAACAAACCCCGATCGAGTCGTCCTCGAGTCCTTACCGTAAAGTAACGACTGAAAAGTGTCAAAGACGTCTTTAAAAAACCTACCCAGAGCGCCCAACAAGTTTAACAAGGACTTTGAGATATGCTCGGGGAAGAAGGTTACATCTCGAACAATATGGAATGTTTTCCATAACAAAGGTGTTAGAAGTAGGCGACCTGTAATGCAACCCTTTCTCAATGAAATTAATCGAAAGAAAATATTAGAGTTCTCACAAAGATATAAAGACAAATCTCTAGATTTTTAGAAGTAAATTATTTTTTCCGACGAATTTTTTTTTAATTCCGTAAAGTCAATTTTTTCAATTTCGGTAGCGGTTTTCCTTCCGGCTCCGTTGGCTATTCCTCTTGTTGATTTTTTATTATTCTAAGCACTAAAAACACACTTAGACCGATCAGAGTCAGGTTAACAGGGCTCCAAAAAAATTACACTTTAAAAACAGACAGAGCAAATTTGAAGATTTTAAGTATGGCGAAGAAAAATATTAGGCTTAATAGAAAGAATATTACTTACAATGGAGTAGGAAATCTTTACGATATGAACGGTAACATGACTGCCCGATCAAACGTGGAAGTGTTGCGAAGTAACCTGCAAGGCAGTGCTATAAAATTAGAGCTGGAAGGGACAGGATAACGACCCCAAACATACAATTAATATAACCAATGAGGGGATCCTCTATAATGCACCTAGAGGGTTGCTTACAACATTCCAGTCGCCGGACCTTAATCCCATGGCTCAGTCTAAACAGAAAAATCCCAATTAAGATCAAGGAGCATCTAAAAGAAGCAAGTTTTGAGGCATGGAACAGTTTACCTGTAGATATTCCAAAAAACATAGTAGGATCAATCTCTAGAAGTTTAGAAGCTGTCATTCATGCTAATGGTATAGAACACAAAATATTAAATGAATTGGGTGACAATGGAAGTTGATTTGTATACAAATGATTGCTGGTAAGCAGTACTTGGTGGTGTACAAATATTTTTGGTCTGTGATTTCAAACATTCTTTTATATATATATATATATATATATATATATATATATATATATATATATATATATATATATATATATATATATATATATATATATATATATATATATAAAAGAATATATTTTTAAATAAATTGTTATCCGGTAACATTGATCAGTTCTTGTTAAATTTACAAATACTTTTTTTTATTTTCGACATAATTTTTGATAAACCCCTAAAAGTTAGTGTTCAAAATAATGTTTTCTTACTGTATAAATAAGTACATATTAACAATCCAGAAAGACTTTAAAAGTTTATTTTTAAATTTTATATATACACATCAACCAGTCATTAATTAGTTTTATTTATAAGTATATTAGGTAATTATAACTTCCTCGCCCCTGTAAACCTTAATTAAGAAAGCAAAAAAGCCAACAGCAGCGCAAAGCAAAAATAATACAATTAACAATAAAATTAAAATAATACAATAACAATACTAATTAATAACTACAAATCGAAAAACTTAGTGGGGCTTTAAGCGTTAAAAAACGGAGCAATACCTGAAAAACATACATCAACCAATCAAAACGAAAAACAACACGTATTCTTCTTATATGAATATTGGAATTATTCCAAATATAATACTTTATATTTTATTAATTTAAATTATATTTGATATTTCGATATTTTTATTAACCATTATCCAGTTGTTATAACGTAATAAATTTTATATATTATATATATTATTTAATATATGATACAGTTATTTCATGTAGCGCCATCTGATAGCGATATTTGTATCTAAGGCAAAAGGCTTATTTCGTCATGTCATTCAACTTCAAAAAATTACAAGTGTAAACTTCGCATTCAATAACATACGCAAAATGTCAGAAAAAACCGAACCCCAAGAATCGAAAAGTTTTTACGGTGCAATTTTTTCCGAAATATTTTCGAGTCCTGTTAATCTTGCTCTGATCGGTCTAATTGTGTTTTTAGTGTATAGAATAATAAAAAGTCGACAAGAGGAACAGCGAACGGAGCCGGAAGAAAAACCGCTACCGAAATTGAAAAAAAAGGACTTTACTATACAAGAATTAAAAAAATTCGACGGTACCCAGGAGGATGGAAGAGTACTAATAGCTGTTAATGGAAGAGTTTATGATGTTACAAAGGGGAAAAGATTTTATGGACCAGGTATTAACATGATATATACTTTATTTACTTCACTGCAACATGCATGATTTAAATTTAACATAGTTGACCTCGTAATACTGTTTGGTTGCATTGGATCTGAGTCATATTTAACTTTAATTTATATATGTCGTTCTGTATTTGGTAAAACATATATACATAAGATATTGAAATAAACCTCTTTCATGTCTGAAAAATCTTATTAGTCAAAAATCTTTAAATCTTTTTTATTGTAATTACTTTAAAAATATTACACAAACTGCATGTTGAAATAATACCTACCCAAAAATCTCCTTATATATAGAATATTTTATAGGGGGCCCATATTCTGCATTTGCTGGCCGTGATGCCTCTAGAGGTCTTGCAACATTTAATGTTACCCCTGGTGGAGACCAATATGATGATCTAAGTGATTTAAGTACCATGGAAATGGAATCTGTTCGGGAATGGGAGTCACAATTTAAAGGTAAGTTTGGTCCCTCAATTTGTTTTTATACTTTACCATAGAAGAAAATAATAATGGTGCAATAATCAGAAAATTTGCTAAAACAGGTGTTTTTGCTGCTGCTAACAATCAACAAGTTGCATTAAATTGTTAAGCCCTAAATTTCCTTTTACCATTTTTTTTTTAATTATAAATATAATAAATTATAGAAATCTGAAAATGAAGTTTCTATAGGACTAGATTTGTAGATGTGTTATATTTTAAAAGTATTTTTAATAATTAAATTAGATACTTATTCATTTATAACAAATAATTTTCCTTTAATTAATGTTATCACTCTATATTTAATAAAAATAAATGGTATAAAACTTTATATTACTTTATTTTGATTAATTAATGATTGGTTAAAATTATGTTACTGATTTTGTTATTAAGCATTTCCTGTTTTAAGAATTTGATATTTAACTTTCCAATATGACAATGAAATTTTTTTCTATTGTTTCTGAACTTTTGAATTGATTTTGAACTTTAATCTCAATATAACCTTAAACTGCAATTGGCATTTACTAAAAAATGGTTTTTGGACAAAATGTTGAAAAAACACTGATATAACTTCAATAAAATTTACCGCAGTAGTGGTCTAATACCATTATTGTGAAGTTGTTTTTCAAGCTCTGCTAATATGAGTTTAGTAAAGCATAAAATTAGATAGGGAAAAATATTATTTATAACGATTTTTTTGGCTTTATTTTTCCTTTTGCAAACCTGATTGTCTCAGAATTTTGTCTAATTTCTCTGCACTTATTTTTATATCTTTTGTGTATATACATATGAGGGTTATTGTTGATCACTCTACTAAGTAACCGAACAAGCATAAAGAGATGGACCGATACGCTGTGCTTCTACGCAGCTACCCCGTCATAACGTCTGCTAACGCGGAGTTTGACACATCCGTTGGAGCTGAGCTGAGCTGCAGGCACTTAAACATATCCGGCATCATTGATTGTCCCACGAAGTGCTTGTGGGGTTTATGGAGCCAGGGACTACGATCACTGCAAACTGTATTGTCAGACATTACGTCACCTGCGGAGAGCCATTCAGAACAAAAGAAGGGGCATGCTGTCATCTGTAAATGTTTTGATTCATGATAACACAAGAATGCATACTTCTGTCTTTGATCACCTGGCGTACGGCCCACAAACCAGCGCACCAACGAAAAGCTTCCAAGACGCAGTGAAAGCCTATCTCAATACGCTGTCGGCAACCTTCTAGGAAGAGGGTATTGGAAAAAAAAAGTATTAACCCTTTAGTGCATGATTTTTTCTTCACCTGAATCTTTTTTTTTTTTTTTAATACCAATAGGCACTCAGATTAGCAGGTCAAATTCTTAAAAATATATTCCATAATTTTTTCGCGTCAAATTTGAAAAAACTGTCGCGCAGCCCTTGAGTTGCATCATGCACTGGCGGAACTGAAGGGATGACAGAAAAGTTCTCACCTAGGTATCACCTTGTATTTTTTATTATTAATAATTTTAACAATAATCGTTAATTAATTATAATTATAAAAATATTATTTATTATTAATAATGTAATAAATTTTACAGCTACACATGAAATTTGTGGAAACATTTTTTTTGCGTGGAAACAAAGATTCAAGTTGCATTTTGTACACATTGCGTTAGTGTTTCCGGAGCAACCTGGCATTTTGCACCAGTTTCTTTTAACTTCTCAGTTAGGCCAATGATCTGTTTTATCCTTTACGACTGATAAAGGAAGTCTTGGCGCAGCACTTTTTTTTGTTGATTAACATTTTCTAGAGATGTTGGCCTTCCTCTCTTGGTGTCTCCCTAGTGCCTATCATACACAAAGATTGTGCAAGTCCAATCCAGAATTTTTTTGGGGTTATTGGCTTCTCCGAATTGGCAAAATGAAAGAGCCAAACATTCACAACAGCCAAATCTATCATATGATAAAATAATCTGAAGTACCATTTTTTGCTTGCCATTCGAATCCTGCCTGCCATTCGAATTTTGAATCATGTCAACTCCACCCATGTGTCGTCGGTTGTACACTTTTACTAGGTCGGTTGTACCTTTTACTACTTGTGGGCAGTTGACCAGTTGGTATCATTTATTTTTGTTTTTCCACCTCTTTAAATTTATTTTTGGGTAAACTCCGCACAAAGCTAATCCAAGGTATACGGAGTTATTGTCTACCCATTGAACTAATGATATAGTATGCCACTCATCTGAAGTGGTATACTCATCAACTGATCTCCTATCTTTTTTATCCCTATTATTGAATGGCAAGTTGTTGATTCTGTCTTTTCTAAATGTGCCAGTGCAAAAATTCCTTGTGATTTTAGGTAACTAAACAGTTGAATACCACATCAATATATATTTTATTTTGCCAGTCTGATTACTACATTGGCACACATTCCTAGGTTGGGCTTCTTGGCATACATAACTTGCTCTTGGCCTGAATAGATTTTGAATTTCCACCCACCCCACTCATACGGCTTCCACGGGTTGTATTGTCTCATGAAGTGATGACTCTTCGTAGCGCATACCTGTTCGTCTACCGATAAGGTTTCATTAATTGGTGCTGATAAAAATTTAGCATTCAGGCTGTCTATAATTGGACGCAATTTGGACAGCCTGTCGTGTTCCGGGTTCTCTCGGCCTTATTTTTAAATTATCCTTAAAATAAATTATAGAACAAAGACTTTCAAAATTATTTACACTAATAGTTTCTTTTACTATTGGAATGCCATGCACTGCGTCCCTTACATTGGTAGCTCTTGAGACCGAGGAAACAGCGAGATGGCTACAAACCTACCTATTTCTTTACTTGTCACTATTCTGGACTTAGAAGGGGTTTTCTGAGTTGAGTAATTACTACTTTTCAAAGCAATTTTACTTACTAGGTTGTCGCCAAGAAAATATTTGAAAAATTGGTATGGACTGTCGAGGTGGGTAATCACAGAAGGAAGCAAGGAATTTTCATTCAATTCTGTCTCAGACTTATCAAGTTTCAAATTATTGCAATTCCACTGAAGTTTTAACTTGTTCGATTTACCTGGATTTGGTTTTCGCGTGGGGCTTTTTGGTGGGTTACGAAGTACCTCCGAAGCACTTAGTGTCCTAGGAGAACGTTTCTGCCTATTCTTATCAATATTTTCTTCCTGAGTAGGACCATGTGTGATTGCCGAAGGTTCAGAAGGTTCGTTCATAGTCGAAGGTATTTCGCCGTTCTGTGGAAGTTCCATGAGAACCGCATTATCTAATCTTTGGAACAACTCCTCATCGTCAGCTACAAATTCAAGTTCATCCTCCGTTAACATCAACTCATCTTCACTTGCGATGTGGATGTTCAAAAGAGCTACAACCTCGTCTCTTCTCATTTTTACTCTATCAATAACAAAATAACCTTCTGAATCAATTTCTGTAGAGCAAAACACCAAAAAATTACTAAACAATCATGAAAACATTGCAATCTAAACACAACCGGTGTTGCATGATGTAACTCAGAAGTTACACACACAAACACTCATATTGTAAGTAAATAAATAAGTGCATACTTACTTTGAAAGATTAAAATGATTTCTAAGACAATAAAAAAGTCAGAAATATTTTTTTCTGCAAAAATAAACACTTGCTAAACATAAAAACAACACATCAAACCAATCCGAAACAAAAACCAACTTTTTATTCACGCAACATTTATTCGCCGCAAACAAATTATTCGCAAAAAAAATAATCTATTATATAAAATTCGGTTATACTGTTGGCAGTTTTGATTGGCTGAAGGCTTTTTCTGCATGTTGACACTGCTCAGTTACATAAATTAGTTTTTAAAATGCTAATCGGATGCCTCTTGCGGCCAACACTTGATATGTAACTCAGGAGTGACACTATGCACTAAAGGGTTAAAATGATTCCACTGCTAAATATTCAGTCGACAGTTTGAAAAAAAACTTAACTCGTCCATTCCCATGCTTCTGTCGGAATGAAAAAGAGTGTTTTTTTGTGCTAATTAACTTGTTTAGTCGGACGCGAACGGTAAGAGCAGCGACCTGCCGCTGCTGTGCCGAAACCGCACTGGAGCGGTAGTTGGTTCGATTCCAGCGCTCGGATGGTTATTTTTCTTTCTTTCTTCTGTCTGTTTACTTCCTAAATGGTTGTGATTGTTTCTAGGCAAGAGTGTAAAATCCGACTATGAATTACCCCTCAGTCACGCCAGTTAAAGGCTGGGTAAGGCCGGATGCCTTCTGAGAAGTGTTCTACGTTGGTCACTCGCCAGTCGCTAGGTTTCCTGATAGACTTATGAGTAGGCATATGACCAAGAGTTTATAGCCCGAGGGGAGTGCTGGCCTGGGTTTGTCGGAACCTGATGACCGTGGTTCGGAACCCACGTTAAGCTGTAGGTCCAGTCATTAAATAGCCTAGTTGCTGATGCGCCTCTAACCCTAACACTTTACCTTTACCTTTTTAACTTGTTTATATATTAAAAATATGGAAAAAAGAGACGTCAGCCCCTATTTTTTTTTGAAGAGGGGGTGTCGCCCACAAGTGACACTGGGCGTAATTTATACCTTGAACTTTATATGACAATAAAAAAAACAACTAATTTTCTTCTCTATAGTTTTATTGTTGTAAAAGAATATGGATTTATTTATGTTAGGAATGTATGTACGCTTTACTTCTTACTTGTTGAATTTGTACCAGCATTGGATGTGTAAATCTATATTACGCTTAGAACACACATTTCGTTGTGAACAATCTTTCTCCATATGATCACCTGAACTGCCTCCTAGTCTAGTTTCAATTGAAACTCTTGATTCAAGAGTCACTTCGCAATTGGTGTCTTTAGATGAGGGTTTCCAGTATTTTTGTAAATAAGATATCACGACTAATTTCTTCACGTGTAAGATTCAAGGTGTGATTTTTCTGTAGGGCATAGGAATTGCTCATATCAGATATAATTTTAACTATATCTTCACTGATCAATAATTCGAAACACTCGGTGACACTCAGTTCCTATTCGAAGGTGCCTAGAATATCTTCCTCACAATCCCCTTTTCAACAAGAAGAAAAAAGAGATATATTATTCGTCCATTTCTTTACTGTAAATTCCTTTTTCTTTTTTTCTTTCGAGCCGCTTCTTGAATTTCATGCTGTTCTTCTATTTGTTCTTCTTTATTATCTTCTTCATTGTTTGTATCAGTAAGTCTAATTTGCACTTCTACTTCTGAACGTAACATTCTACTCGGAAGGTGAAGGAAATTGGTTTCATTTTCGTCCCCACTGTCTTCATCAGTTACGTCACCATCCTCCGGAGGAAATAAGATGAGGTCACCATCTAAGTCATCGTCAGTTTCTAATGCATCAATTACGTCGTTCAATGTCAACCTAAAATAAAAAAAAAGAAACTATCACGCACGCAGCTCGAATAGCAATTTAGTTATAATGCCCAGTGTTACTTGCAGGTGACACGCGCTATTTAGACCGCTATTTTGAATACAAAAACAATTATTTTTTAATAAAATTATTTACATTACAAGTTTGATTATGGAACAACAATTTGCAATAATAACTATTACAGTACTTTCCCTTTTGGCATTTTCATAACAATGTGTTTTATTGACTTTATAGTCAATAAAACACTCCCGTGCAAGAAAATGGAGAAACCGTTTGAAACAAATGAATTATTTTGACAGATGACATATGGGTCAGTGTTTCCAAAAATAAAATTATAAATACTACTAAATGTTTTTAGTAGTAGTATATTTTTCATTTAAATATATTATTTAATATGTTAAATTAATTCGCCAATATCTGTCACCTAGAGTTGACACTGGGAATTGACGTGTTCAAATGAATGAAATAAGTCGCGAAATTAGGGCAATTTTAAGATGTTTCGAAGGGGCTAACGCCGATCGTGAGATTTGTGAAGTAGAGGAGGAAAGTATCGTATCAATCTGAACCGCTCTGCTCTAGTTTAAAAAGTTCCGGCAGGGAAACTTTTGAAAATAGAAGACCAAGAGCAGCTATGGCTAGAACGAACAGTAGGAAACTTTCAGAGGAATTAGGAGTATCCCACACTAGAATTAACCGGTATTTGCGAGACGTAGAAATGGTATAAATGTTTTAGACATAGTGAATAGCTAAGTACTTCAAACCCGAAATAGTTTTGTTCCACACTAGTATATTGTGACGATAGAAAATAAGTGCTGTAAATAAAAAAACTTTTTGACTGCAGGTTCAATGTTTGTTAAATAGAAATTGAAATGTGTGAATTATTTTAGTATGCATGTGTATAGTAACAAAAATATTTTCTTTACTTAAATTGCAGCTGACATATTTAAATTTTATTTATACTGTTTATAACCTTGGTAACACTTATTTGATCATTTTGATTACTTTAAACGTGTACTTAACGATATAGTTAATCTGTATTTTTAATGGTGATTTCTTATCAACGAAGATAACATCAAAATCTTAACTTTCAAAGTATGTTTTTCATTTGTAATATATAACAAATATGTATAATATAACAAGTTCACTATTTTATACATAAATAGTTTTGTTTTCGATGCTAGAAATTATTTTAATACAACATATTATTAAAAGTAAGCGTAAACATGTATAGATGTATATTGTATAGTGTATGTAAGATGTATATTGATAAAAATAATTCATAGCAATTAACATTTGCTGGGATGTTCAGCAACTATTTACAATTATATTCTAATCAGTATTGCACATACGAGGAGAATTCATAAATTATTGTCCCTAATAATAAAAAAAATTCCAAAATTGTTAATATAGGGTGTCTCAGAATGTTTTCGTTTTTGATAATTGCTATTTATGTATCTGGAATTGGCAACAATGGTGTTGCTAGGCGCCATCTGACATATACATCGTGAAATTTGACATTGTTGACTGTATACGTACTCAGAACGTTTTCTCATATGGCCGCTATTTGTGTAGTTTAGTCACTTGAAAATGTCATCTCAGTCAAAAAATGGAATTAACTTTAATTGAGAATTCTCGTGTGATGATTTACGACGATTTTCTAAAACCACTGTATATCACTGGCTTAGTGAATTCAATCGTGGCCGTCGTTCGCTGATGGACGAATTTAAAGAAGGTCGCCCAAAATAAGTTGTGGTAGAAAACCTCGATATTGTGAGCCAAAATCGGGTATTGTGGCAGAAAACATCGATATTGTGGGCGAACTGACTGATAAACCAAGATCGTCATGTGACATACCGTGAGATTGAGGCATCCCTGAGCATTAGTATGACAAGCATACACAAGATTTTTACATGAACATTTAGCTCTGAAATAGATTTGTGCGCGTTAGATTCCGCATAATTTGACAATCGCTCAAAAAAGACTCGTCAAAGGCCGTATATAACATCTACACAGGTGACTAATCTTGCAATTATGCGTATGCGCCCAAAAGCAAACAGCAGTCGACTATATGGATCTTTCAAAATGAGCCAAACTCAACAAAAGTTGTTCGTGCAAGAAACACTTCGAAGCAAATGATAGCCTGTTTTTTTGGATAAATGGGCTTGTGTCTACAGTGCCTCTAGAGAATAGTAGAACCTGTCAATTCCGAATGGTACACAACTATTTATTTGCCAAGAGTCTTCGAAGAAATAAGAAAAAACAACCAATGACGCAAGATCATTCTTCACCATGACAACGCGAGCTCTCACACATCGGACTTGAACAATTCAATATTTGGCCGGTCAAAACATCGAATTGATGGATCGTCCGTTGTACAATCCTGATTTGGCATCCATGATTTCTTTTTGTTTTTGTCCATGAAGAATAAACTACGTGGTCAACGATTTTCGACGCCAGAATAAGCGGTTGATTCGTTCAAAATGCATGTTTTGGAGATATCTTAGTCGGAATGGTAAAATTACTGTGAAAATTGGTTCAGACGTATGCAAAAGTGTATCGATCATCGCAGAGAATATTTTGAAAAAGAATAAAACCATTTTCAATGATAAATATTTTTTTTTATTTATTATTCCAAATACATAAATAGCAACCCTCGTAATATAATAAGGTATAATACATTATAATTATAAATGGAACACTATATCACTTAAGGCCGAGGCTGCACTACGGCTAAACCGCCGTGGTTTTTAATCGCGTGATTTTGTGAATCAAGAAAACTAATACCAGTGGCCGCACTTGCGGTTTTTCACGCGAATGATTTTAAAACCATGAAATATGGCTCGCGGGTAAAAACCGCGCCATAATTTGTAATGTAATGAAATTAAAATAAAACATCAGAATGTATTCATACTTGTTTAATTGCTGTTAAATTACAGAGTAGTTTTTGATTTTTTAAAAACGCACCACATCCGTAAATGCGTACCGCTTCTTCACACTCATTTAGCCCGGAAACGATGTTCAATCACTCGCTGGAGCGTCGCTCTTGGAATCGCGTGGATTTTGTCTGTTATTCTTTGCTTTAAAACATTTAAGTTGGGTGGTAATGGGTTGAAAACCTTACATTTTAAGTAGTCCCATAGGAAAAAATCAGCAGATGTTAAATCTGGACTCTTCGGTGGCCAGTTGATGTCTCCTCGGCGATTAATCACTCTTTCAGGGAATAAATCGTTAAGAGCTGCTAAAAAATCATTTGTGACGTGGGAAGTTGCTCTACCTTGTTGGAAAAATCTGTTGCGTTTATAGCCAATCTAGTTTTGCATTTTTGGAGCCAAAAAGGTCAGGATCATATGGCAATAACGATCGGAATTAACAGTCTAAGCGCAACCACAGTTATCCTCAAAAAAGATATGGCAGCCCAAACGATAACCTTAGGTAGTAAGGTTTGTGTAAGGTAATGTAATGATTTCTGGTGCAATTCCAGCAGATTGTCGGGAGCCCAATATCTTCAATTTTGCTTATTCAAGTGTCCTTTGATGTCGAAATTCGATTCATCAGAAAACCATACATCATTGAAGCTCCTAAAACGATTTTTCATTGTTCTGCAGAATTCCACTCGTTTAGCTGGATTATCGGGCTACATTTGTTGTACAATAACAATTTTGTAGGGGTGGAAATGTAAATTTATGCGAATAATGTGATGAATATTGAATCTGTGTAAATGTAGAGAAGCTGCACGGAGTCGTAGAGACTGTCACACTGACTAACCCACTGGCGAACGCGGTCAACAATCGTGCTCGTTCTTGATGTCCTTTTGCGCCCATTTGATTATCCGGCATTGTTTATCCAGTCCACCCAATGCCCAATGCTTGATTAAATTCGCACATGGCACATTTCTCATGGTCACTAAATTAAAATGTGTCCTCTTGTGCAGACGTAACTGTCAAAACAAAAACAAAAAAACATTGTGAGACACGCGTTACATTTAGGTAGCGATTCCTTTTCTTTTCCGCCAATCATTCATTATCCGCAACGATTACATATTTCGCTGTGGTAAGATTAATATCTGAAACATATAAAAATATTACATATTTACCATCAGAAATATGAGTTCCTCTCAAATGTTCCTTCAACATAGAGAATAAAAAATAATCGTTGGAGCTGGATAATCTGAAGGCTGTCCCAAAATTTCGAATCCACCAATTATCCTGGTGAAACGAAATGTTGGCTGAATTTACTAGGCATTTTTTTACCTTGTCTACAAACAACACCTTTTAGTCTCAAAAAAAATTGTTGCCATGAGGTAGCCAGAAATTTTCTTTGGACTGTAGATCAAATTGATAGACCCTGGTTGCATCGATCGTTAAAAATATATCCAAAAACTCTTTTGGAATGGGTAAATTATCGTTGAATTTGCCTTAATTCAACATTATAAGCAGGCAACGACTGGAAAAATATTTAGAACCCATTTCTTTATTCAACATTTTTTCAGCCTTGTCTACTGAAAAACCACATATTTTTGCAATACATTCATCATTGACGATCATTGACTAAGCACCATGATATATATCAAAACAATAATTTCTTTGATCGCCACTGTTTTTGATGCTTTCGTATCTAGTGGATTTTCATGAATCAAAAATATCAAAACCAGTTTTGAATAAAATTCATATTAATTAGTTTTAATTATTAATTATTTAATGTGAAGAGAGCTTTCTTCTTTACAGTCCATTTGTTTAATATTGAACGTAATCCTCTTCCAAACTTCTTGTATTGTATTTCTATTTATGATATATAATTTCCACTTATTCCATACTTCATCATCGGAGTACCTCTCATCGTGACTTTCCCAACTTCATTTTTGTTTTATTTATTTGATTTTCGATTTCATAATGCTATTCCAAGCGTGACTCTTTTCATGGAACGTTGTGTTTTTTCTAATTTATCTGTTTCTTTTTAGAAACTCGTAAATACTGGAATCACCCAACTGTCGAAAATCCTGCTTTTTAAGCATCATGGGATGTTCTTATTTCTCAAGGAATCAAATGACTCCACTAACGTTCCGAACGCAGTCGATCCTAATCTAGTTTTCCTGTCTACCTCTGATATTTGGTTAGGTTTTTATCAGGTTTAATCTGCTATCTGAGATGTACAATTTCGTTTACCCGTCCTAATTTTTAATTTTATATTGTGCCTTTATTTTCCATATTAGTGTGTTTACCATATTTCTGAATATTGATTTGATTAGTTTCTGAGTTTATGTATTATTTCTCGTATATTATGGTTATTTGGTACTTCCTTTTCCATCTCTTGATCTTGAACTTTCGTTTCCGAGTCCCCATTTTCTTTGTCTGTCCTCTTTCTTCCGTTAAACAACTTCTCAACGTTTGTTTTTTATCTTGTAATTATCTCTGCATCTCCTACTAACTGCCTGTCTTTAAATTTAATGCACTGATTTTTAACTTGGCACCGTTTCCATTCTATTTCAATCCCCCAACAGTTTTTCCTAATTTGTTTTTTTTTTGGTGGTTATCTTCTATTTCTTCTACAGCTCAACCAACATAGCTTGGCCTCCGAGTTTTGGATGCGCAGTAGCCTAATGCTCGAGGGTTCATTCGAAGCAATGCATTCGTGGTGTTAACATCAGTTATGTACTGTACATTTGAGAAACTGTTCGTTCTCTGCCACTGCTACTCAGTGACCCTCTCACTCTTTCTTTTGCGCATCTCGGAGGCCAAGCTATGTTGATTGAGCTGTATACGTTTTTCATAATGTTTTTTTTTTCTCCGTTGGTGACCTTACATCTCCCTCTCTACGCTTCATATTTTTTCTTCATCTGTTCTGCCTTATATGTTAGTATTTTTTTTCTCTTTATTGAGTGTTGTTACTCTTGCTTTCTCACGTAATATTCTTTATCAGTTGATGAATTAAAAAATAAATTTTAAATCGACATCAAAAGATGTTGAAGTGAATCTATAAATTAAAAACACTATCATCTTGCTGAATATTTATTTATATAAATTTTAAATTACATCTATTATATTGGATATACTTGGAGAATACATATTATTGTACTAGACTAGATATACAGATACACTTATACAAGAAATACTTTTAGGTATCCCGTTTAAGTAATCCAGTTAATGCTCTCGCACTAGCTGGATTCTGTATAGATGCATATGGAGGTCTGGTATTAAAATATGGTGTGGATAACGTCGTTTTATTACCAGTTAAGTAGAGCGTCGCTTGGTGATTTTCCTGGAGCTTTCGAAACATTTTTCCTTACACGTTGAATTTTTCACCTGAGCTTGCTGTTCATGATCTGCCTTGTATTCTAGCATCACCCATAGACCCAGTCTTCAAAAATGTTACTACGAATTTGAATATTGTGCGTTTCAACAGACGTTTTTCACCTAAAAATTCGTCGAAATTGACGCTGAGTTGAAATAAGAGGGCAATAGTAGTGTGAAAAGTTGGCAGCCTAACACAGAAACTGAAAGTAATTTTTTGTCAAATACAGTTTTATTTCTCAGCATAGTCTCCTTGTAATTCTATACACTTTTCCCAGCGATGCTCCCCTCTCTTTTATCCGTCCAAATACTCGTTGACATCTTATTCTGCAAAATAGTCGTTTACGAATGTGATGAAAAACCTCCTTATTTGATGAAAATCTCTGCCTTCGAGCGAAACTTTGAGCTTAGAGAAGGGAACAAGTCGCTGATGGCCAGATCTGATGAATATGGTAAGTGGTCAATCAATTCCGATCCCAGTTCGTGAATTTTTGCCACGGCGACCATTGAAGTGTAAGACAATGCATTGTCTTGGTGGAACAAAACTTTCTTTTTCTTCAAATGCGGCCGTTTTTACGCAATTTCAGCCTTCAGCTTTTCAATTAATGATGCTTAGTATGCCTGTGTTATTTTTCCCTTTTCACGATAGTGGATTAACACAACTCCTCTACTCCTAACTATCTCTAAAAAGCATCACTTTCGTGGCCGATAGAACAGTCCTTTTCAGATTCACCCTTCGAAGTCCGCTGTTTCGACTGTGCCTTGGTTTCAGAAGTGTAGTGGTGTACCCAAGATTTATATACAGTTAGTAATCGATGTCAAAACTCCGGCTCATTTCGCTTAAACTGCTTCAACAGGACTTCGGAAATGTTCATTCAAATGCGTTTTTAGTCGAGAGTGAGCAATCGCGCGATTAGCTTTTTCAAGCTCAGTTCAGTAAATATATGAAAAACAAACACGTTTTATCGAGATGATCGCAGGCTCTACTATCTTCCTCATCTTAATTCGACGATCGCCTAGCACCATTTGATGAACTTTTTCAATTTTATCGGTAGTGGTTGCAGTTTTTGGCCACCCCGAAAATGTTTCGTCAACCAAACTGGTAGAACCATGTTTAAATTCAGCTGCCCAAAATTTTACGGCGGCAAATGATTGTGAAGAATCCCCATAAACATCATCTATCTCGGCTTTAATTTTGGTAGGCGTATTGCCTTTCAAATGTAAGAATTGAATGCCGGCTCGATATTCGATTTTTTCCATTACAGAAACACTAACATCGACTGACATAAATGACTGTTAAATAACAACTAAGTATCTAATATAGCTGAAATTGTCAAGGTTTTCTTTTTCAAGGCTTTTTTGAACAAAAGGCCTATCTTTTATATTTTAAGTGCCAAATTGGAGATCAAGATAAAAGTTCAGTTCTCATGTTTACTGTGCGAGTTGTCACGTAAATTTAGTGCAGTGCATACAACGCAATAATGCAAAATAATATTTATAAAATACTCTGCCTTTTCCTTCACCTACTACCATAGAGCCAACAAAAAACTCCCGAGACCATTTCTGGCCTTATAGCCATCATCAGTCTGACTCTAGCTGACCGAAAGAAATCGTCTGAAGGAATGGCCAAGGCCACAAACCAGATAAATTGGCCGTGTCTGTTGGGAGGTGTAATATCATACAGCTCGCGTCATCCTATGTCGGACGTTCGCAGCAGCCTAGAACACGCGAACTGTGCACTCTCTCTAAGTGCAAACTGAACACTTAAAAATGACGAGTGTAATCGTGTCAAAACGCCGTGAAAACCTAAGTGCTTTTCAATACTTAACAGAATCTTTTCACAAATAGAGTGAGCGATCACTCACTCATACCAGGATAGAGTGAGAAGTCAGATACTTTTCCTATTAGATGTTGGCGTGAGTGTAAAGGGGATTGCATTTCTAAAAAGTATAGTGTCCACCATTAACCGTTGCGTCGGACGAAACCTTGAAGTGCGTTTTCCTACCGGATAAGAGGTATATCGGCAATTTCTTGTCGAATTCGTGATTTGACATCTTCGATATTTTCTGACCGATTAACATAAACCCGACTTTTAAATACCTCCCATAAAAAAAAATCGGGTGGTGTCAAGTCAGGTGACCTTGCCGGCCATTCGATAGCTCCTCGTCAACCGATCCATCGGTTTGAGAAAATAGCGTTCAGAAAATTTCTAACGTTAATTTCATAGTGTGCTGGTGCACCATTTTGCTGTAGCCATATTTGCTGAATTTGGTTAATTAAGTTTGGAAATGGACGCAAAAGTTGAGGGATGAACTCTTCGATAAAAATCATCTTCACTTGTTCTTGTAGTAATTGAATTTTGTAAGGATAAAAATTATGTTTTATTATTTTATCATGTTATGTTATGATTTAAAGCTAATTGTACGGAAACCCTACCATTGTCTACTACATCAGTTAAAACATTCAAGGAATTTTCATCATTAGTTTTTGTTTTTTGTCGTCCTAATTTTGGACAACTTTTAATTGCCTGTATCATTGAATATTTTGACCGTTTTTGAAACTGTTGACTTAGTGATGTTTTTATTCGGATGCATTTCATTAAATACTCGACAAACTTCAGCATCCAAATCTCAAAACGTGCCGAATTTTCGCTCTAGAAAAATTAATATTTTTATAAAATTGTTTATTCTAATTATATACTTTTTTTGTTTATTCTTATTCTAAATTTACATTATCGGCGATGATCTTTTCATTTGAAGTACATTTCTTTATAGCCAACCATTTCTTCATGTTTGGATGCCAAGTCTGGAAAGTAGGGTGGACACGGCATCAATTCGTAGTACAAATTGACGAATTTTGCTGTTACACCTACGGACGAATGGTTGAGTACATCGTGATACGAGAGTTGCTATTTATGCATGCGGAATAATAAATAAAAACAAATATTTATCATTGAACATGGTTTTTTGTTCTTCAAAATATTCTCCGCGATGATCGATACACTTTTGCATATGTTTGAACCAATTTTCATAGCCCTTTTTCCATTAAAATTGAGATATCTTTAAAACATGCATTTGGAACGCATCAGCCGCTTCTTCTGGCGTCGAGAATCATTGACCACGTAGTTTATTATTTACAAATCAGAACAAAAAAAAATCATTGGGTAGCAAAACAGGACTTACGGCGAATGACCTATCAATTCGATGTTTTGACCGGTCAAATATTGAGTTGTTCGATCCGATGTGTGAGCTCCCGTTATTTCTTCAAAGGCATCTGGCAAATAAATGGTTGTGTACCATTCAGAATTGACCGTTTTACGATTCTCTAGTGGCACTGTAGCCACATGCCCATTTATCCCAAAATAACAGGTGACCATTTGCTTCGAAATGCTTTTTACGCGAACAACTTTTGTTGAATTTGGTTGGATTTTAAAATACGCTTACAGTCTACTGCTGTTTACTCTCATGCTCATACGCATAGATCCAAGATTCGTCACCTATGTAGATGTTATACACGGCTTTTGATGCACCGCGATTGTATTTTTAAGCACTTCTTTGCAGCAATCGACACGAGCCTTTTTTGAGGGATTGTCAAATTATGCGGAATCCAACACGCACAATTTTTTTTCACGGCTAAATGTTCATGTAAACTATTAAACACGGTATGTCACATGACGATCTTGCTTTATGAGTTCCCGCACAGTATTGATGTTTCCTGGCACAACAACCGATTTTGAACGATTTGAATTCGGTAAACGACGGCCACGATTGAATTCGCTAAACGACTGATATACAGTGGGTTTAGAAGCTGCTTCATCGCCAAAAGTCGAAGTGAGTTGATCAATGCATTGTTGAGATAATCAACGTCCAAAGTCGAAGTAAATCATCGCACAAAAAGGCTCACGAGTAAATTCCATTTTTTGACTGAGATGACATTTTCGAGTCAGTGAAACAACACAAATAAAATGACAAAACGTTGACAAGTACGTATACAGTCAACAGTGTCAAACGCGATGTCCGGTGGCACCTAGCAAAACCATTGTTGCCAATTCCAGATACATAAATAGCAACTCTCGTAGTAAAACAGCACTTTTTTCTCCATAAAATATTGTCAATAATGTAAGTAATGTAATGTAAGTAATGTAATGTAAGTATGTAATAATGTAGTATAATACTCTCCTGTGATCGTTTTTTCCTATTGCAAATAGTCGATGAAGATAATGACCCTTTCAGCTGATGGAAGCTCATTCTATAGGATATATTCGCCGGGTAACATCCTCGTGTGTCCACACCAGGATTTTACCCGACGAATTTTCATCACTGTGAATGCAAGTTTTATCCACAGTCGTGAATCGTCTCAGAAACTCCTCCAGATTATCCTGCCAACATGCCGCTGTTAAGTGGCCATTCAACTTCGTTTTTGGACCGCAAGAGCAGTATCCATCGCACGCCTAACTGATTGTATTGACTGTGCGGTGCTCATTCATCCGAGATCTTAGTCATCTCAACAATCTCTCGAAACTCCACTCTGCTATCGGCCAACATCATATGATGAATGAATGGATGAATATGAAGTAATTGGCCATTTTCCTAGTAGTGACCTCAAAAGGGCGTCACTTATGCTGGTTCGACCACATCGAAATTTATGAAACTTCATAATCTTAAGTAAATCACTTATGAATCATGAAATATCCAGAAGCAGAGTACCCATAATACTTTTTAATTTTTTTTTCAAGTTGCGCGGTGTTTTATTCACACAAAAGGTAGTGTTCAATCAAGTCACGAAATTCGTTTTTTCCCATGATAGCAAAAATAATGAACTTATCTGCTTTCGAAGAGCGTCAAAACAAAAAACTAAGTGTCATGTCGACTTAAAAATTCATGGAGCGTTACTAGGAAGGAATCTACTTTTCAAAACTACAATCATCTTTGCGATCGCACCGCCACCTATCGGAAAACTAACTGGCTTTTCACTCTATCCTCGTATCTACATGTCGGGACAAATATTATTTCTAAAGCAAAAGTTAAATTTCCATTTAGATATGATGAGTATACATTGCGTAAAAGTGAAAATAGCACTTGCGAACTTTTCGATCTCAACAGTGGCTTATTTAAAGAATTATTTGTATCTATTTTTATGCACGATCTAATGCTATTATTGAAACGCGATTATACACTCTACTGCATTAAAGTATATTTTATTTTTAACTAATGCGAAGTTAACTGATAAAACCACAGCAGTTTATAGAATTTAAAGTCTTGCTGGTTGAACTTACCAAGCCATATTTACATAAATATACTTCGGTGTGGTCACTATCTATTCCACTTTATTCTATCACACCGTGGATATAGGCGCTATTCAACTGTGTCCGTCCATTTCATTTGTGGTCTTTCTCATTCGCTCTTGTGTTTCCATGATCTACAGTCTACTATATGTTTATTCAATATTTCCGTCGGATGATATGACCTTCAAATTTCCATTTTAATTCAGTTGCCTGTTATACTACGTCTGTTGTTTTTGTTACACTTCCAGACCCATTAATTTATCTTCCTATCAGATACTTTTATATGTAACATTTGTCGTGAGCGGTTTACCCATTCCTTCAGCCGCCATTAAAACGTCAGCTGTTGTCTCCCGAGACTGGTTTCTAGACTTATAACCGTCATCAATCGGTCTGAAATTAAATGCTTGTAAAACGCATGAAAGAATGGCCAAAGCCATAAGTATATAAATCAGCCATGTCGAATGCCGGATGTAATCACATACAGCTTACCCTGAGGGAAACGTTCGCAACATCCCAGACTACGCGAGACCGTCCGTACTCCGCCAAAGCCCCGATTAGCGTACTATTAATGCATAAAAGTTACATAGTATGGAAAAGAATATTAATAAGCAAAGATAATTCGCCCGTACTCCACGTGGGTGTTTTGTCCATTCTTTCAGCTGCCATCAAAACGTGAGCAAATGTCTCCCGAGATCGGTTTCTAGCCGTCATCAGTCGGGCTGAAAGCTTGGAAAGTTCCTAAAAGATTATCAATCAATGTCTGTATAAATCGGTGGGGTTGAAAAAATAATTAAAGAGTTTAATATATTAGGTTGTAAAATGTAAAAATTAGTCCCATCCTTTTTTAGAAAAGTGGCAGTTGAAGGGCCCAAGGTCAGGAGAGTGCGCTGGATAGACCAAAATATTTCAATTAAGTTGTAAAAGTTTTTGACGGGTGGCCAAAGTAATTTGTGACTAGTATTGTCGCGGTGTAACGCCATGCCCTTTCTATTAGCTGTTTCAAACCGCTTCTGATCGATTGCTCGCTTTAATTGACCTAGTTGTGAACATTATTTTTGCTGAATTGTTGGCCTGTTTTCAGGTAACAGTTCATAATAAACGATTCTTCTCCAGTCCCCCCAAATGCAACCTTCTTCGAATGGCTTTTGCGGTGGTCGAAGGGGTATATCTGCGCTTAATCCATTATCCCTTACTCTTAACATTATTATTCACAATCGCTTTGTTATAACCTGGAAGCATACCTTTTAACGATTTCATTGCGCTTCAATAGAGAATCGCAAGTAGAAATTCGCTCTTGAATATTCGAGTATGATTCGTCGCATGAGTAAACGGAGAAATTTTGTTCCGTTTACTCATGCGGAGTCCACACACTGGTCTTACAAACCATTTCAAGTTGACGTAATTGCCTTGACACTACCGACTGGTTGATTCCAAGAATCTCTCCGATCTCTCGAGATGTTCTATGCCGATCATTTTTAATTAGCACCAATACTTCGTTGCAAACAGCCTCGGCCGGTCATCTAAAATGTGGTTCATCGCTAAGATTAAAATTGTTTTCCCGAAACTTTCTGAACCACTTGCGGAACGTGGAATCGTCAACGGCACCTTCACCTCATACAGCACATATCTTGTTTTGCATTAGCGAACCATTGTTGCCTTTTTGAAAATAATAAAGCAGGTAGAAAATCCTTCTTATTTTCCACGATTTTAATGCTTAACAAAATTTTAAAAACAAGCAAAAAATACAAGGTGTCCCATAAGAAAGTGTGTGCTAACGCAACAACTGTGAGGGGCGCGGGGCGCATGTCAATCGATAGCCCCACGTTTAGGTATTTAGTCGGTATGGAGTGTTTCTTGTGAGCAGACCGTGCGTTGTGTATGCGAGAATTTTACAAAAACGATGATTTGAAGCTAATTTTCATCTCAACGGTCATGTAAATAAGCAGAACTGTCGTTACCAGAGTACAACGAACCCGAAACACAAGCATCAAACACCCCTACATTCACCTAAAGTCACCATTTGAGCTGCAATATCAGCGCGAGGAATAATCGGCTCGTAATTTTTTGAAGACGGCATGGGACGCGCAGTTAACATCAATTCAGGGCGTTATGTGGAAATGTTGGACACTTTTTTGGTACCTGAACTGCAAAACTTTGTTGGTTATAATCAAAGAATATTGTTTCAGCAGAACGGAGCAACGTAACACACTTCCAACACGTCTCTGCCACGAGTTCGTGAAATTTGCATAGATAGGTAACATAGATTGGCCTCCGTGTAGTCCTGATTTGAGCCCTTTGGATTTTTTCTTGTGGGGCTATCTACAATTGAAAGTTTACGTCAATAAAATGGGTTCTTTGGTACAGTTAAAACAAGAATATCCGTCACGAAATGACTACCATTCCAGAGATTATGTGCCGAGCTGTGCTAAGGAATTTTGAGGTTCGTTAGCGTGAAAGTTTACATTTGCACTAGAGTAATTTCCTAAAATGTGTGTTCCAATAATTAGTAAAGGTTTTTTTTATGGACGTCTCACTTTTATTTATATCGCTATATTAAAAAGAAACTTTCTTTTGCGACGCCTGTTACATTTTTTTCCCTAAATACTCTCTAAATTTTCTTTTATCAAAGAACATCAAATCTTTACAACTGTGAATTAGATAATACTTCACGGTTTTGCAATACACAGCCATCACTGTTTCTATCAACCCTTTTTCATACAATTTCCATCAACCCAATATAACCAAATGACTGATATTTGTTACATGGTTCGCTAGAAAACGATCTATGAATTGATATTGTGATGATCGAATGAAGCACAGAAGTTTTGACATTTTCTAAAAATAAAAGCATGCCGCTCGATGGATGTTTCGTTTTAACCAAAAATACATTCGAATGAATATTTCCCAAACCTGTTTAAACTTAAAAAGGATTTTGCTGCATTTCAACGTTTCGGCGTTTTCTAACAGTCGACGAAATTTGGATTCACCATCCGCTCGATAGGTGCCACGTTTTATAACATTCGACTCAAAAAGCCTATAAATGAACTCTAAACACTCGATAGTGTTTAGACTTATGTAAAGGCGATTCTCCTGAGTTTCTTCGGCGTTATATAACAGTATATGAAAAATGGATTCACCTTTATCTGCCACAGATGAAGCAGGCAGCATTTCAAATAGTGGATAAGAGCAGGTGAAAATGCGCTAAAGAAAACGAAAACGTTTTCATATGCAGGAAGAGTCGTGACTGCGGTTTTCTGGGATTATCGTGGTGTAGTGCTCATGTGTCGCTACCTGGCAAAAGATAAAACCATCAACTTGTCTCAGGATATCGTCCTCTTTTGAAACTTGAAAGAAATGGTTCTTATATGGGAAATATACAATAAAACATGAAAAACTAATTCATTACCAGGAGACAGGCCTTTGATATTTCAATTCAGGAAAGTAGTTTGTATTATGTTCGTGGAGACAATAAAAAGCTTTCTAAATTCAATTCTTCTGTTGGAACCACCAAATCACTTTTGTTAAACTTCTCGACGCACGTTTTGCTAACCATGTTAGTCTCATGAGGAGATGATTTAATCCAATACAGAGATGCTGATAATGATAATGCCAACATGGTTACCGAAACGGGCATAGAGAAATTAAAAAAAGTATTTAGTGGTAAATCTCTTCCAGCTAAGTGTTTTGGAATGAACAAATTCAACACACTTTGACAATTGACAGATTTAGAACATCTGAATCCTTAGTTAATGATAATTTACTACTTCTGGATATTAGACAAATTCTGGAAGTATCGAAAAAATTTGCTATATTTCGATTTTCGAAAAAAAAGTTCAATTACACAGATCAACAAATTTAAACTTTTTTGAAGTAACATTGATCAAAATAGGTGTATATGAAGTATTTTGTAGTCCTAAATCCGAAAATGATAAGCTAATTACTGTAACACGTACAGTTTTTGTTTTTGTTACACGAGGTTCGATGGTAAGGAAAAAAAAGGAGACGGCATATTTTTACAATCTAATATTTAATATAACCATATAAAAGATGTTAAATCTGTGCAAAGACAATACTGAGGATTATGTGTATAAATACAAAAAAATATTACATGTGATGTCATACAGTGACAAAAACTTTCCCTTTTTCCTCGTGTTCCTTAGCATCATCTGTTTTTAAAAACTAGCAGTAGTCGCCCAACATAGATGGGTTCCAGCGTCCCTGGTATCTTGCTTCCATCGTCCTGATGCCCTGGTGAAGCATCCCTCGTTGTTCGTCGCTTACTGCACACATATTTTCCGAAACAAAATCCTAAAGGGAGTATTAACAATGCATTTTTAAGGACATGCGACGCTCTAGTATTTCATAAGCTTTCCAGAGTTCATCTATAAGGTTTTTATAGTTTTCATCTTTCTTGTCCAGAAATCCTTTCACTACACTTACAGAAAACTTCCAAGCTGGCAATTCCTTGTCATTTAATTTTTCTTAAAAACGGAAATCGCCTAGAAGCTTCCTTATTTGAGGTCCAATAAATATGCCTTCTTTTAGTTTTGCATTACTTAAAACCATTACCTTCTTTGTCCATGGTTTTGATAGTTTTTCATTAGTCCAAACTTAATATGGAGAGGCGGAAGAAGAACCTTTTTTGGATTAATAAAGGAGGCATATTTTATGTTTGAATTACCAGGTTCAAAAGAAGTTCTATAAGACCAATCTTTCTTACTGTAATGTTCTTTTGTTGCCCTACTGTTCCATAGGCACAAAAAACAGCAGAACTTTGTAAAACCCCCTTGAAGTCCTAGCATTATACCAATCAGTTTTAAATCCCCACAAATATTCCACTGATACTGTTCATATTTAACTCGATTTATTATGGTTACTAAGTTGTCATAGGTTTCTCTTATTGTCACTGAATGGGCTAAAGGAATAGATGAGTTTTTGTTTCCATTTTGAAGCAAGACTGCTTGTAGGCTGTATTTCGACAAATCTATGAAAATTCGCCACTCGGAAGATACATGTTCCATATTAAGCTCATTCATTAAACCATCAATATCACAACAGACACATGCGATCCTTCCATTTTATAAAAGCTTGAAAATATTACCTTTCGTTTTCGGTAAAGTGAAACACTACCGAAATTTTTTTTCTAACAGGTTCCACTTTTGAAGTCTGAAACCAAGAAGTTCCGATTTTTGTTTTGATAATCCCAGGTCACGTACCAAATCATTTCATTCATTAAGTGAGGTTCAGTTCATTCAGTTATTAAGTGAGGTTTACTTAATAACTAATAAGGTGAGGTGAAGGTACCGATAGTTCGCGGCTATGAGGAACTGCAGAAGGCAAATTTGGATACTGAATTGTTTCTCTTCACTTTTTTGAAATCCCTTCTGTTTTAGTGATACAAAAGTAGCAATCACTTACATGGTCAATAGGTTGTCTCCACACCATAGGAACATCAAACGGCATAGAATTGTTCGTGCGATGCATCCAAGCACTAAATTTACGTGACCACTCACACAGCAAACATGAGCAACAGCAACTTTTATCTCAACTTGATCTCTAATTTGGCACTTAAAATATAAAAAATAGGTTTTCTAATAAATC
This sequence comes from Cosmopolites sordidus, assembly GCA_031761425.1. NCBI lineage: Eukaryota > Metazoa > Arthropoda > Insecta > Coleoptera > Curculionidae > Cosmopolites > Cosmopolites sordidus. The sequence goes on along the minus strand of JARFXV010000172.1, from coordinate 402,029 downwards.
GTCCGCATATATAACAAAACTCATCCGCTGGATTTTTGCAAAATCGACGAATAGAACTTGCCATTTTATATAAAATCGACTTAAACACTTGACTGTCCGAGACAGAAACAAACTAAACTATAGAAAACAATAAAACTGCCCTTAAAGGTTCATAGACTACTGTGGAAATACCCCCTCTACGGTCTTGTGGTATGTCCCATGATATAAAGGAGAAAGAGATACTTGAAAATGGGCTAGGCTATTTCTGTAAAAAGGTATTTCGATAATTACCTAAATGAAACGCAATAAGAGCATGCTCATCCAGGTAAAATTGTAATCGATGAAGGAAAAATAAGTAATTTAGGATTACTTGATGGCAATGTTTTTTTTTTGTAAAGGACAAATGACCGACCAATGAATTATCTTTATTTGTTGATGATAATACATCATTTCAATGAGTTTAGTATTGTTAAAAAATTACCATATTTCCCAAATTAAATACTTAAAAATTTCCCGTATTTTAAACCAAATATTTTTCAGTGGCATTTTGTTTTGATATAAAATAGCGAAGCAAACTGCATTACAAAATTTGTAAAAAAATAATGAACATTTTTTTTTGGACTGTGTCCAAGTAATCCAAAATTAAACTAGTTGTTTTATTAATCATGTTGATGGCATTTATGAAAATCATACATATTGTCAATTTTTTTGTAAATTAAAATGAAATGAATTACATCATCTTGATTGCAATGCAACATGCAACTTTTATGCGTATTTGGCTTACCGTGTTGATGTATAGTTACCGGCGACTAAAATGGCGCGGATTCGATTCCCACTCACGACATGGATGTTTGTATAGGGTGGTCCAAATTGTTGTTAATATTCTGTAGTAGGGGTAGAAAGGTGAGGTCGGTCTTAAACGATAGTTCGGCTCAGGGAAATTTAGTTACCATGCAGCGCTATACACGGAGAGGAGCCCTCGTTTTATGAGCACGAGGTACTCCGATGAAACTCATTTCCATCTTAATGCCCATGACAATAATCAAGATTGTCGCTACTGATGTGGAAAAAACCGTAAAAAGAAACACGAAAGGCCTCTGCATAGCTCGAAGGTCACACTTTGGGCTGCAATGTCAGCATCCGGAATAATCGGTCCGTTTTTTATGAAGAACACCAACGTCGCGCAGTAACTGTGAATTCTCAGCGTTATGTCGACATGCTTCAAACTTTTTTCACTCCTGCTCTTTAAATTCTTGAAGGATACACTCAGGATACTTGGTTCCAAAAGGACAGAACTAGCTGTCATACTTCCAATCTCTCTTTACCCGTCGGTCAGGTGCTTTTTCCGAGAAAATTGATTTCTCGAAGAGGAGACATTCAGTGTCTCACCTAAATCCTGGATCTGCCTCCCTGTGATTTTTTTATGGGGATATCTTAAGGGGGTATTCTGGTCTAGGCGGCCAAATTTTAGGTATTTTTCCAGGAGTAATAAATAAAAAAAATAAATGAAAAGAAAAAAAATTTCCCCCCGTTTTTTTCAGTTTTGGAAATGTTTAAAAATAGTAAAAAAAAAACTCAAAAAAGCTCTCGTCGAAAGAAATTTTAAATATATTAAGAAGCTCTTGGAAGGCAATCGGTCCACTAGAACTTGAGATATGTCAACCGTTTCAAAAAACATAGTTTCGAGAAAAACGAGTTTAAAGTTTGTTATTTAATGGTGTATTATACTTACATTTTTTTAATCAGCGATCCCTGCTCCATATATTGGGCCTTCCTCTACCTAGAATAAGGACGATTTTATGGGGAAAAACGACCGCTGGTAGACGGAGAATCTCTACCGCCTGTTGCTCGATCCGCTCCGACGCCGGTTTAGAAGCCGCGTTACTAAAATAGCTATATCTCCGAAAATAATTTAAATTTCGAATATTCCTCTTAAGGACATATTTTTCAAAGGTTAAGCTTTGAAAATTTACAAACAAAAAAAACAATTTTTTCAAAATCCTAGCCAGAGTACCCCTTTAATAGTCAAGTGTACCGCAACCGCCCCGCCGCACTGGAAGATCTAAAGAAGAATATTCGACAAGAAGTCGAAGCCATGCAGACACTTGCCTCCTCGTTATTACAAATTTTAGAGGTCGGCTTCAGGAGTGCCAAGACAGAAATGGAGCTTGGTGCCCAGACAGAATTTTTTTGAAAATTTTAAGAATAAATTTGTTAAAATTGATTCACTTGCTTTTTTATTTTATTTCAAAAACTTAACAACTCTTTGGACCTGGGAATAGAGAAATCATCTAAAGTTTGAAATCAAGGCGAAATCTTATATAGTTCCCTCCATATATTTAATATGATTAAAAGATATTTTTACCTGCGTAAAAACCAGTGGCGGTTCATAAGGGAGGCCGTTGGGGCCGCTCCTCGAGCATTTATCACAGTGAACAATTTTTCAAAGCAAAACACCATATTTTATTTCCGTTCAGTTTCTTTCGTTTAACTTATTTTCCTGGTTCACCTCCTGTATACGATTTCAATAGCACGAAAAGTAAAAAGGAGGAAGAGGAAAACAAAAAAAATCTTCAGCAGCACTATTTTCTTCTACGCCCTCTCACTTTAAAAACCCATGAGCCGCCACTGGTAAAGACCTACAGAATATTGTAATAATTATTAATAGAAATGTTTTTTGTTCGTCTAGAACTTTTATTGATTGCTATGCTACAGAACGAATAAACGCACATAAAGTTCGCGAGTTTCAGTTATTGGAGATTCATGTTGTAGCATCACACTCTTACAATCTCATAAATTGATGTAAAGAAAACATTACTGACCCATAAATGCTCTAATACTGAAATAACAGAAATTATCCCATCTCTATCTCTCTCTTCTTGAGAGAGACGAGGTTGTATGTATAATCTGTGGTCACAGACAAGAGAAACGATTACATTAGAACAAAGATAAATGCAAGACATAATTTACCAATACTTAAGACAAAATCTTAATACTTTCAATAAAAAGCCTACGCCTAACATTGAAATGAAAATGATTAGAATTGCCATTTTTATTTATGAGGTATATTTTTTAAATAAGGCCCGTTTTTAGTAAGAAGAAAAATACTATAAATATACATGCTTTTATACATTATTTCCATTTTTGTTCAAATTATTTGTTATACCACTCAATAAGCGGTTGAATTCCGACGTTAAAGAAATCTGCCGCCTATGAAGAAACCCAATCTTTGACTGCAGTTTTGACTTCGTCGTCATTGAACCGTTAATCACCAAGGAACTCCTTTAAGTACCGAAACAAATGGAAATCACTGGGTGCAACGTCTTTACCGTAAGGTGGATGATTCAGTTCTTCCTACCTAAAAAACATGATTAGACCTTGTGTTTGTGCAGAAACATGTGGCCTTACCTTGTCATGGAGCAACATCACATCAGAAGATAGTAGGCCACACCGCTTGCTTGGTATGGCGTGCCGGAGTTTTCTCAGGGTGGCACAATACGCATCACAATTGATTGTTGTGCCTCTCGGCATAAAATCCACTAACAAAATCTCTTTCCTATCCCAAAAGACAGTTGCCATGATCTTTCGTGCCGAAATGTTTGGCTTTCACTCTGGTTGGCGACGATATGTATCGCCATTCCATTGACTGTTGCTTGGACTTATCAGGAGTCAAGTGAGACACCCAAGTTTCATCTCGTGTATGGATGTGGTTTAACAATTCATCTCCTTCCTGATTGTATCGAATCAAAAACGATAAAGCACAGCCTAATCTCTTTGTTTTGTAATCGTCAGAAAGTAACCTTAGAATCCATCGAGAACACAATTTTCGATAATTCAGTTTCTCCTAAACACTGGTGTACAAAACTGACCTTGAAATCTGTGGAAATTCGCTTGATAAATTTGAAATCGTGAATGGTCGGTTCTCTCAAATTTTATTGTTCACATCACGAACCAAATCTTCAAAAATCAGAGAAGGTCGGCCAGGGCGTGGCTCATGATGCACATTAATCCTCCCATCCCTGAACATTCTCACCCACATTCGAACTTTACTGTCACTCATAGCATTATCACCGTGAACCTCACAAATGTGACTGCTGCCAAGTTTCTTGCACTCAAGAATCGAATTACAAATCGTATCTCACAATCAATTGTGAGATGGAGTGAGTGACTCAATTTTTTTAAACATAAACATCTATAGCTTAGCACAAATGGTGCCTAAAGGCGCGCAAAGCATGCTGGGAGCAGATGCACAAGCGCATTGCGACGATTGCGCATCATTCTTACTTTCATTCACAAACGGACCGTATATAAAAATACCCCTCGTACTTAATAGTATATTTTTTGCTTCATCTGATATGCAATATGTAATTTTAGTTGTAATAATTCAATAAAAATAATTTTTAAAAATTTTCTAATTGCTTATTTCTAGATCTGTTTTTAGTGTTTTTACAAAAATTTTAAGTCACTTGTGCTACATAAAAATATTGACGCAGTTGGAGGTAGTTTTCAATCATACAGCTTAGGCCCCCTGATCAACAATTAATTACATAGTAAAAATGAATTTTAAAAATTCACCCGTTTCGCTCTATACTAAAATCCTCCAGGTGATTTCACAATATTTTTATCACTTGTAAATGCATTGCAAATGAAATTGTATGAAAATCATTGCATCATTATGATGGAAATCACTTACTGCATTTACTTTCAATCGCATATCAAAGGTATGCTAACTATCCAATAATTATAATATGTGCTTTCTAGAAAACTATAACTGTCCTATAAATCGACTAGTTTCGACTAGTATATTATATTCAAAATATTTTTTCTGATATATACAATGTCTACAACATTTTAGTTATAGATATTATTTTATCATAAGGAAAGTACCACGAAAGTTCTTTGAACAAGCACCGCATTACTTCACACACTAGTTTATTACCTTTATTGTTTTTTGGCACAAAAAATATTTCCAATTGAATATATATATATATATATATATATATATATATATATATATATATATATATATATATATATATATATATATATATATATATTCAGGAAAATAATGGTTGTACGTCATCGAAATATTACACATACTAACGTTACAATGTTGCCACATCAACACCAAAATACCCAGACTTTGGCTTTTGTATGATCGATAAAACTGTAAACGCATAGTTTGTTCTTTAAAAGTTTTATTCAAAACTCTTGCTTGTGAACATAGCGGCTTTTCATTTAGTTCAACCAAAGTATAATTATTCACTATCACTAAAAAAACTTTCAGCATCTGAATCGCTGTTCAAGTAAATTATTAACTTCTAGTCTATTAAATGCTCTTTCGCGATTCGACCATCTTTCAATCTCTTCTGTATGTTAGATACTGTTCATCCAGATCTGTGGTGTAACTGTTAATAAAGTTATTTCTACATATCTAAAAACAGTTATCAATCGTTCTTCCATCTCGACTTATATGACGATTGTAATAACTTTTGGCTACCCCCCATATGAATTCTATAGCTTATATATAATACTTTGTGGCCGATCTTTTTTAGGCTTGTTTCTAAAATGAACATTATGAAACACAAACTTCCCTTTAATTACTGCTTACCGAATATCGATTTGCAGCAGTTCACTTTTCAACATAGTGTTTTCAAAATGAAGATTATGCTTCGTCAGCTATTCTGCTATTTTTGGTTTTGTCCATGCACTAGTTGGGGGTTTATCCATAAGTGTACTGTGATATGGTGCATTATCCGTGACAATAACTGGTGGCTCCTCCGAGATTTTCAATCTCTGGGTTTCAAACCAAAACAGAAAGTTATCTTGATTCATTTCTTCATGATAATCGCTTTTTGTTTTAGAAGAGAAGACTAATTTTAATTCGTTATTCTTCAACTTTTACGAAATTTCTCTCTGTCTCAGAAGACCCAGAGGAGCTGTAAACGACTGAAGAACCATTTGGCTTGAAAATAAACCTGAAGAGTCAGGTCATGTTCAATAAATTTGCTGAAGGCAAAAGAATTTCTATTTTAGGAATGGATTATGGCAGTTGTGGATCACTCTATATGTATGTATACAGAGAAAGGATTTCAATGGAATATACCGTTCGGGAGGTGGAACAACGCGTTAAATGTGGCTGGCAAGCTCAACATAGTGTTTAAAAACAAACTACCACTTTGCCTGAAAAGAAAAGTTTTTGATCAGTGTGTCCTGCTCGTTATGATAAACAGAAGTGAAACCTGGTCACTCGCATCACAGTCACTTCTAAAACTTAGTAGCACAGCACACAAAAAAGTAGCACAGAGGGAAATGGAAAGACGTATGCTTGGCATTGCTAGACTGGATAGAAAGAAAGCGCTGCACATGGATCAGAGAACAAACGAAAGTGAGTGACATCATTGGAAGTATAAAGGAATTAAAATGGAGGTGGGTAGGCCATGTAGCGAGACGATGGGACAAAAGATGGACCAAGACGATCCTGGATTGGATCGCAAACGTCCACGGAGAAGACCGAAAACACGATAAACTGATAACATTAAGTATATTAGTATATTGGGCCCGAATGGCATAGGACCGCTCAGGACCGCGAGAGTTGGAAGCATGCTGAAGACGCCTTTATCATGCAGTGGATTGACACGGGCTGATGATGATATTGATTTATGTACGTCGACGTTTGATAGCGCCATTTTTACTTGGGGCGCGGAAAGAACAATTAGCAATAAAACAATTTTTAATATTGTTTTATTGCTAGACGCCTTTTCTATGGCATATCTCTATCTATATCTCTATCTTATTTAATGTCGCATTACCTAAGTAATATTGGAGATGCAAATTGACACCAGAAGTACCATTGTAACAAAAGAACTGACGACGTCAACATAGGAAGATCCGAGAGGGATTCGTATATAATCAAATTTATATTTACAAATTTTGATTCTGTTTTCTACCGTAAAATGTATAGGATTCTTGAATTTCGTAAACTCTTGTTTTTTTATAATTCTATCTATTACATTTTCAGAAAAACCATTGATGTTAGCCACATTCCTAGTGTAATCCTTTTCTTCCTCAAATCTCGTTTTTGTAAAACTGGGTCAATACAAATTTGCGTTGTGCGGGCTATATGTGTTGTATGTGGTGTGCCTGCGCGGCAATGTAGACACTCTGACATACAAAGTCACACACAAATATTGTCGCCGCACAGCACGCACACGAACCATCTGTTGTCCCCCAGATAATTCAAACAAATTGTTCCTGTAAATTCAGCACACACGCAAAATTTTATTGCTGTGGACCTAGCTTTAGAGGAATAACAAATAAACTGCGAACTAAAAAATTTAAACTCGCCATTGTATGTTGTTTACAATGGTATGAATCATTGGGAATGTAACTTTTAGTGTTAGCCTCTGTTCTAAAAACATCAAATTCCAACCTCCTATCTTCATTTCTAATGATTAAAATATTTAAGAATGGTAAAACGTCATTGTTTTCAAATTTATACGTGAACTTTATTTGGAAACGGAACTCTACTATTTAATTTTAAAAAGAATTTGTTAATTGATTCTGTTCTGATATTAAAAACAGCAAATATATTGTGCAGATATCTGAACCATATTCAGGAAAAGTAAATCTGCTGTCAGTTCTGTTGGCTAATTCAAACGGATTTTCAGGTAACAGCTCATAATAAATGATTTCCTTCTAGTCTCATCTAATGCATAGCATAAGCTTCTTCGGATGTAAACTAACGTTTGCGCTGGTTGAAGAGGCATCTCCGCGGTTACACTATGATATCTTATATAGGGTAATTTTTTAGTGCGTCCGAACTTTAAATCCAAATAACACAACAATCAAATTAGATGCCTTGAAACTATTTATTTTATATGAAATAACCGCGGCTACTTCCAATTTCTAATTTCCGACCACTTTTTCAAGCAATTGGGGTCTTATGTCCGCAATTGTCCAAGTTATGTTGTCTTTCAAGGCGTCAATAGTTGCTAGTTTATTGGCATATGCCAAAGATTTAACATAACTCCAAACATTAACATAACCACGTGACCTTGCCAATTACCAGGTGGTAAGTGGCCAATTACAAGGTCCGGTCCTCGAAATAATTTTCTCACGGAATTGTTCTCTCAATAAATCGATTGTTGCGTTGGCTGTATGACGTGGAGCCGTTCTAACCACATTTCCTCCAGATCCATATCATTTAATTTCGGATTTAAATCCACATAGTCGAATTAAAGAACCCAACTTCCTGCGAACGGATAAATTTGAGTCTTCATCAACACTGCCAGCATCAGCGGCAATGTTTTCTTCCGAACGCACAGTTTTTTGTCTTGTTTTAGTTTTAATATCGAGCAGCGTGAAATGCGTTCGGAATTTGTCGATAATTCGGTGAATACATCACGAAGTTCAAATTTACGAACTAATAATACAGGGTGCGGCCGTCAATCCCGCATTTTTCAAAAAACTGTAAAAAAAAATTGTATTTTTCATCATTTTATTGGTCTCAACTTATTCTACATCAAATAGCATTTAAAGAACACGTTCACTTTTTAAAAATAACATCAGTTGGATGGTGGCCATCGCGGGTGATGCATTCTTGCAAGCGCCTCCTGAAATCCTCCCATCATGTCACGCAACATTTGTTGAGGAATGCTCTCCATTTCTTGCCGGATTGTTGTTTTGAGTTGTTGAAGTGTACAAAGTCAGTGTTCGTTCACTTTGTTCTTGAAGTAACCCCACAATAATCACAAGCTTTAATTATCGTGATGAGGAGACGAAGACATGCTTACCCGATCGGAGTGACTTGTGGCCCCATCTTGTTGTAATAACGTTTCATCGTTAACCTCATAATGCTGAAGCTGGAGAATGAAAAACATGCTCAACAGTTCACAATACCTTACAGAATTAACAGTTTCTGCTCGTCCACGCTCATCTTCAAAAAAAAAGGGCCTATGAGGAAATCGCGCACCAAAAAAGCCGTCGGGCAATAACATCATTTTCATTGATGCCCTGAACCACTTGGATTTTATAGGGATGATCGTGAAGAACAAACCTTAAAATCCGTCGGACTGTTCTTTCTGAAATTCCAGCTGCAACTCTTTGTCGACGTGCCGATCTCCGAGGGCTTCTTCCCACAGCTGCTCTCACACGATCAATATGCGCGGGAGTATGCACTCTTCTCGTTTGCCACCCACAACTTAATCGAATTAAGGGGGGAAATCTCTTTAGACGCCTCAAAATGAGTCATTTTTCTGAAGTGTTTTTAAAGGTGATAAAATAATTGTATCATTTTAAAGTTTTAACATCACTTTATTTGATCTTTGAAGAGTATAAAATTATTATTATTATTATTTTATCTAAAATAGGGGCTCAATCATTTATTTTTAGAGCGTCTCTGGCGAGAGACCAAAAGTGCTGCACTCGTCACTCTTTTTCTATTCATCTGAAACACAAAAAAACATTTCTTTCCTTATCTGATATATACCCGGGAAGGATAAACGTGTAAAACTATTAAAAAGTACTAAATTAAAAATTAAGTAAGCTTTAAAACAAAAAATGTTCAAAGTGTGTACTATTTTTTCGACAGTTTTATCCCAAAAAGTATTTTATTTACACGAAATCTTTAAAACCTTAAATACATCCTTCCAGTAATGATATAGAGAAAAACCTCCCAAAATGTCAGCCAAATCGATCAATAACTTTTTGTGTTACAGAAAGAGCAGTTTTTGAAAACACAGTTTCGAAATAATCGCATTTAATGTTTCAGTACCATAAAACGATTAGTTTTAGTGACCTACCAATGAATCAGCGATCCCAGGTACATATAATAGACCTTTAGCCTCTTCGAAAAGCTGATTTTTTTCAACCTGCTGCTGTTTTCTGCAGGGCTGTACGAGCTACTTTTGTCTCGAAAAGACTCCTCCGGTTCTATCTCGTTACCCGCGCCTCATCGGTGGTTTCAGCGAAAACTTTGGCATATGTGCCAATTATTTTACTTGCACTATACACACAAATATACTTGCACTCTCACTTGTACTTGACCCGAAACATTCTCCGTGTTTATCAGTAAATTGAATACCTTGTTGATGTTATTTTGTAGATTTTTTTTTGAGCGATAATATATATGAACATAAAAGAGATATCTTAATTAATATAAAAAGCACTGGAATGTCTATACGTCGTATTAAAAACAACCATTTTATAGATATAAACAATGTTAAATTATTATATTCAGAAAAAAAAAGTAAAAAATTAGACCTACTAGAAATATTGCGAATAAAATATCCTTAAGAAATGGTCATATAATAACCACGAATGACCAGCTAAATTTCCAAAACACCCCGACAATAGATAAGATCATATTGTAATTGAACAGCCCGGTTTTTACCTGTCGATATTTACAGCTCACCATCTAAGGTTTGGATGCGCAGTACTCTAACGCCTCAGAGCTCATTCGAAGCAGTGCATTCTCACCCTTTCGTTTGCGCATCTCAGAGACCAAGATGCTGATTAAGCCGCCTGGCGATATGCGGCATCCGGCGCGCTCGACTGCATGTGCGATAACTTCGTAAATATTTCATATTTTTGTTTTTCTTTTGCCAGTATACTCTCAATATATTATATTTTTGAAGTATGAAAAAAAAATCGATTTTTTTAACTTTCTAAAGGGAGTTTCCCTCTTAATTGAAGGAAACGAATTGATGGTACGAAAATAACGCTGAGCGGTTGTATGCGAACCGGTTTGATAAAATGCCTTCACTACGAACGCTTGTTGTTGCCTCGACCAGTGTTCCTTGGTAACTGAAATGCTTTGAGCTAAGGGAACCCAATGGTGACCTTGGCAACTGGCCCCCGCCCACTTCCCTGTCAATGTGAACGCTTTCAAATATGCTGGATTGACAGCCGCACCCTGTATATTTCGACAATTTGCAACCGTTAGTATGATGCTAAACGTTCCATGATGATTTGCCAGGCTATTGAGACACAGATTTACATACTTGCGCGCAAACTCAGAATTCGTTTGACAGCGATCTCTATCAGAAGTTCGGGCACACTAAAAAATCACCCTTTACTTAACATTATTATTACTGTTTATGGATTCCGCAATTTGTTCCTTGTGAAACATTTCGAAAATACTCGGTTTTTAAATGATACACTTGTAGCTTTTTAATGTTTCAAACGTTAAACATTAAAAAGCTACAAGTGTATCATTTAAAAATCCTAGTTTTATCCATTTTCCATCACCTGTAACCACCCGTTTCAAAAATTGGTCGATTTCGTTACGCGTGAATTGAGAATCTCAAGCAGTAATTCGGTATATCAAAATTTCCACTCCTAAATCATGCGGCACCCATACATTATCCTTGCTAACTATTCCAGGTTAACGAAATCTCGTTGACACTATTGACTGGTTGATTCCAAGGATTTCTCCGATCGCTCCAATTTCTTATGCCGATCACGTTGAATTAGTGCCAATATTTTGTTGCCATCAGCCTCGGCTGGTTGTCCCGAATAAAATTGTTTTCACAAACCTTTCCGAATCACTTACGGCACGCGGAATCATTAACAGCACCCTCGCCGTACACAGCACATTTATTTTGTGTCTAGAAAGCTGTGTTGCCTTTTGGGAAATAAAAGCATACCAAGTCTGTAAATATGAAACCGGAATTTGCCCATAGATGGTCCTAGCTGTCAATATAGTTACCATCAAACCGCGTCATTGGCGCCATTTCCTTGTTGACATATGACAAAGATTTTCAACTCACAACAATACAAGTTGAACATGTCGAATTTTGTGCCTGGAAACTACGATTTGCAGACAGCATTGATTTTCTGTTACCATTTGAAAAAACTGCTGCGGAATCACATCGAATGTTTGTCGAAACTTACGGTAAGCATGCTTTTGGTAAATCACACTGGTTTTTGTAGTTTAAAAAATTCAAAAATGGCGATTTTGACATGGGAAATGCAGAACGTTGGATTAGGATGACGCTTAAATGCAACAACAACTGGCGGATCAATTAAATGTGACTGAAAAATGGGTTCCACATGAACTGAATGAAAGAGCAGGAAAACCGAAAAGCCACTTGCCAAATGCTGCCCACCAGGTATAAAAGAAAGTAATTTCTCCATCGAATTGTGACCAGTCGTGGAAAATGGATATATTTTGAGAATTATAAGCGTAAAAGATCGTAGGTAACTATAGGCGAATCATCGACATCGACTGCAAGGCCAAATGGCTATGGATGGAAGACAATGCTCTGTTTGGTGGGATCAGAAGGGGGTAATCTGTTATGAGCTGCTAAAACCGTTAATACTGAACGCTACCGACAACAAATGATCGATTTGAATAAAGCTTTGCGTGAAAAACGACCAGAATATCAAAAAAGTAACACAAAGTGATTTTGCTTTATGATAATACCATCACATACGGCAAAACTGGCCAAGGAAATAATTGAGGCGTTTAGTTGGGAAATTCTTTTGCATGCGGCTTACTCACCAGACTTGGCTCCGTCCGGTTACTATTTATTTACATCGATGGGACACGCACTTGCTGAGCAGCGCTTCACTTACGAAAATGGCTCGATGACTGGTTTGCCTCAAAAGAGCAACACTTTTTGCCGTGGCATCCACGTATAAAGCAGATAACTCATCGATTTTGCGATGCAACGCTATCTAGCGCCAAAAATGAGACAAACTTTTATATTATCCTAATGGAACTTTTAAAAGATTAAAAATCAATTATATGATTGGTTAACAACTAAACTTTCAGCTGATTTTCGAATCATGATACGAACGTTGTTATTTATGTATCCGGAATAATAATAATAAAAATATGTTTTCAAAATATTCTCCGTGATGATCGATACACTTTTATTCACACTTGAACCAATTTTAATAGCACTTTTTTCCATTCTGATTGATGTATCTCCAAAACATACATTTTAAACGCTTCAACCGCTTCTTCTGGCTTCGAAAATCGTTGACCACATACTTTATTCTTCATGGACGGAAACAAAAAAAATCATTGGGTGCCAAATCAGGACTGTATGACGGATGACCTACCAAACTTATCAATTCAATGTTTTGACCGGTCAAATATTGAGTTGTTCGGTTCGATGTGTGGAAGCTTACGTTGTCATGGTGAAGAACGATCCTGCGTCGCTGGTTGTTTTTTCTTATTTCTTTAAAAAATTCTGACAAACAAATGTTTGTGCACCATTTAGAATTGACCGGTCTACGATTCTCTAGTGGCACTATAGCCACATGTCCATTTATCACAAAAAACAGGCGACCATTTACTTCAAAGTGCTTCTTGCGTTAACTAACGTTGCGTTAATTAACATTTGTTGGGTTTGGCTTGTTTTGAAAACCTCGTCCTCAGTTACGTCTTTGCATAGATTTAACACGTTTTACATGTCTATATTAAATAAATATTAGATTGTAAAAATATGTCATCTCTTTTTTTTTCAACCATCGACCCCCCGTAACAAAAAACTATACGTATTACAGTAATTAACTTATCATTTTCGGATTTAGGACTACAAAATACTTATACACCTTTTTTCATTAATGTTAACTCGAAAAAGTTTAAGTTTGTTGACCTGTATAATTTACTTTGAGTCACAATAATATCTTGTACTATTAGTAGTTTTGTATGGATTTAGTTTATGATCTCTTAAAATTCACTGCATTACCCGACAAAATACCTTAAGAAAACGGGCACAATTTCTGTGAAGAAACTTTGTACTTTTTTTAATACGTTTTTTTGTCACCAATTATATCCTAAAATGCTAATCTGCCTGAAAAGCAATAACTGCTTCCACGCTGGTGTAGCTACCGAACAACTCATCACAGCGCTTTCAAAATTTGACAGACTTTAGTTTATAATATTGTTTACAAGTGTACGAAGCATATCGTTCTACGTCTTAATTGAAAAGAAATATTCTTAATGAAATTCAAACGTAAAAGTGTGATTGCTTTTTATATGACAGGAAAATATCTGCTATTTTTCGCGAACTGCAACATTTACCTGTTAATAAAATGTTTGTGTATCGAACCATTAAACTATACAATGATACTGGTAACATCGTAAAACGCCAAAGAGGTGGTCATAAAAAATCCGCAACATCACCAGAAATGATTCGAAAGGTAAGGGCACGAATTGAAAGAAATCCACATCAGAGTGCAGCAAAATTGGCTAAACATCTGAACGTGTCCGACTCAAGCGTACGTCGCATACTGAAATATGAACTTAAATATAAGCCTTACAAGATACAAAAAGTGCAAGATTTAACACCGACACAAAAGGCAAGTGGCGAAAATTGTGTGTTTTTGATGAGAAAATGTTCATTGTTCAGCAATGCGTAAACAAACAAAACGATCGTGTGTGGTTGAAGGGTAAGTCCAGCGACAATTTGGACAACCGATTTGTTATGCGTAAACAAGCGCCTCCTTCTGTGATCATTTGGGCTGCTGTAACTGCAAATGGTCGCTCTCCGCTCGTTTTCATCGATCCGGGCGTTAAGGTGAACCAGCAAGTGTACCAACAAAAGATGTTAAACGATGCGTTGATCCCTTGAATACACAAATAATTTGGTTCCACCCGTTGGACATTTCTACAGGACTCGGCACCATCCCATAAAGCTAATTTGATACAACAATTTTTACAAAATCACATTCCACAGTTGATTTCTCGCAATGAAAGCCTCCATGCTTACCAGACTTGAATCAAGTGGACAGCTCCATATGGTCTATTTTGGAGGCTGAGGTGCGCGGATGACACCATCCGCGCCACAGGTTTCCATATTGAACAGTAATATGTTTTTCATGAAAATTAATGTATTTTCAACATTGTTTAAAAATATTCATAATTGACAAAACTACAGCATTTTTAATTGGTAACACTTCGAGTGACGGACCCTGCAGTTTCATGACGACTCGTGACTTGAGGATACTTGGATTCATCACTACACGCCAGAAATGAAGGACCAATCAAAACAGTGGGCGAACGTACCCCGAAGAGGGCTATAACGCGTTCATCGGCCGAAAAGGTTTTCTATGATTCGCAAGGTATTACTTCAACGACTATTTGGAAAAAGAAACGATGATCCCATGATAGTATTATGCGCCACCATTGGTAAAACTTCGGGTAGCGTTGAAAACCTAATTTACATGCCCATTGTCCACCGTTGCAACAACCAAATTGGTCAGTTTGTGCTACAAATTGATATTGCATCCGCCCAATTCTTTGGACTTGACCTTTCTCCGACCTATCTCTCTTTCTAAACAGGAAACAATGGGCCGGCTGGAAAGAAATTGGGTTTTTTAATAAAAAATAATAATCGATTTTTTACTTTATTTTAATACTTTATCATAAATAATATTTATAACCGATTACTTGCCGTCAAAAGTGCCGCGATTGGCTGCCATGTTTGTGACGTCATTATTGTAAAGTGTTTTTACGTCAGTATTGTCAACGGTTTCTACCTGTATATATATATATATATATATATATATATATATATATATATATATATATATATATATATATATATATATATATATATATATATATATATATATTGTCAAAATTATTGTTGGTTAAGTGAAAAATAAAATATTGCTGGTTACTAGTTTAGTTCAGTAATGTGTGACAAAGGGTTCATAAAGGCTAATTCTGATAATATACCTGTGGATATTTTTATGTTCACAGATTTATAATATTAATTTATAATATTATATTTTATTATAATAACTTGAGGTTAACTTATAAAAAGAAGATTGAGTAATTTGTTACGATAAATTTAAACGTATTTATTTATTAATTTTTTCAAATGAATTTTAATAAATGTATGTTGATATAATAGGTGATTGTAAAATCACTAATGCTACAGCAATGATAACAATAGTCTGTAAAAGGCAACATATTATGATGTATAACTGAGAAAATCAAACTCTCGTATTCTTCCGGTGACACATTTTAAATGAATACGTAGAGCAGAAATTCGTTAACCTTCTAAAACCTTAAATTTTGATAATTTTATACCAGAACTAACCGAAGGCGGTTTAACTAATTCTACATTTTTATCCTCAAGAAGTAAATCAATGTTTTTAAATACACTCTTAAATGTACATAATAAAACTTTTCAAAACGAGAATAACATGGATAATATTTTACAGGTGATTATAATATATAAACTACATTAATAATCAATTCAGAATAAAAATGGTCACTACCCAAAATTATTTACATATTTGTTTTTATAATAGTTTGATTATTTTTATTGAGGTTTGCAATACTTTTAAAACCACACCATTCTTCAAATCACCACAGCAAACTCTATTAACAATATTTTCAAAAAAAATCCTGCCATACTACATTAGTGCTTTAATTAAGATTTTCAGTATTTTTAAAATGATGGCGATTTTTCGCCTTACATGTTTTACAAACCAGCACATTAGACTCTTAATTTAATAATATTTGCAAATATAAATAAATCCAGCTGCTAAATATCTATAATGCATGACCAGCTAAAGATTTCCGAAATAAAAGAAGGCACCTAACCCAAGTTTTTTTTTCGAGTGGAAAGCTTTTAGTCACACATTTTTGTACTCTTCGACCATCTACAAATTAGATTATCCTGTAAAACTTTCCTAAGTATAAAACTTTTCTTATCGAATATATATCGACTTTTCATATTTCGATCGAATTTTGTTCTTGTCTAGTCGCATTTTCTTGATTATTATTATTCGTATCCTACAAAATAGACGATCCTGTAGGGCTTTCTCATTGTTACTACCCTCGGTTGTGTTACTTCATGTAGATTCTTTGAGGACACCCAGGAATATTCCTTCCTACAAATTTGGCACGTTAATTTGTTTCCCCTACATGAATTAAATTATATAAATAAAAGTTATAAAAACGAATGCAAAAAACAAAAGGAACCCTAATCTAATTTCAATATTTCATTCTGAAAATACTAATTA
Source organism: Cosmopolites sordidus (assembly GCA_031761425.1). Taxonomy (NCBI): domain Eukaryota; kingdom Metazoa; phylum Arthropoda; class Insecta; order Coleoptera; family Curculionidae; genus Cosmopolites; species Cosmopolites sordidus. Next base: position 385,055 of record JARFXV010000172.1, on the reverse strand, counting down.
AATTTAAGCCTCTATATATTTATCTAAAGATATATAAGTATAACGTCGAAAACAGCACCGAAAGCCTAAATAACAAAATATAGGTTAAACCTATAGAACAATGACTAAGATCGATAAATTGTTTTATTTGCCCGGGACTCCGATTCTTTCCGAACGTCTTTTCGGAATGGGCGCGAAAGAAAATTTCGGTATAACTGTCGAATTGTTCCGAACCGACCCGATATTGGCGTTCGTGTTTACGTTTCTTATCATTGTGAGGTCACATGCGCTCGGGTTTTATTTTGGGCGCGTCATCGGTACTAGGTTTAAGAATGTATTTTCAATTTGATATAACTTTTTAATTATAAGGAAAAAAAAAACAAAAATAGTTTTGTTATAAAACTTTGTTATTATAATTAAAAAACATTATTATTAAAAATATTCAAAACCGTAATTTGCATCAAATGAAGAGATCATCGCCAAAACAGAGGACTGTTTTGTAGAATTTGACAAGTCGTAATTTTTGGAAGGCATACAAAAGCTGGAAACTCGTTGAGCTAAGTGCATTTTCACTCTACCCTCGTATATCGATCCGTTAAAGCACTGTAAATTACTTGGCCTATTTCTTTATTTTTAAAAATTTAATGTTGATCATCAATAATATCGACCATACTTTCTTTTATAATATCATCATAATGCATTTATTTTTGTTTGGCCTCTTTCCAAATATCCATCGAGTTAGACGCTCTCGACCTTTAGTAATTTGTTTAGTGTATTATTGCATTTACAATGTCTGAAACTCAATAGCCGGTTTTTTCTAACTGGTTAGCGGGAAAGGAAATCGACACATTATACCTGTTTTTTTATATATAACGTTACAAAAACATCACTCACAATGACAGACTTGACTTCAGTGTAAATGAAATGAATGCGTCAATACAATATTATTTTAGCAGATAAAAAATATTTTTATTAAAAAGTTGTAAAAGGGGATGTCTGAAATGTCAAACTGCCCCCGGTTGTATCAAAAGCTCAATAACATCAAACATTTTATTATGTTGTTAAGACAGTTATTACGGTTTTTGTTATTTTAATTTTAAATGTTGTATTTTCATATAAATTTGTATTAAATTACTTTAACTTTATATATCATTTTATGGGGCGTTTTCCGCACTATCTAACAGTGGTATTTCGTTTAGTTTCGTTCTAAAATAACTGGCTAAGTTTTTCAGTGCGTTAAGTGCTACATGAACAAAAAGTAAATTAGCACAATTTTCTTGTTGCAGTTCAAACTAGGCCGAAAAGCTGCCGAAACAGCTCGTGATATCAACGACGCGTTTGGCCCAGAAACCACTAATGAACGTTCTGAACAATGGTGGTTTTATAAAATTTCGTAGCGGTGATGAGAGCCTTGAAGATGATGAACGTAGTTGTCGACCATCGGATGTTGACGACCAATTGAGGGCCTTAGTCGAAACCCATCCGCGCGTAGAACTGTTCGGGAGCTTGCTTCTGAATTAGGCGTAACGCGTACGACGATTTCTAACCATATACAGGAGATTGGAAAGTCAAAAAAGCTCGATAAATGGGTGCAGCAGGAATTGAATGAAAATCAAAATTATCGTCGTTTTCAAGTGTAGTCTGCCCTTTTGTGCAATAAAAACGATTCGTTTCTCGAACGGGTTGTGACGTGCGTTGAAAAGTGGACCACTGTGAAATTTTCACTCGATTGCATTTTTGGTCCGCAATGAGTAAACCACGCAGATAACTTTTTCATTCCCAAATCTTCATGGTCCGATACGCGTTACGCATGTTTCGTATGCATTAGTCCGAGTTGTTTATCATCTCAACGATCTCTTGAGAGAGATGACAGATTGAAGGTGAGTTTCAATACTAAAAAACGGAACTTATTTAAAAAATATGCCTCGTATAAAGCCTACTAAAATATAGTTTAGTTAAAATACTAATGGGAGGTGTGAAAAATCCTTAAATATCAGTAACGAATATATTTTGTAAAGAATTTTTTAGAATTTTAATGGAACCTAGTTTTTTTTGTGTCCGAATTATCCAAAAAGCAAAGTTTTTTTATAAGGAAACAGTCAAATGGGTTTAGAGCAACAAAAGCATAGCGTTTTATAAAATTGGTATTGCGATTTTCATCTGGCTGGAAGAGCCGTTGTATATATATAGTGACTTTTTAGTTTCTGAACTTGAAATTCAAATAAAGCAACAACCAAATTAGATGTCTTGAAACTATTTTATATCAAATAACATTCAATGGCATTAATATTCGAAAACACATACCGACAAATTCGCATTTACTTCGCAATTACCGACAAAGGCGCATTTTCGACTACTTTTGCAAGCAGTTGGGGTCTTACAGGTCCGCAATTGTCCGAGTTATGTCGACTTTTCAGGCGGCATTCGGTCAATCGGCATAAACCAAAGATTTAACATAACCCCAAGGAAATAATCTAAAGGCGTTAGATCTCATGACCTTGGTGACCAATTAACAACTCTGTACCTCGAAAAAATTTTCTCCCCGAATTGTTCCCTCGATAAATCGAATGATGCGTTGGCTGTATGACATGTGGAGCCCTCCTGTTGGAACCACATCTCCTTCCAGTCAATATCATTTAAATTCGGAATTAAATAATCCACATAGTCGAATAACAAAGCCCAACTTCTTGCGGCGACGAATTGAAAATTTGGATCTTTATCAACATTGCCAGCAACAGCGACGATATTTTCTTCGGAACGCACAGTTTCTTGTCTTGTTTTTGTTTTAATATCGAGCAACGTGAAATGCGTTTGGAATTTGTCGATAATTCGACGAATACATTGCTTATTTGGGCGATTATGTGTCCCAAAAAATTCACGAAATGCTACGTAAGTTTGACACACAAAACACTGATTTTGCGTTGCTCTGATGTTAAACGTTTCATGATGATTTGCGAGTCTACTCACAGTTTGTTTGCCACCGACTCCTATCGGTAGTTCGGACAGACTAAAAAAATCACCCTTTACTAATGATGATTTAGAATAAAATATATCTACTTGTGAAAATTTCTAGTTTTGTTTAGTTAAACAATTAATAGCAATATTAATTAATAATATTATTCATTGTGTAAATGCTTGCCTGGAGAGAAACAGAGCATTAATATATGCAGTCTACTTAATGAAGTACAGTAGTCTACATTATCTGGTCAATAGACATTATCTAAAGTGATATTAGCAAACTTTAATATCCTTTCATTTTACATTAATAACTTAGAAATATTTACAATTTCATTTGTTACTATGATAGCCTTTGATCCCATTTTGATATAGTTAAATGTATGATTTATTTATTGGTAATCAAATAATGTTCTAATCAACTATGGCTGAAGTGTGTCTCAGAACATTTAACTAAATTTAATCCCCAAAAAAATAACAAGGTTTTTTGCCTTCTTCTGGCTCATTCATGTATCATCATTAGCCCAGATTCAGTGTTTTGCCAATTTTTTAAAATATAATTTATAATAAATTTCAACTACAAATGTTATTTCCAAATTTTTCTATATTGAGACAAATGGTGTGATGATATTTAATGTTGCAATCGCTTTAAACAATAAACTGTTAACGAACACGATGCGGGCTTATTTATTGCGAAACAATCGGAATCTATGTTTATTTCATCGTTCTTCTGAGCTTTTCCGATTCATCTACCGGTGATTTCAAAAAATACTATTTTCTGGATGTTTTAAAATATTTTTCTTTGAAATTACGATTCAGTTTGGGAGAGAGGAAGCCCGCAAATCATGGCTGTAAAGTGGATATGGAACGACAGGAATTACGCAGCAATGTCCCTATTCAAGTTTTTTCGATTAAATTATTTTGGGTGTGTATCTAATATACAAAATTATTTTCCATAAATGTTTTAAATTTCAAATCGAAAATTTGGTGCACTGAATGGTCCTATGTCAGAAATTATTTCCGGCTATCGAAAAAAACAGCCGTATTATTACTTTGATCGTTTGATTAATTGTTCTAATTCTAACTGTTCTAAAGTTCTTTCAGAGATTTTAGTCGATATGTGCGTGATGCTATTGTACATTGCATCCTCAAGATCCGTTTCAATGAATTTTAAAAGCCTCTGTGTTGTTTGTATGTCAAAGGAACGAAATCAATCTCAAATGAACTAATGATTTTTTGTTTCTAGGTATCGATATCGATATCTTGATAATGATATAAGTTTTATATTTAGAGATAAATTAATTTGACGTACTGCAATATAAAGAAAAACAAACTTTTTTCTATAAACTGCAAACCAACAGTTTTTTTTTTACAATAAATTGCAAAGAATAAGGAAAATATAGCGAAAGAATAGTAAAATTAGATAATTTAAAACCAAATATTGTACATGTTTATGGTATGAATACAAATGAATATAATTTAGTAATGACACACATTCTATTCGCCTAGACAGGTTTTTATTGAGATTATTTATAAACTCCTGAAGGAACTTATCCGAAACAATTTATAAGGCCCTATCCAGCTGTATATGAACTTCGAGATAACTTAAGGTCACAAGGTGCCATATATGTTGCTTATGATGTTGTATTCATTTGGTTAATAAAAAATTGGCGAATAATTAAACAGACCAACAGTTGTTCTTGGTGGCGGGATATTTGGAGATGATTTCATATGAATTTGATATATGACATTAATTCATATATGAACATATATGACATTAATTTTTGTCCAGAAACTCAAATTTCTAAGATATAACATTTTCGTGAAATATAGGTTAGACTATGTTTAAGGGGGTATTCTAGAAGCACGAATTTCGGGCGTTTTTTCGAGCTCTGTAAAAAAACAAAGGATATTTTTACTATCCATTTTTTATCATTGGTTTATTTATATTTTAAGAATACATAAAAAAAATTAAAACTCTAAAAGTTTGGCCCCCCCCCTGATAAAGTTGAGGGTCCAAAAAAAAATTAAGTCCTGATGTGCACGATTCGAATCCTTCTGGTCATCTGAAACAAAAAAATCCAACGGATTCTTAATCATTAAAGATGGCGCTATCGCCCCTACCTTGGAGAATCAAAAAAAAATTCGCAAAATGGCGTCGGCCGTTTGAAATTAAAGTTTTTGACTTTAATCTACTAAGCGACATAGAGGGATGTATAAAGAGGGTTCATACAAAATTTCAAACAAATCGGTTGAGTAGAGCTTTAAACATCATTTTTGCAGTTAAAATTTAAATAGCAGTTTTGAGAAAAACGCATTTGAAGTTTTGAGCAAAGTAATATATAAAATAAATATACTTTATATTACATATATATATATATATATATATATATATATATATATATATATATATATATATATATATATATATATATATATATATATCTATATATATATATATATATCTATATATATATATATATATATATATATATATATATATATATATATATATATATATATATATATATATATATATATATATATATATATATATATATATATCTATATATATATATATATATATATATATATATATATATATATATATATATATATATATATATATATATATATATATATATATATATATATATATATATATATATATATCTATATATATATATATCTATATATATATATATATATCTATATATATATATATATATATATATATATATATATATATATATATATATATATATATATATATATATATATATATATACATATATAGGTATAGAGTATAAGAAAGGTTTTATGGGGTAATCCATCCGCAGGTAGTTGGGCAACGTCTATCGTTCGATTTGTTCCGGTCGGACCAGTTTAGATGCCGCGTCACAAAAAAAAATCGCTGTAACTCAGTAAATAATTGGAATTTTGAAAAATCCCTTTGAATGTCTAAACTTCTAAAACTAAAAATAAAATTATTATATTATATATTATTAATTATAAATATTATATATAAAGATACAGGAAAAAATCATCGATAACACCAACTAATCACTGAACACTTCTGAAGTGTAAAAAAAAATATTAACATAAAAATAATCACATTATATTACCATTTCAATGCTTAATCGCGGAATATAACCTAATTTAAGTCTATTTTCACAAACAGACGTTTGGAGCTGTCGGAGCTGTAAAATTTGCTTCCACTCTTTCACCGTTTCTATTTCTTCAATTCGATCACGAAGCTTATCTTCATACACGTGTGATTTCAAGTATTCCCAAAGATAAAATTCTCACTTGGAAAGTGTGACGAGTCACATAGTGACCGAGAGGACCACAAGACAGCTGGAAAAACATGAAACAAAACAAAAACATAATGAATTAAAATTAAACTGGATTAAACCTAAAACATAATTTTGTTGAAGCCACATATCCATCCTTTTAATTCCTCGACTTTGAAGTTCTACTTTCAAAAAGTTTTCAAACATGATTTCGTAGCGAGCGGAATTAACAGCTACGCCCAAAACCACATCACACATTTTTTTTTTAACTATGTATTGGTTTCTGGTGCAAATCACATACATCCATTTAAATCGAAATGAGCTTTATAATAGTAAATCTTTGTTTTCTTCAAATGTATCAAGCATTGTTTGATCAAGTGGGAGGTATTGTTTAGAGTCCTCTTTACTCAATTCTTGAATAATCATCAAATTATACGGATGAAAGCCCATATCCTCATTCAAAAGATTCTCTTTACTCGTCGAAAGCAGATTAGTGCGATCCAAAACCAGTGATGCTCCGCGCTCATTGCGCCCAATTGAGATCACTACTACGAACCACAAAGGTAATACAATTACCACTTCACAGGGGTGTTTAGACATGTATAAGCTCAATTCAAAATAATTTCTGCGACGATGTGTACTTGCTGATGAAACTTGCATTAATTACTATACATCAGAAAGGAAGGAACAGCGCACTGGGTTGTACTCGACGAACGTGCCGCAAAAAAGGCAAATACGCTTCCACCGGCCGTAAACGTCATGGCAACTATTTTCTGGGATGCACAAGAATTGTTCATCGATTATTTAAAGAGGAGAAAGATGATCATATGAGAGTATTATGCTGCATTATATGCTGAATATCACGAAGAGTTGATAAAAAGCCCTCATTTGGCGAAGAAAAACTGTTTCACCACTACAATACACCAGCTCATAGCAGTCGCCGCTGCAATAGCAAAATTGGTCAATTTTACACTACGAATTAATTTCGTATCCACCGTATTCTCCGGATTTGACCCTCTCCTACATCTATATTTTTCAAAAGTATAAAACATAAAGAAATAGATGTCTGGACATTAATTAACATTAAATGAAGAGATCATCGCTAATAGAGAGGAGATGAGTTTACAGACTTCAACAACTCGTACTTCTTGGAAGGCATAAAAAAGTTAGAAATCGTTGAGCGAAGTGTATGAAGCTAAAATAAAACTACATTAAAAAATAAATCGATTTTCGCTTAAAAAACAATATTTCTATTTGAAAGTATCTGACTATACTTTTTCTCGCACATAGGTATAAATTCTCATTCTAAAAATGGTACTAGTTACATCACTTCTAAGGTGGCTTGGACATTGATAAAAACATCTTTTTATTATGTCCAAAAATGTAATGATGACAATTTTTGTATCTGGAACATATTTTGCTTTACCTATGCATTTACTGTAAGAATGTTATATTACGTTTTTGAAAAAACTTTGGTATAATTGAGTTACATATTAATGTTTTATTTCTCATAATCGCTGCACTTAATATTATCATTTTTAAAAGTATTTATTGCCACTTTAATTTTAATTAAAACAATCTTATATATATATATATATATATATATATATATATATATATATATATATATATATATATATATATATATATATATACAAGGTGTCCCGAAACTCAACGTCAGTCGGATGCCGGGCGAAACCCACTGATAAATCAAACTAATTTAGTTAAGAAAAGTTCCATTGAGTCGTGGTTTAAAAAATTATGTCCGCTAACTTTGACACTTCTTTAAAAAAAATGTATTACCCTACCCTGGGCAAGTTATTTCAAAATGGTACAATAATACAAGTATATATATATATATATATATATATATATATATATATATATATATATATATATATATATATATATATATATATATATATATATATATATATATATATATATATATATATATATATATATATATATATATATATATATATATATATATATATATATATATATATATATATCAATGGCGGCTCGTGAGGGAGGGCATCAAGCATTTATCACAGTAAACCGTTTTTCCGAGCAAAACACCACTAATTCTAAGATATTATTAAAAATTAAAATCTCCAAATGTAGAAGAACGTCTGTCGACCCATCACACCAAATAATGCGGATACAAATTTCATCCTCTCGCTACATTTTTTACATCGTTGGTCGGACGTTTCCATTATCCCGTCCATTTATCTCGTCGTCGGCGTTACGTGTTTTGTTGGTTGTCAGAATTCGGGGGTTTAACTGCTTTCTAAAACATGCGATTTGGACGTAGATTATCTGCGACCGAGGGTATCGGTAATTAGTTTTAAACGCTGATTTGACGCGTAGGGAACGTTTGATGTTTCGCGTCGCGAATTTCCTTCGCCTCGCGAATACTTGTTTTGATTTGGGATTTGCTACGTGGGTACACACTGAGTAGTACTTTTTAAATAAAAATAATCCATTTTTAATTGCAAACATGAAAGTGTCTGATTTAAAACAGTTAAGAATAACTAATTAATTTTTTTTCGAACTTTTTCGAATTTTCTCTATTGATTCGCAGGTACAATAAATCCTTTGAATGGTTTATTCTTCGGGAAACAGTACCTACCTATTCATTCCTTTATCTGCGCAATAAGCAACAACCCATCCTCCAATGTCCTACAACAATACAATATTTTTATGTTTTCCTGGTTCACCTCCTGTATAGGGTTTCAATAGTACGAAAAGTAAAAAGGAGGAAGGAGAAAGTATATATATATATATATATATATATATATATATATATATATATATATATATATATATATATATATATATATATATATATATATATATATATAATAACTATTACAAAATTATGATTTTGTGTATCTACTTTTTATAAATATACAATAATATCTACAGTTTTATAAATATAAAACTGTATACCAAAAAACTGGATATCAATTTGTCGTGACAAACAAGTTTCAAATTCGATGTGTAAATTTAAACTCACCGTTGATGATTTATAGTATTTTATCACTCTGAACATTTAAAATTATTTCTGTATATTAATCTTAACTGTGTTATTTAATATGTTTGTGTGCTAATTGCACCGATGGCTGATAAAATGATATCAGATTTGTTCACTTTATATATATATATATATATATATATATATATATATATATATATATATATATATATATATATATATATATATATTAGGCTACAAAAAAACTATAATTTTATTTGTTTTAAATTCCTTAAAGAATTTTTATTACTTAACTTTTGTTTTTTCCAAAAAGCGACATTTTAGCTGCACAAGACTATACTTTAGCATCATCATAATAAAATCAGCGACAAATAGTAAAAAACTTAGAAAATCCTAAATATATAATTAGACCTGAAAACTAAAAAAGAATTGCCGATAAGCAAAAAGCTCTAGATTAGGCGATAATGTAAATCGGAAAATATACAATAAACTAGCGCGCAACATCAATATACCACTTAGAAAAGACAAAAACAAGTACATAAATTCCATATACCAGTCCAGAGTGCAGAGACTTGTTTCAAAAACTTAAGCTGCTGAAAAGGAATTTCAGCCGCGAAGAAACTTGGCACTAAAATAGATATTATCGAAAGACGGTGACCATATTGCCTAAGCATCATGACGCCTGAAGATTATTACATGTTAAGTAAACCCTTTGAACTTTCCGGTAACTTAGAAACTGAAATTTTGAGATGCGAAGTAGAGGTACCACTTAGAAGATAAAAGATCGAAAAGCGACTATAAACGATGGCATTGTATCAGAAATGATAACAGCTTTAGGTGAACATGGAATAATAATAATACATTGAATATGCATTAAGATTTTGGAATCAGTGTAGTAGTCAGACTGAACAAAATCAATGTAGATACTGTTACACATAAAAGTTTTCTGGTGTATTTGCGACAGCTATAGAATCATTACTCTTAGGCCGAGGCCGCACTACGGCTAAACAACCGTAGTTTTTAACCGCGTGGTTTTGTGAGTCAAGAAAACTGATACAAGCGGCCGCACTTGCGGTTTTTTTCCCGCGACTGATTTAAAAACCGTGATATATGGCTCGCGGGTAAAACCCGCGCCACAATTTATAACTAATAGAACTTAGTTCTCTTGAAATCCATCTTCAAACTGTGAAAATCGGGGGCAGTTTCACCGTTTTTAATCGCAGTGTGTGCGTCTCGAGCGGTTTCGCTGTTATAGCTCTCTATAACCGCGAAAACAGCTATGGTTTCGCTCGCTGGAAAAAAACCGTAGTGCGGCCTCGGCCTTACTAGTCATGTCAGTAAGATCATGCTGCATATAATACAAGAACGATTGAAATTTTACCAAACCACAAATCTTATAAGAACAATCTGGCTTTGCTCCAGGTCAAGGAACAGAGATCATTTTATAAATATACGACGAATTATTGAGAAATTCTAGTATTATATTCAGCTATATTTTAATTTCTAGATTACTCAAATTCTTTTGATACCATAAAGTGCTTATCTTTCGACTTTACTTCGAAAAATTATAGTAGCGAAACAAATTATTTTACTCATAGGATCTCTCTACATAAAATAAAGCGCTTTTGTCAGAATGTATGATGAAACGTCCACCAATTTCAAAATAGAGAATGAATAGCGTCCGTCAAGATTGCCTGATTTATCCTATACTCTTTAATGTTTATGGGGAATGGAAATTAGGAAGGCGACGAATCACTGATCCGGCGGAATATCAAATGCCGATGACACACCCTTACTAGATATTGGGATGGTATGGAGAAAGTGTGCTTTCAGGGAAAGGTCGACAGTAAACGAGAAAGGGGACGACCGCCAAATAGATATATTCATCAAGTTAGACCATCTCCAATTTAACAATTGGTAAAATTACCAAGGTCGACATGGTTTTTTAACATTAATGAGAATGTTCTTTTTGCGTTTCATTTAGGTAGTTATTAAAAAACCTTTTTACAGGAATCGCAAAGCACGTCCTATTTTCAAGTACCTTTTTCTCCTTTATATCATGGGTTAATTGAAATTATTTGTATCTGACCTTGGACTGGTCAATGTAGGAATTATCACAATACCGTAGAGGGAGCATTTCCACAGTATTGTACGACAGTGGGACAAAAAGGCAACAAAAGAACATTACAGTAAGAAAGATTGGCATCATAGAACTTCTTTTGAACCTGCTACTTCAAACATAAAATATACCCCTCTTGTTAACCCAAAAAAGGTGGTTCTTTCGCCTCTTCATATTAAGCTTGGACTAATGAAAAACTTTGTCAAAGCCATGGACAAAGAAGGTGATGGTTTCAAGTACCTAAAATAAATATTTTCTCAATTAAGTGATGCAAAACTAAAAGAAGGCATATTTATTGGACCTCAAATAAGGAAGCTTATACGTGATTTCCGTTTTCAAGAAAAATGAAATGAAATGGAATTGGCAGCTTGGAAAGGTTTGGTAAGTCTAGTGAAAGGGTTTCTGGGCTCATAGATAAACTTGCATTTTTTACACTCTGGAAAATTTGGGTGCAGTAAGCGACGAAGAAAGAGAGAGTTTCACCAGGATATCGGGACGATGAAAGCAAGATACCAGGAACGCTGGAACCCATCTATGTTGGCCGACTACTGCTGGTTTGTAACAAGAGGTGATGCTGCAGAACACAAGAGGAAAAACTAAAAATTTTAGTCGCTCTATGATATTTCATGTAATTTATTTTTTATTAACATAATCCTCGGTAATATATGCATAGATTTAACATATTTTATATGTTTATATTAAGTAAATATTAGATTGTTCGAATATGTGGTTTCCTTTTTTTCCCACCACCGACCCACTGTAACAAAAAACTGTACGTGTTACAGTAATTAGTATCATTCTCGTATTTATGACTACAAAATACTCCATATACACCTATTTTAATCAATGTTACCTCAAAAAAGTTTAAATTTGTTGTCCTGTGTTATGAGAATGGCAGAAACAGGATCCAATGACGAATCATTGCTTCCGACAGAATATAATAGTACCACTACATCTGAAAACCTAGAAGAGAAGAAGAGAGAGATTCTCTATTGGCTTGATTTGGGACCTTACCACTATATCAAGTTCTCGAAAGTTAAAATCCCAGTGAAGAAATACTCGCTATAGCTTGTACAAAATCAAAACCGTTGCACGTCATTAAGCACGTGATCAAAATGTCGGCTGCGCTGTTGCCAGATTACGACTAAACATCATAAACTTAAATATTATTGATTGATTTGCCCGTTACTTTGTGATAGTTCATTTTTTAAAAAAGGAATATAACAATTTTTTATAATAAACTTACTTTAGCGCATCATTTTTACAATTTTACTTTAATAACAATTAAAAAAATTATCTTCAAATTAAATGCAAATTACAAAGTAAGCTCCAAATTATAATAAATGTTGAAAGTCTTGCAAGTGTCGTTGATTTAATACCTCTAGATAGATTTAGCACATGTAAAATGCGTTCAACAAATCATCGACAACATTTTTTAATATTTGAATGGTTATTAAAATAAAAATTATATAATTATATATGGCATTTATTAATATATAATATATAACTACTAAACAAAAAGAACAATGAAATATCTGCATGCATTTATTTTCATTAATCGGAGTCTGAGAAGTACTGGCTGGAATCACTGCTATCATCTGCAGTATTTATAATTAAGGGAAGAACTTCTTTTCCATCCAGTATATGCTCTCTGTCATACCATTTCATTATTTCCTTTTCAGCATGCTTGTTTGTATGTTTTCATATCTCAGGAGTAACAGTGTGAAGTGCCTCACGCCACATGTTTATACAGTCTTGCTGTGTATTACCATTCCTATCCCTGTGTTTATTATAGTAATTTTTGACAATTCTCCATATAAGTTCAATTGGATTGAAAATGCAGTGGTATGGTGCAATACTTTCTGCCTTTCTGCCCATATTGTTCTGCTAAGTTGTCTACTAAATATTTCCATGCTGGTTTATTTCTAAAAAGCATTCACTTAGGAAATATATCAAAATAATACATTTGGTTGTGGTACATACTTTTCTATAATTCTTAATAGTTCAGTTTTAACCATTTGATTAAAAAAGCTATATTATTATTAGTTAACCAATTTTGAATGGCAGCTTTAGTCCATGAGCTGTTTAAGACAAATTTGTACAATACGTTTTTTCTTTCCTTCATATAATCTCTCAAAAAATCTATACATTTTAGGGCAACATTGAGAAGTTCCATAATGCCCCATCTTGGATGATCTGTTTTCCATTTAAAACCTATTTCTTTCAATATGTTGCACAATAACATACATAATTCGTCAAACAGTTGTTTATATTTTAATTGCTCATGTAAGGAAGTTAAAGTTACATGCTACCCTGAAAATTAAAATTAAACTGTGAGTGCTTACAATGGGTTTAAGGACAGTCTTATCTGTAATTCTTAGATTACAAATACTTACTGTGTTCATACATGATATAAATGGTGTCACGAATAGAATTTGTATGCAAAGCTTCAGTATTGGTAAGGCTTTTAGAAAAAGTACGTTTTCTAGGCACTTTTATTTTTCACTTTTTGCGAAATAGTACTAACAGTGGACATACTCAACCTTAAGGCTACTGCAACACACTAAAAAAAAATATGACAAACTAAATATATCCAAGTATTAGTTCAATTCACTTAACATACACGAACTCTTGACAACGACTATTTAAATAATTTGACATTTTACATGCGCGACTTAAGTTCTTAAAGAAACCGTTTTCGATTGCAAGGTAAAAATTAAAGTAGACATTTAGATACAAATAGGATAACCTCCAAACATGTCAATAACTATCAACAAGACAAATTTTAAACCCGACAACGTCGCATATGCTGCCAACCGAACACAGCCGCTAAATTTGAAATTTATTGAATACATTCCATTTGATTCTTTTATTATTTAATTTTTGCAGTGGTATTTCTGCTGTTCTTTAATAGCATCATCGATGACGTGCAACGGTTTTAGTTTTGTATAGGCTGTATAAGAACATTCCCGAAGTAGAGGCCGGCGAAATTGTTCTAACGGTGGACTTTAAAAGTTAAAAAACATTTAGAAATGTTCATCACTGGTTCTAAATGTTATATTGCTCCTGAAGAAGAAATTAACATATTTGTAAAAGTATTATATTGATTTTTTTCTTTTATAGGGTAACATTCTAGTTTTCGCTTTAAACGCCCCGTGTATACTTAAAAATACGACGAATAAAATTTAGATGTTACGTTTCTTTTGACGATATATGTTTTAAATCCAAAAAAGATATAATTTATATATGAACATGATTTTGCTATATATTCTACCATTATCCAATTTTAAAATACTATTTGCAATTGGTAATAGTTCATACTTATCTTATAAGTTCAATCAGGCTTGAATATGCGTCATTTGCCCTTGGTCGGGTCAGAGGTGAATAAAAAATCTGTTATTGTAATTAACCTATTTCAATTTTAAATACTATTCTGCGCAACAATACATGTATTTAAAGTACTAAGTAATGTTAGAAAAACCCTTTATTATATACATACAGGATGGCCATTTTACACAGAAATGCAAAATTATATATTTAAAATAATTTTGGTAATAATATACTTTTAATTTAATAATACTAATATACTAATATTTTTGTTAATAAAATTGTCTAATATGAAAAAGTTAAAATTGTTTAATAAGTTCTCCACTCAAAGCAAATCGCATTACCAGTTATCAAACATATATATCAAATATAGTAACCAACAATATTTTATTTTTCACTTAACCAACAATAATTTTGAATATATATATATATATATATATATATATATATATATATATATATATATATATATATATATATATATATATATATATATATATATACTCGTATATCAAATATATATACTCGTGCCCTTGAAAATTTTTCAAATAACTGATTTTTTTAATAACTATCTTTTAAAACTTTTCTTTATACATTTCAATGGTCATAGATAAAATGTTATTAATAGGAAAAACGAGTAAAAAGATATTTGTAGAGAATAAAGTAAACGTTTTTATTTTTTGATAGTGTATATTTCATAGTCATACTATGATATATCTCTATGTATATATTGGATAATGTTATTCCAAAAGGAACCAAGCGACAAAATTTAATTTTTCAAGTTATTGGCAGCAAGCGATTTCTTTAACATTGTTTTAATTATCCCAAAAAGATGCAACCGCCAGATGGAATACCGCGACCTCTTTTGGGATCGGGAAATCAATAAAAGAAAAATGACTCATTTTCAAATATCAACTAAAAGAATCGATACAGCTCTAAAAAAGATATCCATGGGAAACCTTATAGACGAGAGAGGAAAGTCAGGTATTAGAATAAGTAAACCTTTGTTTGAAGAAACTATAAATGCAGTAAAATATCATATTATAAAATTCCCCACGTACATTTCCCATGTATGCGAAGTCAAACAGATCATGGCGAAAAACCGAAATAAAGAAAAAAATAGAAGTCAAACAGTCTAAGTTTTTGCTTCGAATTTAACACTACATAAAATGTATACTTAATTTTTGGGCGAAAACTCAGGAGAATCGAAACCAAATGTGTCATATTCAAGTTCACAAAAAATTTCTATCAATACTTTAATCTAAAAAGAAAACCACCGAAAACAAACACCCACCTGTAACATATGTGATGAATTTCATATTAAAATACAAAATGCACTTGTCCGACATCTACTGATTGCGGAAGAAGCTCGAAAAATTATTAAAGAAAAATTATAAAATTATAAATTAAAATTATTAAAGAATTATTAAATTATAAAAGAGGATATTTAAAGATAACCAAGGATCCAACCTTTGAAGCGATAACTAATGATATGCAGAAAGTAATAGACCTGGCCAAAATACCAACAAACATTGTGTATTATAAAAGGCAGTTGTCATTATACAATGAAGGGGCATATACAGGGTCTACTAACACACTATATTTGTTCTTGTGAAAAGAAGGAATTGCCGGAAGAGGCGCGCAAGAAGTTGGTTCTTGCCTTAATTCATTGAGGAGCATCTGCCTCCTGGTACAAAGACATTAGTCACGTGGTCTGACTCATGTGGCGGGCAGAATAGAAGCATTAAGCTTGAATTAATGCTTAAAGGCGTTTTAGGATCTCATAAATCATTAAAACATTTATTTCAAGTTTTTCATGTCTGGCCACAGTTACCTTCCCAATGACAGTAATCAGATCAGAATATATACTTTGAATGAGTATAAACAAATCATCACAAATTACTCTAGAAAAAGCATTATGTGTAAAATGGGAAAAAAAAATTCGGACAACAGAGGACCTGGAAAAAAGCATTGTCAATCGAAAGACCGATTTAAACGGCGAAAAAAATAGCTGAGGTAATAAAAATTAGTAAGGATTTCTATATATTTGATATTCATATTCAAGTACATACATGAAAAAGAATATAAAGAGATACATATAAAGAAACAATTGAGAGGAAGAAAACCTTCATAGTTGGGTTTTGTTGTGCCAAAATATCGTATCCAAGAGGCAAAGCTATATCAGACAAAAAAACTTGCTGATATTAACAGTTTAATATCACTTGTTCCAGAATACGTTAGAAGCTTCTATGAAAACCTTCAATCTAGCCACTTCGAAGATGATGTGGATGGATTTGGACGAACTGTGGAATACGTGCACCGATGTATAAACATAATATACCTAATTATTGTATCTCTTAAATATATAAAGAATAATGAAAAAAACCCAAGTTTCATTTACAGCAAATTTCCAAAAAGAGCCAAGCGCCAAAATGGTCATATTTTTGATCATTTTTATTTGATTTATTTTGGTTTTATTTGAATAAAACCGAAAATATAGCGTCTTATCCATTGTTGGTATGTTGATAATAACTAATATCTGATTTTTTAATAAAGTAGAACTTTAGACCTTAATTATTCAAAAGTTTAAAAATGTTTATTTTAGTATAACGTTATCCATATGATACATACATCTTTTAAACTATTCAAAAATATATTTGGTTGGCAATCTTTTATTATTAATTATATTTTTTAAACGGCGAGGCATATATTAACTTTTGACAATATTCAGATGCTAGTTTTGTCCACTCTTCCTGAAGAGCCAGTTGTAATTGCTCAATATTCGAAATTTGATGATTTCTAATTGCAACCTTTAAATAATATCAAAAATTTTCAATCACATTTAAGTCGGGACTTTGTGGAATAGTTTTCATCACTTTGGGGCAGTTATATCAGAACCTTAAGGTCTTAATTTTCACCGCTTTCTGATTGGGATCGTTGTCTTGGTAAAAGAAAAATCGTTCTTCTATTGCCAATTTTTCAGCATTTTGTTTCAGATTTTGTCTTAAGATGTCAAGATAAATGTTTTGGTTCATAACCCCTTTAATAAAATGTAACTTACCAGGGCCTTTGGCGGACACAGTACTCGCATACCATTACGGAGCCGCCATCTTATGTTACAGTCGCAC
Organism: Cosmopolites sordidus; assembly: GCA_031761425.1. Lineage (NCBI taxonomy): Eukaryota > Metazoa > Arthropoda > Insecta > Coleoptera > Curculionidae > Cosmopolites > Cosmopolites sordidus. The sequence goes on along the minus strand of JARFXV010000172.1, from coordinate 367,253 downwards.
GAAAATTCTTGGTTTTCAATGCCTCATTAGATTTTCTCCACACCCTATGTACTCCGTCAGAATCAAAAATGTTGAATTTACTCTCGTCCGCAAATATCACGTTATCGCAAGACGTTTGATTTTGTTAGCCTTGCTTGCATAGGGTTTCTTCCGTACTGTGTTTTAAAAAATTGTTTTTAAGAATTCCTCGCTTTAATTTTTATCCGATTGTCGTTATAACGTGTTATAATGGTTTACACTGTGGTATAGGGCTTATTAATAATTTTTCCGGTAAGATTTTCCATTTTATTGTAACTTGCCCTATTTTTATATTCTTTTTGAACTTGACTCAAATTCAACACGACGTGAGACGACCGTTAGTTTTTAATTCCATTGTCTCCTCCAAACTTAAATTAGTCATTATTAACTGTTTTAATTCAGACACCTTCATGTTTGCAATTATAAGTTGATTACTTTTATTTAAAAAATACTACTCACTGTATACACACGTAGCAAATCCCAAATCAAAACAAGTATTCGTGATGCGAAAGAAATACGCGACGCGAGATATGTCAAACGCTCCGTACCCGTCAAATCAGCGTTTAAAATTAGTTACCGATACGCTCGGTCGCAGGGAATCTACGCCCAAATCGCATGTTTTAAAAAGAAATCCTAATTCTGGCAACAACCAAAACATGTAACGCCAACAACGAGAAAAGATGAGGCGGTACGGCGTACGGTCTCTGGAGGTAAACGTCCGACCAACAATTTAAAAATTATGGCGAGAGCATGGAATTTTTATCCGCATTATTTGGTGTGATGGGTCAACTGACGTTCTTCTGCATTTGGAGATTTTAATTTTTAATAACATCTTAAAATTAGTTTAAGGAAAGAAACTGAACGGAAGTAAAATATGGTGTTATGCTCTAAAAAATTGTTTACTGTGATAAATGCTGGAGGGACGGCGCCACAACGCCCTCCTTTACGAGCCACCACTGCCTCTAATGCTCCATTTCATTTCAAGTTTATTAAAACTGCGTTGTACAGTAATAAATTGAATTCGCTGCTGGCCAACTAAAACATGATTTTTTATTGCAATAACTTGACGGTGTACAAGTTTCTATTTGACAAGTTTGTTTTATAAGAATTTCTGATAAAAACATTCATCTATAGCCATCCTTCCCTAAATGTACAAAGAAATATTTTAAAAGGTTGTTATTTAAAAAAAATAATCACTTATTTGAAAATTTTCCAATTGTACATACGTCCAAAAGTTTGGAATATTCAAACATTTCATTTTTCAATTGATATTTTTATTGAAGTTTTTCTTTTACTCGTTTACATAATCATCATTTTATTACAACTCTTATTGGTACCAAATAAAATTCGATACCAAATATACAATGCGCCTAAAATTAATTTATTATTTTGGAGTCAAAAAATTACAATGTACCAATTGTCTTCAAAACTGATTTAAAAATAATAAGAACAACTTTCAAAAAAACGATTAAATAATCAATTTAGGCTAGCGGAATTCTCGTCCGTTCGTCACAAGCAACATATTTTATTTCTAAAGTAAGAGGTAAGAGGAGGATTGCTTCGTTTCTTGATGCGTATTTTCAGAATGTCCCAAGCAACTTCAATGACACTGATGTTAGGGGAATCTGCTGGCTACCCTAACTTGGTTGTTCTCTCCTCTTCAAGAAAATTTTGTACTGCTGCTGTTCGATGAGGAGGTGCGTTGTCATCTATGAAGACAAATGCGTCGCCCACTGCGCCTCGGAACAGACGCACAACAGGATTTAAAACTTTCTTGATGTGAAACTGGTGCTTTCAGCACCAGTGACTCTTCTTCAGGACCAGTAGAGGTATCCGTGTACCCCTCATAATACCTTCCGAAAACATCACGCTCCCACCTTCAAATGGAATACGGGGTTGAACTGTTTCTAGTCGATCTTATCGATCTGGGGCTCTCCTAACTAATGTTCTTCATGAATCAGAAACCAAGCCAATTCTTGTCTCATCGAAGAACATCACGTTATTCCAGTTAGGACTATGATCCATCATTTCTCAAGCCTATTAGCCAAGGGTTAGTATGGGAACACGCAAAGGCCTGCGTGTTTTCGTTTGTCGTGAAACATTTACTCCGTCAAGCCTAACAAGCTCCCTTGATATACCACTTGTATATTCCAGCCGATTTCTTTGAGCTATCATTGTTATCTGCCGGTCTTGTGCAACTGTTGTTATTTTCTATCACTTCTGAGGCAATCCTTTACGTCATTTATCTCTTGGGATTTTTTATGAATTTTCGATACAGTACTTTGAAAAACACCTACAATTTCCGCGATATCACTTTGATTAAAGCCCTGTTGCAACAAAGCAATTACTCCTAGGGCCGATTCTACAATACAAGAATATACCAGATATAAGCTATACTTGGAATGAAATTTGATTGAAATTGTATTCCAAGTAAAGCTTATACCTGGTATATTATTACATTGCAGAACCGGCCCTTAATCTGTTAAAATGAGATCATATTTCTAGCTATTTGTGAACGAATTGATAAATAATTGAAAAATAACTGAAATAATGTGTAAATACTAGTATCAACTGAATGTGCAAAAATCGAAAAACCTGTGTTATCAGAAAAACAATGCTCTTGTTATTTTCATTTAAAAAAGTCTAAAATAAATATCCATCGCAATTGTTAGAGTACCATAGGCGTAAATATCCTATTTATAAATATTTCAAACTTTTGGACGTATCTGTATACTGTAACATACCCGTATCACTAGCCAAATTAACATCACCACTACAGATCATTCATCTTTATTTAAGCTATACCGAAGAATAAAAAAAAACAACAGTATATAAAACATATATTGAATTATTATTTTTTTATTCAAATCAACAAATTCTTCCATTATCGATGTTTTTTGACTACATTTGATACACTGAATCTTCGAAATAATCTCTCTCGCTTGCTATATACTTTCGTCACCTTTCAGGTAACGGTTAAATCCCAAATCGAAAGAAACTTGCTGGTTTTTATATTGAAAAGTAATTCTTAAGAAAAAAGTGGTTATCAACCATGTGATGTTGCAGGGATCGGGAGAGATGACAATCCGAAGGGGCCAAATCTGAAGAATTGGCCGGGTGCGATAAAATCTCCCAGTCCAACTCGGTGATCGTTTCCAAAGTGTCCTTTTTTCTCTATGTGGCCGTACGTTGACTTCCTTTCCCAGTATAAGGGTTCTTTTCCCTCCAGAGCGCCACTATCACAAATCAGTTGCTGCTGTGGTCAGCAGTGGTCGTTTGACCAGTTTGGAGTATATTATGGACCAACTCATAATGCATCACGCCTAGCTAATTCCAGTATATACATAGCAACACCGTTTTAGAGTGGATATTTAGTTTTGCGGCAGTGGTTCATGGCTCCTCAAGATTAACCCACGATTTTTACCTTTTTGGATGATCGTAAAGGATCCACTTTTCGCCACATATTACAATCTTCAATCTTCACACATCAAGGGACACATCACAGAGTCCACTCTTATTTTTAGCAATGAGTTCATAGGCGAGATTATATATTATACATTTATATATGAGGATTACATTATTATAATGTAAAAAATGTTTTTTAAAACTTTTGCATATATAAAAAATTTTGTATACCAGGTGTGGCGGTTAATAATCCTGATTTTTTTTAAGAGATGGCGCTGGAAACAAAATCGGCTCACAGTCTAATCTCTTATGTCATTTTGTTGCTATGACAGTACCATTCAAAAGGCGATGGGTTGGGATGGGATGGGAAGGGATGTTTAAACGATTTCGATTTAGCACCATACTTTTTTCATGTAGTAAACATGTCGAGGTTCGAGCCAAATAAGAGCATTTGCAATACGCACTGCTTTTCTTGTTCACTCAAAGAAAAACGGTGAGAAGTGGTGATTTCGACTTGAAAGACAAAGAACGCCCAGGTCAGCCGAAAAAATTGAAGATGTCGAATTGCAATCATGGTTGGAAGAAGATGATATGCAAACTCAACTGCATACCACGGGAAAGATCCAGAACGCAGGAAAATTGGTACCCCATCAGCTCAGCATAACTGAATCTCTTATGTCATTTTGTTGTTCAGTTTTGTGGACAGTACCTTTCAAAACACTATTAATGTTTAAGCGATTTCGAGTAATTGTCATATTATTTTCGTGTGGTAAACATGTCGAGTTTCGAGCCAAATAAAGACCATTTACGGCACGTACTGTTTTTCTTGTCCAATCAAAGAAAAAACGTTAGTAAAAACGTTCAATCGAAAGAAAAACGCTTACGATGACAATGTCCCAACGCAAGACTCTTGTAGGTCTTGGTTTAAACGATTCAAAAGTGATGATTTCGACTTGAAAGCCAAAAAAAGCCTAAGTCAACCGAAAAAAAATGAAGATGCCGAATTGCAAGCATTGTTGGAAAAAGGCAGACAAATAGCAGAGAGGTTAAATGTTAGTCGCCGAACCATTTATGATCTTCTGCATGCCATGGATACTACATTAGCTGAACGACAGACAGATGGAAAAGCGAAAAACGGGGTGTGAATTTTTGCTTTCTCGGCATGAAAGAAATACTTTTTGTGACCGGATCGTGACTGGAGACGTAAAATGGATATATTTGGAGAACATAAAACGCAGTAAATCATAGGGTTGACCCAGGACGACGGCAAGACCGAATCGCTTATTAGTCGACGTTCACAATAATTTGGACCACAACAGAGCGTATTTTATGAAAGGATTTACCTCTAAACATTGTGCATTCAATCGCGTCGTACGTCAATTAGATCAAAGAACAAATAGATAATTTTTCTCAAAAAATCAAGAAGAAAAGATGAAGCAGATTTTGAAATTGCTAGCTAGGTACCCGCAGTCATCTGCATATCCTACGATCTGTTTTTCTTTATTTATCATTGTTCCATTTAAATCTATGTCCGTTTCGTTGATGACATCAATCCAATCCCTATCGCCTAACATTTTCGATCTCAAATTCTACCGTTGTATTGTTGGATTTTTACTACTGCCTTGGAATTCATCATCGTCATCCGGGTTTATCCAATAATCTAAGCTGGTATTCCAATTTCCTCCATGGCCTCATATACTATTATTGTTTGTACGCGATCGTACTACTGTCTATGAACAACTGATGTGTTGTTGAGCGTCCTCTTCTAAACCTTACCTGATATTCGCGCATTTTTCTTCGATATATGATAGCATCGTCTGTTTTACTAATTATGTTAGAACTTTATAAGTTGTGCAGAGCAATAAAATTCCACGATACTTCTCATCATTTAGTTTATCTTATTTTTTATGAATCAGGCATATTATTGCCTGCTGCCATTATGCAGGCATCTGGGGCAGGTGTGGAGGTAAATAATTCTTAATTGTTTCTTAAAGATAATACGTCGAATTTGGGATAAGGGTAAAAAATAAGTAAGACATTGATGAAAACGAGTTGTAGTTGGAAAGGGTCAAGTCTGATGAATACTGGCCGCTTTCGCTGTGTGTAATGGGGCGTTGTCGTGCTGCAATAGCCCATTCTGGTCGCTTTTCGATCAATGCATGGTTCAAATTGATCAATTGTAGACAGTGGCCAATGATATTAACTGTTTCATCTGGTTTCAGGAGCTCATGGTACACGACACCTTTCTGATCCCACTAAATGCCCAGCATGGTCTTCTTTCCAAAGCGATTGAATCGTGCGGTCGATGTTGATGATTGTCCTGGGTCAATCCGTGACGTTTTTCGTCTCCAGTCACGATACGGTGCAAAAAAGTATTTCTTTCATGTCGAGAAACCAAAACTTCGCACACTGTATTTCGCTTTTCAATCTGTCCGTTGTTCAGCTAATGTAGTACCCATTTTCTTGCTTTTTGGATCTTTCCCATGACATGCAGACGATCACAAATGGTTCGCCGACCAACATTTAACCACTCTGCCATTTATTGAGCTTGCATATCGTTTTATTCCAACAATGCTTGCAATTCGGCATCTTCATTTTTTTTTTTGGTTGACCTGGGCATTCTTTGTCTTTCAAGTCTATATCGCCACTTTTGAATAGTTTAAACCAAGGATCTGCAAACTTTCCAGCTTTAGCGCCATACTGATTACTCCAAGGTCCAAGGGCCAAAACTGTTTTAATTTTCTTATCATTATCTATAATTTCTAAACTAGTCGCAGAGTACGTGCCCTAAACGAGCATACGCTTTTCACCCTTTTCATTCATAGCAAAATTACCACACGTATACTTTTTTTGGATTCGTTTTGTAAATGCAAAGCATTATGATGACAAAATTATGACTTAAATGCACTTAACTATTTAAACTATTTGTTGGCAAAAATATAACAATCTACGGGTTCAAGAGTACTCTATTAATATGTTCTTATATGTCACACTCACCAGAGACCTGCAAAGTTCACGAATATTCCCGGTACATGTTTCAACCTACATGACTCGATAAAGTCGAGCTAAGCCAGCAGTGAAACTTATGTTGTTGATGAATAGTTACTGCATACTTTTTGATAATACTATATAATTTAATAACTCATTATCGTTGGGGTAAAACCTTGTTGAATAGTGTTATTAACTGCTACGCCTGGTATTACTTTAAATTTAATTAAACTTTCCTCCACCTCCTGCAGTAATGGTATTTCTGTCAATGGCTGAGCGGCATTCATAAGTCTTAATATTTTATGAAGTACAGGGTATTCTCAAAGTTGAGTCATTTATTTTAACAGGTTGTGGAACTAGTAAAAAGAAATAATTTTACCAAAAATCATTTATATAAAAGTTGCAAAATAAAGAAGTTATTAACAGCGTTTTTGCGCTGTTGTAATTCTTCCATAGTATTTATCCATCGTGGTAAACTAGCTTTTTTTAATAGCCCAAGAAAAAAATTACAGGACGTTAAATCTGGGGAGCGTGCAGGCCAAGAAATGGGTCCATTGCGACGTATCCATCTGTTAAGGATGGAAAGGTTAGGAAATTCACTATTTAAATGTTCGTAAAGTTCTCGTCTAAAACGTGGCGGAGCTCCATCATGTAGACACCAAATATTCTGTCTAACATTTAAACGAATATCTTGCAATGATTGTGGCAAAATGTTTTGTCTAAATAATTTTTACCTGTCAATCGACCTGAAAGAAAGAAAGGTCCAATAAGCATGCCATTTACTACGCCAGCCATTTACTGAAAATGGGTTCTTTTCACAGAATGCGGATTTTCTACTGCACAAACATGGTTGTTGTGGAAATTATTTACTCTATTTCTTATAAATGTGACCTTGTCGGTAGCCAAAATAAATTCGGTAAAATTTTCATTTATGTTGTACTGTTGTAAAAGCCAGTGACAAAATTCAACTCTTCTACGATAATCTTCGGGTTGTAACAGTTGTACCCGTTGATAATGATAGAGATAAAGTGTTCTTGTCGTATAACGTGTCCTACACACGTTACTATGACCAACTTCAATTTGACGTGCTATAGACAACGAACACTAGGTTGTTGGCTCGTTTTTGACAATTTCCAAAATTTCTTCCTCAATCTCTACCATTTCGTGTGGAGGAAATCTTCCAGCGTGGCCTCTTCGTTGTGCCTTTAAGTACCACGTAGAGTTGCGTAGGGCAAAATCACGCACTTAAGGGTTAAATTATAAAAACCACAAACCCGAAAAAAACATTTTAATATATAAAGAACTTAAACATTACACCTAACTATGACGCAAAACAACATATTTTCGTGATAAATAAGAAAAACTTATCTATTAATAAATAAAAATACCATGACATACAAAACATGACTTTTACCCTATATATGGGACAAAAGTCCGATTAATGTGGGGCAAATAACCGTACACACTTTAAATGCATAAATCGCATTGAAAATCCCTAATTTTCTCATACGACGTACACTCTTCGTGCCACCAATTTTTGCAGACCTTACACTGAATCCATTCTTTGATGGAAGGGTCTTAATAGGGTTCCTGGACACACATCATCACATAGTTTCTCCCTTGTCTTAACCTTCTTTTTTGATTCGCTCGTAGCATCCTCTGTAATGTTTCTTTTTATTTTGACACGCGTGGGCTTCCTCAACTTCTCTTCAGCCAGACCTTCCAGTTTTAATTTATTGGAAGTGCTAGAAAGTATTAGCGATTTATTTTCTTTTCTTCTTTTCTGATTATCTTTTCGTTTAGGAAGCGGAATTATATTCTTAGATGACACTAAGTTTTCTCCGCATGTTGCTGAGCTAATGCAGGCTTCAACTTCTCTGGTGTTAAAGGTGTCTGCTTGACCGCGATGTTTGTTGTTAAAGCCGTTTCTTTTGATATTGTCACTAGGTGAACAGGATCGCTGTTATTTAATTAGGGATTGACTTCATTTGCATTATTATCTGTGACCTTTGACGGGAGAAAATCCTCTTCTGAGAACACGTTTATTTATTGGATATATTCCACAAACTTCAAAGTTTTTTACGTCCCTGTCCATAGTTGAGCAAAGTTCATAAGCTTTACCAAATAATTTGGCAACCTGAAAATGAGTAATATTCCTACCGACATTTGTTGTCAACCATTTATCGCATTCGTCTGCATAAAATGTTTTTAATGCCTTAAAATAACAACGATCCAAAGGCTGGATTTTATGACTGCTGTGGAGTGGTATCGTCAGTGGATGAATAAAGTTGTCTCTGCAATAATTTACAGCTTCTAAACTCTCGTGGCAAGAATGGTTGTCGAGAATGAGAATAATAGGATGTTCTTTATCTGGTCTAACCTTGAAGCGAAAATGTTTAGCCACTCTATAAATAAGTTGCTATTCATGTATCCAGGGTCTGAACCTATTACTATAGATTCTCGTGGAGCACCATTCATCAGCTCGTTTTTGATTCTCTTTCGAAGAAATATTCTCGAGGGAGGAACAAAATTACCCGCCGCACTCATAACCCAAACAATAATTCCACATGCTCAGCTGAAGATATTTTTCCCACAAATTTCCTGCCTTTCGTGGTAATAATTTTTGGTGTTTTGTTAGAAACGGTTGAAATACCACTCTCATCCATATTTAACAATTCTGATAAGAATTTAAAGAGTTAGTTTATAAGAAATTAACTTGAAATTCGTTAAACCTCATCATTCTTCAATTCTTCTATTGGAACCTTCGGTGTGAAACACTATACTCGAAGAGATTTACCACTAAAAAAGTGATTTAGTGTTTAGTGATAAATATCTACGAGTTTAACCCATCATTCTTGCTAAACTAGTGGCGTGAGGAGCCCGCAATGACAGGTTGTATTATTTAATAAAACTATTTGCCCAATCTTTGCTAGCTAGTTTTGAGTTTAGATTAAATGGGTTTTTTATATTGTTTAAAACTGCATATTCATACGCGATTTTTCTTAAAGTTTTAAACGTGATACCATAAAACCGATTATCCAGATTTTGACAATGTTCTACAAGTTCACGTTCCATTTCCTCTGAGAAAACACTTCAATATTTTCCCAAGCTATCAACACCATGCCCCGATTTTAATCTCTTTCGTAGAGTAGGAAATACCTTCATACCTTTTGGAAATACCTTCATTTATTCTTTGTCCAGCTGTTTGTAATATTTCTTCCTAAAACAAGTAAATTAGAAAAATTACAAATGGATCAGATGAGGCCAAAGTCCGCTTGCGGACTACTGCCCCATCCTGAATTTTTGCCCATCAGACTTTTGCTCCTCGTGTCGCGGAAACTAAAAAAATAGTTTCTGTTGTCAGCAATACGTTAGGCACTACCATATATATTGTAGATTCTTAAAACATAACTTAAAAGTTGCCCATATTTTGTTTTAGAATTGGAACTATAGACTAGAAGATTCTGTTTATCCAAAATACAACTTACCTCATATTTTTACAAATCTTATCACAATACCGTTTACATTTCTTAGAGACTTAAACACATGGAAAATTAATAAAGATTATTGTACACGTTGCCAGATTTTACTGTTCTTGGATAAAATTCATAGATAGGATTTTTACCCCACTCTATTGCGAAGTCTTGTAATTAAATTTACAAACATCCGCGGAGCCGGATGATTTCTTAAAGGAAACCTTTCCGCGTACAACCCATAAGTCAATATTATGTCAACTGGTTCATTATTTTCATAAACGTGTTACATTTTAATCGAAGAAAGTACCTAAAAATTAAACACGCACTATTAAGGAATTATTACCACTGATCAAATCGAACATAGCACTCAAAAAAAAACAAAACATAGCAAACAAAAAACTAGTCATACCCAATATCAGCAGTAAACAAATACTTTATGTTCTGCAACCTATTAAAATAAATGACCCAACTTTGAAAACACCCTGTAACTATAAATATAATGTACCGCTTGTTAATTGATTTATAGTAATGGATACATTTCTTTTTTTTTCAGAAAAATACGATTTTGTTGGAAGACTTCTTAAGCCAGGCGAAGAACCAACCAATTACTCAGACGAAGAGGATGAAATGAATCCAGAAAAATCAAAAGATGATTAAATATCTACGCTGTTTTCTTACTTTCCAAAATGAAGGCTGATTTATCAAGATTCACGACCAAAGTAGTACTGAAAAAAATTCCAGAGTCTATGCAGTGAAATATGTATATTTTTGTCAGCAATAAATCACGATAAACGTTTATATTTATTAGATTATTATCTTTGTATATCTAAACTTCGTTTTTTTCAGTACTGCATTACCAAACAGTTCCAAAATGTTAATTGTACATGTATAATGATAAATATATTTTAAAGGAGATTTTTAACACTTAATTTTTTTATATATATATGATATCTTGTTGGTATTTGTACGTTCTAAATATGTAGGTATATATATTGTTAACATGGTTCACTTATTTTTCTTCTTTTCAATGTTCTTTTTTTAAAGCACTACAGCAGAAATTATTATTTAACGATTTGTACAATCTTCCAGGAAGTTTTTTCGACCATTTTGATTTCATTTGTAGTGAGTGACAAATTGTTGATCTATCAAGAGTAATGTGATGATTCCACTTTTAAAAACGTTATAATAAGTGAGCATGCATCAAATCTCACTTTAGAATATAAGTTAAATGTGTTTACTCGAAACTACCATTTATACCACTTGTTGCAGGTTTCCATATTTTAAAATATCTAACTAAAATTGAGATTTAATCCCATAATAATATTTAAAAAATGTTCATCATAACCGCTTTAAAAAGTGATGGTTCTGTTTAACATTTAAAATATATTTGTTACTTTTTTGTGTTGAAAAGTGTGCTCACATAACATATTGTATCAGTTTAAATATTCTTGTGTGTATCCACTATAATGTTTGTATTTAAATCAATATCTAAACTATGTGCAATAACAATAATATTAAAAATACAACCGGTTATATATTATTTCCACCAGAACTATTAAGTAGTAACTAAACCGTGTAAGCACTAATAACAAATATTATTATGGATACTATATATAAAGTTGGCCAATAAAGTGTTCATGTTTTTTGTATTTTTTTCACTGGTTTCATTATGTACATGTTCGAAAACAATTTCTCTTTAGAGTTACTTTTAAAATTGTTTATTGATAGATTTGGATTTTAGAACATCTACTTTTTATTTTAAAAAATCTTAATGGTGTTATGTTTATGTTTCTTTGTTATTTGCACGATTATTTCTTTAAATGGTAACTACGTTTTGGTTAAGGATTTCTGCTATTTAATAAAGTAATATATAATTGTGCTTAATGTATGCCATCCAAAAAAAAATAAAAATTGTACAAAAATTAAGTGTTTTATTATAAATAGTCATGCCATAAATTATGTCCCTAACCGTGAAGGTGCTTTACTATGTTTTCAAGTGCAACTCGTGCGTTTTTTTTTAATAAGGCTAACTACATTTCTAAATTAATATAAACAAGTCAGTTGGTCTCAGTGCGTCAAGCAGTTAACATGGAGTGGAGCAAAAATAGAATCATATCACTGTAATTTTTTCAGTTTACAACAGTTTATTCAAAGTAAGCGCCATATATAGCTGCACATTTTTCCCATCTCTCTTTTGAAATTGGTGGATTTCCTCCCAGAAAAACAGTACATCTTTTGAAATGGTGTACATCTCCGTAATTATTGAAGGGTTTCATGGAAAGTGCGTGAGATATCGATGAAAAAAAGTGGTAGTCGAAAGGGACCAAGTCTGATGGGTACAGCGGATGTAAATTAAATGGTGTCTGACCGCTTTCGCTGTGTGTTTGGAGCGTTGTCGTACTGCAAAATCACTTTTCCGTGTCTTGTAGGTCATTCTGCTCACTTTTCGATCAATGCATGGTTCAAGTTTCCGAAGATCATGGTACACGACATCCTTCTGATCCCACCCAATGCACAACATTGTCTTCTTTCCAAAGCGATTCGTTCTTGCTGTCGATGTTGATGATTGACCTAGTTCAATCCATGATTTTCCGCTTTTAGGGGTCTCGAAATATATTAATTTTGCGTCTCCAGTCACGACCCGATGCAAAAAAAGTATTTTTTCAAGCCGATAAAACAAAGCTTCGTACACCGTTTTCACTTTTCCACCTGTCTGTCGTTCAGCTGATACCCGTACCCGTTTTCCTGCATTCTGGATCTTTCCCATGACATGCAGACGATCACAAATGGTTCGGCAACCAACATTTAACCTCTTTGCCATTTGTTGTTGAGTTTGCATATCATCTTTTTCCAACAATGCTTGCAATTCGGCATCTTCAAATTTTTTCGATTGACCTGGGCGTTTTTTGTCTTTCAAGTGGAAAAATCACCACTTTTGAATCGTCTAAACTAGGGGTCTTCATCCCGCTTGTTCCAGGTTGAAAAGGCCTCCATCCATTCTATATGATATATCAACTGAATGATGTAGGACAGCGGCAACAAACACAGAAAAAAGCGTAGAGGCCATCACATAGCCCTGCTTAATACCGTCCTTAATCTCAAAAGTTTCAGTTTCCCCCATATGTGTCAGAACTTTTGCATTCATGCCACTGTGCAGAAGTGCTATCATGTGCGCCTTCTAGATGGGTCTAAGAGCTTTCATATTATGTTTCTGTCAACGGAGTCAAATGCGTTTGACAAATCCACAAAGGCTACGAATAGGCTTTCATTTTATTCTCTATATTTTTCCTGTATCTGACGTAGCAAGAATTTTATATCCACTGTTCCGACTCTCCGTCAGTATTGGTTTAACAATACTACTCAGTCTATCTAGTATGATTTTAGTCAGAATCTTTCGTGCAGCAGAAACCAATGATATACCCGATAGTTGTTGCAGGCAGCTCTATGTCATTTTTTAAAAATAGGTATAACACAGGCAGATTATTTCGTTGAGTTTGTTCACAATCATACTGCCACCAGCTTTGTATATCCACCGGAATTCGATCCATGCCTATAGCTTTGTTTTTTCTTAGCTTCCAGATTGCCATTTCTACCTCGTCGATGATGAGTTCTTCATCCATGCTCATAACTGTAGGTCTTTGAAGGATGAGCCCCAAGACTCTTTTATCAGCCGTTAAGTTAGCGTTCAGCAAGTTTTCGAAATGCTCCTTCCTTCTATCTGTCGTCTCTTATACCCTCTATAGTAGTAATTGTATCCATACCATCAGCACTTCGTACCAGTGCAATGTTTACGGTGCAAAAATACCTTTAATGTTTGAGAATAACTTTAGAGACTACATTTTCATGTATTGTTTGTTCTAGGTAATAATATAAATATGTTCCGAAACATATTAACATTGTTATCAATATCAATATATACCAAAACATATTGATAGTATTACCTAGAAATAAGCAGTACATGAAAATGTAGTCTCTCAAGGTATTGCAGACTGGCTTGAAACTGGAGAAGTGAACTGTTTGTTTACAATATCTTAATTTTAAACCAAATAAATTAAAATTTCCTTGGACTATGTAGAGCTAGTACCCAGACTTTTATAGGGATTATTTTGACAGTTAATGAAAATATATTATTATTATTATTATTCTGCTCATCCTTAATGTAGAATCTCAGCTCATGCTGGTCGATATTCCAAAGCCAAGATGAAAAAACAATTCAGCTCCTTTCACCCTAACATAGTATTTTGCGAACAATGTGACACGTCTACAAGAGCACGGCACTTTGTCCCACTATGACAATCGATTTCGAGATACCTAAGCTCTCGAGGTTCTTTGAAAATCTCTTACTTATCATGCCTTCGACGGATATAACGAGGGGCACTACACCTACCTTGCTTAGTTTCCACTGGTTATTCAAGTCGTATGCCAGATTTTCATACCTTTTGGTTTTTGGCATTTCGGTTTTTCCAATATTTTGAGAGAGCGGCACTGCGATGTCAATTATAAAAGCTCTTTTCTCACTTTTGTTGATTATAATAATATCTGGCCTGTTATAATCAACTGTTCGATCGGTAATGATTGGTCTGTCCCAGTAAATAATGGTATCAGATGATTCAAGTACAAAAGAAGGCGAGTACTTATAATATGGAGGTGCGCTTTCTAAAGCGAGTATTTTAGTGCAATTTGCTGATGTATGATTTTTGCCAGCTGATTATGCCGTCCTAAATAAGCATTACGAGCAAGGGCCGAGCAACCACCAATAAGGTGCTCAATTGTTTCCCCCAGAGTACCGCATTTCCTGCACTTATTTACTACGTCCAAGTGCAGTATATGCCTTTCATAGTTCTTTGTTCTTGTTACCCTATCTTGAATAGCGATCGCCAAACAATTTATAGACAATTGTTCATCAATGGTGTCATCTTCTAGTGACTTAGGAAACCTTCCATGTACTGTTTGTCCTTACCATTCTCGAAGGCAATCCGTGAGTGTTGTTCTGCTATCAATACGGTTTTGTTTATTTAAGTTTATTGGGGTAAAACCCCAATCCTCATTTGCAAACAATTTCATCAGCGCACTGTTTGAATCAATGAAGTATTTTCTCATCCTATTTTCCTGATTGAGACAGATATTCTTTACGTTCACAAGGCCGCTACAACCCCCCCCCCCCCCCCCAATTTTCTTGGGATGTATAGTCTTTTTGTAGATGAGTTTGGATGCAGGCATCGGAACTTTGGTAATGTTCGGCGTGTTAATCTATCAAGTTCATCAAGGTGAGTTTCTGACCATTTAACAATGCCAAAAGAATGTCAGAGTTTGAACTGCCCAACCGTTGATCGCTCTAATGAGGTTTCCACTGTTCAGTTTGGTGTTTAAAAGCTTTGTAAGTCACTTTTGGCCCTTTTTTTGAAAAGTCCTTCTTTAATGTAGGTATATATATTGTTAACAGGGTTCATTTATTTTTCTTCTTTTCAATGTTCTTTTTTTAAAGCACTACAGCAGAAATTATTATTTAACGATTTGTACAATCTTCCAGGAAGTTTTTTCGACCATTGATTTAATTTGTAGTGAGTGACAAATTGTTGATCTATCAAGAGTAATTTGATGATTTGACTTGGAACTGCCCAACCGTTGATCGCTCTAATGAGGTTTCCACTGTTCAGTTTGGCGTTTAAAAGCTTTGTAAGTCTCTTTTGGTCCTTTTTTTTGAAAAGTCCTTCTTTAACTGTTTGTGGTCAAGTTTTTGCTTTTGAGTTATTCCTTAATATTTGTATGATTCTTCTGATGCCAGTTTTATATTACAAAATGTTGAATGTTGACTCTGTACCTTTTCCTTCTGTATGCTAATGGTAGAACATTTATCCAGTCCGTATGACATTTTGATATCCCTACTAAATGGTTCGACCATTTTTATCAAGGAGTTAAATTTTTCTTTACTGTCCCCATATAGTTTAAGGTCGTCCATATATAGTAAATCAGAGAACTTTCTTAGATTCCTCATGTTAAGTTTATATCCAATATTGCTGCTATTCAATAGTGCGGACAAAGGGTTCAAGGCTAGACAGAACCAAATTGGAGAAAGGGAATCTTCCTGAAAAATTCCTTTCTCGATATTTGTAGTAGTAATGCATTGTTGATCTACAAAAAGATTTGTTTTCCACTTCCCCATCAGACACATCATACTTGCTCTTAAACTTCATTTCTGTTCTTCAAAAATGTTGGTTTTGTCGCAATGTTGGTAGATTTTTTCAGTAGCACTGTGAACAGTTTATACAATACTGACAGACATGTGATTGGTCTGTAGTTATTGGGTTGCCTAACGTCCCCTTTTTTATACAATAGGTATATATTAGCCTCCATTAGGAAGTTGGGGAAAGTGTCTGGATTTAATAAAACTTCTTAAAATACTTTTGCAAGTACAGGATAAGCGGCTGTAAACCTTTTAATCCAAAAGTTATGCAATCCATCTGGTCTAGGCGCCTTCCAGTTGTGAGTCTTTCAGACAACAATGTAAATGTCAATCGCTGTGAAATCGTTACACTCCATATCTGGGAGAGCATTTGTCTTCTCTTGAATGGTTTTAACCCAAGAAGCCAATTTTCCGTAGCCATATTATTATTATCCTCGTACTGAACTCAGGATCTCAGCCTAAGCTGGTCTATATTACAATGCCAAAATGAGAAAGCAATTCAACTCATCTCACTTAGCATAAAATTTTACGAACAATGTGGCATGTCTGCAAGAGTACTGCACGTTGTCCCACTATGACAATCGATTTTGAGATACCAAGGTTCTTCAAATTTTTTGAAAAGTTCTTACTTATTAGGCCTTCGGCCGATATAACGAAAGGCACTATCTCTACCTTATGCAGTTTCCACTGGTTTTTCAAATCGTACGCAAGGTTTTCATACTTAGTGGTTTTCTCCAACTCGGTTTTCCTGATATTATGAGAGAGTGGCACTGCGATGTCAATTATAAAAGCCCTTTTCTCCTTTTTACTAATTAGAACAATGTCTGGTCTATTATAATCGACCGTTCAATCTATTGTAATTGGTCTGTCCCAGTATAGGATTGAATCAGATGATTCCAATACAGGAGAAGGTGAGTACTTCTACTATGGAGCAGGTGCGTTATCTAATAGCGAATACTTTAATGCAATTTGCTGATGTATAATTTTCGCCAGCTGATTATGTCTTCCTAAATAAGCATTAGGGCCTAGAACTGCACACCCACCGATAAGGTGTTCAATCGTTTCCCCCACTATACCGCACTTCCTACATCGGTCGACAACATCCATGTGTAGTATATGCTTTTCATATTTCCGTGTTCTTACTACCTTATCTTGAATAGATGTCGCAAAACCTTCTGTTTCTGGTTACAACAGCCCATCGGTCAGCCATTTTAGAGACAATGGTCCATCAATGGTATCATCCTCGAGTGACTTTGAATACCGTCGTCCATGCAGTCTCTGTTATTTCCATTCACGGACACAATCCGTAAGTGTTGTACACGATTCAATTTATCTAGGTTCAGCGGGGTGAAACCCCGGTCCTCCTTAGCAACCAACTTCATTAGCGTGCTGCTTGAATTAATGAAGCGTTCTTTCATCTTACTCTCCTGGTTCAGACAAAGGTTCTTAATGTTCACGTTCAATTATTATTCTGCTCATCCTTACTGTAGAATCTCAGTTCATGCTGGCCGGTATTCCAATGCCAAGATGAAAAAGCAATTCAGCTCCTCTCACCCTAGCATAATATCTTACGAACAATGTGACACGTCTGCAAGAGCACGGCACGCTGTCCCACTATGGCAATCGATCTCGAGATCAAGAGGCTCTCGAGGTTCTTTGAAAATCTCTTACTTATCAGGCCTTCGGCGGATATAACGAAGGGCACTACATCTATCTTACTCAGTTTCCACTGGTTCTTCAAGTCGTATGCCAGATTTTCATACTTTGTGGATTTTTCTATCTCAGTTTTTCTAATGTTGTGAGATAGTGGCACTGCGATGTCAATTATAAAAGCCCTCTTGTCCTTTTTGTTGATTAGAACAATATCCGGCCTGTTATAATCAACCGTTCGATCAGTAGTGATTGGTCTGTCCCAGTAAAGAATGGTATCGGATGATTCAAGTACAGGAGAAGGCGAGTACTTATAATATGGAGGAGGTGCATTTTCTAATAGCGAGTATTTTTTTGCAATTTGTTGATGTATAATTTTTGCCAGCTGATTATGCCGTCCTAAATAAGCATTAGGAGCAAGGGCCGGGCAACCGCCAATAAGGTGCTCAATTGTTTCCCCCAAAGTACCGCATTTCCTGCACTTATCGACTACGTCCAAATGCAGTATATGCTTTTCATAGTTTTTTGTTCTTGTTACCCTATCTTGAATAGATATCGCGAAACCTTCTGTTTCTGGGTACAAGAGTCCATCGGTCAGCCACTTCAGAAACAATTGTTCGTCAACGGTGTCATCTTCGAGTGACTTAGGAAACCTTCCGTGCATTGTTTGTCCTTTCCATTCTCGAACACAGTCCGTGAGTGTTGTTCTGCTATCAATACGATTTTGTTTATTTAGGTTCAGTGGGGTGAAACCCCGATCCTCATTTGCAACCAATTTCATTAACGTACTGTTTGAATCAAGGAAGTGTTTTCTCATTCTATTTTCTTGATTGAGACAGAGATTTTTTACGTTTACAAGGCCTCTACCCCCCAACTTTCTTGGGATGTATAGTCTTTTCGTAGATGAGTTTGGATGCAGGCATCGGAACTTTGTCAATGTTCGGCGCGTCAACCTATCGAGTTCATTCAGTTTCTGACCATTTAACTATGCCAAAAGAATATGTCAGAGTTGGCACCGCCCAACCGTTGATCGCTCTAATGAGGTTTCCTCCGTTCAGTTTGGTTTATATTATTATTTAGTTTATATTATTATTATTATTGTTATTATTATTACAACCCTTTTATTCCTCCTACGGTGATTGTGCTTATCATGCAATATTCGTGTGTGTTTTATAAAGTCTCTATATTTTCTGTCCATTTTTCACGTTTCTGTACAATTTTCTTTACTGCTGGGAAATATTTTCTGATTTCTTCCACAATTGTTCTCTTCCATGTGATATGGGATCTACATCTTATTCTTTTTCCGGCTGGGTTCCGGCGGGGTTGAATTGACAGGGATGTTAGTCGGCTTTCTTGGGGTATGACTTAACAACTTATATTTATTTCATTTGATTTATTCATTAACATCTTTGTGTCCAATTATTTGCCATGATTCTACGTTTGTGATTATTTTGGGCCATCAAAAGTCAAGTATATTTTAAAGATAAGTATATATATATATATATATATATATATATATATATATATATATATATATATATATATATATATATATATATATATATATATATATATATATATATATATATATATATATATATATATATATATATATATATATATATATATATATATATATATATATATATATATATATATATATATATATGTTATACATACACTTATACATGTTTGGAGTTTTCTTCTAATTGCTCTAATAACCATCCATGTTTAAGAACCATTAAGCAGCACTGATTTAAATATCTAATTGTATACCTTCATTTTGGTAGATATGTTTAAATTTTTTGAATGCCAATTTTTCTCATGCTAGCAAATATTTTTCTCGCACAATACGAGGGTTGTTCTTTACGTATCCGGAATAATAAATAAAAACAAATATTTATCATTGATAATGGTTTTATTGTTTTTCAAAATATTCTCCGCGAAGATCGATACACTTTTGCATACGTCTGAATCAATTTCCATAGCACTTTTTCTATACCGATTGAAGTATCTCCAAAATATGTATTTTGAACGCATCATCCGCTTCTTCTGCCGTCGATGATCGTTGGCCACGTAATTTATTCTTCACGGGTAGGAACAAAAGGAAATCATTGGGTGCCAAATCAGGACTGTACGGTGGATAACCCATCAATTCGATGTTTTGACCGGTCAAATATAGAGTTGTTCGGTCCGATGTGTGAGAGCTCGCGTTGTCATGGTAAAAATAGTCCTGCGTCGCTGGTTGTTTTTTCTTATTTCTTCAATGACTTCTGGCAAACAAATGGTTATTCAGAATTGGCCGTTCTACGATTCTCTACTGGCACTGTCAGTGCAGCATTTGGGATAAATGCCACATGCCCATTTATCCCAAAAAAACAATCGACCTTTTGCTTCGAAGTACATCTTGCCCGAACAACTTTTGTTGGGTCTGGCTCATTTTGAAACACCCACACAATAGACTGGTGTTTACTTTCGGGCTTATACGTCTAGATTCAAGATTCGTCACCACAGCTTTTCACGCAACATGATTGTATTTTTTGAGAATTTCTTTGCACCAATCGACACAGCATTATGCGGAATCCAACGCACAAATCTTTTTTTACGGGTAGATATTCATGTCAAATTTTGTGTATGCTTATCATACTATTGCCCAGGGATACCTCAACGGTATGTCACATGACCATTTTGCTTTATCAGTTCGCGTACAGCATCGACGTTTTCTGGCACAACAACTGATTTTGGATGACCTTCTTGAAATTTATCCGTGAGCGAACGACAGGCACGCTAGAATTCACCAAACTAATGATATACAATGGTTTTAGATGGTGCTTCATAGCCAACAGTCAAACTGAGTTGATCGATGCACTGATGTTGAGATAATCCACGTCGAAAGTCGTAATAAATCATCGCACGAAAATTCTCACGAGTTAATCCCAATTTTGGACTGAGATGAAATGTTCAAGTCACTAAACAACACAAACAGCTTCCGTATGACAATACGTTCTGAATACGTATACAGTCCACTATGTCAAACATTACAATATATATATATATATATATATATATATATATATATATATATATATATATATATATATATATATATATATATATATATATATATATATATATATATATATATATATATATATATATATATATATCAGATGGTGCCTAAAAATACCATTGCTGCCTATTCCGGATACATAAATAGCAACCCTCGTATATACTTTGCTGGATGTCCGTTGTTTCTCCTTTTTTTGAGATGGTACTACTACTAAGATAAGTGGGTTATTCTATGGTTTTTTAATGGTCTTCTATATTTATGATCGCTGCCTTTGCGGTGTCAATTTTAAACGTTTTGTTATATTTCTGTTTATGTTAAGGCCTTTGTTTTGATTCTATTACTAGATAATTTATTTTAATCTGCATATTTGGAATATCTGCCAACAATCAACATACATGTTATTTTTGTATTGACACTTAAGATGCTAAATAGTTATAGCTAAAAATATCATCCTACAATACGATACAGGGTGCTCTACTTGTTTTACTATCGAAAAGTCAAATCAAATAGAATTTAAGCCGAACTCTCTTTTAAGCTACGGTTTCCTTAGAAAGCGGTGCCATTATTTAGCGGCCGTGATAGTAAGAAAACGGCCGTAAGAAGGGCGACAAGAGATGCCAACTTAAAAAAAAGACGATCTGGACATAGCATTATTACTATATTTGGAAGATTCGAGGGTCGTTCAATAAGTTTTTAGAAAACGATAGAAAAACAAATTATTTTAAGTATTTTTTTTTATATTTCAACATAATCTCTTTTTAGTCTCTATACACTTTTCCAAGCGTTTCTTCAACTTTTTTAAGCCGTCTAAAAAGTAAAATTTCGGAAGGTACTCAAAATAGTCATCTGTTTGGACGATTGGCCTCCTCATTCGATGTGAACCATTGTTCGCAGAGCCTTTTTTTAAGTTCGGAAATAAAAAAGTAGATGTTGTAATAATTTGAACTTTAATTCAATGATTTTGGCCATTGAAACTGTACAGATGTGCACCCGTGCATTAATGGAAGAGGATCGTTTTCTTTTTCCAATGAGGACGATTTTTCTTGATTTCTTCGCTCAACCGATGCAATAACGACGCATAATACTCTCCAGTTATTGTTTTTCCTTTTTCCAAGTAATCGGTGTAGATGGCAATGATTCCTCATGCATCTCAAAAAACTGTGACCATAACCTTGCCGGCCGATTTCACCGTCTTCTCCTTCTTCGAAGCCCGTCCACCTTCAAAAACCCACCGTTTTGATTGTTTATTTATCTCTGGAGTATAGTAGTGTATCCTTGTCTTATCCACAGTTATGTATCGACGCAGAAACTCATCAGGATTGAGACGAAAAGCTCCAAAACAGCCTCGGAGTCACACGATTGCGTTTATTCTCCACCGAGAGCAAAGACGGCACCCATCTTGCCAAAATTTTTATCACGTCCAATTTTTCGTGTAAAATTAAAAACACTGTGCCTTCCGATAAGCCCGTGGCCGCAACTATATCGCGCACTTTGATTCGTTGATCACTTAAAACCATGTCGTGGATTTTGTCAATCATTTCGGGAGTACTTCCACTGGACCTTTTCCATTGGATCTTTTGTGGATGTACGGCCACGATTAAACTCATTTACCCAATTATAAACAGTTGTAAACACAGGAGCAGACGTGCCCTGAACTTCATCCAGCTCAGCTTTGATCTCTTTCGGTGTTAAACCTTTTAAATATAAGTGTTTAATCACCACTCAAAACTCACTTTTTTCCATTTTTCTAAGTAAACAAAAGTTTCTTGCTTCAATCGATAATAAAAATGAAACCATGTGCTGAATATAACTGAGAATTTGACAGCTATCTGGTGAGTAATGATGCTTACTAAAAACAAACCATGTTCGATGCTAAGGACTTATTGAACAACCCTCGTATTTAGTCATCGGAAGACGAAAACTATCGTTTGAAGGAGACTGAAATATTTAGAAATGGTGCTACAGAGGGTACATTTCAATGTTTTTGTTTTAAGTGGGCTTTACAAAATCGATCAATCTATGCTGATTCAAATCAATTTTGTACTGTGTGCACTCATTTTTTATTTTAAAATGGTCACCGCTGCACGGGAAAAAAACGTCCCCCAACTCTTTGTCGCCGCTATGACGACGATAATCTAATTAGTGGCACCGCTATTTGACGTAACGGTCAGAACCAACACTCTCTAGAAAACCAACGCCATCTGATTTACATAGAAAACGTTTTTGTGACGTCAACCACCGCTACATTACACCCGCTAGATGATGGCACCACCTTCTTAGAAAATCGTAGCTTACAATGAGGTGAATTTCCCTTTGAACCAATATGTAAACAAACAAAATTGCCATCTAGACGTAGAGAAAATCTATGAATAAATTTCGAAAGACTATTAAATCCTGCAAAAGCATGTTTTAAGGAAATCCTACAATTTCACAGCGTTGGGACCACACTTAAGGAAAAATTTATAAGAATAATCCACAATTATTCAACATGTCGTGGATATTATTTTTCAAGCTGCCGATTTTAAAAATTAATATTTAGTATAAATTATCGAAATATGAATAAAACAACGAATAGGTCATATAATCACAAGCTTTATGGTTAATTTGGAAACGGCATATACTTTTTAAATATTTTGTAACTGTATAAAAAAAATAAACATCTTTGTCCCGATTACATAATATGAATTAAGTTAACCGTTAAATGACCAACTTTAAAATTATCTTCTACAACATTTACATTTCCTTTAACAATATCGCTAACACACGCTAATGGTTTTCATCACAATTTTGATACATGGAATAGGCACTATTAACATATATTGATTTAGATTAAGCATATTGACACATTTTTTCCAAATAAAAACAATTATTGTGGGATATTAAAAAAAGCAATTTTTTTTCCATTTATAAGAAATGACTTAAGTTATTTTAAAAAGTTGACAAATAATCCAGTGTATTGAATTATTAATTGTATATTATTGAAAATTTTATATTAAATGAAATATTACTTTTTGACCCAACAAGGATTTATTTTTTAACATCTCTTTTTAGGTCGATACACTTCTCCCGATCATCTTCCAACTTTTTTATGCCTACCAAAAAATACGACTAGCTAAATGTCCTCTGTTTCGGCGTTGATCTCTTCATTTAATGTGAATTTCTTTTCAGCAAGCCTTCATGGTTGAGAAAAGGAAGTCGTCGGAATGGGCCAAGTTCGGGAAATAGAGGGGATTCGGCATCAATTAATAGCACAAATTTACCAATTTCTCTGTTGAAACAGCGAACGGATAGGAGGGTGCACAGTCGTGGTGAAGCAGCACCTTCTTCTTCACCAAATGAATGTTCAGGCAGCATAATATTCTCCTGCAATCGTTTTTCTCTTTCTTAAATAGTCGATTAAGGTCACACCGAATCCCAAGAAAAACAGTGAGTTTTGATCTTGACCTGTCCGACCGATGGAAACGTCTTCGCCTTCTTCGGGACACATTCGCCGCCGGGTAAAACTCACTGTTTTGACTGTTCCATCATTTCTGACGTGTACTAATGTGCTCACTCGATTCCTTTTTTGATCCACAATAAGCGCCAAACCCATCACGCTGATAACTTTCCCATACTCGAATGTTCGTGTAGCGTTCGTCTGAGATATACTAAGTGACAGAAAAAGGAACACCTAGAAATAATGATTAACATTTTAAAATTATTGATAAAACAGTACAACTGATTAAAATTTGAAGATCTAATTATTACGACTTAGGGAGCTACAATCAGTAAGGGGTGGATCGACCTCCACTTTGTATACGCGCCTAGGCATTAATCTAATTAGGTGATCATTTTTTTTTTGGGGTATAGTGTCCCATGCTACTTGAATTTCACCCCGTAATGCCTCCAACGTCTGCGGATGGTGTGGCATTCTGAACAATATTCGACCTATGATATGCCACACATGCTCTATTGCGGAAAGATCCGGGGACCTCAGTGGCCAAGGCAGTAAATTGATTAGGGCTCCTTCAAAATGATATACAGTAACATGTGTAATGTGTGGACGTGTATAATCCTGCTAGAGTGGATTTGGGAGTATTCGAAGATAGGATAACAAATCGGAGTCTACAATTTCTTCGACATACTGCTGAACCATCATACTACCTCGGACAAAAAGTAGAGGTTTTTGTCCTCTCCACACACAAATACTACCACCGCACAGCCCGCACACGAACCATTTGTTGTCCACCAGATAATTCAAACAAATTGTTCCAGTAAATTGAACACTTAAGTAAAATTGTATTGGTGTGCTTAAATGGTACCACTTTAAGAGCGTCTACATTGCCACGAATGCATACTACATACAACACATACAGCTCGCACAACGCAATTTGTTATTGAAGTGGACCCAGCCTAACTTTCACTGTGCGACCAATCAACACTATATCATTTTTCAATTAAAAAATTGGCACATTCCATGAAAAATGGAATGCTGGAAAGTGCTCATTTTCTTCAATCTAAATGAGATTACATATCTACCACTTTATATACAAAAAATACTTGTTTAGTATAAATAAATAAATAAATACACACTTTATTTAGCATATGCAGCTAATAATAACAAAACAAAATCAGTATGCAAAAAATATATAAAAGTAAGAAAAATTCTAAAAAATCTTAAAAAAAAAATATAATCAAAAAGCAATAACTAACACTGTTCAAATGATAAAACACTATATTGCTTCAAATAATAGTTTAACAGTCTGTTGAATACATACACATTAGTAGCTCTCCCTATGTGGGCGGGCAAAGCATTGAAGAGGCAAACACCTTCCCAAAACAATGTCTTCTGGAAAGCAGTAGTTCTCACAATTGGTACATCATAATTGTTCTTAGAACAGACATCGTAAGAATGCATATTTACTCTTTGTGCCAAAAATTTTATTTTATATATCAACCGAATATTAGCCCTTTCAATGGCCCGTGCAACTGAAAACCAATCCAATGACCGCAACATTACCTCTATCGGTGTATACCTATCACAAGTCAATAGTACACGCATAGCCTTGTTCTGCTGTATTTGGAATCAACTAATACTGTCCTTATTACATGATATCAGCACAGACATACAATAAGTAAAATGGGGTAACTATAGTATTTTATACACGGCTCTTCGACCAGGGTATATACGATATATACGTCTAAAGAACCCTGTTTTTTCCAATCTTTCTATATAGATAACTGATATGATTACAAAATGTTAGCTGAGGATCCAACAGTACTCCTAAGTATTTAATTTAATTTACAATTTCAATATCACAATTGTTTATATTTATTTTTAACCCTAATTCATTAAATCTATTGCAGTTTGCTTTAGACCTTATCACCATGCACCTTGTTTTCAGTTCGTTTAGTTTAAGTTTATTTTTGCATAGCCATCTAAATAGTATTGCCAGTTCACTATTCAATGTTTCAACCATTTCAGGCAAATTATACCCTGACACAGATATGAGAGTATCATCTCCAAAAAGACTAATAAAGCATTTATCCAATAATGTAGAAATATCGTTGACATATATCAAAAACAGCAACGGACCCAAAACACTTCCCTGAGGAACTCCCCAAGCACTTTCCCTCTTTGCCGAAACTTTTCCCTCAACCCTCGTCCTATGATATCTGTCTGTTAAGTAACTCTTGATCCATTTCAAGGCTTTTGATCTTACACCATAACTTAATAATTTTTTACACAGTATATCCCGGTCAATAGTTTCGAATGTTCGCTTTAAATCAATAAACACACTAAGCACAGTTTTCCCGTCTTTTTATATATTTCCTCCATGTTGCACATGCATATTGAATAGCCATCTCACAAGAATGTTTTGTCCTAAACCCTGATTGAGCAGAAAATAACAATTCATTGGTTTCAAAATAAGTTTTCAACTCTGTCCATACTAGAGTCTCAATGATTTTTTCAACAACAGGTATTAAATGAATTTGTCTAAAGACACTTGGTACACTAGGCTCTGGTATTTTCGCAATTGGTACAATAATGCTGGTTTTTAAGTCCTCGGGAAATGTATTCGTTTCAAAACTTATATTAAATAAGTACAATAAAGAATAACCGATGGCGCAAAAAAAAAATTGTGTCATGGGTTGTCATTCATTCATCATTGTCACTCATACTTCGGCTTTTTAAGCTAAACACAACTTTTCTTAATCACTGCTACAGTCCCTCTCGTCGATACTCTGTTCTACTTCATTCAAACTATCGAAGTTCTCCTTCGTTGATCCGTAGTGAGCGTCAAAGCCGATTCGAGAAAAATTGACACGCCTAGTAAATTTTTTATTATTCTCCACATCTTCCTCCCGTCCCCCTACAAGCATCGATATTATTAAAGTACTTTTTCCTCTCAAATCGCAATATGGACAGTGCAATATTTGTTTTCTGCTTATAAATTCTCCAATCATATCGATTTGTGAAAGAAAACTTTCTATACGCTCTATCCCTCTCAACTTGAGCATTTCTTAGCTCTTTGCTCATCCAAGGGAACTTTCTAGGTTTTACTAATTTTAAGAGAGCAGCCCTATCAATAGCATCATGTAGAGTATGGTTTACTTTCCCGAAAAATTCGCACTTCTAGTGGTTTGTGTCAAAAGCTTATATATATATATATATATATATATATATATATATATATATATATATATATATATATATATATATATATATATATATATATATATATATATATATAAAGTAATATGTAAATAACTTAATATTATTGATTCACTTTGCTACTAATTACTTCTTATCGTTATTGATTATTATTGTTTACCGCTGATTACACAAGTCTACAAAATAAAAAAGAAATGTTAGTACCGAGGGGACTTAAACGTAATTTTTAAGTATAGTGTCTAGTAATATTCTTAGTACCATTAAATTATCAAAAGTAAGTACACTTTTTAATCTACTCACATTGATAATATTTTCTTCTCAGTAGCCATTTAACTTGTTTATTTTTGTTGTCTGCTCAATTCAAAAAGTTAGTAAATAAAACCTGGAAGATGTCATCGTCAAAACGATCGTGTTTAAACAATCCAAACCCTTTTTGTTACGTTTGTGGCTAGTATACGGTGAGAAGGTTTCGAAAACCTATTATATATCTGAATTTGTGCAAAATGAATATTTTGCTTAGTTTCATTTGAAAATTGTTGAAAGACGTTGTTAAACCATGGATTCCAATTAATGTTTGCACAATGCGTATGAAAATTTAAGGCAGTGGTAAGGGCATGGTAAAAGAAGTCAATTGAAGTTTGGTGTACCTATGATTTAGAGGGAACCAAAAAATCACTACGATGACTGTTATTTTTGCTTGGTCAAGGTACATGGTCTTAACCGAAAAAGTATGATATCTGCTATTAGCAAAATAAAATACGTACAATACAAAACTAAAATACAAACTCTTGTATTAGCAAAACTCAAGTACCCTGATCATAAGTTGAGTTATATGCGTTGATTTAAAAATGGTAAACTTTTGATTGGGTCAACAAAGTGGTTACACGAAATTTCCATGTTTTCTCTGTTTGTGCGATAGCAGAACTAAAGCGAGCATTGGATTAAAACAAACTGGCCTGAACGAAAATATTTAGCAGTTGGGAACGAAAATATCATAAATACAGCGTTAGTTACTAGAAGTGGCGGTTGGTCCATAAGGGCATGTGGGCACGTGCCCTACCTAAAAAATTAAAAAATTAAGTGGAAAAAATAATTTCAGATTTTATATTAATTTATTCTTCAATCTATGATCACGATTCTTGCGACTTCTATAGACTAACATCCATAATGTCATTCGCGGTAACGAAATAGGTCGTGGGTTGCCGAAGCGCATCGATTAAAGAGCACGTGCTTTGGGCACAGACAAGTTTGTGCAGGTACTGTTTTCTTTACTATCGCGTGCGAAAAAGAAAGATAGCAAAGCATCGCTTTGCTAGTAACCAGGAGATTTAACGCATTTATAACGTCATCATATGACGCCCCATTTTCAATAGTCAGGTGTTTTTCGCCATAGCGCTTTTCGACTTTTCGAGTGGTTGCAAACTGAATGTTTTGAACGATTACAATTGTAAAGATAAATTCAGTGCAATATATGAATAGCAATAATGTCACATTAACATTTGAGAACCGAATTGTCATCAAAAATCTTGGACGGCCGACTCCGATTCTGCAAATCAAGCAAGTTAATATTACTCAAAAACGAACATACAAACGCATATTCAATAAAACCGTGTATGAGAAGTATTCGTGGTTATGTGGATGCGAGACAACAAATAAATTTTATTGTTTTCCGTGCATGTTGTCACAAGTCGGAAAACCAGTAAGCGTGGGCGATCTTGATCGTGGCTGGATTAAACACGGTGTTAATGATTTGAAACATTTGGACGCAAAGGTAAAATCGCATTCTATACAGACATTTGAAAAATGAGTAAGAAATTAGTATGTTGGGGAAGACAGATGTTCGTTCCCAATTCAGTAGTGCACATCGGGACTCTATTAAAAAGCACAATAAAACTATTGATAGCAATCGTTACATATTGTTTAAGTTAATTGACGGTATAAAATTCTGTGGGGCATTTGAGCTTGCCTTACGTGGGCATGACGAAACCTACACTTCAGAAAATCCTGATATTTTGAGAGGGCTAGTAAATTTGATTGCTTAAATAGACAGTATTTTAGAAGCTCATTTTAAAAACTCTAAAAATAAATTATTTCTAGGCATCTCCAAACAAATTCAGAACGAATTACTAGATTCAATGTTCATGAATTACTAGATTCAACCGACCATCTACTCAAATGCAGATGGTTTTCATAATTAGATAATTTAAAGTACCGTGTCTATAACGACTGGGGAAAGCGAAAGATGTTTCACTACCCTCAAACGAATCAAAACATTCCTAAGAAACACAATGGGCCAGGGCTGACTGTACGCGTTAGCAATGTTATCTATTGAAAAAAAACCTTGTGAAGTCAATTTAAAATTTTAATGATTGCTGCTCAGAAATTTAGGAGAAAGAGCTTCAACTACAAACAAATTTAATGGTCATGGTCTTGTGGTGAGTTTAGCAAAATTTTATTATCTAGGTATCTATTTGAAAATTTGATATCTGACAGTTACACTCGTATTTCTA
The DNA here is from genome assembly GCA_031761425.1 of Cosmopolites sordidus. Lineage (NCBI taxonomy): Eukaryota > Metazoa > Arthropoda > Insecta > Coleoptera > Curculionidae > Cosmopolites > Cosmopolites sordidus. The sequence goes on along the minus strand of JARFXV010000172.1, from coordinate 337,297 downwards.
CACAGCAAAGTGTGTATATGATACTAAAAATGTAAAATTTTTGGTTGCGAAGCAATTCCCTATCCCCATTCCAAAATTTGGTTATACGTGTCCCACATGTTTTTCCCCTACGAACAGCCGCTGGTTACTAGAGGGAAAATAATTGTGCCTCTGTTGCGCATGAAATAGGGACTAATGAAACAGTATGTCAAAGCATTGGATAAAAATGATTCGTATTTTAATTAAATATCGAGGAAATTTCTTGGTTTAAGCAAGGAGAAACTTAAGGCTGGCATTTTCAGTGGACTGCAAATTAGGTTTTTGATAAAAGATAACAATTTCGTGCATTTATTGAATGATATATAATCATTAACATGGTTTTTTTTCGTCAATGTAAGAAATTGCCTTGGGAATTTTAAGTTCGAAAATTACAAATCGCGAATTTGTACAGAACATGCTTGTTCAATGGTGTACCAATAGGTATAGCGTGAAATAATCGTAATTTTTCGAGACCTATCATATCTCGGAAAATACACGTACATTTCAAAAAATGTATCCTGTTGGTCTGTCTTATGCCGTATCCGCGGGTTTCGTTTTTTTTTTGCTTTTGAGTATTTCGTGTAACATTGGGTCTTCATCAGTTTGTCAACGTTTTTCCCCTTGAGGGTCCAAGTCTGAACTCCATATGTCATCACCGATAGTATGAATCTATTGAATACCTTCGTCCTAAGCTGTTGGCCTGCCGAAGGCGGTGCAGTGTTTATCCGTAAACCTACCTTCTTAGAATCCTCATTTAGGCACTTTTAGCATGAAATATAGTTGTTCTTTGTTTGTTGTAAAATCATATCGTCATATATTCAAGTTTTATTCAAATTCAACGTCAGCAATTATTCAAGTATTTGCTATTTACATTTAAAGCTTTTTCTCCTCAATGTAAGCTTTTGAAAACATCCTCGAGATCCAATATAAATAATTTTGAAGATATTTGGTCATATTGCAGAACTCCGCTTTGAATAGGCATTGGTTCGGTTTTCTCTGATAAGTTGATCTATATTGTTGCTTCATCGTAAGTATCTTGAATGAGCTGCTGTTCCAAAGACTTTGTTGTATCGTTCATGTTTCGATGCTGTCGAAAACCATTTCAAAATCAATTAGTGCCTCATATAGAGGAAGGTAATATTCGTTTGCTTTCTCTATTTTTATTTTGGGTACAAATAGGTGGTCGACTGTACTGAATCCCTTTCTAAAACCGGCTTGATGATTGGATTTTGAGTTTATTTACTTGCGATAGAAGTGTTATGAGTCTGTAATTTGTTTGATTTAGTTGATAGACACTTTTTTGTAGGGCTAGGGCTCTTTTTTTTCTCGATTTTGTTTGTTTTTTGTTTTATTACACTTGTTTTATTATACTTGAAGAATGCTAGTTCATGATTCTTAAAAAATAGCAATGATGAATGATATTTGGAGACGCATTTCATACTGCAACACATCTTGCTAATAAATCATATTCTGTTTTAATACAGTTGTTTGTAAGCCAATAATATAGCCTTAATAGCCGATTAAAAAAAAAGAAAAGATAATATGAATGGAAGAAATTGAACTGATAAAAATAGAAATTATATATTTTGTATAATTTTATTATACATTGTATATAATTATATTATACAGAAAAGTAAAATACTAGTGATAACTAAGAAGCAACATGATTTAACGAAAATATAATGTAAGGATACAATTCTAGGAGCAGTAACAATCTATGTGCCGCTTAGGAAATATGATAACAAATGATAGGAATATAGATTAGGAATTAGGAAATAGAGCGAGGATCTCAATAGGGCCATTATGTGTTAAATAAACTACTATTAAGCTATATAATGCAATAATCATCCACTAATTTCAGCGAAAATTGGGAAATAGAGAACAAAACACATGAGAAAGATGGAAAGAATAAATGAAAAGACAAAACCAGTTAAATTCACTAATTAAACAATCAGAGAAATGACCAAGAAAGAACCAATTATGAGCAAAATATAAAGGAGACAATTAAATTGGGGTCACATACATAAAATAGTCTAGAACAAAGTGACAAAAATTGTTTGTAACAAAAAGGCACAAGAAACAAAGGAAAGGTAGACCGTGGAAAACATTGATACGACAAAGTAGATGCAGAAGAAAGAGAACAATCTTTCACGAACATTATGGGCAATGCCATTAAATGGAAGAAATGAGTAATGCAGAATTAGAAAATTACCCAAATCGACATACAGAAGAAAGGCAGAAACAAACGGGAAAGGGAAAATGGCTCCAAAAGTTGGTTAAAACCAACAGCAAACAGAATTTAGCGCTCAGTGATCGATACTTGATAAACAGAGATGGAGTCTTGGAATATTATTTTGATATATGGTAATGCACAGCTTATATATGATAAATTCATATCATTTTTTCAAATGGACTTAATAATGAAAAAAAAATCAACTCAACTCTTTGACTATTTAATGATTTGTTAATTGAATTCCATAATAACCCAAATATAAATAAATAAAATGTAAATATATTAAGAAAGTAGGTCAAGATATTTGTAGAAATTTTAGAAATATGTTAATTGTATGAAAAATATTCAGAAATAACTATTGAAATAAAATAGTATAAAGTAAAAATAAATAAAACGCTAAATAAAACAAATAATAATAAATGGAAAAAACATTATAAGCATAAACAAAAAATGAACTAATTTTAATCTTAAATATCAAAGATTTTTATTTGAAGAGACATTATAATTATAAGAAACTTTTTTATTGTTATTTTAAATTATTTTTATGATAATTATTACAGCAAAAAATTATGTAAATAGTAGTATATCTATTCACAAAAAATAGGGTAATAAGTTGGTCATTTCACAATCTATACCACGCCATTCCACTAAGCGAATGTTTAATGCCAATAAAATGATAATTTTGTTCTCGAGACACCATCAGTTAGTACTGCAACGGCATACGTAATCACCATAACAAGCTTATGTTAGAAATGCAGATATTGAGAGAAATTTATTGGGAAACCCAATTTAAAATTTAAGCGGTATTATACCATTTAATATTATAATGACATCAAAACGAAACAAACGACATAATCATTCATCAAACGATTGGATAAATAACAATTTTTTGCGAAAATATTATTATAATAGTCTGTTAAAAAATTGGAAAAGATCAAAGTTGGCATAAAAAAATAAAAATGTACCTACTTCTCCTGAATAATGATTTTAATAATAATAAAATTAATACGTACAAACAAAAGACGAGAGAAAATTTTATAGAAACCCAACAGATCGAGGTAACAACAAAAATCTTGATGGGAGTTCTAGTACACGTTCATAGTACAAGCTTATGTTAGAAATACAGATATTGAGAGAAATTGAAATCTTGATGGGAGTTCTAGTACACCATCCAGCCAAGATATACAGACATTTTGGTCCTTGACATTTGGTTGAATGTAAAAAACAACTTCCCCGGAACAACACCCTTGGAAAAAAAATCGAAATTTATCATACTGTTATATTGATTGTCAGGCCTTCAACTCGATTCCATAATCTTGGCTAATTAAGATACTAACACTCTACAATGTCCACCCAGCTTTAATAAACACACTTCATTAACTGATAAAAGAGTGGCGCACCACTATACATTTATCGCAAAATGGAAGTACCACCAAGACTGAGGAAATCAGGGTGACAAGCGGTATATTTCAAGGGGACTCGTTGAGCTCTCTGTGATTTTGTCTCGAACTGAATCCACTCTCTAATTTGATTAAAAGGACTCAAATCGGATACAAACTCCAAAATCCAAATGTATCGCACCTGCTATATATGAATACTTTAATATTGTATGCATTACCGCTATCGAAATTGCAACAACTCATTCAGGATATCATTCAACAACTCATTCAACTGATATTGACATACAGTTTGGATTAGATAAATGCAGAACTATTAACGTAAAGAGAGGATCTAAGTCAGACATGACAGGGTTTTTCACTGCAGAACAAGAATATATAGAGCCAATTCAGGAGGGCGAAGTATATAAATATCTTGGAGTAATTCAACAGTCCAAGAGAGTTGAGCATACACTCATTAAGGAAACACTAATTAAAGAATTTACGTCCAAACATGAAAACATATGCAGACAGTAGGAATATAGTAAAAGCTATGAACATTTTTGTTATACCAACCTTGACATATTCGTTTAGAATTATATCTTGGTCAAACACAGATATCGAAAGACTACAACGAATAATTAGAACTACACTAACAAAATATAGGAAACACCACCCGCACAGTAGTAAAAAACGACTTATATTACTAAGTATTGAAGCAGGGAGAGGAATTATAAATATATGTAATCTACACGAAAACAAATATCCAGTATGAGAACATATTTCCATCAAAGAATGATCGAAGGCCTGCTATATACCAGCGTCTGTTTAGCTGATGATAATTATATGCCTCTAAATTTTAAATAAATGGAACGACAAAATGAGAGTATTCAGACAACTGGAACATACAAGAGTTGAAAAATATGTCTCTACACGGTAGACACCGCCAGATAGATCTTGACCGTCATGAAGTCGACAAGAATGCGTCGAACGCCTGGTTGACATAGGGAGGTATTTTTCCGGAGACTAAGGGATTTATGTGTGCAATTCAGGATCAAGTCGTACACACTAAAAACTACCAGAAATATATCATTAAGGATGTACGAGTATCAAATGACAAATATAGGAAATGCCATGAAAAGCCTCAGACTAACCAACATATTGTGGACGCATGTGGTAGACTCTCCCAGACGGTCTATCTTCACTGTCATAATCAAGTGTCCAGTATAGTGAGCTTGCAAGTCGTAATAGCCTTATAACAGAGAGAGTTCCCTATTATAAATACACCCCAGAGACGGTACTAGATTCAGTCAATTTCAAGTTATATGATGTTTTCAAGTTTTACCCGTGCGTTTATTTATTAATAAGGCTAACTCGATTTCTAAATGAATGTAAACAAATCAGTTCATCCCGTATTCAAGCAGTAAAAGTGGAGTGAGGTAACAAAGAGAATCATATGGCGGTGTGCTACACAAATAGTTAAAAACCACTCTCTACTCATCAAAAACTTTAGTTTTCTTTTTGTCAAAATAACAGAGTAGTACGAACCAAAAATATAATTTATAGCGGCCCATTTTATATCCATTAATGTTTAATACTTTTCAAACCTACATTTTTACAATTATGTGTAAATAAACCAAACATAAAATACGAATTACTATCAACTATACACATTCCTACATACCAGGGCAGTCTGAAAAGTTTCAAGCCTTGACATGAAGATGACGTTACTCGTCAAAAATATTCTACTAATATAATTGCGCATTCCTTGAAAGATGACTGAACATTTCAGCCATATTAGATGCTCAGTTGTCAACAGTCATTTATGTCAGTCGATGTTAGTGTTTCTGTAAACATGGAAAAAATCGAATATCGAGCCCTTAAATTCTTGCATTTGAAAGACAATACTCCTACGCAAATTAAGTCGAGATGGATGCTTTTTATGGGGAATCTGTACCATTGTTTGCCACCATGTCATTTTGGACAATTGAATTTAAACGTGGTCGTAGCAGCTTGATTAACGATAAAGGTTCGGGTCTTCCAAACATTGTAACCACTACCGATAACATTGAAAAAGTTCACCAAATGGTGCTAGACAACTGTCGAATTAAGGTTAGAGTGATAGCAGAGGCTGTGGATATCTCGAAAGAACTTGTTTGTTATACTATATACTATAGGGTTATTAGATTATAGGGACTTAAGATTTGGGCTTGAAAAAGTTAACCACACGTTGGGTGCCCATATCCCAAGCCCTGTTGAAGCAGTGTAAGCAAAATAAGTCGGAGTTTTGGCATCGATTAGTAACCATAAACGAAACTTGAATACATCACTACACTCCTGAAGGCAAGGTACAATTGAAACAGTGGATTGCAAAGGATGAATGAACTCCAAAAAAGGCGAGTACTGTTAAATCGATCGGGAAAGTGATGACGACTGTTTCTTGGCATAGTCATGACGTTGTGTTAATCGACTATCTTGAAAAGTGAAAAAAAATAACAGGGGCATACTACGCATCATTACTTGACAAGCTGAAGGCAGAAACTGCGGAAAAACGGCTGCATTTGAAGAAAAAGAAAGTTTGCTCCATTAAGACAACGCACCGTCTCACACTTCAGTGGTCGCTATGGCAAAAATTCACGAATTGGAATTCGAACTGATTGGCCGTATTCACCAAATCTGGTCCACAGCGATTTTTTTCTCTTTCCTAGGCTCAAAGTTTCGCTCGGAGAACAGAGATTTTCATCAAATGAGGAGGCCATCACATTCGCAAACGAATATTTTGCAGCACAAGCTGTCAACTACTATTTGACCGCATTAAAAAGATAGGGGAATTGCTGGGAAAAGCCTAAAAAAAATGTGATTATCATTATGTAAAACAGTATCGAAAGCCAAAAGAGCATGAAATTGATTCAGTTACTAACGACTTTTTGTAGACAATAAACAGTAATGAACTTAATCTAATGTGAATAGTAGGATGATAACTTATCTTTGGTCAGTCAATCCACGAAACTCCTCGATGAGTATCGCACAGGCCACGTGAGGGGGAACGTCTGTCTGCTACTAACGGTTTCAAATATTCTGTGGGTCTGCTCCTGTGGGTCGCGAGGACTTTGAGGACACCCAAAGACTTGCGTGGAAAGAAGCCAAAAATTCACCCGGATCAACCACGTGGACAGGAAAAATATGAAAAAATAGAAACAATCCCCTACCAAAAAAACTAGAGAGAGATTTTATTAATATCATGAGAAATATTTTAATGAGGTTAAATTATTCTTACCCCTATCTGGCTTAAAAAAGAATTATTCATCGGACGACAAATAATTGTATGGCCACGAGGGTTCTTTAATTAAGATGGTCCAAAAATATACCTCGATAAGCTTCGGGGCAGCTCGCAGTGCGTTAGCAATAAAAATTCAGCAAAGCTGATAAATAAACTCGGCACTATACCCAAAATATCCCGAAGTCCAAAACTCTAATCAACGGAAATTTTTACACTGGGTCAAGGCCTATTGCTGCACAGTCGACTGCTCTCGAAGGTGGTCAAAAAGAGAATCTGAAGGGAGAAGACCAAAAATGGTTCCTTCGAAAAATCAAGCCCGCGAAGTAATTCAGTAGCTCTCCGTTAGAGTACTGCTAATCAACCAAGGTACCAGTATCGGACTGAGGTGAATGAAAAGTGACGAATTAAAATTGATGCGTTAATTCCAAGACTAAAATTAATATAACCTAAAGAAACATGGTACCGACCATCTGTTAAAGCCTATTGAAATATGAGCAAAAGATTGATCAAGAAAACACGTAATCAACTCTCACAACTTCTCGATACTGTCGCAACAAAGTTCGGCCCTGTATTCCGACTCAATACGCAGTACCGGATACACAAAATAACCACGGACATGCGTTAATTACCTCCTCCAGACTCGACGCAAAATGTACTCCATTTATATTTCAGTACCTTCGCCAAAATACCAAAATATAGCCTGAATAACTTAAATTTCAACATAATACAACTAAACCTGTTAAACAAATATAACCGTAACAATATATATATATATATATATATATATATATATATATATATATATATATATATATATATATATATATATATATATATATATATATATATAGAGTTTGACGAGCCTGGTGGCGGCTTCCAATCATGGCCGCTTTAACTATCTGGAAATAAAAATAACCTTGAACTCCAAATCCATCAAACTATGCTCTGTTTAGTATCTTTTACTTTAAATTTATCAGATCGATACAAATGGTATTTTAATACTAGGAGGTTCACATGCTCAACGAGAAATACTCGTTATAACCTCAGTTATAATAGATATGATAGCAATCAAGATGAATGCAAATAGAGTTGTTTTACATTACTTCACCAATGATATTATCGACCAGTAATCAAATATCAAACTGGGTACTGTTCCTGGCAATGAGGGGAAAAACGCACAACAGTGCGTTCTGAACGGTTTGAACGGGGTATCAAGGGAAAAACGCACTAGATTCCCACCCAAAGAGCTAACAAAACCACACCCTATAGCGTAGCCTCTAGTACTAAGCTGTGCAATGGGTACAAAGGGAAAAACGCTATACCCACAATCAGATACTAGAACAGCAAAACAGCATTTACTCACTTCATGGAATTGAAGGGAAAAACGCGCGACAATACCATAGATCTCTAAGTATTTATTAAATTACAGTTATTGCAAATTATTATTTTAAATCATTAAAATTATTATTTTAACATTGATATTTTTTATCAATAATAAAATTATCATACTGGGTACTGTTCTTGGCACTGAAGGGATGAACGCATGACAGTGCCAGCTTTGGGTCTGAACGGATATCAAAGGAAAACATTCACGAGATACCCACTATAAGAACTAACAAAACATAATGGATTTCCAACCACACCCGACGATTTAACCTCTAGTACTGAGTCGTGCAATAGATACAAAGGGAAAAATGCGCGATGTACCAACTCCAGATACTAGAAAAGTAAAACAGCATTTACCTACTTCATGGCATTGAAGGGAAAAATGCGGGACAATACCATGGATATCTCTCTCAATTTACAAATGATATGAATAAGCTGATATCACTACTCAAACAATGTTTAGATATTCACTTAAATAGATATCGTTTATTATTAATCCAATCATTCAATTAGAAACACTGTTTTTAATATTATTTAAAATGAACACTAACAGATTTAGTTGAATTGTACTTTTCTTGGTTATTTGCTCATAATCAGAACAGTATTATGTGTCATAAACAGAAAAGGAAATAGAAATAAGCTTGAAAGTGTTTAGTGACAAACTCACAACTAATTAAAGTTAATAGAAAACAAAGTGTTCAGTGACAAACTCACTCTTGGAATTATTCTGGAACGATACGACACGACACTTGTTCACAGTATAAATGAAAATATTGGTTTCAAACACTGAAATGAAGCCACTTCTAAAGCTTTTCTTCTTCTCTTTTTGTGTTTTTCGCCACGACCTTATTTATGTTATGTTCTTATGTAAATAAAGCATCCTGGGTAAAAAACAAAAACAAAACGGAGACACATTTCTCAGTGATTCTTTTTCTGTAATAAATTTGCCTAACGTACAAAAATGTTTAAAAAACTTTTTTTAAATAAATACAAACTTTTGAATGGTAATGGTCAACGGAGGTCTTCTCCTCCCGTTTTCAAAACGAATCAATTTCGAATAATTTTTCGAATTAATTTCTATATCATACTGTAAAGATAGCAAGTAAATATATTTTTTTGTATATGTCAATGACACGTACATTGACAATGATATTTTTCACTGATATACTACCAAAAATAAAATTATATAGGTGAGGTTTACTGTATGATTATTGTGTACTGAAATACTTAAAAGTTTTTAATTGTATTCGTTAGAATCGGGAACCATATTGAATTTAAATCTACCGATGACATAGCAACACAGTTATTTTTATTAAAATTAATTATAACGGTTTCTTTTAATCTTCTGTATTTTGTTACCGATTCTTAAAAAAAAGAGAAAAAAATATATGAACATGCCACAATAATTTAGACAACACCTCTAAAGATGTCCCACCATTTTTGCACATCAAGCGATAACTACCCTTAAGTGTTGTCGAAGCTTTTAGATAGAATAAGCAAACTCATATTGAGTATAAACACAACACAACCCAGAGTTAATAAAGCGAAAAATGAAATGTAGTCGGCATCTGATCCATTGTGATATAAAGCATCTTCACCAACAAAAGTGAAACAACTATCGTTTTGCCTGAGATGTATCAAGAGACCGGAAGATGTAAATTAAACAAACATATTTTTATACATTTGTAAAGCTAAAAGACCTTCTAAACAACCGATAGACCTATCGTTTTATTTGAGATGAAACCGATGTCTGAAAAATATATACTAAACAAAAATATTTCTTACAAATATTTTTTCTGTGTTTGACTGAAAACTTTTCAGACTACCCTCGTGTAAGCTTCAAACACATGTGTTCCATTGTAATCATCAAAAACAAATTTTAACACCTATTATTATTATCATCATTATTATCAATTATATGAAACAATATTTTTTAAACAACAAAAACAAGGTTTTTCATTATACCTGCTCTGTAAATACCAATTTAAATTTGTTACATGCATGTAAAGGACAAATGCATTGTAATATTACATCTTAATTAAACAGAAACATTTACTTCTTCGTCAACATCGTCTCAGCGGATACCCCGACCATTCTTTCAGTTATCGAAAGGTACTGCAATTTTCTCAACTGCTTCAGTTAGTTGTACCACTTCTTGCGCGCTGACACATCTGCTAGCCGCGTTCTCGTGAAAGTTATCGTTTGCCTTGAATCGTAAATTTATTACTTAAATATACTTATTACATTTTAATAATAATTTCGTATGGGAGTAAGCAATATGTCGTAAATAACGTTTGACATTAACAAGAAAAGAAACTTTTTGCAATAATTTCGTTATAAATCGATATTTAATAGCTCCGAATTGAATTATGTTTGTTTATTGTTAGAAGAAAGTGGCCACGAAAGTAAAATTATGGTAAGCTGTTCCCTTTCGGCAAAAAGTAAACGTGTGTATGAATGAATGAAATTGTGATTTCTAAAACTGATTGGCTATAACTTCAAACTGTTATTTTTTATGTCGTTTTTACAATTTCTCTTAAAATATTTTTGTAACTAATATTTAATTATTTATAATATCTAATATTTTTTTAATTTTTTTACTAAGCTTTGGGTTGATGCAAAAGCTCGTCCCATTCTTTTGAAAAAAAAGTATATTTACTAAAAATCACATTTAACCAATATACAGGGTGTCCCAAAAAATGTATACACACTTTGGTTCTAAAATCAATATTTATTTTCATGCACTTTACTTTAGGGTTCCAAAAAAAAAACTAAAGGAACACCCTTTATTTTGACTATCTCCAGTTTTCAAACTGCCCACCGTCGTGATCCAGGCATTGCTGATAACGAGAAGCAATGGAATCGCAAACATCGAGAATTCCATTGGTATTTATCCGCATTCTCTTTCAATTGTTACTCTTAATTCATTGACTGTTACCGGTTTTGTCTTATAAATCTTGTCTTTAATGTATCCCCATAAAAATAAGTCGAGCGGCGTAAGGTCAGTTGAACGTGCGAGATATTCAACCCAATCTCTTTTAACTTAAAGGTACCCTCATCGATTTGTCTTGGGAGCTAGTGGTTTTCTTCACATTCTGCCAAGTGCCATTCGCAAAACTGAACCCTCCTATCTGGGTCATCTTTATTAAGAGCGTGGACCAATCTTGAAATGTAAATATTCCAATGAAATCGCTTCTAAATGCAATGGACGCTAGATTTTGATATTCCTACCTCACGAGCAGCCGAACAGATTTTCTGGAACGTTCCGCCTAACTTCTTCGCCATTTCTTCTCTTGCGGGATCGGTTGATGTCAGTGGTCTTCTAGAACGTTGCTTGTGAACATCTTGAACTATTCCGTTCATTACAAACTTATCTCTAATGCTAGTTATTGTTAGTCGGGTTGGAGGATCTCGCCTGAACTGTCTTTGGACTTCTACCGCATTTTCGTATTTCCAGTAACATTTCACGATAAATTTCCGTTGCTCAAAGGTAAGTCTGATGGCAGCCATTTTTTAAAATTAGATCAATCTGAAAAAGAATGCAGTATGTGTATGGTATCGCACAATTAAGTGTGTATACATTTTTAGGACACCCTGTAGTATGTATCGTTCTGCTCGGTAACTTATCTCCGTCTCTCAAATAACTGCATAATCCCGAGCTTGTAAAAGTTCTCAGGTTTCTAAAATACTGATCCATGTGAGTTTTAAAATCTAAAAAGGAAGTAAACTTTTTTATTTACCACCTAAGCGGTTTTGAAGTGATCTAAATAAATGATAGTCGGAAAGCGTAAGGTCGGAAAAGTACGGTAGATAAAATATTCCAGTTAAGTTGTAAAAGTTTATGTCGGGTGGTGAACGTCAGGTGTAATGTGTTGACTAGATGGTTCCAAGAATTGTTCTGATCTCTCAAGCTGCTAAAATCTCACGATTGCCTAAAATTGCAATTATTCGATAAACTCTGTCAAACAATATCACAAGTTTACTCCTGTGAAGTACATAATATTTCAGCTTTGCGATGCATTGCCATTTACAGTCAAAAAGGGATAAACTTTTGCATCAACCTATTAATAATATATTATATTACAATAAGAATGATAAAGATCAACAAATTTAAACTTTTTTGAGGTAATATTGATGAAAATAGATTTACATGAAGTATGTCATAATTCTAAATCCGAAAATGATAAGCTAATTAATGTACAGTTAAAACTGTACGTAACACATACAGTTTTTTGTTACCGGGGGTCGGTGGTGGGGAAAAGAAGGAAAGATTTATTTAATATAAACATTTAAAACGTGTAAAAACTGTCCAAATACATTACTGAAGATTATGTGAATAAAAAATATATTACATGAGATGTCATACAGCGATAAAAACTTTCACATCTTCCTCTTGGGTTCTGTAGCATCATCTCTTTAAAACAAAAACCTCTCTCCTTATTCGCAGCCTACTGCACCCAAATTTTCCGGAAAAAAATTGGGGAAGTGTAAATATGCATTTTTAAGGACATCCGACACCCTGGTATTTCATAGGCTTCCAAGAGTTCATCTATGTCATTTTTATAGTTTTCATCTTTCTTGTTGCCCAGAAATCCTTTCACTATATTTAAAAAACACTTTCAAGCTGTCAATTCATTTGCATCCATTTTTTCTTGAAAACGGAATCCACCTAAAAGCTTCCTTATTTGAGGTCCAATAAATATGTCTTCTTTTAGTTTTGCATCACTTAATTGAGGAAATATTTCTTTTAGGTACTTGAAACCTTGAACCATCTTTGTCCATGGCTTTGATAAAGTTTTTCATTAGTGCAAGCTTAATATGGAGAAACGGAAGAAGCACCTTTTTTGGGTTAACAAGGGGAGCATATTTATGTTTGGAGTACCAGGTTCAAAAAAAGTTCTATGAGGCCAATCTTCCTTACTGTAATGTTTTTTTGTTGCCCTACTATCCTATAGACACAAGAAACAGCAATACATTGTAAAACCCCCTTGAAGCCCTAGCAATGTACCACTCACTTTAAAATCTCCACAAATATTCCACTGATATTGTTCATATTTACCGCAATTTAGTATGGTTGCTAAGTTATTATAGGTTTATTTCATTGTCACTGAATGAGCTAAAGGAATAGATGGGTTTCCATTATAAAGCAAGACTGCTTTTAGGCTGTATTTCAACGAATCTATGAAAGTTCGCCACTCGAAAGGTACATGACCCATATTAAGCTCATTCATTAAACCATCAATATCACAACAAACACATAGCGATCCTTCCATTTTATAAAAACTTGAAAATGTTACATTCCGTTTTCGGTAAAGTGAAACACTTGCATATTTATTTAACAGGTTCCACTGTTGTAGTTTGGAACCAAGAAGTTCCGATTTTTATTTTGACAATCCCATGTCACGTACCAAATCATTTAATTCATTCTGAGTTATTAAGTGAGGTTAACTGGTAGTTGTTAAAAATGTTGAGGCACAACTGGTGTTCTCAGAAAGTTGTGGATCAGATTCTAATAAAGAATTAGAATCATGGGGAAATATGTTGTCGAGATTTAAAGGCACAATCAGTACCGGCAGTTCCTGGCTATGACGAACTGGGCTAAGTGCAGAAAGCAAATTTGGATATTGAATTTTGTTCCTTTGCCTTTTTGAAATCCTTTCTGTTTTAGTGACACAAAAGTATCATTCACTTACATGATCAGTAGGTTCTCTCCACACCATCGAAATAGCAAACGGCATAGAATGTTTCTTACAATTCATCCACCAACCTAAATTTACGTGACAACTTACACAGTAAACATGAGGAGCCTAATTTTTGATCTTGATCTCCAATATGGCACTTAAAATATAAAAGATGGGCTTTTTTGACTTCGTCGAATATAGATCTAGCTTGTGACTTTAAAATAAATCGTCCGCATATATGTAACACAACTTATCCGCTGGATTTTTGTGAAATCGACGACTAGAACTTGCCATTTTATATATAATCGACTGCCTACATTGTCCAGTCCAATATACAATAAAATCAGATATAAAGAATTTCAATGAGCCCATTACATAAAGGAGAAGCAGGTACTTGAAAATGGGACATGCTAGGCCATTTGTGTGAAAAGACGTTTTAACAACCACCTAAATCAAACGCAAAAAGAACATTTTCATTAATGTTACAAAAATCATGACGACCTGTAATATCAAAGTAATTTGGTCACACTTACGCTATCTCCATGTCAAGCTGAAAACTTTTTCAACGACTTTCCTGTTATTCAGTTCTTCTATTGGACCTTCGGTGTGAAACACTGAACTCGAAGAGATTTACCGTTAAACACCAAATCACTTGATTTAACTCCTACGCACATTTTATAACCATGTTTGTATCATCAGATGATTCAATCTGAGATGATTCAAGATTGAATCATCTCCTGATAATGCTAACAAGGTTAGTGAAATACGCGTCGAGAGGTTATGTAAAGTAATATGATATTTAGAGCTCTTCGAGTTTTGGTCTCGTTTTATTCCTTAAATAAGCAGATGTTTCTTTTAAATAGTCTATAGACAAATCGTTCAATTGTTTTCAAAGTCACTTTCTTCAAAGAATTTGTTTCAGTAGAATTGAATCACATAATCATAAAATATTCTGAATTGAATTTATAACACAAGTCTCACGAAGTCATCCAAATGTAACGTCCAGATGTCAGCATTCTATAATATTTACATTTTATATGTTTTCAAATGGTATGAGCTAGCCTGTTTAAATAGAAGAGAGAACAATTGTATCTATAGATAGATATACAAAGCAACAACCCACTATTATGAGACTATCAATCGCAAAATTCCTGATTTTTTGGTGCAAATAATCGGTCAAATTAATCTACAATTTATCAAAGAAATATAAAGAAAGTGGGTGGGTGTGAGTGTTATTGATTAACTGAAAAGTGAAAGACCCAAAACTGTACTCGCAAACAAAAATATTGCTGCTGTGAGTAAAAGTGGTGAAAATGAGACGATAATATTAATTTCACGTCGTTCGCAAGAATTGGTCACATCTTATGACTGTTTATGGATAATTTTGCATTTATACGCATATAAAATTAACCTAGAAATCAAAAGAAAGTGACTATTTTTCCACATCATAATTTAGCTAGTTGGATTATTGAACAACGAACACCAGAACAAAAATATCGTATTTGGAGCGATGAAAATCATCGTGTTATTTAAGAAAAATATCTACGCTTATAAAAAAATCAGTATTTCCTGCATTTGGACTATTTTTTCTTCGAAGGTGAAGCTGAAGATGCAGGTACTGTAAACGACTATATAGAACTCTATGTTACTCATAAATCAAGAAACCATTCAGTTTATGCAATGGAAATTTTATCAAAGTTTAATGTCACGAAATGCAGATTTCAATTAGCGTCTAACGACATACGATTTAATACCGTTAGTTTTTCGTGACTATTTTGTAGTCTTTTAAAAAACCAGCAAATCATAAACAATTAATGATCCAAAAAACATTCAAGTTGAAAGTCTGCAATAACTTTGGTAACATGTCGAAAAGTCATTAAAGGTCATTTGGATGTTCGAATTGATAACCGCAGAAGCAGTGTTGATGAACATTTAGGCCGAGGCCGCACTACGGTTTTTTCCCGCCATCGGTTAACCACTATTACAGCAAAACCGTTCGAGACGCACACACTGCGATTAAAAACCGCGAAACCACCGGCGATTTTCACAGTTTGAAGATGGATTTCAAGAGAGCAGTATGTATTGTTGCTCTCATACTAAGAAATAGAAAAAGATAAAAAATATATACTAAGATAAAAAAAAAGAAGACACAAATTGCTAACTAAGTTCTATTGGTTACAAATTGTGGTGCGGTTTTTACCCCCGAGACATATTTCATGGTTTTAAAATCATTCGCGTGAAAAACCGCAAGTGCGGCCGCTGGTATTAGATTTCTTGATTCACAAAATCACGCGATTAAAAACCACGGCGGTTTAGCCGTAGTGCGGCCTCGGCCTTAAGTGATATAGTGTTCCATTTATAATTATAATGTATTATACCTTATTATATTACGAGGGTTGCTATTTATGTATTTGGAATAATAAATTAAAACAAATATTTATCATCGAAAATGGTTTTATTGTATTTCAAAATATTCTCTGCGATGATCGATATACTTTTGCATACGTTTGAACCAATGTTCACAGTAATTTTACCATTTCGACTAAGGTATCTCCAAAACATGCATTTTGAATGCATCAACCGCTTATTCTGGCGTTGAAAATCGTTGACCACGTAGTTTATTCTTCATGGAATTAAAAGAAATCATGGGTGCCAAATCAGGATTGTGCGACGGACGATCCGTCAATTCGATATTTTGACCGGTCAAATATTGAATTGTTCAAGTCCGATGTGTGAGAGCTCGCGTTGTCATGGTGAAGAATGATCTTGCGTCATTGGTTGTTTTTTCTTATTTCTTCGAAGACTCCTGGCAAACAAATAGTTGTGTACTATTCGTACATAGTTGTGTTTGGCTCATTTTAAAACATCCATATAGTCGACTGCTGGTTACTTTTGGGCGCATACGCATAATTGCAAGATTAGTCACCTGTATAGATGTTACGGCCTTTGACGAGTCTTTTTTGAGCGATTGTCAAATTATGCGGAATCTAATGCGCACAAATCTATTTCAGAGCTAAATGTTCACAATATCGATGTTTTCTACCACAACAACCGATTTTGGCTCACAATATCGAGGTTTTCTATCACAACAACTTATTTTGGGCAACCTTCTTTAAATTCGTCCATCAGCGAACGACGGCCACGATTGAATTCACTAAGCCCGTGATATACAGTGGTTTTAGAAAATCGTCGTAAATCATCACACGAAAATTCTCGTTCATATGAAAAAACGTTCTGAGTACGTATACAGTCAACAATGTCAAATTTCACGATGTATATGTCAGATGGAGCCTAACAACACCATTGTTGCCAATTCCGGATACGTAAATAGCAACCCTTGTATGATATAAGGTTTTTCAACAAGGAGTTTAATTTTTAACTTCGACTTAAACAACACTTTATAGAGATATAACAACGTTGCCAACCTCACTTTTGAAAAAGCACGGACCGTCGACCCATCCGGACATAAACCATAGCAAACAGTGATTTGTTTATAAAGCTGTTTAAGTAAAGAAACAGTTTTTACAAAACCACCATTTTCATACGAGGATAGAGTAAAAAGCCAGATATTTATTAATTGAAATACTGTTTTTTTGATCGAACATCTATTTATTTTCTATTTCGATAATCGTACAACGATTATCCAACTTCTGTATGCCTTTCAAAAAATACGACTCGTCGAAGTCTGCAAGCACAAAACAACCACCTGTTTCGACGTTGATATATTCATTCTATGTAAGTTTCTTTCCTGTCAACGATTTCTTCATGTTTGGAAAGAGAAAGGAGTCGTAGGGGGCTAAGTTCGGAAAATTGGGTGGATGCTTCATCAATTCGTAATGCAAGCGAGCGAATGGACAGGTGTATTGTCGTGCTAAAACAGCACTTTTTTCTTCGCCTAATGAGAGCCTTTTTTTCAACTTTTCGTAAAATTAGACCAATAATGCAGCACAATACTATTATGTGGTAATCTTTTCCTTTTCCAAATAGTCGATGACGATAATACTATAAGAGTGTTTAATCACCACAAGAAATTTTACTTTTTGGCGAACGCGTTTTTTAGATAACCATACTTCAAGGACAATTTTCTTTTTTGTTTAGTATTTCTATACTATATATTTAAATGAAGAATTAATAGTATCCAAATTTCTACTTTTAAGAAGGTATGCCTGAGGTACTCTTAATATACAAGGTGTCGCGAAAGAAAGTTTCTTTTTGATATAAATAAAAAAGAGACGTCGATCAAAAAACCTTCATTAATTATTGCAATAAACATTTTAGGAAATTACTTTTTAAAATAATGCCATCCAAATGTAAAAATTCACGCTCACAGCAGTCATCTAAACGAACAGCAAAATTCCTTAGGACGGCTCGGCACATAATCTCTGGAATGACCGCCATTTCGTGTCGGATATTTTCTTTTAACTGCACCAAAGTACCCGGTGTATTGTCGTAAAGCCGCACAAGAGAAAGTCCATATGGCTCAATCAGGACTACGTGGAGGCCTATTTAGGTCACCTCTCCTGGAGATTAGTGTTTGAATTGAATTTTGTATGGGTACAGTTTTAAGTCGTTGCGCAGAATGCGGTGAAATTATGATCGAGGCACATTTAAAGCATGCGCTCGCTTATGAAAGGAAAGGTCCGGATTGTCACAAATGGACTGATTTACGATTTCCACATTTTCGTCACCTCGTTATGACCTTGGTCGCCCGGACTTACGTTTATCCATAGTGAAACTGGTTTCTTCTTAATTTTTTAACCCATTTCCTGATCAGGGGAACACTTGGCGCATCTTTAATGTTACACAAAACACGATGACTGCAGCACTTTCTCTGCGCTACAGTGGCCGAATCATTTTTTTTATAAAATTCTCGCACACACGGTATGCTCTTGAGAAATGCTTCATACCGACTAAATTCCTAAACGCGGGGCTATGGATTGACACCCGCCCCCGCCCCTCACATTTGTTGCGTTTGCGCAGTGAGCCAATGAAATAGAACCTTTCTTATGGGACACCTTGTAGTTAAACTAATCCTTTAAAAATACAGATATGGATAACTGCAAAAATACCCTGCAGGAAGAACCAGAGCCATATCTCATCGTACCGTATCTAAAAACCATATCTACATATAAGTACATGAAAATTAATAAGGCAATCGCATAAAAATATAATCAAATGTAAGAAATTTGTTGACCATAACCAAACTGAGAAGTGTATATACTTTCGTATATCAAATCATTATGGGATGTGCCCATACATTGGAGAAATGAACTTATTAGCTGGAGTAGTGAATGTAGAACCACCATAAGAAGTGGTTTGGCTAAAAACCTTCAATAGGAATCAAAAGGAAACGAAAATTTAAGTAAAAGCATTTTATATAAACATATGCGCAGATTCACATGCAACTGAATGTAAAAATTGGTATTTATTTGCATATATGGCAAACTCTAGTCTAATAAAACTAATGATCATGAAATTTTTCTAATTATGCAAACATGGTTTTTATGAAACACATTTGCTTCAAATAATTAATACATTATGTAGATATGTATATGTACAGCTGTAACGTTTCTTTACCAATAACATAGTTTCCAAATATATTTGAGTATAGAATATAGTTAAAACTTTTAATTTGGTCAGTATTATATTATAAATGGCCTAAATTATACAGTAATTATATCAACTATTTTAAGGTTGTATACGTTTCAATATTTAATAAAAATAATCGTGTTTTAGTACGGTTGTATGTATGTATAATATAATAGTATCACATAAAAGTTTAACGTCATATATTATTTTTTTTACAGTTTTTCTTTATTTCAATCTTCCTTTCTATCTTTCCAGGTTTATTTCTTTCATCCATTATTTCGTTACTATTTAATGGGAGTGTTCTCATCCCCAAAGTTTTACCTCTTTCTTCTACCTCATCTACTCTGTGTTTTATCCATGTTTGTCTTGGTTTAACTCTTTTCCTTTTCTTATGTGTTTCAAAAACATGTCAGCGTAATCGGAATCATTCCATCGGGTGGTCCATAAAGTTTAGTAGCGATTTTGCATCAGTTGCCCTTTTAACGTTTGAAAACAAAATCTGTGTTAGATTAGCAATGGTTATTTACATCTTATTAATTCGTGTGGAATTTAAAATGTTTACGTTCAGATTCGTTTTGATTAGCTTTCAGTTAAATTATTTTATTCCGTATAAATTTCTCGACGTACGTTTCGCTAATTATGTTTATCAGATGATTCAATCTGATTCCATTTCCTGTCCAAACAAGAAAACAAGATGTGTGCCCTTTATGGAGAAGATTTTGTTGGGAAGGGTACGGTCTAAAAGTGGTTTGGTCAGTTCAGGGGCAGAGATTTTGCCTTGGAAGACAAGTATCACTCTGGCCTTCAAGCACTAATGACGAAGAAATAAAGCTCATAATAGCCAAAGATCTACGCAACATGGTCCGTGAGATAGCAGATAAGTAAAATTTTAGCAAATCGGCCGTTTTTAACCATCTGAAAAAAAATGGTACATTTGCCGATATAATGTCTGGATCTTCCACAAGCTTGTAAACGAAATTTGCTGGATGGAAACTCTTCGTGCGAGTTTTTAGTGAAAAAAAATCCGAAACTCTATTTTTGAAGCGAATCTACAATAACGTGCCACGAAAAAAGTTATGGGGGTTACCAGGCTTAACGGTTTTAAGTGCAACAAAAGACGGCCTTCATCCGAAAAAAATATTATTTGCATTTGGTGGGATTGGAAGAGACCACTACACTTAGCTTCTTCTGTGCAATCTAACAATCAACACCGACCTCTACTCTTCAAAATTAGATCGGCTGAAGGCACTGAAGAAAAACGACCAATTAACAAAGGCGTCGTGTTTCATCAGGACAATGCACAACCACACGTTTCAATCAGGGCCGAGCAATGTTTGTTGAGTTTCGATTGGGATTTTTTACCCATTCAGTTTACTCACCGGACATCACTCCTTAGGACTACCCTCTATTCCACTCCCTCAAAAATTGTTTCAATTGGAAATTTTTTAAAATGGAAAAAGAGGTGAAAAACAACCTGTTGATAGTTCTTGAGAATAAAGATGCAAATGTTTATCAAAAATTCATTATGGGCATCTATTATTAAGTTGGCAAAAAGTTGTAAATAATGTCAATTACAGAATAAGCCAAATACCTATTTGCATAAACTATTTGCGTGTCTTTCTCTGAAAAAAACCCTACGAACTTTCCGGAAAACCCGATATTTTCGTGGCCAAAACAATTTAATTATATTCTTTCTTTTTTACTCATAATTTGTGCTTGCTTAGTCATTTCCCTGGTTGTTTTATTGGTTAATCTATCTTTGTTTCTTTCCAACTATTCTTCAAGGTGCTATTCCATTTAGCTTTTCCACGTGTTTCTTATGTAATGTCTAATTACAATTCCTTCTGTAATGTCGCTTGTATATAATCGCTTATATATAGTGTTGAAAAGGTTACATTATTTTTATTCTTAATATTATTCCATACCTTAATTCCTTTTTCCTTAGAAATTGTATTTTACCCATAATATAATTTGGCTGATTTCTTCAGTCTGTTATACAGAGTGATTCAGGAGGAAGTGTCAATATTTCAGGTACATATTGAGGGATCGAAAATGAACATAAACATTTCTAGAAACATTGGCCCTACTCTCAACTGTTACAGAGATACAG
This sequence comes from Cosmopolites sordidus, assembly GCA_031761425.1. NCBI lineage: Eukaryota > Metazoa > Arthropoda > Insecta > Coleoptera > Curculionidae > Cosmopolites > Cosmopolites sordidus. The sequence goes on along the minus strand of JARFXV010000172.1, from coordinate 315,624 downwards.
GGTTAAACAAAAGTTAAAATGTATAAGATTTTTTTTAATATTACTTTTATTATAAATAGTTAGGCTACGTTTTGTTTTTTCAAAAATACCACTATTTACTTCCAAACACTTGTCAGCTCTCTTATGAAGAGCTCGGGTTGCTATGTGAATGGATTCGTATTCGTCTGTTCCGTATAACTACTGCTGCATTTACTATCCAGTGTAGGAATGCATCTCTAGTGTCTACTTTAGTTGCATATACCAAAGATTTAACCCACCCCCAAAGAAAATAATCCAGAGGATTAAGGTCTGGTGATTTAGCTGGCCAATTGTGCGAACCACCGCGTCCAATCCACCGGTTTGGTAAGTTGTTGTTTAAGAAATTTCTCACTTGTAAGCTGTAGAGTGTAGGGCCTCCATCATGTTGTAAATACATGTTTTGTCGTACATTAAGTGGAACATTTTCTAACAGGTTTTGCAAATGATTCTGTAGAAAATGTGGGTAAACTTCTTTTGTGAGATGAGTTGAATATGAATGGACCGATAGATTCATTTTTTTGTATCATACATACATTACTGCTAAATCAATGTTGAAAATTATGTTCAGCCGTAGCGTTTGCATCGTACCATGAAATGGATATAAACAATTCATGTGAAAAGTCCTCCAAGCAGACTATTGTGTTATTTAGCAAATATCTGCATTTCGCCTTGTATTTAAGCTTGGATCATTTTCAACGATGTCAAGGATTGCCTCTTCAAGTTTGAATTGCCCTTCAGATACAATTCTCGCACTTGGAAACATACCAGAATATCCAGCAGTGATAAAAACTTGTTCAAAAACCCTTCTATCCAGCAGTCTCCGATTCGGGAAACGACGCTGATATTCAGAAACTGCGCGATTTGAGCGTCCGTTACAAAAACCATAAACAAACAATATATCAGCATATTCACGGTGAGAGAATAACGAAAGCATAATGAAATCAATAAAATAACTTTAAAACAATTTGCTAATGACAAACTAACGATTAACTGGTATAAACCATGGTTGCTTAGCAGTAAAAAAAAGGAAAGGTACATTTTTCACTCTTTATTATATTTGCTATCATGTCAAATCATCCTATCCATCCATCCATCATGTCCTATCATTTGCCATTCCGTATCTCTGTAATAATGTAATAGGACCCATGTTTATAGAAACTTTTATATTCATTTTCAGTCCCTGAATATGTAGCTGAAATATTGACATTTCCTCCTGAATCCCCCTGTATATACAGGGTGTCCTGAAGCTCAAAGTCAAACGGGTGCCGGACGAAAGGTTGTAACAATTCTGCTAAAACTACAAAAAATCCATGTCACCATGTTAACTGATAATAGACATATTTTTGAAAATCTTGAAATTTGACACCCTAGACTATATCTTTAGGTAGTGTGGTCACCAATTTCCCGATTTTTCAGTGATATTTTTTATTACGTGATCCTAAATAACCATGACACTTTATGTTAAAAAAAAATATATTACAGTACCCTGGGCAAGTTGTTTCAAAAAATAGCCTATTTAGGCAATATTTCAAAATGGTACAACAATTGGCATGTTTCTATCCACTTTCAATGGCGCCAACTACTTGGATTTATTCCAAAACGATTTGCAAACTTCGTTAGAAGATATATCACTCAAAATCTACAGAGAAATGTGGTTCCAACAAGATGGTTGCCAAGCGCACTATGCTCGTCCTGTACAGGATTATTTGAACAAAGAATATCCCGAAAGGTGGATTGGGCGCCGTGGTTAAATTGAATGGCATCCTCGTTCTCCGGACCTAAACCGCCTTAATTTCTTTTACTGGGGCTACATAAAAGAAAAAGTGTATTCAAAACCAATGCAAAATCTAGTCGAACTGCATCACAGAATTGTTGAAACAGCAGAAGAAATAAATGCAAGGAGATTCACACTATTGGTGAAAAGATCTTTTCTGAGGCTATACAGAGCATGTATTCGTGCCGAAGCCAAACATTTTGAGCATTTGCTTTAGTTTTAAATAAAAATATTGTAATAAATAAAAGTATTACAATAATTCATTTCATTTCATTTCATATTCATTAAGTTTTATCTTAATATAATAAAAAGCCACTTATTAATTTGACTCACACACATTGCTTTTGGGTTGAGTTTTTTTGAAATAAAGTTCTTCTGCAAGAATGCAATTTCTCAATCACCTCATCAGTCTCATCTCGTCATCTCATAAATAACGATGATTTGTCGAAAAGATGAATTCTCAATCTGTCTGATGAAAATATTGCAGCTGCTGAATTACTTATTGAGATGCACTACCAACTTATTGAAATATTGGCCGATAAAGCTCTACAATTGATACACCCTTCCTACTTATGCAAAAAAGCAACTAAATATAGAAATCGTCTATTATGACTGAAAAATAATTTGCCAATTTCTTCTCACAATGTGGAAAGCAATCTAGTCCGCAATGGTTGTCTTTTAATAAATTGAACATTTTTTACGGCGTCTGACAGAACATTTTGTAAATTATCTGGCATCTTTTTTGTAGCAAGCGCATTTCTGTAAAGAAAACAATGCATCCATTCCATATGTGGCATAATGTCTTTTAATTTTACTATCACGCCACTGTTCCTCCCCGTTATCGCTTTCGCGTCATGTACATACCGCAATGCATTTATTAAAGTCCAAGTTTTCGTTTTGTGTGGCTTCAATAAAATTGAAAGTGTCCTTCGCCAGTTGCACGACCAGGGATTGATTTGCTAAATAGCATATTTTCTGTAATTGACGTATGCGTATTGTGAATTGCGTATGTGCCTGTGGATTTCTTCCTGGGATGGTGGTGGTGATTCTGAGTGGGTATGGATACAATTTTACTTGGGGAATCTTGTGTCGCGTTCACGGCAATTGAGGTCAGAGAAATAGTGTACCAGCTCCTGACAATTCTCCTGATTGGTTAGCGCCAATCTCCCATTCCGCTTTCTGAAGCAAATATTTTGTGGTGTGTATCCACGGATTTCTCTTGCAAAAGTCCTATAAAAGTCTCTCGTGTTATAATTGCGGATATTCTTCTCTATAGAGTCTAGTTGTTCCTTCATGTACTTCCTTTTAGTTTGCCTGATAACCTTTGCGGTCTGTTTTCTAGCCACGTTAAAAAGCTGTTGAATTTCTGGAGATTTTTTAGCGTTGTACTCCCGAAATGCTCGTTTGCGTCGCTGCAATGCACTTTCGCATTCCGAGTCCCACCAAGGGTGTTTTGTGTTCTTTTTCAATGGGATCAGTTTTTGTGCTTTTTGTGTACATTTTTTTGTGGAATTTTTCCATGTATCTGCCTGTTCCTTTTCCCATTCCTCTGTTATGTTGGATTCCTTGATCTTTTTTTGTCGAATTTCTGTAGATGTGCTTTCTTGTGATGAATTCTCCTTGGGGTGAACTTGACTTTGATTCGTGTTAGGTAGTGCTCTGAATCAATGTTCGCGCCCCTGCGGACTTGGACATCTTGGATCTCTCATTGTAGTGGGTATGTCATGTCATATGTAGTGTGTTTTCGTCGAGATTTTCTTAGGGATATTGACATGATCTTAAGGTTATTCTGTTGGCATAGTTCAATGAGTCTTGTGCCGTTCTTATTGGTAAATTTGTGATCGGGGAATTTGCCTACTGTTTTCTGATGGATTTTTTCTCTACCGATTTGTGTGTTAAAGTCGCCCAGTAAAATCTTGACGTCATCGTTTGGGACCTTTGCCATTACCTCTAGTGTTGCCCAGAATTTCTCTGTAGACTTTGGGTTTTTTGTGTTGTCATATATATATATATATATATATATATATATATATATATATATATATATATATATATATATATATATATATATATATATATATATATATATATATCATCATCATCATCATCATCAGCCCGTATCGATCCACTGCAGGATGAAGGCCTCTTCAGCATGCTTCCAACCTTCACGGTCCTGGGCTTTCCTCTGCCACTCGGGTCCAATATACTTAACGATGTCATCAGTCCATCGTGCTTTCGGTCTTCTTCGCGGACGTTTGCGATCAAGCGGTATCCACTCCAGGATTGCCTTGGTCCATCTGTCGTCCCATCGCCTCGCTATATGGCCTGCCCATCTCCATTTCAACTGTTTTACTCTTCCAATGATGTCACAGACTTTTGTTTGTTCCCTGATCCATGCGCAGGACTTTCTGTCTCATCTTGTAATGCCAAGCATACATCTTTCCATTTCCCTCTGTGCCACTCGAAGTTTTTGAATTGATTGCGATGTGAGTGTCCAGGTTTCACTTCCATATGTCATAACGGGTAGAACGCACTGATCGAATACTTTTCTTTTCAGGCAAAGTGGGAGTCTGCTCTTAAACACTATGTTGAGCCTACCAAATGCCCGCCAGCCACATTTAACACGCCGTTCCACCTCCCGGGCGGTATTCCCCTCCATGGAAATCCTCTGCCCAAGATATACAAAGCTGTCCACAATCTCTAAATCCCTTCCTAAAACTGAAATTCTTCTGTCCTGAGCGAAGTTATTGAACATAACCTGACTCTTTTTCAGGTTAATTTTCAAGCCAAATGGTTCGCCAGCCCTTTGCAGTTCTTGTATGCGTCTGTGCAGCTCCTCTGGGTCTTGTGAAATGAGAATAATATCATCTGCAAATCTAAGATGGTTTAAGTTTGCACCATTGATATTTACCCCATCCTGTTCCCAATCCAGTTTACGGAATACTTCTTCAAGGCCAGCCGAGAAAATAATAGGCGATATTGCGTCACCCTGCCGTACACCTCGTTCTATATTAATTCCCACTTCAAGATCATCAAAGTGAATTGTGGCTGTAGCTCCATCATATATCGATTCTAATAGGTTTACATAGGCTCTCTCTACACCTTGGCTAAGCAGTGCATCCATTATCGCATGCTTTGAGATGGAATCAAATGCTTTTTCGTAGTCGATAAAAGCCAAGCACAGTGGCATGGTGTATTCGTTGTGCCTTTCTATGACCTGCTGTACAACCTGGATGTGATCCATTGTACTGAATCCACTTCTGAATCCTGCTTGTTCTCTTGGTTGTGCGTCATTCAGTTTTTTTAATATTCTTTTAGAAATTATCTTAGTGAAAACTTTGTACATCACTGATAGGAGGCTTATTGGAGGTAGTTCTTTAAATCTTCCTGTGCTCCTTTTTTATGTAAATATAAATATATATATATAATAAATATATATATATATATATATATATATATATATATATATACATATATATATATATATATATATATATATATATATATATATATATATATATATATATATATATATATATATATTTTTATATATATATATATATATATATATATATATATATATATATATATATATATATATATATCTACACGAATCAAAGTCAAGTTTCACATCACAAGAAAGCACATCTACAGAAATTCGACAAAAAAAGATCAAGGAATCCAACATAACAGAGGAATGGGAAAAGGAACAGGCAGATACATGGAAAATTTCCACAAAAAAATGTACACAAAAAGCACAGGAACTGATCCCCTTGAAAAAGAACACAAAACACCCTTGGTGGACCACAGATTACGAAAGTGCATTGCAGCGACGCAAACGAGCATTTCGGGAGTACAACACTAAAAAATCTCCAGAAAGTCAACAGCTTTTTAACGTGGCTAGAAAACAGACCGCAAAGGTTATCAGGCAAACTAAGAGGAAGTACATGAAGGAACAACTAGACTCTATAGAGGAGAATATCCGCAATTATAACACGAGAGACTTTTATAAGACTTTCGCAAGAGAAATCCGTGGATACACACCACAAAATATTTGCTTCAGAAAGCGGAATGGGAGATTAGCGCTAACCAATCAGGAGAATTGTCAGGAGCTGGTACACTATTTCTCTGACCTCAATTGCCGTGAACGCGACACAAGATTCCCCAAGTAAAATTGTATCCATACCCACTCAGAATCACCACCACCATCCCAGGAAGAAATCCACAGGCACATACGCAATTCACAATACACATACGTCAATTACAGAAAATATGCTATTTAGCAAATCAATCCCTGGTCGTGCAACTGGCGAAGGACACTTTCAATTTTATTGAAGCCTCACAAAACGAAAACTTGGACTTTAATAAATGCATTGCGGTATGTACATGACGCGAAAGCGATAACGGGGAGGAACAGTGGCGTGATAGTAAAATTAAAAGACATTATGCCACATATGGAATGGATGCATTGTTTTCTTTACAGAAATGCGCTTGCTACAAAAAAGATGCCAGATAATTTACAAAATGTTCTGTCAGACGCCGTAAAAAATGTTCAATTTATTAAAAGACAACCATTGCGGACTAGATTGCTTTCCACATTGTGAGAAGAAATTGGCAAATTATTTTTCAGTCATAATAGACGATTTCTATATTTAGTTGCTTTTTTGCATAAGTAGGAAGGGTGTATCAATCGTAGAGCTTTATTGGCCAATATTTCAATAAGTTGGTAGTGAATCTCAATAAGTAATTCAGCAGCTGCAATATTTTCATCAGACAGATTGAGAATTCATCTTTTCGACAAATCACCGTTATCTATGAGATGACGAGATGAGACTGATGAGGTGATTGAGCAATTGCATTCTTGCAGAAGAACTTTATTTCAAAAAAACTCAACCCAAAAGCAATGTGTGTGAGTCAAATTAATAAGTGGCTTTTTATTATATTAAGATAAAACTTAATGAATATGAAATGAAATGAAATGAATTATTGTAATACTTTTATTTATTACAATATTTTTCTTTAAAACTAAAGCAAATGCTCAAAATGTTTGGCTTCGGCACGAATACATGCTCTGCATCGCCTCACAAAAGATCTTTTCACCAATAGTGTGAATCTCCTTGCATTTATTTCTTCTGCTGTTTCAACAATTCTGTGATGTAGTTCGGCTAGATTTTGCATTGGTTTTGAATACACTTTTTCTTTTATGTAGCCCCAGTAAAAGAAATTAAGGCGGTTTAGGTCCGGAGAACGAGGATGCCATTCAATTTAACCACGGCGCCCAATCCACCTTTCGGGATATTCTTTGTTCAAATAATCCTGTACAGGACGAGCATAGTGCGCTTGGCAACCATCTTGTTGAAACCACATTTCTCTGTAGATTTTGAGTGATATATCTTCTAACGAAGTTTGCAAATCGTTTTGGAATAAATCCAAGTAGTTGGCGCCATTGAAAGTGGATAGAAACATGCCAATTGTTGTACCATTTTGAAATCTTGCGTAAATGGGCTATTTTTTTAAACAACTTGCCCAGGGTACTGTAATATATATATTTTTTTAACATAAGGTGTCATGGTTATTTAGGATCACGTAATAAAAAATATCACTGAAAAATCGGGAAATTGGTGATCACACTACCTAAAGATATAGTCTAGGGTGTCAATATATATATATATATATATATATATATATATATATATATATATATATATATATATATATATATATATATATATATATATATATATATATTTATCACCTATATTTTTAAAAAGTGTATTACTAAATGATTGTACGTTTTACGCCATTCATCGATGATTCATCATGCGATATTCAGTTAAATAGCGGACCGTAACTCTGCTAAATTTTTTTTTTGATGCTTCCACTGATGGACAGTTACTTCAGAGAATTTGAAATGATTGTTTTATAGTTATGTACAGATTAACGGATACAGAAATTACAAATTAAATAAGAAAGCATTCTATTTGAAACATTTGATATAGAAATAATTTCTTGGGATTAAGGAGTTTTGACGTATATTAAAATGAGCACCAAAAAATTTACTTAATATACATATTGTATGTATTACTATGACCAGAAAGTAAGGTGACTTTTTAATTTAATAAAACAAAATATTTATTTATCTATGCAAATATATTTTGTCGCATTCAAAGTAATCCACTCTCACAAAATACTTATTCCAAAGTGTTTTCAAAGTCCGAAACAGTTTTTCTTGACACACTTGACTAACATTATTTTCCACCATTAATTTAAAAGGGCACTATTACTTCATTTACTTGTAATTGCAAAAAAATTATCTTGAGAATTGTCGATTCACTGTAGGATGAAGGCCTCCCCAGCATGCTTCCAACTCGCGCTGACCTGAGCTTTCCTCTGCCGTTCGGGTTCAATGTACAGTGTGTCCCAGATAAGAATGCACTCTACAGAGACTTGCGAAACCATAAGAGATACAGAGATGATTAAATTAGAAAAAAGTTGCATCTCACTAAACTCTCCAACGTCACGTTTTAAAATTTGAAAAATTCCGAAGATATGTGGGAAAACCCGAATTTTCGATATTTGGATTTTATTCGTTTGATTCTATTTGAAGAGATATATCAAAATAAATTTGATATTTTCTTGTCCACTTCTCTTCTATAAGGTGGTGTAATTAAATTTTTGATCCGACGTTTCGGCTTTTCTCGACTATCATCATCTTTGTTTTTTTTTATTTATTTTATGTTTAGTAAATTATACGTTTTATTCTGAATCTGAATGAATTCTGAATATTTATTACACATTTCCAAGGAAAAAACTCATCATCAATGTAAATAAAACTATTTAAAAAAATATTTTTATTGTATTTAAAGTTTTGTTGGTTTTCAAAACATTTTCTTTACTTTACATTATTGAGAATAATATTAAATTTATTATAGAAATGAAAACTAACAACAAAATGTTATGAATGTATGAACAATTCTGAAATCAGAGAAAGTTTTCTAAAAAATTCAACAAATAACAGTTAATTTTATTTAATACATAAAGTTATTTTTATAATACAAAATTATTTTTTTATTTTCAAATATTACAGCCTTATTCTCCAAATATAAATAACATCGGTAAACATTTTTTTCATAACGTTATTTAACATTTCCGGACTTATTTATCTTATTGCGCTCGAACCTCAGCTTTCAGCTCGTCATCATTTATAAATTTCATCATTAAGGAATCCCCAAAAGAAAAACTCCGTCGGTGTGAGATCTGGGGATCGCGGAGGCCACTCTATAGGACCATGAAAAGCAATTAAATTATTTTGAAAGCAGTTTCTCATATATTCCATACTATATCTAGAATTATGAGAAGGAGCCGCCCCATCTTGTTGAAAGGAAGATTCTCCAGAATATCTTCGATATCGTTTCTTTACTTCCTTTATAAATGATGGGTCCAATAACTGGGGTTCCCAAAACGGTATTGAGATATCGATGTACGAACACGATTTTCATTTTGTGTTGATCGACCAATAATGACAATTTTTTCTGTTGAAGATGCCATTGTTATAAAAATAACTTTCGTCCGTCCAGAGAACATCAGTAGCAAAATGACGATTTTCACAGCATTACCTAGTAAACTATTCGCTAGTCATTCTGCACTCGTAATCGCCAGGAAGCAAACTATGACAGACTCGGAATTTATAACGACGGTATCCTCTTGACTAAGTATTCTTTGAACCACTGATTTAGAAACAGCATGTTCTTTCATCCTTTACATTGGAGGGCACATTTTTCGTCTGTTGGTGGTTAAACTCATCAGGGTACCGACATATGCTCTTTTGCCAAGAATAGGGAGTCCCTCTCCACAATCAAACAACCCTTATTTTCGCCGACTTCTCGTCGGATGGTTTATAAATGGAGTTTTTTTACTTCTTTGGGCGTGCAACGAGACAACAGTAGTCAGGAGTTATACACCTCCGACCGTTGGGTTCGACGACCTCATGTAAAACGCACAACAACCTGCGTCTCCGCCATAATGAGCAATGATTAGTTGCTTGACCGGCAGGAAGCCCCACCCATCCCTTACATTGGAGGGGCACAGGAGGGGTTTCGTCTGTTGGTGGTTAGACTCCTCAGGGTACCAACATATGCTCTATCGCCCAGAATAGGGAGTCCCTCTCCACAATCAAACAACCCATATTTTCGGCGACTTTTCGTCGGGTCTTCTCCGACTTCTCGTCGGGATATATATATATATATATATATATATATATATATATATATATATATATATATATATATATATATATATATATATATATCTATATATATATATATGTGTGTGTGTGTGTGTGTGTGTGTGTGTGTGTGTGTGTGTGTGTGTGAGTGTATATGTGTATGTAACTACTGTTGTCGCGTTGGACCCAAACCAAAGTAGTCAAAAAACTCCATTTATAAGCCACCCGACGAGAAGTCTTCGAAAATATGGGTTGTTTGATTGTGGAGAGGGACTCCCTATTCTGGAGTCCCTCACTCATGTGGAGTACATACACATATACACTCATACACACACACACACACACACACACACACACACACACACACACACACACATATATATATATATATATATATATATATATATATATATATATATATATATATATATATATATATATATATCATATATATATCATCATATATATATATAAATATATATATATATATATATATATATATATATATATATATATATATATATATATATATATATATATATATATATATATATATATATATATATATCCTCATCAGCTCGTATCAGCTCGTGTCAGGATGAAAGCCTCTTCAGCATGTTTCCAACTTTTACAGTATTGGGCTTTCATCTGCCACTCAGGTCCAATATACGTAACGATGTCATCAATCCATCGTGCTTTCGGTCTTCTTCGCGAACGTTTGCGATCAAGCGTTATCCAATCCAGGATTGCCTTGGTCCATCTGCTTCCCATCGTCTCGTTATATGGCTTGCCCATCTCCATTTCAGTTGCTTTACTCTTCCAATGATGTCACACACTTTCGTTTGTTCCCTGATACATGCGCAAGGTTTTCTGTCTCGTCTTGTAATGCCAAGCATACATCTTTCTATTCCCTTCTGTGCTACCCGAAGTTTTTTAATTGATTGCTATGTGAGTATCCAGGTTTCACTTCCGTATGTAATAACGGATAGGACGCACTGATCGAAGACTCTTTTCAGACAAAGTGGGAGTCTGCTCTTAAACACTATGTTGAGCCTACCAGCCACATTTAACACGCCGATCCACCTCCCGGGCAATAATCTCTATCCAAGATATATGAAGTGGTCCACAATCTCCAAATATCTTCCTAAAACCGAAATTCTTCCACCCTCAGCGAATTTATTGAACATAACCTGACTCTTTTTCAGGTCTATTTTTAAGCGGAGCCCCTATATATATTTATTTCAACCCAGTTTACGGAATATTTCTGCAAGGCAAGCCGAGAAAAGAATAGGCGATATTGCGTCACCCTGCCGTACACCTCGTTCTACATTAATTCCCATTTCAAGATCATCAAGGTGAATTCTCGCTGTAGCTCCTATATCAATCCTAATAGGTTTACATATGCTTTGTCTACGCTCTGGCTGGGCTTGGCATGCTTTTAGATGGAGTCAAATGCATATTCGTAATCGATAAAAGCAAAGCGCAGTGGCATGGTGTATTCTTTGTGCCTTTCTATGACCTGCTGAACAACCTGGATGTGATCCATTGTACTGAATCCACTTCTGAATCCTGCTTGTTCTCTTGGGTGTGAGTCATTCAGTTTTCTTAATATTCGTTTAGATATTATCTTAGTAAAAACGCTGTACATTACTGATAGGAGGCTTATTGGACGGTAGTTCTTTAAATCTTCCTGTACTCCTTTTTTATGTAAAAGGATTACTTCTGCATTTTTCCATAAGTCAGGTACTTTTTGTTCTTTGAGGCATTTTGAGTATATTTTGCCAGTGTTTTATGTGACGTCAGACCACCCACTTTTAGCAATTGGACAGTTACACTGTCCTTTCCTGGAGCCTTGCCGTTTTTCATCGATTCTATAGCACTTGTTACTTCCTTCACTAGAATATCTGACATTTGTTCTTCCATGGGTATTGTGGTCTTTGATCTTCATATAATTGGGAATAAAATTTTCTGACCACCTCTAATATTAGGGCACACGCCCTGCATACTGTGCCGTCCTAACGCATTAATGCAAAAATTTGCGTTATTTTCTTTCAAAGCTTCTGTTTAGCCTTGTTAATGCCTTCGTTCTCTTCCATGGTTTTTTGCACTGCATGTTGCACTGCATTGAGTTGCATGTTGAACTGGCGCGTGTCTTCTCTGATACGTTTTCTTATATTATATAAATTATGTTTGTATTCACCAAAAATCACTTTTTAAAAACAGTTATTTATTTATGCAGAAAGAATATATAATCAAGCTTTGATCAGTGTTACGACAATAATGATCGATAATTAAAAAATTGGTTCTTATAAGCCATGGTTGCTTAATGGTATCCGGCACGTACTCCAGCATGAACACCATCGTTAGCAAGATATAGGGGTCATTGATTGGTTTTTATAGGCCATGGTTGCTTAATGGTATCCGGTACGTACGCCAGCATATACACCATCGTCAGCAAGATGCAGGAGTCATTGCCTAGTCTATTTCGAATATTATTATTTCCTCCTTAAGTGTCTTTTTGTCCTCAAGAAGGTTCTCGAGGGTGTCTAGGGGTAGTTTGATTTTGGTCCAAATAGTAGCTGGGCTATCCTCTTCCATTTTCTAAGAAGGATGTAAAATAAAGCTAAAATCAAAATAATAATTAAGGTTGTACTAGAGATGGAGAGGCTGGTTTGCGTTAGAGGTTCCAATTGAAAAGGTTCAATTGGGTCTATTAGGTGGTCTTCTAGTAAGTCCTCCCAATTTGGAGATAGGTTAATTTTCATTAATGGAATGACTTCCAGTGGAACAATGGATGGAATTGTTCCTTGAGTCTTCGTTACAGGTGCGTATGTTATTCCCAGAATATGTAGCGTTTCATTCGAGAATATTAGGCAGCTTTTGTCAACAGTTTCTTTGTACACTTTCACCGGGGTAGTCGTACTGATGATTAAGGACTTGTCAGTTTGATAGACAATGGGTTTGTCCAGTTAAGCGGCCTGGTACATCTTTACGATTGGTAGGCGGCAGTTGTGGACCACGGGCTTTGAGCAAATGTATTTGTTTTCATTCTTGTGGCAAGATTTAAACCATTTTTATTTGCCATAATATTTTGTTGGTGGTAGTATAATGATCCCATCTATATTTTGAACGGAGTAGATGTGGAATAATTCGAGGGTAACGGAATATAAAATAGGATTTTTTATTATTATGAGCATCTCGCTGTCTGTTACACAAATAATCGATTTTGTATGTTCAATTAATTCGTAAGGATGTTGGTCACTTGAGATTAGTGCATCCTTAGTGTAGCGATTTCGCAATAAATCTTCTAATTCGTATATATCCCTTAAGGATAATAGTTCTAAATTAGTCAAAGAATTTTGGGCTAAAGCGAGACTTCGTAATATTATTATAATTATTTTTTTTGGGTAGTTGTGATGGGAGAATAGTGGAATAGTGGAGTGGAGTGGTAATTGTGATGGGAGAAATAATGCCGTAGTTTCGAGAGGATACTGAGAGCTGTCTTATCTGGTATAACATAGGCTTGTGCATATCTAGTGAACGAGTCTATGACAGTTAAAAATAGATTCTTCTGAATTTCATAGGTGTCGATATGTATAGTATGAAAGGGTTTTGCGCTTAAAAGTGGTCCATTATACAGTATCTTATAAGGGTGTTTTTCATATTTATTTCCTAAGCATAGGGCGAATTGATTGATAAAATCTGTTATGGTAGCCTTCAGGTTGGGCCAATAATATTTTGTTTTTAGATGTTGGTAGGTTTCGGTTATGCCATTGTGGTTTGTGCTGTGGTAGTCATATATAATTTGTTTTTGTTCTAATTCCTGTTCAATGTCTTTCAATGGTTGTTTCGTAAACACTATATTTATAGGTGCATCCAGCATTTTTGGTAGTTCCGTCTGTAAGAAGGATATGCATTCTTGATTTTCAGTATACAATCCGTGTGTAGAAGTTTGTAGTATGAGGGGTTTTAGAGCGGACATTATTTCGTTTTTCCAATTTGTGGTAAGTTTCAGTATATGAGAGAAATGTGTTCCATGGAATATAGAGGTGTCTTCTATTTTATATTCTTCTTGATTTGTATAGATATGCATTTGGAATCGAAAGGTGTACAAGTAATTTTCCGAAAATCTGATTCCATAAACGGGTTCTTCGCAAGAGGAATGAATAGTATTACCGTCATCATTGCTAGGTTCTTGATTCGTGGTTTTGGGCAGTATATTTAGGATATTATCATAATCTTCAGGGGTCATGTCCAAGTCGGATTCACATATCATGGATTCCGTTTCCATCATGTTGATGTCCAGTCTTGATAGGGCGTCGGCTACTTGATTCTCCTTCCCTCTCTTGTACTGTACCTCAAAATTGTATTCTTCTAATTTGATCTTCCAACGCACTAGTCTTGACGATGGATTTTTCAGTTTGAAGAGCCATACAAATGAGTTGTGGTCGGTTTCAATAAGAAATCTCCTGCCGTAAACATAGGGTCTAAGAGAAGCTTAGGGGTAACGTAGAGTCTAAGAGAAGAAGCTTGCAAGATTATATTATTGAAAGCATCTCACGTTCTATCGTGGAATAGTTTCGTTCGGCTGTGTTTAGAGTACGAGAATAATAAGCGATGGGGTTTCCTTGTTGAGAGAGCAAAGAACCTATAGCAATGTTCGAGGCGTCAGTCGTTACTGTAAACTTTTTTCGAAGTCCGGATATCGGAGAATCGGAGCATTTGTAAGAAGGTCTTTACATTTCTGAAAGCATTCTTTATATTCGTCGTCGTCAATATCTATCTTTGTGCCTTTTCTGGTACACTTCGAGAAAGGGTGCGTTATTCGCGCAAAGTTAGGGATGAATCTTCTGTAAAAGCCAATGAGTCCAAGAAAAGTTTTTATTTCCTTTAATATCCGCAGCAGAGCTAATCGTTGGACTGCTTCTATTTTTGTTGAGTCCGGTTTTATGCCTTCTGGTGTAACGATATAGCCAAGGAATGCGCCTTCTTTTGTCAGAAATTTGCTCTTGTCAAGTTGAACTTTTAAGTTGACTTGTTGAAGTTTTCGAAAGATTTTACTCAGGTGTTCTAAGTGGTCTTGTAGCGATCGCGAAAAAATAATGATTTCGTCCATATAGACAAAACACCATTTATAAAGATATTCTTTTGATACGCAATCCATCATTCGTTGGAATGTGGCCGGTGCATTTTTTAAGCCGAATGGCATTCGTGTATATTCGAAGTGACCGTGTGGAACTGTGAAGGCCGTCTTTATTGTTGATTTGGAATCTATTTCGATTTGATGAAAACCTTGCTAGATCGAGGGTAGTGAAATAGATTGATCGTCCAAGATTATCTAATATTTCATCTATTCTTGGTAGAGGATACTTGTCTTCAACTGTTTTCTCATTTAGTTTTCTTGTGTTTTTATCTCGTATTTTATCGAAGATGTAAAAGTTAGATCACTGTTTTCGGAATAGAAAATATTTTTGTATTGTTTGCATAGTTTCATGATTTTTTCTTTTTCTTCATGATTTAAATGTTCTAGCCTAATTTTATCTAAAACGGGATCTTCGGTGTTCTTATATATCAGGTGAGTATTGATTTCAAATTCTTGCAAGTGTTTTACGCGGATGGGTGTGGGGTAGTCTTCATATCCTGGCGGAAGTTCTTTTGTTTCTATAAATCAATTTCTTGTAATATAGATTCCAGCTAGTATCTGGTGATCGTCCACCTCGATTGCCGGTATTAATACGTCCCCATTTGGTATTGTCACTGGAAGTTTTGTAAGGCATTTGGTTTGATGGTAAACCTTAAATGGTATGCATAAGTTGTATTTGTCGATGGTAAACCTGCGATCCTTATAATTTAAAAAGGCACCCAATTTTCGAAGGTCGGCAGTTCCAAATAATATATCGAATGTATCATGCCATTCTGCTATACAAGCGGTAATAACTTCTGGTATTCCTATTTTTTATAAAATTTTGCATTGATATTTCTGTCAAATGTCTGTTCTTTTTCCATGGATTTTAAAATAAATTTCTCTCTAAATACGTGTTTTTTATCGAAATATTGTGCGGCTTTTGGGGTTAGTATGGTGTCGGAACCTCCGCTATCAATTAATACTTTAAGTTTTGTATTAAGTAGATAGAAGAAAGGTAATCTGATGGCTCGTGGAAAGTTGTAGTTATTTAATTCCATGCAGGTGGTTCGTCTTCAGAGGCTTCTAGTGGAAAATCCTCTTCTAGATGGTCAGGGCATACGTCGTAAGGGTAGTTTTCAGTTTCTATATTGTGATGGTGATACGTAGTAGACATTCTTTGGTTGCCTGAATTTTTCATTGTCGATACTCCGAACATTGGTTGGGCCGACGGTGTTGAATGTCTTTGAAAATGTTGCTGAGTTTGAGGTTGTTTAAAAACATTAATCGGTCCTTGTGGAAAAGGCTTGTGACTTATAGATTTGTTTATATCTCCAAAAAGTTTTGGTTTAAAGCTTCGTTGAGGCTTTTATTCTAAAGGTTGTCTGTAATTATCGTGTGCAATACATTTCTGGCATGCAAATTCAAGAGATTTTAATGTAAAATGTGTCAAATGTTCGCCATATGGGTTATTTATCCCTGTGCTAAATGTCTGTAGGGCTAGATTCTGAAAATAGGGATTTTTAAATGCCATTGTCGCGGCATCAGCGTGAAAATTTACGTGTTGCAATAAGTCGTTTAGTGCTGTATTAATTCTTTGATAATATTCCTGGTAAGTCTCTCTTTTCTTTTCAGCTGTATTAGTTAACCGAGTTATCAAGATAGACTCTGATCGAGTGTCACCGTATTTTCTTAATAGGCTGGGTTTTACTTCGTCCCAAGTAAAGTTGTTTTCGTAGTTTAAGTGGTCACGAGGTTCTCCCTCGATCTTCGAAATTATATTGGCGGCTAATATAAATTGTTGAGTATCTGATAGAGTTCTAGGGCTCAGAAAGTGCAGTAAAGTTTCTATGCTATTTATAAACGTAGAAAGATTCTTTCCTACTGAGAACTTTGGCAGGGTATTACAAAGGTATATTAAATCAGCATCTGCAATAGTTGCCATTTTTACTTCAATTGTATCTCGTCTTGAAGTAGAATATGGGTTTTTACAGGTTTTCTCTTTTACAGAGGTTTTTCCTGGTAAGCTTTTTTCTGTTACGAAGTTCTGTTTATAAGCTCAGCAATCGGCTAGTTGATTTTCGATTATTATAGACAAGCTTGCAAGGGGTATTTCTTTACAATTGCTCATAAATAATAATAATAAAAAAGGATAATAGGTTGAGTACTTACAGGAAGAGGAAAGTCTTCATTAAATATGATTTCTTAGGATCTGCTACTTAACAACTGAACTTGACCGATTTTTACAGATGAATTCTCGTGCAGCGAGGATCCTGTTCGCAGCGCCAATTATGTTTGTAATCACCAAAAATCACTTTTTAAAAACAGTTATTTATTTATGCAGAAAGAATATATAATCAAGCTTTGATCAGTGTTACTACAATAATGATCGATAATTAAAAAATTGGTTCTTATAAGCCATGGTTGCTTAATGGTATCCGGCACGTACGCCAGCATGAACACCATCGTCAGCAAGATGTAGGGGTCATTGATTGGTTTTTATAGGTCATGGTTACTTAATGGTATCCGGTACGTACGCCAGCATATACACCATCGTCAGCAAGATGTAGGGGTCATTGCCTGGTCTATTTCGGATATAATTTATATATAAATATAATTAATATATATTGTAACGTTCCACTATGCCTAACCCTTAATGTCGGGGCGGGGTGTGCAAGTAAGGCTTTAGGTCTAACATAGAAACAACTGTTGATGGAATAATTATACTATATATTAATCGAACAGCTAAATACAATTACCAGTATGAAAAAAGAATTCTTAACCATAATAAATAAAAAAATATATCACAAGACAAATATCTAAATGAATACTATGCCTGAAGGTCATTTAACGGAAGTTGGGCGCTAGTGGCGGCTAATACCAACCACGATTGATATATACCTAATATCTAGATACTTATCTGCGGACGGCAGCCTACAGGTATCGGACGCTCTGTTCCGACCAAAGGTACGGCAGTGGTACAGCGATCGGCGTTATATCACCATTGCTGGCGGTGTGTGGCAGGTGGTAAGTTGCTGCGGAAGCCTTGGTGGTGTACCTGTTATAATGGGCTTGTAGTAGTAGAAGTAGCAGAAGCAGGAGCTGACACATACGTAGACATAGAAATGGACGTCGAGATAGCAATAGAAATATATATAAACGTCGACTTAGAAGTAGAAATAAACATGGACTTAGAAGCAGAATAGACCCTGTACAATGGAACAACACATGACAGATCACAAAATGACCGGTTAATTGTCAGAGGCAGCGTTAGTCGTACCGAAACAAATGACAAAGCCGAAAAAGGAATTTTGAAAGGGATAGGGATGGCGGAATCTGCACAATGGACGGCGTGTTTCCTGAAATGGATAAGAGAGGTCGCCGCCGTGCGGATATAATCGTTATACAAACGTTACAATATATATATATATACATATATATATATATATATATATATATATATATATATATATATATATATATATATATATATATATATATATATATATATTGTAAATTGTATTTTCAATTTTTTTTTCCATTTTTTCTTTTATTCTTCGTTCCATCATGTGTGCTAATTATTTCCTGATAACTTCCTGATTAAATTCTGCCTTTCGTTTATTTTTTATATTTAAAAAGTAGAGTAGTTTTAAGATAAGAATATCTTGAATAGCTGTTTAGAAACTGGACCTATAGCGCCCCTCAGGTTGTTGACCCTTAGTTTGTGATTAGTCTTTTAATTTCTCAACTAAATGTCCCGTAAGGCATCCAACCTTATCCAGCCTACTTAATGGCGTGATAAAAAAGGAGCATTCCGATGTTATACTCTGGCCTATTAAAATGCAATATCCAAGTTTATATAACAGAAATTATATATAAGATCAAATGCATATAGCAAATATATACCCAACCCAAAAGAATGTTTAAAATAATTCATTAAAAAATATTCTAAGGGATTGTTTTATGTAATAAATTAGAATTAAAAATGCCTCTTTACAGTTACGTTCGTACATACTTCTTGTATAAATTATCCTTTCACTATAAAATAAATGCATAACATGCATAAGTATTGCTGTTATAAAACATATCTAGTTACTTCTACTAAAATAGGATGTATAGAATTATTTCAGACTATCATGATTCCTACTATTAATCATAAAAACAACCTAAAATTACAAGTAGAGTATATATTTAATAATTTATGTTTACATGACATATTGCATTAATTATTCACAAAAATTTTAATGGTGTTAACTTTCGCTTTCACACTTTACAATGCTTATTAGGAAATTAGAAAGGTAAATTTTTCAGTATGAAAAAATATGTTCTTTACTTGGTCGGATGTGCTTGAAAACTTTTAAAAGTTGTTTTGTGATTGACAACCTAATATGCATAAATTCTCTATAATAAAATAGAACTTTCTCTTAAGAAGAAATAAAGTAAAACAAATATTTTTATTAGTACGTTTATTTTTTCCAAATAAGCTCTATATGTCGCACTAACAGTTGAAATGAATGAGCATTTAAAAATAGTTTTATTTTCTCATGTTTTAGCACTTCATGAAATACTACGATTGCAGTGATAACAACGTCATTACAATAAAACTCCTTTACGAGAGTAGAGTGAAAAACCAAAAACTTTTTAAATGATTTTTTTTTAATTGAAAATCAGTTTATTTATCAATGTAATTGTGCGGAAAGTCCTCTATTAGAAACCTCATCCTTACATTTAGAGATATAATAATATTTCCACAGGGTTTGCTGGTTCGCGAAATGGATCTTGGTTATTGAATTAATAAGCAGAAGATACACATATATACATTTATTCATTATAATTTCCAAGTACTTTACTACACTTTTAATGGGAAAGTTTTGCGAGATTTGACGTAACAAAATACTTATTTAATTTGACTTCGGAATCGAGAGAGAGAACTGACTAACGTGCAATTTTCAAATTGTGCTTTCTATTCTTAATCTTCGCGTGCAACTCTTAAACATGTGCTTTCAACTATCACTCTTTTGTGGTGATCTTCCTCGACGTCTCCACGTGTAACGGTTTAACCTGTACTCTCTTCGTCAACCTTTCAATTCAAACTGTCGATTCGTACTATTCTGGAACTTCTACCTCGAATTTCTACCTATCCCTGTCCACGTGATAAACTATAAAAAAAACATATGTTTCTGTTATTTCTTGGATTTTACTCAACTCACCCGCCTCACTTCGCCCCTTTACTCACAACAGGACCTTTCACTACCACGTTCCTCTGAAATTATGTTTGTTTTTCAGGTGCCAAGTACCATTACGATCAATATCCAATTTAGGGTACTTATAAATTTTATATTTATAACGAGTCCCTTTTTATGATTCTCCAAAATGCGTGTGTTTATTTTTCTCTGATGGTGTCATTTTTCAATTTCAGTATGGGTCTAGACTTTTATTAATTTTGTATACATCTACAGGGTGAAATGTTTTTCAGTTGTGAATGTTTTCACAATAATAACCTTCATTTAGCTCCATACACTTCGTCCAGCTCTTTTACACCTTCCAAAAGTACGACTTCTAAATCTACAAAACTTATCCTCTTTTCGCAATGACCTCTTCACTTGATTGAATTTCTTTCCAAGCAACAATTTTTCATGTTTGGAAAAAGAAAGCAGTAGGAGTAAGGCAAGTCCAGAGAATAGAATGAACACTACATCAATTCCAAATGCAAATTTTACTGTTACAAAGGCGGACTAATAAGCTGGAACGTTATGGTGAAATAGCACTTTCTTCTTCGCCAAATGAGGGGGTTTCTTTATCAATTTTTTGTGCAATGTGACCAATAATGCAACATAATACTCTGCTGTGGTTGTCATTCCTTTTTCCAAATAGTCGATGAATAGAATACCTTGCAAATCCTAGAAAACTCTAGCCACGACTTTTCTCGTCGAAAGTTCCAGAAGAAGTATCTTCTAAACACGTGCGCCAAGTAAGTCTCACTATTTTGTCTGTTCCTTCATTTTTCGGGTGTGAATATGAAATGCTCCGCTATTCAGCAGTGATTAAAAGCGGTACCAATCCCGCCCATAACTTTCTAATACCCAAATATTCATATAGTATATTCCGTACGCGTGTAACCTTTAAACTACAATCGGTCAACAAGATATCATGGATTCTATTTACCATTTTCTGAGTACTGACGTCAACATAGCATCATTCGTGATGATTTAAACACCTATTGAACCATGAAATACGAAAGAGCAGAATCCTTAATACTTTTTCATCATTTTCTCGTTTGTGCGAGGGTTCTTTTTCAAGCAGAAAGTAGTTTTTAATCAACAAACGTAATTTGCTTTTTTTCCATGATAGCAAAAATATCGAACTTATCTGATTTCGAAGTCTGTCTAGGTAAAACTAAATATCTCTCATCTAATTAATCTCAGCGTGCCCGGCGACCACACCGGATAAAACACACTGTTGTGACCGAAATATCACTTTTGCGATCTCATCGACATCTATCGAAAAAGTACCTGACTTCCCACTGTATTCTCGTACAACGCTTTAAAGTTTTAAAAAAGGAAATAGTCACAAGCAACCACATAGGGTAAATATGACATACAGTCAAAATTTTCAAAACAGTAGTGGTCTTATAGCGAGCGTATTCGCGTGTAATACACTTGTTTTCTTGAGCAGAATTATCCAACTATATGTATAAATTTCGATTCCAAAAACTCTCAAAATTCTCAAATAATATTCTCCAATACAATTTTTTCATTAGGCACAAATTGCTAGTAAACAATATCCTTGATGAATTAATTCATCCCAAACAAATCCAAATCAACTATTGTAAACATACGAACGTGATAGAAATCATCGCTGTATATAGAGTTTTCCAATAAGAGTGTCAGAACTTTGAAACGTAATAGCGGCAACACTGTTTGAAATGTAAATATCACCCATAGACTGCTGGGTTCAGTACATTTTGTAAGTTTGGCAACAGGTTCAGTAAGTTTGGCAACAGGTTCAGTAAGTTTGGCAACAAATATAACTGCAAGATTAGGGCCGATGAAAATCCTCAAGGGATTCAAGAGTTACATCTACATCCTAGGAAGGTCACTGTTTGGTAAGGTTTTTGTGCTTGTGCCGAATCGAGCAGCGAATCATTCGGGTTTTCTATTCTATTCTTCTATGTTTCTACATCAGAATAAAAATTTCATCTTGAAAAATGTTTTGCGGGATGTTCTTATTTATTCGGTGTTATTCTGTAAATTAACTCGAGTTTCTAAATACTTGTATCTCTCCACTCGCTTAGTATTACCGTTGTTTATTCTTAACTATGTATTATTATTGTCTAATTTCGTAAAATCCAGGTATTTTGTTTTCTTTAGGTTCATATTCAATCCGAAAAGTTTGCTGATTTCTCTTACTTTTCTTTCTATATTTTTCGTCATTCTTTGTTGGCCCTCCATATTTTCCGCAAATAGGATTGTGAAATCGGCGTGGCTTATATTATTCATACGAACTCCATTTACTGCCGCGCTGGATGTTTCGCCACGAAATGATTCCTGAATAATAACCTCTGAATACATATTGAAAAGTGTCGGTGAGACACTCTCGCCTTATTCTTTGTTTTAAATGTATGTCTTTTGTATGAGTTCTGTATGTTTCTCCACCTTCCTTATCAACCATAATATATTGAACGGTTGAATTCAAACGTGGCTTTATGTAGATTATCCAGGTCGTCCAAATGAGGTCAGCACTTCAGAAATGTTTGAAAAAATCTACGATATTATGATAAACGATCGAAGAGTTAAAGTGC
The DNA here is from genome assembly GCA_031761425.1 of Cosmopolites sordidus. Lineage (NCBI taxonomy): Eukaryota > Metazoa > Arthropoda > Insecta > Coleoptera > Curculionidae > Cosmopolites > Cosmopolites sordidus. The sequence goes on along the minus strand of JARFXV010000172.1, from coordinate 292,685 downwards.
ATGAGATTGCTGAGACTGTGGACATCTCAATTGAATGGGTGCAGAATAATTTAACAATTCATTTGGATATGAAAAATATTTTGGCAAGATGGGTGCCGCGATTGCTTACAATTGACAATAAGCACACACGTGCGTCAACTTCAAAAGAATGTTTAGCGATGTTAAAACGCAATCGGAATGATTTTTGATCGTCGGTTCATAACTGTTGACGAAACGTGGATCACAGCACACCAGAGATCAAATTTGGTTCTAACGATGAGGTAATTTCTGAAACGAACACTTATTTTGAAGAACTGGAGCAATGCTATTTTTAGGACAAAATATGGAAAAACGGTGGGTTAAGTGTATCGAACTGAAAAGTATACGTTGAAAAATAAAATAAATTTTACGTATAATTTTTTTTCTTGTCAAGGTCATGTATTTATCATACAACCATCGTATATTCAAGTTCAAGGTGTCTATTATCTACACATCCAGTTTATAGCGGGTCTTTTAAATTTAGAGGTTTTTTAATTCCTGAATAAAACACGTTGTGCACTTGCCTAGGTCTAGTGTCATTTCAGAAGTGTAATGTATGACATTTACAAAAATGAAGTCGTCCACAATACAACAATTCGCTAAAATTGTTAAATTATTTAATGAAAATGGGCGTTCAGAGAAAAATGTGGTTAGTAAAATTACGTGATAGTTATGGCTTGCACAATCTGAAAGCACTATCAATTGAATTTTTTAAAAATTTTAAGAAACTGGTTCGGTGGAAGATAAAAAAAAGATAAAAAAACGAGCAATATATAGTCGTGGTAGTCTTTCACAAGAACATATTGATTTGATACTTGAAAGTGTTGCTGAAGACCCAGAAATTACCATTAGTCGAAATTTATAACAATTTGGACTCAGTGAATTCAAAACATGGCATATTTTACGAAATGATTTAACTCTGAGGGCATATAAGGTTCAAATAACATAGAAACCAAAGCCACTGGATCATTCAAAACGCCATGTATTCGTCAAATGGATTAAAAAACAAACAGATAATTTTCAATTCTCAAAAAATCTTCTTTTCAGACGAAGCATATTTTGAAATTGGTAGCTGTGTTAAACGAAATTGCCGCATTTGGGGTAAAGAAAATCCACGATTGATTTATGAGAAACCTTTACATTCTAAATGAGTTAGTGTTAGGTGTGCGTTATGATCAGGGTGTGTAACTGGGCCATATTGCTTTCGATATCGTGAGATGATAGCTGGATATTGATCTGGAGGATATGTGGTTCCAACAGGATGGCGCTACACCTTACTCTGCTAATTAAATAATTGATTTATTGAGAGAAAAATTTCCTTGACGAGTTAGTATAAGAAACGATGATGTTAATTGACCACCAAGATCATGTGATTGACCGTTGAACTATGTTCCTTGGTTTTACGTGAAAAGTCTAGGCTATAAGAACAATCAGGGCTATAAGAATAATCTACAATCGATTCCTGAACTAAAGGATTAAATTATTCGAGTCATTAGTGAGATTTGTATTGGACGTCTGTGGAGCTGCAAGAGGTGATCATTTGGCAGATATTGTCTTTCGGGTTTAAATGTCACACACCATGCTTCAATTACACAACTCTACAAAAAACGAAACATTTTGTTGCCCTTGCTATCTAGTAAAAGGCTTTTTTCTAGTAAAAGGTCTTCATCATCGGCCAAATCTTTCAACTATTGTGCGGTTAATAAAAATTTTTGTAAACTACTTAAGGTTAAGGATCTAGTAGTCATTGCCTCGTCGGGGATCTCATCATCTGTATTGTCTTCGACATCCGATGTATTTTCCAGAATTTCAAGCAGTTCTGATTCTCATAGTTCAATGTCGTGAGAAGCTTATATAACTTCTTCAACGTCACTTGGCTGCAACTCGTCGAAACCACTGCCATGAATTTGGTATAAGATTCTTACAATGTTTTCAATTTCTGCGGTTTGCCAGGAACTGCTGACGTATCGGCCACAACCTCTGTCCATAACTTTCTCCAACAAAAATTCAATATTGATGAACATAACTCATCCAATTCATCCATCATGCTTTTTTGGTAAATGTTATACAATGGGCGATGGAAAAAAATAATCTTGTCTGACAAAGCGCATTAATGGTTCAATGAGTTAAGAGCTTTTCAACTCTCAGTAACAGTGAGAATAGGATTGTGTTCTATGCTATTCAATACATAACTGAAAGTTCGTTTGACATAATATGTTTTAAACGCTGCTATTATTCCCTGATCTAATTGTTGTATCAGTGATGTAGTGTTAGGAGGTAGGAAGCAAACTTCTATATTTGGATCAGCAAACTTTAGGGGTTCAGAATAGCCAGGAGCATTATCAATAAGAAGTAAAGCTTTGAATGGCAACGAGTTTAAGGCTAAATATTGCCTAACACTGCGTACGAAGCAGTTCAGAAACCAGTCTGTAAATAATGTTGCAGTCACCCAACCTTTTTCATTTGCTCTCCAAAATATCGGCAGATCATTTTTTTTATTGTTTAGAGCAAGTGGATTAAGAGATTTGCATACGAGCAGTGGCTTCATCATGTGGTTATTTGAAGCATTAGAGCAAAAAAGAAGAGTAACCCTATCCAATGCAGCTTTAAATCCTGGTACGGATCTTTCGTTTTGAGACGGAAATGTTCGAGCAAGTATCCTCTTCCAAAATAAAACTGTCTCATCGGTGTTAAATACCTGATCTGGTTGATAACCCTTGCTTTCAATGAATTGTTTAAATTCGGTCGCATACCGAATAGCCATCTCGTGATCTGCAGAAGCCGACTCCTTAGTAATTTTTATGTTGTTTAGCAAAAAAAGTTCTTAAAATTTTCAAACCAACCTTTACTGGCTTAGAGTTTCCTCATCTAACTTTACATTCTCGAAAAGACGCGTAGCTTTTTCTTGAATAATTTAGCCGCTAAGAGGCACTCTTCGTATTGTTTGATCTTCGATCCAAATTCCGAGCGCTCTTTCCATATTTTCCATCGTCAGAGGTCGCAGGAAACATCTAACTTTATTGCTGGTACTAATACCGCACGAAACACTGCAGCGAATGGATTGCTCACTCTTTTTATTGTTCTTAGTGTGGATTAACAATTATACTTTAAACTTTTTCGCGGCACTCGAATATGTTCCACCTGGAGCAAGACAGTCTAACAATTGAATTTTTGTATCAAGAGTTATTAAAAACATTTCGCTTCCTTTTAACAAAATCTTGGCCTGTGGACGCCATTAGGTTTTAAAATTAGGACATATGACAAAATTTTCTCTAATAACCAACTTCGTTTGAATAATGATACATACAAACTATGTAAATGCGTAACCAAAGGCCGTGCGTCATGCAATAAACGGCAATAAAAAGGGCAAAAAGGACAATTCCTGGAAAATTCAACTAGCAGTTCGCACGAAATTGCGACGAAAATACACCCGCTGCTACATACGAGCTGTGCCAAACGGCAGCAACCAACAGATGTTTAGCGTAAAGCCTTCTCTTTCGAATGCAGTACCTCTCGCTTCTGTAAACAAATCCGTATAATAGTAGCCTTAGTTCGCATTAGAGTTGTTTTTTGTTTCGTCGGAAAAATGTTAAGTGTAACAGTGGAGCAACGAATTGTTGTGAAATTTCACTTGAAACTTGTAACAACCGCACGTGCACGTGTTTTGAGTAGTGTTTTCAAGATGGCCAAGGAGACGTTGAAGATGATCCACGCCCTGCTCGCGCTTCCACGTCAAAAACAGAAAAATCGGTAATTTGGTTCGATCTGACCGTTGGTTAACTATTCGTACAATTGTTGAAAGGATAGGAATTGACAAAGAATGCGTACGACAAATTTTATATAACAATTTTAACATGCAAAAGTGTGTGCCAAAATGGTGCCTAAAATTCTCACATTTGAACAACAAGAAGTTCGCAAAAATGTTTGTACTGTCACTTTGAATGCAATTGAAAATGACCCAAACTTATTGGAAATGATAGTAACATGTGACGACTCGTGGTTTTTTATGAAGCGAAGTGCCAATCCATACACTGGAAGAGCCTAAATCCCTCGAGAGCCAAAAAAACTCGAATGAGCTAATTAAAATTCAAAGCAATGATGATTGTTTATTTCGATATTTATGGAATTGTGTACCTTCACTGGGTTCCTGAAAGTCAAACTATTAATCAACATTACTACCTTCACGTTTTTGCTGAACTCCGTGAAAGGACAAGGAAAAAATAACGCGAATTATGGAAGGGCAAGTCATGGGTTTTCCACTAAGACAATGCGCCGGCTCATTCCACATTGTACTGGAAACTAGTTCTGGCATAACTGAGGGACGAAAAAAATAGAATTAATTATATTATATGAACCATAAAAATTAAACTGATCTGCCGAAAAAAAAAATATGATCCTTAGAACTATTTAATTTTCCCTAACTTATATTCTTCTTAGAATTAATATTGTTCTGCTTTTTCAACTACTCGAAGATCAATGAAAAATTATCTTACAAAATAGTAATAATTTTGAAATTATAACTTAATTGTATGAAACGGATAAAATTTATTTGATATTTAAGTTATGCCCTTTTTTTAGTTGTCAAAAGTATTGACTTTTGGATGTCTATTGGGGTGTGTTTTTATGTATCCTCAAAATATTGATATAAAAGAAATTACTGGCTTCGCACCACCAGAAGAAGTAAATGCAATTCAAGGAAATGTTAATGTTCCAGCTATAATCAAAAACAATGTAGAGGTAAGATGATAGTAGATTTAAGCAAAAAAAAATATATAAGCAACGAAAACTTTCACAACATGTTATATGTTGATCAATTAATTTTTTTCTATGTTTTGCGCAAAGTGAGTGAGATCTGGATATAAAGTTAATAAAGAGGAAGCCAAACGACAAGAAATATATTTTTAATCACATTATCCCATTGTCATTTGTGTTATCATATATACTGCATTTACCTATTATCGTGGTATATTCCAATTTGCGTATTAAAGTTCCCTAAAACTATCCTAATGTCGTTTCTGGCAGTCTTATCAGTCTCGCTATCCAGCAGCCTACAGAATTATTCCTTCGCTTCCTCTGTTTTGTTCTCTTTTGGTGCCTAAAATCTATTACACTTTACTCAAATTTTCTTTCTAAAATAAACTCACATACCAGTTCGTGCTTCCTGTACTGTCCGCTGTAAACAATTTGATACCTACTTTTTCTCAGAGATACTTTGACTAACCATTTCATCTTTTGGAGCGCTACTATATCTAGATTATAATTTCTGACCAGTTGAAGGGTATTACTTTGCGTTACTGGTTGATATACAGTTTTAATGTTCCATGTACCAAATCTCATGTCTGTATTTCGTTCCCGGGTCTGAGATAAAGAATTCGTAGCAAAAATTGTTTTCCGGGGAACGCTATACCCAATCCCCCAACCTGGAGGACCGGGGACTCTCTTGTAGGGGTTATCATATTTTGGTCGACGGGTTCCAGTTTTTAAGCGTCGGGGATTCGCCCTTACTTCCCTCCATTAGCTGTTAATGTACACATGCACATGTTAATGTACTTTCGATTAATTGTGCGATTGGCTCTTGGTAAAACAGAGTAACAATGATAATGATTAAAACACTTGGTATTTGTTTCACAACATATTCAAAATACTCTCTGACATACTTAGGCCTCGTGACCATTTTCAAAGAGAGTTCTGTATAAACTAAGCTAAAGTTTCAACGCTCTATCTAATGGAGGTCTGTTTTTTCTTAGAGCGTCTCCTTAAATTTATGACTCTTTCAATAGTCCGAAGTTCCCGAAGTCTGAATGTTCCGAAGTCTAGCCGGGTGTTTGTTTAGTTTTTACCGTCGTATATGTTTTTTTTTAATTTCGGAAGTTTCCAAGTAATTTAACAGATTGCTTTTATGGTTGGTATATATATATATATATATATATATATATATATATATATATATATATATATATATATATATATATATATATATTTAGGAAAAAATATCTTCATTTCTCTACGTAGTCTCGTTTTAGCTCGATGCACTTTTCGCAGAGATGTTCAATAGCTTCGATTCTATGTTTATAGTGAGAATCGTCGAGCTCCTCAAAATAGCCATTAACCACAGAGTCCACCTCTTCATTGTTGGCAAATCTTTTACAACCGAGCGATTTTTTCAAATTTGAAAAGTGAAAATAATCTCTGGCGGCTAAATATTTCAAATATGGTGCATGAGGAAGCAATTCGAACTTTAACTCATTGATTTTCGCAATCGCGATAACGGATGTGAACTGGTGCATTGTCTTGATGAAACAAAACTTTCTTTTTTGTCAAATGCAGACGTTTTTTCTTGATTTTATCACTCAAACGCTGCAATAAGTTCGCATTATACTCGCCGTTGATTGTTTTTCCTTTCTGAAGATAATTCTTGAAAATTATCCCACGTATATCCCAAAAAACTGACGCCATGACCTTGCCTGCAGACGGCACTGTCGATTTCTTTGAAGCTGATTCTCCCCTTTCAGTCGATTGTTTTGACTGTTCCTTCATCTCAAGTGTGAAATAATGGACCCATGTTTCATCCATGGTTATGAATCGACGCAAAAACTCAACTTTTTCCATTTCACCATTTCACCATTTCTGTGGTGGTTATCTCATTTGGTCGACAACTGCGATGTTCATCTTGACAGCTCATACGGTCTCGTTTAAACTCTGCCGCCCAATATTTTACTGTAAACGAAGCAGCAGACTCCCCAGAGTAGAATTTAGCTCCGCTTTGATATCGGTTCGACCGAGGCCTTTCAAATGAGAGTATCACATAACTGGCCAATGTTTTTCATGCTTACAAATTAACTGAGAGCGTTCACTATTAGTGGCTGCCAAACAAATACTAAATAAAGTAGCGTCGTCACTTCAAACTTAAGCTTTATAAGGTTGGTACTTTCTACCATAGTCATTCTTCTAGGACTACCCTCGTTGCGTCACACATATTAAATTTTATTTCGTAAACTCCCGATTTGTCACAAACTTTTGTTCTTGATATTATTTAGCACCAATGCAAGATTATTCTTATTAATTATTATTATATGCGGATATCCAGGACACCAACGAGGATGTGGAGGTAGTATTTATTGTTGCGTCTTTATTATACTGTAGACTTTGCTCAGGTATTTGTTGCAATTTAGGCATCGTTAACCTAGACTGTTTCCGAGACCCTATCATCAAGCATTTGAGTCCCACATAGAATATTCAGTAATTCAATAATTGATGTAAATGACATTTCAAGAAGCACTTCCAGCTCTTCTTTTGGTACCTTCTTGAGTGAAGAATCAAGGTGAGAAGAACTTCAAGAATCCCTGAAGTTCTTCAACAAATCTCTTTAGTTGGAATTTTAAGTTTCGGATAAGAATAGTCGCATAGAGTCCGATCACACAAATAAAGGAGATCAAAAATCTATCATGTATACTTCACCATTTTTCTCTTTCACTGCTATTATTTTTAACAAATATGTCATTTTGAGAAGTATACATATGTATTACCAAAAAGTCCATTTGGTCCATACATAAACTTTAAAATAAACTTTAATTTTGAATGGCTTTTACTAAAATTTAATTTATGAAAAATATGTACACTTTACAGGTTCAAAGTATTGAAGACACAATCAAAGAAGTAGAAGATATTATAAAATCCAATCCGAAACTACCCAGATTAACTAGAGGTGAAATTTTGGATATACTGGAAAACCTAACGAAACAGGATAATAATATAGTCACATCTGTTAGCAAGGAAAGCTACAGGGATCCTAAATCTCTTATGGTGGTAAAAGCGTATACTCCAGCAGGATCTGGGCAGGTAAGTAATGAATATTGTTTACATAATTTATTATTTAAATAGGCAATTAACTTCTTTCTCATTCTCTTAGAAAATTCCAATAATATACGATAAGTTAATCAAAAAGTGCGTTCGTTTTTCACAAATAGGTAGCTTTATCTATATGTATTAATTTAATAAAAAGAAAATTAAATAATCTAAATAAAAATATTTTGAGCAAAGAATTTTCATTAAATTTTATGAAAGTGTTGCTTGAGAGTTGTTTGAATTTGTTTTGAGAAAGTGTTGCAGAGATGAAGAAGCTATGTTAAAAAAGTTTTAGAAGTGGTGCAAGAACTTTAATGATCGTAGAGAAGCAAATGAAGGTTCGCCTTTCAGGAAGAACTTCCACAATAATCAATGAAGAAAACATTACCAAAATCAAGTATGTCATACTGAATAATCAGCACATTAAAGATATTACTGAAATATCATTTAGACCAATTCAGTCAGTTTTAAAGAATATTTTAGGCTTGTTTCCTGTGTCTTCTCGGTTTGTTCCGAAAACACTAATTTTTTTGAAAAACATCTCCATGTTGAAGTTGCTGATGAGATGCTTCTTTTGATGATGACATTCAAAAATGCCTAATTACTCATGATGAAACATGGATCTATGCCTATGATACTATCAAGCGAGTATTATGCTATAGATGAATCAAAGCCGAAAACACCACGTCAAAGACGATTACAAATCAGTCAGGTTAACTGTTTTCTTCAATTGCCATGGTATTGCCCACAATTGGTCAAACAATTAGTAAAAAATATTATTTAAGCATTATGTGTCATTTTTGTGGGTAATCCACGTGGATCGTCCACATGGGTCATCCAAGCCAATGCCATATAATACTTAAATAATATTTTTTATCAATTGTTTGACCAATTCAATTTGCAAACATCCAGATTTATGGCAAAACAATGCATGATTTTTGAGTCACAATTTTTCACTAAAAATCAAAGAAATACATTTCCACGAACACCATATTCACCAGATATGACACCAAATGACTTTCCTGTTCTTCTGTCGATTGGGGAAACTACATCGTAAATACCATTTTGAATCAATTCAAATAGAAGCCTTTTAATATATACATATCATCATCATCATCAGCTTGCGTCAGTCCACTGCAGGATTCTTCTAACTCTCGCGGTCCTTAACTTTCCTCTAATATTCTTTCTCTCACCAGGTAGATATTTTGTCTCTCACTGTAAACGTGGTTGTGGTTCTTCCCTGTAAGAACCTGCCGATTACGATGAGTTTATCGAATATATCGGCCAAATAAGCCAATTTCATTATCCATTGCTCGTCATGACTAACGGATGAAGAAATTGGTTGTTCTGCCAAGTAAACCTTAAGCTCGTCGCGCAATTCGTATAACCTTGTTAAAACTTATACTCTCAAAAGCCATCTCACTTCCGTGTGTAGAAAGAGTGATTAATACTGACTTCTCATATCTTGACACGCCTTTTTAAAAAACTTAACTGGAGTAGACGCGACTTGACATAATTGACAATTTGTACGGTTTATTAAGGACTTTCTTTAATGATTTGAAAAATCCAAAAATACCCTTCTCTCCTTTTAAAATTATCAAAAATTGAAAAGCATATTAAAAAGTATATTGAAAAAAAACTTGTTTTTTCATTAAAAATATTTACCAAAGAAATATGTGTAACCTTCAATCCTAAAATATATGAACATTTACACTAATAAGAAAAATATATTTTAGGTTAACTTAGAGGAATTATACACCAAGGAACCAATAACTAGCATCATAGATGATGAAAATGAACAATCGCATGCTGAATATCTTGCGGGTTCTACTACTACCACCACAACTACCACGACTGCTCATCCTGACATTAGTACAACCCCACCTAAGATATACTTTCATCGAAAATCTCCTACAATACTAGAAAATAAACAAAGAAAAGGAATTGAAAAGAAAAAGCCGTTCAGAGGTAATGGTCAAAGATTTATTATCCAAATCATATTTTATTATTGACTAAATATTATATATATATATATATATATATATATATATATATATATATATATATATATATATATATATATATATATATATATATATATATATATATATATATATATATATATATTATTCACGTATGGGCCCTGGTGGACCACGCGAAGTACAATTAGAGACGCTTGTTGTTGTTAGCCTTCCTTTGCGCCCATACTAATTTCATTCTTTCGCTATGAGCTTTTTTCCTTTCGTCAGACCAAGTTGTTCCAGTCTTCCTACATTTTTCTCTCTGGCCAACCTTCCAAATGTTAACCTTGTGTCTGAAACAGCCTCTATCCTGAATTTCACTTTGTGTGATATTTGCTGATCTTAGGTCCTCTTTAATTACAGCAATCCATTTAATTATTTCTACTTTAGCTCTACTCCTATTTTCATAAAATTCGACTATTTGTCTAGTTAGCATACTCGGATTCATCCGTTTTATGTGTCCGTAAAACGTAAGTCTTCTTTTTCTATATATATATATATATATATATATATATATATATATATATATATATATATATATATATATATATATATATATATATATATCTCATCATCATCATCAGCCCGCATCGATCCACTGCAGGATGAAGGCCTCTTCAGTATGCTTCCAACCTTCACGGTCCTGGGCTTTCCTCTGCCACTCGGGTCCAATATACTTAACGATGTCATCAATCCATCGTGCTTTCGGTCTTCTTCGCGGACGCCTGCAATCAAGCGGTATCCACTCCAGGATTGCCTTGGTCCATCTGTCGTCCCATCGCCTCGCTATATGGCCTGCCCATCTCCATTTCAATTGTTTTACTCTTCCAATGATGTCACATACATATATATATATATATATATATATATATATATATATATATATATATATATATATATATACAAAGTGTCCCAAAAAAAGTTTCTTTTGAGAAAAGAGAGGCGTCCATCCAAAAAGCCTTTATTAATTATTAAAATTCACATTTTAGAAAATTACTTTTCAAAAATAATGTCATCCGAGCAGTCAACAGAAAAATTTCTTAGGACTGCTCGGCACATAATCTCTGGAATGGCAGCCATATGGTATCAGATATTTTCTTTTAACTGCACCAAAGAACCCTTTTTATTGACGTAAACTTTCCATTTTAGATAGCCCCCCCCCCCCCCACAAGAAAAAGTCCATAGGGTTCAAATCAGGACTACGTGGAGGCCAATTTATGTCACTTCTGCAGAAGATCAATTTGTTTGGGGAAAATTTCACGAACTCGTAGTAGAGACATGTTGGAAGTGTGTAACGTTGCTCCGTCCTGCTGAAACTATGTTCTTTGATTATAACCAACCAACATTTATACATAACCATCTCAATTGACGGTAACTGCGCGTCCCCTGCCGTCTTCAAAAAAGTGCAGGCCGATTATTCCTCGCGCTGACATTGCAGCCCATATACGAATTTTTGATGCTTGTGTTTCGGGTTTGCTGCCCTCCAGTAACGACTGTTCTGTTTATTTACATGACCGTTGATAGGAAAATAAGCTTCACCCGAAAACAATATATTAATGAATATTGCAAAACGCTCAGTTAGATGATTAATGAATTAACGAATCCTCTGACAGCATCTTGGGGCTTTAACTCTTGCACCGATTGAATTTTGTATGGGTACTCATACAGGGTACACATTTAAAGCGTGCTCTTGCTTACGAGCGGAGAAATCCGGATTGTCACGAATGGAGTAATTTGCCATTTCCACATTTTCGTCACTTCGCCATGACCTTAGTCGTCTGGACTTGCGTTTATCCATAGTTGAACCGGTTTCTTCAGACCTATATATATATATATATATACAGAGTGTCTCGCCAAACCGTGGCGGGGTATAGTTTTGTTTTGTTCCCTATTTGTTCATTCATTTTTGCATTCTGCTATTGATCCTAAACATATTTCGTAAAACATGTCCTATACCTAAACCCAATGGTTTTACCGATATGCGTCATTTTGTAAAAAATATCGGAGTTGCAGACTGGATTTTGCAGTGTCATATATCATTTATTTTTTTATGTAGGATTATCATTTTTGGTAGGGATGTTAGTGAAACTAGGACTTAACTTTTATTGTAAACAAAATTTGTCTACGTTATACAGGGTGTCCAGGATAACTGACATAAATGAAAAAAAATTCAAAACGACATATCGCAGTTTTTTTAAATAGAATGTTTAATATTTTTTCATATTACAATATTGCTAAGAGAAAATATTCGACTTCTATTCTTCTTAAACATGTCCTATACCTGTCTATCAAAATTTTTGTTTGTAATATTTCGCTTTTAATGGAATTCACCTTATGCCTTATATTATTATTAACCTTCTAAAGGTAAGCTGGATTTCTTGCAAGGATGACATGCAAGATATGATCCATACATGTCATCCATGGATCACATGCATGATATGATCCATGCATGGTGACATGCATGGATCATATCATGAAAATTAAAAAAAAAATAAAAAATTTATCGAAATCCCGAAAACTAAGCAAAGTTTCGTCTACTGTAACATATTCCGAAGGACTATAGCTTTTAAGCAATTGTTTCCAAAAATATGCCATAATTCTCTAAATGCGGCAAATTTGTCGGGGGACTTCCAGACCTCTCTTGTTATTTTGTCATCGAATCGCAAGTTTTCGACAAGAAAGGCAAATCTTTTCCTCGACATAGTGCTCCAAAATATACGAGGCCCTTATGTTGCAGAGAAAATATTCTCAAGGCTTAGCGTTGCCTTTTTTAGTACAGCACTCAGGTAAAAGAGTAAGATCATACCTTTAATCTTAATTGCATATGTTGTTGATAAAAACCACTGGACAGTTTGATATTGAAGTCTAGATTTTTCAATTTCATTGTTTGTATGAGAAACAATTGATTAGAAAACAATTATTATACAGAACATTGATAAAAAAGAAGTCACTATAATCATTTAATTAAATGCTCAATACGTCTACCATTTTGTGCAATACAAACTCTAACCCTATGTTCAAAAGAACTATTGACTGTAATGACCATTGCCCCAATGATATTCAAAAACAGATTTCTTATTCGAATATTTGCATGTCCTGGTAGGTGGCATCTGATAAACGTATTCTTTAACAAAACCCCATAAGAAAAAATCTAGTTTTGTTAAATCCGGGGATCTGGCTGGCTACGGTACAGGACCTCCCCTACCAATTCATTTATTTTCATAATTCGTATCCAAATATTGTCTCACCTGCCTGTTAAAATGTGGAAGAGCGTGGTCTAACTGTAACCACATTCGTCTCGTTACAGTTAAAAGTAATTCTTCAGTCCGCTCTTCAAAATTATTTTGCAAAAAATTGAAAATTGAGAAATAGCTATACTATTTTCAAAAAAATATGGCTCTAGGAGGCGATCTCCGATAATACCAGCCCACACATTAAGAGACCATCTATGATGGTGATCTAAATGGATAATGAATATTGGATTTTCACTGCTGCAATAGTCGTGTAATAAGTTATGCCGGTTGATGTACCTATTTTTATGGAAAATTGCCACATCCGTAAATAAAATATATTTGAAAAAGTCAAGTAGTTTTTATAATACCGATGAAATTTATATTTCCGAGTTATTCTGCTGGCTGTCGATTTTTTAACGCCTACCTCGTTTCTCTTTGCCTGCCTGATATATGTGGATTTTTAATTACAGCTTAAAGAAGTTAAGTTTTTTTCCTAATAGACATATCCAGTTTTTTTAAATCGCTCTTTTAGTCATATAAAGGCTAATGCATTAGGATGACGTTTGGCATTAGGGAATCTTTGCGCATAAATTTTGCTTGCTAAAAAAGAGTTTTGATCTATTGCACCTAAAAGTTAGATCATGTTTATTTATGTCAATTCCTCTCTAGAAAAAATAATTTTCGTTCTACTTTATGTTCTTATAAACAGCGTACTACACAATTTGACAGTTTGTTTCTACGCCATGATTATCTAGGGTGTCTAGGCCATCTGCGTGCTTTAAGTTGTAATTGGATATTCACATTTCTTTTCAATAGTCAAATTCAAATAATAGATCATAAAAATATACTTTCCTATTTAATAATGAAAGAAGTACGCTTTTTTTTTTTCATCTAAGGTGAATTCCATTAAAAACGAAACAAAAATGTAAAAAATCTCGAAAATTATGATAAATAGGTATAGACATACTAAACTCGAAGATATTTATCAGTAAACACCAAAACGCTTTTTTAAACTGCTCGACGCACGTTTCGCTAACCATGTAATCTCATCAGATCAAATCATCTCCTGATGACATGGTTAGCGAAACGTGCGTCGACCTGTTCAAAAAAGCGTTTTGGTGTTTACTGGTAAATCTCTTCAAGTTTAGTATTTCACACCAAAGGTTCCAACAGAAGAATTGAGGTATAGACATGTTTAACAAGAATAGAAGTATTTTGTCTTAAAAAACTGTAAAATAAAAAAATATTAGACATTCCATTAAAGAAAAACAGATATGATTTTGAATTTTTTTCATTTATCTAAGTTATCCTGGACACCAATACACAACGTGGACACATTTTGTTTGCCTTAAAAGTTAAGTTATAGTTTCAGTAAAATTCCTACAAATGATAATCCTACATCAAAATATAAATGATAGATGACACTGTAAAATAGAGTCTGCAACTCCAATATTTTGTACAAAATGGTGGATATCGGATATATTTCACCAAAAAAAGCTTAGAATCAATAGCAAAATGCAAAAATGAATGAACATATAGGACACAAACAAAACTATACCCCGCAACGGGTTTGTGACAGTCGCTGTATAAATAAAATTAATTTTAAATTATGCAGCCTATTTAGTTGTACAACTCATACTTAAACGTTTTCTCTATCTCCAGCCATTATCAGGATATCAACCTATATCGCACTATTGGGACACCCTGTATATATATATATATATATATATATATATATATATATATATATATATATATATATATATATATTAATTTAAATGATAATATAATGTTTGGGATATTGGTCATTATTATCTTATAATAATGTATTGAAAAGATTATGAGTTTTCCTCGTATACCAAAATGCGTTGAAATTACTCGACGCTCGTTTCGTTATTTGAGTTAACATCAATGGGAGATGAATAAAACCTTTTTAATCATCCCTAATAATGCTATTATATCCACGATTGAATTTTAATCATCTCCTGATCCATGGTTAACAAATCACAAATCAAATAATTTCAATGCCATTTAATGTGGATGAAAAACTCATGAGGTTTGTATTTAATGTCAAAGGTTCAAAAATCTTTACATATTGTTTTAGGAAATATTCAGTTTAAAGAATCATTTCTAAATGATGCAAGTACAACTACTGAGAAAATGTCTACCACAATTCCATCTCGATCAACACCTAAAAATGAAATCAAAAGAAGACGCCGACCTCAAACCACAACCGAAAAATCAACAGCTACTACATATCATCCAAGGTAGGAATAATTTACCTAAGTTTAAATTTAACGATTTTGAATGATCCTTCAATGTTATTAGGTACTCAACTTATTTATTGTCATTTTTTGACTTTTGAGTTTGACCATTGACAAATAATAACATAAACTTAATCATCGAAGCAATTTCGCTGACTTTCTACACACTTCCGCTAATTTGCGGGCAACTGTCTTATCCCAGATAGAATAAAATTGTGGTTTTGATGGCATAGCGTCATATAAAGCGGCTATCAACAAGATAATGTTACAGGGATACGAAGAAATGAAAATCCGTGAAAATCCGTGTATTGCCCTGAAGCAAAATGCCTTCCCCTATTCGGAGCAACTCATAATGCACGATGTTCCTACAATAGATGATCCCACAATACACACAGCAGTACCTTTTTGGCGTAGATATTTCGTTTTACGATACTGGTTGAAGACTCACCAGGATTAACCCACCAATTTCATCTCTTTAGATTATAGTAGAGCATTATCACAAGTTACAATCTTGTGCAGGAAGATCTTTTTCTGGAATATGGAGAACAATGACACAACAACATCAAAGCTCTACTCTTATTCTCAGCTGCATTGATATGAGACCTAACGACTCTTCTTTTGTATATGTTCACCCTTATGTAAACGTTTAGAAGTAGTTTGCAGTGTTACTCAGAGTTCCTGTCCCAGCTCTAGCAGCATACGACAAGTATTTTCTTTCAGCAGTGATTCCAATTTTTCATTCACCACTTTTTTCGGTTCTCTCGGACGTTCTGCATCATTTAAGTCAGGATTTTCAGTCCGAAATTGCTGTAATCACTTCTTACAAGCACTGTATGAAACAACGTTGTCTACCAAAGTCGCACAAATCACGACCTGAGCTTCCGCAGCATTTTTATCAGATCAAAGACGAATTGAAGGGAGTGTCTCAAATGTTCTTCGCACTATATCGCGTCTAAGGCTAATATTCCAGGTTATCCTATTGATATTCGAGAAATATCCGATTAACTGCTGAATCAATTAAAATCAACGATGCTTGTAAGAATACTAAACTCATCTGTCATGCTTCAAGTCATTAATTTTACCACAACGCGTAACTTAATCATTGGCAAACATTGAACGTTACAGAATACGTCTTCCAACTTAAAATTGGCAAATCGATAAATTTGTGAACAATTTACTCATATAACAATAACAATTCCTTTAAACATTACTATCTTTAAGTCTATTTGTATGTCTAAAAGAATAAGCCGGTCGCGTTGGCACGGACGGTGCCAACGCGACCGGCATAGCAGCGGCCTGCCGCTGCTATGCCGGAACCGCATTGGAGCGGTAGTTGGTTCGATTCCAGCGCTCGAATGGTTGTTTTTCTTTCTTTCTTCTGTCTGTATTTACTCTAAAAATGATTACACATGCGTATAAGACGGCGCCGATAGAAGCTTTGGCAGTGGCGGCGGGTACTCCGCCGCTACATGTCGAGGTTAAAGCCTGGGCGGACACGTGGGGCGAGTGCAGGGAAAATGCGAAGGGAAGATCAGAACGAAAGAGTAGTAGAAGGCCATGGGAAGTAGCAGATAATAAAGAAGAGGGAGAAGAGAAGGATGAGAGAACAACAAGGATAGGGGTAGATGGGTCGGTGAATGAAGAAAAAGGCGGAATAGGAATGGTTGTGAAAGAAAACGGAAGTGAGCGAGAACAGAAAGTCAGAGAGAGTGAGCGATGTATTAACGTCCAGAGAATGTGAGCATTTACGTCGTAAAAAGAGGAATAGAATGGTTTAGGGTCAGAGGCGGAGAACAATGAATAATAATAACAGACAGTAGAGAGGTAGTAAATGAAATAGAGGACAGAAGGAGAGTAGGAAAAGGAGATAGTTTTTTGCAGACACAATTATGCAAGCTGATAAGAGAAGGGAAATCAATAAAAGTAAGATGGATGGCGAGAAATGGTGAGAGAGAAATGAGAAGAGAGGATGAATTGGCAAGTGAAGGAAGAGAAGGGGAACAGGTAGAGGTGGAATGTGAGAAGAGGTGGAGGAAAGAAGGGATGAGGAAGAAAAGAAAAGGAAATATAATGAGAGAGTGGCAGAAAGAGTGGGACAAGAGCAAAAAGGGCAGAAGAATGTATGATTGGTGCAAGCGAGTCGGAGTGGAAAGAATGGAAGTATCATAGAAAGGTATGCAGTTGGTGACAGGACATGGTAATTTAGCAGGGTATAGGGAGAGGTTTAAAATTAAGAATTACAGTATAAATTGCGAATGTGGAAACGGAAAGGAGGATGTAGAGCATGTAAGGGGAAATTGTATGAGTGTAGAGAGGAAGGAAGGAAGAGAGGAATGCGTGAGAGAACTGGATGGAAGGGAAATCGAATTGAGAGATAAAGAAAACAGAGTGAATGGTGAAATGATAAGTATAATTAATAAATAGGCGGAAAAGGTAATAAACAACGACACTTATGGGGGAGGGAAAAATGAGGTAGAATCGGCTGCCTGACCGGGGTGCAGCGGTTTTTTTTTCCCGAAAATTTTTGGTGAGTGCAGGGTGTTGGATGTTGTCTTGGCAGTAGTCTTGCCAGATAGTTGGTACAGCTAGATTGTAGCCGAGAGGGATAAACCATATAGCAAACAACAACTCTGTCTATATTTACTTCTTAAATGTATGTTATTGTTTCTAGGCAAGAGTATAAAATCCGACAACGAATTACCCCTCAGTCACGCCAGTTAAAGGCTGTGTAAGGCCGGATGCCTTCTGAGAAGTGATCTACGTAGGTCACTCGCCAGTCGGTAGGCTTCCTGATAGACTTACGGGTAAGCACATAACCAAAGGTTGATAACCTACGGGGGTGCTGACCTGGGTTGTCAGTGGCTCATGACAGTGGTTCGGAACCCACGTTAATCTGCAGGTCCAGTCGCTAAATAGCCTTGTAATTGCTGATGCGTCTCTAACCGTAAAATCCTTCCTTTCCTTTCTAAAAGAATATAAAATTAAAAAGGAATTTGTCATGACTTAGGTATGATGAAGTCTTAAAATGTTAGGTTTTTTTTGTCTTTTCAGTTTCCATAACCCTTTATCTATTTTCCAAATATGTAGTTCGGTAGAAGGCTCTTTAATGTATCTGTATCCAAAAATTCGAAATTACCGAACTATTAAATTACTACTTTTTTTTCAGCATTTTTTTATTCAACTGCTTTTCTTTAACAATCAACAAAGATGCAGGGTCCGGCGGGGAGGTATGGTATTTTTGAAAAAATTAACACACTGTTATTTTTATACGAATATCAAAATGTATTGCTTTTATACATTAGTAGTATATTACCATTAAAGTATACATAACACAGTCAGTGCGAAAAAACACATCAGTTAGGTGGCGTCCATTTTTGTCGACGCATTCTTGTAAACGGGTAGCAAAATCGTCCATACTCCTTTTAAGCATTCAAAAGTAAATATTCAGATTTAAATTCGTAAACCAAATAAAAACCTATCTTATTTCACGAATTTTTAATTAATTTTTAAAATGCCCTCCTCTTTGCTGACTACAAGCTTATGCTCAAGCGCGGATAGATGAAGTGGCTATGTTATTTCATGCTTGTTTTCTCTTTAATTGTTAAGCAGCCTGCTGAATACGCTCCGATATAAAAGGACTGCTCTGCAGAAATGACAGTTTCGTTGATCACACTGTTTCGTCGATTCAGTGTTCCGTCGATCGACAGTGTTTCGTTGATTCAATTCAGTGAAGGCAGCCGTTGAGACCGGACGTGTTTTCGATCGCTCCGATGCTCCCGTACATCCCGTGCAGTTATCGTCCAGTCGTCGTTCAGTACTCGTTAGTAGTCGCATTCGCTGACTCACCTTCGCCAGTACGTGATGGCTGACCCGCGACTGATCTACTTAAATGGCAAAAAAATCGACCTGAAATCTAGGCCCGAACTAGAATCAATGATCAACAAAAATGCAGAAGTCATCAAGCATCTAATCAAAAACACCGACGAGGCAGAAAAAGAAGCCGACGAGTCATCCTCACTAGTTGAAGAACTAGGATAAACTTGCCCAAAGCTAACATTCAATAGTCGAGCTAACAGTTACGATAATCAGCTTAAAGCAAGAGAACGAAAGGCTGGAGGCCTACGCCAGGTCTTTAGCCATCAAACTCAAACCGCACCCATAGAAGACGGCGCCGAGTCAGCCCTCGAAGACGAAGACGAAGTCCATGCACTTGGCTCCGAGCCGAGAAGGAAATCACCAGATTTCCGCCAGAGAAAGATGACAGAGGATGAAGAAGACCAGATAGTGCGCGGAAGAAGATATCTCTTTGGAAGCCCCAGTCGCACCTACCGACTCAACACCTCTTTAGTCTTTTTTAGTCTTAGAATTAATTTCCCCTAAAATTTGAACATACCAGCATTATATTTAGCATTATATTTTCGTGCTAAATCTATAGAAATAATAAATGAGGTACACAGGTTTTTTTCAAATTTTAAAAAATCGCCATCTATCGACAATAATGTAAGTTACTATGAAATAAATGATCAAGAAAAAAGTTGAACCCCGTCCAGCATCAGTTCTCGATAAGTAAAGTTAAACGACCTTGGGCGCGGTTAATACCTGGAGGGTGACCATACGGAAATCAAATATAGGCCACCTCGACACCTACAGGTAAAAAACGACGATAAATTATGAGATTAGGGATAAAATAATCTATGTTGTTTAGTGCGTTTCAAGATATATCGTTGACTGATTGGCTGCAATAAACTCTTAACAACTACCGCTGTAACAAAATCAGGCAAAGTTGCAAAAAACGTAAACAGGACCAAGCCTAATAAAATTTTCTAATGCAAATAACACTAAATTTTAAATTCAGAACTATATGTTAAAAAAACGATACATCGAAAATACATAAAAAATGTGATCTAGAAATATTAAAGACATTTAATATTAAAAAGGAATATGTATGTGATACGATTGCTGTCGATATAGGACATACGGTTTTTCGCCTTCCTCGGTATTACTGTATGTTTAATTCAATTGAGCACATGTGGCATCAAGCAAAAAGTTTTCATTCTGTAACATGACAACTAAGGCCTCATAATGCCAAATCACCCAAGAAAAAATTAAAGAACCAGGTTGGAAAATACTTTCTCACCCACCGTATGCTCCTGGTGATGTACCATCAGATTATCATCTTTTGAGATCCATGTAACATTTTTTTCGTGGAAAAAAATGTCCTGCTGCGTCAGCTATCAAAACTGGACTCAAAAAATGTTTTACTTCAAAATCATCCTCATTATATAAAAAGGGAACTGAAAGTTTGTCGGAGAGATGGGCGAAGATTCTCAATAACGATCGAAATTATATTTTAAATTAAAACTGTATTAACTTTTAAATTAAATAAATTGTTGTAATACATTGTTATACAGTATCAAAAACGGCATTACTTATGGGTACCCGTAATATAATGTAATAACTTTTTATGTATATATATATTTTTATTTTACCAACACAATTTCTTTTAGGAAACGAGTGTCAGCTACACAGGAAATACAGTACCCCAATCATCAATACCATGATAAATATCCAACTAAATCACCTGTTTATATACCTGAAAATATTAAGGTCGTTACACCACCACAAATTGCACCAACAGACATAAATTCTGAGCTGGAAGATTTAATTCCACAAGAAGGTGAACAACAGGAAACTTTCGTACCAATGAGAAGTGCAAGCATAGAGGAAAAAACCAAGTTTAGTTCCCTATCAGAGCCATCAATAGAAATTGAGGTAAATTTTTTTATACATGGTATAAAAATAGACATTGTATGTATGTCATACAATGGAATGACTTCATTGACTTTAGGAACATTGACTTTGTGAGCATTGACTTCATTCAACCTTCTCCTCCACCGAGATTGATCTTTAGTAGTATCTTGTCCGTTTTTGGTGTCCAGTAATTCTTCAGTATCTCTTCTTACATTTCAACATTTCTTAACTCCTTCAGTTAACCACTATTCGTTCCCCATTATTCTCTTTAGTGCTCGGTTTTCTAGCATTTTCGACGTGTTCCACCCTTAACCTTCCTTTCTAAAACCTTCCTTCCTTCATTCCCCTACATCTTCACATAGTCTGTAACATCTAGATCTTTGTGTAATTGCCTAAGTTCGAAGGTATATCTGATCTCCATTAGCATTCACAGCTCCAAATATTCTTCTGAGGTCTCATCAGCTGTAAGTAAGCTATAAGTCAGCTATAAGTGACTACTAGCTGAATGAGTGTTTAATACATCTGAACGTTCGTGTTCTTTTATAGATCTTCTGTCAGACTGCAGCGAATAAGTAGCGTTACACATTATAGTTTTGTTATCCGTCATAATCCGATATTTCCTTTCATACATCTTAATATACAAAAATCAATTGATGTTCGTTAGTCTCGCTAAAACTCAAAAACGGCTTGACTGATTTGAATAACTTTTTTTTGGTCTTGTTCGCTCTAATACAGGGATATTTAAAAAAATAGGGAAACCCCAAAAGAACAGCTAAAAAATCGAAAAATTCAAAATTAGTAATTTAGTATGGGAACCGCCAGTTCGGATTACTTTTTATAGATGGCATTCGTGCTGTATTGCCTTTGTATTTAGACATAACCACACATTTTAGCGTTACTCCAGGACTTAGTTTGAGGTTTTCAATATTCTAAAATTCTTATTGACAGATTTGAGTGACTGTGAAAACAATTCCATGTCGTTTTATAGTGTTCATTACAATGCCGAGGAGAAGACGAGATGACATAAGTCGTTGAAGTCAGTCAAATGTGCAACGAGCTACCTCACGTGCAAACCGCGCTGATGACCAGCGAGCAACAGATAATGATAATAGTCGTATTGGTATGTCCAAATCGCATTCGAGAGTGACTGAAAATGAACGACAAGAGGATAGATTTAGAATGCAACGAGTTCGTGCACATCAAACACAACAACAGCGAGCACGACACAATGAACATGAGCGATTGCGCCGACGCAGTGCTCCCGTAAACCTGGAAAAAGCGGCATTCCATTATGTCCCGGAAATCGATTACGATGCCGGCAGATCAGTAACAATTAGAGAAATGTCAGTCGTTTGTCCGTATTGTAAGGTGTTGAAATACAGCGGTGAATCTCCTGGATTGTGTTGTGCGGGTGGAAAAGTGAAATTGCCACAATTGGTCCCACCACCAGATCCATTACGCTCATTAATTTCTGGGACGGGAAGTGATTCTACCCATTTCTTGGCCAACAATTCATTCCGGGACAGTTGTTTTCCTTCAAATCAGTCGACACAGTTATCAACCAGGATAAGGTAGTTAACTATCTCACAAAATTTTTGAATGCGCTGGAATTGCCTGGACCAGCACCTCACAATTTGCAATTAAAAGTAGGCTCAGTCATCATCATGTTCCGTAACATTAATCAACCTCGACTATGCAATGGAACGAGACTGGCTATGAAAAAGCTAATGAATAACGTCATCGAGGCAACGATCATCAAGCGAAAATACAAAGGAGAGGATGTTGATTCCGCGTATCCCGATGATTTCAACAGCATTGCCATTCGATTTTAAGCGGCTGCAATTCCCCGTGCGTCTGGCCTTTGCGATGACCAGAAACAAATCTCAAGGCCAGTCGTTGGAAGTTCATCAGAAACCCATCATCTTTGTATATCTACGCACCGGAAAACAAAACAAAAAACATACTTTATCAGAAAGTTTTACACTGAATAACTGTATCTTTCATGTAAATAAAAGACATTGAATTCATTTGAATTACAAGCAAGTTTGATTTAATAATCTAACGAAATTTAAACTGTATATGATGCAGCTAGTAGTCTCAATGAATTAGAGTTGGAAGGTTAATTAGGATTGATAATCGTTGATCAAAAGTTATAATCAAATAAATTTTAGGTGATACGAAGTTCACCGGGTTATCTAGTATTTCATAAAGTACTCCTAATCAAAAAATGAACTTTTAGCTCCTAGATCCCTTTATCTTCTGAATTGTTTAGAGATTATTCTTTTAAACTTCTTCTTTAACGTAACCTCAAATAAAGTAATAGTAAACTCGAATAAATTTCCCACTAAACACCAATTCAGAATGATTCATATTGAACCACCTTCTTATGATGATAACATGGTTAGCAAAACGCGCGTCTAAAACGTAAAAAGATTCTAATAATAAAATAATAAAAATCGTAGAATCTCATTGATGAGTAACCAATTAACCATTAACATAAAACATAAAACGTCCAGGTCTATATGCTTCAATTGGGACCATAAACATCTTCGAATCATCTTCGAAAAAGTAATTTCTCCAAACCATAAAACACACTAGACAATTAAATTTTGAGAATGGCATGGTAGTTCGAGAATTTCTCTTCACCCCGTGCACGAAAATATAGTGAAAAGTCAATTTTTTTCCGATAGATGACATTCCATTGATGATATTCTACATATATTTCCGAACCATGACATAGACATTTCATGGTTCGTTAATGGTTTACTGACTTTCGATGTGGTCAAACCAACACGAGTAACGCTCCGCACTCTGAACGTCCTATTCAGATCACTACTGAGGTAATAGTGAACAAAAACCATCTTATCGAGTTGGCCGATCGCAGAGAGAAGGTTAGAGAGATTGTTAAGATGATAAACATATCCGACGAACGTGTACAGAACATTTGCATATAAGAAAGAGTACATTTGCTCACTGCCGATCAAAAACGGAATTGAGTGACTACTCACAGCGGTGTTTAAATATACAGAAGCGCAATACCAAAGAGTTTTTGCTGCAATTCAGGACCGTTGATCGGACTTGGATTCACTCACTATACGCCAGAAATGAAGGAATAGTCTAAACAGTGGATTTTAAATGACGACCTTGTCCTCAAGAAGGCGAAGACGCTTCCACCAACCGGAAAGGTCATGGTAACTATTTTTTTTGCGATTCACAAAGGATGATCTTCATCGACTATTTGAAAAAGGGAAAGACAACCACAGGAGAGTATTATGTTGCATTATTGGTCAAATCCCACGAAGAGTTGTTAAAAAAACTGTCTGTTTTTAGGAACTTCGAAATATAACTTACCATTTATTTGACACGTTTTATCATATTCAATATCTAAAGCCTAATAATGAATTTGGGCACGAATGTTTTGCTGGTATACTGCAGAGTTATCGAAAATTGTAATTATTTCAAAAACCAACAAAAGGTGTTTCAAAAAACACCGATTTATTATTTTTAATTTATAAAAATGGTTGCCCTACCCCCTATCTACGCCAGTGTTTATTTCAGCAATACCGCCAAAATTATGCCTCGTAACGACACATAGTACATCTTCAAATTTTAAGGCCTCAGTTTCAACAGTTTCGAAATTATAAAGAAATTTCAAATTTTATGTTAAAACTCTGCAGGGTCATATCTCTGTAATTAGGCCCTACTGACCAACAATTAATTAAACCAATTTTCAGCATTTTCAATGTTTATTACCATAGAAGATTTTACAACATACCATTACAGGTCACTCTGTACACAAAAGCGCCCTCTACGGTACAATGCGTTATTGGGAACATATGAGATATTGGTGATGCCGTAAGTGTTATTTTGTTTCTTTTGGCAATCATTTGAATCGCCGCAAATCATGTGAATAGCCGCAACGGCTTATGGATAATGGATAATAGTTAATTATACATAATGCATTCAGTGCTAATAAATAATCCCAATAGCAACTTCTTGAAGGCCAACAAAGTTTTGTATTTTTTAAAATATCAATTCGCCGAACTTAGTGTCATATGACTTCAGTTTCGGAATCAAAACAATCGCAGTAGGATGTAAACCCAAGTCTTTGGGCAAACTACGCCAAGTTATGGTGATATAGTGAAGTCTAATTTTTGAGAATACCGAAAAACCAGTCCAAATTAGTACTGCGGCCGGTCACTGAGAGGTGGGTTTTACTTGACAATGATAAATCTAATCTATATCCATTTGTAAGCAAGCAAAATCAATTTAAGTAATTAAATTTGGAATTCGAATTTCGAATTTAAGTAATTAAACTCGAAGAGATTTACCACTAAACACCAAATCACCTTTTGAAACTTCTCGACGCACGTTTCATTAACCATGTTAAATTAAATAATCTCCTGATGATGCTAACATGGTTTGCGAAACGTGCGTCGAGCAGTTTCAAAAAGTGATTTGGTGTTTAGTGGTAAACCTCTTCGAGTTTAGTATTTTACACCGAAGGTTTCAATAGAAGAATTGTCTTAATTTTGATGTTAGGAAATCGCAAGTTAATAATTTATTCCAACGAAACTAGCCCTATGGTGAAGGTATTTTAAAAAAGAAGTTCTTTACATAATCACAAAATAAAAATAAACAAAATGCAATAGAATGGATAACATTTTATCTACTATCAATGCGAAATACAATTTTCAGGTTCCTGACCACCTTAAAAAAGTTGTCGCCAATTTAAACCTGGCAGCCATAAGAGATCCCGAATCTATAACATCCACATCACACCTCAAAGAAAGAAACGAAACTGAAAAAATTAAAAACGTATTGGCTTCAATCGGAATATACTCATTAGGCCCTACAACAACAGAAATACCAAACGCCCAAATAGTAGCTGACAGCTTATCAGAAGATATGCAAAATCTACTGAAAAATTTTGGTTAGTACAAATATTTTTGGTTATTTAATTTGTTACTATAATGCCTTTTTTATCCTACACAAAGCAAAGTTCACTTTTTATATTTATTATCAATTAACGAGATCAGGACAACCGCAGCACGTCGATCATCAGTTGGGGATAACTGAAGTTTTAAGCGATGTCGATCGCGGTCGACACCTGGTTGGATAACCGTAATATCGGCAACCCATCAAATCAAGCCATGCACCAACTCGGCTCGAAGAGCTAAACATTATTATTATTATTATCAGTTAATATGTTTATTATTCTATGATTCCAGGTTTGCTTCCAGATCCAAAGCAAAACAAATTTAAAGGTGAGACAATCAGTTTTAATCCAGAACGGGCAGAAATTCGTCCAGAAGCATACGTTGGATTTAAACCGTTGCCCGAAGATACGGAGTCAAGAAAAGAAATGGAAACTTTATTAGCTCAATTTGGTTTGCTGAATAAAAAATCCAACAAAGATAATCCTCCAAGAAAAGGTACATAATTTAATTTTTAAATAATAATAAAGGGTTATCCATTTTGTGCTTCGAAGAATTGAGATCTCAATGATTTTTTTTATTTTATTGTTTGGACTTTGCCATTAAGGTAGTTCCAGCGTGAAAGCCGTTTTCGACAGATTTTGTCCATTTTTCAACCGTTTAGCGAGAAAGCGAAATATTCTATAACAAAGTTTGCAATTTTCAGGGTCACTCCATTTAAAACATGTCA
Organism: Cosmopolites sordidus; assembly: GCA_031761425.1. NCBI lineage: Eukaryota > Metazoa > Arthropoda > Insecta > Coleoptera > Curculionidae > Cosmopolites > Cosmopolites sordidus. The sequence continues at coordinate 265,886 of JARFXV010000172.1, read as the reverse complement.
AACTTCCTTTGCACCCAATTGTTTGATGTTGTATTAAAAAAATCCCTCGACAAAATTAAAAAAAAAATGGGAGAATAAAGAGAAATATTTTTGAAATAAATTTAAAAAATAGTAGCACTTCTTTAAGCATTTTTTTAGTAGAATTTATTTACGAGATATAACAATTTAAAAAATTAATAATTTTATAATTTCAATGCGTTATTTTTATGGTTAACAGTGATCTGGCAACGCTGTGCGTACAGCTGTCTCGAGTAGTGTAAAGAGAAATTAAGTTAAAAATTAAAAAAAAAGTTAAAAAATAAAAAATTAAGAGAAACTAAGAGATTAGAGTAAAGAGAAATTTATATTAATACAAACTTACCGAGAACAGCTTTAAAATTTACATCAGAAAGCTGTGATTTTTTATCTCCTTCATGTACTTTACTTGTTATAACTTGAGTAACACAAGAACAATTTTTACATCTAACCCACAGTTTAGAATTGAGGCCCATTTTTTTTTCTTTTTCTAAATTTTTTAAACATAAAACTTATTTACATTTATAACATTTAATTTTTTTTTGCAAGTTCTAATAACTCTATGATACGCCTTCCTTCTCCGAGGTTAGAATTGATACTTTCATTTTTTTCCATTGATTTAGCTTTTTTTTCTTTTGCTTTCTGCATGACAGAAACATAATTTAATTTTTTAGATATTTTTTCTTTTATAAATTGTCCTTTATGGTGTAATTGCTTTGGATTATTTTAAATTGACATTAACAATTTTTATGCTCATATTTATTAACATTAACATGCTCAGAGCAACGTTGCCAGATCATCATAACCAAAAATATTTGTTAGTATGCGTGAATATCTGGTTGCCACGGCTTCGCATTTCTGACAATTGTAAATGCTCTGATTATACTATACCACGCTGCACGCGCACCAAACAGTCACCTTTAGTGGATGTAATGGACTCTCCACAATCACTTGTGGGTTTTTAGAGCCACATATACGTCAATTTTGCTTATTTACGTATCCGCCGAGCGGGAAATGAGCCTCGTCGCTGAAGAAGATTTTGTTCTAAAAATCAAGTGAATGTTCAAGCACCGAATCGGCGTATACTTAGCGCATTCCATGGTTGGGGGATTTCAATTCCTGCGTGAGTTGAATTTTGTAAGGATGAAGATACAAGTGCAAATTCAAAGTAAACCATAATGTGCTGTAAGACAAGTCCACAGACTGTGAACACAGACATCGAGCAAGCGTTACGATGATGCCCATTTCTCATCACATTCGTAACAGATCCATTATTTTAAAATTTCTTGACTGGTGGTGACCACATTCGGCTCGTAAGACGCGAAACGTTTTATCATAACGCGTTTTTCGGTGGTTAAACGATCCTTATTGTAAAATGACAAATCTTAAACTAAACAAATCACACTTTGGATGACATTTAAGTTTGACAGTTGTCAAAATGCAGGGCTGTATTTTCCGAACCACGAAATGGATAACCCAGTATTATTAGCTATGAAAAACTTGAAAAAGTGAAATAGTATGGAATTGTTGTTTGGAATCTAATTGGTCTTAAACTGCTGTTTTTTTCGATATTATAACTCGTTTATAACTCTGCCTAGGTATATTTTTTGTCATATAATCACTGGTTATACAGCTATAACATATGTCGATCAGGATCTGCGGAAGTAGAGTGAAAAATAAGATGCTTTTTAAATTAAATATTGGTTTTTTTTACGAAAACCGATTTATTGTCCATTGTAGTCTTCTTTCAGCTCAATACACTTCACCCAACGATTTTCCAACTTTTTATGCCGTCCAGAAAGTACGTCTTGTGGAACTCTGCAAAATAATCTCTGTTTCGATAACAAGCACTTCATTTAACCTGAATTTCTTTCCAGGCTGCCATTTTGTTATGTTTCGAAAGAGAATGTAGTCGGAGGAGGTCAAGGCTGGAGAATAGGGTGGATGAGGTATCAATTCCTGACGAGTCAAATTCAACTCTTCCCCGATCATTCTGACCGTTAACCAACGACCAGAACGCACTATATCTCGGGTTCTGTGTACATTGTCATCTTCATCTTACAGTTGAAGGCCTTCTGCTGCGAGGTTCATCATCTATCGAGTATCGGCCTTCTGAGAATGCCTTAAACCACCTGAAAAGCTGGACTCTTGAGAAGACAGTGATGTCTGTTGAAGTTTTGCTAAAGTTTTCGTCGTACTCTGCTCAAGTCTAAAACAAAACTCGATAGAGCAGCGTTGCTCGAAATTGTCACTCATTTTTAAAACGATTTAGAAAATTCTTTTTCACGAAAATAGTTTTATACGGGCCATCAAGTGGCCCTGGAAAGTTCAAACTCGTACTAAAAGTGCATCAGATGGCGATCTACGTTCCCCGAAACTGATAGCCAACAATGTTGCCAGATCGAATCCTACTATACTAGTCTCAGTACTTTACTTACACACCTCGTAGTACAATACCCCAATTACTTTTTTTAGGTAGACAGTTTTTGATAGAAAATTCGAAGAAAGAATTACAGCTGCACGACATTAATTTAGATGTTATACCAGATGATCTTAAACCATTGCTTGGCGAAATGGGATTTAATTTGGGATCGAGGGCGGGAAGGAAAATTAGAGAAAAGCCCCACAGTGATAACAAATCTGAAAACTTAAAGCAAAAAATTGAAATAACAGATCCTTTAACTAAAAAACATGTTTTCAATCCATCGGAAACGGTATCTGAAGAAGAAATTCAAAAATTGGGAAAATTATTAGACATCGTCAAGTCTTTGGCAGATAAAAATGGTATGTAATATTATAATACAGTAATCCCTCGTCAACCACGGTTTGGATTATTCGCGCTTTCTTCAGCCGCGGTTTTGATTATTTGATTATCCGCGGTTTTGTCTTGCAAAATCGCCTAAATTAAATTGTCAATAGAACTATGTAGTAGCGCGATGCGTTATCGTTGCAGTTTCGTGCGAACTGCTACTATAATTTTCCAGGAATTGTTTTATTGCATTTTTCGCATTTCATGTGTATGTATCATTATTCAAATGAACTTGGTAATTAGGGAGAATTTTGTCATGTTCATGAGTTTAAAGGCGTAGTTATATGTACATGTCCTAATTTTAAAATCTAAGGCCAAAATTTTGTTAAAAAGAAGCGAAATGTAATGACTAATTGTTAGACAGTCTTGCTGCAGGTGAAATGTATGCGAATGCCGCGAAAAAGTTTAAAGTGGATGAATTCCCCAATAAGAACAATATAAAAGAGTGAGCAATCCATTCGGATCAGTATTTCGTGCATTAGTACCAGCAATAAAGTTATGTTTCTCGCGACCTCTAACGATGGAAAAGATGGAAAGAGAGCTAGGAATTTGGATCGAAGATCAAATAGTGCCTCTTAGCAACCTCGAATTTTTATGAAAGTCAGATGAGGGAACATAAGCTTCCAAGCCAGTAAGGGTTGGTTTGAAAATTTTAAAATCACTGATACAACCATTAGAATAGTAAATAATAGCAGCGTATAATAGATATTATGTCAAGCGAATTTTCATTTGTGTATTGAATAGCATGGAACAAAGTCCTACTCTCACTATTATTGAGAGTCGGAAAGCTATTAATATCGCTCATTACATAACCTTTATCAAAGAAGCAGTGAATAAGTTATGGTCATCAACATTGAATTCCTGTTGGAGAAAGTTATGGCCAGAGGTTGTGATCGATACGTCAGCAGTTCCTGAGAAAGCAACAGAAATTAAAGACCTTGTAAGAATCTTACACCAAAATCATGGCGATGGTTTCGACGAGTTGCAACAAAGTGTTGATAAAGAAATTATATCTTCTCATAACAATGAACTATCAGAATCACAATTGCTTGAAATTCTGGAAAATACATTGTATGTCGAAGGCAATACAGACGATGAGATCCCGACGAAGCAACAGTTGCAAGATTTGGTCTATGATGAAGACCTTTTACTAGAAAGAAGCCTAAAGTCTTCAAATTGTTTGAATGGGCTACTATAATCTTATAGGGAAATCCAAAAGGAGCTCACAAAAAAATGAAACAGTCAACAATTTTGCATTATTTTCGAAAATAAGTTTTACCTTTATAGCAAAATTAATATATATCGTGCATTTCAATATATATCGTTGACCGATTGGCTGCAATAAACGCTTAACAACCTGCAATAAACTCTTAACTACTCTAACGAAACCCGGTAAAGTTGCAAGAAACGTAAACAGAGCCGGGCCTAATAAAATAACAGGTGAAAAGATAAAATTAATTTTATACCTGGTTTAGTAGTTTCGAAATACTTTAGTTTACTTCGCATTATTTTCTTAAACAGTGCAGTTCTATAATTTCAATCGTATTTTTTATTATTCCAAACGTGCTAAAAATATAGCAGAAACGTCTGTATTAACGAAAACTCCATTATTTACAGTTAAAGATATTGTGACGAAGCCAATTAAAGTAAAAAAAGTCCGTAGTGATTCTGGTAAAAGCAAAGGTGTTGACGAAAGCGACAAAGACTTAATTCGAAGCAAAATTTATGCTATATATGAAGAGCAAACTGTGCCTACATTGCATTCATTGCAACAAAGACTAAGGAAAGATTAAACCAACATTATTTGCAGCAGAACTAACCTGCAGAGAATATTATCTCAAATGGGTTTTGCATATTGGGCCATTAATAAAAGACAAATATTAATGGAATACAACGATTGCGACGATGGTGGTTTGACTACTTAAACTCTATAAAAAAATTCCGACATGAGACACCAGCAAAAGGATGGATTGATACATCAAGAAAATGCCCCAGAGAACAAGGGAAAAAGAATTACAATTTTACATGCTGGTTTAGAGGATAGATGGGTTCCAAATTGTTTACGGTTGTCCTCTAAAAATATTAAACATTCAGCTTTGGATTACCATGACGACACCGCAGCAGAACTTTTTGAAGATTGGTTTATAAATAGCCTTTTGTCCAATGTGCCTAAGGAAAGCGTAATTGTAATGAACAATGCTAGTTATCATAACCGCCAAAGAAATAAAATTCCTAATATAAATAACACTAAACTACAAATTCAGAACTATATGTTTAAAAACGATATATATATATATATATATATATATATATATATATATATATATATATATATATATATATATATATATATATATATATATATATATATATATATATATATATATATATATATATATATATATATATATATATATATATATATATATATATATATATATATATATATATATATATATATATATATATATATATATATATATATATATATATATATATATATATATATATATATAGAGCACTACAGAGCAGTCGTACTGAACGGACGTATTTTCAAGAGCTCCCATTGGTTATCTACACCGAACTACTCGGGACTGCTTGGTGGCGTGATTGTGACGTCACCAACGATTTTTCACAGTAATATTGATTGTTTTTATGAAAACAATTAATATTACACAGTTTTTAATAATTTTTACGCATTTCGCGAACTATTTTTGAAGATTTCGCGGCAATCCTACAGCAGGATTAGTCTCGGGGCATAACAAGGCATATTTTTCGGACCTTTGGGTCGCTATTTAGCCACTTTCGGGTGTCTATATAGAATTTCAAGGTGTTCGAGGGAGTGCCGGTGATATTGGCACTTTATCATGGCTTCACGGTTATCGGCTCCGGCCTCCGGGTCCGACGAGGTAATTGCAAGGCTCCAGGAGGAGCTCGAACAGTCCACATACCACAGTCCACAACCACGGTCTCAATGAGACGATTTTTGAGCTCAAGGAGCTAATTAAAGACCTAAAAAAGCAAATAGCCGATTTAGCGGCTAAAATCGACAAAAATGAATAGGAGACTGCCCGCATCAACGCGCCGGCTAAATTAAATATAGATTTGGACACGGGTATGCTGATCGACGGCGACTTCCCGCCTCTCAAACCCCCAAAAGAAACTCTTCCCCCGGTTAAAACGGACACCGTTACCCCCAAGTTGAATCGCGAGGTCAGCGAAAGCGAAATTGTCTCCATCGGTGCAGATTCGTCCGATTCCGACTTTGAGAGTCCGCGGCCAAGAAACGGCGTCGTATAAAAGCAGACGGCCAAGAGCCAAGAGCAGACGGCAAGAAAAAAGACCGCCGGAGAGGCAGGTCCAAATGATGCTCCAACAGCGACGCTAGCAGCCAACGTGGCTACGAAAACAAAAGAGACGGTCGCAAAGGCCGAAAAAGTACCTCCGGTGGTACTTCGATCTAAAAATCATTATATGAAGGTAATGACCTTCATAGCCAAAGAAAAAATAGGCACGGATAAGGCGCTGAATCGCCCAGAAGGGGTGAAGATTCAGCCAAAGACAGCTGGCGACTATCGCAAGCTGACGGCCTTCCTAGAAAAGGAATCAATTGCTTATCACACCTTCTGTATAAAGAGTGAGAAGCAATTACACGTATTAATCCGGAATATCGTAGAAACTGTTTCGGAACAAGATATCCGCGAAGAACTGGTCGAATTAGGATTCACCACCTCGAAAATTCAGAGGTGGAAGAACAAGAAGGGGCAACCGCTGGTTCTAGTATACGTGATCCTCCCCAAAGAACAAAATGGGATTCATAACATCAAATATCTGGTCCACCAAAAGATCAAGGTGGAAAATATCAAGTCCAATGGGAAGACCTCGCAGTGTTACAGCTGCCAGGTCTTCGGGCTCACGGCAAAGGGGCCACGTGCCCCCCAAGTGCATTAAGTGTGCGGCCAACCACGCTTCAAAGGATTGCAAAAAGTCGAAGAACGCTCCGGCTAAATGTGCCAACTTGCAGGTCCGCACCCGGCCAACTCCTTGTCCCCAAAGACCCCCGAATAAGGGTAAGGGAACGAAAACTTAATCGAATATCCGAATCGAATCGAAAATATATTATCGAATAATATATTTTGAGTCCCCCAACATTCGTTTGGGGGACTCAAAATAATAATAAAGCACCGGCTTCCGCGCCGGCTGTTCCCCCAAAGCCTACTCCTAGGATGGAGGCTCCGAGAATTCAGTTACCAAACTTCACGGTAATGATGGAGCAAATGATGCAGCAGATGGCTGCTATGGTCCAAGAGCAGCTAAATGCTGCACTAGCCATGTTCCAAACCAGCAATGAATAATAAAAATTCGTTGCGGGTTGTAACTTGGAATTCCAATTCTTTGAACGGGAAAAAATTGGAACTCACGGCGTTTCTGGAAGATCACAGCATAGACGTGGCTCTGATTCAGGAGACCTTCCTTAAACCGAGAGAACGGTTCGGTGTGAAGAATTTCTTCTGTTATAGAGAGGACAGGCTCCGTGGGGCGCGGGGTATTCTGATGATTCCCGTCAAGAGAGGAATCAGGCATAACCTGCTGCCTCCGACGGGCCTTACTTCCTCAGAAGCCATGTCTGTGCAGGTGGCTCTGGAAGGTAATCTTGTCAACCTATCTTCATGATATAACAACGCTGCATTCAACAATGCCCATAACCGATCGTGGGGTTCGGATTTGACAAACAGGAGAGGAGCTGACCTGTTATCTTTGGCGGAAAGATATGGGCTGAACCTCCTTGTTCCAGACGAACCATCCCGCTTCCGCAGCTTCTTAGATTTCTTTATCATAAAGAATCTGACGAACCAATGCGATGTCCAGGTTGTCCATGAGCTTACCTCGGCCATGAGCTTACCTCGAACGCTACCAAACCCGCATATTGGTAGCGTTCAGCAGCTTGAAGATGCGGTCGAAAAATTAACCCACGATATAATAGAAGCCACGCAAGTGACTACTAAAACCTCTCCAGAATCAACTTGGACTACCTTGGACATCCCGTTCGAGGTAAAAGAGAAGATTCGAATAAAAAACCGGTTTTACAGACGCTGTCACCTGACTGGCGACCCCGAACTCCGGCTTCGTGCAAACGAGGCCAAGAGAGAGTCCCAACGGGCTCTTCAGGAGTTTAGAGACGGTAGGTGGGATGATTTTCTGGCGACAATCGACACGGCTGATCGATCGTTATGGAAAATAGCCAAATTCATGGTGGGTAAGATGAGAGCACCGGTTCCCCCCCTGAGGACGGGTGATTCTCACGCCGTCACCGAGGCGGAGAAGGCGGAGATCTTTGCCGTAACTTACCAAAAGCAGATGACCTCTCCTCGACCATCAGTTGAGAAGAGGAATAAAGTTGACAAGTTCAAACAGGAAATCTTTCATACCAAGGAACTCCCAACCTCGGTTACTTGATCAGCCAGATTGTCTCGCCGAAGATAATGCAAGATACTATCCGAGGTTTGAAAGTCAAAAAAGTTCCTGGTCGCGACCGCATCTCTCCAATGCAGCGACTCCATTGAAGCGACTGCCTAATAAGTAAATTGCGCAGGTGACTAACATAGTCAACGCAATTTTCAGACTCCAGCATTTTCCATCTCTATGGAAACATGCCCAAATCATCGTAATCCTTAAAAAAGGAAAAAGCCCACCGGAGCCAAGTAGCTACAGGCCGATTAGCTTGCTTAGCGCACTCGGCAAGATCGCCGAAAGAGCAATACTACATGCTTTGAACAGTGTTCTAATCGATAAGAACATTCTGCCGGACGAGCAGTTTGGTTTCCGGAGGAGGCACGCAGCCATCCATCAGGCGGTACGTCTCTCGACGGAGATCAGGCAGGGGTTCGACAGAAGGCGTCATACGGGAGCCGTCTTTCTAGACCTCTTGCAAGCATTCGACCGAGTCTGGCATCTCGGACTTATAGTCAAGATGCTCAGACTCGGCATACCAACCGACCTAGTCAAGCTGTTGGCATCATTTCTGACCGGACGCACTTTCCAAGTGCTCGTCGATGGTGCACTTTCATCAGTCCAGCGAATCGAAGCGGGAGTACCGCAAGGTTCCCCTCTTGCCGCCGTAATCCTCAATGTCTACATGGCGGACTTTCCAAAGATTCCGCACGTGCAGACTGCATTTTATGCTGATGATACGGCTTTCTATAGGTCGGCCCACGCGCCCTGATTACATCCAGGTTGCAAAAGAAGACGTTGAAAACCTCGAAATTATTAGTCGAATGGCGACTAGCAATCAATCGCAGCAAAACCCAGGCTGTCTTTTTCACTCAAAGACAGCCGATAATACGTCAGAATATTCACATTCACCGATCAAGTGGGCCAAAACGGCTCACTATCTGGGACTTAAGTTCGACAAGGCCCTCACGTGGTCTTCGCACCTAAAGAAAGCCACCGGGAACGCAAACGGAATGCTCCGTTTGCTGTACCCCTTAATTCCCTGGTTTGTAAGGAACGCGGGAGACAGATATTCCAGAGCTTCAGACGTTCCTGTCGGACTAGCAATCAATCGCAGCAAAACCCAGGCTATCTTTTTTACTCAAAGACAGCCGATAATACGTCAGAATATTCACATTCACCGATCAAGTGGGCCAAAACGGCTCACTATCTGGGACTTAAGTTCGACAAGGACCTCACGTGGTCTTCGCACCTAAAGAAAGCCACCGGGAACGCAAACGGAATGCTCCGTTTGCTGTACCCCTTAATTCCCTGGTTTGTAAGGAACGCGGGAGACAGATATTCCAGAGCTTCAGACGTTCCTGTCGGACAATCAGCTAATCAGAGCCACGGCAGCTTCATTGCCGCCCGTTGCCCCAGAGTGACCACTCACGTCGGTCATCACAATCTTGCCTAAAGAACGGCAAATAAACCCTCCGGATTAACGACATTGTCGCGAAATCCGCAAAAAATTAGAGAATACAAGTCAGGGCCTTCGGGTCAACTTACCATCCATAATTTTTATTCTACTAATAGATAAATTTATTTATTTATTTATTTTTATTGTACCAATAAATTCAAAATAAACTAACCAATAAACAATGTTTTGGTCATACATAATAATAATTTAATCGTAATTTAACATTATTTTATTTTTTCCAAAATTATTCAGAAGTTAAACCACTCCGACTCTGGCGCCTTTTAATAAACTATGAATATTTTTATTGAGATTTATTGGTGCAATTAACATTTTTCCGAAGGGCAACGAAATATCTTAAAACGGACTATATATATATATATATATATATATATATATATATATATATATATATATATATATATATATATACATGTACATATTTAACATTTTTCTGTTTTCAAGTCCAACCCCAGCAAATCCCTCGCCCAGAACCCCCGCGGTTGACGTAGTATTACTGTATTCTGTATATGAATATCTATAATCATAAATGTTTATTATACCCCATCATACAAACCATAAACTGAATTATAATAATCTTAGATACAATAACGGAAGAAGATATGAAACGTATAAATCAAAAGGAATTAGGAGAATTAATAGCAAGTTTAAACGTGCCCGACAAGGATATCGTTACATTAAATAGCCAAAATGCTCCAAACCCAATCGACTTTGACTTTGGATTGAATAAAAACGAAGTCAAAAGGCAGGAGGTGAGCACTGATAAAGTTGAAACAACAACAGTAACAACCACAACTGAAGAAAGTAAAACACCATCTATAAAGGACCTTGAAGATTCTTTTGGTTAGTTTGACATCAATGAAAGATATATAATGGCAAAATGATTTCAAAATTTATTACAATAGAAATAAAGCTAAAAACGTGAATGCAATAATTAGCAAAAACTTATATTGCAGGTGGACAAAGTGAAACTGTAACTGAATCATCGGAACCTCCACCGACAACCCCACAGAATGGGTTCTATTACTTGTTAGATTGGAATTCATTTTTTGAGATCGACGATCAAAAAGGGAAACGAGTTAATTTGAGATTCCAACCCCACGTAGGTGAACCCAAACGGTTCTTGAGTGTTTCTGTACCATGATATATTAAGCTGAAATATTTTTAAGTAAATGCATGCATTGTATATCAAAAATAATGCCAATGTCATATTTATTTGCTCAGATAAACAAACAATTTTCTAGACTAGTCATTTTATGGAACTTTAAAATTTAATGTATTTATCTTTTTATGTCGTATTAAATTAAGTACATTTTAGTGCCTTATTATATATATTGTACATTATTACTTAAAATTAAGAGAAATATAAAGAAATAAAATAGTTTTATTTTAAACTTCCTTCTTGTTCGACCTTCAAAGTTTATATGGGTGAATATACAAAAATTGGGTAACTCAATGTCATCAGCCAATAGATACGAAATATTATTATATTTTATTGATATCACAATTTATTTTAAAATAATTAAAAGTCCTTTATTTGACCACCCAATTTCAGCTTTTTATTTTAAATACAAGTTAGTAATAAAACACAATAAATGCTTAAAAAGTTAGTCCTTTGATATGTCACAATCCCGAAAACCAGCAATCAAGTGACTGTCTATTAAACATTATAATCGATTAAAGAAAACTTACTAATTCACTGCAATCTGTGACGTACATAGTAATGTATATGATAACGTTCATAATGTAATATGCTCCACTTTATTTAAAAAAAAATAAGAAACTTTGTGTTTAGTTTCATTCGTCAGTCCGTCGTGTGTTATTTAAATTTGAAATTCGCGCCAAATATCACCGACTCAAGGTCAAATCCCTGTTTGAATTTTAAAGTTGGTAATGAAGTTAGCTGCGGACCGCGCCTTAAATAATGCGCATTAAATAAGCGCATTAAATAATGGCCGGCATTGCTGTACCAGTGCTACAGTTGTGTTTACCTTGTATACACGTGCTGATCCAGTCAAAATTTCAGTCCCTTGGTGAGTCGTTATTTTTTTGTTAACCTGAGATTTATTTTGATTTATACTTAGTTAACTATGATTTGTCAAAATGTAGCTTGTTGATATTGGAAATTACCAAAAGAAACATTAGTTTTAATTATAACTTACGATTTATGTCTTTTTCGTCAGTCCGTTGGCGTCAGTCCTTTGTCAGGTATTGCGCCAGAAGACTGACGTGTTTCCATGGTACTGAAGTTTTTTGTTTTAAAGCACTTTCATCTTAATTGCTATCGTGTATAAACATTTCTATTTCATATTTCAGATATAGAAGATTCAGATTCAGAAGGAAGATATATATAAAAAAAGAGAGAAGCCGAAAAGGCTCGCTTGGTCAGATTTAAAAGCGACCCCATTAAATTAGCGCAATACAAAGAAAACAAAAACTGCAGTACTTAAGAAAAAAAGAAAAAGGACAAAGAAAAAATGTTAACGAAATAACACCACGGGAGCAACGAATAACTAGAAAAAAATGGAAAAATTATTCATCCAACTACAGACAAAAGAAGCAGCTCTTGAAACAAACTCCTAATCATTTTATACGCCAGAATACTGCAACTACTGACGATGAAATACAGCCCATAGTTCGTGAAGAAAACAGAGCTGTTATTAACGAAGACTAAAGAGCAAAAGAAGCTAAAAAGAGAAGTGAACGAACAAAACAAAGAATTAAAAAAGATGAAGGCTATAGTTTCAAAGCTTACAACTAAACTAAATACTCAGCGCCAAAAATATAAACGATTTAAAATGCAGTTAAAAAATGTTATAAAATCTGCTGAAAAAACACCAAAGCCCAGAATTGAAGACATGAGTGAAGATATAACTAAAAAGAAAGAATTAGTGAAAAAGACACTTTTTGGGGAAGTCATTAAAATTCAATTGGAAGAAAACTACACTAAACTAAAGACTCATAAAGCAAGAAAACAATTTAATGAAGGTAGTTCTGGAAATGTAGTAGACAAATACAAACTATGGAGAATAAAAAACAAAGCCGTCACCTATAAAAAAACTGGACATAACCTGGCAAATAAAAAAATTATTAAAGGTAATATTAAAATGCGAAGATTAGTGCAGCAATTTTTAGAAGATGAGTCTAACAGCCGTCAAGCTGCAGGAAAGAAAGAATTTGTGACTCGTAAACAAGTTAAAAAACAGAAGAGATATTTACTTGATACCATGGAAAATCTTCATAAGAAATTTTTGAAAACTATTCCATGTGTAATCAGTTATTCCCATTTACTCGACTTCGACCATTTTGGGTGGTACCCCCTACATTGTCAAACCGTGATACTTGTAGTTGCATGATCCACGAAAACATGGACCAACAACTTGCTGCTCTAAAGAAAGCAAATATACTTACAACAGTGAGTAATCATCAAAATATGTTGGAACTAGTTTGCTGTGATCGATAATCTGAAAGATGTCTAGAGAGAACATGTTATAACTGTTGCTCCAAAACTTTAACTTATACAGAATTTGATAACTCAAAACCGATCTTAATAAAACAGTGGATGAATAAGAAAGAGTCCATAACAGATCTGAAAACGAAGAAAGAACAATTTGTGATAAAGTGTAAAAAGGAAACACAGGAAATGTTACCTAGAAATGCCATTACAAAGCTTGAAAACGATATGGCTAAATTTTTCCGGCATTCTTTTAACATAGTACACCAGTATAATGCCATTAAGCAATTGAAAGAGTCTTTATCTGAAACCGATGCCATGGTACATATGGATTTTTCTGAAAATTTTTGTACTAAATACAACCAGGAAATCCAATCCTTCCATTTTGGAGGTTCGCGAGCCCAAATTTCATTACATACTGTTGTCGTTTATCTAAAAAACTTCGTTGTTTCATACTGCACTATCTCATCTAATTTGTCTCACAACGCTGGAGCAATTTGGGCCCATCTGAAACCTGTACTGGCATCACTGCCATTAAATATTGAAAACATTCACTTTTTCAGTGATGGTCCTGTAACGCAATACAGGAACAAATCTATGTTTTATGTATTAGGTTGTAAACTGCAAGACATGCTCCCTAATATTATAAAATATACCTGGAACTTTCATGAAGCTGGACATGGGAAGGGAGCACCCGATGGTGTAGGAGCCACTTGTAAACGAACAGCAGATCAAGTGATTGCTGCAGGTGGAGATATAACTAACTTGAATGAGTTTGCTACTGTCATTCGTGAAAAATGTCCAGGTATAAAGGTGGATGTGATCGAAGGGTGTGAAATTGAGCAGATGAACACCATCATTAATGATAAGTCGTCTGAAATGTTCGCTTTTAAGGGGACACTATCGGTGCATCAGGTGACTGGCACAGCTTATATTCCAAATAATCTTACAATGAAGTCACTAAGTTGTTTCTGCAATCCTGATGGATGTGATCATTATAAGCTAGGATCTATTAAGTATCAAACAGAATTATGTGCTAAAATTAGTATACGTCTAAATACTTCTACCATATTCTCAGATTCTGAAGATGATATACCACTATCTACATACGTTAGAGACAATGATGATAGCTCTAAGTTAAACAACGATCTATCGGCACCAGGAGTTAGTGATTATTCGCAGCCTCAAAGTTGTTATAGTAGTGGTGATTATGTTTTAGTCAAATATGTCACAAAGAAAACAGAATATTATTACGCGGTGATCTGCTCTTCGGTTGATGATGAAGACGGTGAATTGAGAGTGACTTTCCTCAAGACTTGTAACCAGAATGGCACTCTGTTTAAATTGGATGAAAGAGATGTGTTAGATGTTCCGGTGGACCAAATAATAAAAAAACTACCCGTACCAAACCTTATTACAAAAGGGAATAGAGTTTTTTATCAGTTTAAAGAAAAAAATTGATGTTTTCGAAAATTAATATTTTATTGTTGCATAATTTTTAGTTTTTTGTGGAGAAAAAGATCTCATTTTATTTTAATTATTACTATTTCTTGTTGATGCCTTTAAGGCAAAGTTCATTATATTTACTTGATTTATAAGATCCATATATAACAATGTCAAAAGGCTGTTATGAAGACTGAGATAGTTGATTTTCATATTATTACATTGTAATTAATATGTTAATGTAATTAATGTATGTAATTAATGTTTGTTGATTACTTAGAAAATGTATACTGTTAAGTAAAACTAACTCAAAGTGGTACAAGTGAAGTGAGAATAACGTTACGTTAAATGTCAAAAGACTGTTTTGAAGACTGAGATAGTATTTTCTACAGTATTACGTATTAATCATTATTTTTAATTCTTACTAAGTGATTTTAATATTTAAAAGACATGTATCATTATTAAATACTAAGATATTTGTACAAAGTTTTATTAAATTCCATTATAAATCTTATGAAGTTGTGTATTTTATCAGTTCTATGTCACTCTAGTCAGTCCCCTGGCAATGAAATTCTCAAATTTTGAAATATCTCATAATCTACTTAAAAAAGTGACTGGCCCGATTTGGTACAATATATTCATTACATTAACTATCTCAAACACCTGAATTTGTAGAATTTTAATTTAATAACTCTAATAAACAAAAAATCCTCAAAAGTTGCCCTACTTTTGTATAATCACCCATATAGGATTTTCCAATAGTGGCGCTCGAACTTTGACAGTGGTGCAGCCATGTTAGTGAAGCTATAGTTATCAATTTGGGTGTTATAATAATTAGTATTGGGCAAATCATCATGAAGAGTTACAGTGTCGCACAACACATACAAATCATCAAAGTTTACTATCAATATGAGTGCACAGTTCGATCTACGTTCCGTGCGCTACGTGAGCTTTCCGGTGCACATAATCGTCCTGTTGAGTGGACTATTAATCGTTTGATAAATAAATTCGAATCAACTGATTCGGCAAACAACCCCGAAACATGAGGTCTACAGAAAACATTGCTACAGTGAACAAGAGTGTACAGGATAACCCGAGACAGTCAATTCCTCGTCGCGCCCAAGAACTTGGCCTTTCACAGACCTCAACTTGGCGTAGTTTGTGTTGGGACTTGGGCGCGCACCCGTACAGAATGCAATTAATTAATTAATTTGAAGGTAAACGACCATAGGCAGCGTCGAACAGTCGCTGACTGGGCTCTGGAGCAGTTAGAGCTGGACGGATGGGTCATTGGCCCGTACTTAAAAAATGAAGCTGGCGCCGCCATAACTGTCACCGGCGAGAGGTACAGGTCGATGATAACCAATTTTTGTTGCCTAAATTAGAAGATATCGATCTCAAGGACATGTGACTCCGACAAGATGGCGATACGTGCAACACAGCTTCTGCACGACAAATTCAGTACGGTTATCTCGCGTTTCGACGACGTCAACTGGCCACCGAGATCGTGTGATTTAACGCCATTAGATTTTATCTTGTGGGACTACGTTAATTCAATGAATTGAAAATGAAGAGAATAGTTTCCAAAAAACGTTCCATAGAATCAAAATGATAACAGAAGAAAAACATGTCTTGGCTCTTAGGGGCGGATTGAAAATGATTGATTGGCCATTAAGCGCCAGAAATAGGATTGGCACACTCCAATCTCACCACGTGCAAAAAAACCAGAATGGGCAAATCAAAGATCAAAAGAATGCTGATTTTGCTTTTTGGGTAGACAGAGAATCGCCTCAAGGCCAACACGGTAAACCAACACTTTTATCGAGAAGCTCTTGTAAAAGAACACCGAAAAAGAGTAATTCATATGAGATCGAACATCTAGACTACCTGGGTGCTGAATCACGACAATGTGCTTCCGACAAGAGGGATTTCAATCAATGAGTTTTTGGCAAGCAAAAACATTACTACGAGTTTCTTATTCACCAGACTTTACCTTAAAGTACACTATTTTGGGGAACATGAAAAGGGCGTAATCAGCCAGCGGTAGGCGATTCCGGTACCTTAATTTCAGTACTGTTATGAGGAGTGAAAAAACCGTCTTCAACGCTTTGTGACTTTCCCAGGCAACCACTTTGAATGAGGCAATGTAGAATTGTACTTTCAATTGAATGAAAACAATTACAAAATATCAGTCTCAATACTCTACTCACCTGGAATCAGTAGTTTCAAAACAGCAATTGTTTTACGGTGTGGGATTGCTAGGCTCACGCCCAACGACTTTTTACTTACCAGCATAATTACTAGCATAACCTAAAAATAATTTCTTATCAATCCCAATCACATCCCCGTGTATAATATTAATTTCAAATCTCTTTTATTGCCACAGTATTAATTTAAAATTACTTAAATGTAATAATTAGATATGGTAGGCAACCAACAATCAACGCGAATCACGAGGAAGACAAAACTAAAGAGAAAACGAGGAGAAGATGATAAAGATTATATCTTGGGAGATGATCGTGAAGCAGAGCAGTGAAGTCGAGTCCCGTGTCACCGAAAAGCCGAATTTCCACTTAATCTAGAAAGGTCAGATCCTAACTGTATACTTATCTGTTAATACGGGTTTTTAAAAGTCTGTGAATGTTTCAGTGCCTTCTATATTAGAAAAATATTTTATTATCCTATTATCCATCTTCCACTCCTTTTATTCAAAAAATGATTTTTTAAAAGTTCAGTAGCTTTTCTAGTATAAAACACAATAGCGCACAATTAATCTAATACTAATGTACAATTGGAAGAAACTGCCATATGAAGTAGCCCCTCCTGCATTTATCACAGTAAACAATTTTTCAGAGCAAAACACCATATTTTAGTTCCGTTCAGTTTCTTTCCTTTAACTCATTTTCCTGGTTGACCTTCTATATGGGGTTTTAATAGCACGAAAGTAAAAAGGAGGAAGGGGGAAGCAAAAAAAATCTTCACCAGCATTATTTTCTTCTACGCCCCCCACTTTAAAAACCCACGAGCCGCCACTGAGACGATGGTTCTAGATCTAGTCTATAAAAAATACGAGAGAAAATTTTCAAAACCACAACAATCCAGAAAACTCGGAACGAGCTTTCAGTTGTTGAAAATATTAGTGACTCGATGTACAGCTTAACGTTGTTTCCAGACCCGGGCCAACAAATGTTATCAATACAATATGCAAACCTAGTCTCTCCCATGGAGAAAATATAATAAAGAGAGTAGTTGAAGCCATGCAAACAGCTGATCAAGCGTTCGCAGTGGCGACATCCAACTTGGAGAATGTTCGTACTACTGTAGATGGCGGTAGATTTAATTTAAATGTATCAATATTTTTAGATTTTCATTTGTGTATTGCTAGTTAATAACAATTGTGAACCCTTTGGTGTCAAAATAAGTGATTTTACCGTGATTTTAAATTTAATTTGTTGTTATTGACTCCAAAAATAGCACAAAATTTGTTAACCAGATAAATTTAAAAAATACACTTTTACGTATTTTGATTTTTGAACTTAAAAAACACAAATAGAATTTTTTAGAATATGAAAAAAAGGTAAAATAAATAAATAAATACAAACAAATAGAATACTAAATTCTTTAAATGTATTTACAAAAAAGAGATTCAATACTAGGAAAAGTTTCACTTTGCACGAGCTATTACAAAAAAAATTTAACCACTTATAATAATAGGAACATAAATAAATAAAAACTAACAAAATCCTTAATTTTATAAATGTTTCAACTAAAAAGAGATCATAGGCATCATAGTTTTAAAAGCACCTGACTGTCAATAAATTCCCAAATTTGAATTTTAGAAGCATTTTATTCCAGGAAGCATGATGTCTTGATTTTCTTGAAATACACCTTCTATAAGGTTTTCCAAGCTCTGGTAAAATTGTCTTTTTATTAAATATGTCAAAAAGGATATCAATATCTGATATATATTCTGCTGTATAACTAGCTTCGCTTGGTAAACCCTGGTTTCCACCAATCACGCTGTTTATTGCTGCAGCTACTGTATTACTTAGCGTTTTTGCAGTGATAGTGACTATCATTTTTAATTAGTTTTGGTTAAAAAGATTTTAAAAATCTCTCGAATTTTTGCCAGACTATGAAATTTTTTTGTTTTGTCGATCGCAAAATACATCTGGACATATTCTGATCTTACATATTTAGTTTTATCATATTTAATAGTACATTTAAAAAAAGCATTGCGAGTATTTTTAAGCAAATGTGGGGGATCAAATATGGTAAAAATCTTTGTATTATTAACAAAAAAAAAGGGCCCAGGATGTTTTATATTTGGGTCTTGTGACAACTTTCTAATTGCAGCACGATTTGTGGCACCCTGGTCACAAACAGTGACCAAAACTATTGAACCTATTGATTGTAGAGCACTGATAACTTTATGAATTAGAGACATTAAAGAGTTTGTTTCAATTGTACCTTTTGTAAAAAAGTAGGCCAGTGGCTGCTTCCACGAGGATTTAAGTCTTTAAGGTTTCTTCTTCACAACTTGTTCCATAAATCTACATACCCAATTACTTTGTCTGATTTTGTATTTAGAACTAGTTGTTCGGATAAAGCTATTTCATCAAACAGTACTATACAGCATCTACTTAATATGCTCATATTTAATACCCTTTTTGACAATCTTGAGAAAATGTGTTTATTAATTTCAGGTTCAAAATCTAGATTGTGTATTTTTTTTATGTGTATTTTGATGGCAAAGGAAGGAACATCTGAGGAAGTTCTTAGGTCCTTTATTATAGACGGCCAATGGAAACATTTTGTTTCTTGTTGACCAGTTGGGCCGTTTATATTTACTATTATTGATTATATCCTCAATGAGTTGAAGATCAACAAGATCTAACTGTTATGCCATTTTTTGTATATGGGTGTTCAATTAAATTTTTTTGACAAATTAGCCTCATATTTAGTTTTAAACAATGAACGCCTTAAAAATGATATATGCACCCTTTACTTTTTATTTATTTCGTAGATAACCCTTGTCTCCCCAATTTCCCATAATATAATTTTGTTTTTAGATATGTTTGGAGTGTCAAAAATTTCTGGATTGTTTTCAATTGGATTAATTATGGTATTTGAATGTGAAGAGGAATCAATGTTAACTGGGCGAATTAAGATATTACTAATTATATTAATTTTAAGCAATTTCAAAATGGTTGGAGTTTTGATACCCTTTTTTTCAGTGTGCTAGTAAAAGCCCTATCATCGAAATGTTCTTCACAAAAATAACAAGGTTTTTCTGAATATTTTAATCCCATCGAGCTGAACCATTGTAACCGTCTTTTGAAATCTCGCGGAACAAGAAAGAAATGTTTATTTATAAAATTAAAAAAATATATATTATCGCAATTTGGTACAGCGCAGTGATATTTTATTTTTCCAGGATTATTTATTGTTGTATTCTTTTACTACTTTTATAAGGTATTATTCTGATTATATTGATTTCCTCCTAGTGTCCTCCCCTTCTTGTTTGGTGGTCGTTTAATGGCTATCCGGCTTTTATATAAAGATAAGCCTTAATTTAAACATTAACGTCATAAAAATTTCGTCTTATTATTTACTTAATGATTTGTCTGCATTAGCACTGGCACAAAATTCTGAACCAATTTATATCTATTTTCCTTGTTTTGGTCCACAAGCGAGAAATATTTTGCTAGGTACTGAAAATTATTTTTGTCTTCTCTTGTTGCTTGATGGCTTTACTGCAAGGCAATACGCCAGCACGAGTTGGAGGCGACCACGATGTTGTCTGGCTCTAAGCCATATCGGGGCTGGTGAAAATTAATTTTTTTTGGCTGTTTTTTATGGCTTTGCTACTTAGGCAGTTCGCCAGCTCATTTATCCTTATAAATTATGAAATGCACCAATGGGCAGACAAATACACCCTACACCTCCAAACATCCATGTCTCCACCGGGATTCGAACCCTGGACCATTGATCGCCAGGCTACTAACCCACCAGACCACCTCGGTCAACAAAAAATTATTTTAAAATAAAAGCGAACTGCTATCAGGTTATGTTTTGTTTAGAATAAGG
Source organism: Cosmopolites sordidus (assembly GCA_031761425.1). Lineage (NCBI taxonomy): Eukaryota > Metazoa > Arthropoda > Insecta > Coleoptera > Curculionidae > Cosmopolites > Cosmopolites sordidus. The sequence goes on along the minus strand of JARFXV010000172.1, from coordinate 245,147 downwards.
CTGTTGTCAAAGATCCACAGCTCGTGTCCATATTCCTTAAAAAAAACTCAAATAAAAATAATTATTTTTTTAAATATTAATATAATCTCAAACTTGGCTAAGTTTTGTTAAAATAATATTATTTCTAATTTTATTATAAATAAAACCTTAATTATTTACTTTATCACAAAATTATCCGATAGGCCCATTAAATTATTCGGAAATTGTATTTTTAGGCACACGCAACTTTTTCAAAGGGAAAAAGAAAGAGGATAAAACGAGAAAGATAAAATTTTCGATTGCAGCGCCCTTCCGTTCAAAGAATCGTGAAAAGCAAACTTACGTATCTATTAAACAGTCTCTTATTTTACTTAGTCTATGGTCTCTCCTCGGAGGGTTACATATCCAAGTACTAATCGCAACAAGCGACCTTTCATTTCGACCTCCGAGTCGCCGGATTACCGGATATGCCAAACTCCCGGTCATTTACTCACCATTTTTAAAAGCATTCGCTATAATGATGGATAATATATCAAAGGTTATATCTGGTAAAATAAGATATGTGAAGATAAATTAGAAACAAACTTCTCTACAACTCTAAGAAATTTAAAACAACAAATCGAAACACGAGACTGTAAAGCAGAAATTTTTGCAAAATTGTTTTACGTTACAGAATTCATAGATTTAAAATGTGATACAACATAAGTGCTAATATGTTGCATAACTTCCGTTCATTATGTACAATGTACTTAATGTACATGTAGAATTTTTACCAGTAATTTTTACATCTTTTTTGCTACCAATGGACCAGGGTGTTATTCACAATTTGAAAACACATTATCGAATGCTGCTTTGGATTACCAAGTCTATTGAAATAGTTTCAACAACATGTCAAGAAATATTTACACGCACGTCCCTCTCATAACTGAATTTGATGATGACGATGAATTACCTATAGCCTAATGGTTTATTAAGCAAGCTACCGATGAGGTGGATGAAGACAATCTACATTTGAGTGTATGGTTAACTAAACACAATTGTATCTTATAGTTATTCGATTCCGAATCCGATTGAATTGGATAATAATCTTACAACAGGAATGCCTACAAATCAGAAGAGTGTTACACATATAACGATGCTGAATAGGTTAAAAGTGAAAAAGATAAGGGAGGTTTAACCCTCAAGTACTGAGACATGGTCTCTAGGACATTACGGTACAATATCCAGAAATTTCCCCCACTACCGATGACGGAAAATTCCCGTATGACTCAGTAGCTTCCTATCTGCCAGTACCCTATAGAATGTGAACGTGAAAGTCCGGTTAAACACCTGGTTCCGCGGTCCAAACGCCAGTACGTGACTGACTTTTTTGTATTAGTTAATATTAATGATATTAGTGAATTTATACATTTTAGTAAAATATAAACTTCCTTTCCTTATTCATTTCAAATGTATACATTGTTTTATTTTATTTTTTATTTACTTATTTATTTTTTAGTTCTGTCACAAGTATGGAACCCCAACTTAGCACATCAAGAGTAGTTGTTTCAAATGATGACCCAATGTTTGGTGAAAAAAATCGCATCATGTTAGACAAGTTAGAGAAGGAAGAGGCTAATATTTTAAAATCAAATCTTGATGACGGAGCCTACGGCGAAAGTGATCACGAGACAGAGCTGAAAGACACTGATGAGGGAACATAAATAATGCGAAATCAGAGTGGTTATTTTTATAGGAAGAATAATTGAAATGGTCTAAAACAGAACTAGGTGAGCGAATTCCAGTTCTATTACGCAATATTCTAAAATTACCAGGACAGCGAAATTGCGAAATAGGCACCAACGAACTGATGGTGTTGTGGAAAAAGATATTTAGTGTTGAGGTGGATATAAATAAAACTAGAACCTTTGCGACAACTTCCAGAGCTATTAAAATCGCTACTCCATGGAACACATGTAAAATCAAATGCATTTTTAAAATCTATCAGACCTTACAACAATGCTTTCCAAATGACATCATTCGGTGCAATGAAGATGTCGTTTTAACTAATAAGTACATGGGGCTCATGAACGATTTGCGGCCAATCGAAACTATCATCGAAGAAGATGAGATAGACGACAAAGACTAAATGTTAGGAATATTAAATACTATATTTGAGGGCACTATATGTAAGCTTGATTTAAGAAAGGAAGTTAAAAATGTTTTAATAAAGAAACTGTAATAATGATAATAAATAATAATGTTTATTTTAAATGCCCAGCGAAGCGGGGGGTACAGTTAGTATATATATATATATATATATATATATATATATATATATATATATATATATATATATATATATATATATATATATATATATATATATATTAATATGCCGGTCGCGTTGATGCGGACGGTAAGAACAGCGGCCAGCCGCTGATGTGCCGAAACCGCACTGGAGCGGTAGTTGGTTCGATTCCAGCGCTCAGATGGTTGTTTTTCTTTCTTTCTTCTGTCTGCTTACTTCCTAAATGTTTGTGATAGTTTCTAGACAAGAGTGTAAAATCCGTCTACAAATTACCCCTCAGTCACGCCAGTTAAAGGATGGGTAAGGCCAGATGCCTTCTGAGAAGTGTTCTACGTTGGTCACTCGCCAGTCGGTAGGTTTCCTGATAGACTTATGGGTAGGCACATAAGCACATATGGGTAAGGTGTATTGTTTGATTTCTTGGTTTTCTCGAAGTCGGTATGTTGTTCTATTTATTTGTTTGGGGCCTAAGATTTTTCTTATGATTTTTCTTTCCTTCTTTTCAATATCCTCGATGTCTCTCTTTCTATTCAAAATGAGCGTTTCTGCTCCATATAGACATTGTGGTTTTATAACTGTGTTGTAATGACTCAATTTTGTATTTTTAGATATGCATTTTTTGTTGTAAATATTTTGTGTAAGTCTCAATGCCGTTTCCATTTTTTGACATCTACCCTTATTGGCCGCTTTCTCCAACCCATTTTCCATGATTATTTCACCCAAATATTTGAACTGAAAGACTTATCTGATGCTACCATATTTTTGTTTTTAGAAACGGTGTTTTTAGTCTGTTGTAGGTCATGTATTGTGTCTTTTCAAAGGCAATTTACAGTCCTACCTTTTCTGTTGTTTCTTTTAGGATTTCAATCTGTTTTTGTGCCGTTAATATATCTAGAGCCAAAATTGCTAGATCATTGGCAAACGCCAGACTATCAATTTTGATGTTGGTTCTCCCCAGTTTAATGGGCTGGTCAACATTCAGGGCCGGCTTTTTGTCACGCCAATCCTGTATTACTTTTTCTAGAACACAGTTAAATAAGAGTGGCGGGAGTCCATCCCCTTGTCTCACTCCTGTTTTAATTTCGAAGGGCTCTGAGATGTCACCCATGAATTTAACTTTTGATCTTGTGTTAGTTAATGTTGCTTTAATAATTGCCAGCGTTTTCAGATCTAGTCCTTGTTCTTCCAAGATTTGGAATAAAGATTCGCGATCAGTAGAATTATATGCTTTTTTGAAATCCACAAATGTACAGATGAGATTTTTATTGTACAGTTTTTGATGTCTTGGGATCAACTTTAGATTCAGGATCTGTTCATGGCAGGATCTGTCCGGTCGAAAACCTGCTTAATATTTACCAACTTTAGGTTCCATCTGTTCCTGGGCTAGACATTAGTAGATATTGAGATAGAATCTTATAACAAACTGGGAAAAGAGATATCCTCCTATAGTTATATGGTTATAGCATCCTTCCAATCTTCTGGAATCCGTTCGGTTCGCCAAACATCATATATATATATATATATATATATATATATATATATATATATATATATATATATATATATATATATATATATATATATATATATATATATAATATAAGGTAAAGTGTTAAGATTAGAGGCGCATCAGCAACTAGGCTATTTAGCGACTGGACCTACAGCTTAACGTGGGTTCCGAACCACGGTCATCAGCTTCCTACAAACCCAGGCCAGCACCCCCCTTGGTTATGTGATAACCCATAAGTCTAGCAGGAAACCTACCGACTGGCGAGTGACCAACGTAGAACACTTCTCAGAAGGCATCCGGCCTTACCCAGCCTTTAACTGGCGTGACTGAGGGGTAATTCGTAGTCGGATTTCACACTCTTGTCTAGAAACAATCACAAACATTTAGAAGTAAACAGACAGAAGAAAGAAAGAAAAACAACCATCCGAGCGCTGGAATCGAACCAACTACCGCTCCAGTGCGGTTTCGGCACAGCAGCGGCAAGCCGCTGTTCTTACCGTCCGCATTAACGCGACCGGTAAAGAATAAAATTAGTATGGGCGCAAAGGAAGGCTAACAACAACAAACCCCTCCAATTGTATTTCGCGTGGTCCACCAGGGCCCATACGTGAAATAATGATAACAAAAAATACACACACACACACATGAATGCAGAGATCGGAATCTGCATCGCCCCGAGCGAGTCCAATCCGTCCGTGTATCCCGGGACTGGCTAAGTGTCGGCTGGGCCTCAGGGAACTGGGGTAGAAGTTTTTCTTCGAGGGTATACCCGTTTCTAGCCCTGGCAACCCGCTCCTCTTCGTACGATGCGCTGGAAAGCACTGTCACCTGTGAAGCACCTGTCACCACGGGACACTCACAACAAACCGTTCAAGAAGAAAAAGGACTCAGGAGTAGGACTCTCATACGGGGGAGCTACGCAGAGCACCGGTAACAAGAGGAAGGACAGCATGCCACCATGGGAAGAGGTCCAATCGAAAAAGGAGAAGAGGAAGCTGCGCAAAGAGCAGCAATCGAAGCAGCCGCCGAACCGAACATTAACTAGCGACTAGCGACTAAGCAGGCTTTGCAAAAGCCCGAGAAGAAAAGGCGACGAAGACGGACCAGACCAGATGCTCTGATCATTTGCCCAACCGAGAAAAAGAAGTCTGCTGACATACTCCGTCGCATCAAGAAGGACGTCCCCGATGACCAGGTCTGCTCTACGGTAGATAAAATTCGGAAGACAGCTGTTGGAGACATGCTTATCACGCTTAGGAAAGGGAGCAATGGCAAAGGCAAAACCCTACAGAAGACGATCGCAGACATCCTTAAGGACGACGCTAAAGTCATCAGTAAGGGTCCCGAAGAAGAACTCAAAATCCAAGA